>JAQISU010000087.1:16320000-17645000 GCA_029339505.1 Unio delphinus
CTAAAAGAACACAGAAATAGACCCGTGACCTTTGACCGAAAAAGTTCGTGCATCCCTGACTTAGATCAAGGGGGGTAATCTCCAGCGATAAGTGGGGCGTTGTTTCTTTGAATGATTTTGCATTTATATTTACTGTTGAAACTAGATGTAGCTACAGAGCGATGACTCAACCAAACTTATTCACATTAATGCAGATATATCAATAATAAACAATAATAATAACAACAACAACAATATAATAATAATAATAATAATAATAATAATAATAATAATAATAATAATAATATAATAACAATGATGCTAATAATAATAATAATAATAATAATTATAATAATAATAATAAAACAATAATAATAACAACAACAACAACAATATAATAATAATAATAATAATAATAATAATAATAATAATAATAATAATAATAAATTGAAAAAATACTAAATTGAAATACAAGAAAGACCAGTTAAAACCTTTTTGTAAATCTACTCAAATTTAAATTGACTGAGCTATGGTGAGAGATTAAATTACCAGCTATATCTGAAGCTAACAATAGTATATTTCACGCTTTTCTTAAATAAGTATATTGAAAAAAGAAACTGAAGTCAATCCGATATCGTTCACCTGACTGACATATCCATGAAAACCACAAGCAAAAAAATGTAATCTATTCTAAAGATTGTTTTATTCAAATTATTTAAATTCTGTCGATTGATTTTTAATACATTTGCTTCGCGCTGTCTCAAATATATTTCTGCAATAATGTCTTCAGACAGATTTGTCGACAGGTGAAAATACATTGTTTAATATGTAAAAGTAAATATTTGTTCCATCACATTCGGTCAAATTCTGATACAAACATTTTTAAAACTGTTTTATGAAGAGTTTTGCACTATATTAAAAATGGCAAGCATACCGATTGGATGATCAGTATAATTTTTGTGCAAGTTATAAATGCCAGTTTCACAGCTTTATATGTAATAATTAAATTAATTATTTGTTTATTTATTAATTAAATACAATTACATTCTGTTAATATGTTTTACCGGAGTTGTAGATGGTATCATTAACAATTTTGTAAAATGCATTGTTTTAAGGGTGTTTTCTGTCTTATGTTTTAACTGTTTATGCGAATTTTTGATAAAAAAAAAAATGCTTTCATTTTATCAAGGGTAGTAATATTTTACAGCGGAGCAGTATCATTACCATTATTGGTATTTTCGTCAGTTTTAAGTTTCTTTATCTACGTTTGTTCAGCGTTTATTTTAAGGCAGACTTCTATGAAGGTATAGGTCTACATACATACATACATACATACATACATACATACATACATACATACATACATACATACATACATACATACGTATGTACGTACGTACGTACGTGCGTGCGTGCGTGCGTGCGTGCGTGCGTACGAACGTACATACATACATTACATCGTAGTAACTTACGTATGGATGGGAGAGGAGTATATTTATATATATATATATATAGTGTCATTAATGACAAACACTGCTAGATTGAAACGAATTTATTATCATAAAGTACCAAAACTATTAGAATGAAATGAATTCGGTATTAAAAAGCACAAACACTACAAGAAAAAAAGAATTGAAGATCATCTTGCAAAAACACTACAAAAATGAAGAAAAAAAATTAATTACCATAAAGCACAAACACTACCATATTCAAATTAATTTAGTATCATAAAGAACAAACACTACTATATTCAAATTAATTTAGTATCATAAAGAACAAACACTACTATATTCAAATTAATTTAGTATCATAAGCACAAACACTACCAGACTCAAATTAATTTAGTATCATAAAGAACAAACACTACCATATTCAAATTAATTTAGTATCATAAAGCACAAACACTACCAGACTCAAATTAATTTAGTATCATAAAGAACAAACACTACTATATTCAAATTAATTTAGTATCATAAGCACAAACACTACCAGACTCAAATTAATTTAGTATCATAAAGAACAAACACTACCATATTCAAATTAATTTAGTATCATAAAGCACAAACACTACCAGACTCAAATTAATTTAGTATCATAAAGAACAAACACTACCAGACTCAAATTAATTTAGTATCATAAAGAACAAACACTACCAGACTCAAATTAATTTAGTATCATAAAGAACAAACACTACCAGACTCAAAATAATTTAGTATCATAAAGCACAAACACTAAGATAATGAAATGAATTGTATAATAGCTTATATATGACATAATTTGGTATACATTTATTAACAATTAGAAAAACCGCTCCGGTGGCCTAGTGGTTAGAGCGTCCGCCCCGGAAGCGGGAGGTCGTCGGTTCGATCCCCGGCCGAGTCATACCAAAGACTTACAAAAATGGTACTAACAGCTGCCTCGCTTGACGCTCAGCATTAAGAGATTAGTGTTAGGACTGGTCGGCCTGGTGTCAGGATAATGTGACTGGGTGAGACATCATGCTAGATGTCTGCGGCATGATGTCTCAGTGCTAGATATCACTATAAATTGCCTCACTGCAGACATCGTAGCGATATGACTGAAAAATTGTTAAAGCTACGTTAAAAATCCTAATCAAGCAAACAAACAATTGGAAAATAAAATGGATTTTGTCACTCTTGAATAAGGTTTGTTTATTTCTCACTAAGGTGTTACATGAAGGGTTTGCCAGCCCTAATTTGACATTGTCAAATGTCATTTCAGCGTGTAAATGAATAATTGACGGCCGATATAGCTGGTAATAATAAACATATCCTGCAATTTGCAAAAGGAAATCACCCATGGACATAATGGCACTCCATTGGTGATTACCTGTAGGGCAAACCCGTCAGGAGACAGCTGATGAATATTGTGTGACGAATATCTAGGAATATAAATGTTGTCATCTCTGTCCACGGCAACTCCGTGAGGGCCTCTAAGACTTCCAGGACAGTCGGTAAATTGATTCCGACCTTGCAGGTCAAAACAATGCAGAGAATGCCTTTCATACACAGAAACATACACTCGTGTGTTTGCATTATTGAAAGCTATTTCGTTGTAATGTCCGTATAAATAGTCATAATGATACGAAGCCTTTTCCTCTCCTTCAGTACTCAACATAATCCAGCAGCCGGTTGCAGGATTAGAGTAACTGGTCACAGCCGTATTCCCCGACCCAGTGGCTGCTATTCCTTGACACATGCACTTGGTTGTTATGGTCCGGACTATGCTGATCATGTCACCCTTTACTGACAGAATCTGAATTGCATTAGGCAATAACACTGCCACCTCCAGGCTATTTATTTTACAAATGTCCAATGGAGATCCGTTTAGGGTGTGTTTGGAGATATACTGATAGGAAGAGCTAAGTAAAATGCATTGATTCGCGGATGGATCAGCAACCATTACTCTGTCCCCAGGGATAAATGTGACTCCAGAACAGTATGTACCATTACTAACAGGGTGAAGATCAATTACATCGACTCGCTCGACCTGACAGTCTTTAGCTGGTTTTTGGACACGCGGAGGGAGGGATTTTAGGGCACACGAAGGGAGGACATTCGAGCTTCTCGTAGGCACAATTTTTCCCATCTCAGCTGCGGACAGTGATAAAATGGATTCTATCTGAGGAACTAATTCCACCTAGAATATTAATCTGTCAGTCATCTCGAACTTCTCTCTGACCAAATTCAAATACGAATGTAGTTGTGGCTGCATCCTTTCCACCATCATAAATTTTTGCATTTCACTACCGTATTAATTGACAGTTTTAAACAGAACACGCGAAGTTTTCACTGCATGAATCAGTGACAAAAATTTATGATTCTCTTCTTGTATCCTGATATTTTCTTCTTTGTAGATTCTGTTTCCTTCCGTCTTTAGTCCGTTCTCTAAATCATCTAAAAGCGAATTGATTTTCCTTCTAATTTCACTTATTAGGTCCGTAATTTTATTTACGTCTGACTCAACATTGCTAACACTGGACTCGTTGATCTCCATAAAGGTTTGTAGGTGAGACTCTATTTTCTCCATATCTGATATAATTTCATCTGGTTTGATTTCACGAAGCAGAGCAGGAACCTCGTCTTTCAGATCTATTCTATTAGAACAAGCATGATGGTTGTGAAAAAAGCAAGTGCCGCAACCGGCAACTTTGTGATTTTTGCAATAGAATTTGACATTCTCTCCTTCAAGTTGTAAACAGTATAAATCCTGGCCACGTTTTATTACATTCTGTGGATTACCGTCGAATTCTTCCACGCTAACAATGGCATGACTCTTTGTCATTTTCTGTCTCCTATGAAATTTCAAGCAATCTTTGCACATGGCCTCCTTGCACACAGCACAGAACCCTTCCGCCAAAATAGTTACGTTTTCAGAGCTACACGAGTCGCACATACGATCTACGTTCGCTTTCGCTGGCAGCATAGATTCTAGAAGTGCGTTGACTGGAAACAGAGACGCCCATTCACGTATTGGTCTGTCCTTTATAGAAGGACTTGCAGTTTGCATACATATCGGGCATTTGATATGTCGGAGTTCGTTACACTTTGTAGCCTCAGTTGTTATGTAGGACTGTAGACAGCTGTGACAAATGTTGTGAGCACACGGTAGTTGTCTGGGTATGTTGAACTGACACAGACATATTGGACAATTAAATCCATCTCCATTGTCTATGTTAGCATAAGCCATTACCAGCGTTGAAACATGCAATAGTACATACTTAAAACTAGCCCCATATTCTCCCAAAGATAAATATTTTCGCTGAGAAAATTCTTTGCCAACCCACTTTGAGTTCTTCCTTGTTGTATATGAGAAAATATACACATGTGAACCTGTAAAAATACAAAAAATATGTTTTTCGTTTTCTTATTAAACGCTACTATGATGATTGTTAGAAACGAACTTTCGAAAATAAGTTTAGCTTGTCGATTTCTTATGGAAATACGCTGCTTCTCTATTCATGATTATCTTAAATTGTTCTATGAATATAGTAAATATAATTTTTATTAAATCAACACATGCGTATTAAGGAAGAACAGGTTCTATGAAAACTGAATACGATGGCGAAGTTTCCATTTTAAGGAAATATTTGTGGTAAATGACACATTCAGCGGATTCTTTCTCATGCGTGGAATAATAGCAATAATAAGTGTTATAACTATTTGAATTCATCATATGCAGGCCGTTGCGCAGATCAATCAATCGATGAATCAATGAATCAATGAATCAATCAATCAATCGAGAGAAAATGGAATGATGTGAGAAAATGGAATGATGCAAATAATCATTTGTGACAGAAACTGTAGACACTTGAATACTGAACGATATGCAAGCAATATTCATGAAAATAATCAGAAATGGTACACTAAACTGAAGCAAGTATTTAAAGGCAACTGTGTGAGTCGCATGTATTTTGAATTTAATCGTACTTTTCCTCTGTGCATAGGAAATTTTAATGTCGTATCCAGTTAGGTATATACGTATAATCCAGTACTTATAAAGTTAATGGTTTGATGGTTTCCTAACACGCTGTGGAAGTTGGAGGTTAATATGGATCAAACGATTATTATTATTATTATTATTATTAATAGTTGCAAGTATGGACTTTCTCGAGCCTCAGCGCCTTCGCACAGCTGCCTATCTATACGTGCTCTCCACGTCTTCCCCTTTCTCTAATCTTCGGATGGCACCCTATCCCACCTGGAAAGCATCATCAGAAGGCTTTTGTTCCAAATCTCGTTCCAATTTTCTAGAACTTTCTTTACCCTCTCTTTTACTAGTGCACAGTTTGCTCTTGGAGTACTGTGATGTTTCTTTAGTCAAGTCAAGACCTGCTTTGACGTGATCAATTTTGGTGTTCTGATATTTTTGTGACAATCATATAATTATAATCTGCCATATGATACGTGCATGTTAGATACGATAGATTTTCAAAACATATTAATCAAAATTTTTACATGGACATACACCTTTCCGATATTAATTATATTCCGTGTTTATTACGTTCGTACCAGTCAAATATTTAATAAGCATCTGCGCGGTCCTTTCTTAAGAACAAAGAGAATACATGGAAGTACATTTTAAGAGCTAGCATGTCAGTTTATAAAATGTTATTGCGTACTAAACACTAACGATGCAGATACATTTCATTTTTCACTAAATTATGTGAAATTTGGTATCGTTTATATTAGTATCATCAGTAGTGCTTGCATCCTAATTATTTTGTAAATGTATGGATTATAAAAAACAGAATGATCCATATTGCCATGAAAAGGTCTTACCTCTGGTGAGATAACGTTTATGGAGACGTCGTTTAATTGTCTTAATTCATTTGACGGTCGTAACGTGTATGTTGTTTACTGCAAAAGAAGTAAGTCTAAATAATGTCTTTCACTGAATCAAACAACGTCATTGGTGAACACATATGTCGGATCTGAGGTATTCAAAGGTTGAGAAATGGGTAAAATTAAAGTACCAGTGTAACTTCAAGTTTTATTTGAATCAACACAGAATTTACTTTTTTTGTCTTGTGAATGAGACATGAATAATTAGCTTTGGTCATTCGATTTCAGTCGCGAGCGATTACATTTAATATAGAGAACGTTATCTTGATATGAAGCGCACTATTATAAGCGAAGTAGGCTATCAGTGAGTTATTATTCGGTGATAAGGAAATACATATCGCCAGGTGAACATTGTACATTAATCCTCGTCTCCCCCTGATACGTTCCTCTAGAGTTAGCAATACGTAAAGTCAAGAACACTACATGCCTTAAACTTGGTCGTGATTTATTATTGAACGAAACAAGATATGCACTCTTAAGAGTCCCACGACATCAAGCACAACATAACTGTTAGCCTAGGATATAGTGAGAGGACCAAATAGGTAAGACTTCCTCAATTACATTTATCAAGCGCAGCATGTGAGTGTTGCGTATGTACTGTACTTGTTTTATAAAAAGTGGTAAACTAGCATCAATATGTATGAGTATTAAGAAGAGAGACGGAGAGAAATAAATATTATACTTTGCAAATTATTCCACTGTATGTATCAAATTATATTTCTTCCAAGACTAATTGGATATTAATATTTGTTAGTGAGTAATTTAAAGGTAGATTGCTGTATCGAAAATACTGAAGTGTGTATATACCATTTATATATTTGTTTGAACGTTTAATATAGTAAACATTATTTAACTATACGCCTGTACCTATCTTTCGAATAATGCATGCACTATTTAAGTTTACTTATCATGCCTAAAGAAATAAACCTAGACTCCTTGATCAACAATTTAAACACGGCCGTAATAGGCACAGCCAGAGATTGCCATGGGAACCATCTTCTTTTAAAGAAGCCCTAGGTTACATCAAATATCCTAGACCTCTATGATGTGAGGAGAAAAAATAGAATTAAGCGAGGATATCCTTAAAGGATTAGAAAGGTAAATGGAGAAGAGATCAGTATTAAAAAGCAAAAGAATTTAAGGACGGCAGACTAGAGGACCAGTAAAAGGAAACAACCAGAATGACAGTAAAAACGGTTCAACAGTTGCGTAAAGACTTGACATCAAATAAACAGGGCAAGGTTGGTAAGACCACGATATTCCTGACCGATGGACGGAATACTGTTCAGAGCTTTACAACCAGGATAAATCTGGAGACCAAGCGTTACTAAATTTACAAATGACCACATCATAGGTTGACCATCTGATCCTCATTTACGACTATAAACATTCTGTAAAGGCACCAAAGAATGGAAGGCAGCTAGGGAAGACAATATACCAGTAGAACGTATTCAAGCACTAGGAATCTGTATTATAGATGTAATCACAAATGATTCTATGACTGTGCCATACTTATTGACTATTCAGCCTTATCAGTTATCCAGGCAAGGTTATGCTTACTATTATCCTTAACAGACTGACACCCTAATGATAGCACATCATTGCTGAAGAACATGAAGGTTCCAGAACAGACTTTCGATTTTAGAAACCTGTGTGAACAAATATTTGCAGTATCAGCATAATGTCTTCAATTTGACTAGGTATGGTATGGAACCCTGTAGGCCACAATGCTTATATACAACATAAACTCATATTTAAGCAGCAACATATAAGACCTATATAACGAGGTGACCAGGGCCGTTCTTGCCAATGCCAACATAGGCCAGTGTCCGACATTGTTGCCTTCTTTAACCCACTCTCTAAAACATCGACCTGAAAAGGTTTAAGTTGATATAATTGGGTAGAATCTGTGCACAATGACAAGTGTACAATTCCAAGTTAGACGCATTTGGGTCTTTCCACACGACACCTGTAACGGCTAGGCCAGGGGTGGCGAACCCTTATTAGATCGTGTGCCAATATTTTCAATTTCAAAAATAGAATTATTGCTGCGTGCCAAAGAGTCCTACCAGTGACGTAGCTATTCTGGCTTGGTGTGGGGCAAAGCCCCAGCCAAAACTAAATGTGCTGACTTTATGCCGAAACGTAGGGTTATTTTTGAATGGTATTACATATATAATGCCATAATAAAATTACCATCAATAAATATAATTATACTCTGCTGTTAAAAATGTTTTATTATGACAAAATAAAGCTTAAAATTATAATTACAATGTAAAGCGTTTATTGTTATTTCGTTACTTAAGCCTAGCTTACGATATAGGAGTCATATACAAGTCAATCAATGTGAGTTTGCTGCTGTGTGGTAGACGATAACAGTTTGATATCTGGAGTATATTTTGTATTCTTCAAAGATACACAAGCTGCACTCTAATCGTCAGTCAAGCAATTTCTGGTATTAGATTTTATGTAATTCATTGTTGAAAATAACGATTCACATGAGTAAGTAGACGAGAAAATTGACAAACTCGCCCTTGCTACTTTTATCAGAGAGTTGAAAGTTCCAGGCAGGTCATTCCAGACTTTGAGAAACTCATTTTCGGCCGATATCGGAGGTTCTAATGGTTAATTTAACCGCTCACGTTCAATTATTTCTAGTCGCACTCGAAAGTCAACAAACTTTTGTTTCCAAATTGCACTGGACTGTAACTCAGCAAGTTGCATTTCAAAATCGTGTAATTCCATCCATGAAAACATGGCCAGATCTGGATATTTTATAAATTTTGCAGTGTGTTCGAATCTTTTGAACTGCTAAAAACGCGACGAAAATTGTTCAACAGTTGCATCAATTATCTCGAAAAACAGCCTCATCTGAGAGTCTTTGACAGCAGTTTCTTGAATTTATAGATCAGCATAAAAATTTTCAAGTTTTTTAAAATAGCGAAACTCTTCTTTCTCTAGATCACGTTTGTAAATCTTCAGCTTTTTTCAAATGCTTTCACAATCTCAAATGCCTATCAACAGTTTTTCCGCACCCTTGGAACTTATTATTAAGTTCATTTAGATGTAATGAAAAATCTGTAAAGAACATTAGTCTGCTGAGCCAGTCAACATCAATTAATTCTGAGCATTTCTGTTTGTTATCATCCATAAACATTCGATTTTCATCAAGGCATTCTACAAAACGTTCCAAAACCCGACCTCTACTAAGCCAACGTACATTATTATACATTAGTAAACCAGAGTAAGCTGATTGAACTTCATTTAACAGCTGTGAAAATTTTCTGTTATTTAAAGCACGTGCAGTAATGAAATTTACAGTTTTTGTGACACATTTCATAATGACTTCAAGTTCTTTTAAGCCGGATTTTGCACATAGGGCTTCCTTGTGAACAATGCAGTGAAAGGTTAACAGTGGGTGCCCAACATATCTTGTAAATAATGTAATAAAACCTGTGTCTTTTCCAGTCATGCTTGGAGCACCATCAGTTGTTACAGAAACTATTTTGGTTATATCTACACCTGCATATCTAAGTTCACAACAGTTTCACATAAATCTGCACCTGTTGTTGTTGTCGATAAAGTTGATAATTGTATTGATTCTTCATGCATTTTGTTATCTTTGTGATATCTAGCAACGATGGCCAACCTAGCGGACGATGTCACATCAAGGCAAATAGAGTAGGCGTGACATGAATTAATATCCTTTTTTACCTGTTCTTCCATATTAGCATTCAATTTATTAACTCTTTCTCTTTGACCGTGTTTCAACTAATTGGCAACGCCTTTATTCTCTGAATAATTTTGTTTTTATTTTGAAAGTCTTCAAACAAATAAGATGCACATTCTAACCACGATTCCCTTATATAATCACCATCGCTGAAAGGCTTGCCATGCCTAGCTATGAGTTTTGAAACTTCAAAACTCGCAGCCACTAAATTAGATGTACTGTTAACAAACTTGGCAAAAGAACTGGTTTGGAACTTTAGTTTCTTTTATCTCACGCGATATATGTTCTTTTTGTTCATCTTCGCTTTTGCCAAGAAGCAAGCTGTGATTGCTCTCATAATGACGTTTAACTGAAGACGTTCGACAAACAACACTTTCCGAACACATGACACAAAAGGCCCTATTCCGTTTGTTGATCATTCCATATCGTTGAGTCCACCACTCTTGGAAATCTCTGCCACTTCTTTCTTCGGCAAGCTTAGTCTTCTTTGGCTTTGAGAACGACATTTTAGGCTTATATTTAAAAGATTATTTGTAATAATTTTAAAAATCAACAACATGGCAGACGAGAGGTAGCGAGATCTCGTTCAAACTACGAACGTATCTTGTTTAAAATTTATTGTGCACCCGCGACCACTAGCAAAAACAGTAAGTAAGGCAGTAAATTATATATAAAAAATAAGATTGAATAGGATAGCGTAGGTCGATAGGACTTCTTCCATATCAGTTAAGCCTTTCTAAAATATGTTCACAGTAGCAATTATACTAAACTGAGATTTCAGTGATTTAGCAAGATGAATAATTTGTTTCATATCAGCATAATGACGTGCCACGCACAATCATCTCACGTGCCACTTTGGGCACGCGTGCCATAGGTTCGCCATCCCTGGGCTAGGCTGAAGCCTATTTAGAAAGGCAGCAACATTACACTTTGGTACAAAAAAAAACATTTATGTGCCCCCTTTTCCTTCCCATTTTCATATTACGGTATGCATTCGAGACATGGAGCATAACTCAGAACTAGAGAGTATAATCCATGCCTCTGAGATGAGATGTTATCGAAGGATCATCACATTCGTAATGAGGAGGTGCGCCTTCGAATCCAGTGTGTAATTATAACCTAGGTCTTACGGTCATCTGATATGTCAGAGGCAATCCTACAGAACCAGTCCCGGATTACCCATTAGGCAGAGTAGGCAACTGCCTATGGGCCCCGCGACTTTTATGGGCCCCATCAGCGGCCCCCAGGGGCCCCCATGAGACCGTGACCTTGGGTCTGGCGCCCCAAAAGTATGACTGCCTATGGGCCTCCACGGTGCTTAATCCGACGCTGTACAGAACACAACGAGAATAAACGAGGAAGACAAAATAGATGGGAAGACAATATCAAAGAGTAAACAGGCATGGACTGTTTAACATCCTAAAGAGCAGTGGAGAGCATTGTCAACTCCAGAGAGATTGTCGCAAAAGTTATCAGTGCCGCCCCTGCTACCAGCCACATTACGGTATGAATGAAAACAAATATGAATGAAATATGAGTTAATGGGCACTTAAGGAAGACAGTAAATCCTATACAGGTCTTGAAGATTTTTAAATGCAAGATATGCAAAAGACGAATACTTGTTTTATTGTTTGTTTAAACCTTACTAAAGTAGAGAAAATATCTACTTACTAGTGTGTTTGGTATATCTTCAATACAAATATTTATATTTCCGATGTCTAAATAGATGGGATGCAATACATTTACTACACACTAGGTGTCTCAACTATTAACTCACTTACAGTAAGGCATACTAAACAGAATATACTCTTTCAATCAAGGTCTTACGTTTTATTTTGTATCAAGGGCCAGAGAAATATAGCAGTGAATAAATGTTCACCAACAAGAGAATTGATCGGGAACAAAAACATTTATACTCCCAGAAGTCTTTACTTTGCTCTGCCAATTCTGTTGGCGTTTCGAAAAGAACGAAATTTTCTTTTACAAGACGGTCGCCATATATTTTTGTCCAGTCTGTTTACAAGCAGCATGTGTATTGATGTTCACCTTCTTTCACAATCTCAATAATTAGGTAGGTTATGGAGTTACGTCTCTTTGAACAAATGTATATAAGACATTTGTCTACGTATTTGCTCAGTTTGTTATACACATATGATTACTAGACATTGCAAATTGTGGACTCTGACGACAGAGATTTTACTGATTTGAAGAACCAGAAATGAATAAGTTTGCAGTAAGTCGGTGTGCTTGTATCTGGAGCTTTGGTTGCTTTCAAACGCCAATATTCGAGAGTAAAAGAGATCCATTGTATTCAACCAGGTTCAAAATACTAATTAATGAAAGAAATTACTAACCGTTGTACATTTTTGTATATCCTTGAGCCTTTTCGTATTATAATTCGGTGTGTGATTGTCGGTACAAACAAACGGGAGGGTGTGCGAATACTATAGTATGATTTCAGTTTTACTTAAAAGAGCGTATCTCCAAATCTGTCACTACACGTTTCCTCTAGCGTCTAATTTAAACAGTAGCACATTGTGACCTAGATTTGAATTGCTATATATGCAACATTTTCTCAGCTATGTAACTAAATGTAAAATCATCCTGCAAAATCCTTTATTGACAGTGCCAGATAAAAATTAAAACATCCGTCTGACAGCATAATGATTCCAAACACAAACAAACAACACACGAATTTAAATATTTAATCGAAATGAAACATTTCGTCTCGTGGAATGAATACCATAAAAAAAGTTTCATGTGTGTCAAAGGTCAACAATCCTCGTACACTGAAATGAGTAGATCAAACAGTACCTGTCTGAAAGTAAAAGTAAGGGAAAAAGAAAATTAAATTTACTTTCCAATCTCGATAGTTTAACGACTAGACACAGT
The DNA here is from genome assembly GCA_029339505.1 of Unio delphinus. Taxonomy (NCBI): domain Eukaryota; kingdom Metazoa; phylum Mollusca; class Bivalvia; order Unionida; family Unionidae; genus Unio; species Unio delphinus. Next base: position 16,332,967 of record JAQISU010000087.1, read on the forward strand.
AAATCGTTTCTAGAACTACTTTATTATCTGATTAGAACAGTCTAGACAATATACATTCGGTAAGTGTTCTATCTATCTATCTATCTATCTATCTATCTATCTATCTATCTATCTATCTATCTATCTATCTATCTATCTATCTATCTACACACATCACACATATACATATCTCTCTCTCTCTCTCTCTCTCTCTCTCTCTCTCTCTCTCTCTCTCTCTCTATATATATATATATATATATATATATATATATATATATATATATATATATATATATATATATATATACTGTCTATGAATTACCTTTCTTTCAGATTCTAGTGGATTAGCATCGCGGATATAGAGAATTGTGCCGCACTAAAACAATTTCTACGTTCAGCTAGATGATGAGTCGATACGTTTCCGGATTTAAAGGGTTTGTCCATTTCCATAATTTGTAAAATGATGTAAAACTACTCTTTTTAAGCCTCTTATCTCCCATTTCCAAGAAACACAACATTATATAACAACAAAATCACCTTTGAAAATTGTGTACATCCTAATATAGGTCCCTTCAAGAAATCTTTCCTATGATTCATCTTGAATAAAACCGGCAAATGTATTTAGCAAAAAGGCATAAGTGTACCATACAGGTTCGCAATACGTCAAAATGAAGAACATTAAACAAGAAAAAAGATCCGTTTAACGGGAATCTCACAGTATTATTTTCATAATTATAAATGAAATACAAATGTTTAAGGAGCATATTTTCTCACAATTTAAAAAAGCATCCAACGTATTTAATCAATGAAGTCTTGGAATATTTATTCATCAGTTTCAAAAACTTAAAAGTACAGACTGAAATCTATCTATCTATCTATCTATCTATCTATCTATCTATCTATCTATCTATCTATCTATCTATCTATCTATCTATCTATCTATCGATACCTTTCTAACCTTTCTACGTTTGCCGAACCGCAATACGAACCCACACCTAGGTTTATGTAGGAAATTTTAAATTATTTTTTGTAGTAGCTACACACAGGATCTAATATATATATATATATATATATATATATATATATATATATATATATATATATATATATATATATATATATATATATATATTGTCTCCTGCATTTAAAACTGAAACTGTAGCTTTAATTTGCTTCATGAATGTTGTTTTGTTTCTCCCTTATCTCCCTTTCGCCCGTAACGGATAAACAACTTAAAAATTCTGCCGTTAATTTTAATAACCTGGTTCACATTCCTCTTAAATCGCCAACCGTTGTGTCAACTGTCCCATGGATACCACTACGTATTGCATTATTCAACGCTCAATCAGTAGGATCACCGGAAGAGCGCACAGAAATTGTTAATTTTATCAACGACCAGAATATTGACGTCTTCTTCCTGACAGAAACTTGGTTAGATTCCGCAGGTGATGAATCTAAGTGTGCGGATTTAACACCCAGCGGATACTCCATCAAGTCGTTCCCTCGCAACTCTCGCGGAGGTGGAATTGCTGTAATTACAAAGAATTCCATGATCAAACGCCTTAAGTACAACACAACCTTCAATTTCTGCCACACATCGTTTGAACTAGTCCAAACAATGCTCACACTGGAACGAAGGTCAGTCCATTTTTTTCTGTCTCTATCATCCTCCTCTTAGTAGAAAAAACAAGCTGACTGAATCTCTATTTTTGGAGCAGTTTCCAAATCTTCTAGAGTATGAAAATTTGATAGGTAGCAACCTAATTATTTTAGGAGATTTCAACTTTCACTATGACTGTCCTGGTAAACCAAACACGTCAAAACTCCTAGATTCCATTCATGTTTTCAATATTAAACAGCCAGTTAACCAACCTACCCATAAACTTGGTCACATTTTAGACTGGTTTCTTTATAAACCTGATGATAATATTCTGCAATCCACCCTTGTATCCCACGAACTGGCATCGGATCACCTCTGCATTGTATGCCATCTTGACATTTCAGTCCCTAACCCTCCAACTCTATTTGCTACTAAGAGAAACCTCTGTATGATAAATATAACCAAATTCATGCATGACATCCAAGAAAACCTAACAACTTTCTTACATCCAACATCGGAACAACTTGATAACAATCTGCGTTCATTGCTTGAAAAACATGCCCCAGCCACCAAATGCAGAGTATCAATAAAAAAGTGATCTCCATGGTATAGCAGTGTTAGGGACCAGCTTCGCACTGCTAAAAGACATCGCCGAAAAGCAGAGAGGCTTTGGCTTTCCACCAGACTCACTATTCATAAACAAATCTACGAAGCCGCCAAGAAGAACGTCACAAACAAAGTCCATTTAGTCAAATCATCCCACTACAGTACTAAGATCACGGAGAGTTCCAGCTGCAAAGAGCTCTTCGAGACAACTAACAAACTAATGTCAAGGAACAAATGTACACCACTTCCAACAACCTTCTCTCCACGTGACCTACCAGTCCAATTTGCAAATTTCTTCGATGACAAAGTACAAACCATTAGAGATTCGCTTGACAGCACAATTTCAACTTATTCGTCACCATACAGTTATGATGCAGAATTTCAGCGACAACCGTTAGGAGCATTTGAACTGTTTCTATTGATTTAGTACGGGCAATCGTGATGAAAAGCGCACCAAAGTCTTGTAAACTTGATCCAATTTCGACATCACTGCTGCTTGAGTGCTTAGACCCAATATTGACTTCATTAACTGATGTTATTAATATCTCTCTCTCATCAGGGGAATACCCATCATTTTTCAAAACTGCCATCGTAAAGCCACTGCTGAAGAAACCAACACTGGACCATAACGATTTAAAGAACTACCGCCCAGTTTATAATCTCCCATTCATATCAAAAAATCTTAGAAAAGGTTGTTCTAACTCAACTTGTATCTCATTTGAATTCAAACAGTCTTTTTAGCAGTGTACAGTCTGCATATCGCCCTTGCCACAGTACGGAAACTACTCTTCTGAACGTATTTAGTGAATTTCTCTCTGTTTTGGATAGTGGAAAGATTACAGTCCTCACTCTCCTGGATTTATCTGCAGCATTTGACACAATATGCCATGATATATTACTTCACCGTCTCAAGCATTTATTTGCATTCAGAATATAGCCTCACAGTGGTTCAAGTCCTACTGAGTGAACAGGACACAAATTATATCTGCAAATGGAATACACTCCAGTTTCTCTTCATTATGTACACTCAGCCGCTCTCAAGTGTCATAGATCATCACCCAAATGTCGCACCAATTGTATCCTGATGACACCCAAATACACAAGTCTAGCCACCCAACTGAACTTGATGCTACCATCCATGGAGTAGAGAAGTGCATTTCTGATGTGAAATCTTGGATGATATGTAACAAGCTGCAGATGAATGATGATAAAACTGAGGCTATTCTGATCACAACACAAAGACTTTCTCATTCACATCCTTTACCTCAAACAATAAATATCAGCAACACCAACATTAAATTCTCACAGTCAGTACGGAACACTGGCTATCGATTCGATACAGAATCAAACACAAAATATGTTCTCTGTGCTGTGTTTCAATGACAGACTCCAGTCCAACATACCTATCCAACCTCACCCATGTGTATACACCAGCTAGATCCTTACGCTCTTCTTCTGATAATCATATACTCATTGTTCCCAAGGTGAAAACAAAGTCATATGGAAAACATTTGTTTGCACACCACGGCCCGGCGACGTGGAAAGAATTATCCATTGAAATTAGACAGAAAGACACAATGGTCCCTTTTAAGAGTACTTTTAAGACTCACCTGTTTCGACTGAAGGGACAAACTTAGCTACCTAATCATGTTTTGTATCTTATATGTTTTCAGCATGTTTTTATGTTTTCCAATTTCATTGTTTTTGTCATTTGTTGTTCTGTAGTGTAGTCATATTATTATTGATGGTGTAAAGCGCTTAGAGCTTCGAAAGATTAGGCTCTATACAAAGTCCTCATTATTATCATTATTATTATTGTTGTTGTTTATTCGATTTGTCAGCTTGACGTAATTACATGGTGTACTGAAAGCCCTTTTCAATACAATTGATACATGAGAAAGACATTTAAACCTATTTAATACATGGTTGAACTTCGTCCCTGGATTTTTATTATAAATATTGAAAACAGGGAACAGTTAGCATTTTGCTAGATATGGTTTATTTTGCACCGCTTTTTTTGGTCCACAATTAATTATTTCTTTGTTTCGTTTTGATATCGTTTATATTTGCTTACAAATGCAGATCGTTCGTTTAGGACAGGGGGTAGTAGTATGTTCGTTGCATAGGTATTCTACATTTGCTGTCTGCTAACAAACGAAAGGGTCTAAAAAAGAACATTTACTCGGAAAATCACTTTTCTCGTTAGAATTCATCATTGTATGTTTAAGAGAGATTGGAAATATATGCTTAATTGTTAGCTACATTGTTTTGGTATTATGGAGTTGTTTAAAATTACATTGTTTCTTGTATGAATGTTCTGGTTCCCTTGTGCACTCATGGTTTTCTATTAATATACTACATTAAAAATGTGTTTGCAGTGCACATGCGATGCATGGTTCATCGTCAATTAGAGACCCCGACAGAAGTATACTATATGATGATATGCATACAGTGCGAACAGGATATGCGTTGGTATAGTCAGCACATAGCGATAAAATAGACAAATCGCAAACTTTTAATATGTAGGATATGTATATCTTGTAAAATCTAATCGATGTTTTTCTCTTTTTATCGAGACACTTCAAATATCTATTTATTACCTTGTTTTGCTGTGTCATATTGTGTCGAACGCACATGATACTCACTGACATTGCGCATACCTAGCTATCAAAGGTAAGGCAATAAAAGGCGAAATTTACATACTCAATCCAGGTCACATGGATACTGAAGTGCATATGTACAAACTGAAATATGTGTTTCATACTTGTCTTTAAGGACCTGAGTATAAAAAAAATTACGTTCATGCTGAACTGGAATGTATGTATCCAAGACATTCAAGGTTTAACGCAGCATACAAGAATACATATGTTCGTGAAATTAAAGGTCCAAGTTTATGCAATAACTAATTACAAATATCATACAAAAGACCGGAAAATAACAATAGAATATGCAACATGCATTATTGTTTCTTTTCTGGTTCCACAGGTATATGTTATATATAGTAAATGTAATTGTCTATTTGTTAGTTTAAAGTTTTTTAAAAATTCCATTACATATGATTGTAATGTAATATTCGTTGCAAGACATAGACCGTGTCTAAAACTGAATTCATTTCTGCTTGAGCTGATTTGTTCTTCGTCTATTTCATTTATGTAAACAACTAATAATATATATGTTGATCAGCTTCAAGGTTTTGGATATTTCTGAATGTATTTTGTACACTATTATGTTGTAAAGAAAACATGGCTCATTCGATCATTCTAGAATGTTAGTTTCCATTAAATAATGAACTATATTATCTAGTGACTGTAATGATTAAACCAATCGTGCTTTAACATGTATCATTTTAAGTTGCATTATGTCGTGACCAATTTTGGCTGAATTTCACTACTTTAAATTATTGAATTCACGTAATTATTTTCTCTGGAAATTCAAACGTGTTCTGACAAAATTCTTGGACAAAGACATTAAATGGAATTTATACTGAATTCAAACCAGTAATAATATTTATGTGATTCATCAAGAGACTTGACACATCAGCATTTCGTAGACCATAACAGACACGTCATTGCTTTTACATTTTCATCTCCTCGGAATTTAAATGACTTTTATTCAGGACTTCTTTTATGATTATGACTTGTGTCTTTAATTCTTGAATTATATTTCGATTTATTTCACAACATCGAAAGTTATTGTTTCTCATTTTTCACTTTGTATTGATGGAAAATAAATTATTTGTTACATTTTACAAAACTTGTTGCCTTCACTCTTTTCTGTTACTTATAAGCATAGACTCGTAACTATATCTTCTGATAAGAATGGAAGAGGAACACCTTCCATTGTGCCTTGCAACTGCTATTAAAACCACTGTAATTGAAGTGGTAAATGTTTTAATAATTCCACACTGACTACACTTGGTCAAACATAAGCAGCAGAGAGGGTGAGCCGGACATGTTTCAAGCAAAAAATCACTTTTAACCGTCAAAACGGCAAATAGAGCCTTCCTGCGATTTTTCATGTTTTAACCAAAAAAAAATAAAGTCTCCATTTGCCAAACAGAGACTTAGTGATTTTTGTCTGAAAACACGATCTTGCAGGGGTCTTCAAAATGAGTAAAAACACACCCCGTTGATTTCAACCGAATATTTTATCAAGTCCGATACGATATCGCGTCCGAGGGTCTTAGGACGAAAATACTTTTAGGACTTCACAAACAGACTAATTTGTAAAACTTCGCCTTGTAAATCAATCAGATTATTAGACTGGTCAGTGAGTTTGAAATTGATTCTGGTTAATGAATTATTATGACATCGCATATAGACAGGATTAGTTGGATCCTCGATTATTAGAAATCCTGGAGAAGTTGTTGGTGCAAATGAATACAAAATATATCCCTGCTGAGCTTGATTTGATCGTTCGAGATTTATTTGATAGCTTTCTTCGATAACATCACATACTAAATTGATTGCTATCACCGATGAAATATTCACATTTTGAGGAGCAATATGCCTGCCGCCACCATCTAGGTCATTATTATGTGTCAGGATAGTTGTTTTTGGTTTTGTTGTTTTTTTCCACGTATCATGAATTATTTTAAAACAACATCGATGGTGTCACTGAGAAGTTTTTTTAGTTCTGGTACGTTATATCCTGGTAGTTTGAATGCTGGAATATCTTCAACGCGGATTTTTTAGATCAGTGCAAATCTTGATCTCGATAGGGGATTATTATCATCTAATATATCCTGAATAATTTGTGAATAAAATGTTTCCATATCGTCGATAATTTTATTGCATGTTTCTACGACGCTGATAAATTCATCTCGGGTGAGAGAGCCGGATATAAGAGATATTAACAACAGTGAAAAATCATTATTCATTGCTGTGAAATTTTCCATGATATTAGGTTCGTTAACAAAATAATAGTCCCCTCCTGTCCCCCTATCCCCTCCTGTCACCCTATCTATCTCCCTGTTGATAAGGTATCGGCTATCCAAAAAATTCCGTCTGATGTAATCGCTATAGCTTTTTACTGGATTATCAGATTTTATCCTGTCTGTGATATAATCATTTTTTTGGGGTTCTGGTAAATTAACGGTTTCTTCCCGGGGTGGTAATTCAGGCCATCCTAGTACGGTCCTTATTGAGCTTTGATAGATATCTACGACGTAACCATCTGTGCTTATTTCAATGGCAGATGATAGTGTTGGCTCATGAACCGTTATAGCTATTTTTGATTCTTTTCCAGTAATCGATTTAATTCTACGTTGCAATTCAGCATTGATTTGTTCAATTTGGTATGATCCGGTTGGTATTGTAACAACGTTCCAGTCTGGGGTATCGTCGTCTTTATTCTTGTACGAGAACACCAGTGAATTATTGGGTTGTTGACCACCAAAAGATTTTGATCTGATATTAGGCCAGCTGTGATACACTCGTAATTTTGCTAACGCGATTTCCTTCACGGGGACTGGGGTAGGGAAATTCAAACTGAATTCTGGACTCGTTGAGGTTATTGAGATCATGCTTGTTTGTACTGGGTTTGTGTTCTCCACTATTTGTTGAAGTAATTCCATCGGTGTAATCATTGTTATTATACTGTTGTTGTAGCTCTAATTTTGACACCGCAGAATCATTAATACTGACCATTGCTGAGAACTCACTATCTGTTATAATTGTATCATCGAGCGATGACGATATCAACGAAGATAATTGCGAGTATGCAGTGTATACAACATGAAATTGAATTATGTAGTCTTGTAGTTTGCGTTGGCTGCATGATGATATTTTTTTTGTTACTATCGAAATTATTCCCGCGATTGTAGTTGCCGCAGAAATGCAAATTGGAACAGCTATCGGGGCCATCATTGTTACCGAGGATAGTATAATACCAGCTCCGGCTATTACACCACTCACAGCGTACACAGTAACATCAATTGCGGTAATTCTTCGTTGGTATTTTTTTATTTTTATTTGATACTCCTCAGTGAGGGTTTTGAGTCTATTTTGAAATTCTCTGACCTGATCATAGCGATATTGTGATGATGAAATCATTTTAATTTTAAATCAGTTTACGATTTCAATTGAAACCGTTATTTACTTAAATCCGCTACGAATTCCACATACCATGTTTTTGAAACCCTAACCAAATTTTTATCAGTAGATGTTATAGTGAACTTTTCAGTTGTATCCTTGTCGATGATCGTTGAAATCGTATTATTTACCCCAGATGAACTCGACGATGAAATATTAAATTGAGTCGTTGTCACTAGTGTTAATCGATAAATACCTTTAACGGTTGCAGTGATATCTAATTTGTTGTTTGTGGGTGTCCACGCAAATGATCCGTGTTGGATCGTGTATACTATGTTGTTGGTTTTCTCATGAGGAATTTTTGTTTTTTCAATTATTGTTATCATCCTCGTTGCATCCCCTTTGATTGCTTCGATGAAGTTTTTCGTCTCATCGATTGATTTTTTAATATCAGGGAGTTTTATTTCAATTTTATCCAACGGGGTTCCAATAAATTCATCCACGATATTTCTACGAAAATTTGAAAACTGTTTTCCGTGTTCTTCAGTTTTAGATTGAAGTGTTGCTAGTTCCAACAGAGAATTTTTCAATTCATCGTTGAGAGTTTTTAAACTATCTGTAATCGTCGAAATAAGTACACCCGGTTTGAGTTTACCCTGATCGGAAAATAACGCGATAGTATCCTCGATTGCGTTTCGTTGTTTAACCAAAATATCATCCAACGACACATTACTAGTTTTCAATTTACCCTGACGATTTTGAAATACAACTATTTCATTAGGATCAACACTTGTTAAGTTCAACGTCTCAGCTATTTCATCTTCGATTATTTTTTTTATATCACCGGTTGCAGATATTTCTGTGGTTGGTTTCTTCATTGCTGATAAAGATCTCCCCCAAATATCAATCATTGTTATTGTAAAACTCTTTCTCTAAAAAGTTACTACTGGTGTATTCATTTACGACAACATGTGGTGGTTTTCCCCTTGGATTACCCAAGGAGTTAGAAATAGCGTCAAGGACATTTAATACTTCATTGCCGCATATTGGTGGATCATTCATTTGTTGTGTTGGTAGCGTAGAATACCAAGTCTTCATTGGAAAAGTCTTTAAGTGGTTTATATAACGCATAAACTCTTTTGGCGGTGCTAATCCATATGAATCAAAATAGACGATTGCACGTGGATCAATAGCGTATGCAACCCAGTGAGTTCCAGGTCCGGTGCTGTTATCTAAATTAATAATACCGGTTTCAACGCTGTTGGGTTGTGCCGGTAACTGATCTTTCATAAAGACACCTCTGAAATTTTTAATCGCCAATTTTTTAGCAGCATCAATTAAATCAAAATTGGACATTCGAACCAAAGATTCCTCAACTAGTAAACCGGTCCTAGTCTTAGACCCTTTCCGCTGTACCATGAATACGGGGTTCCTGGTAGTCTTAGACCCTTTCCCTTTTTTTATACCCTCGTCCTATCTTCGGTTCATATGATTCAGTAATGCCTTGTATCGCTTTTGCTCCCAAGCCTCCAGCTGCCCCCAATGCGACAGCTTTTGCAACTGCTGGCACAGCCGCTGCAATTAATCCTGGTAACGCAGCAAATAACGGGAATATACCGCCTGTTTTAATCATATTTTTGATAGCAGCCGCAGAAATAGTAATCTGAAGACCTTTTTTTGCTACAAGTGCATCATTGAAATGTTTCACTTGACGAGTTGTCAGTGATAATTTATTCGCCCCGCCAGTCATTTGATTGGGTTTCAGCGTTATTGTGGTTCCACATTTTTTTAGCCGATTCTGATTGCAATTTCTTGATTTGACCGGGGGTTAACGCAACACTAATATTACTATACGACATTATACATAATAGATTGATTCTAAATCGTAAAACGATTCAATGGAAAAATCCTTTGGATTTTCAATTACATATTTTCCACTGGTGCATCAATGATTCTCATTCTTCCTCCAACACCTTCAAGTAGCATTGATTTATCACTGAGAATGACAGCAACCGCTCTATAATTTGGGATAAGGATAGGGGGTACCCCACCAACTGGTGGACCAGTCGGGCGGGTTACACGGGCTCTAAAGTGTATATCAACGACAGATTGTCTTGTTAAATCAAGATGTTCAAGTGAAAAGTAATAAATCGGATAGAGGCTTTTAAAATCAAGTTGCGATATTTGCAAACCAGTATCCACATTTTGATCACGTGCCATATATGACAACAGGTTATGATATACACGTGCAATATGATTTTGACCGTAATCAAGTTGTATATCCTCGGATGGTTCCTGCTGTCCGTTTATTCTCAGCGAGACTTCATTAACACCTAACTGATCAAATATCATATGGCTTCGTTCTTGATTACCAAGTCGCGCATTATTCTGTAACGCAATAAATATATGACGTGGAGCTGAAACACCTTGTTTTGATGCCAGGTGCCATGTGAATGTACCATCAACACTGTCTTGTTTAATATCCGTAGTCACTGATAACCAACTTAACAACGACTTTCCTCCTTGGTCCATAAATTCTAGTAGTCGCTGTTCTTCGGTGAATGATGGAGTTAACACTGGCTTCCACAATGATATTTTTGTTAAAATAACTTTACCGGCAGCAACCCCAGCATCACGCCAGATTGCATCATCATCAATACCCTTTCGTACAAGCGCTACTGTATGCTTCGCTCCATAAATAACTTTTCGGACATTTCTACAGAATCCAAATATATGATGCAGTGGAATCGCACATGAAAATCGTCGACGCTGCCCTTGCAACGTTGCTACTCGTGTTGCAAATCCTAGGTTGTAATTAGTAATATTATTAATGACATCAAAAGTACCAGCTGGTCTTGTATATTCGGCTGGTGCTGGATCAACTGCAGTGGCTAGTGTTGCCTTTACTCTAGAATACTGGACGTGTTCAGGGTGATCAGTAATATCCTTAGAAAACATCATAGATGGACCAGCTGATCTTGTATAATCATCAGAATATCTTGCTAACCCTATGATTGTTGTGGCAATATCAACTTCACGGTCTATTGATTCAATTTCTTTTCCATCAATGAGATATCTTGCACTTTTAAATAACGCCATAATAACGTTATTAACAAACCCAACTTTGATAGATGGGTTATTGTCATATGGGGTATCAGCTGCAACATTTGTTACAAGTTCTCCTTTGATTTCGATAAATGCCTCACACGGTAGAAAATATTTACTGGTATCATGAACTTGAAGTTCAATTCGCGATCGGAGATCTGGTTGTGTTGCGTGATAAGAATAAAATTGAAAATCGCGTACAGAATCATTCTTGAGCACTGGGGCATCCATATCAAATGCTGGATCAGGTGACCTTTTGAACATTTTATTCTATTTATTAGAGTCTAAATCGTGAAATCGTAAACGATTTTCATCGTAAAAGATTTTTCATCGTCGTGTTTTTTTTAAGCCACATCCCGCTATCATGTTTGCTATCATGTTATCTTGGTCACTCGGAGTCACCAGCGATGCTAATTTTTCATCTACTGCGTTATTTATAATTTTACTAACACTCGCAGGCATTTCTGCTGTAGATGGCAATGGTACCGGTTTCTTTTTTCGTCTAACTAATGATTTTAATTTATTCTTCGCGGCTGAAAACGCTTTTCCGGCAAGATCTCCAACAGTACTAATACCCTTATCACGAATAAGATCAATGGCTTTCATTCCTAGTTGTTTAGCTAACGGCATCACATTTGGGGCCATTCTTGTAAATAACCCTGCAATGGTATCACCGAAACCATCTCCGTAATATGCTCTATAAACAGGCAATCGTGAATTAACCACATAGACACTGGCTGGTTTATCATGATTGTAGTGTATGATCATTATTTGAAATTGTAAAACAATTTGTCTATTAATCACTAGTGATTTCAGTCACTATGATACCCATTTTTCACTAAATCGCTAATGAAACCTCGGTATGCTTTGATATCCATGATACCACCTTGAAATAACCGTCTATAGATATCAGCTGCTTCATTAATTATTTCCGGTGAGTTTTTTCCAGCTCGGAACCCTCCGACGAGGACATCTAATCGTGATATATCATTGATAACACTATCAGGACATACCCTACTTGGGGTCCCTAATCCCTTCCCGCTATAACCAGTTGCCTCATCCAGTTTATCATCATAATCATCAAGTTCTTCTTGTTTTGTTTGGCGTTGTAAATGATAATCAAAATTTCTCTTGAATTCTCGATATTTCGTCTTCCTTCTATCTATACTTCCGGTATTTATTTCATACACTATATCAGCCCATTCATTATGTGACATTCTATAATCCGTATAATTGTCCGTAAAAAACTGCTCTTGTGAATCATAGCTGTTAGCAGAAAATTCACTTAAATTGCCCTCCTTCTCATTGAGAATTAGGTGTTTAGCTTTATCGGTAAATAGATCCGATAATTTCCTTGATTTAGGTAGTCTACTTGATATATCCTGAGGAAGTGTTTTTAGTGATTTTTTTGTTTGTTAAGTCTCTTTTGCTATTTTTTTTCTAAAACAGGGAGAAAGGTTTTTCCTTGTTCAGAGATTGTTGACACTACCTCCTTCGTTGCTGTGGTTATTGGTTTAAACAATTCTTCAGACCCCTCAGCAAATCAGTCTGAAGACTCTGTCTAGCTTGCAGTTTATTCCTTACAGAGTCGCGAATGGGTATAAATCTCTTAATTGCATCTAGTCGTTCACGAGCCAATCGGGTCGTTAATGCTTCATTGACCATTATTAAAAATCGTAGATTTCAATTGTAAAACAATTTTTCAATTGCAAAACAATTTTTCAATTGCAAAACAATTTTTCAATCCGACCTAACACCACCGTGGAAGTGTTATTTTGATGTTTTAGCGGCGTTATCATTGATGGGGAAAGTGTGGAAATGGCTATAAAAAATAATTAATACCACACTTTCCCCACTTTTTGACATGTCGGATGATTTTTGATACGGTCATGGAAGTGTTATTTTGACATTTTAACGGCTCTATCATGTTTGTGGAAAGTGTGGAAATTGTATAAAAAAATAATTAATACCACTGTTACGGAATGTTGTAGTTTTTATTTAGGAAAGACATGAACTCGGGTTTTGTTTATCGTGTGCAACGATACCCGAGGGTGATTTTTTTTATTTATATATATATGGGCAGTTGTACTTCGGAATCGTGAGTACAATTCGCTATATGCCGCTCGTGCAAAGTGTTCTTGATACGGAGCACGAATCCGTATAAATACTTTGCTATATGTAAAGGGTCTTTACATTGCTACGGGTTTTGTCAACAAGCGGCTGGTTTCAAGGACTGTAGCTATAGGGTTATAGATCCGAGGGAGGGAGGATTGCACAACTTTAGCTGTAGGGGTAAGTACATTTTTGATACTGAGTGATAGCTCTTTGTATCACTATATTTACCTTTGCATGTTTGTTATATAGTTTTACACAGCATAATACTCGTGTTCGCGAGGCATTTAAATTGGTAAAGTAAAGCTATATTTTGTTAAAATATAATTGTGTACTATTCAGCATTACCAAACAGGGAAGGTGTACTATAGAACCTGTCATTTTGTCATTATGATAATAATAGTCTTGATAATTTACCATGTATAACGTCATTACGTTATGTCTGTATCAAGGTTAGTACACGGTGTCTGGTATCTTTTCAGCTATTTGTACGAGGGTGTTAAACGTCCGGGGTGCCCGGAGCTGTCAAACGTCGGGAGCTGTGATCAAATGCACTGGTGTGTCCAGAGCTGTTTAGTGTGCCGGAGTGTCTAATGTCTAGCGTCCGGAGTGTCTAATGTCAAGGGTGACAAGGGTGACTCAGCGTGGAGCTGTCTAAATGACCAGAGTGTCTGGAGGGTCTAATGTTTCGCTGTATTCCGAGGGTCCGGAATCTGTAGAAACTGTGAAGTTCTATTGTACCAGCTGTGGAGCTGTATACTAATAGTTGATTATATATATTTATTCGTAAATTGTTAGCCGTGGGCTAATGTGGGTTTGCGGAACCCAGTATATGGTTTGGGACTGGAAAGATAAGTTATCTGTCCTGTTATTATTTTTCAAATATAGTTCCGCTACTTGAGCGTATACATTTTTACTATGAGTAATCCTGCATTGTTTACTACGTGAGTAAACTGTATTCATGTCTATTTTTGTATAATTTTTTCGCTGGGGCTTTGTATCAGTTTTTGTATCATTGTATCATTGATTCGTATCATTGTTTTGTACCATTGTATCATTTATTTGTATCATTATGAGTCGTTTGCATCTTCTAGTCTGTGCGTAATTATGTATAATTAAATCCAATATTTGGATTACAATACGCACGCATTTCATTGTTTTGTTTATATACATTTATCGCCACATTAAATCATAATTTTTATATCTGTATCATCAAAGCGTGTTTTGTTGTTAATCCGAAGTGGTCCGTCCCGGTTATCTTGTTACAACCACACTTTCCACATTTTTTTCTCATCAATGACATGTCGGATGATTTTTAACACTATCATGGAAGCGTTATTTCATCGTGAAACAGCTTCTATCATCGATGGAGAAAGTGCCAAAATTGTTATAAAAATAAATAATACTGGCACTTTCTCCATTTTTTTTTCATCAATGACATGTAGGATGATTTTTAACACCACCGTGGAAGTGTTATTTTGATGTTTTAAGGGTGCTATCATGTTTGTGGAAAGTGTGGAAATTGCTATAAAAATATATAATACTCACTTTCCACATTCTACTTTGATCATTCATTAACGGTCCATCGATTTTTTATTCAGTATGAAATATTTTTTATTCAGTATGAAATATTTTTTATTCACTGATCTTGCCTGTTTTTCACTGATTTTTTCAGTTTTGGTGGTTTTTTGTGCCATTTTGTGTCATTTTGATGGTTTTCAGTTGAAAATCTCTTTGAGATTTTACGGTCAAGTAGTCGATTCTGCATGAGATTTTCCGTAGAGAAAAGCTGTTGGGATTGATTTTCAATGATTTTTAGCCATTTTTCATCAATTTTTGTCTGTTTTCATCGATTTTTGGTAATTTTTCATCGATTTTTGGTAAAAAACCTCGTAGGGTAAAGTAGTCGATTTTGCATGTGATTTTCCGTAGAGAAAAGCTGTTAGGATTCATTTTGATAATTTTATTCCGTATGAAATATTTTTTTATTCAGTATGAAATATTTTTTATTCACTAATTTTAACACCACCGTGGAAGTGTTATTTCATCCTATAACAGCTTCTATCATCGATGGGGAAAGTGTGGAAATTGCTATAAAAATATATAATACTCACACTTTCCCCATTTTTGACATGTCAGATGATTTTTAACACCACCGTGGAAGTGTTATTTTGATGTTTTAACAGCTCTATCAGGTATGAGGAAAGTGTCATAATTGCTATAAAAATAAATAATACTGACACTTTCCTCATTCTATTTTGATCATCCATAACGGTCCATCGATTTTTTATTCTGATTTTGTCATTTTCAAACAAAAAGTGCTAAAAAATGAAAATCTCTTTGAGGGTCGATTTCAATCAAAAAATGACGAAATCTCCTTGAGGGTTGGTCACGGTCAAAATTGTTCATTTTCTTGAATTAAAGCCCGTAGGTTTCTAATTTTAGAATTGACTTCCTTTTTCAATTCATATTCGTTACCCAATTCTTTTCGTATTCCCTCTACGATAATATATAACGGGACGAACACACTTACTTCACTGGAAAATGCAAGAGAGTCCCGAATAGAATTCTGAATTTTTTTGATAAGCGCATATTTCTTTGGCAGCATATATTTATTGTTGTTAACTCCGTATTCTACATCCTGAAAATCTAACATGATTTGATCAGGATTTAACCCATCTGATAGTTTGATATCCTGGCTTTTCAATTTTGAAATTTCATCAATAATGCTATTCATATTTTCAGAATTCATATTCTATAACAATGACATATTTCTAAATGGAAAATATGACGCATTATACATAACTGAATTGAATTTTTTGTCCGGTCTTTTTTGAAATCGCCGTCTTGGTTATCCCCTCTGCAACTTTTCGTACAGAAGGTGAACAAAGATCGAAGTGCCTACCGGCGCTAGCTATCTATTGAAATATTTTTTCTTCTTTAGTTGCCGTATTAAAAGATTTTACGGGTCTCTTCCCAACCGTTTTGCATTTTCCAGTCTTCCCCCGTTTCAAATTCTCACTCTGGGTAACAGCTTGCAGATTTGATAAAGAATTGTTCTTCGGATTAGAATCCTTGTGATCAATAACAAAATCACCCTCGATCAATCAATAAAAGCATTCAAATACGAAACGATGATTGTGATAAGTTTTCTTTTCTTCCCCCCCATTACAGTAAACCTCAAATACCCTTGATTACTCACAACACCAACTGGTTTCTTCAGTCTACGGTTTCTTACGATACCATCACTGGATGCTTCATAATTTGTAATCGCAGGGTGTGGTCTGAATTCTTGGTTCATTTATATACTATATTATTGTTTGTCTAATTCATTGTTTGGTTTAATAGTAAATCTTTCAATGTAGTCTTGTGGGGCTCTTACGATTTTGTCGCTGACTTTGTCAGTGTCAAGGACACAGTCAGAGTCAGTGTCAGAATTTTTTATTGAAAATCCATTTTTGATTCTTTTATCATAATAACGCTTCAACTCCCTGTATCGCTTTCCACCACAATTTAGACACAATTGAGATTTTACCCTGACCCCAACCCCACAACGAATACAGGGTAACGGACCAAGGCTTCCACGTTGAAAACTCTGCATATGATACCCACAGAACTCATTTCTGCATGATTTGTTACAAGGAGTCACTGATCCAATCATGAGCCATTTGCAATGATTCATTATACATAAATCTTTCATTTAAATGCTTGTTTTAATTATAGTATGAAAGAGTTCGAGAGATTATCAAAAATTAAGCCCTGGAAAAATGCTCAATTCAATCTTGATAGAGTTTCTGATACACCAAAGAATAAAATTTCTGATAGAACCATGATTAGTAAAATCAGAGACTGTTTTAATGAATTCAAGCGTGATGGGGCATCTCATTGTTGGTCAACATTTCGAATTGATGGCCGTGTTGACGCTACCATGAATGATGAAAAAGCAGCAGTGATAATTTCACATCTTTCGCGGAAAAGGCATTTTTTTTAGAATCAAATTCCTTATCCGTGACGACACTGGAAATTGGACATTAGGGATAAATACGAACCAATTCTCAAGGACAAGAAAACTGTCACAGTGAATCAAGATTCCAAACCAGGAATTTTGACTGGAATTGACAAACCATACTACGAAAGATCTTATCCTGTAAGAGCAGTTGTTTACGGGATATATCCGTTAAATGAAAAACCTGATATTGTAAAACTAGCACCCATGAAATACTCGTCATTTCCACTTAATTGTGTAGCAACACGAATAATGGAACACTTCACAAATGCATCCCGGGGAAATAAATTAACTGATCTAAGACGAAAAAAAATAACCGAATGGGAATTAACAGTGAAACAGCATGGGGCAACAATTCAGGATATAATCAAATTAGAAACATCATTGAGATTTCTAATATCAGTAACGACAATAACCGGTGAAGTATTAAAAGAACCAAAATATCAATCAAAAAAAGGAACTCCAATACAAATTATTGATCATAACGAACACGCGTGGTCATCCGCAGTAACAATATTCCCACTGGATAGAACCGTAAAGTATCTATCCCAAACCGAAGAGTTTTGTTCCGAGCAGAAATTATTTGATGCTATTTACAATTTGAGTAAAAACTATCCTGTGTCGATGTGGCTATTTCATAGTGCTGCAGACGATGAATGTGGATTCAATCAGTTTGTTAGACCCAACGGAGAATTGTACCGTACTGAAGAGCTACATAATCAAATGAAAAAACTAGTTAGTGAGTTTTCTCCCCAGAGTTTTGAGGAAGACAACGAACAATTATTAACAAACTGTTTTACACTTCCCTCGGTTGCAGCACATTTTGCATGGAAGAAAAACGCGTGGAAACCAACCCGAAGTGAGTTTCTATCAGATGTCAGATTGTCCTGTCTTGAATACAGTCATGGAGGGTTCTGGAATACAAAATTTGACCCTGAAACCGTTATTTCCATTGATATGATTGCGTGTTATCCAGGGAGTTTTCTCGGGTATGGAGAATGTGATAAATATTTCAAACAATTTGGACACCCCACACACGAAATGGCCCGTGTTGCTATTAATGGACCACTGCCTGATTTTGATTTAACCGGATTCGCTCGTGTAGTATCATTTGAATTGCCTACAGGACTTCATCCGTGTAGTTATCTTTTTATTGGTAAACACATGTTTGAAAAACACTGGATGCCAATAGTGTTATTACGGTATATGACTGATTGTAAGATGTTAAAATCATTAATTGTCAGTGAAGCAATTATATCCTATCAAGCACAGAAATCAGTCTGGTTACCACAACCTGATATAGAAAAAATAATTAGCGAACAGCGAAAACTGTTTCCTGATTTTAATGAACAACAAATCATGGATTGGTCTAAACAGTTATTTGAAATCAGAAACAACGAAGCAAAAGATCTTGGACGAAGAATAATCGGTAAATTCACCCAGGGTGGCAAATATGACAATACAAGATATTCTTCACGATTGATTATAGACAAAGCTGAATACGATTTTGTAATCGCGGATCTAACGAATAAGGGGATATATGTCAATCGTAAAGACGCATTTCTGTCCGATGGAACCAAATTGGGTACAATTGTTACTTACAACGATGGATACAATCCGCAGTATACACATTTAAGAGCTTCTATGCTCGGTCATGTTTCTATTAATCTGTTTTCAATGATAAATAAATTTCCTGACACCGCAGTTAGAGTCGCCACTGATTCATTTTACATAAAACGCGATATGACTGATTTTATAAGCAGTAGCAAGGCTACTAGCAACGAGAATTGGGGATCATGGAGAATTAAGCGAGAAATGCTTCATGATTATGTTCAATCAGCAGATGTTACGATTGAAAATAATTATCGGAATCTCTATGAGATTCAATCAGAATATTCTAATGCACCACCGTGTTCTGATCCAATATGTCGATACAAAACAGTTTATTTAAAAGGCTGTGGCGGGTCAGGAAAAATAACCCGGGCAATTGAATTATTCCGCGTTTCCAATCCAAACATGATTGTGCTAGCACCAACTCACAGACTTGCAAGAGAGATGATACAGCGAGGGGTAAATGCCTGCACTTATCACAGTTTTTTTCGATGGAAAGGAGATAAGTGGACTCCTGAGCGTATGGGCGAAAAATTTATTCCTGAAATCCTCATTTGGGATGAAATATGCACAGTGTCATTAGATGTATTACAAATATTTCTTGAGTGGTTGTTATTGAAAACTACAAAAGTAGTCATGTGCGGTGATTACGACCAGCCCCCACCATTTGTTGGTGCATCCCACATGAATGGCAAAAGGGTTTTGTAGACTATTATGAAGAAATTCACACTGATTATAGATCACTTGATAATGAATTAAAAGAATTTAAGAAACTAATCAGATTACAACAGGATAGAATCCAATGTGAAATAGCCCGTGAAATAATTTCAGAAACTCCAATGAATGAGTTTTGGGAAACATGGAGACCAAATGATTTGATAATTGCAAGTAGAAAAATAGTCAGAGACACACTTCAGATGAAGTTATTTGAAACGCATCAAAAAATAAACTTGCAACACTTCCGGTACCGTTATGTTATAGACCCTGTGATACACGAAAACAGAACATTGACGTTGATATTCCAGGCCTGACAAAGTCAGGGACAGAGTCAAGAAAACAAATTCTCGTATTAAATGATATTGTGCTGGTTGATATCAATGTCGTCGAAGATGCATTGCGTGCTAATAAATCCCCATGGACGCTAGGATACGCAGCGACGATACATTCTTCACAGGGATTGACAATATCGGATACAATTGTTTGGATAGTAGATAATCGCATCGATTGGTCAAATTTAGTCTATCTTGCAGTATCCAGAGTACGAAGAATAAATCAGCTTCGAAGAGTTGTCATTGAAAATCCTAATTAAGACCCCGCGGTGGTAATTGAGTATCCTCGGGTATCACTTGTAATTGTTGTCGAGTAAATCCTCGTTGAGGGGCAGTTGAATCCAGTCTATAGATTGCTGGTCTAGAAACGCTAGATCGTGTTATACTAGATATCATGTGTGCAGTAACGCTCCAAATAGGATCAGTAGCCCCTTTTTCTGCCACCTTCAAGCTCTCCTGGTTCGTATAAATACCTAACAGTGATATTACTACCAAGAATTGGTTCTTTGAAATCTTATTGTGGTTGTACGGGTATAGACTTCTTTTTAATCGCGTTGATAGGTTTCATGTTGATTGTTCTAGTAATCTCATTATTCAGTGCGGTAATCACAGCTGGTAATCTTTTAACCCATTCACGGGATCTTTTTTCTTGGATGAATTCTTTTGCGTATTGATATCCAAATAACCGCTCAGCAAGGGTTTTATTCAATCGTTCTACAATTGCCTGATCGCGATGTAGCGCAGTATGCCCCCGTCTAATGATGACATTATGATGTTTCATTACTGATAACACTGCACCCTGAAATTCCTTCCCAGGATCACCTTGTAACAGATTTGGCCAGTGCAGAGGACCCCTTCGATAAATCCTTTCAAATGCAGAAGCCACTTCAGGTGATGATTTTGTTTTTAGCGGTTCTGCTTCTTTGTATCGACTTGCAACATCAACTACAGTTAACGCGTATTTGTAACCACCATCATGTGGCAGAAATAATATATCAGCTTGATGAACTTCATTAGGGACAGTCACATCAAAATGCGAGTAATTAATTTGTTTAGGCGGTGGTAGATAAATCTGCCATAGTGCCTGTTTGGATAACCAATGAGCCGCAGTGGTTTTTTTTCACTTTTGCAGCGCTAGCTAGTTTATTGATTGCTGCCTTGCCTCTCCAGTATCCTTTCGGAGAATAATAAATAGATTCCATGTTGTTATTAATTACCAGCACCTAACATTAATTTACTTTTCATAGCCGATTTTATCAAAAAGGAAGCCAATTTTTCTTTGAAGGATTTATCAGGAATAGCATTTAACGCATGAATTAATTTCACATCTGCCAGATGCCTGTGTTGCAAATTGCTGCTTTTATAAGCAGCATCATGAACGTGACACGCCTTATAAATGGCGTTTATTGGTTCTTCACCGGGTTTGGGTTGGTTATGATTATTGAGTCTGATATCAAGTCTTGCTCCCGGTCCACAATAACTATACCCTGGAAGGTGTTTTTCTCCGGAGTATTTTGCCCATGGGGTTCCAGGGAGTTTAGTTAGCTTGGCTGCGTTTTTTTTTTAAATCCTTGGAAATAAATCTAAATTTCTTTGTACTACATTGTACGCATTTACGAGAAAGCGCTGATTGGTTATTTTTAGTTGTAATCGTCGTCAAGTCATCTGTGCCAGTACGCGCCTTACACTTCACACAATATAGATCCATAATTTATATAACAGCATGAATATAATTGATTATTCAGCTACCCGACGACGGGAACCTATTAAAAATCATGAAATGTTGCCGAATTCAATTAGAATGATTATAATCGGACCATCTGGAAGCGGCAAGACACAACTGCTACTTAATTTGATAACGAGATGGATGAAATGGAACAAATTGTATTTAATAGCCCCAAGTGTAGACGATCAGCGATGCTATGAAGTGCTAAAGGATTTTAACGAGAAAGCAAAAGAATTTCAAATCGATGATGATATTATTGAATTTATTACTGATATAGATTAAGCACCGATCATTGATGCTATTGATGGAAGTATTAACAATTTAGTTGTATACGACGATATCATGTTAAACAATTAAAAGAATCCTGCTAGGATATTTTCCAGAGGCAGGCATAAAAGCACTGATGTGATATATGTCACTCAACGATACACACAAATACCAAAAGTGATTCGCGATAATTGCAATCTGCTGTGTGTGTTTAACGGAGTTGATACTCATACTCTTAGAAATATTCATCAGACCTGGTGCAGCGGTGATATGAATCATAATCAATTTAGAAATTTCTTTAGTCACGCTCAGTCAATACCACACGGATTTGTAACGATAAATTTAGCAGACCCGAGGACGCGATATCGTATCGGACTTGATAAAATATTCGGTTGAAATCAACGGGGTGAGTTTTTACTCATTTCGAAGATCCCTGCAAGATCGTGTTTTCAGACAAAAATCACTAAGTCTCTGTTTGGCAAATGGAGACTTTATTTTTTTTTTGGTTAAAACATGAAAAATCGCAGGAAGGCTCTATTTGCTGTTTTGACGGTTAAAAGTGATTTTTTGCTTGAAACATGTCCAGCTCACCCTCTCTGCTGCTCATATATTTTATATTTCGATTGGTTTACAGATCTTAGATTTTAAATCCCACTACAGAGAAGGGTGTGAAATAAAATATGAAAGTTCGTCGATATCATTTACACTTTGTAAGAAAACCAAACGGCACGAGCAAACATCTTGTGAAATATATGTATTCACAAAGGTAAGGTTTTGTTTTCAAGTACCACCGTCAACAATGCACTTGTCTAGAACAGTGGATATCTATACGCCATGAAAAGAAGAAAGCATTTCATTTCGCTTCCATTCTTCAGAACTATCCTTATTATGAAAACGCTAGTGCACAATCTTCAATCAAGTCAGTTGATTATCTTTCAGGTCATGTACACTGTCTTCATTACTGTTTGAAAGATAATCGTTTAATTCCATTGAAACATTGGATGCCTGCATGATTTGTCAGGTCCAATTGTTAATGCTGAGGCAATGGGAGCTAAATCCCTTGCTTTGTCTTATACAATTTACCCGGTCTGTTAATTGTTGGATTATAACACACGACCATGAGGGTGCGGGTTAAGTATTCAGTCAATAAACACAATAGGCTAGAGTATGTAACAAAGATATTTAAATGTACCCGGTCTGTTCATGTTTCAATTATAACACTACAATGATGGTGTGGGTTCAACAACATCTATACGAATGTGTAGCAATAGTTTTAAAATTGCACGTAATTTAAATATTTGGTGTCAGAAATTTAAATATTCCTGTATCCGTCCAAAAGAGACTACCATCACCATAATCATGAACCGTTAGACACTGTATTGCATCCTTATTGGATAGAGAAGATATTCAGGATGGATGGTGGAATAAAGTCGAAAGACTATTGATAACTTAATTAATAATTTGCTACAATTTATTGCCAATTGAAAATTTGCGAATCTTTCAGATTCCGTGACAGTACAAAATCCGTCTCATCTGATGTAGAATCCGACGAGGCAATTGCTTCAAGTTCTATGAGTGACGAATGCAAAACCTCCGATTTCAACACTTCCAGGAGGGTACAGAGAGATGTGAAAGATGCAGAATTCAATGCTATTGAAGATAGATTTAGTTCCCTTGATGGAGTTCGGGCTGGCATTAAAGCGGAGGGCCTAGAATCTTGCAGACTAATTTTCGGTTTAGCTTATCTTTGATTTTTCCATTGCTGACCATATATGTGTTTTTCCATTAATAATAACCCTAATATATGTCTGTATCTTTGTCTGTATGTCTCCTTAGACATGTTCTAGTAGATTCCCTTTTTTACGAACAAATAAAAAGAAAGAAAAATATAAAATGTTTGACTGATATTAAAATTGCTGATTACAGAACCCTACACGTATGAGAAGTATTAAAGAGAACCAATATAGGGATATATAATATTCAGCTATAGAATCTATACAATAATTATAAAATGTTCATTGTGGATGGACTAAAGTAGGAATTTCAATACTGATTGTTCCTAATATACCACATAATGATAAAAATAAACGAAATTGACATAAGTAAGAAATAAGGTTAGATTTATTTTAAATAAGAAATGTCAATGGATTCATTATGAGGAATAGCAACGTTTCCAAATCCACAAATGGCAGATCAACGGATAGCACTGTAGCACTTTTTGGTGTATGCATGCAATTCTCTGTTATAAGTAATCCAGTATACCGTGATTTCTTTTACAGGAAAATCGGAATGAGTTTGTAGATCGATAGATACGAATAAGATATTCTCTAACCTTAACAATAGTATTATTTGTATAATATATAAATAAACTATAACATTAATCGAACTTGCTGAATGTGAAGTGTGCTGGCAAGTAAGCAATTTTGGTATATCTCAGTTGCATTTCCATTTTCATAGGAATTGATTACACGATGAGCAATCGGAGCCAAGGAAAGAATACATTTGGTGGGAAGAATCTACATGATCTTGGAAGTTTGAACCCATATCAGGAGGTCAGGAGGATAAATAAGAACCCGCGTATCTCCTAATTTACCGTCTTTATATGAGGGGAAATTTAAGATACTATCCGCCTATTCTGTAATGAGTGATTTACATCTACATTTATAAACCAGTTTAGATAACAAATATGCCAAGCAATAATGACGTACCGACATTAACACCCGGAAAAATGTGCGTGTGATGCTCACATCTCATACGACTTTCAAGTTTCATGTAAACGCAATATCTGTTTAGTAACTAATTGTTTGCTGTTTCTAAAACGTTAGTAACATTGAGGACGTTAAAACTTTTCCAAGATATTTATAAATAAACTTGGAAGAACACTCCGAGTGGCCGAAAATTCAAACCATGATATACAATAATGTTGTGTGAGCTTGGTGGGTGGAAGGTACACTTTTATGTGTAATATTTATACGGTTCATACTCTCTTGCACGTAATTTGGATGCAATCGGGTTTAAAAATATCTCCTTACAGAATAACATGCAGTATTAGAATATGCTTACCGAAAAGAAAGATTAGTAAAAATCAAGATATATCAGGCAGAAACTTCATGAATATTTAAATATCTCTCCATTCATCGTTCTAATAATTCTCTTTATGATGAAACGGTTTCGAGAACTCTTAAACACTGGCATATTACTTATCTAGCAACTGACTTTCTAACTCGGGCCAGCCTTAAATTTGATTCTCTCTCTCTGTCTCTCTGTCTCTCTGTCTCTCTCTCTCTCTCTCTCTCAAATTTCGACATTGACAATGATGGATATAACAACAGTCATGGGTTTTCGTTTGAACTTTTTCATCATATAATTGATGCGTACTATATTACAAAAATAAATTTGGCATTTGTTTTGCGATGCAATGTTATGTATTTCATACATGTAATGTTGCTAAACCATTATGTATGCTGGTGTTTTTTCTGGTTTTTCTGTCGTTGATTTTTTATTTTGTTTTGCAAAATGATTGTCTTGCGATTTCGGAATTCTTTCGTTGCATATTTTGCCATAGAACCCACTGGAGTTAATTATCTTGTGTGTAATACAATATTGTCCCATGGAAAGAAGTAACATATAACAAACCATATAATGAATGTTACAACAATTTTGGGTCCCAGAGGCCATGTTAGAGGGGATAAAACGGAAATCATCTCTGGAAACAATTCGGTAGGAGGTCAACATGGGCATTACTACTGCGATTTATAACATCCTTATAATACGAGAGGTTATGGATTAGAAGGTCAAACAGGAAATAATCAATGCATGGCACAATCATATTGGGCCCCAGAGGTCACGCCATCTCATGACATGACATATGTACGAGCCATGAGACCATTACATTGAGGATCACAACTCTTATAAGGTCTCAAAGGTCATTCAAATGGGATATCACCGTTACATCTCATAAAATAAACTTGACTGGATGATCCCAAAGGTCATTCAAATGGAATATCACCGTTACATCTCATAAAATAAACTTGACTGGATGATCCCAAAGGTCATTCAAATGGAATATCACCGTTACATTTCATAAAATAAACTTGACTGGATGATCCCAAAGGTCATTCAAACGGAATATCACCGTTACATCTCATAAAATAAACTTGACTGGATGATCCCAAAGGTCATTCAAATGGGATATCACCGTTACATCTCATAAAATAAACTTGATTGGATGATTCCAAAGGTCATTCAAATGGGATATCACCGTTACATCTCATAAAATAAACTTGATTGGATGAACTTACGTTTGCAGTTTCTGAATATAGGATGTCATTTACCTTTGACGAAAGTGTAGTGAAAGTTTTGAAAATATTAAATATCACAACTATTAGTCGATACTGCTTTTGATTTCTTGCATCTTTCTAATTCATTGCTTGCAATTAAAATAACATTAGCAAATCTAGGCAACAATAAAATATGTCTTCACCTTTGAAGCTCTGCATTTGTCATTTTGTTCCTTATAATAAATATAACAGCCGGAAATATAAACAACAATCTTGACAATATTAATGCTATTTTTCCGCATTAAGGTTCTCATTTGGTTATAGTTGTTATAGTAAAATACGTCCTATTTCATACATGCTAAACAAATAAGAATCCATCCTTGGAATAGGTATAGACGTGTTAGATGGCTTTCTGGACATTATCCTAACCTGTATTTGTTTTTCATTTGTAAAACCAACAGGTAATCTGTATTTTGGGAGAAGTTCTAGAACCCCTCAATAATGCCCCTGATGGGGTCATTCCTGCCTTTGGGTTTGGAGATAGTATCACGCAAGACAAAAGCATCTTCAAACTTAAACCAGAAGCGGTAAGTATTCCATGTTGTTGATGGAAACGACAATAAAGTTTATGAATAATTTTACGTACCTGTTTGAGTGGATAATATATGTATTTTTCTGAACGTCATTTTCAAGGATGATATTTGTTTTTCTTTGCGTTTATTAAAATTATATAACAAATACACATAATAATACAATATTGTCATATAGACTATAGTATTTATAGAGTATATGTTAGTTGATAGAGCGCCAGTTTCGCATTATAGAGTTTGCGGGTTCGATGCCAAGCCTTAACCGAGACGGCTTCATCGACGCGTGCAAGGAAACGACATGCAGCTCCATATCCTTGCAAAATAGAGCCATAATAGCGCTCCAGAATTCTCCATAAAAGCAAACAACAATAATTTTCACACATCATAATGCTAGTTGTCTTTGTGCACTTCTGGCCTGTAAGACCACGCCACTGACTCCCATGGTTAACTAGTTATGAACACAATAGTTAGTCATGTCACAATTGTAATATAACGAACGACAAGGATTCTTACTAATAAAGAAATGTACGCAATGCATGACTGGGGACCTTCCTGGATAAGTCGGCCTTCCACACTTCCCTGGTAAAACCTGCGCATAATTTGCATCACTGTACTGGTTGTACTGAAGACATATCTATGGCAAGAAGCACTCCAAAAGTTTCGACCTAAATCAAGTTCTATGTGGACAGTGAAACACGTGTACAGGAACAATGACGGACTGACAAGTGACGCGTGAAGCACAATACATATTTTGTCACAGAGAATATAATGTATTTAAGTTAATGAAACGCTCTTAACTTACGGGAAAATATCTGATAATAACTTAACTTACTTAAGAAGGTATATTTATTCTAAAATCATATGCTAAAAACTATATGTTCAACAGCCGAAAGCTTGTTTGGGGCTGCTATCGTAGATAACAGTGTATATTTAAGTGTGATTATAGGTACAAATGACATTACACTATGTAAATTGTATGACATACATTCGGGTTCAAGTAGCTTCGTGTCTAATCAAAGTTATTCTACTTCGAATATGTGCCAAGTTTCTAACATAAATTTTGTTTTAGGGAGAATGCAGAGGTTTCATGGAGGTGTTGGAGGTTTATGAGAAAATAACACCCAATGTACGGCTAGGTGGACCAACTAACTTTGCCCCTTTAATTGAAAACGCGGTTGAAATTGTAAAACTTTCCCGTAATATGGTAAGTAATTTTGGTCTTTTTTGTTGTATTTTCTCTCTCTGTCTATTTACATTCTACTCCACTCATTCAATCAAATCTATGGACGAATCTGCGAAGTAATGTTTCGATAATTTAATCTGAAAATTGGTTCTGTTATAGCGTTTAAACTGTTCTTAATATTGAGACGTATATTATTATTATTATTATTATTATTATTATTATTATTATTATTATTATTAGCAGCAGCAGGGGGAGGAGGGGGAAACCCTACAACTTTTTCAGACAAAATTGATTGAAGCCTCAAAACGGAAAATAGAGACATCTTGCGAATCACATATTTTAACCAAAAAAAAAATAAGTCCCCATTTGGCAAACGGAGACTTAACTATTTCTCAATCATCGGGGTCGCAGCGGTGTTGTCATCGCCCCCTCCCCGCTGCTGCCACAGGTTAACAAAAATCATAAATGATTTTTCACAAGGGTTTTTATGATTTCAACCAAATATTTGATCAAGTCCGATACGATATCGTGTTCTAGGATCATGTAAATTTATTGTTATAAATCCATGTGGGGTTGACTGAGCATGACTAAAGAAATTTCGAAATTGATTGAAGTCCATATCAGAGCACCATGTCTGCCAAATATTTCGTAGCGTATGTGAATCAACGCCGTTGAATACAGCAAGAATATTACAGTTATCTCTGATCACTTTTGGAATCTGAGTGTAGCGTTGAGTGACATATATCACGTCGGTGTCTTTATGGGAATTTTTTTTTATGAAGCTCAAACAACTTTCTCTGAAGTGAGTCTCTGACTATCTTTCTACTTGCCACTACAAAATCATTTGGTCTCCATGCTTCCCAAAATTCCTCCATGGGAGTTTCAGAAATTATTTCTCTGATTATTTCACATTGGATTCTATCCGGTTGTAATCTAACTAATTTCTTGACCTCACGTAATTGTTCATCAAGTGCTCTATAGTAAGTATCTATTTCTTCATAATAGTCAACAAACCCTTTTAACCAATCATGTGGACCCACGCCGACAAATGGTGGTGGATGGCCATGATCTCCAAACATTATCACCGCTGTATTCTTTTGCAGCAACCAATCAAGAAACATTTTTAATACATCTACTGAAACAGTACATATCTCATCCCAAATAATAACCGCAGGGATGAATTTTTCACCCATTCGTTCAGGGGTCCATTTGTCGCCGTTGTATCGAAAAAAGTTATGATAAATGCAAGCGTCGACGTTTCGTAGTTTTATCTCTCGCGCTAGTCTATGGGTCGGTGTCAGCACAATCATATTTGTGAAATCCGTAGGATTTTTCCCTCCATATAACTCAATCGCCCGAGTCGTTTTTCCTGACCCACCACAGCCGTTTAAATAAACTGTTTTATATCTACAAATTGGATCTGATATCGGTGGTGCATTAGAACGTTCTGATAAATTATCACCGCGTAAGTAATTACTTTTAATTTCAACATCTGCTGATTCAGAATACTCGCGCAGCATTTCTTTTTTAATTCTCCATGATCCCCAACTTTCATCCGAATTAGTGAATTCAGCAACTGCGCAACTGTACTTGCTGTTAATGTAAAATGAATCAACGGCAACTCTAACCGCAGTGTCAGGAAATCTATTTATCATTGAAAATAAATTAATACAAGCATAACCCAGCATCGACGACCTCAAATGTGTATACGGGGATCTGTAACCGTCGCTGTAAGTAACGACTGTACTCAATTTTGTTCCATCGGAAAAAAGCATCTTTGCGATCCACATATATGTTTTTAGATACTGCATCCGCGATTACGAAGTCGTATTCGGTGTTATCCATAATCAACCGTGAACAATATCGTTTATAGTTGCATTGTTTTGCTCCCTGAGTTAATTTTCCGATTATTCTTCTACCGAGATCTTTTGCTTCGATGTTTCGTTGATTAAATACCCGTTTGGACCACTCACTGATATATTCTTCGTCGGCATCAATATGTTTTCTGGATTCCTCAATTATACTATCAAGACGTTCCGGTGCTGGTAACCAGACATTGGTTTGTTTCCGACATGATATAATTGCTTCACTAACCGTCAGCGAAATTAACATTTTTGTATCAATCATGAATCGTAGTAGCGCTATTGGCAGCCACTTCTTTTCAGACATGTGTCTACCAATCCAAATATAACAACAGCGATGAAGTCCTGCTGAAAACTCGAATGATACTGCACGAGCGAATCCAGATAATCAAAATCAGGCAGCGGCCCATTAATTGCAACACTAGTCATATCATGTACGGGGTGTCCAGATCGTTTAAAATACTCAGTACACTCTCCATAACCAAGAAAACTCGCTGGATAACAAGCAACCATATCAACTGAAATGATATTATCACTGTCATATTTGTTATTCCATAAACCGCCATGATTAAATTCTAAACAACTAGCCTCAATGTCTGGCAAGAATTCTACGCGTGTTGGTTTCCATGCGTTTTTGATTCTTGCAAAATGAGCTGCAACCGACGAGATTGTAAAACAGTTTGTGAATAATTCTTCATCATCGGTGGCTTCGCCACTGTTGTTGGCTTCGCCACTGGCTACTCCGTCGCCCACCGTTAAAAACCCGTTTGGTCTTACAAACTGATCAAACGTATTCGTGTCGTTTTCAGTGCTGCGAAGTAACCACACCGACACGGGGTCGTTTTTACTCAAATACGCAATAACATTGAATAGTTTCTCTTCAACGAGAAAACCATCCCTAGAAAATTCTTCTCGTAAGAATTCGTCAGGTATATACTTTATTGTTCTGTTTCGTGGAAATATTGTGACCGCGGACGTCCATGCGTGTTCGTTATGATCAATAATTTTGATTGGAGCTCCATTTTTGTTATATTTTGATTCGTATAAAACTTCTCCGGTTATCGTTGTAACGGTTATTGGAAATCTCAACGAAGTTTCTAATTTTGCTATATCGCTAATAGCTGCTCCGTAGTCTTT
Source organism: Unio delphinus (assembly GCA_029339505.1). Taxonomy (NCBI): domain Eukaryota; kingdom Metazoa; phylum Mollusca; class Bivalvia; order Unionida; family Unionidae; genus Unio; species Unio delphinus. The sequence goes on from JAQISU010000087.1 coordinate 16,364,112, forward strand.
CACCGTTAACTCCCATTGAGCTATTTTGCTACGCCGTAGATCGGTAAGTTTGTTCCCTCGGGATGCATTTGTAAAATGTTCTGTTATTCGTGCTGCTGAGCCGACAAAGCCGCCGGCGACGACTGTTTCATTGGTTTTAGTTTTCCTATATCGGGTTTTTTATTTAACGGATATATCTCAGCAGCAGAGGGGGCGAATCCGACAACTTTTTATAGGCATCTGTTTGGCGAACTGAGGATTTCTCGAAAAGAGAATCCGACAAGTGTCAATTTGGTAAACTGAGTCTTCCTCGAAGATGCCATGGTCTTTGTCGCCGCCCCCTCTGCTGATATGGGTTAACCTGATATTTTATCAAGTCCGACACGATATCGCGTTCGAGGGTCTGCTAAATTTATCGTCACGAATCCATGCGGGGTTGACTGAGCGCGACTAAAGAAATTTCTAAATTGATTATGATCCATATCACCGCAGCACCAAGTTTGCCAAATATTTCGTAGTGTATGAGTATCAACTCCGTTAAACACACACAATAAATTGCAGTTATCTCTGATCACTTTTGGTATTTGTGTATACCGTTGAGTGACATATATCACATCAGTGCTTTTATGTCTGCCTCTGGAAAATATCCTGGCAGGATTCTTTTGATTGTCTAACATGATATCGTCGTATACGACTAAATTGTTAATATCTCCATCAATATCATCAATGCTCGGTGCTTCATCGATATCGGTTTTAAACTCAATAATACCCTCGCCGGATTTTTCTACCGCGCTGTCGTTAAAATCTTTTAGCACATTGTAACATCGCTGATCGTCTACACTAGGAGCTATCAAATACAACTTGTCCCATTTCATCCATCTCGGTATTAAATTAAGTAACAGTTGTGTCTTGCTGGATCCAGATGGTCCGATTATAATCATTCTAATTGAATTCGGCAACATCGCATGATGTTTGATAGGTTCCCGTCGATGGGTAGCTGAATAATCAATTACATTCATGTTATTATATATAAATTATGGATCTATATTGTGTGAAGTGTAAGGCGCATACTGGTACAAACAACTTGACGACGATTACAACTAGCAATAACCGATCAGCACTTTCTGGTAAATGCGTACAATGCAGTACAAAGAAATTTAGATTTGTTTCCCTTGATAAATCAAAGGGATTTAGAAAAAAAAACGAGGAGGTGATATTGCATCCAAGTTAGCAAAACTCCCGGGAACACCATGGGCGAAGTATCCACGAGAGAAACACCTTTCAGGGTTTAGTTATTGTGGACCCGGAACCAGACTCGATATCAGACTCGATGATCAAAATCAACCTCGACTGGGCGAAAACCCAAAAAACGCTATTGATAAGGCTTGTCATGCACATGATGTTGCATATAAAAGCAGCAATCTGCAACACAGACATCTCGCAGATGTGAAATTAATTCCTGCGTTGAATTCTATCACTGATAAATCCTTCAAAGAAAAATTGGCTTCATGGCTAGTAAAATCAGCAATGAAAGGTAAATTGATGTTAGGTGCTGGTAATTAATATCAACATGGAATCTATTTACTATTCTCCAAAAGGATACTGGCGGGAAAAAGCAGCAATTAGTAAACTCGCTAGTGCCGAGAAGGTGAAATATACCACTGCGGCTAATTGGTTATCCAAACAGGCAATATGGCAAATTTATCTACTGCCGCCTAAACAAATTAACTTCTCGCATTTTGATGTGACCGTTCCCAATGAAGTTCATCAAGCTGATTTATCATTTTTGCCGCATGATGGTTTTTACAAGTATGCGTTAACCGTAGTTGATGTTGCGAGTCGATACAAACAAGCAGAGCCATTAAAAACAAAGTCGGCCACTGAAGTAGCTTCTGCGTTTGAAAGGATTTATCGACGAGGTTCTCTGTGTTGGCCAAATCTATTACAAGTTGATCTTGGCAAGGAATTTCAGGGTGCAGTGTTATCAACAATGAAACATCATAATGTCACCATCAGACGAGGGCATACTGCACTACATCGCGATCAGGCAATTGTTGAACGATTTAATCGGACGCCAGCCGAGCGGTTATTTGGATATCAATACGCGAAAGAATTTATTCAACATAAACGATCTCGTGAATGGGTTAAGATATTACCAGGCGTGATTACTGCGTTGAATAACGAGATTACTCGAACAATCAACATGAAACCTAACAACGCGAGTAAAAAGAAGTATATACCCGTACAACCACAAAAAGATTTTTCAAAAGAACCAATTCTTGGTAATTTCACTGTTAGGTATTTATATGAACCAGGAGAGCTTGAAGGTGGCACAAAAAGAGCTACTGATCCTCTCTGGAGTGTTACTGTACATAAAATATCCGACATAACACGATCTACGGGTAGACCAGCAATCTATAGATTGGATTCAACTGCCCCTCAGCGAGGATTTACTCGACAACAACTACAAGTAATACCCGAGGATACTCAATTACCGCCACGTGGTCTTAACTAGCACCTCTTCGTCTGTTGCACTCAAGACAAGTCAGCATCACATTATCTCAAGTATGACCTACGCTGCTATCTTTTCTGTCTACGGTAAATTGTCGAGGATCTGACCAACACCAACGCATTATACAATATCAACTCGCGCAGTGATTATTCTGTTGTTGCTTCAGCGGGATTATTAATTCAGCATCAATATCAAATTCTCTATTACTTTTTTTTATCCTGCTGTTTATTACCAGCGAGTTTTTTTCGGATTATGTCCTTGGTGATGAAATCACCAGTGACAATATCAATTACTGTAGTGTCATTATCATCTCCTGACTCTGTTAGGATAACTCTTCGAAGCTGATTTATTCTTCGTACTCTGGATACTGCGAGATAGACTAAATTCGACCATTTGATGCGATTATCTACTATCCAAACAATTCTATCGGATATAGTTAATCCCTGTGAAGAATGTATCGTCGCTGCGTAACCTAGCGTCCACGAAGATTTATCAGCGCGCAATGCATCTTCGAAGACGTTGATATCAATCAGCACAATATCATTTAAGACTAAATTCTGCTTCTCTGTCAAGCCTGGACTATCAACTTCAATATTCTGCTTTCGTGTATCCGAAGGCCTATAACATAACGGTACTGGAAGTGTTGCAAATTTTTCATTATGCGTTTCAAATAACTTCATCTGAAGTGTGTCTGACTATCTTTCTACTTGCGATTATCAAATCGTTTGGTCTCCACGCCTCCCAGAAATCTTTCATGGTAGTTTCCGAAATTATTTCACGCGCTATTTCACATTGGATTCTATCAGGTTGTAATCTGATTAGTTTTTTGAACTCGCGTAATTGTTCATCAAGTGCTCTATGATCGGTGTTAATTTCTTCATAATAGTCTACGAAATTCTTTAGCCAATCATGCGGGATAAACCGACAAATGGTGGTGGTTGGCCAAGATTGCCGCACATGACGACTTTTGTGCTCGCGTGCAATAACCACTCGAGAAACTTTTGCAATACATCTAACGACACCGTGCATATCTCATCCCAAATTATGACCCCGGGGACAGATTTCTCACCCATTCGATCAGGAGTCCATTCGTCACCTTTCCATCGAAAGAAGCTATAATCGCGCGAGTCGTCTTTCCAGACTCGCCACAACCGTTTAAATAAACTGTTTTATATCTACATACAGGATCAGATACCTGCGGTGCGTTAGATAGTTCTGAACACTGATTGCTTTTCAAGTATTTATCTTCAATCGTAACATCTGCTGATTTGGAGTAATCACACGGTATTTCCTGCTTAATTCTCCAACACCCCCAACTCTCGTCGGAATTTGTGAATTCGGCCACTGCGTTTCTGTGTTTCGAGTCTATGTAAAATGAATCAGTGGCGACTCAGGAAATCTATTTATCATTGAAAATAAATTGATAGAAGCATAAGCCAGCATAGATGCCCTCAAATGTGTATACTGAAGACTGTGTCCATCGCTGTAAGTAACAATTGTACCCAATTTGGTTCCATCGGACAAGAAAGCGTCTTTACGATCGACATATATACCCTTAGATGTTACATCCGCGATTATAAAATCGTATTTGACGCTATCCATAATCAACCGTGAAGAATATCGTCCATTGTCGTATTTCCACCTTGAGTGAATTTACCAATTATTCTTCTACCGAGATCTTTTGCGTCTTTGTTTCTGATTTCATATAACAGTTTGGACCAATTCATGATATACTCCTCGTCGAGATCGGGAAATTGTTTTCGTTGTTCGCTAATTATAATATCTAGATCAGGTTGTGGCAACCAGACCTAAGTCTGTGCTCGATATGATATAATCGTTTCACTGACAATCAGCGATATCAGTATGCTACAATCGATCATATAACATAGTAACACTATTGGCATCCAGTGTTTCACAGACATATGTCTACCAATCCAAACGTAACAGCACGAATGAAGTCCTTTAGCCAATTCAAATGATACTACACGAGCGAATCCGGTTAAATCAAAATCAGGTAGTGGTCCATTAATCGCAACACGTGCCATCTCATGGGTGGGATGTCCAAATCGCTTGAAGTATTTAGCGGTTTCTCCGTACCCGAGTTAACTTCCTGGGTAACATGCGACTATATCAACTGAAATAATGGTTTTAGGGTCGTATTTTGTATTCCATAATCTGCCGTGGTTGTACTCGATGCAGCTTGATTTGATGTCTGTGAGAAATTCAGCTCGTGTTGGTTTCCACGAGTTTCTCTTTCTTGCAAAATGAACCGCAACCGACGGAATTGTAAAGCAATTTGTTAGTAATTGTTCGTCGTCGAAATTCTTCGAGAAACTACCAGCTAGTGTTTTCATCTTGTCGTGGAGAGCTTCAGTACGGTATCATTCTCCATTGGGTCTTACAAACTGATCGTATTCACCCTCTGGGTTTTCAGCACAGTGAAGTAACCACGCTAACACCGGATCGTTTTTACTTAACTGGTGAATAGCATCGAACAATTTTTTCTCAGAGAATTCTTCTCCCGAGAATTCCACAGGTATATATTTTATTGTTCGTGTTCGCGGAAATATTGTTACCGCAGATGTCCACGCGTGTTCGTTTTGATCAATAATTTTGATTGGAGCTCCATTTGATTTATATTTCGATTCGTATAATATCTCACCGGTTATCGTCGCTACGGTTATTGGGAATCTTAATGATTTTTCTAATTTGGCTATATCCTGAATTGATGCTCTATTCTCGTTAACTGTTAATTCCCATTCCTTTATTTTTTGGCGTCTTAGATCAGTCAATTGGTTTCCCCGGGATGCATTTGTGAAGTGTTCTGTTATTCGTTCTGCTACACAATTCATTTTCGATGACGGAGTCAACAATGACAGTTTCATGGTTTTTAGTTTTTCAATACTCGGTTTATCATTTAACAGATATATCCCATAAACAACTGATGTTACAGGATAAGATCTCTCGTAGTATGGTTTATCAATTCCAGTCAGAATTCTTGGTTTTGAATCTTGACTCACAGTGACAGTTCTTTTATCCTTCAAGATAGGTTCAAATTTATCTCTGATAATCCAATCTCCAGTGTCTGAACGGATAATGAATTTCACTCTAAAAAAATACCTTTTCCGGGTAAGATGTGAGATTATCACTGCTGCGCGTTCGTCGTTCATGGTAGCGTCAACGTTACCATCAATTCGAAAAGTGACACCAACAATGAGATGCTCCATCGTGTTTGAATTCATTAAAACAGTCAATGATTTTACTTATCATGGTTCTATCACCTATTAGATTTTTTGGTGCTACGGAGACTCGATCGAGATTGAATTTAACATTTTTCCAGGGCTTAATTTTCGATAATCTCTCGAACTCCTTCGTGTTATAATTAAAACAAGTATTTAAATAGAGAATTTATTATATAATGAATCATTGCAAATGGTTTATGATTGGATCAACATTTGTGTAACAAATCATGCAGAAAGGAGTTCTGTGGGTATCATATGCAAAGCGTTCGACGCGGAAGCCCTGGTCCGATTCCATGTATAAGATGTGGGGTAGGGGTGAGAGGAATATCACAATTGTGTCTCGGTTGTGGTGGTAAACGATACAGAGAGTTGAAGCGTTATTATGATAAACGAATTAAGGATTCCATTAAAAAGTCCACTAAGAATTCCATCAATGACTCTGACAGCGTCCTTGACTCTGTTAAGGACAAGGTCAATAGAAAACCTCAAGATTACATTGAAAGATTTCCAAGTAGTGTTATCATTCAACCAAAAAATGAATTAGACAAATAATAAGATAGTATATAAATGAACCAAGAATTCCGACCAAATCCCGAGATTCCAAACTATGAGGCATCCAGTGATGGTACTGTCAGACACTGCAGATTGAAGAAGCCAGTTGGTTCTGACAATGGTGTGTGGTATTTGAAGTTTGGTGCTGGAAAGAAGAAATATTACTGTCACAGATTCGTCTTCGAGGTGTTTAATGGATTGATCGAGGATGGTCTTGTTGTTGATCACATAAATGGGATTAAGACTGATAATTCTTTGAATAATTTACGAGCTGTTACACAAAGTGAGAATACTGCATCTGGAAAAACTGGTACTTATAAATCAATTGGGAAGAGACCTGTGAAGTCATTTAATACGGCAACTAACGAGGAGATAATATTTCAATCAATGACTGCAGCCGGTAGATATTTCGGTATTTGTGAACACTCAGTACGACGTGTTGCAGAGAATATAACCAAGGCGGCGATTTCCAGAAGGAATGGACAAAAGATTCGATTTTCGTATGTCTAAATCATGTTTGGATTATTGAATTCCAAGAACTACTGCGATATGAATTCCAAGAATTACTGTGATATGAATTCCAAGAATTACTGTGATATGAATTCCAAGAACTACTGCGATATGAATTCCAAGAACTACTGCGATATGAATTCCAAGAACTACTGTGATATGAATTCCTGGAATTGTTTTATAAAATTCCAAGAACTACTGCGATATGATATGAATTCCTGGAACTCTTATGATATAAATTCCAGGAACTGATGTTATATGGATTCCAAGAACTGATATGATATGAATTCCAAGAACTGTTATGATATGGATTCCAAGAACTGATATTTTATGAATTCCAAGAAATGTTATGATATGGATTCCAAGAACTATTATGATATAAATTCCAAGAACTGATGTTATATGGATTCCAAGAACTGTTATGATATGAATTCCAAGAACTATTATGATATGGATTCCAAGAACTGCTATGATATAAATTCCAAGAACTATTATTATATGGATTCCAAGAACTGATGTTATATGAATTCCAGGAACTATTATGATATGGATTCCAAGAACTGTTATGATATGAATTCCAAGAACTATTATGATATGAATTCCAAGAACTGCTATGATATGGATTCCAAGAACTGTTATGATATGGATTCCAAGAACTGCTATGATATGGATTCCAAGAACTGCTATGATATGAATTCCAAGAACTATTATGGTATAAATTGCAAGGACTGCTATGATGTGATTTTTCAAAATTGACCTCAATTTCTTTTTGTATTAGAAATATGTATTATCATATATGAATTCTGAAAATATGAATAGGATCATAGCTGAAATTTCAAAATTGAAAATTCAAGAGATTAAACTATCTGACAACCTAAACCCCGACCAAATTATGTCTTTCAAGATATAGAATACGGTATTAACACTAACAAATATATGCTGCCAAAGAAGTATGCGCTGATAAAAAAAATCCAGAATTCTATTCGAGACTCTCTTGCATGCTGTAGTGACGTAAGTGTGTTTGTCCCGTTATTTACTACCGAATGCGAAAAGAATTGGGTCGGGATTATGAATGGAAAAAAGAGGTTAATTCGAAGATTAGAAATATAAGATTGTTAATTGAACAAAATGAAAAACTCCTTTCGGATAGCGGTTTTAGTCAACAATAGCGGTGAAATTATATACTGGTATTTATTGTTTTACTACTAGAGTTGTAAAATATTTTTTTATTACTGAAAATTTCATAGTGAATACTTTTTTTTGTCTGATTTTGGTGCTTTTTTTTTTTGATTTTGGTGCTTTTTGTCCGCGCTGATGGTTTTTCGACGCTTTTTTTAGTGGTCTCGGTCGGGTCAAATGCCCAATTTCGCATGGGATTTCCCGTAGACTTTTTCACTTAACGCTGAATTCGGAGCTTTCTTGACAAAATTTAACAAAAATTTTTTTAAAAAAATCAGCAAATTCGACCAAAATATCACCATGGAACACCAAAATATCAACGTAGTCTCAGTCGGGTCAAATGCCCGATTTTGCATGGGATTTCCCGTAGACTTTTTCACTTAACGCTGAATTCGACGCTTTCGAGATTCAAATTCGAAGATTGTTTACGATTTCAATAATGGTAAATGAAGCAGTAACCACTCGATTGGCTCGGGAGCGACTGGCGGCTGTAAAAAAATATATACCAGTCCGTGATTCTGTCAGGAGTAAATTACAAAATCGGCAGAGTCTTCAGACTGACCTTTCCGTGGGATCTGAACAGTTATTTCAACCGGTTACTATAGCAACAAAGGAAGCAGCAAAAGGGATAATATCAGCTACTGAGCGAGCTATATGGAGGGATATTCCTAAGGACGAACCAAGAGAAGAAAAGCCTCTTATTGGTGAACTTAAAAAAAATAGCTCGAAGATCCAAACAAAGAAAAAAATCTTTAAAAACACTTCCTGGTGATATAATAACTGCTGTAAGACGACAGGAACAACAAGAACGAGAACAACAAGAACAACAAGAACGAGAACGTCTTGAAGAGCCTGAAGAAGAACTTGCTAGTAGACAACCACTTCTCGCACCACCTGAACAACTTGAACAACAAGGTTCTGTTGCAATAGAAGAACATCCACCTGAAAAGATATTTACTGATAATGCGTTAATTGAAATTAGAAAAATCGAATCAGACTCTGAATTAATTAAATTTACTAAAGACAATTTTAAAAAAAAATATATAAGAGATAATTATTTAAAAGACGACAAGTCTAGAAAATTTATAAAAACAGACACCTGGGCGAATAAAGTGTTTTTAGCAAACCGCGGTAAAACTAGAATCACAAAAGATATAAGTACTGATATTAATGTTTTTCTAGCTGCAGTAAAGAGTGGCCCACTACCACCAAGGTATACAGAAGACCCAATCCCAGGTGAAATTCAAATAATGGCAGAAGCTGATTCCGAAAAAGGTGCAACTGGTATAACTAAAAAATCAACCGGGAAGGGATTTTCTCAGAGCGGTCCAAGTGGGGTATCAGGTAGTGGTCTAATTCAGTGTCCTGGTAATATTCTCGATGATATATCACGATTAGAAGTTTTCATCGGAGGGAAACGAGCTGGAAATAACTCACCGGAAATAATTAATGAAGCAGCTGATATCTGCATGCGGTTATTTCAAGGTTGTATCATAAACATTGCAACATATCGAGATTTCATTGATGAATTAGTTGAAAATCCTACGGGTCACCATGGTTACCATAGTGATTAATCACCATGACTGAAAATCTCTTGGATTGGAAATCATTTCCACATTAGATAAATATCATTTAAATAAGATGATCATACACTACAATCATGACAAACCAGCCAGCGTCTATGTAGTAAACTCACGATTTCCTGTTTATAACGCATACTTTGGTGATGGTCTAGGTAATATCATTGCAGGGTTATTTGCAAGAATGGCTCCAAAAGTGGCGAGGCTAGCAAAACAACTATCAATGAAAGCCATTGATGTTATTCGTGATAAGGGTATTAGCGCTGTTGGAGATGCTGCCGGGAAAGCATTTTCGGCAGCTCGGGATAAACTAACAGCGCTAGTTCGACGGCGAAAGAAACCGAAACCGTTACCATCTACAGCGGAAATGCCCGCGAATGTTAGTAAAATAGTAAATAACTCAGTAGATCAGAAACTAGCGTCGTTGATGACTCCGTCATACACCAGCGACCAAAGCAATATCGCAAATATGATAGCGGGAAGTGGTTCAAAGAAACCACGATGATGATTTAGACACTGATTTATCAGAGATATATATATAATAAAATGTTCAAAAGGTCACCTGATCCAGCGTTTGATATGAACGCCCCAGTTCGCAAGGATGATTCTGTACGTGATTATCAATATTACGCCTATCACGCAATAGATTCAAATAGTCGATCAAGAATTGAACTTCAAGTTCATGATACCAGTAAATATTTTTTACCTTGTGAAGCGTTTATCGAAGTAGAAGGAGAACTTGTAACAGCTGCTGATACTTCTGCTGTACCAGCACCGTATCCAGCTGATACTCAAGTCGGGTTTGTCAATAATGGGATCATGGCTTTATGTGAGAGTGCAAAATATTTCATCGATGGAAAAGAGATTGAGTCGATAGATCGTGATGTTGATGCGGCTACAAAAATAATAGGGTTAGCGAGATATTCCGATGATTATACAAGATCGGCTGGTCCGTCTATGATGTTTGCAAAGGATGTTAAAAATACCGCTGGAGTAAAACAATTTATTGTAAGACGACCACAGAATAACGCTGGTAATGCTAATGTTGATGTTGAGAATATGATTATAAACGACAATCTCAATTTCAATCTAGGAGCTGCGACACGAATATTAATGTTGCATGGAACGCGTAGATTATTTTCATGCGCGATTCCACTGCATCATATATTTGGATTCTGCAGAAATGTTCAAAAAATTATTTATGGAGCAAAGCATACAGTATCACTCGTGCGAAAGGGTACTGACGATGACGCAATTTGGAGGATTCCAGCAGATCCATTAAATCCAGATGCTGATCCCAGTAAAGTCCATTTAACAAAACTAGCACTGTGGATGCCAGTGTTGACTCCATCAATTACCGCAGAACAACAATTACTATCATTTATGGACCAAGGAGTAAAATCATTACTAAGTTGGCTAACGGTAAGTACAGATGTTAAACAATCAAATATTAATGGTTTTTTTTTACGTGGAACCTAGCATCAAAACAAGGTGTTGCTGCACCACTTCATATATTTATTGCGTTACAGGATAACACACGAGTTGGTAATCAACTCCGCAGCCATATGATATTTGATCAATTTGGTGTTAAAGACGTCTCGCTGAGAATAAACGGCCAGCAGGAACCATCCGAGGATATACAACTTGATTACGGTCAAAACCATATTGCCCGCGTGTATCATCGTTTATTATCATTTATGGCACGCGATCAAAATGTCGATACTGGTCTGCAAATATCACAATATGACTTTAGGAATTTATATCCGATCTTTCGTTGGAACATACAGTTATATTAGTGTTGCGTTAACTCTCAGTCAACTCAAAAAATTGCAATCGGAATCAGCTAAAAAATGCGGGACCACAATAACACTGAAACCCAATCAGATGACTGGTGGTCAGAATAAGTTGTCGTTGACAACTCGTCAAGTAAAACACTTCAATGATGCTTTCAAAGATAAAAAAGGCGTTCAGGTTACTCTCTCTGCAGCTGCGATCAGTGACATGAAAAAATCAGGCGGTATATTCCCGTTGTTAGCTGCGTTACCAGCATTGATTGCTGCAGCTGCCCCAGCGGTAGCTAAAGCGGCGGCGTTAGGAGACGTTGGTACCGCGGCAGGAATGGCACTAAAGTAAGCAGCCGGGAAGGGATATAAAAAAGGGAAAGGGTCTAAGACTACCAGGAACCCCGTATTCATGGTACAGCGGAAAGGGTCTCAGACTATCAGGAACGGTTTATTAACCCAGAAATCTTCGATTTCCAAACCGATGGTTATAGAGTCTTTGACTGAGGAACCTATAGTTCCTATGTCCAATTTTGATTTACTCTACGCTGCTAAAAAACTTGCGATTAAAAGCTTCAGAGGTGTCTTTATGAAAGGTCAGTTACCAACACAACCAAACAGCGTTGAAACCGGCATCATTAATCTCGATAACAGCACCGGAGCCGGAACCCATTGGGTTGCATACGCGATTGATCCGTGTGTGATTGTTAATTTTGATTCATATGGATTAGCGCCGCCGAACGAATTTAACAGCTATATAAACCGCTTAAAAACTCCTCGTTGGTATTCCACGCTACCAACACAACAAATAAATAATCCACCAATATGCGGCAGCGAAGTGTTGAATGTTCTTGATGCTATTTCAACATCTAGAAAACCACCACATGTTGTCGTGAATGAATACACCAGCAATCGCTTTTTAGAGAGAGAGAGAGAGAGTTTTACAATAACATGATTGATATTTGGGGAAGACCTCTATCAGCGCTGAAGAAACCAACCACAGAAACATCTGCGATCGGTGATATAAAAAAAAATCGAAGATGAAATCGCTGAGACGTTGAACTTAGCAAGTGTTGACCCCGGGGAAAAGTTGTATTTCAAGATCGTCAGGGTAAATTGAAATCTAGTAATGTTTCCCTGGATGATATTTAAACAATGAGACGCAACCGAAGGCACTATCGCGTTATTTTCCGATCAGGGTAAATTGAAATCTAGTAATGTTTCCCTGGATGATATTTTAGTTAAACAAAGTGGCATACCCGAAGGCACTATCGCGTTGTTTTCCGATCAGGGTAAACTTAAACCAGGTGTACTTGTATCAACTATCTTGGAACGAATTAATAATATTGACAAACCGTTATTAGATTTCCTTGGAAATCCACCGGTGACTACACCAAAGATCACAACGATAAAAGATTCTATATTGGAACTAGCAACACTTCAAAGCAAATATGCAGATCACGTTGAAAAGTTTACATTATTTCGTAAAAATATCATTGAGAAATTTTTTGCAACCACGCTTGATAAAATTGATATAAAACTTCCCGATATTAAAAAAATCATCGATGAGATAAGAAACACCATCGAGGCAATCAAGGAGGATTCAACGAGGATGATAACAATCGTTGAAAAAACAAAAATCCCTCATGCGAAAACCAACAACGTAGTATACACGATTCAATACGGATCATTTGCTTGCACACCTACAAACAACAAATTAGATATCACTGCAACCGTCAAAGGTATTTATCGATTAGCACTAGTGACACCGACTCAATTTAATATATCATCGTCGAGTTCATCTGGGGTCAACAATATGATATCAACAATCATTGACAAAGATACAACCGAACAGTTCACGATAGCATCCAGTGATAAGAATTTAGCTAGGGTTTCAGTAACATGGTATGTAGAGTTCGTAGTGGATTTGAGTAAACAACTTAATTGAAATCGTAAATGATTTGAGAATAAAATGACAACGTCACAACAATATCGCTATGATCAGGTCAGAGAATTTCAAAATAGACTCAAAACCCTCACTGAGGAGTATCCAATAAAAATAAAGAAATACCGACGAAAAATCACCGCAGTTGATGTTACCGTGTACTGGGTGAGTGGTGTAATCGCTGGGGCTGGTATAATACTATCCTCGGTGACAATAATTGCTCCGATAGTTGTTCCCGTTGTAATATCTGCGGCGACAACAATCGCGTGAATTATTTCGATTATAACAAAAAAAATGCATCATGCAGCCAGCGTAAACTGCAAGATTACTTAATTAAATTTAATGTTGTGTCAACCGCGTACTTGCAGTTATCCTCGATGATATCATCATCGCTCGATGATACATTAATATCAGAGAGTGAGTTCTCAGCGATAGTAAGTATTTATGATTCCGCGATATCAAAATTAGAACGACAACAACAATATAATAACAATGACAACACCGCAGGAATTACTTCAAAAAATTATGGAGAATACAAACCCGAAAACCAGCATGATCTCAATAACCTCAACGCGATGCGATAGTAAGTTCTCAGTGATGGTATGTATTAATGATTCCGCGATGTCTAAATTAGAAATACAACATAAGTATAATAACGATGACAACACCGCAGGAACTACTTCAACGAATAGCGGAAAACGCAGCCCGGATAGTGGATAACACAAACCCGAAAACCAGCATGATCTCAATAACATCAACGAATCCTGAATTCAGTGTAAATGTCCCTATCCCAGTCCCCGTGAAGGAAATCGCGTTAGCAAAATTACGAGTGTATCACAGTTGGCCTAATATCAGATCGGTAGCGTTTGGCGCTCAACAATCAAATAATTCCCTGGTGTTTGCGAATAAGAATAAACCCGATGGAACTCCAGATTGGAACGTTGTTTCAATACCATCTGGGTCATACCAAATCGAACAAATCAATGCTGAATTCCAGCGTAGAATAAAATCAATTACTGGAGCAGAATCGAAAATTGCTGTAACGGTTCATGAGCCGACGTTATCATCCGCGATCGAGATAAACTCACCAAATTATGTCGTAGATATCTATCAGAGTTCAATAAGAACCGTACTAGGATGGCCTGAAATACCACCTCGACAAGTTAACATACCACCTGAACCGAAAAAATCTGATCATGTCACTGACAGGATAAAATCTGATAATCCAAGAAAAAGCTATAGAGATTACAATAAGTCGTATTTTTTCAGTAGAGTAGAATATGAGAACGGCCAAAATGATTATCACTTTGCTAACTGGGATAAAATCACTGAAAATTTCACATCGCTTAATTTCGATATTTCGATATTGTTAATATCTCTTAAATCCGGTACTCTCACCCGAGATGAATTTATCAGTGTCGTAGAAACATGTAACAAACTCATCAATGACATGGAAACATTTAATTCACAAATTATTCAAGGGGTATTAGATGACGATAATCCTAAAACGAGAACAGAGTTTGCGATGAAAAATAATATACGCGTAGAAGATATTCCTACATTCAAACTACGCGGATATAATATCTCAGAATTACAAAAATCTCTCAATGATGCCATTGATGAAGGTTTCCAAAAGATCCATGACGCATGGAAGAAAACAGCACCACAACCACAAACAACTATTTTCAAACATAATAATGTCCAGAAGGAGGCGGCAGGCATATCGCTCCGTTCAACGTGAATATAACCTCAGTGATAGCATTGAATTTAGTATGTGATGTTATCGAAGGTAGTTATCAAATAAATCTCGAGCGATCAAATCAAGCTCAGCAGGGATATATTTTGTATTCATTTGCATCAACAGCTCCTCCAGGATTTTTAATAATCGAGGATCCAACTAATCTAGTCTATATACGATGTCATAATGATTCACTAACGAGAATTAATTTCAGACTTACTGACCAGTCAAATAATCTAATTGATTTACGCGGCGAAGTCTTACAAATTAGTTTGTTTGTAAAATCCTAAATGATTTTCATCGTAGTGATTTTCATTATTAACCCATAGCAGCAGAGGGGGCGGCGACAAAGACCATGGCATCTTCGAGGAAGACTCAGTTTACCAAATTGACACTTGTCGGATTCACTTTTCGAGAAAGCCTCAGTTTGCCAAACAGATGCCTATAAAAAGTTGTCGGATTCGCCCCCTCTGCTGCTATCCCATACACAACTGCTGTTTTAGGATATGCTCGTTCATAGTATGGTTTGTAAATTCCAGTTGACAGACCCGGCTTAGAATCACGGCTAACAACGACTGTTTTCTTATCTTTGAGAATCGGTTCAAATTTGTCTCGCATAATGCAACCGCCTGATTCTACACGGATAATGAATTTCACTCTAAAAAAAATACCTTTTGTTGCCAAGCTGTAATAACATCAACGCTGCGTTGCTGTTGTTCATGGTGGCATCAACAACGCCATCAATTCGAAATGTTGACCAGCTATGAGATGCACCGTCGTGTTTGAATTCATTAATACAATCGCGTATTTTATTTATCAGCGCTCTATCCGATATTGCCCGTTTTGGCACATCTTTGAGGGTTCTATCGAGATTAAATTTAACGTTTTTGTAATGCTTAATTGCTGATAATCTCTCGAATTCATCATTCATATAATTAAAACAAGTATTTAAATAGAAAAATATAGTATAATGAATCACTGCAAGTGGCTTATGATTGGATCAACAACCCCGTGTAACAAATCATGCAGAAGCGAATTATGTGGGTATCATTTACAAAGCGTTCGGCGAGGAAGTTTTGGCCCTACCCCTTGTCTGGTTTGCCATATTGGCGTTCGTGGGAAATCACAATTATGTCTCAATTGTGGCGGCAAACGATACAGAGAACTAAAACGCTACTATGACAAACGAATCAATGACCCTTTCAATGACAAAGTCATCAAAACCCCTCAAGACTACAGTAATAGACTTATAATTAAAGCAGATATAAATTAGACAAGTAGTATTATTATACAAATGAGCCAAGATTTCAGACCTCACCCAGTGCTTGTTAATTATGAAGCATCCCGTGATGGTGTTGTTAGAAATTGCAGACTAAAGAAGCCGGTTTGATGGGTAAATAATAAGGGATTTTGATGTTTGCAGCCGGGAAGAAGAAATATCTCTGTCACAGAGCCATCTATGAAGCATTTTACGGATTAATCAAAGACGGATTTGTGATCACGTTGATGGATTCCCTCAAAATAACAAATTGGATAACTTACGAGTTGTTACTCAAAGTGAGAATGCAAAATTAGGTGGAACCGGCAAACACGCAAAAAGGGCGAAACATGTCAAATCATTTGATACAGAAACCAGCCAAGAAAATATATTTCAGTCAATAAATGAAGCCAGTAGATATTTCGATATTCGTAGGCCTTCAATACGATTTGTCGCAGAAAATATAACTAAATTAGCTCTGTCAAAGACAAATGGCCATAAAATAGAATTCATATACATCTGAAACGATTCAAGGGAGATAAATCCTTATGGATAAGTCCGCCTACCACTCATAACACTCTACTCACTAAGTTCCCTTGTATTATGACTGTTAAGGTATTTGTGTCGTCTGCTATTCTCACAGGTAGAGAGAGAGGTATAATTGACGTGTGCGCGCACACGCGACTGTAATGGAGTAATACACTTGATTGTGACTTTCGGTAGAGTTAAATAAATAAAACTTTTAACATTTCTAAAACTTTCTATTGTCGCTTGGCTAAAACTGCATCATTTAAACAGTTGTATTTTTTTAAACCCTTAGACCATCTGCATTCAGCTATTATACATTTTCAGTACAACGTTCTTTATAATCCAACGCGTTACCTATGTTTGCTCAGCCGGAACGAGCATGAAACACTAGTATTTCCCATTCATTGAAGTAAGTGGGCGTAGTTAAAATCACTATGTGAAAGTTGCAGTTATATATATTAAAAATTCCTCTTTGTATATACAGCTCTTGTGGCCTAATCGGTAACGTATTTGTCTAGAGGATTAGAACAGGGAGAATACACGCTGTTATCTAACAACTGTATTCTTTTGTTTAGTGTTTTATTTAAATATTTTGTCTCATTTAAATGTTGTGAAACAGCATTAATAAGTAATTTAAGGAAATAAAATAACACACCCGTGAATCAACGCTGCTGTATTAGTCACCTTATATACCTTATTACTCGTAATAATCTTGGGGCTTTTGAAAGTCAATTCGACCGATCTAAACTAACCATAACCATTGACCCTGGCGTGTGGTTGTCTTTTGTCAATCATGCAACCGGGTTAATTTAATTGGGTTGCTTTTGATTGGTTGGATTGGCAGTAAATTCCGCCCTGTCGTTTCATGTTTGTGCTGTCTTGTGCCGTCCCACATCATTACATCACAAATTCCATCATCCTTTCATTGAATGTATCCATCCTTAATTAAGTTAATTAAGTATATGTTATGCCTGAAATCTGTCACAACACTCGAGTGGAGATATATACGGCATTGTGCCACCCCACATCATTACATCACAAATTCCATCATCGTTTCATTGAATATATCCATTCTTAATTAAGTTAATTAAGTACATGTTGTGACGTCGCCCCAAGCATATCTTCTGGGCGGTCTAAGATGACGTTTGTCACCTTAGACCTCCCTTCCGGAGATGTATGTTTCGGGTCCCCTTGGGCTTACTTGGATGTGAAGGCACCCAAGGAGTTCCAAAGATGTGTTGTCGTATATGTAACCTCTGGGTCTCGCTGACGTCATAGGGCGCCAGAGAGATTGCCAAATGGGGTTTTCATGTATGTGCTGTCCTTAATTAAATTAATTAAGTACATGTAGT
This sequence comes from Unio delphinus, assembly GCA_029339505.1. Taxonomy (NCBI): domain Eukaryota; kingdom Metazoa; phylum Mollusca; class Bivalvia; order Unionida; family Unionidae; genus Unio; species Unio delphinus. The sequence continues at coordinate 16,382,268 of JAQISU010000087.1, forward strand.
GATGTCCCTCCCCAAGCATATCTTCTGGGCGGTCTAAGATGTCGTTTGTCACCTTAGGCCTCCCTTCCGGAGATGAATGCTTCGGGCCCTTGGGCTTACATGGATGCGAAGGTACCCAAGGAGTTCCAAGATGCGTGTTGTGCTGTCCTTAATTAAGTTAATTAAGTTAATAAAGTAACCTCTGGGTCTCTCTGACGTCATAGGGCGCCAGCGAGATTGCCAAATGAGTATTATTTTTTAAAATTAAAGATAGAATGTATTATATAAATAATGGATATCAAAGTTGTAAATGCTATAAACGCTGAAATTTCAAATTTGAAAAATCGCGGAATAGTATTATCTGAAGGTCTCGACTGCGACAGGATTACCTCGGAATATGAAGACATTGAGTATCAGTCTAGTAAGTGTCGTTATGTTTTACCTAAGATGTACAGGCTCGTGAAAGGAATTCAAAAGTCCATCAATGCTTGTTTGTACGGTAACGACATTAATGCATTTATAACGCTATTTAGCACCGTTGAAGCAATACTTCAAAAACTCGGCCAAGAGTATCAAAAACGAACTGAAAATAGTTCTAAGGTTCGTGATCTTAGAAAAATATTAAACGAGGAAAAACCCGTATCCTAACCACGTGAGCGTTACTATAAATATAGGCTTTCAGTAAATTTTTTACTGAAAATTTATTTTTTTTAGCGTTTTTTTGTAACACTTTATACACTTGTTACATAGGATTTTCTACTGCAAGAATTCTCATCAGTCTGGGTTGGCTCATGCAGTTATGTGCGTACTGGATGATCTGGTCGTGGTAGCAAGTAATCACCGCAACGCCTCCATTTTTAAGTAGTTGTTGTTGTTGCCGCGTAGTTAACAAAAATTGTTCATCGACGCGCTCAGATATTGCAATTTTGAAATCCCCAGCGATGTTATTTCTGAAACATTCACGGATAGCGTCGTACAGTTTAACCTTGTCGGAGATGAGTACTTTAACTTGATGGTACATTATTTGATAACTCGGCCTTTAATTGTGATATAGTCTTCCCGTGGAAACACAAAGGATTTCACATTTGAAAACTCAGTTCACAAACAATATATGATAGGTGAATCATTTATAACTAGATTAGCCCGAGTGCGGCTGGCAGCAATTAAAAAGTTTATACCGGTTCGAGACAGACTTCGCGAGAAACTTCAACAACGACAACAAATGCAAACTGACTTTTCTGTGTCAAGTGAACAACTGTTTACTCCGATAACAAGTGCGACCAAAGATGTGAAAAAGTTAACTGAAGCAGTGATATACGGAGATATTCCTGAAAAAGAACGAGCAAAGAAGGCGCCGCTGCTTGATACGCTTGAAAAGAAAGCATCAGAGACCGAACAAAAACGCGCAGGGATACAACAGCTATCCAGTGATATAAACACCCAACACGAGTATGAACGATTAGCTGATATTGATGATTCTGCACCTGAACCACAACCTGTTGATGTCATCCCAAGAGGTGTTCCCTTTATAGACTAACTCACCGAAGGAGCTTTAACAGAAATCAAACGATTTCAATTAATAAAACCCGAACATTATAAGATTTTTGGTAATTTTGCCGTCCAAAGCTTTCATTCCAGAAAGGGCTTTTTAAAAGACGAGTATAAAAACAGTAAAATATCCACGGATGAATGGGCTGATTGGTTGTGTAAAACGAATAAGGGGATTAGCCGTTTAAATAAAAGAGGATTGGAAAATAAAGAATTTAAAAAGGGAGTTGATGAGTATGATGAAACTAGTACAACTAAAAAAGTTACTGCTAGCGGATATTCGATTGAAATCCCTTAGATTTCAACGCAACGGTGACATGTCCTGGTAATATTCTCAGTGATATATCACGGTTAGAAGTACTTATTGGTGGAAAGCGAGCCGGAAACAACTCCATTGATATAATTAATGAAGCAGCTGATATCTGTAGACGATTATTTGCCGGCGGTATCATGGGCATTGATGTATATCGAGAACTTATTGCTGAATTAGTTGAAAATCACAGAGATGCCCATGGTTATGATGAAAATCCTATGGATTTTAGCGATTGATCGAAAGCGATTACTCAAAGAGTTTCAATCGAAGGTGGCTACGCAATTCACTATGCTAGCGTTTCATAATTGAAAACACTAGTGTTTTTATAACAAGATGATTATACATTACAACCATGATAAACCCGTAAGCGTCTACGTGGTGAACTCACGATTGCCTGTTTATAGAGCATATTACGGAGATGGTTTCGGCAATACCATTGCGGGGTTATTTACAAGAATGGCCCCAAAAGTGTCACCGCTAGCTAAACAATTATCAATGAAGGCCATAGATATTATTCGTGATAAGGGAATCAGCGCTGTTGGAAATCTTGTCGGAAAGGCATTTTCTGCCGCGAAAGATAAAATGACATCATTGGTGCGAAAGAAACCAACAGCGACGAAGTCGGTGGTGAAACCACCAGTGATACCATCAACTACAGTGATGCCTGCAAAAATCAGCAAAGCAATAAATAGCGCAGTGGAAGAAAAACTAGCGTCGTTGGCTGCTTCAGTGACTCCGTCGCCATTGACGGCTTCACCGGTAACAGATAGTGATATCATGAACGCGATAGCATGGAAGTGGTTTGAAATGAAAACGAAAACGACGATGATTACAAAGAATTTCACAATTGAAAACACTAGTATCTTAATAAAATGTTTAAACGACAAGCTGATCCCACGTTTGATATGGACGCCACAGTGCCCAAGAACGATTCAGTTCGGGATTATCAGTACTATTCCTATCATGCAATACAACCCGACCTACGATCGCGAGTTGAACTTCAAGTCCATGATACCAGTAAATACTTTTTGCCGTGTGAATCATTTATTGAAGTAGAAGGAGAACTTGTACAACGTACTGATACTGCTGCTGTACCAGCACCGTATCCAGTATCCAATAATGGTATCATGGCGCTATTTGAATCCGCGGGATATCTCATTGACGGAAGAGAAATTAAATCAATAGAACGCGAGGTTGATGTTGCAACAGCAATAATCGGACTAGCACGATATTCTGATGATTTATACAAGGTCTGCTGTTCCATCTATGATGTTTGCTAAGGATACTTCTGATCATCCTGAAAACGTTCAGGTATTCTAAGGTAAAGGCAACACAATATACTGCAGTTGATCTAGCACCAGCCGGATATGTGAGACCGGCCGCAGCTTTTGATGTCATAACTACCACCAATCCTAATTACAATCTGGGGTTTGGAACACGATTAGCAATATTGCACATATTTGGATTCTGCAGAAAAGTCATCTATGGAGCCAAACACACAATCGCGTTAATGCGAAGGGGTGATGACAATGACGCAATCTGGCGTGCTAATAATGTTGATGATGGTAAGGTTATTTTAACTAAATTGGTACTATGGATGCCAGTAATGACCCCATCAATCGCCACAGAACAACGACTACTCTCATTTATGGACACAGGCGACAAATCATTGCTAAGTTGGCTAACAACAACAACTGATGCCAAAGATGGTAGTGTTGCTGATATATTTACATGGCATCTGGCATCACAACAAGGCGTTTCAGCTCCACGTCATATATTTATAGCGCTGCAGAATCGGAATCGATTAGGATCCCAAGAACGCAGTCATATAATATTTGATCGATTAGGAGTCAAGGAGGTTTCGCTGAGAATAAACGGACAACAGGAACCAACCGAGGATATACAACTTGATTACGACAACAACGATATAGCACGTGTGTATCATCGGATGCTGTCATATATGGGTCGTGATCAAAACGTCGATACCGGTTTGCAAATATCGCAACTTGATTTTATGAACCTATATCCGATTTATTACTTTTCGCTGTAACATCTTGATTTAACAAGGCAATCCGTAGTTGACATACATTTTCGAGATCGTATAGCTTCTGGTGGTGTTGATGATAGAGCGGTTGCTGTCATTCTCAACGACAAATCAATGCTACTTGAAGGTGTTGGTGGACAAATGAGAATCGTTGATGCACCAGTGGAAAATATGTACACGATTCACAATTAGATCAATTGAAAGCATAAATAGTTTTACAATAAAATGCCATATAGTGTTGTTAGTGTCAAGCTGACTAATGTTCAGGTCAAGAAATTGCGATCAAAATCCGCTAAAGAATGTGGAACAACAATAACGTTAAAACCAGCGCAGATGTCTGGCGGTACACATAAAATATCATTGACGGATCGTCAAATAAAACATTTCAATGATGCGCTAAAGAAACAGCGAGGGGTTCAAATTGTATTTTCAAAGGCTGCAGTCGCCAACATGATAAAATCAGGTGGTATATTTCCGTTGTTAGCCGCAATACCAGCATTGATTGCAGCGGCTAACCCAGCGGTGGCGAAAGCGGCTGCGTTGGGGGCCGTTGGTACCGCGGCAGGGATGGCACTATAAAAGGCAACTGGGAAAGGATATTAAAAAGGGATAGGGTCTAAGACTACCAGAACCCCGTATTCATGGTACAGCGGAAAGGGTCTAAGAATACCATGAACGGTTTATTAGTTAAAAACCCAGTTCTTCCCATGTCCAATTTTGATTTAATTGATGCTGCTAAAAAACTAGCGATAAAAAGCTTAAGAGGGTTTTTTATGAGAGATAAATTACCGAGAAAACCAAATAACGTTGAAACCGGTATCATCAATCTTGATAACAGTAACGGATCGGGAGCTCACTGGGCTGCATACGCGATCGATCCGCGTAGGATTCTCTATTTTGATTCATATGGGTTAGCTCCGCCAAGCGAGTTTATGCGGTATATAAATTCTTCGATGAAACTCAAAGAGTTTCCGATTTTTTGTTCCACGCTGCCAACACAACAATTAAATGATCCACCGATATGCGGCCGTGAAGTATTAAATGTCCTCGCGGAGATTTCATCGTCACAGAAACCACCTCATCTGGTTGTAAATGAATACACGAGTGGGAAATTACAAGGTAATTTTAGAGAATCAATAAATTGAAAATACAAGTTGCGTTAACAATAATGATTGATATTTGGGGAAGACCTCTGTCAATGTCGAAACCAACAGCGGGTCCTATCGAGGATGTAAAAAAGTAATTAAAGATGAAATCGCTGAGATGTTAAATTTAACAAGTGTTGACCCGAACGAAATAGTTGTATTTCAAGATCGCCAGGGTAAATTGAAAACCAGTAATATATCCGCGAATGACATTTTGATTCGGCAGCACGACGCCGCTGTAAACTCTATTGCACTGTATTCCAGCGGCGGACAACTTAAACCAGGCACACTTGTGTCTACGATCACCGACGCGATTGCCACCCACGGCCGTGATCTGAAAGATTATATACAAGGTTATAACACTTTTCGCAAAAATATCGTATATAAATTCTTTGGAACCCCGCTTGTGGTTGACATGACTCTCGCTGAAATTAAAAACCTTCTATTTCCATTCTTTTTTAACAAGTAGGCGGAGAAGATGATTCATAAAAATGAAATCAAGGCAAATTATCTCGATATTTACACGGATATTTCTAAACTAATAGAAAATTTTGAAAAGGTACAAAAACCCACTAACGACGTCGTTGGTAAGTGTTTTGGAACCTCACTTGTGTCAGGCATGACTCTCGCTGAAATTAGCGAATTTATCGGCAAGCATACTCACAATGCCTACGTCGCTAATAGTTTCTTTGGCGTCTCGGCTACATCTACGATGACTCTCAAAGTTATTAATAAGTTTATGGTGAGACAAACAACACTTAATACCATCGTGGATAAATTTTTGGGGAGAACACCTGTGTCTGAAACCACATCTCTGACAGGCCCGACCCTCGCTGAAATTAAAAAAGCTATTGACGAACAAAAGCTCACCAGCGACGTCGTTGATAAGATTTTTGGAATCTCACTTGTGGTTGACACAACTCTCGCTGAAATTAAAGCGGCTATCGATGAAAGTAAAACAACAGTTGATGCCGTCAAAAATGATTTTCCAAAAATGATCGAACGACTCGACAAGGTAAAAATTCCACACCACGTAAAAACCGTTGGTAACATCGTATACACAGTTGCCAGTGGGACCTTTGATTCGATCCGAGGAAATGAAAATAGTTTATATTTTCACAGCAAATATGGTAGTATACCGGGTTGTTATCGATTTACAATAATACATCGCCATAAATTTGATTTGGGAGTCGACCCGGCAAAATATATAAGCGGTGTTAACACAGTGACGTATATAAACGATATGAATAGAGTATCACCCGCGCAAACTCATGTTTTGAGCAAGAAATCAATAAGTCTCCGTTTACCAAATGGAGACTTTCTTTTTTTTTGGTTAAAATATGAGATTCGTAGGAAGGCTCTATTTTCCGTTTTGAGGCTTCAATCAATTTTGTCGGAGAAAGTTGTAGGGTTCTCCACCCCACCCCCCTGCTGCTTTATTATTATTATTATTATTATTATTATTATTATTATTATTATTATTATTATTATTATTATTCCACAGTACCACATACTGGTGATTGTTGCAGACGGCCAAGTCAGTAATGAAGAAGAGACAAGGAATTCAATCGAGAAAGCTTCTGACTACCCCTTGTCAATCATAATGATAGGCGTGGGTGATGGTCCGTGGGATACGATGGACGAATTTGATGATCAATTGCCAGAAAGGAGATTTGACAACTTTCAATTTGTAAATTTTTACGAGATAATGTCAAAATCGAAGAATCCACAAGCAGCATTTGCTCTAAATGCCCTTATGGAAATACCTGACCAGTATAAGGCAATCAAGGATTTGAAATTGATTAAGAAGTAGAATAACTTACCATAAGTTTATACATATGCATTACATTTGTATTGCTATGATTTCCCTACTTATGTCCTGATTTCCCTGATGGAATACAAACCCTCCAAGCGATTTTACAGAACTTGTGATCTGATTGTTTGATTTTAACATCGTTCTCGGATCAAACTCATCCCATTTATTTCACGGACGATTGTTTTCAAGGACGCCAGGATCACCTACAAGCAAATCCGATACTGTATTTAAAATAAAAATAAGGAATCAATACAGTACATGTTTTCTGTTTAATACAGATGAAAAAAATACAGATTAATATAAGAATTTTACTTTACTATGTTTATTATTAATGTATTATTATTAATTTATTTCATTATTATTATTATTATTATTATTATTATTATTATTATTATTATTATTTTATTATAACTAAAATTATGTTAACGCTTAATAGAAAGCCGAAATTAGGATCTTTTGTGTCAGAAAAATCTTAGCTTGAATACGTAATGAGTACTATTATTATTCTTAGCAGATACAATTCAGAATACCATTAAATGAATATATTTCAAAATCTTTTGTACTAATGACATTTGATTTAATTAAACAACCTGAATGAGTGTACTTCAAAATGTATAATGTAATGTACTTGTCAAATAGACCTTTACAACAGCATGTTTACCCGATATGAATCATTTTTTTATCTTTTAATATAGACCCAAAGTACATGCCTATAATCTTGGCAATTATTTTGACATGGTTCTAATTTCATTGATTTGATTTTTCTACTTACGGGATATGCAATGTTATTTTTGAATGAATAAATATTATTATTTCCAATTCTTGCCTAAAATACTTCTGCTGTTGTTTCTATTGCTATTGATATTACTACTATTACAACTACCACTATTACTACTGATGTTACTATTACTGAAACTGATAATAATACTAATCATAATACGGTGATTAGTGTACGGTTATTAAGTATTAAATATAGTATACACAAATAGATGACAAATCAGAAGGTAATTTTAAATTCATTTGCAAAATATTCACCCTTAATTGATAAAATGAAATAAATTAATTTACTAACAAAATAGAAGCTTTTTTTCCACAGAAGGAATGATGTAGTGCTATCGTTTGTAGTTTTGGAGGTCGTGAGGATTTCGCCAAATGATCAAATAAATTACCAACAAATCTGTTTCACTCTATAGCGAAATTCTCAGGCATTTGAACGATGATAACAATGATAATAATTACAACAAAGACGATGTAGGTACTTTCGTTGAAAATAAAAAGTACAATAAATCTAAATAATCGTTTAAATTTAATTTAAATCACATCACCAATATTCACACATAAATTTATGGTAGTATTTTACAAGTTGATATTCAATATGTGACAGTTCGACAACGAGGTTTAGAAAACAAAATTAAACCGAAGTGAATACAAATATACAAAAAATTATCATAACGATTTTCCTCCCGGACAAATCGTTCAGTGTGACTCGAGTAAATTTAGAGACGTTACAAAAATATTCACAACGTAGGTAACAAACATTTAAATAGATCCTAATAGTTCGAGCTTACATTTTAAAATAGATTATTAATTATGCCATAGCAAGATTCATTAAATGTGTTCTGCTCTCCGGGAACATCTCTATTGGTTACAGCGTTTTTCCTAAGAAAGAATTCATCAACAATGACGATCATCATTATAACGATAGAATCATCAACACCAAGCTTCCCTAATTTGGTTTCTTTTTTATTTTTAATGGAAGCTGTATAATGTATAGGGGAATACATTTTGTAAACAGGGCGAGTGAATTTTGTTTCTTGTATCATTATCGTATTTTTTTTTCCTGGATCGCGAATTCCTTATGTTAGGTCGATTCGATGCTAGCATAAACTCTTCCCACACCTCATTTCATTGAAATCGTATATTAATGATCATTACAAAAGGTAAACTGAAAATGGACGATTGCGATATTTTATTCCTATTTGGGTGGCCTATGATGTTCCATATTTTCTCTTCTGAAGTGTAAATTGTTATGATTCACTGAAGAAGCGATACAATTATTAGCTTCCTTTTCTACAGAATATTAATCGTCTAATATGACAACATATGACAATGTTACATATCTGAAAGAAAATTAATTGATCCCCGGGTCCACTGTTTTGAAGATTCCGTGCACTGAAGAAATATTGACAGATCCCGGAATGGTTTACTTTCTAGACGAAAAAAGTATTTTTTTTTATTACTCGAATGATCGTAACTTGTAAACCCCTGGAGATTTTTTTTATTTCATTTTCGCGTGAAATCTAAGTAAAAAACATATTTTGGGGGCTACTTCTGAATAAACACCAAAACATTTAAAGAGATTTAAGTTTAGCCTACCGCCTAGTTGTGTTCGAAATATTGTTTTTCACAGGCTACTTTGCTCGCGTCAGTGATGAAAGGTAAAACATGGAGGTGTTGTTTTCGTGTTTTGTTTTTGTTTTCTTGTGGGGGTGGATTTTTAACTTATTGTATCCTATTCCATTTTTGATCAAAATTCCATCTTATCCCACTTTTTGCAATGGCTCTCTTGTCTATGTGTCAAAATTCCATCTTGTCCCACTTTTTGCAATGGCTCTCTTGTCTATGTGTCAAAATTCCATCTTGTCCCACTTTTTGCAATGTCTCTCTTGTCCATGTGTAAAAATTCATTCTTATCCCACTTTTTGTAATGTTTCTCTTGTCTATGTGTCAAAATTCATTCTTATCCCACTTTTTGCAATGGCTCTCTTGTCTATGTACAGTTCAGATCAATCGGTCTTAGATCTGAGGCCAAACATTATACATTTAGATTCAATAAAAATCAAATGTTAATAGGATACATTCTCCCCCTGTATTTTGTAATACGACTAGAAAGTCCGGATTATATGGTGCCATCGTAGAGCTACATTTGTTTACCTTTCTGTAATACCAACTACGTTAGTGTATCTTAGACGACGTGGACACTACATAGCTCAGAAGTAGGATACTACCTTTAAACACTAAAACGGGGTGCCATTGGTTATTGAGTTAATTTATCATTATATTCTGGTCACATGGTTTATATAATAGTTTTCTGATCTGATCATATGCATTTTTTACTTTTCCTTAGCTAGGTATAAATTCCTTTCTGTTAGTTGATAGGAGATATAGAGGCTATAAGCTTGTTCATTTGTGTTTTGTGATTAATCAAACAGACAATATAAATAATTATATAAGTTGCCTCCCCAATGAAAATTAAAATATCATGGTCAGCTTGAATTTCACTGTTATCCTGTTATTGAGACTGCAGCACTTCACACCAGTGAATCCAGTACGTAATGGCCTACCATAAGGAGTATAAAACACTTTCCCAAGGCGACAATGTCTTAATTATGTATGATTATCGTACTAGTATGTGAGAAGCATGGTTTACTTGTTTTTAGCTATTTATTCACATACACTGAATCAGAAATATACAAATAATAACTATTCATCCTTTCCATGTCTTACTTATCTCCATGCTGCTTTTCTTTTACAAGCTTTATATGTAGAATAGGTATCTAGCATAGGTTTCTAGCGACCGTTAATTTTATAGACGACAGATCTTGCCATTATAGCGTACTTGTTTCCTATGAATCTACATCAAAAGACAGTATTAAAGTATTTGACATGGTTTTGACAAACATTGCGCATGGCTGACAGTGAAGAACAGTATTAATATAAAAATATTTTGTTTGTTTGTATTAAGATCACTCTAGTTATTTCCAGTAGATGTTATAATATTCTAACCGACATATGCATTATGTGGTTCCAGTCATAACCTATGTAATATAGGGTTACATAGCCAGTTTGAACATTTCGACTGAATACACGAATAAATACGAAAGCGAAATAACAATGTATATATTGATATTTATGGAATGAATGCCTCACCATGTACTTATAGTATGAGCTATATTCGATAACTTTCTTAACATACAGAACAAAGGAGGGGGGGGGGGGGGGGGGAAAACTGGCATAATGACGAGCGATGAGGCCATTAGATGGTGTGGTATACGATCAGCAAAGTTTTTTTGTTCCTTGTTTGCATGCAGGGATGTTTTTGGAGTGCCTGGATGTTTTTTACAAAAAAAGGTATATATAATGGAGTCTATACAGAAGACACTGAATAGGTTATCTGAATGATAAATGCCATCCACCCCCACCCCAAGGATATGTTAGCAGGCTGTTGAAGAATTACATTATTAAAATACTTAAACTGCATGGGCCAACACTGAAAAAGAATAATTGACATTTTCAAGAAAGGTACAGAAAATTAGGAGGTTAAGATAAAATGAGAAAGTTAACACATTAAGTTGCAGACAGAAAGGGAAACATCGCAAGAGGGGCTCCGCATATTAGAACTTAGCGCAGATTTGACTTAACTAATATTGAGCGTCAAGAATTCGTCTGTAGAAAGGTCTCTAACGTCCATTGACCAATATACAAGAAAACACAATATAACAGATAAGAGAGTGATACACGAATTTATAAAATCATGTGAAGGGAGTGTCAACAACGTACATAAAAATCATGTAGAAATACAGTAGACAGAAACAGATCTTATTATTGCAGTTTACCTGGATGGTTTACCGATAAAGCAAAATGAAATATTATCTGCCAGTTTGTGTCCAGGACGAAATTGCTTGACTTTACGATAAAATATTAAAGGAAACATACATTACGAGACAAACAACGGATTTCGTGGAGAGAGTTAAGCAAGACCAATTGTGTAGTGGAGTCAACGTGGATCTTCTAAGGTAGTAGTATACCTGCTCAACTGTGAAACAATAGAATAATCACAGCGAAACTCACATAAAACCTTTTAGAGTTTTATTTATATTATAAAAATTATCATTATTACTAAAAATAAGAACTTTAAGGAGAAATCCAAATGATACTTAGATTAACGACCCAAGTAGAACGCGTTATATGTGAGGTCGCATAATACTGATGATTTGAATGCATGGTAAAATTAAATGCATGACCATTTCTCCCTTTTTCCACTTTGTTTGCAAACCTGTTGTGCTTGTCAAGAATATTGACATAGTTTAGAATTGCATTACATTCAGAATAATTATACTGAATTCACCACAATATTGCACTACCACACACACACACACACACACACACACACATTTTGAAAGTTTTTCTTATGGTATTCGTTCATTAGCACTAATCTTTTAAGACAGTATTTGATTGGAATCATAATAGTTTATTTATTTTACCACTTCTGAGGAGAGGCAAGGTTGTATCATTGAGGATCTAATAATTTTATCCTTAAATTTGCATCCTAAGTCTGAATAAGGCATGCCAACTGGAGTATTATATTTCCCCAGTTTTAAAACTTCTCTCATAATTTGTTATGCATATTATTCAGAATTGTGGTACTTTCTAATCTTCAGGCACCTCAAATAAGATACGTAATATAGCATGACAAGAATAATACAATTACTGTTGGGAAGACAGAGGTATCTGAATTTTTCAAAAACGTATATGCCGGGCCATTTTAGCTTGGTCAATATTGCATTTATCTGACTTAACAAACCTTCCAGTTCAAAAAAATAAAAACCGCATAAATATTTAAATTCAGCACATACGTCTATCAGATTCTCACCAAGTGTAAATCTAAATTTACTTCTATGATTGTATCAAATATCAACATCTTTGTTATTTTTACATCTATGCTCAATTTTCATTGCCCTGAATATTCTTAAAATACATTTAAATTATGTTAGAAACATTTTTCGCCAGTGCCAATCATTATTGTGTCATCTACGTAAAGCAATACATAAAAACTATAGCAGGATAAAAAAAATTGTGAACGGAAAACATTTGAACTAACACTTGAGAAAATGTTAAAGTAAGCTGATCATATAGGATTGCTATGTCCGACGTGTATTAGCTCTTATATAGGATTGCTATGTCAGACGTGTATCAGCTCTAGGAGAAAACCATTTGTTTGACTAAACCTGTTAGTTGACCAGTGTAGTCAGCATTTTATATCAATTGTTCAATCAATCTAATTATGGATTAGGAATCATACAAGAGATACATAAATAGTCACACGTTAAACAAACAAATTAAGCCCATGGAGGAGTATTATTGTGCTGTATCACATACCGTTACATTTTCCATGCCGATTGTCTACAAAAGAGGGATACTGTATTTACATCTCCATGCATCTGATACTGTAATATTTTGATGTTTGTTTGGTGGATATCAAGATTTATAAATGAGATTTGCCGTCACCGTGAAATATCTTGAACCATTGCAATCATATGACGTTGTGTTAAACTATACAACAAAATGGCTCCGGTATGAATCATGCAATAAAACTGTTGTTTTGCTTACAATATTTATAAAAAGTAATTTTATGCCTATCGGAAATGAAAGCTATCGTTCAGAATCATAACAAATATCATCCACTGACGTGTTGTTCTTTATGTGACTGATCGGAAACTCATTTGCGCCTGACAATATTGGTCGTCTAGCTAGATGAAACCTTTCACAAATTTGGGCAAATTCATAACAAAATTATTTTCACACATTTGTCTAGTCTAGATTTTGGAAACAATCTCCAGAAGTCAACCTGCATCGGAACTTTAAATTATTTTCCAGTCTAGGAACACTAAAAGTTAATTGTACATAATATATCACACTTAGCTTTATTTGAACACGTATTAATAAGCTTGCATTATTAGACGACGTTTCATTTTTTAAATTGCAAATATACGGTATTCTACTTTTTCATCAAATTCAAATTCTTGATAGCTTTATACTGGTCTGGTATTTCCATAAGGGCACATAGAGCTAACGTCGCTTGGGCTGTCCTGGATGTTGACATTATCTCATGAAAGTTGACAAACTGAAAGTTGTCAAATCTCCTTTTTGGCAAGAGGTCATCAAATTCGTCCATCGTGTCCCACGGGCCGTCCCCTACCCCAAACATGATGATGGACAGTGTGTAGTCTGAAGTATTAACGATGGCTTTCCTTGTATCTTCCGCGTTACTGACCTGGCCGTTTGCAACGATCACAAGAATGTGGTACTGTGGATAAATAATAATAATAATAATAATAATAATAATAATAATGATAATAAAATAATAATAATAATAATAATAATAATAATAATAATAATAAAATATTTATAATAATAATAATAGTAATATTTAAAAAATATTAATAATAATAATAATCGGAAGAAGAAGAAGAAGAAGAAGAAGAAGAAGAAGAAGAAGAAGAAACTAACATATTTTACCGCTTAATAAATATTAGTTTGTAATAATGCAGGAAATAGTTCAGGGCATTTTGTTTTAAAACATAGTGATCATATAAATGATTACCTTACAGATAGGTTTGATTTTGTGAGAAACAAGAGAGTAAAATAAAGAGGGATAGAACATGAGAAGAGACAGGAGGGAGGATTACTTACCATGTTTTCGGAATGTTTGACAATTTCAACCGCTTTTTCTATTAATGGCGCAAACGTAGACGGTCCACTCAGCTGAATCTTAGGCGTTATTTTCTCATACGCCTCTAGCACTTCCATGAAACCGCTGCACTCCCCCTGACAAAATAAAACAACTTTCGTGATAAAGCCTATACCTAACTGTAATTGTGTTAAGCACAGTGTTGTTTAAACGAAATGCATACTGGTCATTTATTTATCAATCTATTTAACTGAATTTTGGTTATAGGCGTGGATCAAACCTAGGTCAGTAGAGGTACAAGTTGTCAACTGATTCAAATTCTCGTCTATTTACGCCATTTTATTTGAGATCTTGAGAGATTTTTCACTTCATTTCAAATATATGCTTGTTACATACCACGGTCACAGTGCGGCAGCATCCTCGTGATAGCATGTGCGGTAGTCGAACAAGCTATCCATGGATTGTGAGACTGTCATTTTCGAACTGTTCAATATTGAGTGTATCATGTTTACGTAAATAATGAAAATAAGTACATTACATACTGCAAAAAACTGTCCATCATATTTATGCATAATTTACTAATGGACATATGTGCACTGACAATCGTGAATTCATCTCAGTCGAACATAGGCTTATAATATAGTCTTTGGATCTTGTAGTTGTCTTCTGTTTTTGCTTTTTCCTTGTATCACTATTGCATTTGCATAAATAACCTAGATCGAATAATTACCTCTTCTGTTTTAAGTTTGAAGATGCTTCTGTCCTGGGTAATGCTGTCTCCGAAACCAAAAGCAGGTATGGTCCCATTGGGATCACTGTTAAGGGGTTCTAGAACTTCTCCCAAGACGCAGATTACCTGATGGTGGATATATACAAAAAGATTAGAGTTAAGACTTTACATCTGCATCTTGTAATGCGTGTATACGTCTTTCAAACGTTTTCGTAATATTGTTATACAGGTATATAATTTATATTTTTGATGGAATTTAAACATTTAATAATGAACGATTAAAAAATCAAATGTTGAAAATTAAACATATGAATACTATTTAAGAGGGATGATTTTAATTAGTTTGCTTTATTACATTTAAATTTAAAATCAGTTAAACTTTATGGACATTTGCAGTTGAGTAAGAATTTCCTTTTGACTGTAACCATACAAAGATGAAAGATAAAGAACCACCCCAATTATTACCGTAAACAGTATAAGAATGGAGTTGGCGAGAATGAGATTTATTTTTAGTAAATGATACATTGTATAGTCTAATGTAAAGAATTGCATGCATATCCAAATTTTCAGTTAATACTGTTTCAAGGGTAAACTAATGCTATATTTGCGAAATAATTAAAAACAATACTAAACAAAATTAAAAATAGTGTTTTGTGTGATGCGCACTGAAGTTAATGTTAGGATAAAATAATGATGGCTGCTTTAGCGATCAAGACAAAACCAGATTTAAAAACAAAGAGAAGAAAAGAAACAATGGCACCGTTTCAAACAATTCGAAATGGTGACTAATTCAGATTGAAAGCAGTGTGTAGTACTTCAAAGTCACGCCACTGCAAATCCTCCTCCAGCATTCAGCCTAACACCAACTCCAACCCAACTCAGGTACAGCTGGCAAGGGTAAATACAAGTCCCACTATACATTACATAGCATTGTCTCCCTCCTATAACGTCAGGTACTAGCTTTTCTATCGCTCTTTGAAAGTTATCACAAATTAAAATTCACACGCCTTTGAATTAACACGTGATTACATAAACTGGTAATGCATCGACCTCCTTAGGATAGATGAACCAGTTCTGCAATACTGACGCCCGTCCATGTTTGATTGGATCTTGTGATGTCCTTTTTTATCGATTTGATAACATGGCTTCTGTAGCTTTAAAAGGCGTTATGACATATATGATACACTTTAAGGTATATATAAATTGTGGCAAGTGGAAAGAAAGCGTATTATCAAAACAGTAGCGTTGTGCTGCATTATTTATATATCTGCTCAGATGTTTCGATTGATTACGGCAGGGTGAATATGTGGAAGAAGACTTGGATTGCAACACAAATTGGAAAACACATTCAGACTACATCCCATTGGGATGTCACTGAGTATTAAAGGCATACAATGAACAGAACAAAACAACATTGTGTGTTTCTAGAACGATCACAGAAGCCTTCGGTCTATAGGCCACTATGACATTGTGTAACAATTTTGACTCGCTGGTTTTTGATCTTGCGCTCCGAAATTCAATAAGATGATTGCATTGTTCCACTAGTATATTCCTTCCAAGACCTTTCAGTTTTTACGATAGATGACTCAACTCGATGATGTTCTATGGCTGGACCCCATCGATCCCTTCGAAATTCCAATTCTTCCTCAGCATCGCTATTGTAATTGTATATCTTGAGTAGTTGAAGAACTGCTCCAAATTGAAAGTAAAAAGTCAAACCAAAAGTAAAAGAATAGCATTATACGTATGGTTACACTTATACTGCCATGAGATACATAACAACTCCTGGGACGGCGAAGACATTGACAAATCTCACTACAAATCTATACCATATTAGGGAAGTGACCTATAAGGTTTGGCTGCTGTATAATGATTTATTGAAAAGTGATTTTAAAAGAATTATGTCGGACCTTAGTTTGTACAGATTGACAAAGCAATTAACTAATATACCAACATTTCTAAAAGAATGTCATGAAATTAAACACATTAATTTAGACTGACGTATATTCGTTATACTTGCATAGTTGTATACGTGAACAAACACTATCGCTATGGAAGGAATAATTGTACCGTATCCCAATGTTTTGTCACATATAAAGCTTATAATCTTAATGGCATTTGTACCTTATATTTTGTTCTACTGACCTCTTGATAAGGGTTCAAACTTTCAAGGTCATGCAAGTTCTTCCCGCCAAACGTTTTCATTCCCTGACTAAGGTTGCTCATTGTATAATCAATTCCTGTGAAAATATAAAACCAAATGTTTTTATAAACTATATATATATATATATATATATATATATAGAGAGAGAGAGAGAGAGAGAGAGAGAGAGAGAGAGAGAGAGAGACAGAGAGAGAGAGACAGAGAGAGAGAGAATAATAACACCACATTATTTTCAACAAGAATTATTGCCTCTTTAATATTATTCAAGTTTGTGGATTGTTAACAAAACTCATCTATTCGAAACAATTGGAAAATATTGTTTGATTTATGATGCAGATCTTAATAAAACAAACCCACGCTTAATATTGTATCTTTTATGGACAAAATATTTGGCGAAAAGAAATGTTTTAACCCCGAGTCAAAAGAAAACAACCGAGTATTGAGAGTAGGTCACGTCGACTACTAATGAAAGTAGGTCAAGGTTATACGCTAGGATGTGGAGACTAGGTCAGTGGTATGTACTGGTAGGTGGCAAATATGTCAAGGGTATCACTAATAAGTGGTGAATAGCTTAAGGCTATGCTATTGTAGGTGTCAAAAAGGTCACGTTTAAGCACTGGTAGAGAACGAGAATGTTAAAGTAGGTGAAGGTAGAGATTACATCAAGGTTATATACTAGTATGTTGAGAGTAGGTCAAGCGAAACTACTGGACAACGCAGTGTAGGAACTACCAGAGTGTAGAGAGGAGGTGACGGATGAATATTTTTTTTTATCCAAATGTACCAAGTACTGAGTCACTCTTTATAAGTCTCCCTATGCAATTAGCCTATTACAATCTCGTACTCGAATTAACAACTAAACATCTATGTAACGAATTAATCAAACTGCCCTAGTGCGAAGGCTCCTTAATTAAAGTTGCGAGTTCATATCATGGGTGAATTTATTATTCAGTGAAAAATGTATAGTTTATTCTTGATTTTTGAGATTGAGCACTAATTAAACGATATAGTCATACATTGTTCATTTCTAAACAAATTACATACAACATATTAGATTGGGAAGTGAAATTGAATCAAATGAATTGATAGGAACTCAGTTGTGTTACCGTTTTGAACGCCACTTAGATAGGATTACTATGAAAATAAGACTGAGCACTGAAATACTTCAGATGATATGATCAGTCAAAAATGATTCTGCACATCTAGCTGTTGAAAACCCAGTATTTTGAAATGTACGTGATGCCATCCATGTCTGCGAATGAAATCATTGATGGCTCGTATAAATAGCTAGATTTTTCATATCTTAATTTATATATATATATATATATATATATATATATATATATATATATATATATATATATATATATATATATATATATATATATATACATTTACTATAACTTTTGAATATCTTTTCAGTCTCTTTTTTGTTGTTTGTCTTTCTATGTGAGTTTTCTTTATACATCAACAAGTCTTTTCAGTTAGCTATTCATACTTGCACCTGTATGATGTCTTTCTTTGATTTCTTTATCTCCTTGTCACACCTTACTTTCAGGTATTAATTTTCTAAATTGACTAATAAAACGCCATTCACATAAAATCCTACTTCTCGTCATTCTTTCATAATAAATAATCTACTCTGTCCAAATTGCTGTGAGATGTACATATTACAGTTCTTGCTTCTCTTACCTGCAGGTCACAAGGTTAATATATTACGTTCATATTTTATTCCTCAGTGAATCTTATCGATTGACTTTGTAAACAGTATGTTCAAACCAATAACATCAGCTAGTCCGAGTGTAGGGCAGCGATGTGCTGTATCCGGTTTCATATTATCCATGCTGACCTACCTCAATGCCTAACAAATATCTCACAATATTAAAGTATCTTGTCATATGGAGGTGGATGGGTGCTGCAGTAACATATTGCAAACATAAATGGTGGTGTCAATAGTTTACATAAAAAATATATGAAATCACGCTAAATGGATATGGGCATTGATACTGATTAGCCATATAATCAAATTCATGACACCGTCTCTGTCTCAGAGTTGTGTATAAATTAAATCTAGAACGCTTTCCTAAATATCATATTTGTCTTGCTAATGTGCGGTGTAAACGAAAGATAGGGACAGGTAGCTTGTATCTTAGTAGATCGATCAATTAACAGAGAGAGAGAGAGAGAGAGAGAGAGAGAGAGAGAGAGAGAGAGAGAGAGAGAGAGAGGTGTGTGTGTGTGTGTGTGTGTGTGTGTGTGTGTGTGAGTGTGTGTGTAGATAATTAGGAAGTAATAAGAATTATTATTGTCAGAGATACAGAGTTATGTTCAACCGAAAATCAATCTGCATGACTCTAGTCCTTCCTCTTTAATGGCAGCCCGTACGTCACCAAGGGAGGTAAATCTATCTTCATTAGCACTGTATTCAGCATTGCTGTCATCGTTTTTTGCTGCCGAAGAAGTGTTGAATGCGACGTCGTTAACCACCTCACTCATACTACTAGAAGCGATGTGCCCACTGTAGAGTAAATGCGATGCAACCGATTAATTGCGATTCTCGACATGAAATAATCTAATTGATCTACAAGGTGAAGTTTTACAAATTAGTCTGTTTGTGAAGTCCTAAATGATTTTCATCGTAAAAGAATTGTTAACCCATAGCAGCGGGGGGGGGGGGGGGGGGGTGAATTCCAACTACCATGGCGTCGACGAACAAGCGTTGGTTTGCCTCGTCGACGCTTTTTTACCATTTCGAGAAAGCCTCAGTTCGCCGATTCAAACCTTGTATTAATTATTTACTAGGAAGCCTAAATTTGTCAAATAGATCTTTCTATAAAATATTAACGAGAAGGAAGTCTAGAAGACGCCTAAAAAGTTGGTCTGTTAACCCCCTCTGCTGCTACATCTATCCTGGTAGAACTAAAAATCAGGGACGAATAAATACTGACTAAGATATACTCCATGAATTATACAAAGGGAGGATACAATGTAAGATATAGAGGGAACAAACCTGCACTGCCATATGGGGAAACAACAATCTGTGGAATCAGAGCGGAAATTAAAAGCCCGGAACCCTTTATGAGAAAAATCCGTAAACAAACAGGGGAACTACATATAGCAGGATTTCCAATTGAGATACCGCTCGAAACCATTGTTGCATGGTTCGAGGAGAAATTCAGCATAAAAGTAGTACATTCCAAACTCGGAGTAATACCAGGTTTCAATATTTATGATGAATTAAGAATCCTAGAAATAGAAAAGATGAAACTCCGCACCATTAAAAGGGCAAACTTCATACACGGATTCCTAACAACAACTTGGAATAAGGGTTGCGTATATTACAGGAAATGCAATAAATGTGGAGAAACGGGACACACACCCAACAAATGCAATAGAAATACTAATGCTACAGTAATCCCGGAAACACCAGATCATAAAACTAAAGTCAAACAAATACCAACCTCAAAGAACCAAATAACCATCCCAGACCAAAGCTTACAGCAATTTACAAACAAGGCAACTGAACAACCAAAAAAGAAACCTGAAGAGAAAAACAAGATCAAAAGACAAAGCCAAGAACATCAGAATAAGGGAAATACAAAACAACGACTGGCAAAACAAATGACACCAGTTCATCAAACTAGAGTGAAACAAATGCTATCCCCAAAGGAACTACCAATCATTCTAGACCAAAGTCTACAGCAAACTGCAAAAATAAACAAGACAACCGAACAACCAAGTAATAAACCTGAAGGGGATAGAAAAACAAAACAAGAAAGGGCCAGTACGACGACAAAACCAAAAGAGAAGACAACTGACACCCAACTACAAATGGACGCAGAAGAGTACTTTATACAAGAGAGGAAAGAAAGAAGGAAAGAAAAAAGGAGAAAATTAAGAGAAGAACAGGAAGAAATGTACGATGCCTTATACAACGATGAGTGTTTAGAATAGACGAACAGAAAAAACAACTAAAAAACAAACAAACAAACAAACAAAATTTCTACTATAGTAAAATCTTACCAAATAAAATTATAAACTATAGCACACAACTTTAACATTAACAGGAGGGACTTCCCATAAAATGGTCTGAGAAGATCGGCGGGAAGACAACCCTCCAAAAAAAAAGGAATACTAAACAATTGAATGGTATTTTAAAACATAAAATACAAGCCCAGGATCAAATACGTTTTGCCAGTCCCGTATTGTTTTGTACTGACTGAAAACATTTTACTGCAAACATATAAATACAAAATGGTATTCATCTCCTATTCTTGTAAACCTTTGATTAAAGCGTAATTGACATAATAAACTATATATGTATAATTCATAAAGTCTTCCAAACTCTTCCTTAAGCCATTCTTGGAACATCAGTTTGTAACACCTACATATTGCTAAGTGGTTTCAAAGATAAAGGTATTTTAAAGGTCACCTGTTTTTCCGTGTCCGATATTGTTTGACATTGTGGTAAATATTTTTTTCCGATCGGAGAATAGGTTCCATAATCAGTAATTTCCCGAAAAAGCTATTTGTTTTGACTCAGTAATAAATTAGGATCTAATGTCTTATAGTCTTACATCAAGTTCCATACGTTATACAATATATTCTTGTTTCCTTTTCCTTGTTTTCATCGTTCATATACCCTAAAATATTTGTATTACTATATTCACTGCGTTATAACATATTAAACATGCTTAGTACAAATGTAGCGCTATCTCGTCGTATTACAGACATGTCATTGTCAAGGTTTTAGTCTTATAGTTTCAATTGTTATGTTTTGTCGACTTAATTCTTTGAATTTTCTTCACACTTCATGGCCTATTTTTGAAATGGACATTAAACACAGATTTTGGGCACAGTTGTATTTAGAAAAAGAATAATATAGTAAAGTTTCCTTTTTCTGTTAGACAAAAAAAGTCTTCTGTGCGAAAAACAAACTTGAAAATAATGTCCCAAAATATCGGTGTTATGCATAATTCAATTGGACTTGATTTAACCGTAATATAGGATCAACTACTTTTCAGATTGTTAATTGTTTTTATAGCAACATAGTAGAATATCCCAAAACTTACCATTCTCTTGAAGAAACAATATTGTATTATGTGCGAATAAATGCAACTGAAAATGGGAGAAGCGTACGAGAAGGGCGTTGGGATTGTGTGCTGAAAATTGAATTTAATCGTCAAGAATTCGATTCAGAAGCAAATTTGGCATATACTTAAATACAATTTTATTTTTATGCTTAATACCAGATTAAACGCCATTTTTGGTACAAAATAAAATTACATTTGAAATTGTGTATTGAGAGAAGGGGGTTAATGACTGAGTTGGATGGCTCTTTTGAACATCCAAGGATCCGCTAGAGTTTAAATCTGTATGATATTTGAGAATGCTGGTGATTTAGAAGATTTTAAATGCTAAATATTGGTCATTGTACTTTAAAAACGATATGCAATGTGTCCTGTCTGCGCTTACTTGTCATGTAAAGGGATATAACTGTCAGTTGTCTCCGCTTCAGTGTGATATCGAAGTTATCATTCCTAGGTTAGAAATGCAAACATTACAGGTACAGTTAAAATTGAAAACGGTATTCAAATTCATTCTTTGCGACGGTTTTTCAAGTGTATCGAAATATGTAAACAACGGAATATATTCATATTTCTTGCCTGTTATTAATGTTTAAATTTTCATTTTCCATATGACGAAAGTATCCGTGGTTGTAGTGGTGGTGGTAGTGTAGAGTCGACAGTAACGTGGGTATTCACACTTAAAATTATTGAGATTCAATAACACAATTTCTTTGTTTTAAAATTCCTACGCTTTTGTACATTCGAGTTTGTAATTGTTGGAACCTATCTATTACTATACAGTCAAATAACAACAGCATATTATTTTTCTTAGTAGTAGTAGGGCCCCGAGTGTCCGAGTGGTCAAAAGCGCTGTCCGTTACGGACCACTGTCATCTCACCTTTGTCTGCGTGTGTTCGAGTCTAAGATTCGGCAAATGTAGTTATGTGAGAAAGCTTGCCAGTAGCTTCTCGTGGGTCGGTGGTTCTTTCCGGGATTTTTCCGGTTTCTTCCTCCACCTTTAATACTGGCCGCCATGTATAGTCTATATTGTGCTGAAAAATGGCTTTAAACCATAAAAAACAAACAAAAACAAACTTAGTAGTCGTAGTAGTAGTTGCAGTTTTAGTAGTAAAAAATAACAGTGTACTCCCATACATATTTGTATAGTGGTCTAAAGTGCTCACCGATACAGTACACTGTCGTCTCACTTCTGTTTGCCTGGGTTCGAGTTTCGGGCGCCGCTAATGCGGGTACCTGAGAAAGCAAGCCAGTAGCATCTTGCGGGGTGTTTTTCTCCGGATTCTTCCTCCACCAGTTATGCTGGCCTTATTTATATAAGGGAGTAATGGTCAATATTTATAGCCGATCTGCTGCTGCGAAATGGTGTTAAACTCCATAACAACAACCACAACCTTAACATACATCTATCTCATCAGGCTTAATAAATGGACGCAATCACTGTAAGGTAAACGCATTTGTATATATATATATATATATATATATATATATATATATATATATATATATATATATATATATATATATATATATATATATATATATATGCTACATTTATCTTTATATTACATCTTAGAAATTTGGGGAAAGAAAGCTTTATGTGCAAACATCAATATTTATTCATGCAAAGTTTATGAATTTTTAAAAATAAATCTTGTGTTAGCCATGGCAATGAAAATATCAAAATTATTTAACGAGTTTAAATTTCACAAGCAATCAGTATTAAATGTAAAACTATTTATTAATGAAACTAAGAATAGATAGATTTCACCATTTCAATCAAGCCTCATGGTACACACAAATGCTTGTCAGGTTGTTGTTTGTTTGTTTATTTAGGGTTTAACGCCAATTTTTCAGCACACGATAGGCTATACATGGCGGCCAGTATTAATGGCAGAGGAAGAACTCGGGGAAAACCCCCGGAAAAAAACACCGACCCATGAGAAGCTACTGGCAAGCTTTCTCACATAACTACATTAGCCGAATCTTAGACTCAAACCTACGCAGACATAGGTGAGACGGCAGTGATCCGTAACGGAGAGCGCTTTAGACCACTCGGTCACTCGGGGCCCCCTTTGTATGTATGTATGTATGTATGTATGTATGTATGTATGTATGTATGTATGTATGTATGTATGTATGTATGTATGTATGTATGTATGTATGTGTGTGTGTGTGTGTGTGTGTGTGTGTGTGTGTGTGTCCGATATATATGGATATTTGTATGTATGTATGTATGTATGTATGTATGTATGTATGTATGTATGTATGTATGTATGTATGCGTACGTTTGTCCGTGCGTCCGTATGTATGGATGGATGTATGCGTACGTGCGTGCGTCCGTCCGTATATATATATATATATATATATATATATATATATATATATATATATATATATATAAATATATATAAATATATATATATATAGATATATATATATATATATATAGAGAGAGAGAGAGAGAGAGAGAGAGAGAGAGAGAGAGAGAGAGAGAGAGAGAGAGAGAGAGAGAGACTCGGGTACATTCAACTCAAATGTCTGATAAGAACCTGTGTATTATGAATTATTTTATTTCCACATTCAGTATATCGATCGTGACAATTTAGTCTTATATTTTTTTCATCTTTATGTATTTACTTATTCTTCTAGTTATTAATGAAACATTAATATTCTTTGGGTATGTTATTGAAAATCGATTATATTTTGAGGTATTTAGCTGCATACATGTATGTTAAGCTTTCTTTTCATTTCATTCAGTTGTTTAATAACTCAATAATGTATCGACATGATTCTCCCTTTTTGAGCCTCTTGGTAACTTCATCGTACATGTAACTCTTACGAGTCTTTTATATGCGTATGTATAGACGATACTTTTGTACAGGTGCCTCTGACACTTTGTATTGTTATTTGGTTCCCTAACCTAGAAAACAAATCATAATGCAAACATATCAAACAGTAGTGTACTAACGAATTGGGGTGGGAGTGCGGTCGGGTGGTTGCTCCAGAAGCTAGAAGCAGCAGAGAGGGTGAATCCTACAACGTTTTCAGACAAAATTTTGATTGAAATCCTAAAACGAGCCTTCCTACGATCTTATTTTAACCAAAAAAAGGTGAACCCTACAACGTTTTCAGACAAAAAATTGATTGAAATCTCCCTATGAAATCATTTTAACTAAAAAAATGAAAACGATTTTTTAATTAATTTTGGTCGCAACTTGTTGTCATCCACCCTCTCTGCTGCTAAAGTTTTCAGTTCTGGGTTAACAAAAATAATAAAATGATTTTAACCGAATATTTGATCGAGTCCGATACGATATCGTGTCCGAGGATCATGTAGATTTATTGTTGCGAATCCGTGTGGTTTTGACTGAGCATGACTAAAGAAATCTCGAAATTGATTGAAGTCCATATCAGAACACCATGTCTGCCAAATATTTCTAAGAGTATGAGTATCAACTCCGTTGAATACAGACAATAAATTGCAGTTATCTCTGATGACTTTTGGAACCTGAGTGTAGCGTTGAGTGACATATATCACGTCAGTGTTTTTGTGACGCCCACGGGAAAATATTCTAGCAGGATTTTTTTGTTTATCCAACATTATATCGTCGTATACGACTAAATTGTTAATATCTCCATCAATATCATCAATGCTCGGTGCTTCATCGATATCGGTTATAAAATCAATGGCGTTCTCACCCTTAATTTCTGATGCATTCTCGTTAAAATCTTTTAGCACTTCATAACATCGTTGATCATCTACGCTAGGGGCAATTAAATACAACTTATCCCACTTCATCCATCTCATTATTAAATTGAGCAGCAATTGCGTTTTACCGGATCCAGATGGCCCGATTATAATCATCCGGATAGAGTTTGGTAGCGCTGCATGATGCTTAATTGGTTCTCTTGTTTTAGTCGCTGAAAAATCAATTATATCCATATTTCTATACATAAATTATGGATCTATATTGTGTGAAGTGTAAAACGCGTACTGGCACAGATGATGTGACGACGGTTACAACTAAAAATAACCGATCAGCGCTTTCTGGTAAATGCATGCAATGTGGTACAAAGAAATTTAGATTTGTGTCTATGATATCTGATTTAAAAAAAAACGAGGAGGTGATATCGCAGCCAAATTGGCAAAGCTCCCTGGAACCCCATGGGCAAAGTACCCCGGAGAAAAGCACCTCCCAGGATATAGCTACTGTGGACCGGGAACCAGACTTGATATCAGACTCAATAATCAAAATCAACCCAACCCCGGTGAAGAACCAATAAACGCCATTGATAAGGCCTGTCACCTTCATGATGTTGCTTATAAAAGCAGCAATCTGCAACACAGGCATCTAGCAGATGTGAAATTAATTCATGCGTTAAATGCTATTCCTGATAAATCCTTCAAAGAAAAATTGTCTTTATTTTTGATAAAATCGGCTATGAAAAGTAAATTGATGTTAGGTGCTGGTAATTAATAATATGGAATCAATTTATTATTCTCCGAGGGGATACTGGAGGGGTAACGCTGCAATCAATAAACTCGCTAGAGCTGCAAAAGTGAAAAAAACCACTGCGGCTAATTGGTTATCCAAACAGGCACTATGGCAAATTTATCTACCACCACCTAAACAAATTCAATTCTCGCATTTTGATGTGACCGCTCCTAATGAAGTTCATCAGGCTGATATATTATTTCTGCCACATGATCGTGGTTACAAATATGCGTTAACCGTAGTTGATATTGCAAGTCGATACAAAGAAGCAGAACCGTTAAAAACAAAATCAGCCACTGAAGTCGCTTCTGCATTTGAAAGGATTTATCGACGAGGTCCTCTGCACTGGCCAAATCTATTGCAGGTTGATCCTGGCAAGGAATTTCAGGGTGCAGTGTTATCTACAATGAAACATCATAATGTCACCATACGACGAGGGCATACTGCGCTACATCGCGATCAGGCCATTGTAGAACGATTTAATCGGACGATTGCTGAGCGGTTATTTGGATATCAATACGCAAAAGAATTCATTCAAGAAAAGCGATCCAGTGAATGGGTTAAAAGATTACCATCTGTGATTACTGCACTGAATAACGAGATTACTAGAACAATCAACATGAAACCTATCAACGCGATTAAAAAGAAGTCAATACCCGTACAACCACAAAAAGATTTCCCTAGAAACGCTAGCGTTTCCCAACCAATTCTTGGTAGTAGTGTCATTGTGAGGTACTTATACGAACCAGGAGAGCTTGAAGGGGGTAGAAAAAGGGCTACTGATCCTATTTGGAGCGTCACTACGCATAAGATATCTAGTATAACACGATCAACTGGTAGACCTCCAGTCTATAAACTGGATTCAACTGCCCCTCAGCGGGGTTTTACTCGACAACAACTACAAGTGATTCCCGAGGATACTCAATTGCCACCGCATGGTCTTAACTAGCACCGTTGCGTCTATTGCACTCAAGACAAGTCAACATCACATTATTTCTTACATGACCGAGATTGTTATTTTTTCTGTCTACGGTGAATTGGCGAGGATCCTTATCCGAATACTGCCAACGCATTATACAATTGCAACTCGCGCAGTGATTATTCTGTTGTTTCTTCAAAGTGATTATTAATTCAGCATCAATATCAAATTCTCGTTGTTTTTTTTTGTCCTGTTGTTTGTAACCGGAGAGTTTTTTATTAATGATGCTAACATCAATATCACTTATTGTTGTGTCATTATCATCGAAAACAACTCTTCGAAGTTGATTTATGTTTCGTACTCTGGATACTGCGAGATAGACTAAATTCGACCATTCGATGTGATTATCCACCATCCAAACAATTGTATCCGATATAGTCAATCCCTGTGAAGAGTGTATTGTTGCTGCGTATCCTAGCGTCCACGGGGATTTATTAGCACGCAATGCATCTTCAACGACATTGATATCAACCAGCACAATATCATTTAATACCAGAATTTGTTTTTCACTCTGTCCTGGAATATCAACTTCAATATTCTGTTTTCGTGTATCCGATGGCCTATAACAAAGGGGTACTGGAAGCGTTGCAAATTTTTCTTTATGCAATTCAAATAACTTCATTTGAAGTGTGTCCCTGACTATTTTTCTACTTGCAATGATCAAATCGTTTGGTCTCCATGTTTCCCAGAAACCATTCATTGGAGTTTCTGAAATCACTTCACGCGCTATTTCGCATTGGATCCTATCCGGTTGTAATCTAATTAGCGCTTTGAACTCGCGTAATCGTTCATCAAGTGATCTATAATCAGTGGTGATTTCTTCATAGTAGTCTACAAAACCCTTTAGCCATTCATGTGGAGATGCACCGACAAATGGTGGTGGTTGGCCGTGATCTCCGCACATGACGACTTTTGTGTTTTTGTTTAACAACCACTCAAGAAATGTTTTTAATACATCTAATGACACTGTGCATATTTCATCCCAAATTATGATTTCAGGAATGAATTTATCACCCATACGCTCAGGAGTCCATTTGTCACCCTTCCATCGAAAAAAACTGTGATAAGTGCAAGCATTTACCCCTCGTTGTATCATCTCTCTGGCGAGTCTGTGAGTCGGTGTTAGCACAATCATGTTAGAAACGCTAGCGTTTCCACGACGAAATAATTCAATTGCACGAGTTGTCTTTCCTGACCCACCACAACCGTTTAAATAAACTGTCTTGTATCTACATACTGGATCAGATACCGGTGGTGCATTAGAAAGTTCTGATTGAATTTCAATACGGTTACAACAAATATATTTATCATCCATGGCAACGTCTGCGGATTCACAATACTCATGTAGCATCTCCCTTTTAAATCGCCAACGCCCCCAATTTTCTTCGGGATCTGTGAATGCCGCTACAGCTGATTTGTACTTATTGTGTATATACATCGAATCAGTGGCCACTCTAACCGCGGTATTAGGAAATCTATTTATCATCGAAAATAGATTAATAGAAGCATAGGCTAACATTGAACTTCTCAAATGTGTGTACTGGGAATTATATCCATCACAGTAGGTAACAACCGTACCTAATTTCTCACCATTGGATAGAAAAGCATCCTTACGGGATACAAGTTTTCCCTGTTTCATTAAATCCGCTACAATAAAATCGTATTCAGCGACATCTATGATCAACCGCGAAGAATATTTTGCGTTATCGTATCGTCCACCCTGGGTAAATTTACCGATTATTCTTCTTCCGAGATCTTTTGCTTGTTTTTTTTTAATTTCAAATAACTTCTTAGACCAATTTATGATTTCTTCTTCACTGAAATCTGGAAACTGTTTTCGTAGTTCGTTGATTATTCTATCTAGATCGGGTTGTGGTAGCCAAACTTCTTTCTGAGCTCGATAGCATATAATAGCCTCGGAAACAATCAAAAATATTAGCATACCACAATCAATCATATATCTCAATAGCACTATTGGCATCCAGTGTTTTTCAGATAGGTGTCTACCGAGCCAAACATAACTACACGGATGTAACCCTGTAGCGAGTTCAAATGATATCACACGAGCGAATCCGGTTAAATCAAAATCAGGCAATGGTCCATTAATCGCAACACGAGTCATTTCATGTGTGGGGTGTCCAAATCGTTTGAAGTACTCAGCGCATTCCCCATATCCGAGAAAACTTCCGGGATAACACGCGGCTAAATCAATTGAAATCATACCATCACGTGAGTATTTCGTATTCCACAGTCCTCCATGACCAAATTCGACGCAACTCAATTTAACATCCTCGAGAAAATCACTTCGTGTTGGACGCCATGAGTTTTTTTCTCTTGCGAAGTGAGCTACCACTGATGGAATAGTAAAACTATCCGTGAGTAGTTTTTCATGGGAATTCTCCGGTGAAAAATCACTAGCGATTTTTCTCATTCTGTTATCTAATTCTTCAATGCGATATAATTCACCATTTGGTTTTACAAATTGATCGAATCCTATTTCGGGATCTTCATCACTTCTAAGTAACCACACTGACACAGGATCATCTTTACACAACGCATGAATAGCATCGAATAATCTCTCTTCATAGAAAACATCCCCGACGAACTCCTTAGGGATATATTTCACGGTTCTATCTCGTGGAAATATTGTTACCGCAGGTGTCCACGCGTGTTTGTTATGATCAATAATCTGTATTGGCGCTCCATTTTTGTTATATTTCGGTTCGTATAAAACCTCTCCGGTTATCGTCATAACGGTTATTGGGAATCGTAATGATGTTTCTAATTTAGCTATATCAGAAATCTTTGCACCATGCTGTTTCACAGTCAGTTCCCATTCGGTTATTTTCCTACGTCGCAGATCAGTTAGTTTATTTCCTCGGGATGCATTTGTGAAGTGTTCTATTATTCGTTCTGCTACACAATTAAGCCCTGACGAATATTTCATAGGAGCTAGTTTTGCGATATCGGGTTTATCATTTAACGGATATATCCCATAAACCATTGCTGTTACGGGATAAGATCTTTCGTAGTATGGTTTATCAATGCCGGTTAGAATCCCTGGTTTGGAATCTCTACTCACAATGACAGCTTTTTTATTCTTGAGGATTGGTTCAAATTTATCCTTAATAATCCATTTGCCATCGACTTCGATAATGAATTTGATTCGGAAAAAATGCCGTTTTTCCCCAACACGTGAAATTATCACTGCTGCTTTTTCATCAGTCATGGTAGCATCAACAACACCATCAATTCGAAATGTTGACCAACAATAAGATGCTCCATCACGCTTGAATTCATTAAAACAGTCTCTGATTTTACTAATCATGGCTTTATCAAGAATTGTATTCTTTGGTGTATTAGAAGCTATATCGAGATTGAATTGAGCATCTTTCCAGGGGTAATCTCTCTTGGACGTTTTTTTTTGCTTTATCGAGATTAAATCTAGGATTGATTTTCAATAATCTCTTAAACTCTTTCATGTTTCCGTCTATTGGACGTTTTTTGGGTTTATCGAGATTAAATCTAGGATTGATTTTGTTACGTCTTTTTGGTTTATCGAGATTAAATTTAGGATTAATTTTCAATAATCTCTTAAACTCTTTCATGTTTCCGTCTCTTGGACGTTTGTTACGTCTTTTTGGTTTATCGAGATTAAATTTAGGATTGATTTTTAATAATCTCTTAAACTCTTTCATGTTTCCGTCTCTTGGACGTTTGTTACGTTTTTTGGGTTTATCGAGATTAAATCTAGGACTAATTTTTAATAATCTCTTAAACTCTTTCATGTTTCCGTCTCTTGGACGTTTTTTGGGTCTATCGAGATTAAATCTAGGATTGATTTTTAATAATCTCTTAAACTCCTTATCAGCATTGAATTCAGCATTTTTCGAAGGCAATCTCTTGAACTCCTTCATGCTATACTAAAAACAAGTGTCTAAATGAAAGGTTTATGTATAATGAATCACTGCAATGGATCAGTCAATGAATTAGACAAATAGTATAGTATATACTAATGAACCAGAAATTCAGACCACACCCAGTGAGTACAAATTATGAAGCATCCAGTGATGGTGTTGTAAGACACTGTAGACTGAAGAACCCAGTTGGGTGGGATAATGGTTTGGGGTATTTGTTCTTTACTGTTGGAAAGAAGAAATATTACAATCATCGTTTCGTATTTGAATGTTTCAATGGATTGATCAAAAATGGTTTTGTTATCGATCACAAGGATTCTAATCCAAGGAACAATTCTTTATCAAATCTGCAAGCAATCACACAGAGTGAGAATTCCAAACGAGGAAGGACTGGCATTTGTTCAAAAAAAGTGAAACCAGTAAAATCTTTGAATACAACAACTAACGAAGAAAAAATATTTAAATCAATATATGAAGCCGGCAAGTATTTCAATATTTGTAGAGCCTCAGTACGATTCGTTGCAGAGGGGGTTTGTCGATCGGCTATTTCAAAAAGGACGGGACAAAAAATTCAATTTAGTTATGTCTAATGCGTCATATTTTTCATTTAGAAATATATAATTGTTATAGAATAATGAATTCTGAAAACATGAATAGCATTTTATCCGAGATTTCAAAATTGAAAAGTTGGGATATTGAACTATCAGATGGGTTAAATCCTGATCAAATCATGTCTGATTTTCAGGATATAGAATACGGAGTTAACAACAATAAATATATGCTACCAAAGAAGTATGCGCTCATCAAAAGAATTCAGAATTCTATTAAGGACTCTCTCGCATTTTCCAGTGACGTAAGTGTGTTCGCTCCGTTGTATACCATCGTAGAACGAATACGAAAAGAATTGGGGTACGAATACGAATTGAAAAAGGAGGTTAATTCTAAAGTTAGAAACCTACGGGCGTTAATTCAAGAAAATGAACAATTTTGATTGACCGACCATTTATCATTATTTGATTGACCGACTATTTATCATTATTTGATTGCCCGACCATTAATCATTTTTTTTTTAGCCGACCCTCAAGGGATGTCAAAAATCGATGGTGTTAGGTCGGGATTGAAAAATTGTTTTGCAATTGAAAAATTGTTTCTGATTTCAAATAATGGTCAATGAAGCATTAACAACCCGATTGGCTCGTGAACGACTGGATGCAATCAGGAGATTTGTACCAATTCGTGACTCTGTACGGAATAAACTACAACAACGACAGAGTCTTCAGACTGATTTTGCTATGGGATCCGAAGAATTGTTTAAACCAGTAACCACAGCAACGAAAGGGATAGAGCGTGCTATACTGGGAGATGTTCCCGAGACGGGAAAATCTGTTATTGGTGAACTCGAAAAAATAGCAGCGAAAACTGAACAAACAAAACAAATGGAATCAAAAGAAATATTAGATGATTTACGCTTGATATTTAACGAGGCGGGTTTAGCAGCGATTAATAAGACTGATTCAACAGGAATTCCTGAGCTTGTTGTTACGACTTATGAAAACAGGAAAAATATGTTGAAACCAGAATATCATAAGTTTGTTAGAAATTTAGATCATTGGGCTGATATATTCTACAAAATCAAAACTGAGAAAACAGGTAGAATTAATAAGAAGAGTGCATCATATAATCAATATAGAAATGCGATGGATATAGTGTATGAAAAATACGAAGAGTTTAAACAGCAACAAAAACCACGAAAATTGCGAGGAAGGCGACAGCAACCTGCAAAGAAAATATCTTTTTCACCTAAAAAACAACTACCACATGATGATGATGATTCTCTTGATTATTTACAAAAAGACGATTTAGACGAAATGGAAAAAATGGATGTAGGAATGGGTTATAGCGGAAGCGGATTGCAAGATTCCAGTGAGAATCCAAGGATTTCATGTCCTGGTAGTGTTATCAATGATATATCACGATTAGAAGTTCTTGTAGGAGGTTTCCGAGCTGGAAATAACTCACCGGAAATAATTAATGAAGCAGCTGATATCTGTAGACGGTTATTTGCCGGCGGTATCATGGATATCAAAACATATCGAGATTTCATTGACGAGTTAGTAGAGGATTATCACAGTGATTAATCACCGGGATTGAATAAAAACGCTAGCGTTTCCAATTGAAAAATTGTTTCTGATTTCAAATAATGATCATACACTACAATCATGATAAACCAACCCCCGTCTACGTAGTTAATTCACGGTTTCCAGTTTATAGAGCATACTACGGAGATGGTTTAGGCAATACCATTGCAGGGTTATTTGCGAGAATGGCTCCAAAAGTGATGCCGTTAGCTAAATAACTAGGAATGAAAGCAATTGAAGTTATTCGTGATAAGGGTATTGGTGCTGTTGGAGATCTTGCTGGAAAAGCATTTTCAACTGCGAAGAATAAATTAACATCATTAGTGAAATCACGAATTGATTTACGAAAAAAGAAACCGTTACCATCTACAGCGGAAATGCCTGCAAGTGTTAGTAGAATTATAAATAACGCAGTAGACGAAAAATCAGCGTCGATGGCTTTAACTCCCGACCAAAGCAATATTGCAAATATGATAGCAGGAAGCGGCTTTAAAAATCTACGTCGATGAAAATCGTTTATGATTTCACGATTTAGACTCTGATAAATAGAATAAAATGTTCAAAAAATCACATGATCCGGCGTTTGATATCGACGCCCCAGTTGGCAAGGATGATTCTGTACGCGATTATCAATATTACGCTTATCATGCAATAGACGCAAATAGTCGATCGCGAATTGAACTTCAAGTCCATGATACCAGTAAATATTTTTTGCCCTGTGAAGCGTTTATTGAAGTAGAAGGAGAACTTGTAACAGCTGCTGATACTACTGCTGTACCAGCACCGTTTCCAGCTGGTACTCAAGTCGGTTTTGTCAATAATGGTATCATGGCGTTATTTGAGAGTGCAAAATATCTCATTGATGGAAAAGAAATCGAGTCGATAGATCGCGATGTTGATGTGGCTACAACAATAATCGGGTTAGCGAGATATTCCGATGATTATACAAGATCAGCAGGACCTTCTATGATGTTTGCAAAAGATGCTACAAATACCGCTGGAGGAAAACAATTCGTTGTAAGACGACCAAATGATCGTGCTGCTAACCCTGCTCCTGCTGGTATCGAAGATATGATTATAAACAACGATGTTAATTTCAATCTAGGGGCTGCAACACGTATTTCAATGTTGCAAGGAGCGCGTAAATCATTTTCATGCGCGATTCCACTGCATCACATATTTGGATTCTGTAGAAACGTCCGAAAAGTTATTTATGGGGCGAAGCATACAGTATCGCTTGTACGAAAGAGTGATGATAGTGACGCAATCTGGAGGATTTCAGCAGATGTTGCAAATCCAAATGCTGATGCCGGTAAAGTCAATTTAACAAAAATATCATTGTGGATGCCAGTGTTGACTCCAGCAATCACCGCAGAAGAACGATTACTATCATTTATGAACCAAGGAGGAAAGTCGTTGTTGAGTTGGCTAACCGTGAGTACAGATGTGAAGCAATCAAATCTGAACGGGTTATTCACGTGGAATCTAGCATCAAAACAAGGTGTTGCTGCGCCACGTCATATATTTATTGCGTTACAGGATAACACACGAGTTGGCAATCAACTCTCCAGCCATATGATATTTGATCAGTTAGGTGTGAAAGACGTCTCACTGAGAATAAACGGCCAACAGGAACCATCCGAGGATATACAACTTAATTACACAGAAAATCATATTGCACGCGTGTATCATCGTCTGTTGTCATTTATGGCACGTGATCAAAATGTCGATACTGGTTTGCAAATATCACAATATGATTTTAAAAATTTGTATCCGATCTATTACTTCTCACTGGAACATCTCGATTTGACAAGACAGTCAGTTGTTGATATACACTTTAGAGCTAATGTGACTCGTGGTGCTATTGCTAATTATAGAGCGGTTGCTGTCATTCTCAGTGATAAATCAATGCTACTTGAAGGTGTTGGTGGAAGAATGAGAGTGGTAGATGCCCCAGTAGAAAACATGTAATTGAAATTGTAAACGATTTAGAATCAATCAATTATGTATAATGTCATATAGTGTTATTAGTGTTGCGTTAACTCCCGGTCAATTAAAAAAATTGCAATCGGAATCAGCTAAAAAATGTGGAACCACAATCACGTTGAAACCCAACCAAATGACTGGTGGTGCAAATAAACTATCGCTGACAACTCGTCAAATAAAACATTTCAATGATGCACTTGCAGCCAAAAAAGGTGTTCAGATTACTCTCTCTGCGGCTGCTATCAAAAATATGATTAAAACAGGCGGTATATTTCCGTTGTTAGCTGCGATTCCAGCATTGATTGCAGCAGCAGCCCCAGCGGTGGCTAAAGCGGCAGCGTTAGGAGCCGTTGGTACTGCAGCAGGAATGGCACTAAAGAAGGCAACTGGGAAAGGATATAAAAAAAAAGGGAAAGGGTCTAAGACTACCAGGAACCCCGTATTCGTGGTACAGCGGAAAGGGTCTAAGACTACCAGGAACCCCGTATTCGTGGTACAGCGGAAAGGGTCTAAGACTACCAGGAACGATTTATTAATTGAGGAACCTATGGTTCCCATGTCCAATTTTGATTTAATGGATGCGGCTAAAAAACTAGTGATTAAAAATTTCAGAGGTGTTTTTATTAAAGATCAATTACCACATCAACCAAACAAAACTGAAACAGGTATTATTAATCTCGATAACAGCACCGGACCTGGTACTCACTGGGTTGCATACGCTATTGATCCACGTGGGATTGTTTATTTCGATTCATATGGATTAGCCCCACCAAAAGAGTTTATGCGGTATATAAAAACCCTTCCAATGAAGACTTGGTATTCTACGCTACCAACACAACAAATGAATCACCCACCAATATGTGGCAGCGAAGTATTAAATGTCCTTGACGCTATTTCTAACTCCTTGAGTAACCCAAGCGGAAAACCACCACATGT
Organism: Unio delphinus; assembly: GCA_029339505.1. Lineage (NCBI taxonomy): Eukaryota > Metazoa > Mollusca > Bivalvia > Unionida > Unionidae > Unio > Unio delphinus. The sequence continues at coordinate 16,419,021 of JAQISU010000087.1, forward strand.
TGTCGTGAATGAATACACTAGCAATCGCTTTTTAGAGAGAGAAAGAGTTTAACAATAACATGATTGATATTTGGGGGAGATCTTTGAAACCCAAACCCGATGGCACTGCACCACCTGATTCTGTCAAGGATATAAAAAAAATAATTGAAGATGAAATCGCTGAGACGTTAAATTTAACAAGTGTTGATCCTAATGAAATAGTTGTATTTCAAGACAAACAGGGTAAATTGAAATCCAGTGATGTGTCATTGGATGATATTTTAGTTAAACAACGAAACGCAATCGAGAACACCGTTGCGTTATTTTCCGATCAGGGTAAATTGAAAACCAGTAATATTTCTCTGGATGATATTTTGGTTAAACAACAAAACGCAATCGAGGATACTATCGCGTTATTTTCCGATCAGGGTAAATTGAAAGCCAGTAATATTTCTCTGGATGATATTTTGGTTAAACAACAAAACGCAATCGAGGATACTATCGCGTTATTTTCCGATCAGGGTAAACTCAAACCGGGTGTACTCGTTTCGACGATTACAGATCGATTAAAAACTCTCAACGATGAGTTAAAAAATTTTGTGGTTGTACTGGCAACGCTTGAATCTAAAATTGAAGATAACGGAAAACAGTTTTCAGTTTTTCGTAGAAATATCATTGATAAATTTATTGGAACCCAGTTGGATAAAATTGAAATAAAACTCCCTGATATTAAAAAATCCATCGATGAGACGAAAACTTTCATCGAAGCCGTCAAAGGTGATTTTTCGAGGATGATAACAATCATTGAAAAAACAAAAATTCCTCATGAGAAAACCAACAACGTAGTATATACAATCCAACACGGATCATTTGAGTGGACACCTGCAAACAACAAATTAGATATCACTGCTACTATCAAGGGTATTTATCGATTAACGCTGGTAGCACCAATTCAATTTAATATATCATCGTCGAGTTCATCCGGGGTCAATAATGTGATATCAACGATCATCGACAAGGATAAAACTGAAAAGTTCACTATAACAGCTACTGATAAAGATTTGGCTAGAACTTCGGTATCATGGTATGTAGAATTCGTAGCGGATTTAAGTAAATAACTAAATTGAAAGGATTTCACAATTGAAAACGCTAGTGTTTTTAAAATAAAAATGATTTCATCAACTCAATGTCGCTATGATCAGGTCAGAGAATTTCAGAATAGACTCAAAACCCTCACTGAGGAGTATCAAATAAAAATAAAAAAATACCGACGAAGAATCACCGCAATTGATGTTATTATATACTCGGTGTCAAGCGTTCTCACTGGTGCCGGAATAATACTAGCATCTGTTACAATGATTGCCCCGGTCGTAGTTCCAATTTGCATTTCTGCGGTGGCTACAATCGGGGGTATATCAACCGGGATAGCAAAAAAGATATCATCATGCAGCCAGAGTAAACTGCAGAATTACTTACTTCAATTTCATATTGCATCAACCGCATACTCGCAATTATCATTGATGATATCGTCGGCACTCGATAATACGATTATATCAGATAGTGAATTCTCAGCGATGGTCAGTATTTTTGATTCCGCGATATCGAAATTAGAGCGACAACATGAATATAATAACAATGACAACACCGATGGAATCAGAAAACACGAACCCAAAAAACAAAATGATCTCAATAATATCAACATTACCAGATTGTGAGTTCTCAGTGATGGTCAGTATTTATGATTCCTCGATACCAAAATTAGAAATAAATCATGAGTATAATAACAATGACAACACCGCAGGAATTACTTCAACGAATAGTGGAGAACACGAACCCAGTACAAACAAGCATGATATCAATAACATCAACGAATCCAGAATTCAGTGTGAATTTCCCCTCTCCGGTCCCAGTGAAGGAGATAGCGCTAGCAAAACTACGAATGTATCACAGTTGGCCTAATATCAGATCAAAATCATTTGGTGGTCAACAACCCAATAATTCTTTAGTGTTTGCGAATAAGAATAAACCCGACGGTACCCCAGACTGGAACGTCGTTTCCATACCAACCGGATCATACCAAATCGAACAAATCAATAATGAATTCGCGCGTAGAATAAAATCGATTACTGGAGTAGAGTCAAAAATCGCTATAACAGTTCATGAACCGACGCTATCATCCGCAATTGAGATAAGCACAGAAGGATACGTCGTAGATATCTATCAAAGTTCTATTAGAACCGTACTAGGATGGCCTGAAAAACCACCAGGGGGAAAAACCGTTGATTTACCAGAACCACAAAAAAAATGATTATGTCACCGACGTGATAAAAAATCATGATCCAATAGGGAGTAGTTATAGAGATTACCAATTCATTACAGATTTTTTTGATTTAATATACCAACCAACTGGAAGAGAGAAGCCAGGGGAGAAAATAGAGGGGGATTATTTTGTTAACAAACCTAAAATCACTGGTATGATTTATGCAATAAACAACGATTTATCACTGTTGTTAATACCCCTTAAATCCGGCTCTCTCACCCGAGATGAATTTATCAGCGTCGTAGAAACATGTAACAAAATTATCGACGATATGGAAAAATTTAATTCACAAATTATTCGATTTATACTCGATGATAAAAACCCCATATCGAGAACAAGATTTGCATCAAACTATAATATCCGCGTTGAAGATATTCCAACATTCAAACTACCAGGATATAACGTACCAGAACTATAAAAACTTCTCAATGATGCCATCGATGTTGGTTTCAAAATAATTCATGATACGTGGAAAAAAACAGCATCACCGGAAATAAAAATCCTCAAACATAATAATGACCCAGATGGTGGTGGTAGGCATATCGCTCCGTTCAACGTGAATATTTCATCGGTGATTGCGCTCAATTTAGTGTGTGATGTTATCGAAGGAAGCTATCAAATTAATCTCGAACGATCAAATCAAGCTCAGCAAGGATATATTCTTTATTCATTTGCACCAACAGCTCCTCCAGGATTCCTAATTATTGAAAACCCAATTAATCCTGTCTATATGCGATGCCATAATAATTCATTAACCAGAATTAATTTCAAACTCACCGACCAGTCAAATAATCTGATTGATTTACAAGAAGAGGTGTTAGCGATTAGTCTGTTTGTAAAATCATAAATGATTTTCATCCTAAAGACTCGATCAAATTATTTATTATTTTTGTTAACCCAGAACTGAAAACTTTAGCAGCAGAGAGGGTGGATGACAACAAGTTGCGACCAAAATTAATTAAAAAATCGTTTTCATTTTTTTAGTTAAAATGATTTCGTAGGGAGATTTCAATCAATTTTTTGTCTGAAAACGTTGTAGGGTTCACCTTTTTTTGGTTAAAATAAGATCGTAGGAAGGCTCGTTTTAGGATTTCAATCAAAATTTTGTCTGAAAACGTTGTAGGATTCACCCTCTCTGCTGCTCTAGAGGTCATGGGGCGTCAATACTCCTTTGGGCCTTCATCGTCGCCCAACGCGCCATTTACCCATAATACCCTCACTGATGTCATATCATCATGACTGACATAATGTATTGAAATATAGGTACAGAATAATCAGACTATTGATAGTATACATGCATATACATGTATGCATATAGTATTTATTATGTATAGAATGATACTCGTGTGTTTGCTTCTTTGTTTTGCTGATGTTATCGGCAATGTAATTACGTTCGATTCATTCCAATGAAATGGGTGTAAATTGGTTTTTCCACCACCACATCGAACAAGACATTCTTTAAAAAGTGCCTAAAACTGCGGTGGTTTTAAATCCCAAACACTCGTCTTTAACAAACTCCCTAAATCTGCAGTAGTTAAGGCTAAACACAAGCAGCAATAAATGCTTAAGACTCAACGTTTCATTCATTGTAAAAATCATGGGTAATTGCTTGAATCATACTGGGTTAGTCATTTTATTGCACGTTTACTAAATGTTAGTTTTCTGTAAAAAAAAATTATACAGATACAACATTTTATAAGTCATCGATATAACTTTAAACTTTAGTTATTTTATATCTATCGTATAAAAAGTTCTCACAACTTGCAGATGGCGTAAGTGTTGGTTTTGTGACCTTATTTATGATACGAGATTCGGAAAGCTCGGTGAAAGTTGCTGACTAATGATGGTCAACTACCTTATTTTCTCAACAAGTTGAGCCCGGAAGTGATATAGGCGCCAAGCGAATGTGCTACCAATTCGCTATCCAGACATCGCTATGTCGGGTCCTTAATTATTGGTGACATAAAGCCACAGCTCTATTAGTATGGATAGTAAAATACATAAGGTCGATGACGTGTGATTTGAAATCATAGATATAAAACGAAAACAGAGCAGATCTCGTATTTTTTTTCAAAACGATACTGAAAAGGTTGATTTAAAGAAAAACAAGAATATAATGTTTCTAAAAAATAATATTCATTGCACCATCAAATGATCTAGCGAAAGAGAAGGAGCGATGTCTAAGTTTCCTTCCGGACGAGGTATCATCAGTTTCACTAAAATACCTTGGTCTGAGACATTTTATCACTCGTGTTTAAGGGAGGAGTCACTGATTCTGATCAAAATGGAGCTATGTTTGAAATTTAAAAAAACAAAGATATATTGACACTCTGTTCGGCTATTAGGATTTGTTTTTGTATTATCCTTTGAAAACCTATTAGTGTGAGGACAAAAATCTCTATCCATTGTGCTAACACGCCAGAATCAGAATTTAAACACTTCAAAAGGATTTAATCATCGACACAGCATGGGCACACTATCGTACTTGATAGATACTGAGATATATCCAATCACGAAATGCGATTTCTTAGTTAAAGGTGTAAACATTGGTACAATATACGCTTGTACTTCTCTACCAACCGTGTTATATTGATGCAGTTTGCTTTTAAAATATGTAACATAAACACAAATGTAAAGAAATACCGATACAAAGTAGCCTGCAAATAAAAGTGATACATTGACATGCAGTAGGGTATATAGGACGTTTCCTATCTACGTGTTCGCTTGTCTGAGCTGTCAGTTAATGTCAGTATTCTTTGAAGGAAAATTTGCATAGTTTATTCCATAAATAGTATCATTTATCTGAAAATAATTATTCAATGCGTAAACTTGAAATCATACGGCTATCTGAGCTTCGCTTAATCATTTTATATAAATAGATTAAATTTGTTTAACATTGTATACAACTCGCACAACTAAAAGAACACAGAAATAGACCCGTGAACAAAATTATATAGAATGATCTTAGAAAATGCATTCTGACCTTTGACCTAAAAAGTTCGTGCATCTCTGACTTAGATCATAGGTTTGGATCTCATTATACTTGTTCTAAATACGGGGATCCGACTCATATAAACTATTCGCATCAAGGGGGGTAATCTCGAGCGATAAGTGGGGCGTTGTTTCTTTGAATGGTTTTGCATTTATATTTACTGTTGAAACTAGATGTAGCTACAGAGCGATGACTCAACCAAACTTATTCACATTAATGCAGATATATCAATAATAAACAATAATAATAACAACAACAACAACAATATAATAATAATAATAATAATAATAATAATAATAATAATAATAAAAATAATAATAATAATAATAATAATAATAATAAAAATAATAATAATAAATTGAAAAAAATACTAAATTGAAATACAAGAAAGACCAGTTAAAACTTATTTGTAAATTTACTCAAATTTAAATTGACTGAGCTATGGTGAGAGATTAAATTACCAGCTAAATCTGAAGTTAACAATACTATATTTCACGCTTTTCTTAAATAAGTATATTAAAAAAGAGGCTTAAGTGAGTCCGATATCGTTCACCTGACTGATATCTCCATGAAAACCAGAAGCAAAAAAATGTAATCTATTTTAAAGATTGTTTTATTCAAATTATTTAAATTCTTCGATTGATTTTTAATACATTTGCTTCGCGCTGTCTCAAATACATTTCTGCAATAATGTCTTCAGGCAGATTTGTCGACAGGTGAACATACATTGTTTAATATGTAAAGGCTTAAAAGTAAATATTTGTTCCATCACATTTAGTCAAATTCTGATACAAACATTTTTAAAACTGTTATATGAAGAGTTTTACGCTATATTAAAAATGGCAAGCATACGGATTGGATGATCAGTATAACTTGTGCAAGTTCCACATGCCAGTTTGACAGCTTTATATGTACTAATTAAATTAAATTATTTGTTTATTTATTAATTAAATACAATTACATTCTGTTAATATGTTTTATCTGAGTTGTAGATGGTATTGTAAACAATTTTGTAAAATGCATTGTTTAAGGGTGTTTTCTGTCTAATGTTTTAACTGTTTATGCGAATTTTTGATAGAAAAATTTCTTTAATTTTAGCAAGGGTGGTAATATTTTACAGCGGAGCAGTATCATTACCATGATTGGTATTTTTGTCAGTTTTAAGTTTCTTTATCTACGTTTGTTTAGCGTTTCTTTTAAGGCAGACTTCTATCAAGGTATAGGTCTACATACATACATACATACATACATACATACATACATACATACATACATACATACATACATGCATGCGTGCGTGCGTGCGTGCGAACGTACATACATACATTACATCGTAGTAACTTACGTATGGTTGGGAGAGGAGTATATTTATATATATATAGTGTCATTAATGACAAACTATGCTAAATTGAAACGAATTTATTATCATAAAGTACCAAAACTATTAGAATGAAATGAATTCGGTATTATAAAGCACAAACACTACAAGAAAAAAAGAATTGAAGATCATAATGCACAAACACTACAAAAATGAAGAAAAAAAATTAATTACCATAAAGCACAAACACTACCATATTCAGATTAATTTAGTATCATAAAGCACAAACACTACGATAATGAAATGAATTTTATAATAGCTTATATATGACATAATTTGGTATAAATTTATTAACAATTAGAAAATAAAATGGATTTTGTCACTCTTGAATATGGTTTGTTGACATTTAGTTTGTCAGCCCTAATTTGACATTTATTTCTCACTAAGATGTTACATGAAGGGTTTGCCAGCCCTAATTTGACATTTATTTCTCATTAGGGTGTTACATGAAGGGTTTGCCAGCCCTAATTTGACATTTATTTATCACTAAGGTGTTACCTGAAGGGTTTGCCAGCCCTAATTTGGCATTGTCAAATGTACTTTCAGCTTGTAAATGAATAGTTTACTTTCGTAATAGCTGGTCATAATAAACATATCCTGAAATTTGCAAAATGAAATTACCCATGGACCTGATGGCACTCCATTGGTGATTACCTGTAGGGTAGACCCGTCAGGAGACAGCTGATGAATATCGCTTGACGAATATCCAGTAATATAAATGTTGTCATCTCTGTCCACGGCAACTCCATGAGGACCTCTAAGACTTCCAGGACAGTAGGTAAATCGATTCCGACCTTGCAGGTCAAAACAATGCAGAGAATTCCTTTCATACACAGAAACATACACTTGTGTGTTGTCATTATTGAAAGCTATGTCGTTGTAATGTCCGTATAAATAGTCATAATGATACGAAGCCATTTCCTCTCCTTCAGTACTCAACATATTCCAGCAGCCGGTTGCAGGATTAGAGTAACCGGTCATATTCCCCGACCCAGTGGCTGCTATTCCTTGACACGTGCAGCTGGTTGTTATGGTCCAGACTATACTGATCATGTCACCCTTTACTGACAGAATCTGAATTGCTTTAGGCAACAATACTGCCACCTCCAGGCCATTTATTTCACAAATGTCCAATGGAGATCCGTTTAGGGTGTGTTTGGAGATAAACTGATTGGAAGAGCTAAGTAAGATGCATTGATTCGCGGAACGATAAGCAACCATTACTCTGTCCCCCGGGATAAATGTGACTCCAGAACAGCATATACCATTACTAACAGGGGTAAGATCAATTACATCGACTAGCTCGACCTGACAGTCTTTAGCTGGTTTTTGGACACGCGTAGGGAGGGATTTTAGGGCACACGAAGGGAGGCACAATTTTTCCCAACTCAGCTGCGGACAGCGATAAAATGGATTCTATCTGAGGAACTAATTCCACCTTGACTATTAATCTGTCAGTCATCTCGAACTTCTCTCTGACAAAATTCAAATACGAATGTAGTTGTGGCTGCATCCTTTCCACCATCATAAATTTTTGCATTTCACTACCGTATTGATTGACAGTTTTAAAAAGAACACGCGAAGTTTTCACTGCATGAATCAGTGACAAACATTTATGATTCTCTTCTTGTATCTTGATATTTTCTTCTTTGTAGATTCTGTTTCCTTCCGTCTTCAGTCCGTTCTCTAAACCATCTAAAAGCGAATTGATTTTCCTTCTAATTTCACTTATTAGGTCCGTAATTTTATTTACGTCTGACTCAACATTACTAACACTGGACTCGTTGATCTCCATAAAGGTTTGTAGGTGAGACTTTATTTTCTCCATATCTGATATAATTTCATCTGGTTTGATTTTACGAAGCAGAGCAGGAATCTCGTCTTTCAGATCTATCCTATTTGAACAAGCATTATGGTTGTGAAAAAAGCAAGTGCCGCAACCGGCAACTTTGTGATCTTTGCAATATAATTTGACATACTCTCCTTCATGTTGTAAACAATATAAATCCTGGCCAAGTTTCATTACATTTTGTAGTCTGGTCCCCTGCTTAGTATGCTCCCATGCGTTGCACTCGGCTATACTAAGTGGTATAACGGTACCAATTACACAAGTCCATATGGGTGGAGCTTAAAGTGTAGGGTCCATTGCATTCATGAACAACACAGCTATGATTGGTGGATTATGTAAGAGTTGTACTTTCTGTTAGGCTTAAAAAAAGTTTAGCCTCTTGGCAACATGTGAATTTATGCTAATTCCTATATAGATCATATTTTGTATTTTTTATGATTTTTTGAAAATGTGATGCACATGACTGAAAATAGGTATGTTGTGACTAGATAACTCATACCCCTGTCTAGTTCCAGCAGAGTTATCTCTCTTAAATGCAATGGAGTACCTGGTTCTATCAGTGTCAAATTGACAATATAACATTGTTCTCTATGACAGTGTTTGATATGCATGCTTATGTAGGATAGAAAGTATATTTATTTCACAAAATATTAGCATTGAGGTCTATGGAAAAACAATTGGTACCGTGATACCAAGTCAGGCGAACGCCGACGCCATATTGTCACGTGATCAAAACAAATGGCCTCACCTAGAGAGATATCGGTAATCTAACCGTGGCACATTTATTGCTTTAATATTCTGTTTGTTAGTGACACAATGCGAATTTTACTAATACTTTCGATTTGAAATATAACAGGCGCTATCTTGTGTTAAAGCTTAACCAGCAAATCGGTTACGTAGGTATTTTTAAAAATATTTATGCAATTAAACTGAATTAGGCGACTACGATGTATAGGATACACACAACAATTTTTGTAAAATATTGCATCTTTCCCACTGGGTCATCTCAAAAATTATATTTCAAATCGATTCCTTGATAAATTTTACGTCGAAATTGATATGAGGTTATGTGCGGCGGCTTTTTTCCCCCAAGATTAAGACGAAAATATCTTCCTCATTTTACCAGGGGTGAGGGTAACGATTGTTTCGCAAATAAAGCACATTTTACACTGCGTCATCTAAAATATTTAAGTTGCAATTCATTCCTTGACCAAATTTATATAAATATGTATATATCGTTTCCCATGACAACCCAAATTTTGTCAAATATTATGATCAATATAACAACCCTCTTCTACGAAGGGTCGAAAGTGACATTTTGTCAAATATTGCACATTTCGACTGCATCAAGTACGACATTTTATTTGCTATCGATTACTTGATAATTATTATGTCGGACTTTGTATAAGGTGGTAGATGACATCCTTAATTGACCATAGGCTGATATCAATTCCCTTAAATGAAGCACACAAAAAAAGGGGGGGGGAAATATTGTCAAAGATAGAATATTTTAGACATCATCATCTCAATGTTCCATTTTAAATCAATTGCTTGATCAACTTTACATTGATATTGATGTATCATTGAACATGACAACCCACATTTTGTAAAGGATTAAGGCCATAATACCAGCATTTCTGTAAGTTCCATTTCAAATTGATTTCATGAAAAGAAAGTGGCATAGCATCCCCTACAACCTGGGGTGGTGGTGAAGGGGTCTAAAATACTATCAGACAGACTTGACTGGGAGTTAGCCCTATCAATAAATATTTGTGAGAGTATGAGCCAAATTTATTGCCACATCATGTACATTGATAGTGATATACAGTAAAACCTGTCTTGAGAGACCACTGCTATGAGAGACCACAATCACCATGCACAGATTTATTCATTATATCGTGTTATGAACTATTATGAAAGACCACTTGTCTTGAGATATTATTATTGTTTAGCAGAAGGGGTGGTCTTTCAAGACAGTTTCTACATTATTACTGTAAATATATTCAGAGGCGTAGCGATGATATTTTGCGCCCGGGGACGAACTATAAAATTGGCGCCCCAGCGATCTTGTGACCGATTTATTACCCTTGTTTACTTATTATAATGTAACGTTGCAAACCTCATTTTGGCGAACCTGTACCTTGGCGCCCGGGGACATATGTCCCCCCCCTGCCCCCCCCCCCATAGCTACGCCTCTGAATATATTCTATTCATTAGCAAGACACTTTAATTGCCTCCACACGATACAACTTTAATGTGCTACTGTGTTGCAAGATTTCTAAAATAAACCATGAACTGAATTCAGGTTTCATTTTTATGCTTGGTAAGATTCTTCAAAAGTCACTCGATATCTCATCATAACTGAAAGACAATGTTAGTACATTTAATGTTAAGCACTGTACAGAAGTTTACATTTTATTATCACTAATTTGATTTGCTTCCATAATGAATGCTATTTTCATTATTTAGTTAGTAAAATTCCAAAACTTAGTATAAACTTAATTTTTAGTATCAATGTAATGAAGATGCATTATTAAGGTTAACACTGTAGACAAGTTGAGACAAATGTTTCTGATTTATTTTTATTTTTTATTTTCATTATTATTTTAATGATTTATTTTGTACTTTTCATCATTACTGAAGTATGACATGAAACTGAACAGTATTTACATTTCTTATACTGTCACAATCATTCATCCAATATATGTCCTAACACTGATTTATCAATTTAACCAAATGTGTTGTTATATTTAAATATAAAAACCAATAAAACACACTGACATGTTCATTAAAGTAATCATTGAGCCTTGTATAATTAAATATGAACAGTAATAACTCTTGAAATACTTCGATTTAAATGGAAAGGTATCAAATAAACACATGCACATGTGACTTTCTTAATTTCTCTTTTTTATCTGTCATTGTAATGTTCTGATAACTGAATACAAATAGTTATATGCAAATGTGAGACATATTTTAGTTTATGCCATTGTATATATATATATATATATATATATATATATATATATATATATATATATATATATATATGAAAAGAAAATAACCTGAACATGGCAGCATGTCTTAAAATTGTTTTGTGTGTATATATATCTCAAATGAGTTCATTAATAAGAAATAAGTTGTGTAACATTCATATCAACTGATTATGATTAACATCAGCTTAAACACACATTCTGTATACACTTTGTACAGTATTAGTACTGAAACACATAACATTCCTATCAACTGATTCAAAAGGATTCAATAAGAAGTATCAATTATACTTGTTTTATGATTAACATCAACTTAAACACACATTCTGCATACACTTTGTACAGTATTAGTACTGAAACACATATCAGCCTATTAAAATGCATTTAGTTTTCATGATAATTATTAAATATGCATCAACAGAATATTACTCAAACTTGGTTAAGTGTTAATCAGTGAAGTATTCATCAAGTATTATGAGATACATGACTGTGCAGTCCTTTTGAAGCATAGAGGGTTTCTACTTAAGATGTGCTATAGAAAGAAAAACTAAAAAGGTAGTAAGCATTAACATTTTCTAAGGATTTTTTCCCCAACATCAACATATTTCAACTAAATTGGATGACACAAAATACATCGTATGGTCTTTAATATCCTTTATCATTCAGATAGTAATGGTATCTTCCAAAACACATATGAACACACACACACACACATAAAGAAACCTCTAAACAAACTTGCTTCAAATAAATGGAGATAGATTTTACTGACAGTAAAAAATCACAATATTTTAATGACATGCTATTTGTATAAATGTTTCAGAAGACACAGTGGATAAATGGCTTCATAATATGACTGCTTTGCTGACTGGAAAAATTAATTTAGTCACATGTACACTTATTGATATATTGCAACCTTCATAAACGTTATTGTTTGCCATTACATAATCACATGTACACTTATTGATATATTGCAACCTTCATAAACATTATTGTTTGCCATTACATAATCACATGTACACTTACTGATATATTGCAACCTTCATAAACATTATTGTTTGCCATTACATAATCACATGTACACTTATTGATATATAGCAACCTTCATAAACTTTATTGTTTGCCATTACATAATCACATGTACACTTATTGATATATTGCAACCTTCATAAACTTTATTGTTTGCCATTACATAATCACATGTACACTTATTGATATATTGCAACCTTCATAAACATTATTGTTTGCCATTACATAATCACATGTACACTTATTGATATATTGCAACCTTCATAAACATTATCGTTTGCCATTACATAATCACATGTACACTTACTGATATATAGCAACCTTCATAACAATGGTTGTTTGCCAGTGTTATATTATCAAAGCTTTCTCATTTTCATCCTATTTGCAGATGCCTTACTTAGATCGGATTTGTATTCTCAAACAAGCTAAATATAACCAGACAATTCTTGCTTCAGAGACACCAATTACTGGGCTCAGGCCCAGACAAATAGATGCTTTGTACAACCTGAGAGAATCTAAAGACTTAGTTGTTGCATTACCCACAGGATATGGAAAGACTGATTTTTTAGCTGATTCCTTTCTACCATCAGTGCAAAGTCATAGTACTGGAACCTCTCAATGCCATTCTTAATCAGCTTTGCTCAACACTTGATGGGCATGTGATACGTGTCACTGAACATTTTCAAGATCTTAGTAAATTACGCATGGGTGAATTTTCATATATGGTTGGACACCCAGAAGACATACTGGATAAGAATGTTCTTGAATGCCTACTTGAGGCTGAATGGACAAAACAACAGGTATGCATGATTATTGATGAAGCCCACTGCATTTTGCATTGGCAGGATGAATTTAGACCTGCATACAAGGAGATTAAAAATCTTCGGGCTCTTTTCCCAGTTTGTACAATCTGTGCTATGACAGCAATTATTAATAATGACAGCATCAAATCAATCAAGAAAGAGTTGAAACTTTCCAGATGCAGCATAATTAACTGTACACCTCTTCTAAGAAAAAACATCAGTTTGCTAGTAAGACGACAACCGCCATATTCAAGTGACACAACACCAACTTCACCTTATGACTGTGTTTTCAAATCACTGTTTGAGGACCTTATTCGAACAAAGGAGGATGGGTCATGCTTTCCTGTCACAATAGTAATTGACATTGTCAATAGTCTACACAAGACTTGTATGGTGTGGTAAAGCTATTGAGCAAGCTAAGCTACTTCTAGGTGATCAACTGTACAATGGTGAAAAAAAGAAAGAAAATTGCATTGTAGCGCAATACCACTCTCCACAATATAGCAAAGTAAATGAATATATTCTGCACTGTCTTTCAAGTGAAAACAATCACATAAAAATCATTTTTGCGACAATTGCACTTGGAATGGGGGCAGACCTTAGAAAGGTGCATAGAGTGATTCATGCTGGATGCCCATCTTCAGTGGAAGGTATATTCATACTCACCATAAAATCAGTCTTTGTTATATGTATATTAGGTCTGAAAATATATATAATTTGATACTTGCATATTCTACTTCCTTAGATATAATAGTGTGTTGGTCTTTAAGAAAAGGTCAGTGCACAAAACATTGATAGAAAATGAACTTATTCCTTGTGTACTCAATTAATTTACCTGTTCAATTAGTTTATTTTAGTAGTCTTGGAAGGAATGCAATAATTAATTCAAGTACATGTATGAATAAATATTTCTCTTCTCATCAAGTCTACTAAAACTGGACACTGTTTTTCCTTATAAATTTTAAAAAGAAAAATGAAGCAGGAAAACCAATTGTTTTATTGACTTCCACCATATCCTGAACTTGTCTTTAAAATACGAGAAATAAGTTGCCTTTCGAGCATGAATCCAATACTAGGTTTTCATGTGTTTCATCATATTATTGGTATTCTAGGATAGAGTCATGGACTCTTTATAGAATAAAGAATACATATTTTCATTTCACTTCAGAGTATGTTCAAGAGGTTGAACGTGCAGGAAGGGATGGCCTTAAAGCTGAAGCCATAATCTTTTACAACAACAATGACTTGTCTTCAAAACTTCTTGAGAAGGATATGAAAAGATATTTAACACTTGAAAGTGGCTGCAGACGCGAATTTTTAAATAATTATTTTGGCTGTCCATATGAGGAGGCTGAATTTATATGCTGCGACCTTTGTGAAAATGATGCACTTGGAAGTGCATTTTGTATGAAACAGATTGCAGGACAAAAACAAATAGATAGATACCTTGTGCATATGGCTTTAAAGGAATATGTGAGAGCTGATATATCTGGTGAAATGGCATTTCACCTCCATGATGATTTACTGAAACGTTTGATATTATTCATATGGACATAAATGAAATTGTTCGGTATTACAACATTCCTAGGTACATTGCTGATTCACTGAATGCAATACTTGTTACCTTTAGGAAATAAAAAGTCATTCAGACCAAGATAGTAAATGTTGACCGCTGTGGTGGCCTAGTAGTTAGAGCTATTGTCCCTTAACTATTGAGTCATCCCTTGTATGGTAGGTCACGGCTTCCAACCCGAGTTAATACCAAAGACTTCTAAACATAGTACTAACAGCTGCCTCACTAGGCACTCAGCATTAAGAAGTTATGTGTTAGTACTGGTGGCCTGGTATCAGGATAATGCTACTGGATGGGTCATGATGATACATGTCTGTGGCATGGTGTCACACTATAGACATTGTAGCAATATGACTGACAAATTGTTAAAGTTAGGTTAAAAATGCAAGTCACACGCACAAGTAAATGTATGTCATTTCACCCTTTTTGATTCAAATCCATTTTAATTTTCTACTGACTATAACCTTGCCAACAGGACGTAATGTTAACAAAGGGGACATAAGTCATAATGGGTATGTGTCTAGGCTAAAGTATATTTTAAAAATAAGGCCTCCCACAGCATCACCTCGAATTTGGGATTTGGCAATAACAAATTATTCATCATTCTCAAATTACCTGAAACTTGTATCAGGAGCAGAAGGAGGCTATGGTTATGTGGAGATAAAAAAGGGGACATATATGATATCTTCAGAATTTGGGAATTGTATCACAAGAGAAAAAAGATAAGACACTATCACGATATAACAGATGAGTGATGCCTATGTCTTGGCTCTACCAAAGTTGGAAATAAAACTAGGGAAATGTACAAATTGCTTACTTAAACAAACCACCAATTTCTCATCATCTCACACATGCATGGGGGGGAATTATTCTGATGTTATTGATTGATTATCATTAATTAGTATGCATGGTACTAGTGCATGCCTGCATTAATAATACAAATGGGGCCATAATGTTGTGTGATTGGATTTTTAATGTAGTTCAGTCATATCACTAGGATGTCTACATTGTGGCAGTTTATAGTGAGGTCTAACACTGAAGCATAATGCCACAGACATCTAGCATGATGTAACACCCAGTCATATTATACTGACACCAAGCCCACCAGTCCCAATACTAACTTATTAATGGTGAGCACCAAGTGAGGCAGCTGCTAGGACCATTTTTATATGTCTTTGTATGACATATTTGGGATTAAAACATGTGACCTTCTGCATCTGAGGTGGATGTTCTAACCACTTAGACCATCCAATCAGTTGCAAGAAACTAATGAAAAATTTATAACAACATAAGATGACTATGCATGTAATATGAACAATTTATCACATGTCATTAACTGAGAATAACTGTCATTTATTCAACTGAGGTTTAATTTAAAATGGGCTGTTATTCGTACGTATTGTGGCAGATGATGGTCTGTAAAATTCCATGATAGAGATTTACTGGCTGTTTTTAGAAGTTTAATGTTACTTTCCAGATTCAAATTCCAATCTGACTTTGTGATAATCGATCCAGGACTCAAACTCATGTCCATTTACTGAATCTGCTGGTGCCAGTATATTTTTGTGAGCACTGAAAAACCTGCCTGAATGTGGCACAAAAGGTTTCACTTCTCGCAGATCATATATCATTTTCAACTCATCGGTATGAGAGTTTCTCTCTTTGTGATAGCCTGCTCTCACTTTTACATCAGATATGCTGTCAAAATTATCAGCAATGTTGTCCATGACCGCTACTGCTTTAGATCTGGCCAGTAGGTTTTTGTCTTTGTTCATTGGGCCCAGTCCTTTAAGCATTTTTTTGGTCCTTTTTACAAGATGTTCCATTGCTAGATCTGCTGGTATATGACTATCTTTCTTCCACCTGATTTTGACAAAAAGGCCATAGATACTTTGATATGCAGTGCGCAAACTATATGATGCTTGTTGATGGCATAATAGGCGCAAGATTTCAAAAGCATATTTACTTCTGCTGTTATGACTCTTGAACATCAACATCATGTATTTAAGGCAACCAAGTAACCTATCCCTGTCAGGTCTGTGTATCACATCCAAAAACTCCATGTACAGTAAACCAATCTGTAATACAGTATGGCCATACTATTGCACATGATCAGTGTCCTTTGGCTTTGAAACTGTCTTCTTTCCTTGTTTTAAAACGTATATAGTTTTCACTTCCACATCACTAACTTTAACTGGAATGGTTATCAGTGAATCCTTGACCGTTTCTTCAACAATCATGTGAATCTTGTGCCCTGAGAAGACGTATATTTCAATAAAATGATCCATAGTCTGCTGGAGCCACAAATCTGTCATAGGGTCTGGAGGTATGTTCCTGGTTGGAGTACTGTTTAGATCACTAAGTCCGAAGAAATCACACAGTGACTCAACAATGTATGATTTAACAAATGACAAAAAGAAATCTTTGTCTACATCATAATGATTCTTCACGTCAGCATTCACATCATGCCGTCTTATACGAATTCTCTCTCCATTCATAGAGCCAGTTTCAAAACCATCCAAGCTAAAGAGCTTCTGATAAGCCATTGTCAAGAAATTCACGGCTGTATGCCATAGTTCAAAAGTAATTGGATACAGATCCCTCAGTTGTTCTCTTGCATCAAAAGCACCTTGATGTAATCCTTTTGCACCACTAAATCTCTCCCTGGTCAATTGATCACCACCTATATGCACTGGAGGATGATTTGTGCATCCATAGATTTCATCTATTGTTTCCTTGTATGACTGCATTATCTTACAGACATGACTATACTGTTGTTCATTGTAAGGAAGAACTGGAAGTGGAACTATAACTAATTTATTTTCAAGCTCCTCAGAGGATTCACTTTCAGTTTCACTACAATAAAAATCTTTAAACTTTTTCAGAAAGGGGAGATAATACACTGTTGCATTTAAAATCAGGGTTGTGTAGTTGGATTTTAACCTTCTCTGATCTTTCTGTGAAGGAGATAACTGATCCAATGCTAGGTCTTGAATCGACCCCTGTGGCTGGTCTGGTAGATTGGCAAAATTCATGTGCTGCACAAAAGCAGATGCAAACCAATGTTTTGTCCCTCCATGATAATTTTCCCTTTCATGTCGCACCCCAGTTGTAAAATTTACATTGTCCCCTACAATTCTGAAAACTCTTCCTTCCCTGACTGCTAACTGCAGCTCCTTAAAACATGAATTGGCTAATTTGTCCACTTCTCTGATGGTAGCTTCATAACTACTGGAAACACCCAGAATTTGCAACCTATCAAAAACCTGTTGGGAACAACAACAAAAAATTAAACCTTCTTGTATCATATTATCATACTGATGTCTCCTATTATTTATACTAGAGAAAAGGTCTCATATGCTTCACTGTATTAACAATAAAAGATAAGATACTAAACTTGATGACCACTGAAACATAAAATATTCTTGTCTGTGATAGCCGACTGCTTATAAAATTGACAGATACATAATAAACTAGCAGCGTGTGTGTGATGAGCCTGACATATAATTTGAACCTGAATCTGTGTCTACAAATGCTCGGCCACTAATATATATTAGCTTACAATGCCAAACCATCATCCAAAATAAACCTTATAAATAGACAAAATGAGTGTTATATCATAATATTGATTCACAATGTGCGTTGAACAATATAGTTTGATCATATTTTGTCAGCCATTTAGAATGTATGCCAATATTTTTAAAAATAATATTGTATAACATTTTATTGAAAACTGAAGTTCCTTTATGAAATTGTCTTTCATGTTTGATCCATTCAAGTTTAAATAATAATTACTTGAATTTGGTTACCGGACTACATATCTAAGCATTAAGGTTATGCACTTATTATTCAGCTAAGAAAGGTTTGAAAGTTTATTCATCAGTTATCCATATAAAATTTCAAGTTATTACCTGTTATTTAATCTAACAAACATGTAAATAGAACTGGAAATGGCTTGTATATTCCTTAAAAACTTAATTTCTATGGTAGAATAAAAATTTATTATAGTTGCTGTCACTTTCTAAGACCTCCATTAGGTGTGCTTTCCATTAGAAATCTGAAAAAAGAGTAAGAACAGGGCCAGAAATAAATAAAAAAAAACTATATATCAAATTCGCATGCAAGATTTTGAAAATATACATGCAAAATATCAAGCAGCAGTTAGAAACATTTGGGTAAGAGGGCAGCAATCTTGTAACAAATAAGTTAAGGTGAATAAAAGTGTCCAACTCAATCATTGTATCACCCAAATTTTATCATGTATGATAAAAATGAAATGTGCCAATAGGAAATAACTTTCCCTACTTGCTGCCAAGACTGGTCACAACTACTGACTTCTCGATTATGTATATTTTAAAAGGATGAGAATTCAATGTCTGTTTTAGTGTTGGTCTAAAGTAAAACTTTCCTGTGACTTAAAGGAAAGATGAACCATAGCTCAACAAAAAATGCAAGTAGCAATAACATCTTCTGAAAATAAAAATAACAATTCCGAGATGCACCATTTGACTAAATAATATAATGAGTGCTAGCTTTCTATTAAAGTGTTCAAGCACTGAAAAAAATTGGGGATACACTGTTTAAAACCTTGAAAATTCAGAAAGCAAGCCATGGATTGTCAACAAGTTAAACTGTTGGAATACTGAAATCATAACAATACATAACAAACTAAAATAACTTGGACCTTTTCATGAGTCTGTTCATTTTTCATAGTGATAGCTATTATCTTCTGTACAAGTGATAATTCCACAAACCTATTGCTCATAAGTATTGAGTATACAAGTCCTAACTTGGGCAGAAGTGACCTAATGGGTTGAATTATGCCAAGTTTGCCTGTTGGCAATGCTACTGCTAGTAATACTTCAGCCAATAAAGGGTTAATCTGAAAAGTTCTGTGCATATATCATTCCATGAAAATGCAGTTAAATCCCGATTAGGATATAAGATGCTGCTTTCATCCCTTATACATTTGGAAGATGCTTTTTGTTCAACTTTCCAAATAAGAAACATCTTTACAGCTTTTCTGAGTGACTCACTATTTAACATAGTCTCGGCAAAAATTGTTTCAGTGGAAGTATATAGAGCAGCATGCAGCAATGTTGCTCTATCAGAGAGAGTTACATCATCAAATGATGATACTCTTGTATTTGATAATTTCATAGCTAATGTTTCCACTTCATTTTTTGATTTTGGTAATTTATCACGTACAGAAATATAGCTCCACTCTCTTTCAGTTTCTCTGAAATAGAGATATGTAAAGATCAAATAATACATATATCATGTTTTTTAAAACTAATATTAAGTGTGTAGTTAAAAGAGTGACATTCAGATAGAAGTATTTTGGCTACCACAAGGAAGTGTGGTTAATTTTGTTTTTATTTTGTCAATGGACTATTGGGGTATAGCTTATGTAAAGCAATTTCTCCAGACTGATTGGCTGTAGCAATGCGTGTAAGATATTATCTGCTGAAACAAATGAAGATTATAGTTTAACAGCCTTTTCTGATTTTTGGACTTCAGTGCCTGTCAGTTTTATTTATATCCACAGACTGACATTAAGTGTCAAAGGTTTTGAATTATTGTATCACAATTTATTGATATTTCTCTATGTTTAATTTAAACTTAAAATGCCAGCTCAAGAACCTACCTTCTCAATTGTCTTTACCTCAAAATTTGTATTACAGTGTGATGCTTTTTAAACAAATATATTCATCATGTTTTATACCTTATGTCCAAGACTGGTAAGACTGGGTCTGTTTGTGTAGATATTGTACAAGTATAAATGTGATCATACTGAATTGATGCTTCATTTTTTCTTGAACTGTTGGACACGTCACAAATGGTGGTGCTTTCATCGGTGGCCAAACATGCAGAAGGGAACAAGCATTTCACCCTGGCATGCTGTGATTTGCATGAAGCTCCTAAACAATCATAAAGAAAATACTTCATATAAAGTTTTTTAAAACATACCATACCTATTCAATGTACAACATAAAAGGATTACACAGACATAATCTATACTACTGTACATGCTACAACCAAATAATCAAAAACGTTAGACTAAATAGGTAAGTGGAGTTTCTTCAAAAAAAAATTCACTCAAAATATACACATCAATTTAGCTTCAGAGCCTTATTTACATGAAAATAGTTGACAAACACTTCCAGGTAGCCATATTGGATGCTTGGGTGTGATTGATTTATTGTTGTTCTGTGAACTAATTGCCATTTCCCAGTTAACTGGTGTAGGAAGAACCAAAGAAAACCCTGGGAGGAACCACTGACCCATGGAAAGCTACTGGCAAGCTTCCTCACCCACATCGGGCAAGCAAGACTTGAACTTAACACCAAATTCCATTATTTTTGTATAGTGTGGCCTTGGCTTTCATGACTTGGCATGCACTAATAAGTTTAATTACTCAACAATATCAATTGATTAGCTCTAAATGTAAATCCTTATTATGGCACTTATGCTTCAAAATCATTGACAACAAGAACTGAAAAAGGCTAATAATGCCTGACCTATGGCAAGTTGCTCATAATGCCTAACCCATAAAAAGTGGCTCATAATGCCTGACTTATGGCAAGTGGCTAATGATTCCTAATCTATGGCAAGTGGTTCATAATACTTGACATGGCAGGTGGCTCTAAATGCCTGTCTAATGGCAAGTGGCTAATAATGCCTACCTATGGCAAGTGGCTAATAATGCCTACCTATGGCAAGTGCCTAATAATGCCTACCTATCACAAGTGGATAAAAATGCCTGACCTATGACATGTGGCTAATAATGCTTAACATATGGCATGTGGCTAATAATGCCTGAACTATGGCAAGTGGCAAATAATGCTTGACCTATGACAAGTGGCAAATAATGCCAAACATAATTCAAAGACAAGGAAATATATTAAATGGGGTATTGCCACAAACATTTTCTTTGAACTATCAACGTTTGGATATTTGATGATCTAGCATATACTTTTTGCCACACAAACTCAAGAAAATGAAGCCATGCCCATTATGATACACTAAACTAAGACTATTCACCAGTTCTAGCAATTAGAAATTCATGGGCCTTTAAAACAAAAGACCTGAACAAAGTGTGAAGTATACAACCAAACCAAGCTGACAATAAAAACTAATATTTCCTAATCAAATACCATTAATAAAATATTTTAAAATCACAAAATGTAATATAATTATCGGTCATGCATGGTAATGGAATGCATTCAATTGAAGTATACTGCTTCAGAGTTGGTGAGGGTACAGTTAAAAGGTAGGTAGTGTTAAGATCCAAAGAGATTCATATTCTGCATATATTTTGCAAAGTGTAACCTGATTTCCCAAGGTCAGTAGTTTGGAAAATGTAGCGTGCACACTCCTCCCAGAATTTGTTAACATTTGCTGATGGTAGCCCATGCTCCTTCACAAACTCCATCATTGCTAACTTCTCTTCTTTACTCCATTTCTTGTATGATCTATTTTGGTCTGGAAACTGGAATCAATAAACAGTTATGAGCTATAATGTTTGAAATTAACTGTAAGTACAAGTTGGTACTTGTCATATAAATCTCAGACTCAGTAACAAATACTTCAAGAATTTAAAAAGACAAATAACTGTTAGTTAAATACCTATGGCAACTTAATACTGCAAGTATTTACCTATTGTCTTCATTTTCAATCCTTAATGTTACAAGGCTGCTAAGTGCATAATAATGTAAGAAAATTACCTGCTAACAACTATTATAACAAACAAAACAAAGCACTAGATTATATAATGAAAATAATACTGGATGACAAGCTAAAAGCCAATAAAATGTGTGCTTGTATGTCATTTATATATCAATGTGAAAACTAGCTTGATGTCATAAAATACAATACATTGGTCCTGCAATACAGTACATGTAAGTGTCACACTGTGTTTGATGTATGCCTATAATAATGGTATGGTAAACATTAATATATAATCAGTGATTATATATTTTTTAATTACAGTACTTCATTATAATAAGAAATACTTTTTATATTCTCATGTGTACCTTACAAATGCATAAATAAAGATAAACAATTGATTTTAATTAATGCTTATTTACTTGTCTTACTGATGAGTTAAATACAAAAAAAGTCATGTATAGTTTTAAGAGAATATCTGTTTCACTTTTGTAACATATCTGATTCAAATTATCAACATAAAATGAGTATCTCTTTAAACAAGGTCTTGAATGTAAATCTTGAGGATATACCTTTAGAATTTTTGCAAAGTTAATCATTACTTAATGTTGCCAACTGCAAATGTAAATAGATATTATGATATACCTCTTTATTTGCGAAACAATTGTTACCCTCACCCCTGGTAAAATGGGGAAGATATTTTCGTCTTAATCTTGGGGAAAAAAAGCCGCCGTACATAACCTCATATCAATTTCGACGTAAAATTTATCAAGGAATCGATTGGAAATATAATTTTTGAGATGATCCAGTGGAAAAGATGCAATATTTTACAAAAATTGTTGTGTGTATCCCTATACTTCGTCGTCGCCTAATTGTATAAATATTTGTAAAAATACCTACGTAACCGATTTGCTGGTTAAGCTTTAACACAAGATAGAGCCTGTTATATTTCAAATCGAAAGTATTAGTAAAATTCGCATTGTGTCACTAACAAACAGAATATTAAAGCAATAAATGTGCCACGGTTAGATTACCGATACCTCTCTAGGTGAGGCCATTTGTTTTGATCACGTGACAATATGGCGTCGGCGTTCGCCTGACTTAGTATAGGACACACGGTACTAATTATACGGAAGAGCTGTGAACCAGTCTAAAAATGGGTGAATAATAGAGTATATACGGCTTTGGTGGTCCATAATTGGTTAATAATGAAAATTAAAATTTTAGTAAAAATATTTTTTGAGAGTTTATCCTATCTGTAATTTAAAAAAAATATAGACAAAATTCTATTGATGCAATTGAAGTAAATTTAGAGGCTTCACCTATTAGTACTCAATAATGAAAGTAGCACCTGATTCATTTGGTGCAGAATCAATAACATGTGCTTCCTGCCAATTTATGTCAACAACATGCCGCGGGTCCGATGTTTTTCTACATTTAAAAACTTACATCAAGGTTAGTTGTGCATGGAAAAATTTAGGTCTGGTCATCAGCACCCAGAAATGTTCAGTTATTGAATTATGAATATGACAGTGTTTCCATATGTTTACCATTGGAGTTGAATTAGTACCGTGTGTCCTATAGCGGAGTGCAACGCATGGGAGCATACTAAGCAGGTGACCAGACTACTGAGTGTTATCGAAGTCAGTCATAACGTAATGTTGTGAAATAAGAGGAAAACAAATTGAATACTATATTAAAAGCTAAATTAAAAATCCTGCAAAATGAAATAAACTATGTATGACCAAATATTGACTAAAATGAAATATCTTAATATCATGGTAGACAACTGCAACAAAAAGCCATTAGAGAAAGTTTTTGAACTAGAATTAGGCCCCTTCAGTCTGGTAAATTTAATGCGAAAACAATTTAGTTGATTTTTGTACGTGTGTTACAAACACGTTATTTAAAAATCTTGAATAATTATATATTGAATTCAGAATTCTATTAGACTGATTAAAAAAAAAAGAACTGTGGAGTGGCGTTCAATGCGTGATGACGGCGATGTGAGAAAATGGAATGACGCAAATGATTAGTTGTGACAGTAACTGTAGACACTTGAATACTGAACTATATGCAAGCAATATTCATGAAAATAATCAGAAATGGTACACTAAACTGAAGCAAGTATTTAAAGGCAACTGTGTGAATCGCATGTATTTTGAATTTAATCGTGATTATCCTCTGTGCATAGGAAATTTTAATGTCGTATCCAGTTAGGTATATACGTATAATCCAGTACTTATAAAGTTAATGGTTTGATGGTTTCCTAACACGCTGTGGACAGTTGGAGGTTAATATGGATCAAACGATTATTATTATTATTATTATTATTATTATTATTATTATTATTAGTTGCAAGTATGGAATTCTCGAGCCTCAGCGCCTTCGCACAGCTGCCTATTTATACGTGCTCTCCACGTCTTCCCCTTTCTCTAATATTCGGGTGGCACCCTATCCCACCTGGAAAGCATCATCAGAAGGCTTTTGTTCCAAATCTCGTTCCAATTTTCTAGAACTTTCTTTACCCTCTCTTTTACTAGTGCACAGTTTGCTCTTGGAGTACTGTGATGTTTCTTTAGTCAAGTCAAGACCTGCTTTGACGTGATCAATTTTGGTGTTCTGATACTTTTGTGACAATCATATAATTATAATCTGCCATATGATACGTGCATGTTAGACACGATAGATTTTCAAAACATATTAATCAAAATATTTATATGGACATACACCTTTCCGATATTAATTATAGTCCGTGTTAATTACGTTCGTACCAGTCAAATATTTAATAAGCATCTGCACGGACCTTCCTTAAGAACAAAGAGTTTACATGGAAGTACATTTTAAAAGCTAGCATGTCAGTTTATAAAATGTTATTGCGTACTAAATACTAACGATGCAGATACATTTCATTTTTCACTAAATTATGTGAAAGTTGGTATCGTTTATAATAGTAACATCAGTAGTGTTGACATCCTAATTATTTTGTAAATGTATGGATTATATAAAACAGAATGAGCCATATTGCCATGAAAAGGTCTTACCTCTGGTGAGATAACGTTTATGGAGACGGCGTTTGATTGTCTCAGTTTATTTGACGGTCGTAACGTGTATGTTGTTTACTGCAAAAGAAGTAAGTCTAAATAATGTCTTTCACTGAATCAAACAACGTCATTGGTGAACACATATGTCGGATCTGAGGTATTCAAAGGTTGAAAAAATGGGCATAATTAAAGTACCAGTGTAACTTCAAGTTTTATTTGAATCAACACAGAATTTACTTTTTTTGTCTTGTGAATGAGACATGAATAATTAGCTTTGTTTATTCGATTTCAGTCGCGAGCGATTACATTTAATATGGAGAACGTTATCTTGATATGAAGCGCACTATTATAAGCGAAGAAGGCTATCAGTGAGTCGTTATTCGGTGATAAGGAAATATACATCGCCAGGTGAACTTTGTTACCTGTAATCCGTCGAAGAAATGCCAAAGCTCTTAAGCTGCGCAAGTATGAGCGGACAGCAAATTAATCCTCGTCTCTCCCTGATACGTTCCTCTAGAGTTAGCAATACGTAAAATCAAGAACACTACATGCCTTAAACTTGGTCGTGATTTATTATTGAACGAAACAAGATATGCACTCTTAAGAGTCCCACGACATCAAGCACAACATAACTGTTAGCGTAGGATATAGTGAGAGGACCAAATAGGTAAGACTTCTTCAATTACATTTATCAAGCGAAACATGTGAGTGTTGCGTATGTACTGTACTTGTTTTATAAAAAGTGGTAAACTAGCATCAATATGTATGAGTATTAAGAAGAGAGACGGAGAGAAATAAATATTATACTTTGCAAATTATTCCACTGTATGTATCAGATTATATTTCTTCCAAGACTAATTGGTTATTAATTTGTTAGTGAGTAATTTAAAGGTAGATTACTTTATCGTAAATACTGAAGTGGGTATATACCTTTATATATTTGTTTCAACGTTTAATATAGTAAACATTATTTAACTATACGCCTGTACCTATCTTTCGAATAATGCATGCAATATTTAAGTTTACTTATCATGCCTAAAGAAATAAACCTAGACTCCTTGATCAACAATTTAAACACGGCCGTAATAGTCACAGCCAGAGATTGCCATGGGAACCATCGTAGGTTAAAGAAGCCCTAGGTTACATCAAATATCCTAGACCTCTGTAATGTGAGGAGAAAAATTAGGATTAAGCGAGGATATCCTTAAAGGATTATAAAGGTAAATGGAGATAAGATCAGTATTAAAAAGCAATATAAAGTTAAGGAAGGCAGACTAGAGGACCAGTAAAAAGAAATAGAGGAAAACCTGAACCAGAATGACAGTAAAAACGGCTCAAAGGTTGCGAAAAAAAATTCACATCAAACAAACAGGGCAAGGTTGGTAAGACCACGATATTCCTGACCGATGGACGGAATACTGTTCAGAGCTTTACAACCAGGATAAATCTGGAGACCAAGCGTTACTAAATTTACAAACGACCACAGCATAGGTTGACCATCTGATCCTCATTAACGACTATAATCATTCTGTAAAGGCATCAAAGAATGGAAGTCAGCTAGGGAAGACAATATACCAGTAGAACGTATTCAAGCACTATGAATTTGTATTATAGAAATCACAACAATCTGCAACAGAATCTAGCAAATAAGAAAATGTCCCACTCCATGGACCCATTTGCTGTCGACCGCTCTTCCTAAGCAAATGATTCTAAGACTGTGCCATACTTAATGACTATTCAGCCTCATCAGTTATCCAGGCAAGGCTATGCTTACAATTATCCTCAACAGACTGACACCCCAATGGTAACACATCATTGCTGAAGAACATGAAGGTTACAGAACAGACCTTCGATTTTAGAATCCTGTATGAACAAATATTTGCAGTATCAGCATAATGTCTTCAATTTGACTAGGTATGGCATGGAACCCTGAAGGCCAAAATGCTTATATACAACATAAACTCATATTTAAGCAGCAACATATAAGACCTATATAATGAGGTGACCAGCGCCGTTCTTGCCAATGCAAACATAGGAAATTGGTTCCGAACGCCAATGTCCGACATTGTTGCCTTCTTTAACCCACTCTCTAAAACATCGACCTGAAAAGGTTTAACTCCGACGCCTTGTAAGAACATCATAGCAACGTCAGTGATGGAGGCAAAATAACTAACAACCTGCGCTTCGCTCATGATCTCGAAGGCTTAACAGGGGATGAGAAAAGAAATGGAATCCTTTTTGAACGGTCTCATCCAATCATCACAGATGTAGTGGATTGATATTAGCGTAATAAGACAAAGCTAAAGATAAATAATCGGAGTGGCAACAAAAAAGAAATATGATATAATTGGGTAGAATCTGGGCACAATGACAAGTGTACAATTCCAAGTTTGACGCATTTGGGTCTTTCCACACGACACCTGTAACGGTTAGGCTGAAGCTTATTGAGAAAGGCAGCAAGATTACACTTTGGTACAACAAATACGTTTATGTGCCCCCTTTTCCTTCCCATTTTCATATTGCGGTATGCATTCGAGACATGGAGCATAACTCAGAACTAGAGAGTATAATCCATGCCTCTGAGATGAGATGTTATCGAAGGATCATCACATTCGTATGTTTAGATCACATCCGTAATGAGGAGGTGCGCCTTCAAATCCAGTGTGCAATTATAACCCACGTCTTACAGTTAATCTGATATGTCATAGCCAATCATACAGAACACAACGAGAATAAACGAGGAAGACAAAATGGATGGGAAGACAATATCAAAGAGTAAACAGGCATGGACTGTTTAACATCCTAAATAGCAGTGGAGAGCATTGTCAACTCCAGAGAGATTGTCGCAAAAGTTCTCAGTGACGCCTCTTCTACCAGCCACATTACGGGATGAATGAAAACAAATATGAATGAAATATGAGTTAATGGGCACTTAAGGAAGACAGTAAATCCTATGCAGGCCTTAAAGATTTTTGAATGCAAGATATGCAAAAGATGAATACTTGTTTTATTGTGTGTTAAAACCTTACTAAAGTAGGGAAAATATCTACGTACTAGTGTGTTTGGTATTCCTTCAATACAAATATTAATATCTCCGATGTCTAAGTAGATGGGATGCAATACATTTCGACGTTGTTTACACTAGGCGTCTCAACTATTAACTCACATACAGTAAGGCATACTAAACAGAATATACTCTTTCAATCAAGGTCTTACGTTTTATTTTGTATCAAGGGCCAGAGAAATATAGCAGTGAATAAATATTCACCAACAAGAGAATTGATCGGGAACAAAAACATTTATACTCCCAGAAGTCTTTACTTTGCTCTGCCAATTCTGTTGTCGTTTCGAAAAGAACGAAATTTTCTTTTACAAGACGGTCGCCATATATTTTTGTCCAGTCTGTTTACAAGCAACAGGTGTACTGATGTTCATCTTCTTTCACAATCTCAATAATTAGGTAGGTTATGGAGTTACGTCTCTTTGAACAAATGTATATAAGACATTTGTCTACGTATTTGCTCAGTTTGTTATACACATATGATTACTAGACATTGCAAATTGTGGACTCTGACGACAGAGATTTTACTGATTTGAGGAACCAGAAATGAATAAGTTTGCAGTAAGTCGGTTTGCTTGTATCTGGAGCTTTGGTTGCTTTCAAACGCCAATATTCGAGAGTAAAATAGATCCATTGTATTCAGTCAGGTTCAAAATACTAATTAATGAAAGAAATTACTAACCGTTGTACATTTTTGTATATCCTTGAGCCTTTTCGTATTAATAATTCGGTGTGTGATTCTCGGTACAAACAAACGGGAGGGTGTGCGAATACTATAGTATGATTTCAGCTTTACTTAAAAGATCGTATCTCCAAATCTGTCACTACACGTTTCCTCTAGCGTCTAATTCGAACAGTAGCACATTGTGACCTAGATTTGAATTTCTATATATGCAACATTTTCTCAGCTATGTAACTAAATGTAAAATAATCCTGCAAAATCCTTTATTGACAGTGCCAGATAAAAATTAAAACATCCGTCTGACAGCAGAATGATTCCAAACGCAAACAAACAACGCACGAATTTAAATATTTAATCGAAATGAAACATTTCTTCTCGTGGAATGAATACCATAAAAAAAAAGTTTCATGTGTGGCAAAGGTCGACACTTCTCGTACACTGAAATGAGTAGATCAAACAGTACCTGTCTGAAAGTTAAAGTAAGGGGAAATGAAAATTAAATTTACTTTCCAATCTCGATAATTTAACGACTAGACGCAGTAAATCGTTTCTAGAACTACTTTATTATCTGATTAGAACAGGCTAGACAATATACATTCGGTAAGTGTTCTATCTATCTATCTATCTATCTATCTATCTATTTATCTATCTATCTACACACATCACACATATACATATCTCTCTCTCTCTCTCTCTCTCTCTCTCTCTCTCTCTCTCTCTCTCTCTATATATATATATATATATATATATATATATATATATATATATATATATATATATACTGTCTATGAATTACCTTTCTTTCAGCTTTCAGATTCTAGTGGATTAGCATCGCTGATATAGAGAATTGTGCCGCACTAAAACAATTTCTACGTGCAGCTAGATGATGAGTCGAAACTTTTCCGGATTTAAAGGGTTTGTCCATTTCCATAATTTGTAAAATGATTTTTCAAATAACTACTCTTTTTAAGCCTCTTATCTCCCATTTCCAAGAAACACAACATTATATAACAACAAATTCACCTTTGAAAAATGTGTACATCCTAATATAGGTCCCTTCAAGAAATCTTTCCTTTGATTCATCTTGAATAAAACCGGCAAATGTATTTCGCAAAAAGGCATAAGTGTACCATACAGGTTCGCAATACGTCAAAATGAAGAACATTAAACAAGAAAAAAGAACCGTTTAACGGGAATCTCACAGTATTATTTTCATAATTATAAATGAAATATAAATGTTTAAGAAGCATATTTTCTCACAATTTAAAAAAGCATCCAACGTATTTAATCATAGAAGTCTTGGAATATTTATTCATCAGTTTCAAAAACTTAAAAGTACAGACTGAAATCTATCTATCTATCTATCTATCTATCTATCTATCTATCTATCTATCTATCTATCTATCTATCTATCTATCTATCTATCTATAAATCTATGGATACCTTTCTGACCTTTCTACGTTTGCCTACCCGCAATACGAACCCCCATCTAGGTTTATGTAGGAAATTTTAAATTATTTTTTGTAGTAGCTACACACAGGATCTAATATATATATATATATATATATATATATATATATATATATATATATATATATATATATATATATATATATATATATATATATATATATATATATATATATATATATATGTCTCCTGCATTTAAAACTGAAACTGTAACTTTAATTTGCTTCACGAATGTTGTTTTGTTTCTCCCTTATCTCCCTTTCGCCCGTAACGGATAAACAACTTAAAAATTCTGCCGTTAATTTTAATAACCTGGTTCAAATTCCTCTTAAATCGTCAACCGTTGTGTCAACTCTCCCATGGATACCACTACGTATTGCATTATTCAACGCTCAATCAGTAGGATCACCGGAAGAGCGCACAGAAATTGTTAATTTTATCAACGACCAGAATATTGACGTCTTCTTCCTGACAGAAACTTGGTTACATTCCGCAGGTGATGAATCTATGTGTGCGGATTTAACACCCAGCGGATACTCCATCAAGTCGTTCCCCCGCAACTCTCGCGGAGGTGGAATTCCATGATCAAACGCCTTAAGTACAACACAACCTTCAATTTCTGCCACACATCGTTTGAACTAGTCCAAACAACGCTCACACTGGAACGAAGGTCAGTCCATTTTGTCTGTCTCTATCGTCCTCCTCCTAGTAGAAAAAAACAAGCTGTCTGAATCTCTTTTTGGAGCAGTTTCCAAATCTTCTAGAGTATGGAAATTTGATAGGTGGCAACCTAATTATTCTAGGAGATTTCAACTTTGACTTGGACTGTCCTGGTAAACCATACATGTCAAAACTCCTAGATTCCATTCATTTTTTCAATCTTAAACAGTCAGTTAACCAACCCACCCATAAACTTGGTCACATTTTAGACTGGTTTCTTTATAGACCTGATGATAATATTCTGCAATCCACCCTTGGATCCCACGAACTTGCATCGGATCACCTCTGCATTGTATGCCATCTTGACATATCAGTCCCTAACCCTCCACCTCTATTTGCTACTAAGAGAAACCTCTGTATGATAAATATAACCAAATTCATGCATGACATCCAAGAAAACCTAACAACTTTCTTACATCCAACAGCGGAACAACTTGATAACTGCCTGCGTTCATTGCTTGAAAAACATGCCCCAGCCACCAAATGCAGAGTATGAATAAAAAAGTGATCTCCATGGTATAGCAGTGTTAGGGACCAACTTCGCACTGCTAAAAGACGCTTTCCACCAGACTCACTATTCATAAACAAATCTACGAAGCCGCTAAGAAGAACGTCACAAACATAGTCCATTTAGCCAAATCATCCCACTACACAACTAAGATCACGGAGAGTTCCAGCTGCAAAGAGCTTTTCGAGATAACTAACAAACTAATGTCAAGGGACAAATGTACACCACTTCCAACAACCTTCTCTCCACGAGACCTACCAGTCCAATTTGCAAATTTCTTCGATGACAAAGTATACACCATTAGAGATTCGCTTGACAGCACAATTTCAACTTATTCGTCACCATACAGTTATGATGCAGAATTTCAGCGACAACCGTTAGGAGCATTTGAACCTGTTTCTATTGATTTAGTACGGGCAATCGTGATGAAAAGTGCACCAAAGTCTTGTAAACTTGATCCAGTTTCGACATCACTGCTGCTTGAGTGCTTAGACCCAATATTGCCTTCATTAACTGATGTTATTAATATCTCTCTCTCATCAGGGGAATACCCATCATTTTTCAAAACTGCCATCGTAAAGCCACTGCTGAAGAAACCAACACTGGACCATAACGATTTAAAGAACTACCGCCCAGTTTATAATCTCCCATTCATATCAAAAAATCTTAGAAAAGGTTGTTCTAACTCAACTTGTATCTCATTTGAATTCACACAGTCTTTTTAGCAATGTACAGTCTGCATATCGCCCTTGCCACAGTACGGAAACTACTCTTCTGAACGTATTTAGTGAATTTCTCTCTGCTTTGGATAGTGGAAAGATTACAGTCCTCACTCTCCTGGATTTATCTGCGGCCTTTGACACAATATATCATGATATATTACTTCACCGTCTCAAGCATTTTTTTGCATTCAGAATATAGCCTCACAGTGGTTCAGTCCTACTTAGTGAAAAGGACACAAATTATATCTGCAAATGGAATACACTCCAGTTTTTCTTCATTCTGTACACTCAGCCGCTCTCAAGTGTCATAGATCATCACCCAAGTGTCGCACCAATTGTATGCTGATGACACCCAAATACACAAGTCTAGCCACCCAACTGAACTTGATGCTACCATCCATGGAGTAGAGAAGTGCATTTCTGATGTGAAATCTTGGATGACATGTAACAAGCTGCAGATAAATGATGATAAAACTGAGGCTATTCTGATCACAACACAAAGACTTTCTCATTCACATCCTTTACCTCAAACAATAAATATCAGCAACACCAACATTAAATTCTCACAGTCAGTACGGAACACTGGCTATCGATTCGATACAGAATCAAGCACAAAATATGTTCTCTGTGCTGTGTTTCAATGACAGACTCCAGTCCAACATACCTATCCAACCTCACCCATGTGTATACACCAGCTAGATCCTTACGCTCTTCTTCTGATAATCGTATACTCATTGTTCCCAAGGTTAAAACAAAGTCATATGGACAACGTTTGTTTGCACACCAGGGCCCGGCGACGTGGAACAAATTATCCATTGAAATTAGACACAAAGACACAGTGGTCCCTTTTAAGAGTGCTTTTAAGACTCACCTGTTTCGACTGCACGGACAAACTTAGCTACCTAATCATGATTTGTATCTTATATGTTTTCAGCATGTTTTTATGTTTTCCAATTTCATTGTTTTTGTCATTTGTTGTTCTGTAGTGTAGTCATATTATTATTGATGGTGCAAAGCGCTTAGAGCTTCGAAAGATTAGGCGCTATACAAATTCCTCATTATTATTATTATTATTATTGTTTATTCGATTTGTCAGCTTGACGTAATTACATGGTGTACTGAAAGCCTTTTTCAATACAATCGATACATGAGAAAGACATTTAAACCTATTTAATCCATGGTTGAACTTCGTCCCTGGATTTTTATTTTAAATATTGAAAACAGGGAACAGTTAGCATTTTGCCAGATATGGTTTATTTTGCACCACTTTTTTGGTCCACAATTATTTCTTTGTTTCGTTTTGATATTGTTTATATTTGCTTACAAATGCAGATCGTTCGTTTAGGACAGGGGGTAGTAGCATGTTCGTTGCATAGGTATTTTACATTTGCCGTCTGCTAACAAACGAAAGGGTCTAAAAAAGAACATTTACTCGGAAAATCACTTTTCTCGTTAAAATTCATCATTGTATGTTTAAGGGAGATTGAAAATATATGCTTAATTGTTAGCTACATTGTTTTGGTAGTATGGAGTTGTTTAAAATTACATTGTTTCTTGTATGAATGTTCTGGTTCCCTTGCGCACTCATGGTTTTCTATTAATATACTACAATAAAAATGTGTTTGCAGTGCACATGCGATGCATGGTTCATCGTCAATTAGAGACTCCGACAGAAGTATACTATATGATGATATGCATACAGTGCGAACAGAATATGCGTTGGTATAGTCAGCATATAGCGATAAAATAGACAAATCTCAAACTTTTAATATGTAGGATATGTATATCTTGTAAAATCTAATCGATGTTTTTCTCTTTTTATCGAGACACTTCAAATATCTATTTATTACCTTGTTTTGCTGTGTCATATTGTGTCGAACGCACATGATACTCACTGACATTGCGCATACCTAGCTATCAAAGGTAAGGCAATAAAAGGCGAAATTTACATACTCAATCCAGGTCACATGGATACTGATTAGGATTAGAATTTTTTTTAACGTAGCTTTAACAATTGTTCAGTCATATCGCTACGATGTCTGCATTGAGGCAGTTTATAGTGATGTCTAGCACTGAGACATCATGCCGCAGACATGTAGCATGATGTCTCACCCAGTCACATTATCCTGACACCAGGCCGACCAGTCCTAACACTAACCTCTTAATGCTGAGCGTCAAGCGAGGCAGCTGTTAGTACCATTTTTGTAAGTCTTTGGTATGACTCGGCCGGGGATCGAACCGACCACTTCCCGCTTCCGGGGCGGACGCTCTAACCACTAGGCCACCGGAGCGGTTCATGGATACTGAAGTGCATATGTACAAACTGAAATATGTGTTTGAAACTTCTATTTAAGGACCTGGATATAAAAAAAAAATTACGTACATGCTGAATTGGAATGTATGTATCCAAGACATTCAAGGTTTAACGCAGCATGCAAAAATACATATGTTCGTGAAATTAAAGGTCCAAGTTTATGCAATAACTAATTACAAATATCATACAAAAGACAGGAAAATAACAATAGAATATGCAACATGCATTATGGTTTCTTTTTTGGTTCCACAGGTATATGTTATATATAGTAAATGTAATTGTCTATTTGTTAGTTTAAATTTTTTAAAAATTCCATTACATATGATTGTAATGTAATATTCGTTGCAAGACATAGACCGTGTCTAAAACTGAATTCATTTCTGCTTGAGCTGATTTGTTCTTCGTCTATTTCATTTATGTAAACAACTAATAATAGATATGTTGATCAGCTTCAAGGTTTTGGATATTTCTGAATGTATTTTGTACACTATTATGTTGTAAAGAAAACATGGCTCATTCGATCATTCTAGAATGTTAGTTTCCATTAAATAATGATTGTTCATTTTTTTAAAAAGCGACGCTAATTGTGACATGAGGTTAAGTAGAGAACTATATTATCTAGTGACTGTGATGATTGAACCAATCGTGCTTTAACATGTATCATTTTAAGTTGCATTATGTCGTGACCAATTTTGGCTGAATTTTACTACTTTAAATTATTGAATTCATGTGATTATTTTCTCTGGAAATTCAAACGGCAGGAGCAAACATCTTGTGAAATATATGTATTCACAAAGGTAAGGTTTTGTTTTCAAGTACCACCGTCAACAATGCACTTGTCTAGAACACTGAATATCTATATGCCACGAAAAGAACAAAGCATTTCATTTCGCTTCCATTCTTCAGAACTATCATTATTATGAAAACGCTAGTGCACAATCTTCAATCAAGTCAGTTAATTATCTTTTAGGTCATGTACACTGTTTTCGTTACTGCTTGTTATATAATCGTTTAATTCCATTGAAACATTGAATGCCTGCATGATTTGTCAGGTCCAATTTTTAATGCTGAGGCAATGGGAGCTAAATCCCTTGCTTTGTCTTATACAATTTACCCGGTCTGTTAATTGTTGGATTATAACACACTACCATGAGGGTGCGGGTTAAGTATTCAGTCAATAAACACAATAGGCTAGAGTATGTAACAAAGATATTTAAATGTACCCGGTCTGTTCATGTTTCAATTATAACACTACAATGATGGTGTGGGTTCAACAACATCTATACGAATATGTAGCAATGGTTTTAAAATTGCACGTAATTTAAATATTTGGTGTCAGGAATTTAAATATTCCTGTATCCGTCCAAAAGAGACTACCATCACCATAATCATGAACCGTTAGATACTGTATTGCATCCTTATTGGATAGAGAAGATATTCAGGATGGATGGTGGAATAAAGTCGAAAGACTATTGATAACTTAATTAATAATTTGCTACAATTTATTGCCAATTGAAAATTTGGGAATCTTTCAGATTCCGTGACAGTACAAAATCCGTCTCATCTGATGTAGAATCCGACGAGGCAGTTGCTTCAAGTTCTATGAGTGACGAATGCAAAAACTTCGATTTCAACACTTCCAGGAGGGTACAGAGAGATGTGAAAGATACAGAATTCAATGCTATTGAAGACAGATTTAGTTCCCTTGATGGAGTTCGGGCTGGCATTAAAGCTGAGGGCCTAGAATCTTGCAGACTAATTTTCGGTTTAGCTTATCTTTGTTTTTTCCATTGCTGACCATATATGTATTTTTCCCATTAATAATGACCCTAATATATGTCTGTATCTTTGCCTGTATGTCTCCTTAGACATGTTCTAGTAGATTCCCTTTTTTACGAACAAATAAAAAGAAAGGAAAAATATAAAATGTTTGACTGATATTAAAATTACTGATTACAGAACCCTACACGTATGACAAGTATTAAAGAGAACCAATATAGGGAATTATAATATTCAGCTATTAAGTGAGGTATAACCATATATATATATATATATATATATATATATATATATATATATATATATATATATATATATATATATATATACAGAATCTATACAATAATTACAAAATGTTCATTGTGGATGGACTAGAGTAGGAATTTCAATACTGATTGTTCCTAATATACCACATAATGATAAAAATAAACGAAATTGACATAAGTAAGAATTAAGGTTAGATTTATTTTAAATCAGAAATGTCAATGGATTCATTATGAGGAATAACAACGTTTCCAAATACACAAATGGCAGATCAACGGATAGCACTGTAGCATTTTTTGGTGTATGCATGCAATTCTCTGTTATAAGTAATCCAGTATACCGTGATTTCTTTTACAGGAAAATCGGAATGAGTGTGTAGATCGATAGATACGAATAAGATACTCTCTAACCTTTACAATAGTATTATTTGTATAATATATAAATAAACTATAACATTAATCGCACTTGCTGAATTCGAAGTGTGCTGGCAAGTAAGCAATGTTTGTATATCTCAGTTGCATTTCCATTTTCATAGGAATTGATTACACGATGAGCAATCGGAGCCAAGGAAAGAATACATTTGGTGGGAAGAATCTACATGATCTTGGAAGTTTGAACCCATATCAGGAGGTCAGGAGGATAAATAAGAACCCGCGTATCTCCTAATTTACCGTCTTTATATGAGGGGAAATTTAGGATACTATACGCCTATTCTGTAATGAGTGATTTGCATCTACATTTATAAACCAGTTTAGATAACAAATATGCCAAGCAATAATGACGTACCGACATTGACACCTGGAAAAATGTGGGTGTGAGGCTCACATCTCATACGACTTTCAAGTTTCCTATAAACGAAATATCTGTTTAGTAACTTATTGTTTGCTGTTTCTAAAACGTTAGTAACATTGAGGACGTTAAAACTTTTCCAAGATATTTATAAAGAAACTGGGAAGAACACTCCGAGTGGTCGAAAATTCAAACCATGATATACAATAATGTTGTGTGAGCTTGGTGGGTGGGAGGTACACCTTTATAAATGCAAGTTTAATAGAGAAATTGAATGTTATAACTGTTTTGATAGTTATAATGCACTACTCCCATGGAGTCTTTGTTGCTCTTTTCACCGAGCCTAATATATTTATATCAACATGTGTAATATTTATACGGTTCATACTCTCTTGCACGTAATTTGGATGCAATCGGGTTTAAAAATATCTTTTAACAGAATAACATGCAGTATTAGAATATGCTTACCAAAAAGAAAGATTAGTAAAAATCAAGATATATCAGGCAGAAACTGCATGAATATTTAAATATGTCTCCATTCATCGTTCTAATAATTCTCTTTATGATGAAACGGTATCAAGAACTCTTAAACAATGGCATATTACTTATCTAGCAACCGACTTTCTAACTCGGGCCAGCCTTAAATTTGATTCTCTCTCTCTCTCTCTCTCTCTCTCTCTCTCTCTCTCTCTCTCTCTCTGTCTCTCTCTCTCTCTCTCTCTCTCTCTCTCTCTCTCTCTCTCATTGCGACATTGACAATGATGGATATAACAACAGTAATGAGTTTTCGTTTGAACTTTTTCATCATATAATTGATGCGTACTATATTACAGAAGTAAATTTGGCATTTGTTTTGCGATGCAATGTTACGTATTTCATACATGTGATGTTGCTAAAGCATTATGTATGCTGGTGTTTTTTCTGGTTTTTCTGTCGTTGAGTTTTTGTTTGTTTTGCAAAATGATTGTCTTGCGATTTCGGAATTCTTTCGTTGCATATTTTGCCATATAACCCACTGAAGTTAATTATCTTGTGTGTAATACAGTATTGTCCCATGGAAAGCATAACATATAACAAACCATATAATGAATGTTACAACAATTTTGGGTCCCAGCGGCCATGTTAGAGGGGATAAAACGGGAATCATCTCTGGAAACAATTTGGTAGGAGGTCAACATGGGCATTACTACTGCGTTTTATAACATCCATATAATACGAGAGGTCATGGATTAGAAGGTCAAACAGGACATAATCAATGCATGGCACAATCATATTGGGTCCCAGAGGTCACGCCATCTCATGACATGACATCTGTACGAGCCATGAGACCATTACATTGAGGATCACAACTCTTATAAGGTCTCAAGGGTCATTCAAATGGGATATCACCGTTACATCTCATAAAATAAACTTGATTGGATGATCCCAAAGGTCATTCAAATGGGATATCACCGTTACATCTCATAAAATAAACTTGATTGGATGATCCCAAAGGTCATTCAAATGGGATATCACCGTTACATCTCATAAAATAAACTTGATTGGATGATCCCAAAGGTCATTCAAATGGGATATCACCGTTACATCTCATAAAATAAACTTGATTTGATGAAACTTACGTTTGCAGTTTCTGAATATAGGATGTCATTTACCTTTGACGAAAGTGGAGTGAATGTTTTGAAAATTTTAAATATCACAATTATTAGTCGATACTGCTTATCATTCCTTGCATCTTTCTAATTCATTGCTTGCAATGTACATACCATTGGCAAATCTAGGCAACAATAAAATATTTCTTCACCTTTGAAGTTCTGCATTTGTCATTTCGTTCCTTATAATAAATATAACAGCCGGAAATATAAAGAACACTCTTGACAATATTAATGTTATTTTTCAGC
The DNA here is from genome assembly GCA_029339505.1 of Unio delphinus. Taxonomy (NCBI): domain Eukaryota; kingdom Metazoa; phylum Mollusca; class Bivalvia; order Unionida; family Unionidae; genus Unio; species Unio delphinus. Next base: position 16,458,853 of record JAQISU010000087.1, read on the forward strand.
ATTAAGGTTCTGATTTGTTTATAGTTGTTATAGTAAAATACGTCCTATTTCATACCTGCTAAACAAATAAGAATCCATCCTTGGAATAGGTATAGACGTGTTAGATGGCTTTCCAGACATTATCCTAACCTGTATTTGTTATTCCTTTTTAAAACCAACAGGTAATCTGTATTTTGGGAGAAGTTCTAGAACCCCTCAATAATGCCCCTGAAGGGGCCATACCTGCCTTTGGGTTTGGAGATAGTATCACGCAGGACAAAAGCATCTTCAAACTTAAACCAGATGAGGTAAGTATTCCATGTTGTTGATGGAAACGACAATAAAGTTTATGAATAATATTACGAACCTGTTTGAGTGGATAATATATGTATTTTTCTGAACGTCATTTTCAAGGATGATATTTGTTTTTCTTTGCGTTTATTAAAAATATATAACAAATACACATAATAATACAATATTTTCATATAGACTATAGTATTTATAGATTATATGTTAGTTGATAGAGAGCCAGTTTCGCATTATAGAGTTTGCGGGTTCGATGCCAAGCCTTAACCGAGACGGCTTCATCGACGCGTGCAAGGAAACGACATGCAGCTCCATATCCTTGCAAAATAGAGCCATACTAGCGCTCCAGAATTCTCCATAAAAGCAAACAACAATAATTTTCACACATAATAATGCTAGTTGTCTTTGTGCACTTCTGGCCTGTAAGACCACGCCACTGACTTCCATGGGTAACTAGTTATGAACACAATAGTTAGTCATGTCACAATTGTCATATAAAGGACGACAGGGATTTTTACTAATAAAGAAATGTACGCAATGCATGACTGGGGACCTTCCTGGATAAGTCGGCCTTCCACTCTTCCCTGGTAAAACCTGTGCATAATTAGCATCACTGTATTGGTTGTAATGAAGACATATCTATGGCAAGAAGCACTCCAAACGTTTCGACCTAAATCAAGTTCTATGTGGACATTGAAACACGTGTACAGGAGCAATGACGGACTGACAAGTGACGTGTGAAGCACAATACATATTTTGTCATAGAGAATATAATGTATTTAAGTTAATGAAACGCTCTTAACTTAAGGGAAAATGTCTGTTAATAACTTAACTTATTTAAGAAGGTATATATATTCTAAAAACATGCTAAAAAGAATATGCTCAATATCTGAAAGCTTGTTTGGCTTTGCTATCGTAAAAAACAGTGGATGTTTAAGTGTGATCATAGGTACAAAAGACACTACACTATGTAAATTGTATGATATACATTCGGTTTCAAGTAGCTTCGTGTCTAATCAAAGTTATTATACTTCGAATACGTGCCAAGTTTCTAATATAAATTTTGTTTTAGGAAGAGTGCAGAGGTTTCATGGAGGTGTTAGAGGTGTATGAGAAAATAACTCCCAAGATACGGCTAGGTGGACCAACTAACTTTGCCCCTTTAATTGAAAAAGCGGTTGAAATTGTAAAACTTTCACGTAATATGGTAAGTAATTTTGGTCCTTTTTGTTGTATTTTCTCTCCCTGTCTATTTACCTTCTACTCCACTCATTCAATCAAATCCATGGACGAATCTGCGAAGTAATGTTTCGATAATTTAATCTGAAAATTGGTTCTGTTATAGCGTTTAAACTGTCCTTAATTTTGAGACGTAATATATTATTATTATTATTATTATTATTATTATTATTATTATTATTCCACAGTACCACATTCTGGTGATTGTTGCAGACGGCCAAGTCAGTAATGAAGAAGAGACAAGGCATGCCATCGAGAAAGCTTCTAACTACCCCCTGTCCATCATAATGATAGGCGTGGGTGATGGTCCGTGGGATACGATGGACGAATTTGATGATCAATTGCCAGAAAGGAGATTTGACAATTTTCAATTCGTAAATTTTTACGAGATAATGTCAAAATCGAAGAATCCACAAGCAGCATTTGCTCTAAATGCCCTTATGGAAATACCTGACCAGTATAAGGCAATCAAGGATTTGAAATTGATTAAGAAGTAGAATAACTTACCATAAGTTTATACATATGCATTACATTTGTATTGCTATGATTTCCCTACTTATGTCCTGATTTCCCTGATGGAATACAAACCCTCCAAGCGATTTTACAGTACTTGTGATCTGATTGTTTGATTTTAACATCGTTCTCGGATCAAACTCATCCCATTTATTTCACGGACGATTGTTTGCAAGGACGCCAGGATCACCTACACGCAAATCCGATACTGTATTTAAAATAAAAATAAGGTACATGTTTTCTGTTTAATTCAGATGAAAAAAAATACAGATTAATATAAGAATTTTCCTTTATTATGTTTATTAATAATGTATTATTATTAATTTTTTTCATCATCATCATCATCATCATCATCATCATTATTATTATTATTATTATTATTATTATTATTATTATTATTATTTCTTCTTCTTCTTTTTCTTCTTCTTCTTCTTCTTCTTCTTCTTCTTCTTCTTCTTCTTCTTCTTCTTCTTCTATATTAGTATTATTATTATTATTATTTTTATTATAACTCAAATTATGTTAACGCTTAATAGAAAAGCCGAAATTCGGATCTTTTGTGTCAGAAAAATCTTATCTTGATTACGTAATGAGTACTATTATTATTTTTAGGAGATACAAGTCAGAATACCATTAAATTTCAAAATCTTTTGTACTAATGACATTTGATTTAATTAAACAACCTGAATGAGTGTACTTCAAAATGTATAATGTAATGTACTTGTCAAATAGACCTTTACAACAGCATGTTTACCCGATATGAATCATTTTTTTATCTTTTAATATAGACCCAAAGTACATGCCTATAATCTTGGCAATTACTTTGACATGGTTCCAATTTCATTTATTTGATTTTTCTACTTACGGGATATGCAATGTTAATTTTGAATGAATAAATATTATTATTTCCAATTCTTGCCTAAAATACTTCTGCTGCTGTTTCTATTGCTATTGATATTACTACTATTACAACTACCACTATTACTACTGATGTTACTATTACTGAAACTGATAATAATACTAATCATAATACGGTGATTAGTGTACGGTTATTAAGTATTAAATATAGTATACAGAAATAGATGACAAATCAGAAGGTAATTTTAAATTCATTTGCAAAATATTCACCCTTAATTGATAAAATGAAATAAATTAATTTAATAACAAAAGAGAAGCTTTTTTCCACAGAAGGAATGATGTAGTGCTATCGTTTGTAGTTTTGGAGGTCGTGAGGATTTCGCCAAATGATCAAATAAATTACCAACAAATCTGTTTCACTCTATAGCGAAATTCTCAGGCATTTGAACGATGATAACAATGATAATAATTACAACAAAGAGGATGTAGGTACTTTCGTTGGAAATAAAAAATTCAATAAATCTAAATAATCGCTTAAATTTAATTTAAATCACATCACCATTATTCACACATAAATTTATGGTAGTATTCTACAAGTTGATATTCAATATGTGACAGTTCGACAAAGAGGTTTAGAAAACAAAATGAGAGCGAAGTGAATAGAAATATGCAGAAAATTATCATAACGATTTTCCTCCCGTACAAATCGTTCAGTGTGACTCGAGTAAATTTAGAGACGTCACAAAAATATTCACAACGTAGGTAACAAACATTTAAATAGATCCAAATAGTTCGAGCTTACATTTTAAAATAGATTATTAATTATGCCATAGCAAGATTCATTAAATGTGTTCTGCTATCCGGGAACATCTCTATCGGCTACAGCGTTTTTCCTAAGAAAGAATTCATCAACAATGACGATCATCATTATAACGATCGAATCATCAACAACAAGCTTCCCTAATTTGGTTTCTTTTTTATTTTTAATGGAAGCTGTATAATGTATAGGGGAATAGATTTTGTAAACAGGGCGAGTGAATTTTGTTTCTTGTATCATTATCGTATTTTTCTTTTCCTGGATCGCGAATTCCTTATGTTAGGTCGATTCGATGCTTGCATAAACTCTTCCCACACCTCATTACATTGAAATCGTATATTAGTGACCATTACAAAAGGTAAACTGAAAATGGACGATTGCTATATTTTATTCCAATTTGGGTGGCATATGATGTTCCATATTTTCTCTTCTGAAGTGTAAATTGTTATGATTCTCTGAAGAAGCGATACAATTATTAGCTTCCTTTTCTACAGAATATTAATCGTCTAATATGACAACATATGACAATGTTACATATCTGAAAGAAAATTAATTGATCCCCGGGTCCGCTGTTTTGAAGATTCCGTGCACTGAAGAAATATTGACAGATCCCGGAATGGTTTACTTTCTAGACGAAAAAAGTATTCTTCTTTATTACTCGAATGATCGTAACTTGTAAACCCCTGGATATTTTTTTATTTCATTTTCGCGTGAAATCCAAGCAAAAAACATATTTTTGGGGCTACTTCTGAATCAACCCAAAAAAATTGGCGTGTAAGAGATTTAAGTTTAGCCTACCGCCTAGTTGTGTTCGAAATATCGTTTTTCACAGGCTACTTTGCTCGCGTCAGTGCCGAAAGGTAAAACATGGAAGTGTTGTTTTCGTGTTTTGTTTATGTTTTCTTGTCTATGTGCAGTTCAGACCAGTCGGTCTTAGATCTGAGGCCAAACATTATACATTTAGATTCAACAAAAATCAAATCTTAATAAGATACATTTTTCCCCTGTATTTTGTAATACGACTAGAAAGTCCGGATTATATGGTGCCATTGTAGAGCTACATTTGTTTACCTTTCTGTAATACCACCTACGTTAGTATATCTTAGACGACGTGGACACTACATAGCTCAGAAGTAGGATACTACCTTTAAACTTTAAAAAGTGAATAACGAATATATTCCATCGAGTGAATAATGGATATATTCCATCGAGTGAATAACGTATATATTCCATCGAGTGAATAACGAATATGTTCCATCGAATGAATAACGGATATATTCCATCGAGTGAATAACGAATATATTCCATCGAGTGAATAACGGATATATTCCATCGAGTGAATAACGTATATTTTCCATCGAGTGAATAACGAATATGCTCCATCGAATGAATAACGGATATATTCCATCGAATGAATAACGAATATTTCATCGAGTGAGAAATGGATAAATTTCATCGAGTGAATAACGGATATCTTTCATCGAATAGGTTATATTTCATAGCGTGAATAACGGAAATATTTCATCGAATAGGTTATATTTCATCTAGTGAAAAACGGAAATATTTCATCGACTGAATATATTTCATCGAGTGAATAACGGAAATATTTCATCGACTGAATAAATTTCATCGAGTGAATAAAGGAAATATTTCATCGACTGAATAAATTCATCGAGTGAATAAAGGATATATTTCATCGAGTGAATAACGGAAATATTTCATCGAATAGGTTATATTTCATCTAGAGAATAACGGAAATAGTTCATCGAGTGAATAAAGGATATATTTCATCGACTGAATATATTTCATCGAGTGAATAACGGAAATATTTCATCGACTGAATAAATTTCATCGCGTGAATAACGGAAATATTTCATCGACTGAATAAATTTCATCGAGTGAATAACGGAAATATTTCATCGACTGAATAAATTTCATCGAGTGAATAACGGAAATATTTCATCGAATAGGTTATATTTCATCGAGTGAATAACGGAAATATTTCATCGAGTGAATAAAGGATATATTTCATCGGGTGGCTGAAAAATATTTTGTTCATTTGTGTTTTGTGATTAATCAAACAGACAATATAAATAATTATATAAGTTGCCTCCCCAATGAAAATTAAAATATCATGGTCAGCTTGAATTTCACTGTTATCCTGTTATTGAGACTGAGCACTTCACACCAGTGAATCCAGTACGTAATGGCCTACCATAAGGAGTATAAAACACTTTCCCAAGGCGACAATGTCTTAATTATGTATGATTATCGTACTAGTATGTGAGAAGCATGGTTTAATTGTTTTTAGCTATTTATTCACATACACTGAATCAGAAATATACAAATAATAACTATTCATCCTTTCCATGTCTTACTTATCTCCATGCTGCTTTTCTTTTCACAAGCTTTATATGTAGAATAGGTATCTAGCATAGGTTTCTAGCGACCGTTAATTTTATAGACGACAGATCTTGCCATTATAGCGTACTTGTTTCCTATGAATCTACATCAAAAGACAGTATTAAAGTATTTGACATGGTTTTGACAAACATTGCGCATGGCTGACAGTGAAGAACAGTATTAATATAAAAATATTTTGTTTGTTTGTATTAAGATCACTTTAGTTATTTCCAGTAGATGTTATAATATTCTAACCGACATATGAATTCTGTGGTTCCAGTCATAACCTATGTAATATAGGTTTATATACCCAGTTTGAACATTTCGACCGAATACACGAATAAATACGAAAGCTAAATAGCAATGTATATATTGATATTTATAGAATGAATGCCTTACCATGTACTTATAGTATGAGCTATATTCGATAACTTTCTTAACATACAGAACAAAGGAGGGGGGGGGGGAAACTGGCATAATGACGAGCGATGAGGCCATTAGATGGTGTGGTATACAATCAGCAAAGTTCTTTTGTTCTGTGTTTGCATGCAGAGGATGTTTTTGGAGTGCCTGGATGTTTTTACAAAAAAAGGTATATATAATGGAGTCTATACAGAAGACACTGAATAGGTTATCTGAATGAGAAATGCCCCCCACCCCTACCCCAAGGATATGTTGACAGGCAGTTGAAGAATTACATTATTAAAATACTTAAAATGCATGGGCCAACACAGAAAAAAAATAATTGACATTTTCAAGAAAGGTACAGAAAATTAGGAGGTTAAGATAAAATGAGAAAGTTAACACATTAAGTTGCAGACAGAAAGGGAAACATCGCAAGAGGGTCTCCGCATATTAGAACTTAGCGCAAATTTGACTTAACTAATATTGAGCGTCAAAAATTCGTCTGTAGAAAGGTCTATAAAGTCCATTGAGCAATATACAAGAAAACACAATATAACAGATAAGAGAGTGATACACGAATTTATAAAATCATGTGAAGGGAGTATCAACAACGTACATAAAAACCATATAGAGATACAGTTGACAGAAACAGATCTTATCATTGCAGTTTACCTGGATGGTTTACCGATAAAGCAAAATGAAATATTATCTGCCAGTTTGTGTCCAGGACGAAATTGCTTGACTTTACGATAAAATATTGAAGAAAACATACATTAATCGAGAAAGATGTTACGAGACAAACAACGGATTTCGTGTAGAAAGTTAAGCATGACCAATTGTGTATTGCAGTCAACGTGGATCTTAGAAGGTAGTAGTATACCTGCTCAACTGTGAAACAATAGAATAATCACAGCGAAACTCACATAAAACCTTTCAGAGTTTTATTTTTAATTATAAAAATTATCATTATTACTAAAAATATGAACTTTAAGGAGAAATCCAAATGATATTTAGATTAAGGACCCAAGTAGAACGCATTATATGTGAGGTCGCATAATACTGATGATTTGAATGCATGGTAAAATTAAATGCATGACCATTTCTACCTCTTTCCACTTTGGTTGCAAACCTGTTGTGCTTGTCAAGAATATTGATATAGTTTAGAATTGCATTACATTCAGAATAATTATACTGAATTCACCACAATATTGCCCTACCTAGGCAATATTAGAACTTGGACAGTTTTAGCTTCTGTTTATTATATAAACTAAAAGTGACACACACACACACACACACACACACACACACACTTTTCAAAGTTTTCCTTATGGTATTCGTTCATTAGCACTAATCTTTTAAGACATTATTTGACTGGAATCATAATAGTTTATTTAATTTATCACTTCTGAAGAGAGGCAAGGTTGTATCATTGAGGATCTAATAATTTTATCATTAAATTTGCATCCTAAGTCTGAATAAGGCATGCCAATTGGAGTATATTTCCCCAGTTTTAAAACTTCTCATAATTTGTTATGCATATTATTCAGAATTGTGGTACTTTCTAATCTTCAGACACCTCAAATTAAATACGTAATATAGTATGACAAGAAAGATACAATTACTGTTGGGAAGACAGAGGTATCTGAAGTTTCCAAAAACGTATATGCCAGGCCTTTTTAGCTTGGTCAATATTGCATTTATCTGACTTAATAAACCTTCCAGTTCATAATAAAAAAAAACCCCACAGAAATATTTAAATTCAGCACATACGTCTATCAGATTCTCACCAAGTGTAAATCTAAATTTACTTCTATGATTGTACCAAATATCAACATCTTTGTTGTTTTTACATCTATGCTCAATTTTCATTGCCCTGAATATTCTTAAAATACATTTAAATTATGTTAGAAACATTTTTCGCCAGTACCAATCAAAACAATAATAAAAAAAAACTATAGCAGGATAAAAACATTGTGAACGGAAAACATTTGAATTAACACTTGAGAAAATGTTAAAGTACTCTGATCATATAGGATTGCTATGTCCGACGTGTATTAGCTCTTATATAGGATTGCTATGTCAGACGTGTATTAGCTCTAGGAGAAAACCATTTGTTTGACTAAACCTGTTAGTTGACCAGTGTAGTCAGCAATTTATATCAATTGTTCAATCAATCTAATTAGGGATTAGGAATCATACAAGGGATACGTAAATAGTCACACTTGTTAAACAAATTAAACCCATGGAGGAGTATTATTGTGCTGTATCACATACCGCTACATTTTCCATGCCGATTGTCTACAAAAGAGGGATACTGCATTTACATCTCCATGCATCTGATACTGTAATATTTTGACGTTTGTTTGGTGGATATAAAGGTCTATAAAATAAAGAGATTTGCCGTCACCGTGAAATATCTTGAACCACTGCATTCGTATGACGTTGTGTTAAACTATACAACAAAATGTTTCCGGTATGAATCATGCAATAAAATTGTTATTTTGCTTACAATATTTATAAAATGTAATTTTATGCCTATCGGAAATGAAAGCTATCGTTCAGAATCATAACAAATATCATCCACCTGACATTTTAGTCTTTATGTGACTGATCGGAAACTCATTTGCGCCTGACAATATTAGTCGTCTAGCTAGATGAAACCTTTCACAAATTTGGGCAAATTCATAACAAAATTATTTTCACATATTTGTCTAGTCTAGATTTTGGAAACAATCCCCAGAAGTCAACCTGCATCGGAACTTTAAGTTATTTTCCAGTCTAGGAACACTAAAAGTTAATTGTACATAATATATCACACTTAGCTTTATTTGAACACGTATTAATAAGCTTGCATTATTAGACGACGTTTCATTTTTTAAATTGTAAATATACGGTATTCTAGTGTTTCATCAAATTCAAATTCTTGATAGCTTTATACTGGTCTGGTATTTCCATAAGGGCACATAGAGCTAACGTCGCTTGGGGTTTCCTGGATGTTGACATTATCTCATGAAAGTTGACAAACTGAAAGTTGTCAAATCTCCTTTTTGGCAAGAGGTCATCAAATTCGTCCATCGTGTCCCACGGGCCGTCCCCTACCCCAAACATGATGATGGACAGTGGGTAGTCTGAAGCATTCACGATGGCTTTCCTTGTATCTTCCGTGTTACTGACCTGGCCGTTTGCAACGATCACAAGAATGTGGTACTGTGGATAAATAATAATAATAATAATAATAATAATAATAATAATAATAATAATAATAATAGTAATAATAAAAAAATAATAATAATAATCGGAAGAAGAAGAAGAAGAAGAAGAAGAAGAAGAAGAAGAAGAAGAAGAAAAAGAAGAAGAAGAAAAAGAAACTAACATATTTTACCGCTTAATAAATATTAGTTTGTAATAATTCAGGTAATAGTTCAAGGCGTCTTGTTTTAAAACATAGTGATCATATAAATGATTACCTTACAGATAGGTTTGATTTTGTGAGAAACAAGAGAGTGAAATAAAGAGGGATAGAACATGAGAAGAGACAGGAGGGAGGATTACTTACCATGTTTCCGGAATGTTTGACAATTTCAACCGCTTTTTCTATTAATGGCGCAAAGTTAGACGGTCCACTCAGATGAATCATAGGCGTTATTTTCTCATACGCCTCCAGCACGTCCATGAAACTGCTGCACTCCCCCTGACAAAATAAAACAACTTTCGTGATAAGGCCTGTACCTACCAGTAGTTGTGCTAAACACGGTGTTGTTTAAACGAAATGCATACTGGTCATTTATTTATCAATCTATTAACTGAATTTTGGTTATAAGCATGGATCAAACCTAGGTCAGCAGAGGTACAAGTTGTCAACTGATTCAAGTTCTCGTCTATTTACGCTGTTTTATTTGAGATCTTGAGAGATTTTTCACTTCATTTCAAATATATGCTTGTTACATACCATGGTCTCAGTGCGGCAGCATCCTAGTGATAGCATGTGCGGTAGTCGAACAAGCTATCCATGGATTGTGAGACTGTCATTTTCGAACTGTTAAATATTGAGTATATCATGTTTACGTAAATATTGAAAATAAGTACATTACATACTGCAAAAAACTGTCCATCATATTTATGCATAATTTACTAATGAACAAATGTGCACTGATAATCGTGAATTCATCTAATGATAATAATAATAATAATAATAAAAATAATAATAATAATGAGGACTTTGTATAGCGCCTAATCTTTAAAAGCTCTAAGCGCTTTACACCATCAATAATGATATGACTACACTACAGAACAACAAATGACAAAAACAATGGAATTGGAAAACATAAAAACATGCTGAAAATATATGAGATACAAATCATGATTAGGTCGCTAAATTTGTCCCTGAAGTCGAAACAGGTGAGTCTTGAGAGCACTCTTAAAAGGGACCACTGTGTCTTTGTGTCTAATTTCAATGGGCAATTCGTTCTACGTCGCCATGCCCTGGTATGCAAACGAACGTTGTCCATATGACTTTGTTTTCACCTTGGGAACAAAGAGTATACGATTATCAGAAGAAGAGCGTAAGGATCTAGCTGGTGTATACACATAGGTGAGGTTGGATAGGTATGTTGGACTGGAGTCTGTCATTGAAATATAGCACAGAGAAAAAAATTTGTGTTTGATTCTGTATCGAATTGATAGCCAGTGTAGGGTATAGAGCAGTGGTGAGGTGTGCTCTGATCGAGGTACTCTAAAGATGATCCGTGCAGCTGCGTTTTGAACTTTTTGAAGTTTCTGGAGTAAATATTGTGACGAACCAGACAGAATTGAGTTACAATAGTCCAGTCTTGAAGTACTAATAAACACGCAAGTGTTTTAGTGGCATCAACAGAAAGATATTTACGAATGGAACTGATGCGTCTCAATTCAAGATATGCAGCCCTGCAGATGTTCATGACATGTTGGTGCAATGTGAGAGTACTGTCTAGAGTAACACCTAGATTCCGTACTGACTGTGAGAATTTAATGTTGGTGTTGCTAATATTTATTGTCTGAGGTAAAGGATGTGGATGAGAAAGTCTTTGTGTTGTGATCAGAATAGCCTCAGTTTTATCATCATTCATCTGCAGCTTGTTACATGTCATCCATGATTTCACATCCGAAATGCACTTCTCTACTCCATTGATGGTAGCATCAACTTCAGTTGGGTGGCTAGACTTGTATATTTGGGTGTCATCAGCGTACAGTTGGTGCGACACTGGGTGATGATCTATGACACTTGAGAGCGGCTGAGTGTACAGAATGAAGAGAACAGGTCCAAGAACAGATCGCTGTGCAACACCATAACATACGTCAACTGGGCTGCAGTGTATTCCATTTGCAGATATAATTTGTGTCCTGTTGACTAAGTAGGACTTGAACCACTGTAAGGCTATATTCTGAATGCCAAATACATGCTGGAGACGGTGAAGTAATATATCATGGTATATTGTGTCAAATGCTGCAGATAAATCCAGTAGAGTGAGGACTGTAATCTTTCCACTATCCAAAGCAGAGAGAAATTCACTAAATACGTTCAGAAGAGTAGTTTCCGTACTGTGGCAAGGGCGATATGCAGACTGTACATTGCTAAAAAGACTGTTTGAATTCAAATGAGATACAAGTTGAGTTAGAACAACCTTTTCTAATATTTTTGATAAGAAAGTGAGATTAGAAACTGAGCGGTAGTTCTTTAAATCGTTATGGTCCAGTGTTGGTTTCTTCAGCAGTGGCTTTACAATGGCAGTTTTGAAAAATGATGGGAATTCCCCTGATGAGAGAGAGATATTAATAACATCAGTTAGTGAAGGCAATATTGGGTCTAAGCACTCAAACAGCAGTGATGTCGGAATTGGATCAAGTTTACAAGACTTTGGTGCAATTTTCATCACGATTGCCCGTACTAAATCAATAGAAACAGGTTCAAATGCTCCTAACGGTTGTCGCTGAAATTCTGCATCATAACTGTATTTTGACGAATCAGTTGAAATTGTGCTGTCGAGCGAATCTCTAATGGTTTGAACTTTGTCATTGAAGAAATTTGCAAATTGGTCTGGTAGCTCTAGTGGAGAGAAGGTCGTTGGAAGTGGTGTACATTTTTTCCTTGACATTAGTTTGTTAGTTATCTCGAAGATCTCTTTGCAGCTGGAACTCTCCGTGATCTTAGTACTGTAGTGGGATAATTTGGCTAAATGGACTATATTTGTGACATTCTTCTTAGCGGCTTCGTAGATTTGTTTATGAACAGTGAGTCTGGTGGAAAGCCAAAGCCTCTCTGCTTTTCGGCGATGTCTTTTAGCAGTGCGAAGCTGGTCCCTAACACTACAGAACACTTTTTTTTATTGATACTCTGTATTTGGTGGCTGGGGCATGTTTTTCAAGCAATGAACGTAGGCAGTTATCAAGTTGTTCCGCTGTTGGATGTAAGAAAGTTGTTAAGTTTTCTTGAATGTCATGCATAAATTTGGTTCTATTTATCATACGGAGGTTTTTCTTAGTAGCAAATAAAGGTGGAAGGTTAGTGAATGATACGTCGAGATGGCATACAATGCAGAGGTGACCCGATGCAAGTTCGTGGGATCCAAGGGTGAATTGCAGAATATTATCATCAGGTCTATAAAGAAACCAGTCTAAAATGTGACCAAGTTTATGGGTGGGTTGGTTAACTGACTGTTTTAGATTGAAAACATGAATGGAATCTAGGAGTTTTGACGTGTATGGTTTTCCAGGACAGTCATAGTGAAAGTTGAAATCTCCAAAAATAATTAGGTTACCAACTATCAAATTTCCATACTCCCGAAGATTTGGAAACTGCTCCGAAAAGAGAGATTCAGTCAGCTTGTTTTCCTAATAGGAGGAGGGAGGTAGAGACAGTAGAAATCGACTGACCTTTGTTCCAGTGTGAGCGTTGTTTGGACTAGTTCAAACGATGTGTGGCAGAAGTTGAAGGTTGTGTTGTACTTGAGGTATTTGATCAAGGAATTCTTTGTAATTACAGCAATTCCACCTCCGCAAGAGTTGCGGGGGAACGACTTGATGGAGTAATCGCTGGGTGTTAAATCCACACACTTACTTTCATCACCTACCGAAATTAACCAAGTTTCTCTCAGGAAGAAGACGTCAATATTCTGGTCATTGATAAAATTAACAATTTCTGTGCGCTTTTCCGGTGATCCTACTGACTGAGCATTGAATAATGCAGTACGTAGTGGTATTCCTGGGACAATTGACGATTTAAGAGCAATTTGAACCAGGTTATTGAAATTAACGACAGAATTTTTAAGTTGTTTATCCGTTACGAGCGAAGGGGAGATAACTGGAATCCTTCTTCCTGTTCTGCGATGGCCGGCTTTGAAAGAACGTTTCTTTTTTCTCTTCCGTTTACATTTAAGAAATGATGAATGAATTCCCAGTTCGTTCAGTCTTGCGCATAATGTAGTATCTAGAACCAAGGTGTGGTCATTTAATCGAATTAATGAGGATTCGTCGTAGTGTAAGCAGTCACGTGACGGCGGTTTATTCAAAAACAAATTACGTCTCAACAGCGGGACAAAACAGCTGAGAAAAAATTCAATTGCTCTCGCTTCCAACACAAGGAGATGACCCAACACACACGAACGGAACAGCCAATGCATGATGAAACACAACAATGTAGACGATGACAGAAAACAGCACAAAATATCACAAATATAGTACAAAATCGGAAGAACCCACATTCAAGCAGTCAAGCGATGGCGGCCATCTTTCCGGATCCCAGTCTCAGTCGAACATGCGCTTATAATATAGTCTTTGGATCTTGTAGTTGTCTTCTGTTTTTTGCTTTTTCCTTGTATAATTATTGCATTTGCATAAATAACCTAGATCGAATAATTACCTCTTCTGTTTTAAGTTTGAAGATGCTTCTGTCCTGGGTAATGCTGTCTCCGAAACCAAAAGCAGGTATGGTCCCATTGGTATCACTGTTAAGAGATTCTAGAACTTCTCCCAAGACGCAGATTACCTGGTGGTGGATATATACAAAAAGATTAGAATTAAGAAAAATAATACGTGTATACGTCTTTCAAACGTTTTCGTAATATTGTTATACAGGTATATAATTTATATTTTTGATGGAATTTAAACATTTAATAATGAACGATTAAAAAATCAAATGTTGAAAATTAAACATATGAATACTATTTAAGAGGGATGATTTTAATTAGTTTGCTTTATTACATTTAAATTTAAAATCAGTTAAACTTTATGGACATTTGCAGTTGAGTAAGAATTTCCTTTTGACTGTAACCTAGTCCGAGTTTCCTCTGACCCTTGCCACCCCATTTTTTATATTTGTTTTTTTATGTTGGGGTGTAGGGTCAGAGCGCATCCCCTATCAAAAAGTTTGAATTCGCCGACACCAGCTGGTGTCGGCATGGGGTACTCGCCTACTGACAGGCCATAGAAAATTTTAATGACATTATATTGGGTCATACGTACATTAAATCGATAGGGAAATCATTTACCTTCTCAGAAATTACAAGTATAACACTGATTGTGTATTTAATCCGTTGTCGGACGAGACGAAAGTACAGCGTTGATGAATTTTGACCTCGTTCGCACCATTTGCATTGCTAGTCACGTGACTAGCCAAATCTCGCAGCCGATATGCATAATACGTCACAGGTCAAATAGTCACGTGATAACAACAAACCCGCGTTGTTGTATGGTTTCAGCGTGATCAATCTGCCTCTTTCCAGGACGATGCGACAAAGACACGTTTCCGGTTGGTATCATCTCAATTAATATGTTGAAAAGCAAATGTTCTTTCATGTTATTCTAAACAATGATTGACTTTCATTCACTATTTTCGAGTGTTTGCTTCATCAACATTCAGTCATTGGAAAATAATTGTACATGTACTATGATGGAGTGTTCCTGCTGCGGTACAGAGTTTCAGAAATAAAATAAAGGATTTAAAAGAATAGCCATTCATTCTAAATTTAAAGCTGGACCTAGTGAGGCAGAATTACTAGTTTTGAGTTTGTTGTCTTCTTTCCTCAAAGAAGATTTGGTGCATACATCTATATTGCAACATTGCAGGTAAAGACATGGAATCTCTTGCCAATGAGATACTTCTTGATAATGGATATAAGTTTAAAATTAAAGAAAAACAGTACAAGATAATAAAATCACTTATTGATGGAAGTGACACATTTGCTGTCCTTCCCACGGGGTATGGGAAAAGTGTATGTTACATTCTCCCACCAATGATGTTAGACAAGGTAAGAGAGAGAGAGAGAGAGAGAGAGAGAGAGAGAGAGAGAGAGAGAGAGAGAGAGAGAGAGAGAGAGAGAGAGAACGAATGTTGCATTGGATTATTTGTTTACTGTCATTTGATCTTTGAAAGGGGGCTAACACAATACAAAATATGAGCATAAATTAACCAACAACTTAATTCTGAACTAAAGTGTAAATTAGACACAAAGACAATGATCCATTTCAAGAGTGCTCTTAAAACTAACCTTTTTCAACTGCAAAAGCAAACTTAAAAACCTAATAATGTTTCATATCTTAAATATTTTCAGCATTTTTTGTTTTCCGATTTCATGTTTTTTTTTCTGTAGTCATTTCATTATAGATGTCAAGCGCTTAGAGCTTCTAAAGATTAGGCGCTATACAAAGTCCTCATTATTATTATTATCACATACAAACAATCTGTTTAACTGAAGTTATAGTCTAACTTAAAATGAACAATCAAACCTGTCTAAATGTATTATTTTTAAATTCTTTAAATTTCTTTACTGACAGTTAACAGCAAAAAGTTATTATCTTAGTGAAGCATATTCAGTTGGTCATAACATGTGTCCCTTTTAAATGTGTGTTCATAATACAGAAGTTAACAATAATTATAAATATATGATAGAGGGCTCATTAATTTTGACAGTGTGGATTATATATGTTAGAGTAGGTAAATGATGCCTAAAAGAAAAGCATTTATTATTTATTACCTATAATTTGCAGAATACTGCACAAAAAATTTAATTTGTCTCAAATATGACATTATATGACTATAATTTGCATGGTGCATGAAAATGACAGTATGTAGGGAAATGTGTATGTATATATAAAGAGATAATAATCACATAGTTACATATATGATATGGAACTGATGCTGAATTATAATAAGAAATAGTTATCTAGAATGCTGATAGATGTTATAGTTATCTATGTGCTTACCATTTCTTCTGTCAAAGATTTTCTTGACATCAACTTTGGTTGGTATGCTTTTCTTGGTGTTGAGATAACCTTGGCTTTCTTAGCAATTCCGCGGTGGGTTGGCATGATTTGAATCTTACTTCCTGTATACGACTCTGATTTCCGAATTTTTCTGAATTTCTCCTCTACTTCATCAAGATTAATTTTGCTTACATCCAGGGATTTAATTGTCGAGCTGCATTTAGTACAAATGAATGCAAGTTTTTCAGGCGTGAATGTTACAGAATATGTTTTTTCTAGTAATTCTGCCGCACTAGGTCCACCTTTAAATTTAGAATGAATGGCTATTCTTTTAAATCCTTTATTTTATTTCTGAAACTCTGTGCCGCAGCAGAAACACTCCATCATAGTACATGTACACTTATTTTCCAATGACTGAATGTTGATGAAGCAAACACTCGAAAATAGTGAATGAAAGTCAATCATTGTTTAGAATAACATGAAATAGCATTTGCTTTTCAACATATTAATTGAGATGACACCAACCGGAAACGTGTCTTTGTCGCATCGTCCTGGAAAGAGGCAGATTGATCACGCTGAAACCATACAACAACGCGGGTTTGTTGTTATCACGTGACTATTTGACCTGTGACGTATTATGCATATCGGCTGCGAGATTTGGCTAGTCACGTGACTAGCAATGCAAATGGTGCGAACGAGGTCAAAATTCATCAACGCTGTACTTTCGTCTCGTCCGACAACGGATTAAATACACAATCAGTGTTATACTTGTAATTTCTGAGAAGATAAATGATTTCCCTATCGATTTAATGTACGTATGACCCAATATAATGTCATTAAAATTTTCTATGGCCTGTCAGTAGGCGAGTACCCCATGCCGACACCAGCTGGTGTCGGCGAATTCCAACTTTTTGAGAAGGGGATGCGCTCTGACCCTACACCCCAACCAATGTTCCCTCTAAGGATTGTTGAGGTGTGTGCAAAAAAAAATATGCATGAGCGACAAGTTACATACTCCACAAATTTATGAGCAGGCACGAGGACGAGTGCCCGTGAGATTGTGGGAGGGTTAAATACTCAAAACTTAGAAGAATAACAATTCACTTAAAGTTTTTTTAATTATGTAATATCATCAGTTCTTCATTCTTCACAAATATTCTCTTCGATTCTTTTCAGCTTTCCAAACATTGTAGACATTTTCAGCATTTACAGTTTGTCCAGAATTTAAAAAGAGCTTTATTCTCATTAAATTGTCCAGATGCTCAACATCTAGTCTATTTCTGGCTTTTGTCTTTATGTTGTTCATCAGACTGAATCCTCTTTCGCAGTCCGCACTTGAAGCCTGGAATGTACCGCAAATATCCAGAAGCAAAAATAAGTCTTGAAGTTGATCCTGCTGTTTTGTGAATGCAACTAGATCTGCAAATGTCTTAACTTCTCCAGTTTGCAATTTCTCATTAACAATCAATTTAAATTCTGGAAACTGCTTACTAAGTTCTTTCTGGAATGTTTCGCTGTCTTTTTCCAGAAAAACATGATATCGGTTTCCATGCCTCTTCATCTCCTCAAGACCAAATGTGCAAAGCTCTAAGTTCACAGCTGTTGAAAAACATTCTTTGTCAAAAACTGTCTAATCTTGTAATTCCTCATCTGGAAATCTATGATCCAAATGTTCACATGTCTGCTGAATGAACTTAATTATTGACTTTGTGTTCACTGGGTGCTGAAATGATAAAGCATATGGCTGGCATTTTCAGTGTAGTGAGGTTTCTCTCCAAGATACTGTGATCTGAGTTTCTTTATTTTTGCCTTTGCAAGCTGAAATGCTTCCACAGTAGACAGCAAACTTCTTTGAAAAAGTTTACACAAGTCGCTTAATTCTGATAATACATCATTCAATATTGTAATTGCAACATGGTGTTCTGGATTCTGTAGTTTCTGTAAGCAGTATTTATGGACCGGGTCATCATTCTTATCAACCTGTTTTCTACAGTATTCCACTAAAAATCAGAGTTCAAAACCAAAGCATTGACAGCAAAATGCCTGGATAGCCACCGAACTTCGTTGAGTGGTCTGAATGCAATCACTTCTGCTTCAGCAGCTTTGGCCAAGGCCTCAAATTTATCCATCTTGACAGATGACCTGCAGAAAATGGTGTAAACAGTTCTCAGCAGAGTTTCTATCTCCTTCATCAATGGTATATCTTTCCATGCATCATCTAATCCCAAATCCTCTCTGTGTGCCACACAGTGTTGATCAGACAAATGTGGAATTAACTGGCGAAGAAGTGCTGCTACCCCTCTCCGCTTGCCTAGCATAACTGAGGCTCCATCAGAGGTAAACATGACCATCTTGTTCAAATCTAATTCATTCTCTGCATAAAATTTCTGAATGGCTCCAAGGATTGACAAGCTATCACAAGCTGTTAATTTAACAATTCCAGCGAATACAGTTTTATGGACTGAATCATTGGCATTTCTAAATTTCATGTACAGAATTAACATTTTGGAAACCGAGATATCAGTTGATTCGTCCACGATCAAGGTATGATAAGCTGCATTTTTAATCTCCAATAATATTTCTGACCTAATGGTTGAATTTATACACTCAATAAATTCAAAAGCATAATTCTTGCTTCGCCAGCTTTCAGGTATCTTTACATATTTTGCAACATGGTCATGAATAGCCAGCACCGATAGCATTGAAGAATTTATTTTAACAGCAAGCAGAACGTTATCAATGAGTATCTTTACCTCATCAGGAGCTGCTTGTTGCCGATTAACTAATTCTTTTCTGTTTTCACGATCTTCTTTCGATTCCATCAGCATGTTTTTCAACAGACCTCTGCTTTTGTTTTTCAGTTTCGTGACTGCTTCAATGTGCGATTTTTGGCTCAAATGCCATTTTAAATGATCAACTTTCCAATCGGTCCACTTTTTTCCTGATGTCCAGTCACTTTTGTATTCCGCTCTCATGCAAATTTAGCACTTAACACCATCAGTTTCTGAGTAATTAAAAATTTCCTCAAGTAGCACGTGCTGTCCGGTGCCATGCGGTAAATCCGTTTTAACATAGCATTCAGTCAACCACTCTGTTTTAAAACCCAAGTACCTCTTCTTGCCTGAGTTACATAAACTTTCCTCAGCTCGCCGCTTAGACATGGGCCACATGTAAAACTAATGAATTCCTTGATATTTAAAGTAACTAAATTCAATATAATGACTGTCGAGTAAGTTGCTGTGACTAGAACTTTTATAGCGCAAGATTGTTATAGCGCAATTTTAAAACCGCTACACGTATTTTACTGAGCGACACGAGAAAAATTATGAGCGCCGCCAAAGAAAATAGTGAGCGATCGCTCAGGCGCTCATCTTAGAGGGAACATTGACCCCAACATAAAAAAAACAAATATAAAAAAATGGGGTGGCAAGGGTCAGAGGAAACTCGGACTAACTGTAACCATACAAAGATGAAAGATAAAGAACCACCCCAATTATTACCGTAAACAGTATAAGAATGGAGTTGGCGAGAATGATATTTATTTTTAGTAAATAATACATTGTATAGTCTAATGTAAAGAATTGCATGCATATCCAAATTTTCAGTGAATACTTTTTCAAGGGTAAACTAATGCTATATTTGCGAAATAATTAAAAACAATACTAAAGAAAATTAAAAAAGTGTTTTGTGTGATGCGCACTGAAGTTCATATTAGGACATAATAATGATGCGCAGTATGGATCAGTTTTACTTCAGCGATGGTTGCTTTAGCGATCAAGACAAAAATAGATTTAAAAACAAAGAGAAGAAAAGAAACAACGGCACCGTTTCAAACAAGTCGAAATGGTGACTAATTCAGATTGAAAGCAGTTTTTTGTACTTCAAGGCCACGCCACTTCAAATCCTCCTTCAGCCTTATTCAGCCTAACACCAACTCCAACTCAACTCAGAGAGGGAAGGAACGGAGGAAAGGAGAGACTAATTGATGCGAAGCATGGTGTGTCAATCGGCACATGGAATGTGAGGACACTCTGGAAAGAAGGGAGCCTGGAACTTTTTGTCAACAGAATAAATGATTGGTTTAAATAGGACGTAATTGGTTTAGCAGAGGTGCGAAGAACTGGTCAAGGAATAGTGGAATGCGATGGTCACACATTATTGTACTCCGGGGAAAAGAAGAAACGTCAAGGAGGTGTCGGCTTGCTTTATCTAAGATGGCATCCAGAAGCCTAGTCGATTGTAATCCGATATCGTCAAGGCTGATCAGCGCAAGGTTTATTGGTCAAGGACACCACATCATTATCATCCAAGCGTACGCACCGACTAAAGACTATAATGATGAGGTAGTCGATGAATTCTACAAGACGTTGCAACATGCAATCGACAGAGAACCAAAAAGGGACATCAAGATCGTAATGGGCGATTTCAATGCACAGGTTGGAGCAGACAACATCACATGGAATGAAGTATTGGGACGCTACGGCTATGGATCAATGATTGAAAGAGGTGAACGACTATTCCAATTCGGCAGGCTCAACAAACGGAACATCATGAACACTTGTTTCGAACATAAGCCTTCGAGGAAATGGACTTGGACATCACCCGGTGATCGAACGTGGCAGATGATCGACTATATCATGATTGACCGAAGATGGAGGAGCTGCATCAACAACTCACTCAGTTACCCAAGTGCAATACTGCCAAACGTGATGAATGATCACAATCTTGTGATGGCAAACTTCAGAATAAGATTCAGTGTTGATAAAAGGACACATGCGAAGAAGGTGGACATTGAATGGCTGCGTATTCCTGAAGTCAAAGAAAGATATGAGATAGCGATCAAGAATCGCTTTGAAGCACTCGGCAACATGATCGAAAAGGAAAGCCTAGATGAAGCCATACGATAAAGAAGGCAGCTGAAGTAGAGATTGGTTTCAAGAGGTACAAGAAAGACCCATGGATGAGTGACGAGATACTCAACCTGGCTGACGAATAAAAGCGAAGATAAATAAGAATCAGAGAAATCCGAAAGTTAAAGATTGGAAACGTCAATACACACAGCTGAAGAATGTCTTAGACAATAAGGTTGAGGAATGCCGTGAAGAATGGTTTAACAAACAGTGCCGTGAAACGGAAGAAGCAAACCGCAAGAATGACATGCGATCTCTCTTTCAAAAGGTCAAAACGCTCAAGAAAGGTGTGAAACTGAAGCATAGGCGTGGAAACATTAGAGACAAGGATGGTAACCTACTCACCAAAGATTCAGACATTCTCCAAAGATGGCACGAGTATGGTAAGAGCCTCTACAACGCAAAGATAGAAACATACGAGAGCGCACTCGAACAACTTTGGCCAAACTGTTAGAGTGATTACCTTGAACCGAATCTCCTTGAAAGTGAAGTGAGGAAGGCTATTGCAAGGATCAAGCCGCGTAAAGCTCCTGGAATTGATGGCATCGAAGAGAACTGATAAAGGGAGGTGGACAAACGGTAATACGAATTATGCACAAGATCTGCAACAAGATTTAGGATGCTGGAGAATTCCCAACACTTTGGACGAAGTCTATTGTGGTCACCATCACGAAGAAAGGGGACACTACCAAATGTGAGAATTACCGAACGATTAGCCTCATTTGCCACGCAAGTAAAATCACATTGGAAATAATCAGGAGCCGAATGAAGAATACAATTGAAGCGCAGATTTCGGAAGAGCAAGCTGGTTTCAGACCAGGAAGAGGCACAAGTGAACAAATTTTCTCACTGCAATTGATAGCAGAGAAGTACCTCGCGTTGCAGGACAAGGAATTGTACTTGATTTTCATAGACTTAAAGAAAGCCTTTGATCGTGTATGGCACCAAGGATTATGGAGGGTACTACACCATTATGGCATACATCCAAAGCTGATCAATCTCATTGAAAATTTGTACAAGAGAAAGCAAAGCGCTATCAGAATTGGAAACGATGTGACGGAATGGTTTCGGCAATTGATTGGAGTGCGACAAGGCTACATTTTATCTCCAGATCTATTTAACATCTACCTGGAACATATTATGAGAGAGGCACTCGATGTCCTAGAAGACGTTGGGACACGCATAAGTGGCAGAACAATTAACAACCTATGTTTTGCCGACGACATTGGTGTTCTGGCCGAACTGCTCGGACAAGCTCAACTCCTTCTGGACAAAGTCGATGAGATCAGCGCAAGGTATGGACAAAAAATTAGTGAGACCAAGACAGAATGGATGCTAGTGAGTACCAAAGACGCGGAAATAGTAAAAAGGATTATTGAGAAGGGACTATTGCTTAGATGAAAGAAACTACAGCATGTGGACAGTTTTAAATACCTTGGAACTACCTTGACTGAAGAGTGCAGAAGCGCGAAGGACATCGAAATACGTACAGCCACAGCCTTGAAAGTGATGAGCGAGTTGGACAACATCTGGAAAAACAAGTATGTCAAGAGTGAGACGAAAATGAGGCTATACCGAGCTTTTATAGTCCCAATTGCCCTGTACGAGTGCGAAGCTTGGACACTAAGATGCGCTAAGGAGAGGAAGCTACTTGTGTTCGAGATGACGGCGCTTAGAAAGATTCTAGGAGTTCACATTATGGACAGGATGAGAAATGAAGACATCAGAAAGGCTCTTAATAAGACAGAGACAATCGTGCAAAACGTGCACGAGAGACAACACCAATGACTAGGACACATGATAAGGATAGATAAGAACAGGATAGCGAATAATGTACTGCACGGTAGAGTAGAAGGAACGACGAAAGTAGGGTGTCCGAGAACGACATGGATGAAATCTGCACTGGCTAGATACGACGTGGGGAAGCGAGTTATAATGAGGACTGCACAGGTGAGAGAAGAATGGCATTTGTTGTCAACACATGGAAGAGCCCACTTCGATGATGTGCAATAGAAAGTGTGCAGAGATATGGCGGAGAAGAAGAAGAAGATGACATATATGATACGTTTTGAGGTATATATAAATTGTGGCAAGTGGAAAGAAAGCGTATTATGAAAACAATAGCGTTGTGCTGCATTATCTATATATCTGCTCAGATCTTTCGATTGATTATGGCAGGGTGAATATGTGGAAGGAGACTTGGATTGCAACACAAATTCGAAAACACATTAAGCCTACATCCCATTGGGATGTCACTGAGTATTAAAGGCATACAATGAACAGAACAAAACAACATTGTGTGTTTCTAGAACGATCACAGAAGCCTTCGATCTATTGCCCACTATGACATTGTGTAACAATTTTGACTCGCTTGTTTTTGATCTTGCGCTCCGAAAGATAATAAGATGATTGCATTGTTCCACTCGTATATTCCTTCCAAGACCTTTCAGTTTTTACGATGGATGACTCAACTCGATGATGTTCTATGGTTGGACCCCATCGATTCCTTCGAAATTCCGATTCTTCCACAGGACCGCTATTGTAATTGTATATCTTGAGTAGTTGAAGAACTGCTCCAAGTTGAAAGTAAAAAGTTAACCCAACAGTAAAGGAATAGCATTATACGTTTGGTTACACTTATACTGCATAACAACTCCTGGGACGGTGAAGACATTGACAAATCTTACTACAAATCTATACCATGTTAGGGAAGTGACCTATAGGGGTTGCCTCCTGTATACAGATTTGTTGAAAAGTGATTTTAAAAGAATTATGTCGGATCTTAGTTCGTACATATGGACAAAGCAATGAACTAACTAATATACCAACATTTGTAAAAGAATGTCATGAACTTAAACACATTAATTTAGACTGACGTATATTCGTTATTCTTGCATAGTTGTATACGTGAACAAACACTATCGCTATGGAAGGATTAACTGTACCGTATCCCAATGTTTTGTCACATATAAATCTTATAATCTTAATGGCATTTGTACCGTATATTTTGTTCTACTGACCTCTTGATAAGGGTTCAAACTTCCAAGGTCATGCAAGTTCTTCCCGCCAAACGTTTTCATTCCCTGACTAAGGTTGCTCATCGTATAATCAATTCCTGTGAAAACATAAAACCAAATGTTTTTATAAACTATATATTCTTCAACATGCTTTTGAATATATATATATATATATATATATATATATATATATATATATAGAGAGAGAGAGAGAGAGAGAGAGAGAGAGAGAGAGAGAGAGAGAGAGAGAATAATAACACCACATTATTTTCAACAAGAATGATTGCCTCTTTAATACTATTCAAGTTTGTGGATTGTTAACCAAACTCATCTATTCGAAACAATTGGCAAATATTGTTTGATCTATGATGCAGATCTTAATAAAGCAAACCCATGCTTAATATTGTATCTTATAATGGACAAAATATTTGGTGAAAAGAAATGTTTTAACCCTGAGTCAACGGATGAATATTTTTTTTAATCCAAATGTACCAAGTACTGAGTCACTCTTTATAAGTCTCCCTATGCAATTAGCCTATTTTAATCTCGTACTCGAATAAACAACTAAACATCTATGTAACGAATTAATCAAACTGCCCTAGTGCGAAGGCTCCTTAGTTAAAGTTGCGAGTTCATATCATGGGTGAATTTATTAGTCAGTGAAAAATGTATAGTGTCAATGTTCCCTCTAAGATGAGCGCCTGAGCGATCGCTCACTATTTTCATTGGCGGCGCTCATAATTTTTCTCGTGTCGCTCAGTAAAATACGTGGAGCGGTTTTAAAATTGCGCTATAACAATCTTGCGCTATAAAAGTTCTAGTCACAGCAACTTACTCGACAGTCATTATATTGAATTTAGTTACTTTAAATATCAAGGAATTCATTAGTTTTACATGTGGCCCATGTCTAAGTGGCGAGCTGAGGAAAGTTTATGTAACTCAGGCAAGAAGAGGTACTTGGGTTTTAAAACAGAGTGGTTGACTGAATGCTATGTTAAAACGGATTTACCGCATGGCACCGGACAGCACGTGCTACTTGAGGAAATTTTTAATTACTCAGAAACTGATGGTGTTAAGTGCAAAATTTGCATGAGAGCGGAATACAAAAGTGACTGGACATCAGGAAAAAAGTGGACCGATTGGAAAGTTGATCATTTAAAATGGCATTTGAGCCAAAAATCGCACATTGAAGCAGTCACGAAACTGAAAAACAAAAGCAGAGGTCTGTTGAAAAACATGCTGATGGAATCGAAAGAAGATCGTGAAAACAGAAAAGAATTAGTTAATCGGCAACAAGCAACTCCTGATGAGGTAAAGATACTCATTGATAACGTTCTGCTTGCTGTTAAAATAAATTCTTCAATGCTATCGGTGCAGGCTATTCATGACCATGTTGCAAAATATGTAAAGATACCTGAAAGCTGGCGAAGCAAGAATTATGCTTTTGAATGTATTGACTGTATAAATTCAACCATTAGGTCAGAAATATTATTGGAGATTAAAAATGCAGCTTATCATACCTTGATCGTGGACGAATCAACTGATATCTCGGTTTCCAAAATGTTAATTCTGTACATGAAATTTAGAAATGCCAATGATTCAGTCCATAAAACTGTATTCGCTGGAATTGTTAAATTAACAGCTTGTGATAGCTTGTCAATCCTTGGAGCCATTCAGAAATTTTATGCAGAGAATGAATTAGATTTGAACAAGATGGTCATGTTTACCTCTGATGGAGCCTCAGTTATGCTAGGCAAGCGGAGAGGGGTAGCAGCACTTCTTTCGCCAGTTAATTCCACATTTGTCTGAACAACACTGTGTGGCACACAGAGAGGATTTGGGATTAGATGATGCATGGAAAGATATACCATTGATGAAGGAGATAGAAACTCTGCTGAGAACTGTTTACACCATTTTCTGCAGGTCATCTGTCAAGATGGATAAATTTGAGGCCTTGGCCAAAGCTGCTGAAGCAGAAGTGATTGCATTCAGACCACTCAACGAAGTTCGGTGGCTATCCAGGCATTTTGCTGTCAATGCTTTGGTTTTGAACTCTGATTTTTAGTGGAATACTGTAGAAAACAGGTTGATGAGAATGATGACCCGGTCCATAAATACTGCTTACAGAAACTACAGAATCCAGAACACCATGTTGCAATTACAATATTGAATGATGTATTATCAGAATTAAGCGACTTGTGTAAACTTTTTCAAAGAAGTTTGCTGTCTACTGTGGAAGCATTTCAGCTTGCAAAGGCAAAAATAAAGAAACTCAGATCACAGTATCTTGGAGAGAAACCTCACTACACTGAAAATGCCAGCCATATGCTTCATCATTTCAGCACCAAGTGAACACAAAGTCAATAATTAAGTTCATTCAGCAGACATGTGAACATTTGGATCATAGATTTCCAGATGAGGAATTACAAGATTGGACAGTTTTTGACAAAGAATGTTTTTCAACAGCTGTGAACTTAGAGCTTTATACATTTGGTCTTGAGGAGATGAAGAGGCATGGAAACCGATATCATGTTTTTCTGGAAAAAGACAACGAAGCATTCCAGAAAGAACTTAGTAAGCAGTTTCCAGAATTTAAATTGATTGTTAATGAGAAATTGCAAACTGGAGAAGTTAAGACATTTGCAGATCTAGTTGCATTCACAAAGCAGCAGGATCAACTTCAAGACTTATTTTTGCTTCTGGATATTTGCGGTACATTCCAGGCTTCAAGTGCGGACTGCGAAAGAGGATTCAGTCTGATGAACAACATAAAGACAAAAGCCAGAAATAGACTAGATGTTGAGCATCTGGACAATTTAATGAGAATAAAGCTCTTTTTAAATTCTGGACAAACTGTAAATGCTGAAAATGTCTACAATGTTTGGAAAACTGAAAAGAATCGAAGAGAATATTTGTGAAGAATGAAGAACTGATGATATTACATAATTAAAAAAACTTTAAGTGAATTGTTATTCTTCTAAGTTTTGAGTATTTAACCCTCCCACAATCTCACGGGCACTCGTCCTCGTGCCTGCTCATAAATTTGTGGAGTATGTAACTTGTCGCTCATGCATATTTTTTTTTGCACACACCTCAACAATCCTTAGAGGGAACATTGTATAGTGTATTATTTATTTTTGAGATTGAGCACTAATTAAACGATATAGTCATACATTGTTCATTTCTAAACAAATTACATACAACATATTAGATTGGGAAGTGAAATTGAATCAAATGAATTGATAGGAACTCAGTTGTGTTACCGTTTTGAACGCCACTTAGATAGGATTACTATGAAAATAAGACTAAGCACGGATATACATAAATACGTTAATATGATAACAGCAGATTATAGACAGTAAAGAACAATTCTAAGAAAGATTGAGAACGAAATACAATACGAGAATGTGGGTTTTTGATAAAAACGTCGGAAAACGAACGCTGAAATACTTTAGATGATTAAAAGTAATTAATATCTGCGTTGATGATCCATCGTTTTGTGTCGTTAGAACTTTACTCAAAAAAACCAATGGAAATATGGTA
Source organism: Unio delphinus (assembly GCA_029339505.1). Classification (NCBI taxonomy): domain Eukaryota; kingdom Metazoa; phylum Mollusca; class Bivalvia; order Unionida; family Unionidae; genus Unio; species Unio delphinus. The sequence continues at coordinate 16,487,079 of JAQISU010000087.1, forward strand.
ATAATTAAAAATGAGCAAGACCCCTGAGCAAGTCTCTCTTTGTTTTTCTATATTTTCTAGTTGCTACCCAATTTTATCAAACATCATGAAAATGTGTGTCTGTCAAGTATATGTACATATAGGTGTTCACTTGACGGCATATACCATTTCTTGAGTACTGAGAACAGATAGGTAGGTAGTCGATAATTCAATCTCACTGTCTGCATTTAAAACTATTTTCTTAAACAATAAAAAAAACAACATCATGCACCGGATAGAGAGCGCGATTGTCTAAGCTTGAAGAACTGATTGCGCAATGAACATAAATTAAATATTTGGAACTTATATATAAAGATTAATATCGTAGTGATGTAGAATGTATGTAGAATGTATGTATGTATGTATGTATGTATGTATGTATGTATGTATGTATGTCTGTGTGTGTGTGTGTGTGTGTGTGTGATAACCACTTCATTCCTACATTCAATTGTAATAACCGCTGCATTTATAACACAATTCTTTTTGAACAGTTACCTTGTATTTTCAATTAATTGTACATTTACTGTAACTTTTAAATATCTTTTCAGTGCTGTCTCTAATGTTAGTCTCTTTTTTGTTGTTTGTCTTTCTATATGAGTTTTCTTTATACATCAACAAGTCTATTCAGTTAGCTATTCATTCTTGCACCTGTACGATGTCTTTCTTTGATTTCTTTATCTCCTTGTCACACCTTACTTTCAGGTATTAATTTTATAAATTGACTAATAAAACGCCATTCACATAAAATCCTACTTCTCGTCATTCTTTCATAATAAATAATCTACTCTGTCCAAATTGATGTGAGATGTACATATTACAGTTCTTGCTTGTCTTACCTGCAGGTCACAAGGTTAATATATTACGTTTATATTTTATTCCTCAGTGAATCTTATCGATTGACTTTGTAAACAGTATGTTCAAACCAATAACATCAGCTAGTCCGAGTGTAGGGCAGCGATGTGCTGTATCCGGTTTCATATTATCCATGCTGACCTACCTCAATGCCTAACAAATATCACACAAGATTAAAGTATCTTGTCACGTGGAGGTGGATGAGTGCTGTAATAACATATTGCAAACATAAATGTTTACATAAAAAAATATATGAAATCACGCTAAATGTATATGGGCATTGATACTGATCAGCCATATAATCAAATTCATGACACCGTCTCTGTCTCAGAGTTGTGTATAAATTAAATCTAGAACGCATTCCAAAATATCATATTTGTCTTGTTAATGTGCGGTGTAACCGAAAGATAGGGACAGGTAGCTTGTATCTTAGTAGATCGATCAATCAACAAAGAGAGAGAGAGAGAGAGAGAGAGAGAGAGAGAGAGAGAGAGAGAGAGAGAGAGAGAGAGAGAGAGAGAGAGAGAGAGTAAATAATTAGGAAATAATACGAATATATTTTGTCAGAGATACAGAGTTATATTCAACCGAAAATCAATCTGCATGACTCTAGTCCTTCTTCTTTAATGGCAGCCCGTACGTCATCAAGGGAGGTAAATCTATCTTCATTAGCACTGTATTCAGCATTGCTGTCATCATTTTTTGCTGCCGAAGAAGCCTTGAATGCGACGTCGTTAACCACCTCGCTCATACTACTGGAAGCAATGTGCCCACTGTAGAGTAAATGCGATGCAACCGATAAATTACGATTCTCGACCTGAAACGTTACCAGAAGTTCAGTTTGCAGCTAATGCTATCACATATATAGCTAGGTTATCAATAACCGTCCCAACTCATTCTCCCAAATCCCCTCCATCTCTTGTACGTCTATCTTACAAGTGTAAAAACTTCGTACACGCCTTCCGTGCGCACACACAACGATTGCACATTCTTTTTGATGAAAATATTAATTTAGACGTACAAGAACATTTGTAATTTTTCATGCTTAACATCAACTGTCAAAAGTGTATATACGTTAAATGTTAAATAACAATATTCCAGTTCCATTTGTTACATAATCCATCTTCGAAGGAAAACAAATACATAGAATATATATACATATATATATATATATATATATATATATATATATATATATATATAATTTCAGGAGCTAAATGTACGAGACGTAAAACCTGTGTACCGAAGAATCAACGCCGGGTGCAAAATGCAATGAAGAAATTATTTCTCGGTAAAGTTATACCTGTATGTACGAAAGGAATATATCACAACTACATTACAGAGGGACAATGGCCAACCGTTTAAACAACAGCATTAATATAATAATAATAATAATAATAATAATAATAATAATAATAATAATAATAATAATAATAATAATAATAACAACAACAACAACAACAACAACAACAATAATAATAATAATAATAATAATAATAATAATAATAATCGTTAGACCTGCATTCAAAAAGAACAACAACAAACAAAGAAAAGTAAAACCCACAAAAATGAACATAAAACCAAAAATAACATGGCAGACAGTTTTGAGTAAGATTATGTGCTGGCTATGTTCTTTCTAGCTTTTGTGTGGTGTTGTTCTCAGTGGTGGTCTTTGTCCATGACATACTCAAGTTGTGTGTATGTATGCATATCATCAGCTCTTTTACATAGTCTATGGGTAACTGTATCGTGCTCTGTCTGAAGTGCGTTCTCACTGCACAAATATTATCCAAACATGCACCTATATGTGTAGATGCTCCTTAATTAATATAGCAAAAAACAACCAGCATATACATGTTAGGAAAGAAAACGTTTCTAAAGGTAAATCAAATAATGGATTTTTCAAACCATTTGTGTTCTAAATTTAAGGACACTTTGTTTGCAAATCAGCCACTTGAGCTGAACGATTTTTGACATGAAAACCGGTTTCCAGGCAAATGTTTTGATTTGGACATGAAGATATTTTTTTTCGCGAATGAAGTGGGTTTAGAAAAAGAAATATGCAAACACAATGCAATATTACCGGTCACCATTAAGATTAGAAACGTAGCCATGTGTGATCTACATTTAGATAAAGAGATAAATGAAACATTCAGAAAGGACTCTTAAAGAACACGTGTAGTCATTTTTCCAATTTATAATGTGTGGGGTGTCGTCAGTTGCAAACAGCGGGTAAACTTTTCAACCCTTGATATATTTGTTATCTTCGTTGTTCGGTTTAGATAAATCACAAGGTTCAAGTCGAGACGACAGCTGGGATAAAAATAGGTTTTATATCCCTTTAAATATTTTGATTTTATGTCTACCATATTTTGAGAGAAGTTGAAGCAATAATCTGACCTAAATATCCATTCCAATTGTTATCAGGTAATAAAATAAATCATATGACGAGAGACAAGTACAATCTGCATGTAGGTTAAAGTATTATGGTTATTATGCACCTGTACAGACATGCGCATGATATATAATTTGTATAGTGAAGTTGTTGTCATATTTTAAACCTCGATAATACGTTACATCACTCGATGTCAGAATTAGACTTAATGTCGTATTATTAATTAGGAGATGAAAGTAGTTAACATTCACGCTTAAAATCTTTCGGACTTTTTGTATACATATATTCCCAAGATTCAATTTATGCATCCATAATGTATTGGAACAAAGCATTATTATATCAATGTGATATATTGGACAGATCGACTCTCTCTCTCTCTCTCTCTCTCTCTCTCTCTCTCTCTCTCTCTCTCTCTCTCTCTCTCTCTCTCTCTTATAATTAGTATATTTTCATATTTGCACTAATTGATTCGAAGGATGTGGTATAAATATTATCGGTCACTCTTAATATTTATATTCCATTTAAATATTACCGAAAATCTTGCAAACTTATAAAATAAATCTTTTCATGGCTTAGTATCAAAATATATGACCTACTCGAATTACGCTCACTGGGTATTTAACAAGGGTTGAGAATGAGGCTTCAGAAAACAAAATGCGATAGACAGAACGAAAGTGGATCATATAAGCAGACAGCTAATTTAAACATCGAAATGCATAATCATGCCACTTTTATGATGAACCGTTCTTATAAGGGTTTTCAGATAGGATTATATATTGCCATGTAACTGTTTTGCAAGAATGTCTTAAGGGTAAAATAGATTTAAAGTTCTTGAGAGCTATACAGTTTAATAAATAATATGTATTGACACGCCATCTATAGACAGGAATAAGTGTTCTTATCACTCCTTTAAATTAAGCAAACCTCTTAACACGGAAATTTTATCAACGGTGCCGAGTTCTCACAAATAAAAAAAAGATTAAAAAGAAGATATGTACATTCGTTGATATAACAAGTACATATTATCGTTACATATCGAATGATTAACTGTAACGTTTTGACTTGACCTGAATCGAACAAAAGTCTTAATATTAGTTTGAATTTAGCGCACAATAATTCTTAAATGAAAGCGTTGCGTCTCTAAATGTGGTGTAAATTTGGAATAACATGATTTTAAATTATATCCTGCGTTTATGTGTTTGTTTAACTATTAGTTACTTTGCTCTGCTGTGTATGCTGATATGGAACTTTGGCATTACACTCGTATTAACTACTCATAAGCAATTGTGGGTCACAGTGAGCTACTTTTTGAAATGAAGTTAAGCCACAGACCATGTAAAGGGATTGTGTAATGGCGGAGCAAAGTTAATCTACTTGTAACTAATCCGGCCTTCTTACTAATAAGAATGGCCACTGGTGCCAGATATTTGTTATAAAGTAGAGCACCTGTTTCACTGAAACTGACATGCTACGGAATGTAACAGACTTACAAAGCGCAAACACGTTTTTGTTTGTCCAGTTTAATGTGTTTTAATCACGCACTTGTCGTCCATACATTTGGTATCATTATGTACCCTTTATTAATTGAGATCTCAGTGAAAATAAAGAGCATGCTAATTCTGCAAAAATATAAAACACACCTGATTCCCTGTTGTACATCAGATAATGTTTGCTCTCTCTGGAATAATATTGTAAAGTTTACTTACATATTCTTTGCCTTACATTGATAGAGGACACAATAAATAAAAAATAACTTATTTGTCTAAAAACATGCATGATTTTGTTTAGAGCGAAATTTACATAATCTTTAATCCCTATTAATCTCTCTCGACCATTAAGACTTATTTGGGACGCTATTTAGTCATGATTGGAATACCAAACAAGTGCATGGTATTTTTAAACATAAAATACAAGCCCAGGTTCAAATACGTTTTGCCAGTCCCGTATTCTTTTGTACTGACTGAAAACATTTTACTGCAAACATATAAATACAAAATGGTATTCATCTCCTATTCATGTAAACCTTTGATTAAAGCGTAATTGACATAATAAACTATATATGTATAATTCATAAAGTCTTCCAAACTCTTCCTTAAGCCATTCTTGGAACATCAGTTTGTAACACCTACATATTGCTAAGTGGTTATAAAGATAAAGGTATTTTAAAGGTCACCTGTTTTTCCGTGTCCGATATTGTTTAACATTGTGGTAAATATTTTTCCGTGTCCGATATTGTTTGACATTGTGGTAAATATTTCCGTGTCCGATATTGTTTGACATTGTGGTAAATTTTTCCGTGTCCGATATTGTTTGACATTGTGGTAAATTTTTCCGTGTCCGATATTGTTTGACATTGTGGTAAATTTTTCCGTGTCCGATATTGTTTGACATTGTGGTAAATATTTTTTTCCGATCGGAGAATAGGTTCCATAATCAGTAATTTCCCGAAAAAGCTATTTGTTTTGACTCAGTAATAAATTAGAATCTAATGTCTTATAGTCTTACATCAAGTTCCATACGTTATACAATATATTCTTGTTTCCTTTTCCTTGTTTTCATCGTTCATATACCCTAAAATATTTGTATTCTATATTCACTGCGTTATAACATATTAAACATGCTTAGTACAAATGTAGCGCTATCTCGTCGTATTACAGACATGTCATCGGAAAACTCTTACCTATAACTCCTGTCGCTTTATCCAAGGGCAGCTATGTTGTTACGCTCGATATCTGTGTTCTCTTAAGAACTTAAACAAGGCAGTTAAAAAAATAAACCATAAACGTTTATACTGTGTAGTAACTGCGTATCGGAAATTGACGTCAGTCTGTACTCAAACATACCACACAAGAGGGATGTTTTAGTCAGTCTAAAATGTAGACGCAATGAGTAGTGATAATGAATAACTTCCAAAATGCAAGTTTTTTTCTTGTGGCTCACAGGTTTCTCCCATTTTTGTTCGAGAATCAGTGCTTAAAAATGTAATTTATTATTAGTATAACATGCCTATTGATGGAACTTGGTCACATAATGATGTAGCACACATGCATATGCAGAACTGAGAAAATATGGGTAATAAGTCAAATTAGTTCGTATGTATCGAATTATTCGTCGTGAAACAGTGCGTGTTAAGGGTGTGTGAGATAAGAGAAATATATGTACTTAATAATTTAGTCGAAATTTCAAACATACAGAAACACAATTGATTTCTTTGTTATACGACCGTACAGATGGTACTTAACTCCAACATGAAGACATATCGAGACAAAATATAAAATTAGAGTTACGTCCCCTCAACTGGAATCTTTGTTCAGCTCGAAATATTATCTATCAAGCGTATACGTGCACATCGAAATGGTTTTTGCTGGTTTAAATATAAATACCTAAACTGATGTTAAGTTGTGTGCTAGTGTACAACATTTAGAAAACACTGTTACATATCCCATGACATTATATACAACATTTAGAAAACACTGTTACATATCCCATGACATTATATACAACATTTAGAAAACACTGTTACATATCCCATGACATTATATACAACATTTAGAAAACACTGTTACATATCCCATGACATTATATACAACATTTAGAAAACACTGTTACATATCTCATGACATTATATACAACATTTAGAAAACACTGTTACATATCACATGACATTCTATACAACATTTAGAAAACACTGTTACATATCCCAGGACATTATATACAACATTTAGAAAACACTGTTACATATCCCAGGACATTATATACAACATTTACAAAACACTGTTACATATCCCATGACATTATATACAACATTTACAAAACACTGTTACATATCCCATGACATTATATACAACATTTACAAAACACTGTTACATATCCCATGACATTATATACAACATTTAGAAAACACTGTTACATATCTCATGACATTATATACAACATTTAGAAAACACTGTTACATATCACATGACATTCTATACAACATTTAGAAAACACTGTTACATATCCCACGACATTATATACAACATTTAGAAAACACTGTTACATATCCCACGACATTATATACAACATTTAGAAAACACTGTTACATATCCCATGACATTATTTACAACATTTAGAAAACACTGTTACATATCCCATGACATTATATACAACATTTAGAAAACACTGTTACATATCCCATGACATTATATACAACATTTAGAAAACACTGTTACATATCTCATGACATTATACACAGACCTTCATATTATTTCAAACCTAATTTACACAGAGGTGCCGTAGAGGCAAATCGCGTATCCACCACAGGATTGAGGTGCTCTTCCTACCAGATGCAACTCAAGGTTGTGATAAAAACGCTCTTTTTACACACACACACACACACACACACACACACACACACACACACACTGTGAATACTACGTTTTTAGATACCTAAGCAATTATCCAGAGGTAATGTTTCGAGAGGGAGCTGTGGAAAAATGGTTGTTTGGCAATTCATTAAAGTTGAACTACCTAAAGCTATTTCAATCTGACATAGAAACCCTTTCCAAAACGTTTATTTTTTGCAATGCCGTGTCATTGTTTTACCACATCGCTTCGGTGACCTTATGGTTAGAGCGTCTTTGAGAAGTCTCAATCCGTGTATTACGCATTTACGCTAAGCACCCGAGATCGTGAATTACACACACGTTTTGCACATCCACGCTTTTGGTTCAATCCCAGATTTCCATACATGTCACGCTAGCTCGCCTCACATCCAAAGTTTTATTCTTATATTTTCAATTGTTATGTTTTGTCGACTTAATTCTTTGAATTTTCTACAGCCTAATTATGTTCACACTTCATGGCCTATTTTTGAAATGGGCATTAAACACCGATTTTGGGCACAGTTGTATTTAGAAGAAGAAAAATATAGTAAAGTTTCCTTTTTCTGTTAGACAAAAAAAGTCTTCTGTGCGAAAAACAAACTTGAAAATAATGTCCCAAAATATCGGTGTTATGCATAGTTCAATTGGACTTGATTTAACCCTAATATAGGATCAACTACTTTTCAGATTGTTAATTTTTTTTTTATAGCAACATAGTAGATTATCCAAAAACCTAACATTCTCTTTAAGAAACATTATTGTATTATGAGCGAATAAATGCAACTGAAAATGGGAGAATCGTACGAGAAGGGCGTTGGGATTGTGTGCTGAAAATTGAATTTAATCGTCAAGAATTCGATTCAGAAGTAAATTTGGCATATACTTAAATACAATTTTATTTTTATGTTTAAAACCAGATTAAAAGCCTTTTTTGGTTCAAAATAAAATTACATTTGAAATTGTGTTTTGGGGGAAGGGAGTTAATGACTGAGTTGGATGGCTCTTTTGAACATCCAAGGATCCGCTAGAGTTTAAATCTGTATGATATTTGAGAATGCTGGTGATTTAGAAGATTCTAAATGGTAAATATTGGTCATTATACTTTAAAAACGATATGCAGTGTATCCTGTCTGCGGTTACTTGTCATTTAAAGGGATATAACTGTCAGTTGTTTCCGCTTCAGTGTGATATCGAAGTTGTCATTCCTAGGTTAGAAATGCAAACATTACAGGTACAGTTAAAATTAACATGTCTGGACAAAAAGAAAAATCTGATTTAGCAAGTATATGAAACGTCGGTGGTCCACCATTATCATCCCTGTTGTATTTGACACTCTTAGTTTATTTTTCTTCAAAAAAATTTGTTTGCATTAGTCCAAAGCTTTTCGAGGAATAAACATTCTGAATACCATGCATATAACATGCATATATACATACATACATACATACATACATACATACATACATACATACATACATACATACATACATACATTCTATATCACTACGATATTAATCTTTATATATAAGTTCCAAATATTTAATTTATGTTCATTGCGCAATCAGTTCTTCAAGCTTAGACAATCGCGCTCTCTATCCGGTGCATGATGTTGTTTTTTTATTGTTTAAGAAAATAGAGTTTTAAATGCAGACAGTGAGATTGAATTATCGACTACCTACCTATCTGTTCTCAGTACTCAAGAAATGGTATATGCCGTCAAGTGAACACCTATATGTACATATACTTTACAGACACACATTTTCATGATGTTTGCTAAAATTGGGTAACAACTAGAAAATATAGAAAAACAAAGAGAGACTTGCTCAGGGGTCTTGTTCATTTTTAATTATTACCATATTTCCATTGGATTTTTTGCGCAAAGTTCTAACGACACAAAGCGATGGATCATCAACGCAGATATATATTAATTACTTCGGGTCAAGCTGTATAATGTCGTGAACATTATTTTGTTTGTGACTGTGTTTTGAAACGTCCATTAAGAAAGAATAGCGTTGCAATATACTTTCGAATTATTAAATAAGTAACGAATACATAAATAAAGAACAACTGAAGCGCCATCCAAACCTTCCCAATATTTCTTGCCTATTATGACAACCCTTTTACACGAGAGTTGTAATTATAAAACCCTTAACATGGAAATTGTACATTGTAAGTAACTTTACCAATTTCCTTCACGATAGCCGTGCGGCTTGTAATGTACCAGTTAATTTCAAATTGTTCCTCCTGATTGTCTCTTTGGGACTAATTGGTTCCTCCTGATTGTCTCTTTGGGACTAATTGGTTGGTTGTAAACAACACGTTGGCATTTGAATGTGTGTTTAGTGCCAAGACAATTAGAGTCAATGGTCATGCTCAAAAGCACATCATGGTAGCCTATCCTGGCTAGGCTGGCTTGTATGTACAAGATTCAAACCAGCCATCCACTGCATGCTAGTCCAGCACGCAAATAACTAAATCGCCGAGTCTTGAACTGTTGTCGAAAATAAGGCACAAACCATTTTGCCATGACCAATGCTGGGTAAGGTCCAAGTTCGCGTATTTTACGTCTCCGGTATAATTGTATTGTTTTCTAATTTACCCTCTTAGTACGTTTTTGATAAAAGAATGCTTTTCGATTTTATAAACAATTCATGTTCGCTCTATTTCCGGAATTTAATGAGCTATTTTACTTTATTAGTTTCTTATCCAGGTTTAATTGTTCATTTTGCTTCCTGTATATTACCTTTCTAGCTTCACAGCCATGTTTGTAATAGTATACTGTAATTTTGACCCCCCACCCCCCATTACGGCCATTGACTTGACTTGAATTGTGTATATATATATATATATATATATATATATATATATATATATATATATATATATATATATATATATATATATATTGAGTGTTTAACTTTAGCCCGCGATTGTATATTAAAAGGGTCAAATGTATGCAATCTAATACATACCTATCTTTTTCCATGATTGTACTTTTACTTTAAGACAATAATCACTTATAAACAACATTTTTACTTGGATTTGAGTTCAAGACGTTGGTTTTCAACCTGGAGATTATATTTTCTACCTGATTGCCATCAGGTTGGTTGCTAAAAGTTAAGTTAACGGACCTAATTTTGTTTATGAATTTTATGGAAGTTTCCATTGGAAATGACTCACGTCCTGATCGCCTTAGTGTGTTGTAGGATTTTGTATAAGGTTCTGAAATAAACAAAATGACCCATTCTTCTCTTAACATATGTCATTGTGGAAGCAATTATAGTTGTGTTCAGATATAATGTGCGAGGAATTATTTATTTTGATTAGTCATTAGAATCAAAATGTTCTCATTACTTGTTCAAGTAGAACACTATATGGGGATTATTTAAATTCGTTCAAAGACATTCCGGATTGCATCATTGTGAAACAGCAAAAATACTGGTACTCGGTACATTTAATACCAATTGTATATCGACATAATCAAGAACTGAAATCAATTTCGAATATTCTATACTTTTGGACGTGTGAAATAATATATAGGAATATTGAGTATTATTTGGGATTATTTGGGAATTAAATCACGATGCTGGATGTTTGTGTTAAATTTTCATTTTGTAAGTTAGAGAATCAAATTATCAGCTGAATAATGTGACCTATGTTAGTTTTGCTTTGTTTTATTTCTTTTTTGAGCACCATAGAGTTGTGTCGTAGCAATAAAAATAAATCTTAGTTAAAAAATTGGAAGAATAATTGATGGATATGTTTCAACACATTAGACACTCTGTTTATGACAACAGACTTAAAGAACATGCCTGCAAATGACGTGAAGAATAAGCCGTCAGAAGAATAAGCCTCCAACCGCTTAAATGACACGTTAGATTTTTAAATAGTGTCATTAGCATCAAACAGTGATGGATACTCTTTTGTATTAATGTAAACATGAAATAAATTTGTACATTCTGTATGCTTCTGTTTTTAAATTTTGATTCATAAAAAATACAATTAACAGAAGCAAAGTACAGTACTACTGACAACTATAAAGAATATCAATAAATACGAGCCGAATTCATGACTACTGGTGTTTTTGGGATATGAGCAATAACGTTTCATTAGTTATTGCGTGACCTGCATATACATGTAGAGGATTAAACATGACTTAAAGATAATTATTGCTGTGACAATCTTTCCTTCAGACCGACAAATGATCGATACTCGTTCCAGTGATTTCACTATATAAAGCAGTTTCTCAAAGCTCACATAAGAGCTCGATGGGAACAGATTACAATTCATTTTTTTTAATCGATTTGGAGATAATTCCCATCGTGAACTGAATACTAGTAACTATGTCTTTCGGGCGAATAGCTGTCAGGTTCATGCGTCATTTCACAGTGCTACTCGAGTCAACTTATTGTTTTTCTTCTCAAAACGCCACTACAATTTCATAACTTCACGAATCTTCCAGAAACATGTGTTCTTGTGTGAATAAAGCCGCAGTCTCTTTCATGCATCGCGCGAAGTAATGTCGATAAAACCAAGAGATTAACTTCTCGGATAATGTGTAAGAGGAATTACGAACGTAGAAGACATAGTGGGTAATCAAGTTAAAATCGACGCATTTCTTTGCATGCATATCGAAGAATAATTGGACCAGATAACTACGTTTTGGCTCTCATAAAACATTACTTTAAGTAAGATTTGGTGTTGCTCTTCCATTTAAACGTGAACATATTTTAAAAAAAACAACGCATAAGTTGAAAAAGGTTGTAGCTCTCTCGTCAGTTAAAGCAGTGCGATACGCAGTCATATATATATATAATCCGATTCCGGATTTTGGGCATGAAATTTTTCCGATTCCGGATACGATTCGATTAATCGGAAATGCTAAATCCGTATTTTTTTCTAAAAAATTTCATCGTCCGTTTCCGGGTTTCTGGTATCTGGTTTTGTCGTGTCTAGCATGCTACTTAGTACTTTACCATATCCGGCTTCATTTCCGGTTTTCACCCGTCGGTTCAAATAGATTGTCTCACAGCGTGGTTGCGTTGACCGTATTGGACTTTTCTGTCTTCTTATTTAACTTGATTAACGCACTATCGAATGACACGCAGTGTTAGACACGGTACTATAGAAATTCAACTTTATTATTTTTATTATCCGAATCGGTCGTTCCTGCCTTGTCCGACTCCGATTAATCGGAAGTTCATACTATCCGGTGGAATCCGATTTCCGGAACAAAAGTCGGTTATGCCCTAATATATATATATATATATATATATATATATATATATATATATATATATATATATATATATATATATATATATATATATATATATATATATATATATATATATATATATATCAAGGGGACGGAGATACTTCAGAAGGTTTTAGCTCAGGGTTTTGCGGGCCAGGAATATTATTTCTAACGCATTAATCGTTTTAAATAATTTGTCTTCTTCATTTGCTCACTGTGACGTCATACGTTTAGGCTTCAAGCCTATTTCAAATTTCTCCAATCTTCTTGGTCCATTTTGTCTCGAGTTTAGAAATAGAGTAAGAGACGTTGCCTGTCACTGATTTAATCTCACACGTTTCATTTTGATATGTTTTTATGTCCATCCATTGACTATCTGCTCATGACAGCAGCCCTTGTATTAACAAAAGTTTCGATTACTAATTTCGCGAAGTGTGTCGTTGCTAAAGGCACGGGATTATTTGTGGTTTCATTAGAGAAATGAGCAAAACACCACTTTTAATGTAGTCGTGGGGCCTAAATTAAAATTTCTGAAGATAAGCAGGTACAGTTCGATCCCAGGCGAGTCATTCTAAAGACTTACACAAATGGTACTAATAGCTGCCTAGATTGACACTGAGCATTATGAGGTTAGTATTACTACTGGTCGGCCTGGTGTCAGGATAACGTAACTGTGTGGGACATCATGCTACATGTCTGCAGCGTGATGCCCCAGTAATAGACATCACTATAAATTGCCACACTGCAGACATCATAGCAATTGCAAAAAGTGTGTAATTCACGATCTTAGGTGTTTAGCGTCAATGTGTAACACAGTGAATGAGACTTCTCCATCCAAACACTTTTGTATATATTAAAACTTTCTGTACGATTAGAATGCTTCAGTTTCTTGGTATATGTTTGCTTGAATTCTTTATCTTTCGTTTGTCTTGTCTTGTTTTGTTATTAGTTGTCATAACAACTGTTGTTTCAGTCGACAAGATTGAATATTTACCTCTTCTGGTTTAAGTTTGAAGATGTTCATTCATACATTTACTCTCCTGTCGCATTATTTTTTTGTTTCTTGCATGACAGTATTTTGTAAGATGTAATACCAATGTCCCCCGCCTTCTCAATGCATGTATTTAAACAATTGCACCCTAACGGACTGGACCATTACGACTTAAAACTAACGGACTGGACCATTACGACTTGCTTCTAAAGTTAAACTGTGACACAGTCAACTAGGCCACAAAGCCACTATCAGCAGTATAAATTCATATGGGAGAAGTAATACTAGAATAACAAGGGGACTCCTTGCTATAACCAATCATTTCTCTCAGCAATAGCTGTAATGCCATCTAAATCATTTCATACTAATAAACAGCAGCTGTTCAAAATCCATACACACTCACCTCCATCTGATAAAAATAATTTATTCGGAAAAAGAAAACAGATTTACCGGCGTTAATATTGACCTTTTATTTCCTCAAAACATGTCGATTCAATATGGCAGCTGTGATCGTTAGTACAAATCTATAAATCACAATTTCACATGACGCTTATAGTTAGAGTACATTTCTTCTTTAGATTTAAATATAAATAAAAACAAAATAAAAATCATGACAATGTGAGTTAAGTTTGTTATATGAAGTAATTCTTTTCTCGATGGTAATTTTATGAAATCAAAACGATAATTAACATTCCGTATTAGCGGCTCTTCACGAAATGCATTAGTAAAATATTCCGTTTCTTCAACCTATTGTTCGTATGACTGGACTCTTTTTTTTTTTTTAAATTTTGCCTGCAAAGCTGTATTTGTATGTTCCTTCATGCAAAATATGGGAATGAGGAAGCACTTAATTTATTACACAGCTGCCACAATTTCTAACAACGAACATTGTTCAAATATTATTGATCAACCAAACTTCGATATCATTTTCATTTGTTATTCAACTGTTCTATTGGCGAAAGAGGAGCTTTCAAGAACTTGTTTTGATTTCTTCTTGTCAACAGGATTTATATGCTGCGGCGTTGTACCTTATGAAATGTTCGTTAACCTGTTAAATCCCTCATTCAGGACTTAACATCATAGGCAGTAAACCGAATAACCAACATACTTATCGTAAGTGCCTTATGGAAGGCTCTGCGTGAAACTGTCAGAAAAAAAAAACAACGAAAAACAACAAAATAACAACTACTACTGTTACTATTATGACTACTACAACTACTTATGCTGCTAAAGCTTTAGCGACAGTTACTAATCACAATACAATTATTATTTCGAATATAGTACTACCACCACTAATACAGTTGCTTTCGATCACAATTGTGTAAGCTACTATTACTACTACTGCCATGTTGCTATTATCACCATTTTATCTAATACAGTACTGCAACCACTACTACTGCCATGTTGTAGTAATATCACCATTATATCTAATACAGTACTGCAACCACTACTACTGCCGTGTTGTGACACTCACCATTATCTTGACTATAGTACTCAGAGGCGTAGCTGGGGGGGGGGGGGAAGGGGGGTACATATGTCCCCGCGCGCCAAGGTACAGGTGCGCCAAAATGAGGCTTGCAACGTTACATTATAATAAGTAAACAAGGGTAATAAATCGGTCACAAGTTCGCTGGGGCGCCAATTTTATAGTTCGTCCCCGGGCGCAAAATATCATCGCTACGCCTCTGATAGTACTACAGCAATTAATAATACCATGTCGACAGTATCACCATTATCTCTACTAGAGTACTGCAGCCACCACTACTGCAATGTTGAAACTACCGCCATTATGTCTATTATAGTTTGCAGCCACTAATTCTGCCATGTTGACAATATCACCATTATCTATAATATTGTCCTGCAGCCACTACTATTTCATTGTTGAAGCTACCACCATTGTCTCTACTATAGCACTGCAGCCACTACTACTGCCATGTTGCCACTATCACCATTATCTGTACTAAAGTACTACAGCCACAACTACCACAGCTGCTATCTACCAAAATTGCTTAAACTACTACTACTACTACTACTAGTACTACTACTACTACTACTACTACTACTACTACTACTACTACTACTGTTGATGCTTTAATTACATATTGTACCTTAAGTACTACTGCTACTGCTGCTTCTACAGCAATCTATTATAACACCAACACTTATGCTATTTCCACCATGCCTACTACCGTTGGTGTTATGACCCATCTCTACTACTAATATTTGTAACGGTGCAGTTTGTTTTATAATTTCGCAGTACATTATGCCGTGGTCAGCGCGACACGTAAACGTCGTGATTGACATTTGGGCTAGGCTCCCAATAAATCTGAGCCTGCAAATGATGGGATATGACGTAGTTAGAGAGTGATTATAGTTTATTTAGGACTCGCTGGGATAACGGTGCGACAAATATATTATCGCAATATCATGTAGCAGCAATGAACAAAGCTTAGAGAATGTGAGATCGGGATGGCACATAGGTTTTGTCCAAACTGCATACATATGTGCAATGACACAAATTTGTGATTACCTTTTGAATTTAATAGTTTTAGTGTTATGCTTCATTGTTCTTTGATTCAGATGTTAATTGGTTCCCTTCATTTGTCTTGAGTGTTATTTGATGCATGCATTCTAGAATGTGATACAATATTTCAGATGAAATTGTTCGAATTATGAAATACGCATGGAATAGAAACTATGTTTTATAGGAATTTCATGAAATACTCTAATATGAATTGCTAGAATTAATTTCAGTTCTTAAATGATACGTAGCATGTATAACATAACGAATCGCTAATTACCAAGGACACGGAGTGATGTCCATTAATTCATTTGTGTAATTAAGTTGTGAATTCTTTCTAACGGAGAATTGAAGGTTTTAGCAGTGAGAACTTGAGTTGACTGGCATCGTCAGTAATTTACAGTAACAGCGAGATTCAAGATTCTTAAATTTGAAAATAAATTTGCTGATGGCCGTACTATTTAAGTCTCTATCAAATTTAATGAGGCGATATGCGATAATTATATCATTTGTTTGCGTTATGCTGTTTAAAAGGACTCACCCCTTTTTTCAATTTTTGTTCCAGTTCCCGAGTTCTTTTTGTCTTCCAAACAAACACATGTTACAATTGGTCTTATTAATTCGATCTCTACTTCACTATGTGAATGTTCCGGATGCAGCCAAAATTACTTTCTGTTTAGTTCTCTAGAGCTTCCATCTTCTTTCTTAGGTTTCTACTTTCTATTGGCTTGAATCTACTTCGTCTGCTACACTGTCTATTTTTGTTTTTCAGAGTCATCTTTAAAACCAGCCTGTATATCTCTTTTCAGATTCTCAAGTTCCGTTTCCAGTATATACTCTTGGACATTAGCTAATTAAGCCTAGAATAAAATAATGTTTTAAAGGCACTTTCTCGATCTTTGTGGTAAGAGAGCCAAAACTGCATACAATGAATTCCATTGCTTTTTGACTGAATGAACTAATCGATATATATTGTTGTCTGACTGGTCCTTTCCCTTCTCCTTCTCTATATTATTATGCACTAGTTCCCATTCTTGTCGAACGAGGCTCTGTGCCAGACTATTGCCAATAATATTGAATATTTAAAATATTATGTCAAACGATATGCGCTATTCCGTGAAGTATAATTTAAATAAGTAGATCGGTACAAAGGTTATTATACCTGGTGTGGGACGGTCCATGTACACTAAAGTACGTACCATGTAAATCAGATCATGTGTAATATAAGTGAATATGAATCTATGCTAATATATATATATATATATATATATATATATATATATATATATATATATATATATATATATATATATATATATATATATATATATATATATATATATATATTAAGTGCATCGAATGTTAGAAATCGTTGCTTATTTTTCACTTGGGCTATAGTTGCAGATAAAAACCTAAAACTTCAGCGCCATCTACATGCATTGATTTTGTACTATACGTCGCTATCTTGTAAGTTCAGTACACGGAAGAAAATTTATACAACGAAGCCTTCATTGGGTTTCATTTTGTCACTAAAGACCTGACTCTAATGACCTAGCATAGTGTCCTACGTTTTCAATAACCAATCCGACTATTAATGCATATACATTTCTCTATGTTTTGCTATACCCGACGTTTACCGTCCATTTTTAACAGTCAGTCTGTGTTCAAACACAGCAAAACCTAAGGATATCAACTGAGCTGAACAAACCTGGATTTATGACGGCGACCACGTCGTCGATGTTCTAATGGCGGAAAGGAGAAGCAGCTGAGACGAGTTGCTGCCTAGACTTTCTATAAAAAACGCAACGTGCCAAACTCATTATGAGACACATACATATCTTTTTCAACATTGTTTTTATTTTACTTTTTGCGTTGTTTTGTATTGTAAGATTCTGCTTTGTTGCAACATTATTTGTATTACTTAAGAGTTCGCGTAAACGAGTGAGTTAACTACACAACACATCGCACATCAAAAGCTTAATGCTTTTAACGGAAGTGGGATTGTGGCAGATGGGGGGGCAGCGGGGTACATATGTCCCCGGGCGCCAAGGTATATGGGCGCCAAAATGAGGCTTGCAACGTTACATTATAAAAAGTAAACAAGGGTAATAAATCGGTCACAAGTTCGCTGGGGCGCCAATTTTATAGTTCGTTCCCGGGCGCAAAATATCATTGCTACGCCTCTGGATTGTGGGAGTGCCCATTCTAGTCACAAAGCGATGTATCATGGCTGTGTGGGTTTCTATTGATACAAGGGGAAATATACGTTGCAATTTATTCTGGCTGGGAGCTCAGGGGGAGGTGGGGGGAAGGGGGGCGATTCTTCTCGTAGTTACGAATGACTTGTTTTTCTTATTTTCGGATGGGGATGGGGTTGGGTTTGACTGATTTGATCGATATTGCGTGGCCTGGGTGCCCCAATTAGATGGAATAATTTAGGGTTCCTTGTGGCCGAAGTCGGCAGCTAAACGTTAAGTATGTAAATTAGTGAAGTACAATCGCTAATGTGATTAATACTACCGGTCCTGAAATATTTAGTTTATTTATTTATGTGGGATGATGTTATCTGTTTTTGTTATCACTGTATTTTTTCGATTTGATAATTTTCATGTAAAAAGTAAATATAAAAGGACAATCTAGTAGTAGTAGTAGTAGTAGTAGTAGTAGTAGTAGTAGTAGTAGTAGTTGTAGTAGCGCTATGTATGTAATTGTAAAGTCTTTATACTATATAATTATTTAAGCTAATTTTAAAATGTGTGCCGACATGGGAGCGATTTCATGGGGACCAGGTAGTGCTTAATATACATTATTTCTTTGTTTTTTGCCCCCCCCCCCCTTCTCTCTCTCTCTCTCTCTCTCTCTCTCTCTCTCTCTCTCTCTCTCTCTCTCTCTCTCTCTCTCTCTCTCTCTCTCTGTGCATGTGAAACCAATGCACCAACGCCTATAAATATGTGCATGATAGCGTACCTCTGACTTTAATTTGTTCATTTACTGTTTCATTTCTTTGTGTTTTCAGTTTCTGAACATTACAAAATTAGAATTTGTATGTTTCTTTCATTCCGTTTTTGTGGAATCTTCTGAATAATTTCCGGATAGTTAGAGCACCGTATATTAGCAATGTCATGCAGTTATGTTTATCACACCAGAATTGAAAGAACTACTGCACATATACACATATATAACAGTAATATAAATTTTAACCAAACATACTTACTTCTTTACGTCTGAGCCATAGTTTTTGCCACAATCAATTGATAGAGATTGGTTGAGATAGAGAAAATAAGTATATTACAGTTTCTAAAGGAAATAACTATATTAAATTTTTGTTTCCTACACTTAATGCATTTCATTGAAAAGTTGGATAATTAGACTAAATGGAAATTGTTCTGTTTCTTTTGTTCATATTTCGCTAAGTCTAGTAAGTTAGATATGAACATAAAAAAATTTGAACATTAATTAATTCTCTACTAGGAGACGCAATATACAAAATGATAGTAAAAGAAGCCATTGAGAAAGGTCAATACCAATGCAGTTCTTTCCACATGTCTTACTGTTAATGGTCAACATTTTTAAATACGTTATTGTAATAAATTAGAGGGATTCCAATACCTATGTTCTGCTCAGAAACAATCTAAAAATGGACAGGAATAACAGCTTCTTAAGGAGACTTAGACAACAGAGACAAATGGTGCAAACGATATATCAAACTTAGATAAACAAGTTGAGAAGGGATTAGGAAAAATAAACTGGAAGGAGGAAAGGCTAGTTAGGAACGCCTGCCTGTTGCATACCTGTTCACAGATACAATTCCTGATCTGCTAACTTTTTTGATATCTAGAAAGCGTATGGAAAATGGCTGTCTATAAATATAATTCAAGGTCTTTGCTTTTAATCCATTTAGAAAAAGGTGTATTTTGCATGTATGTTCAAAGATGCAGTTATATGTTCTAATTTTAAGACATCGGTTATAAAATAGATTTTAATGCAAGATCAAATAATGTTTTGATATTATTGGACAAGAAAAAACCTAAAGGTTTAATATTGAAAGCTGCTGCATACAGTGCTTACGTTTCTCCCAATATATTGTTATCTTGTACGTGTGGATATTGGCACATATGATTAGAAAAAATTATAAATGTAAAGGAATTAACGCTAGTGGTATTATCTGTGTTAATTCAGTTACTCAGTCTAGATGATTAGTGGTTACAGCGTCCGCCGCGGAAGCGGAAGGTCGTGGGTTCGATCGTCGGCCGAGTCATACCAGAGACTTACAAAAATGGTACTAACAGCTACCTTGCATTAGGAGGTTTGCGTTGGGATTGGTTGGTCTGGTGTCAGGATAATTTGACTGGGTGGGACATGATGATACATGTCTGAGGCATGATGTCCCAGTGCTAGACATCACAATAAACTCCATCACTGCATACATCATAGTAATATGACTGAAAAATTGTTAAAGGTACGTTAACAACAAATATAATGTCCTAATTTATAGAATCCATCCAACATTCACGATATAAGGAATTTAATTTTTAACAGCATATTATTGCATCACAATTGCAAAGATAGCAATAATACAAAGTTTTAGGATCAAAAACGCCTTTTTGTTAACTTAACAAAACCCTTTAGAATAGGTAGCTATTGAAACGGAGAGGTTCTTTTACGAGTTTATATGGGAGGTAACACAATATGTCATATATAAAAAGTTAAAATAAGAGTTGCATGAGCGAGATATAAAGTGGTATTTGTTTCTAAGTTACAAATTCTTTGGAACTTACACGGCTTAGGAAAATGTTCGCTGGGACTGTAATTGAAACCATGAATTAAAATCATCGGTTCCAAAACATGGATATTCTTGATCCCTTTCGGAAAGATATTTTGGCATTTCCCTTAATTGCCTATTCCTAACATAAGAATAGAACATAAGCGTGTTTTTAGGAAATGACGGTATGATGCAGACATCGTCTATTATATGAATGACTTTATTATTAAAGATGGGTCCTCGATATGCTTTGATTCTCCCTCTGCACAAACTTCCTAGAATTTCAAAGCATACTAACGGCAACAAAATCGAATAAAAATAAATGTAACTTGTAATTTCAGTAAACGACAACCCTTTTAAAACCTTTTTGGGAAATGCCATCATTAAAATAAAATATTGTTGTCATTTTACTATATAGATTTTAAAATGATTCAAAGCAAATAAAAGTTGAAGAAATTAACGATTTAGTAACACGGAAGAGAATATTGGTTCCAATTGTATACTCCCATATTAAACCATAAAGTACCCAAACTTTAAATGAATGTAATTGAAGACTTACCTACATTATACATACCTTACATAACAAACCGTCGCAAAGTAGGTCGCATGCTGGAACAATATCACATCCGCTCTGGGATTGTAGCATATTTCAAAGATTATTAAACGAGATTTTACAATGGATTCGAGAACAACAACTTAGTTTTCTCAAAGAGAAATGAAATATCTCGTGTCAAGGGGAGATAATCCTAGGATAATGATGCAATAAGTATACTTATTCTTTAGGCAAAAGATATACATGTGGATATTTATAAAACAAAACCCATTATTTGTCATGTTTTTTTTAAGAAGAAACGTAGACTTTGGTTTGTTGCTGAAAAATACAATGCATTCTGAAACCGTGATAGAAACATTTGATAAGTAATGACAAATAAAAGGGAAAATTAATTTTGCCGAAATCAACAATACCAGTTTATGAAACTTTAATGAATAAATTACAAAATATATCGAATGATTAATAAAAGTTATCGGCGCTTTTTTACAATTTACATATGTTATTCAAGAAGTAAAATTGGACATGTAGAACTAACAACTTTGTTTTATAGGTACACATCTGAAGTAAGGTAACGCTGTTTATTAAATAACCCATTTTACATCATAAACCAAACTGAGAACAATTACATTTTAATAATATCTGATATATACTGTTCCTCTAAATAGCCAGTATAACCTGTTCCGCAAAACTAATAGAGTATTTCTCTTTAAACATCTATCCCTATGTAAAATATGCAAAGACGGAGTAATGTTTTCCTCCAGGGTGCCTGAGGCATGATAAAATCCTTTCGAGGACAAAACTGCTCACCGATATTGTAGCCAAACAATGTTGTCAGCAATTCTTGCCTTTTCCGAACACTATCAGGGTAACATAATTTATATTAACGAGTAAATGGTGCGCCAACATGTCATTTAATACACAAGACAATACATTGTATTTCAAGATTCATTCAGCATATTTCGAACAGACGTGTAACCTTAGATGATGGTTCAAGCAATAAACAAATCTCATTATTTAAATTTAGCAAAATCGAAGCACAAGAAAACAAATAAAAGTTAAACCAATTTGTTAAAAAAAAAGCAACATAAGCGCACAATCGAAAGCAGAAAGAAAGAAAGAAATATCAAACAAACATAAACCTGTGCCGTTGAGAAAATGTTTGAACGATGCTAAGTTATAATCGTTTGATGTGCAAGTTAGAGGCGAATGCGCATTGAGGACCAGCATTCTATGTTTGTTTTCCATTTAATGGCTTTTATATTTCGACATTTTATCAAATACTCAGCCTCATGTTTCGTCACAAACAGAATGACTGATATATTTCTGCATTGTATCAAATAGAATACCTCCGAATTTGGGATGAACAGAATGACTGATATATTTCTACGTTGTATCAAACAGAATACCTCCGATTTTGGGATAAACAGAGTGACTGATATATTTCTACATTTCATCACAATAGTCAACCACCTTCCTAACACAAAACATAACGACAATAAGTGTGTACAGCATGCCATCCGTGTGACAAATAAACTCGTTAATCTAGGCTCAACTCTTTCTGGTTTGCCTTTGTAATTAACCATCCACTTTGAAATGTATTAAGATTGATCTTTATTGCGATAATATTATACATTAATAAAAATACGAGAATAAATCCCAAACACAATAGAATTTCTCGGTACTTGCTATAACATTTTTAAACAGCGTTTTCATTTAATTATCAAAACAAAGTTGATATTGATAATTTTCCAGATCGATTCTGTAACATATGAACAAATTTCACAAAACGAAACAAATATCACAAATTTGGTCATCTGTTTCTGATTCTCACAAAATTTGATCCTGGTTAAATAAGTATGAATATGAAATTGGCTTCTTAATCCTTCTTTTAGATGCACAGTTAGACGTGATGTAGAGTGTAGTTTGTTCTGACAAATCTATTTAATGCAATGCTTCATAATGATTTCTGTGATACAATTCCATTCTGAATGTCACTGAATGATTGATTTTCGATTACGAAATTAATGTGATTTTCGAAAACGAAATGAACGTCACGTCATCCCATGGTATCATGACCTGTACAAAATCGGTCGAGGCTCACAATAATATTTCACCATTTTCAGCCCAAATATTCATGAGCATGCAATAAGTACACTGGAGAATGAATTTAGTAACGACAAATTTAATACACTTGAGGGTAACTGCGTTACACTGGAGAACGTATTTAATAAGCTGAAGGACAAATTTAATACACCAATGGACGTATATAATACACTGAAGGACAAAATTTGGAGCAAACACTGGAAAATTAATTGTGTACACTGGAGGGCATATGCATTAAACATGGAATACGTATTTAATAGATTGAAGGACAATTAACTAACTAAAGACTTTGTTAATACACTAAAGGACAGAATGTATTTAGCACACCGTAGTACGAATTTAGTACACTGAACGACGAATGAAATACATTGGAGGACAATATCAAATTCAGCAAATATCAATAACATGCAACGAAATTTTTATAAACAAATCTTACAAACGAACAATTAAAATAAATCAAACCAAATATGTATAACTATAATATATATATATATATTTATTTATGGGCTTTACATATTTATTTTAATATTATTGCTTGTTTGTTAGTGTTTAGTTTCTCATTACACGCTATCGTAATGTAAATTTATTCACTAGAGATGTTTTTTTCTTCTCCAGAAGATCGGCTGACCTGAATTATTCTTTGGTAAAAAAGTAATTTTGACCTAGATCCTGACCTGGATTCAGGGTTAGTGGCGACCACGTAAATAATTTTTTTAATTTTTTTTTTAAATGATTGGTTGTTGTCAAGGTCAAGAGGGGACTGGTGAATTAAGAAGTGAGGAACTTTTTATTCTTATAGTAAAATGATTGGTTCTCGTTATGGTAATACGAATCTTTGATTTAGTGAAATATTCTGAGTACAGGGCTTTTAACCTGACACTTAATCATTTTCTATTGCTGTAGCCAGTGTTGGAATTGATACTAACTTTTCTTCAGTTCATTCGGATTTGAAAATATTAATTAGTTTTTCTGGAATTATTTGATGTGTTCATATAAAATTCTTGGACAATAACAGTTTATCAAACTTGTATTCGGATAACCAACACAGGAGTGTCAAAAGTGTTAAATCTTGTAAGTCTGCAAGGAATTGTAGATAAATACCGTACAGACTAAGTCATACGCCATCGTCTTCTATCTTCGATTTTCCAACAGGACTCGAACTTGAATCTATTACAACATGTCATAACTAGGTATACAACATGTCATAACTAGGTATTTTAGAATTTAATTCGTGGATTTTTCTGGATTTTATTTTTCAGCTTTTATTGTCTTTTCCAGGGAAAGAAATTATTTATTAAATTTTGTAAAGCTAGTTTGTCTTCACTTTTTCTGTTTTACTGGTTATTAGAGTCTAAACAGGTGGCCATCGATGGATCTGTATTGTAACGCAATCATCGCACTTTAATTTGTATCGAAATCCAAAGCTCAAAACACAAACTATTTTTCAGAACTGATGTGACTATTTTAAATTAAATATCAAGTATAACTGTTATTATTAAGTATCAATTATATTTATTTTTATTATTATTATTATTATTATTATTATTATTATTATTATTATTATTATTATTATTATTATTATTATTCAGTATAAATTAATTACTGTCTCATGGATCTCCATATAAAATCTCAGTTAAAACCGTCACTTTTTGGTTGTCAATCCGTAATAGGTATTACAATGAAAGACAAGATGGTTTAAGTGGGGAATCATTTGTCTGTGATATGTGATAGGTACCGTCGGCAGCATTGTTAATTTTATGGGAATACAAATATAGAAATCGACTAAAGGATTCTGGATGACTACTG
Organism: Unio delphinus; assembly: GCA_029339505.1. Classification (NCBI taxonomy): domain Eukaryota; kingdom Metazoa; phylum Mollusca; class Bivalvia; order Unionida; family Unionidae; genus Unio; species Unio delphinus. The sequence continues at coordinate 16,512,701 of JAQISU010000087.1, forward strand.
CATCCACCATTTTTTCTCCGTTTCCTGGGAATGAAATGGCCGAGTAGTGTCTGTTATTGGTATTGTTTCCGGTGCACTAAAATCGTCCATTGTAATTTGTGTTAATCTCTTTTTTAATGATTTTAAAAAAAAATTGATAAAATGGCGATTGCAGGATTTGGATCCTTTAGCTCTAGGAAGATACAGAGATGTGTCAATAACACCCTGTCGAACTGATATTTAAAAGATTTCGTGGCGTTTCTCTTTTTATGCCTCTGTCATCACCATAAAATACAGCGAATAGTGAGTTGACCTAAACAATATACCAAAATAAATAGATCCCTGAGTTGTTTGTGAGACCTGCAGTTGAATAATGATCAACAAAATTAATTTGGACTATTAATATTAATAATAATAATAATAATGATAATAATAATAATAATAATAATAATAATAATAATAATAATAATAATAATAATAATTATAATAATGATAATTGTTGTTGTTGTTGTTGTTGTTGTTGTTGTTGTTGTTGTTGTAGTAGTAGTAGTAGTAGTAGTAGTAGTAGTAGTAGAAATTAGGATTTGACAAAGACACGATTACTCTACAAACCATATTACACTAACTATTAAATATTTCGGCTTGCATTTTAAAATATTCTTGTAACATATCAAAGAGCGTGTAGACAAGCAATGCACAATGAATCAGTCACGGAATAAATTTACATTCGGAAACCATCATTCGGTCATAAAACGTTAGAGAACCCAAAACTATCTGAGGGGAAAATAACAACAACAAAAAGCACTAATAACGAGACAAGATTGTAACTGAGTGATGACAAATGTTTCATTATATGCCATTGACAAAGATTGGCATACATTATTCATGTCTGAACTAAAACCTTTTTGAATTACGTACCATTTGAACTTTCATTGTCTGAAAAATTATTACGAATGTAAATGCAATGCTACCGTAAAAAAAACGATAAAATAATTTGATTATACTTAGATTCGCGTTTTTTGTGTGTGCAGTACATTACAAAGACTTAGAGAGAAGTCAGTAATATGAGAGAGAAAATGAAAGGTGATTCGATTGTGTGAACATGTTCTTGGCATGTCTGGGCATAAAGTAGACATTACCTGCTTATGTATCTGTCCACCTACCTGCTATCACTTCCCGTGTATATGAACGAACGTACTAAGCAACTTCTTTTTCTGTCTAACCTGTTCTTTAGATAGCACAACTACTGACTATAATACACAAATTATTTGTCGATAAAAATGCAACACCAGGAAAAATTGACGAACATCGGAAAAGATCTGATTGACAAACAACCATTCAGATAGAAATTAAGAAATGCGTGACCATAGTAAGCCAAGAGTTTTAAAACAATTGGGTTACAACACGAAGAACTAGTAATAGAAAACAAAGTAAAAAGTCAACATATTACATTTAGTTTACGTCCTGAAGTTCTTGGTTAATACCAGTTCTTTAAAACTCCTAGCATGCTTCATTTTCCATTAAGACTTCACTGGCGTCCACAAATGAGGATCACATTGCGTCATGTGTTAAAAAGTTATCGACCCAGCAAGCTCGCTAGTTTGTGAACGTATTAGGAAAACAGTTGCCTAGGAAACGAACCGTATACAATATAGCGAGACCGAATGATTGTGGCTTTTATTACAAGGAATCAAAATTGGCATCAAGGTCATTATCCAGTAGATATTTATAGCCGAGGTGACAGATGGTCAGATAGGTTGTTATTATGCACTCTGACGCATGATATAAAAGAAATTAGTTATTTTTAGAAACCGTTATTTTATATTAGAACTGACTAGTATCGAAATATTGTAATAGATTTGACAACTCTTGAACGTTTACATTACACACACACACACACACACACACACACACACACACACACACACACACACACACACATATATATATATATATATATATATATATATATATATATATATATATATATATATATATATATATATATATATATATATATATATATATATATATATATATATATATATATATATATATATATATTTCAACCACCGGATAGATGTATCATTATTGACAATGATCTCGTGGGGCGTTGTGAGTGTTACAGTTCTGACTTTCATTCGAAGAGGAATATGTACGTGAAGTTCACCTAACGTTAGTTGTAATGGAGAGAGAGAGAGAGAGAGAGAGAGAGAGAGAGAGAGAGAGAGAGAGAGAGAGAGAGAGAGAGAGAGAGAGAGAGAGAGAGAGAGAGAGATGGGGGTGGGGGTGGCTAATGTTTAATATTAGACATTCTACATTAGGAAGTGTATGAAGTGTTCTGGATATCCGTGTCATAGTGTTGTAATGGTTAGTCCTAAATATCGGTGGCCCCATGATGTTCAATGTTATTAAGTTTTAAAATATTTTTGTGCCCGCATGTTACAACACTACCTATGTTTTCATAAATCGACAGACAAAGGAATAAAAAGGTTTAGTAACTAATTCATTTGATGTATATACAGTATATTAAAACTACTGGAAACAAAACATTTGCGTAGCCGTTTTATCTTTCATACAAAGTTTTATTTAAGAGTAGATGGTACGTTTCTTTCGTTGTCATGAATATATGAAAAGCATGGTATAGAAACATTTAACAGAAGAATGATTCAAAAGCATTAGTTTCTGTCAGATGAAAGTTTTTCATTATTGCCAAGTATTTTTTTTTTGTAATTCCATTATCGTACAATATGTAGACTACATGGCTGCTTTACAATTCAATATATTCTTCTTATTGATTTCTGACAGCCTAATTTATGCTGTTGTATGTGTTTTCTTTCCATTGTTTATCCAATGACTGACAGCTTTTGCAAAAAGGACACGTGACAAGATTATCCTGAAACAATTTTCAGAAGTGTTACCAAATCGGCTTATATACACTATGTAGATTGATTAATGGTATACAAACAAAATTATTTTAATATATGTTACTACGCTACAAACGTTGTTTTCCAGTGTAAAGAAGCCTGTAGGAGGGATAGATAAAATTCGGAAAGGTATGTTGACTGTTGCTAAAATACATACATACATACATACATACATACATACATACATACATACATACATACATACATACATACATACATACATACATACATACATACATACATACATACATACATACATACATACATACATTTATTATTGGTAATAATACAGCGTCATAAATGTTACGAATTGCAGCCCTGTGAACAATGAAATGTCAAAGCCATTTGTGTGACATAGCCATATAAACTTGGTTACTGGCATCTTATTAAGCGGCGTGCGATTCACAGGTAAGTCAGTTGAATTTCCTGTGTTGGCTTTTAAGGAACATCAAGTGGGGGTCGTAAATCCACTATTGACAGACTGCCGGGAGGGGGCAATGTCTGTTAATTATGTAGACCATGGGTGAATCGACATCCACTCAGAGTTGAGCAGGGCGTGGCCACAATTGATATCGCAAGCTTAAATCTAGTATCTTGAAAACTAAATGTCAGTACTCGATAAATCATCTTTCGGGAAGTTATAAGCTAGTCCGACGTCATTCGAAAACTGCGTGAAACTTTGTTATTCTGGGAATTGCAAAGGAACTTCGGATAGGTCGGTGACTTATTTGCACGATTGTTGTAATCTGTAACGGCGAAGAAATTGTACTTTAATTATGTACAGTATGTATACTTCATTACTAGTATCGTTAGTTCGTAGAATTACCATTTGCAGTGTTTGATTCATTTGTCGTGTTTGATTACTTGTAGTGTTTGATAACCTTGTGCATTTTTTCATGTGATATTCTAGATTTGCAAATGCTGGATTGAATTATAACTTTGTATAATGGTATCAGTGTGCAAAATTAGGTATATTTGCCTATTTGTGGATACCTTATAGGAGTATCATGTGTAAGGGCATATCAGCGCATGGAAATTCGGATATTTATGTATACATTGTAGAAGTGCAATGTTGCAATGTACAGAAATGCGTCTATTTATGTGATATTGTTCTGAATAATAAGATTGATATATACATAATAAGCATTTGATACCGTGTACGCCATATAAGAAAGTATTGGTATTTCGATGTGCACGAATGCATGACCAAAGAAGGTAATGGCTTACCTGATGATAGATTGTTGTTTAGTGCGAGTCAATATAGCTAGAGGAATATGCTAATGTCCTTGTGTGTTCGTACAGGAAGCTTTTAGGGACCAGAGGGGCTGTAGGAGATAGAGGGAAATACCCTACTGCAGTTGGTCCCGAGTTCCTGGGAGACGAGAAAAGTAGAGAACGGAAGCAGAAGTTAATAGATTGGAGGGGAACTGGAGTACCAGTCCAAAGGATGCATTATACAGATGAGTATGAACACAGGCAGGAAGTAAATATATCACACTATGTCCGATGATGAAATAGGCGAGTGAAAGACGAGTCATAGGATTTTAAATATTGAATTTCATTTGAGAAATGACTGTTATTGAATGGTATAAAAGTGTTGTTTTTTTTAATTGAACCTTTTGTGTATTAGCTCGGAGCTTTGCATCTCTCTATCAATGCTTCAATTTCTAACAAAATCGAGCCAGGGTGGGTCTTCTGTAATAATTAAAATTAATAATGGGAGCACCCCACCCCAACCTAGTTAATGGGAACCTCTGCATACAAGTTGTGTTAGAACATCTTTGTGTTGCTTTTTTATATGAATGGGAGATAAGAAACTGAGCGGTAGTTCTTTAAATCGTTATGATCGTGATGGTTTCTTCAGAAGAGGCTTTAAAAAGGCAGTTTTGAAAAATGATTGGAATTCATCGGATGAGTTAGTTTTTAATAACATCAGTTAGTGAAGGTAACACTGAATCTAAGCACTAAAGCAGCAGTGATGTTGGAACTGGATAAAGTTCACATGCCTTTGGTGTACTCTTCAGCACGATTGCTCGTACTAAATCCATATAGACAGGATCAAATGCAACTAACGGATGCCGCTAGAATTCTGTATCACAAATGCACGGTGACGACCAGTCAATTGAAATTGTGTTGTCAAACATATATCTAATGGTTTGTACTTTGTCACAAGAAATTTTGCAATCAGGCCTGGAATGTCAATTAAAGAGAAGGTAGTTGGAGTGGTTTACATTTGTTTCCTGATATTATTTTGTTAGTTATCTTGAAGAGCACTTTGCAGCTGTACCATTTCGTGATCGTTGTACTGTAGTGAGCCGATTTTGCTGCATGGGCAGTGTTTTCGACGCTCTTCTTAGCGGCTTCATAGATTTGTTTATCATTGGCGAGTCGGGTGGAAAGCGAAAGCCTCTCAGCTTGCTTTAAAGCTGTCTCTTTTATAAGCGCGAAGCTGATCCTAACACTGCTATACAACGGAGAACACTTGAATTGATACTCTGTACTTTGTGGCTGGGGCATTTTTTTTTCAACCAACGAAGGCAGGTAGTTACCGAGTTGTTCTACTTTAGGAGATTGAAGTTGTTAGGTTTGCTTGGATGTCATGCATTAGTTTGGTTCTATTTTTCATACAGAAGTTTCTCTTAGAAGAGAATACAAGTGGAGGGTTATGAACTGATATATTAAAATGACATATATAGCAGAAGTGTTCTGCTGCACGTTCGTGGGATACAAAGGTGGACAGAATACTATTATCATCAGGTCCATGAAGATTCCAGTCTAAAATGGGATGACGTTTATGTGTGGGTTGGTTAACTGACTGTTTGAAGTTGAAAACATGAATAGAATCTAGGCGTTTTATTAATCCTGCATAATCTTCTTGTACACGTAGGTAAGCTCCGTTTCCAGACAGTTCGGTATACACCTTTTTTTGAAACCATCTTTCACTAGAAATAAGTAACGTTTTCTTAGAATGAATAACCCACGTGGAAGTCTGGCTTAATGTACGTTTAAAGCAGGGATAACATGTAACATCAAGCACGCATGAAACTGAACTTGTTTTCGATGATATGTATGGACAATAGGTTGATGAACTCAACACACCACTGACTGCACGAGACACATCTGTTCATGGAGAGGTCAACACGCATATGAACAATAATCTTCTCCGAGATTATAGAAAGAGTATTTTATTCAGACAAGTTTTGAAATATCACTAACTACGAACACAAATTTGCATATCATACGGCTCCGCTGTAACCAAGACGACCGAAAGAATAAACAAATTGTGAAAAATACTTTGGCCTGCCTATGTTTATAAATATTGGAAACCTGCAATAAATTTCCTCAAGTTTTGAATAATGAACGTTTCTATATTTTTGTTTCGATTAAATTTTGTGTCTGTTGTTGAAGATACTTTCTACATTTTTTTAAACACTAGAGACCAACATTGCATCATGTTATTTCTTCCGGGTCAATGTATATATCTATGTACATATGTTGCAATGTTCTCCCTTGTGTTTTGTAACAAATCGAAAAGCGACGGAGTGACGTTTTTCCAGTAATGAAATGTTCCCAAACCATACATTGCTAGATTAAAATAGTATGGGGCCTGTGACACATGCTATAAAAGGAACCTAAATGTTTAAAAGACACGATTAAAGCACATACATTTTTAACTTGCATAGTAGCGTAATTATATTTTTTCATTGCTATACATTCAGATAATACGACACATATGTCTGATATTTCAGTAATAGTATTATTCACATGTAGATAAGTGGAAGCTTGAAAGCATTCAGCTCGGGGCCCTTGAGGGGTCGGTACATATGTTACTTTCGCCACTAGGATAATTCGGCACGGAATGCATACCTCCTGAAGTACCATTAATACTACTGTTATGGAGGAATGAGAACTAGTCAAGACATGGACGAAGATAAATATAGTATTGATGTTTTTTTAATTCTAAGTTTAGTTTAGGGATAAGATTAGTTATTAATGAGTAAGATTTTAATAGAGTCTTTTGAGAGTTTATCCTAGTTGTAACTGAAGAAAATACCAGTTTATTTTTGGAATTGTATTCCTTTTAAGAGACTTGAGTTTGCTGGAATCCGTTAGTCTCGTAAGACGATCGAAGTGCGCCCATGAGAACTGTCTCTTCTAGTGCTTGTGTAGCGTCTGTAGTGGCTATGTATCTCAACACTGGAGGGGCAGTCCTTGATGCGTTTGCCAGCACTTGAAACTTGTCTCAGGTTTGTGTTGGAGCTGATTCTTCTTCGTCCGAGATCGCTTTTCATCAGGTAGCATGCGTAGCTTGTCCTCACCAGCTTGCCAGCTAGTGATCAAAGCATGTCGCCAGCTGGGCCTGTCTAGAGCAAGCTCTTCCTAGGTGTTGACATCGATGTCAAGGGCTTTCATGTCGCAGAGATGTGGCCGTACGATTGACCTGTTGACAGAGATGTGGCCGTACGATTGACCTGTTGACAGAGATGTGGCCGTACGATTGACCTGTTGACAGAGGCAAGTTCCGAATAAAGAAGTTCTTAGAGGATCCGTCCGTCATCCATCCGACATACATCGCCGTACCATCTGATGCGACATTGGCGGAGAAGTGTGACCATGCTCGGAATCTTGGCACGTTCAAGAACCTTGTACTTTGTTACTTGATCAATCCAAGTGGTCCCGAGTATGAGTCAGATACATCGCATGTGAAAGTCGCCCAGTCTTGTCTCTTGTGATGCGTACAACCAAGGTTTAGCTAGCGTATAGAGAGTGCTTAGTACGATGGCACAGTACACGTCAATCTTATTGTACAGAGTCAGTATAATGTTCTTCCACGCTCTTTACGATAAGCAGGAGAGCGTTGCTGATGCCTTTCCAATCCGCTTTGTGAACTCACCATCGAGCAATAGGTTGTTGATGATAGTTGAGCCGAGGTACGTGAACTGACTACCTCAAGTTCATAGTTATTGATGATAATGTTTGGGGTTCAGCATTCTGATCCATTCCGTTTTTTGTTTCTTTAGGCCGACGGTCAGCCCAAACTAACCGCATGCTTTAGCAAAGCGGTCCATCTGGTGCTGTAACTCAGCTTCCGTGTGAATGGCTAGGGGAACGTCGTCTGATTCACACACTTCGCTGTTTGCCTTTATTCGTGCCAGGCTGAACAGTTTGCCGTCCGATCGCGTGTGCAGGTAGAACTTTTCTGTTGACGTTTCAAAACATGCTTGAGCAGGACAGCGAAGAAAATGTCTAAGACCGTGGGGGCTCGGGCGCAAAACTGGTTCACTCCGCTGAGGATGTTGAAGGGGTCAGACGTTGAGCCATCGAATTGCACTGTGCCTTTCATGTCATCGTGAAGGACTGGATCATGCTTAGCAGCTTTGGAGGCCATCCAATCTTCGCCAGGATTGTGAAGAGTCAGTCTCGTCTGACCAGGAAATCAAACGCCTTGGTGAGGCCTATAAAGGCCAGAAAGAGTGGTTTGTGTTGTTTTCTGTATTGCTCTAGCAATTGTCTGAAGGAGATATCGTATCAATTGTGGATACTCTCTGTCAGCATGCATCTGCAGTCTGTTCAAGATAACGCATGCGAAGACTCTACCCATGATGTTGAGAAGGGATATGCCCCGGTAGTTGTTGCAGTCACTTATTTCGCCTTCGGTCTTGTACAGGGTTACGATGTGAAAAGCTCCCAGTCCTTTCTCTTGTGAGGCGTACAATTCAGGTTTAGCTAGCATATAGAGAGTGCTTAGCACGATGGTACGGTACACGGAGATCTTCTTGTTCAGGGTCATATATATATATATATATATATATATATATATATATATATATATATATATATATATATATATATATATATATATATATATATATATTGTGTGTGTGTGTGTGTGTGTGTGTGTCGAGAGGGTGCATCTCACTCCGGTGACGGTGAGACCGTAATGTTAGAACTGGTCGACCTGGTGTCCGGATAATGTGATTGGATTGTGTGGGACATGATCCTACATGTCTACGGTATGATGCCCCATTGCTTGATATCACTATAGGTTATCACACTGCGTAATCATTGCGACTGGTACTGGACTTTGAAAGCTACTTTTAACACACACACACACACACACACACACACACACACAGAGTCACACACACGCACGCACACTCACACTGCTTGCTTTGTATTTCATTCTCATGATCTGCATTTTTGCGGTCTTCTATAGTCATTTTGCTATAACACTAGTTCTAACTCTTTCCTCATAAATCATTTTACGATAGTACTGTGTCTGATTCAATCCTTCATAAGTGTTTCCATTGAAGCTATAAGCCTTTCCTAATCCTAAAGACGCTTTGAAAGTATACACAAATCAACCTTATTATTAAATCTTTGTGTACACTATACAATGATCAGGAAGAGATGCTTGAATCCATACAACAAATACAACACCAGATGTTTGCCGCATTTGATGTTTCTTTCTTTTTTGTTGTTCGTTTTTAAATGTCTGAGACAGTATAACACGTTTTAAGATAATATGCTTTGATGGCGAATATGAGATTAAAGGTCTCTATCTAGTAAATAAAATATTTTCCACCTATGATACCCGAGTTACAGTTAGGCACAATAGCACCCTTGCACCTTACATGACGCGTGAGGGAGTAAAAACAAATACTCTGAAACATAGTTAAAGAATGTATCCATTGTTTGGATGTGTTTCATTTTTCACAAAAGATCACAATTTTATATTATAGTGGTTTAAATTTACGTTGTGTTAAACATGCTAAAACACTCTTTAAGGATAAAATTTTATTCAACGTTACCATCAAACTATATCTCCGCTCGACTCAATCCACTCCACTACACATATCGTAAATACAACGATCAGTCTATAAATCAGACGGCAATCTGTTGAAACAAGTCGGAGAATGACCCTACTACTATGTAACAAGGAAACCCGAATATTGCTAAATAATATGGTCCAACTGCGCCAATCGATAACAATTTGTATGTTTGATTTTATCCACAACATCTGGCGACGTGCTTTACCCAATACGAATCAAGTGAGGGCAATCAAAAATAGATAACTTGCAGAAATAAGCAGCATTATGTAAGTCTTAGAGAATATTGTTTTATTTAAGAAATACCAGTTATATATATCTTAAGATATTTTGAATCAAAGTTTATTTCTTAGCAGCCACAATTCAGATAGAGATATCCTATGTTCCTGTATAAACAGCTTCTGAATCATGGTTTTGTAGTCTCAGGACTCTTCAGACGGTTGAAATCTAATCAGATTTCCAATATATAATAAATATAACTCTGTTTGCTGTTCATTGTTTTTGTTTCATCTTCAAAGTTACTTTTTACACAGCATTATTATATCGTACTGATGTCACAAGTACAGCTGAGTTACAACACACCAAGGTTTCTCTTTGATTATTGGAAAAAATGCTGCGCGTTTTTCCCATCGATGCCTCTACTAGCGCAGACGCAGTAACAGTGATATAGTTAGAACGAATGATGAATGTATAAAGAAGTGTGATTAGCGTGTAGTCAGTCACTCTCATGCTAGTGGTAAGACAGCTCGCGCCAGCATCTTGTACACGGCGGTTAGAGTTGTAAAATGGAATGTTATGATTTGATGGAATTCTTCTGTAGGTAAGGATATCAAAATGACTTTCACAAAAAGGGATATATATATATATATATATATATATATATATATATATATATATATATATATATATATATATATATATATATATATATATATATATATATATATATGTTGTGTGTGTGCGTGTGTGTGTTTCAAGAACTGTTTTCGTCTGCTTCAATTCTTCATTTCAAACGTTGATTTGAGTAACATCATGCCGGAAAGACAGTATGTAACATACACTTAAATGGATGAAATGACATAAAATAAATTCATGAAAATAAATAAATGTTTTCTGAATAATTGAGATATAGAATACAGGAAAAACGATTCCACCGGATATGTCAAAATTAAAATTTCGCATCTCTTTCAATGAGGATGCTCTTTGACACGCATGAACGGAAAACTAGATTCTGAGGGTTGGTATCTTCCTGCACGTGTTCCCTTTTTCCGGTATTTGCAAGTAATTATGGTTTTATTGGCTATTAAAAGCTTATGTGTATTAATATTCATTTATGCTATACAGGGAGGCGAGGTTAATAATACATTCCAGATGTTTACCATATGTTATGAATATTACCTCGGTCATATCGATTTGTTTTGTCTAACATCATTCCAGATTATACAATTTGAAGTTTTTATATGACAGTTTTCTCAAAGTTTCAATTTTTCTCGCAATGTTTACCTTTCATAGAGAAGATGGGAAAATGCGATTCGGTGTTTAGTAGTCTAATATTTGAAAGTATCTTTAAATGGAAACGATGAAGTACGTACTTGATAGCACCAGTGTACTACGATTTGGGTTAATTTTTGTTCGATGCTCCAGTTGTACATAAAGTGTTATACCAGATGTTTGCAGATGCGAAAAAGTAAGTACGTATCTGACCGCGTGGAAATCATATTAAAGGGCTGGTCAGTGTTCTTTTGAATGAGTAATTTTGAATAATTAATACTCCATCATCGTCTTGGTATTTTGATTTCTCAAATTGTAAAACTTGGAATCTAAGCTGATATGGTCAGTTAATATTAGTGTATCAGACATAGATCGGGCATAGCTATCGAGGCATGCTAACGTATCATAGATTAGACAAGGTTGTCGTCAAATGTGAGTGTATACTAAAAGTTTGGGCGTGACTGTCGCCATATCTTCGTATATTGGGTTGGTCAAGGCTGTCGTCAAATTTTAGTAACTCAGTCGGGCATGGCTGTCGTCAGGTATTAATGTATGATAGATCGGAATTGGCAGTCAGCAAATTTAGTGGTGCATAGATAGGGCATGGCGGTCGTCAGATATTAATGCATCATAGATCGGGCATGACCGTCGTCTGATATTAGTTAAATATAGATCGGGCATCAGGTATAAATGCATCATAGATTGGGCATGACAGTCAGCAGGCTTTAGTGGTTCATAGATATGGCTTGGCTGTCGTCATATATTTGTATATACTAGATCGGGCATGGATGTCGTCAGATATTAGTGTATACTAGATCGGGCATTGATGTTAGATATTAGTATATACTAGATCGAGCACGGCTGTCGTCACGTATTATTGTATACTAGATTGGGCATTGATGTCAGATATTAGTATATACTAGATCGAGCATGGCTGTCGTCAGGTATTAGTCTATACTAGATTGGGTATTGATGTTAGATATTAGTATATACTAGATCGAGCATGGCTGTCGTCAGGTATTAGTCTATACTAGATTGGGCATTGATGTTAGATAATAGTATATACTAGATCGGGCATGGATGTCGTCAGATATTATTATATACTAGATTGGGCATTGATGTTAGATATTAGTATATACTAGATCGAGCATGGCTGTCGTCAGGTATTAGTCTATACTAGATTGGGCATTGATGTTAGATATTAGTATATACTAGATCGGGCATGGATGTCGTCAGATATTATTATATACTAGATTGGGCATTGATGCCGTCAGAATGTAGTATGCACTACATAGATGTCGTCAGATATTAGTGTATACTAGATTGGGCATAGATGTCGTCATACATTAGTGTATCATATATTGGCATTGATGTCTTCAGATATTAGTGTATCATAGATTGGGCATGGATGTTTTTCAGACATTAATACATCATAAATCTGGCATGTCTGTTTGGATTTGGCTTTGGAATTTTTAACGTAGCTTTAACGGATGTTCAGTCCTACGATGTCTGTATTGTGGCCGTTTATAAGCTATACCTAGCACTGGAACATCATGTCGCAGACATGTAGCATGCCTTCCTAACAAGTCACATTATCCTGACACCAGGCCGACCAGTCCTAACACTAACCTCTTAATGCTGAGCGTCAATCGAGGCAGCTGTTAGTAACATTTTTGTAAAAGTCTTTGGTATAACTCGGGTGGTGATCGAGCCCACGACCTCCGCATCATATATTAGTGCATTAAGATTTGGCATTCATGTCAGCAGATAAGATTATCATAGATTGGGCATTGATGTCGTCAGACATTAATAGGTCCCAGATCTGGCATGGCTCTTTGCAGACATTGAATGTTTATTGTGCGATGTAATTTACAATTCTTAGTTACATTATTTCTTGGCTTAAAGGTAGGACCAGACTGAGAGAAGCCATAAAACTTGATCTATCGTCGCATAAGGCTAACACGTATGTAGAGATCCTGATTTGCAGGCACATTGCGCGACGACAGATGGTTGTCTCTGTAGTTTCTAGCTGGATCCGACTTGGACGCGAATTAGGATGATATACCAATTGTATTTTGTACATGTTGGATACAAAATTACAGGCAGTGGTCACAACAGGTACGATATATTTTGTACATGTTAGGTGCGAAATGACAGGCTATGGTCACAAATTTTTCGTTCAAAAACCGGTAATTGTCTAACGTTGAATAGCTAATGACGCGTCGCAGTAGTATTTAAGTCAACTTGAGCATATACACTTACATTAACAAACATGACTTGAAGCGTGCTAGATTCGAAGAGAGAGAGAGAGAGAGAGAGAGAGAGAGAGAGAGAGAGAGAGAGAGAGAGAGAGAGAGAGAGAGAGAGAGAGATCAAATGCTGTGTTTTGTGTGTGCTTGTAACGTAGCTTTACTAGTTTTAGTCACATTGCTATGATGGCTCCAGTGTGTCAGTTGATAATGTCTTGCACTGGGGCATCATCCCGTAGACAGGTAGCATCATGTCATACCCATTGATAATATCTTGACGCCAGACCGACTGCAATCCTAGTACGAACCTCATAATTCAGAACGCCAAGCGAGGCAGCTGCTAGCATCATTTTGTTATAAATCTTTGATATAACTCAGTCGGGGTTCAAATCCACGACATCCAGCATTGTGTGACGTGAGATAGTCTTGACAGTAGCTGACGTTCGTGTTGATAGTAGATGACGTTAGCTAGTGTTGACATGATTTGACGTTAGTGTAGACAGGAGCTGACGTTCGTGGTGATAGTAGTTGCGATAGCAGTTGACGTTAGCTTGGGGAGGCTCTCCGTTTCTGTTTTCATTATATGCAGGCATGATCCATAATTGATTACATTGTTTACAAATGTAATTACTGTAAAAATTCTAAATAGCCTATACATTGTTTCCGTTAGGAAAGAAACATTATGTTTACTCAAACCCTATTGTTGTTCTAATATAAAATTTCTTCAATCGTTTGTTCCCATGAAGTTTTATAATATACATATTTGATGATTAAAAGTGAAGTTTCAATATTAAATTGGTCACAAAAGTTACATGGGTTATAGAGACACATGTCAAGTCCTTCTTCCAGTTAGTTAACATCGACATCAGATTGGTTTATTCCAGTGGAAACGTCAACATGTATTTATGATAAAAGATTGGATAGTAGCTCAGACTTGATACCATGTATTCAAAAAGAGAACAATGTAATCAAATTAAGAATATACTAACTTTTCATAAAATATTAAAATGTATAAAGAATAATTACAATTAATTAAGCACGTACGTGTTTTTGGGACGCTAATGTACAAGCATAACAAGTTCTTTACTTAAATATGTTTGCTTGTCTTTTTGCAGATACATACAAGTGCGAAGATAACCTAGATCTAACCTAATTGTGAAGGTTATTTGGCAAAGATATGTTGAAGGATATTTGGCAAGGATCCCGCTGTTGTTTCTTTGTAGACATCTGAAAAACATAACAGTGGAACCATGGATTGTTGATGATCTACAACTCTGTGCGTTTGATATATGGCCTTCATGCCATCATTTGATATTGCTATCGGAATAACTCCAAAATAATTAATTAATCAAAGACTCTATTCAGGATGAATTTCTTAGACTGGTCTGGGGACTTATACCTTAACGTAGTTATTCATGCTTCATCACAAAGTTGACTATTTGAGAGGAAATAATAGCATTGTATTTATATACGCAAAGATCATATTTGAATATAAATATACACAGGTACAGTTTTACAATATACTCAGCTCGATCCCAGACCAGCGATTGTCAAAGCTTTTTCCACAATTAAAATACAGGATTTACAGATGCAAAAAGCAGACAGTTCATCACAACGGTATTGTAGAAACAAAGGTCATGTTCTGAGTGTTTCCATGGCATCATGCTAGTTGTAGAATATCGGAGATTATCTGAGAATCCATCTGTTACTGATTAATGACTTGCGTAGGAACAACATGTCCAATTAATTGTAAATTGTGTTCATCTGAAATCAAACGAGTCGTGTACCACACTGCATATGCAGTTCTTTCCTGTTCCATCCCGGTGAAAGTGCTATACACCGTGTACTAGTCAAATATTTTCATTCTATCATGCAGCTGATCGAAGCCGAATACATATTTTATGGGAAAAGCGACAAGTGTTTATCTGATTCTATCGGAGGTTTTGTTCACATTCAGAAGTGTATTCCTCACACATTGTGGATGCATACTGAATACCTATCTAATTCGATGTGTTAGGATTGAAATAACTGTATTTTAATGAGATTTTTACGAGCAATCATTGCACGTTCGATTTGGGTGTCGGTCACATTTTATGCTCTTTTACATTATAACACGCTTTAACAATTAGCATTTGATCGTGAATAATTCAATGCTTGTTACAACATAATACAAACTCTCTTCTCGTTGACTAGAAGCAGATCGAAGTGAAAGACCAATTTGAGCAGTCACCTGGAGGAGATCTGCGTATTAAGATTCGTAGAATCCTTTTTATTTTCTGGCAATCGAAGGCTGGCGTGGAATTAGTTCCGAATAATTATTGTTGCACAGTAGTTGAGATCCATTTTTAAAAGCTGAAGATTTAATCAAAATCCATGTAAAAAAAGAAGAAAGAATTGACCAAAATAACACATTTACACTATAATATTTCTGGAACGGATTAACCATGTTGCCAAAAGAAGTCGAAAATCATGTTGAAAAGATGCATTAAACTATACATGTTATTCATTATGCTTGGTGTATATCCTTGATGGAATTCGGAACAAGGAAAAAGACGACCATTTTGTTCAGTTTGCATGGGCCTCTAGGGGTCGTAGTTGCACCCGCAGCCCCAGGCGGCTAGTTTAAAACTATGAAGAAGCAGAACGTTCGAACCTTATCGCTAATTGTCTGCACATTTACATATCTACTGGTGGGAGCGGCTGTGTTTGATGCCCTTGAATCAGAGTACGAGATAGAGAGAAAACGGGAACTATTCGCAGAGGAAAAGATGATCCGAGAAAAATACAATATTTCGTATTCGGACTTTTCCAGACTGAGGTATAACATCATTAAATCCGATCCTTACAAGGCCGGAATTCAATGGAAATTCGCTGGTGCTTTCTACTTCTCTCTTACAGTGATTACAACAATCGGTAAGGTTTTTTTTTTTTTTTGTCATTTATGTGTCACTTGTTTGTGGCGACTTTATATTTAAAGAAATTATCTATTTGCACTGCCGCCATGTCTTAACTTTTGGATAGACCTTTCTACTGTAGTAGAAAACAAACTGCGAAACAACTGTTCAACGCATTAGGGACGAGTAGAAACATGTCGACTTGTCATGCCAATAGCTCATGATCGAATCCCATTCGCAAAATTTAGATTTTTTAAATGCTGTGGTATCTTTAATTAGGAAATAATTACGTTACTCATATTTAGATTGCGAGAATAAATTTTAACTTAAGCCTAAGTACCATTCAGGACGAATTATACTAAAAATAGTATTTCTCAGCTAAGTACACGGCAAACCTGGTACAGCCTTGAACATATTTAAATGTACTGACACATCATTACACAACCAACTTATTCACCTTTACTGCGGCATGCGTGAAGAACTCTATTGTTCCCCTGTGATTAACGCATATTACACAGGGCTACCACCCTCATCGCCTGCACCCCAAATAACTAATTTTGGAGCACCAATCCTCTTGACAATGTAGTTGGTTAGAAGTAAAAGGGCTGTGTATTATTTCAGTGAAGCACACGCCCTATTTGTCTTGTTGAACACTTGAAGATAGATTGTTTTGGTTTTGCACAATAATACTCATCAACCCACATACACACAAATACATATAGTTATACATACCTAATGAATCATCCCCTCATATGTTGCATAATAATTTAGCATTCCCAGCATTCCCAGCGAATCCGCTGATGTATTGCCCGATCACTTCTTATATGTGGCTTAATTTTCAATTTATGTTATCGAAACGGACTTCTCTTTAGTATCATAATCGTATTAGGGGGCCCCAAGTGGCCGTGTGGTCTAAAGCGCTTTCCGTTCCGGATCACTGCCATCTCACCTCTGTCTGCGTGGGTTCGAGTCAAAGATTCGGCTAATGTAGTTATGTGAGAAAGCTTGCCAGTAGCTTCTCGTGGGTCGGTGGTTCTTTCCGGGGGTTTTCCCCGGTTTCTTCCTCTACCATTAATACTGGCCGCCATGTATAACCTATCGTGTGCTGAAAAATGGCGTTAAACTCTACAACAACAACAACAACAACAACAATCAGAATCGTATCAAGACATGTGTTGATACATACATACATACATACATACATACATACATACATACATACATACATACATACATACATACATACATACATATACGTACCCGCGACCTCCCTCATCCGAGGCGGACGGTCTAACCACTGAGACACCGCGGCAGTCTTACGTAATTTGAAAAAGCTTGAAGCATGCAGTGTCTAGATCATAGTTATTATAAATTGGACTACATTGTGACTCAAGATATAATCCTGTATCTTACATATTACGGTTTTATGCTTGCTGACTGCCGTATCTTTTCTGTATTGAATCTATTTAGAGATGCATGTGTTAAATATATTATACTAAGTTGACGCGCCGTTAAATCTTGTAACGGAGATAAACCGTTTGTGTGATTAAACTAGTTGTATGCGGCTTAAATTAGCAATACAAATCTCCAGTTGTATCTCTTATGTTACCTGGAGAATCATGGGAATCCTTTAGAAAGGATAAATTATACATAAAATAGTTGTACTCTTTGTCGAAGACCGTGCATAATTTACGATCTTTCCTATATTAGATCGCTAGTTTGCTTGTAAACATTTAAAGACTCTACGTGCGCAATTATAGTGGATTTATGTTTCAAAATACGTCGATTTGTAAAATGCAGTTTGAGTCATCATGCTTGGAACTTCACTCATGAAAAGCTATTTATTTTTTTTAATTCTTTTTTTTTCTTTTGAGTACTATTACTAAGCACTATAACCTTATATATTATGGGAGGTTAAAATGAGGAAAGAATGCGACATTTTTTGAGAGTTCGTAATGCATAATAGTATACTTGCGTTACAAATATCACCCATTGTTCTTGTCTGCTACTTAATGCAATGAAAAATTGGACCGAGGGAATTCGGTCCTGTGTCGCATTAAAACAACACAGAATACAGTAGATATCGATACACGTAAAGAATAAAGTGACAAACGGCTGCTAATTATTATGTAAAGAATACAATCAGCTTTTATAATGTAAATGTCCATTTGAATCAATTTTCCAAATTTAGCTTCAATGTGTATATCGAGGTGGCAGAAGTATGGATGCATCGACACATCGCTGAATCATTTCACGTGAAGCTCTATTAATAAAGCAGCAAATTTATCGATGCATCGAGACGTCGGTGAATTGTTTTACCTCAAGTTTTTTGGGTAACAAAACAGAACATTGTCGATGCATCGACACATTGGTAAATGGTTTCACCTCTGTTTCCTTTTATAAAAAATCCGAATGCTAACCTTCCTGAACGAACCTTTTAATACCGGAAATCAGAGTTCTATACGTACACTCACACCCCATCCACTGGGTTTAAATGTGAGCGAATTACACTGGAAAATAATCTGTCGATTAACAGTGGCATGTTTGCACGGAAAATACGATTGTACTGTTTTGAACCGATAACACGTCTTAGATGATTTAGCATGCACTTACTGGGAGCTAAATTGAAAATACCGAATCTGATAACAGCTGTCTGCGTCGGACCACCAAAACGTTTGTTTTCTTTTCTGAATAGACTTAAACGGTATTGAATGATCTTTGTTTTTATATATGTACGCAACTGTTAAAAACATTACGTTTTCCCCAGGTTATATTAATCATTTCACATGCTCAAAGACCACGAGGCGCTATCTACATTTACAATAACGATATACAGTTGATAAAATGGTCCCAGCAGGATAGCCGTGTCTCTTGCCAAGAGGGGTGGGAAAAAAACAACACCAGCACCGGTTGAGAGAACATGAACGCCTTTGCTCTGAAGGTTGTTATTTAGATAATGCGTATCATCGTTATTTTCAATTAACTGCTTCGCATCTAAAAAGATTTGTTTTACACATGCTTCACTTGTATGTTGTATGCAGATGATTCATTTTGTGCACATATCTGCAATACATCATGTAACGTCTCCGTCTTCGTAAGGAAGGGGGGGATGGTGGTGGTAGTTAATTTGATTTAGCTAAGTTATCCAGGGAATGACTTCGCTCGATATATGACCAGGTATGATTGAAAGATAGAATATCAACATAAAACTGGGCAAGATTATTGAGAAGAAATAAAGACCTCTTGGACAAAAAAAAAACAATTTTAAGTAAACAAATTAACAGTGGTAATTTCAATTCAGCTTAAAACGATTTAAACAGGATTTACTAGAGGTATCTAATATGGAGTTATTTCATTATCATAACGAGTGGTGAAAAGAGCGCAGTGTCCACGACTGATTGAATCACCTTCATCTCGACCGTGTTCCAACGTTTCCTATTTCCTCGAGTCGTCCTATTCCGGCTACCTCGTCCTTATTTGGCTGTCTAGATTTTACTCTGTACTCGTCACTTTCCCCTTTCGTACTTCATTCGTCACTTCTATCTCTTCGGACTTCACTCGTCACTTTCCCTTTTTGGACTTCACTCGTTCCATTTTCCGGGCTCCGTCCTCGGACTGTCGAGTTACCTTTCTCTCTGAAATCAGTTTTCTTCATGCGTTTAACTTTAGAACTTGTGCATCAACACTAAACCCTGTCTTTCTCACAAGACAGACACATGGCCTCTTTCTCGTTTAACGAATAGAGCACTATGCTTGTCTAGGTTTCCTCGGAGCCAACCTTCTCTCTCTCGGAAAATTTCGGAATGAAGAAGTTCGATTAAGGTTGTCACTTTAAAGCCTATTACGTCCAAGGTGTACACCTTAATTTTACTTGGCCAATCATAAGCAGTGATTTCTAAAACAATTCTTAAGACAATCATTTGTTTCGTCAGTCAGAATCTCTGAACTACGTTCTATCACATCTCCCTTAATTTGTATAATGACTATTTGACACGGATCGGAAGTTCAGCTATCTCTTTCTCAAAACCCGTTTTAAGATATCAGATCAATTTCATTGAATTGGAACACTGGCATCTTTTATGTTTTAACACTGACACAGAAGAAAATAGGAATAAAAGTCGAAATGACCTTTCCCAATTACTCCACCTTAATAAAATCTTAATGCTCGGTGCATTCAAATTTAAGGTTCCGTGCTGATTCAAAATTCAATATTTTACATAGGCTCCATTTGTAAGAAAAAAGTCTTGGATTTTGCTCTTCGAAGTTTGAAGTTGCATCCAAATTATTGTTTACATGTCCTTATATGACCCATTAACATCAGAATCAATTAGTCTGCTCAGAAAATCTGCTCCTAGATTGGCGATTACATGAATGCAACGCAATTGAACTTGATATTCCTGGAGAAATCATAATCATCTCATTAAAAAACCTTTATCAACTTAGCTTGGGCCAAAAAGCCAAGTGGCTGGTGGTCAGTTTCCAGAATAAAATTGTTCCCATACATATAGCGCTAAAATTTAGAGTTCTCAAAGATAACCGCTAGGCTTTCTCTTTAAATAACCTAATACTTATGCTCAGCTGGCAACACATTCATACTCCCATACGCTACCGGAAATAATATCCCATCATGCTTATGCAGTAAACCTGTACCAAGACCCCTATCAGAAGCATCGATACGTAAGAGAAAGTCCTTTGCCACGTACGGTTGTCTCACTACGGCGTCTGACGTCTACCTATCCTTCAACGTCTGAAATGCTCTCTCATAAGTGTCTGTCGAAATAACCTTTGTTGGAGCCTTCTTCCTTGCCACGTCAGTCAACGGACTAACAATAGCGCTGAAGTATGCAATATACTAATGATAATAGCATGCAAATCCTTTTAAAAAAATCGTACTTATAGTTTTGTAGTTGGGCGTGCGGCGTTCAGAAGTTAGTCGACTTTACCACTGTATCTGGTTAATGTATCTTCACTGAGTGTGTATCCTATATAAATGATATAAGCCAATCTCCGCAATACTATCTGACATTTCGAGTGACGGGCGGTTAGCTCTGACTAAGTCGTTCCAGAATTGTTTTCAGTAAGAGCACGTGTTCTTCTCAAATAGGTGTCGCCAAAAACAAATCGTCCATGAAATTTGAAACTCCGGTCCCTCTTAAAGGTTTTAGCAGTTTCCTCATCATTCGGATGAAAATGCTTGGTGCATTCTGGACCCTGAACGGCATGAATGCCTATTGGTATGTCCAACCTGGTGTTGCAAAGACAAGTTGTGGACGGTCTGCCTTGCGAACTGGGATTTGCCAATGTCTTTTGGACTAGTATGTTTTGGCGTTGGTTACTCCTGCAAATATGGACTCAGGGTCCGGAAGAAATTAGAAATAAAGGTCGAAATGACCTTTCCCAAGTAATTTCCTGGTCTAAATGTAATAAAATATTAATTTTGGGCGCATTCAACTTTCAGGTTCAGTGCTTATTAAAAATTTGATACTTCAGAATCATCCAGAGTTGTTTGTTTTCCCTGCTATTGAGTGTGCACTATTGCATAATTCGGTAGCAACTAAATGACATATGGTACTAAATGGGAACCCACCTGGAAATGGATATATATATATATATATATATATATATATATATATATATATATATATATATATATATATATATATATATATATATATATATATATATATATATATATATATATTGGTTTGTATTGCCAGTTTTAGTTGATAATGAATGTTATTTGTAGAAAAACAAATCTTCTGAGAGCTTATCCTAGCTGTAAACTTAAAAAGTCATTTTTTTTCTTCATGGAATTTTAGCCCTTTCTGTCTTGGGGCTAGAACTCTCATTTCATTACTAAAATTAGCACATGACTCTTTGGTGTGGAATTGAAAGCATATGTTTCAAACACATGTAGGTCAGGAAAATGGCGCGTCTCATAACATTTTCTTTACACAGAAGCATTCGTCCAGGTTTCATACATAACGATAAAAAAAAGGTTTAATCATGAGCACTTAGGAATTTCAAGTTACTGAAGTTTTAATGTCATGGTTTTGGCATAGGTTTACTATCTGAACTGAATTAGTATCGTGATTTATAAAGAACGCTCTCTTACTATAGTCTTGGCGTATTCGCAGCTGATAAATATCTCTACAAGAGAGGTCACGAATATTAGCTGTTTACGTATATCATAAAAAGGTATTAGTGAAGCATACACACATGCATGTGCCAATTATTACACATATACGCATTTATTATGATGCAAGAAAGACCTCAGCTGCATTGAACTCCTTATAATATTCTTCTCCGATACTAAGTACGCTTTGATACTGTTATGCATGTTCTTTTAAATGTTCCTTTCGTATTCCTATATTTCACAACCCCGGTAATACAAACACCTCGATAATACGGATTACTACCAGAAACGCGTATAGTCTGTGCGATTGCTACTGTTATACAGATTTTTCTTTTTCACTTTTTTTCAAATTCATCTATCTGAGCAAATTACGCCACACTGGCTAATAGTTATTACACTAGAAATGTGAGTATTTTATGATTTAACAATATTAGTACACATATATGCTTTTTTGGCTATAATTACATTGACGAAAGTGCAATCTTGTAAATGTGGTAGTCTACAATCGCTGATGAGTACTGCTTTTTAACCTGGTACCGAATATAACTGCTCGCATGTACCTCTTGTAAACGTTTTATTGTATTTATTCACAGCTCCAACTGCAAGCCTCACAGACTCAGATCTGCTGTCGCAAAACACCCAAGCAGATTTGAGTCTACGAAGCTTATTCAAATTAATCAACGGAAGAAACAAAATTTTACCCTGATCTGCCGGCAGATTATTCGACAGCATGTATATTTCTATTATATTTGGAGATGGACCGATATTATGAGTATAGACGGTACAAATACTTTTCTTGCCAATTCGGCTTGAGTCGGTACGCGGACTGCTATTTAGAGACATTTTACCTGGAACTGAACTGCAATGAGGACAAACACGCAATGACGGAATGATTGCAATGTACCGACCATCAAAGCAACCAGTCTCCAAGAAACGTCTTAATTTAAAAAATATGTATATTTCTTATTGCCACGATCATTCGCATATGTTTATCTCTGCAAACACAGATACACACATATGCACCCAACTGAATTTGTACAAGTACAGAAATGCGCATCCAATAGTGCTTCTGCCAAACTTGATACTGGCACAAAGCTAAGTGTCAAATAGCAATAGGACACACACACACACACACACATACACACACACACACACACACACACACACGTTTATATATAGCTTTTGAATTGTGTTATGTTTATGACTATATAGTTCGTCGCAGTGACTAGAATTATTGGACTATTTCTACTTACTAGCAGCCAACTGGTTGCATTGATGTTCTGTTGTTTGTTTTTTTTTTTGTTGTTTTATTCTTCTTCATTTTTACGTTTTGCTTACGGAATTAATTATTGTATTATTTGTATGACGAAAATATTATCAAAGATGAATGAAGTTAATTTAGTGTGTCTATTCTTTATCCTTCTCCTCATTATGAACAAGTTTGTGTAATCGATAAACATTTTGAACGTTTGACATTAATCATGGCATTGCTGCCAAAAGAGTTTGCTTTTTAACGAAATTTTTAGGAAGGTTGTATGTTCTGACTCCGGTTTTGTGTCCTGATTCATGTTTCCAATCCGGATGTGTATTTCCCATGGGAGTTATATAATAGCAGGATTTACGGTCAGTATAAGCAGCTGGAATCACACTATCAAATGAAAATGTAGCTTCAAGTGAGTCGCGTTTCGCCATATCTTCTATCTTGTCAGTCCGTACTTTTCATTAGCATTAAAATGAAGAGTATGGAGGCTGCATATTTTATCGGTTATTATCTTATGTTTGCGTGATGTTATTATATTCAGTTACTTTTACATTATTGCATGACGATTGCTATTTACACTCCCACTTAACATTCTCTGAAGGGCTCTGTCAGACATGACATTGAAATCGAAACATATGTTTTGTTGATTATATTTGTAACTGAGAGATGAGAGTTATGCATGCTTAAGTGTATCATTCATTCCGTCCTCATTTAGAAGTTTACTTTCAAATGTTTGCTTATTTAGACACTAGAAACGGGGGATGCTTTTGCAAAATTACCAACGGATTGTACAGTTAAGTATAGTAATCCTATGTCAGGTACAGTTTGGAACATTCCGCATTCTTCATGGAATTATCTAAAATATGTTTCCATATTGGATCATTGTCGCTTTGTTTATACTATATGCCTTTGGCGGAACGGCGGTTCCGTCTTAACATTAATGGTTTTGCCAGATATATATATATATATGTGTGTGTGTGTGTGTGTATGTGTGTGTCTGTGTGTGTTGTTTTAGAACTATCATTTGAATTGTCTTCTCGTGTGGGTACCGACTTGATAAATAATGTTCTGAGCGATATCCTTACTTAGGGAAGAATTTCGTTGTGAAT
Source organism: Unio delphinus (assembly GCA_029339505.1). Classification (NCBI taxonomy): domain Eukaryota; kingdom Metazoa; phylum Mollusca; class Bivalvia; order Unionida; family Unionidae; genus Unio; species Unio delphinus. Next base: position 16,537,577 of record JAQISU010000087.1, read on the forward strand.
TTATTTTTTCTCTCAAATGTTTTGAAAATTAAAGCTTGGCATCCAGTGTGCTTCGTGTAATGTCTTGGCTACATGGAAAAAAGTCGCATATATAGAGTTATATATTCTATTGTTATTTAATTGCTTGGATATCGATATTATCATTCACAAAATCATAGTATCTATGTACATTCATTCACCCAGTAATCCTTTTGTTAGAACTGTTCCTCGCCAGCCCATCCCTCCATACAACGCAACCTCCAAAACTAATAATACAAAATCAGCGTAGTGCAACAGGAACGCTTCGTAACGTTTTCATTTCATACGGTTCGATGATTAATAGTATAACTTTAAACGCTTAAATTGCTTGAGTTTTCGATGGATTTTTCCCCGAGGCTCCCAATCAAGGGTTTCATGCTACGAGCCATTTGCCCACCATGTGCCTACTTATTTATGACCTCCAACCCGAATACGCCCTAACTGGATCCGCACCATATGACACCTTACTAGTGCCACTATATAAGACAGCATCCAAGTTAAATTCCGCATGGAAAAAACAAATCAAAAATACCGGTCGCTTTCAGTGGAAATGGCGAAACAATTCCATAGTGAATCTTTATGACGAGCGTCCGCATGTTTCGTGTGTCTTCGGCTTTAAATCCTGACTGCAAGTGTCGCATTTTTAGTGCATCAAAGCAGTGTATTTTAATTTAGTAAATGAGGGATTGCGTATGAAATAGTTCCATTGCATTATTTACTTATAAACACATAGTCGTAGTTTGACGCAACATTTCTAATTGTGTACACCTTTTTAAAAGGAACAGTTTTCTGCTAAAATTAGGTGGGTCTATATTTTGATGCTTCAGTTTTTCTATGCAAATATCTTATGTTTATTTTGCATTGAAAAACGTTTACTTTATCTGGTCTTTGCAGTAAAACAACGTAAAATTATCAAAATCGCTCGTTTTATAACTAAAATTGTGTGTGTGTGTGGGAGATTGTTTGTTTTGTGAGGGTGGGGAGGTCTTTTTCATTCCACATAGATTTTGTTTAAATATACAAGTCGCTGGCAAATTTGAGTCTCATTTATAAACCTTATCGGTTCCAAAATAGCTAATCTAATCTCTAGTGAGACTAATAATTAGTTTAACTAGGTTTTGTATTTGTGCACATACTCCAAGTAGTACATAATATAAAACCACATCGAGCTGGCATACTGGGAATACCTTGCGACATACGACGATTAAGACTTGCATTAAGTACTGGATTTTTATGATAAGTTCTTGATGCTATCTGACGAAAACGTTCTTTCTTCTGTACTCACAATCCGTTCGATCCGAACTTGTGAAAACAACATCTGTTTTTTTCCAGTGTGTAAATTCTACATGATTGATTCGACGCGACAGGCGCAGCACACTAGAAATACGACGCAACGTATTGTAGAAGTCTTCCACATTTAATCACATGCCCTAGTTGCCACTTCCACTTAAGCATTGGTTCTAAGAATTTTGTTTGGCTGATGATTCGGTATCAATAAAATCTGAAGCATTCTACTTGAATCCTTGTGTTGAAATTTTACCCGTACTTGTGTTTACCTTTTCTATGCTTATTTTTCTCACGTATGTGAGAACCAGGTGGTTAAACAAGACTGTTTAAATATTTTCAATGCATTGAAGTCATAAGTAGACTTAAAAGAAAATGACCAGTCTACGCGGTTTTGTCATCAGTAAAAGGACAAGCTGTTTTCGTTGACATGTATCTGGATCCAAAAGCAAGAGCATGCTGCAAATAAGACTAGATTAAATAGTTGCATCACACATGTTTGATTATTGACAAACATTTTGCTTTCTTGATTCAATAAGTACATTTATTGTGCAGCAAATTTATTATTATCGGATTATCACTGGGTCATAAAGTACACAAGCGTTAACATTGATGTGTACGAAAATAAAGTTCCGAACAGCTCGCTAATATCTAATTGTGAGGGACATAATGAAGCGATGCGTAAGGTGAGATAACTTGTCAGATAACACCCATTTTTTCAATTTTATATTTACTACCGTTCAATCATCAACGTTTTCTTCAACGTTTTCATCTCAAAATGAACATTTAGGTGGATGAGGATAAATTAAGTGGTTCGTACTATGGGAAATCTCCAGGGACATAATTAGGTCTGTTTGGTTACGATATTTCCCTTTCATTTATCTTTCATTTGTTATAGCTGAATGGATTGTCAGAAAAGAGTTGAATTGAATATTTAAACCGGTTATGCGAAACCATGAATACGGCCCTTGAACGACTTTGTTATTTATGTCGCGTAATTCAATATGGCACTGCACGTAGTAAATATTACACTGGGTGATGCAATGTAACATATATTTAGTCAGTTGTTGTTGTTATTAATATTTTATTATTAATAATTATAATAACAATAATAATAATGGCTGACACATCGTGACAAAATTGGTTGTTGTTGTTGTAAGGTTTGACGCCAATTTTTAGCACAAGATAGGCTGCACATGTTTGCCAGTATTAAGAAGAATAAACAGTATTAAAGACGGGTGCAACATCTCAAACAAGGTCACAATATGATGTTTGTGGAATTGAGTAGAGGGACATCATGGAAGGGGGTGGGTGTGGGTGTATCATCCCCTCCACCGAATTTGCATGTGCTGTAAAATTGAAAAATTGAAATGACGGTCCTGTTTGAGTAAAACAGAATGGTGGAAGTGTGTGCTACGAAAGTTAAAATGTATCTAATTTATGATCCAAATATACGAAATGACGTAATGACGTTTATATATAAACCACACAGCAACGTATATATATATATATGTGTGTGTGTGTGTGTGTGTGTGTGTGTGTGTGTGTGTGTGTGTGTGACCTGGGTTCGAATCTACAAAGAATACAATTTACAACAAATCTGACTTGTATAATATCATTGTTTGTATTATATATAGCATCCATTTCGACTTTCACCAACCAGATAATTAAAAATAGGATTTGAGAATACAAGTAAAGAAAAAATGTTGACAATATTATCCGATTCGCTACAAGACTGCTGCAGAGCAAAATAGATCAAGAATTGATTGAACCTGACTAGTTCTGCCGCATCTGCTGTTCTGTTGTATTATTAGTTCTAAGATATCGACTAAAATAGCCTATCGGCGGAGTATTAAGATTTCAACTAGTGAAACTCTTTTGCATAATAGTTTAAACTTCATGTCACTGAAAACTGCTTTATAGTCATGTATATATCATTGAAAACTGCCTTGTAATCATGCATATATCACTGAAAACTGCCTTGTAATCATGTATATATCATTGAAAACTGCCTTGTAATCATGCATATATAACTGAAAACTGCCTTGTAATCATGCATATATCACTGAAAACTGCCTTGTAATCATGTATATATCATTGAAAACTGCCTTGTAATCATGCATATATAACTGAAAACTGCCCTGTAATCATGCATATATCACTGAAAACTGCCTGTAATCATGCATATATCACTGAAAACTGCCTTGTAATCATGTATATATCATTGAAAACTGCCTTGTAATCATGCATATATCACTGAAAACTGCCTTGTAATCATGCATATATCATTGAAAACTGCCCTGTAATCATGCATATATAACTGAAAACTGCCCTGTAATCATGCATATATCACTGAAAACTGCCTGTAATCATGCATATATAACTGAAAACTGCCTTGTAATCATGCATATATCACTGAAAACTGCTTTGTAATCATGCATATATCACTGAAAACTGCCTTGTAATCATGTATATATCAATGAGAACTGCTGTTGTATCATATATCACTGAAAACCGCCTTATAGCCATGTATATATCACTGAAAACTGCACCGTTAGCCTTGTACACTATTGTTATATAATTCAGATGCAACACCATGTTAATTTAGCTAAGTTTTTGAAGCATTGACGTGTTTCTGTTATTTATGGTAACTTGTCATACGCTTGAAGATGATAAATTATGCCCGGTCACGAACATGATATTACACTTTGTAGGCCGGTTCGACTTATATTGGTTTTCGTTTGCCACGCCTTACGTTTATCAAGATTCGGCCTGATGAAAGGATGAGTATTTAGGTTGTTTCCAAATTAAGACCAAAGGACAACATACCTGTTTCATGTTCGTTCAATGCCCTTCTGGGCAAAGGTTTATTGTTTCAAGCGGAAGAAATGGGTTTGTGCAATAAGGTGTATGTATTGGTAGATGCGTACTTTAGTTCCTGGCACATTACCATGCCATTATGCATTATAAAAGGGCTTGAAATACATGTTGTAATAAGTATACCATACGTTATTACACGTGTTACGTTTAGATATGTATCTCCATACATTTCTAAATAATTACAAACTCTGCACTTAAACATTCACTCGCAACAAGTTTCAGCACCTTCTTAACATGCCATCACGTATTAACTGAAATTAGAAAAATGTTTGATATATTTACAGGTCATGAAAATCATGTATAACGGTTTACCTGTGTGTCGTGTACTGTGTAGCACGAGATACACTATAAAACTGTCTACACTTTACATTTTGTACAATACCGAATGAACGGAAAAGTGTCATTACTCCTCGTGAGCACGCTCAGAGGACTATTCGAGTTGTTAGATGAGTAAAAGCAACTACAGATTTTACAACTATTTCGATTATCTGTAAACCATCCATATTGTATCCTAGGTTTGAAGTGTCCATAATAAACGACGTAAAGGAGGTACTGTATTATGTGCGTACACACAAACACACGCACAGACACACCGGAATGAAAACATATTCCCATATTGGATAATAAGTTATTGACGCCCACGATACCAACGATGAAGTTTCTCATGACGAATCATCAAGCATATCCTCTGCTTACCATATATACCTGTTGAAATTGTGAGTCCAATTGCAAACTGCAAGACCCATATAAGCCGTTTAAAATTGCCCCGGCAGATCTGGTTCTGTGTAATTTCATAGGAATAATTAGTAGGACACACAATATATACCCTGGTCTGCGCGCACATTTTGCTATCGCATATAAGGATCTTTTACTTTTGCAGCTTGAATCAATTTATAAACGAGTATATACGGTAATCAAAATATTTGTAATTAATTTAAGAACTAAGTTCAGGATCGTAATCGTTTAATTTGAACTCAACATTCATTACTTCAGTCTGAATTGTAATTGCTATTTATGGCGAAGGTAGAGAAGATACTTGTGTGTGTGCGTCTTCGAAGGGCTATTCCAACGTTCTGCTCTTATCTAAAATTTGTTAAGTACATTATTCGTTTTTACTGTGAATATGATATACTTATGACCATGTCATTTTATGGAAGAAAGCCCAAGGATAGATTCAAAGCAACACAAGCAGCGTATCCAATTAAATTATTTTCTATTGTGCCCAATTATTGTCAACAATCTCCCGTATAAACACAATTGACTTTCTCGGAATTGGGAAGAATTGTAAGGTCAGAGTAAAGCTCTTACATGTAAGAAATGGTGGTCACACAAATAACACGAATTCAATTGTTGCTAAGGGAAGGGTAACTTACCGACTAGACAGCTGCGAGGAAGGATAATACAATAACTATTAATTCTATAAAGGGAAAATCATTTTCTAAGCTTTTCATATTGATTATGGAATCCAGTTATTTCCTTGTTTCTTCTTCTTCTTCTTCTTCTTCTTCTTCTTCTTCTTCTTCTTCTTCTTCTTCTTCTTCTTCTTCTTCTTCCCCCTATCTATCTATCTATCTATCTATCTATCTATCTATCTATCTATCTATCTATCTCAATATATATATATATATATATATATATATATATATATATATATATATATATATATATGTGTGTGTGTGTGTGTGTGTGTGTGTGTGTGTGTGTGTGTGTGTGTGTGTGTGTGTTATCGATATGTCTCGTGTGCTTTGTTTGGATTGAAAACATGTAAAAATAATTTGCTTTTTTTAGACCAGGCGTATGGGCATAAAATGAATGCGTTTCAGTTCTTTTCTATATTAACATCTCAACTGACTATTCCTTTGTCTAATGTTACCATTTATTTCGTTAAGTCATGAGTTGTTTGTTTACGTGCCTTCAGGACTGCGTTTGCAAACACAAAAAATGTGAATCCAGCAATATCATAATTGGATGGTTTATTATTGTCCACCATTTATCATTTACCGTTTTACGTTTGTGACTCAGCGTTTGATGTTTGCGACAAGTAGTGTTCCGTATATAAGTTCGGTTGTCGTTCATTTTTCATTTGTTCTGCATCCGCACAGTGTTTGCGAGTCGTTCATCTTCCGTTTATTTACAGTTCGTTCATCTTTAGTTTGCATCTTAGAGAGAGACTGCAATATTTCAGAATCCGTAGATTTTCTTCTTTGAAATAAACAGTGATTGGGACATCACATTTAAGTCTTGTGCTGATTCCTTTATGGCTTTCGTCACACAAACTCTAAAGTGGCTTGACATAAGAGTAGTTAGTGCAGCTGTCCATGTGTTTCGATATAGCTTCTGCATCCAGCCATATTATTATTGGTTCTACTGTCCGTTTTTATGTATGTCTCTCTCTCCGCTTTCCTGTGAAATATTTCAGTAGCAACTGAAGCTTGTTCTATCGTTAATTAATAGCAGTTTTAATTGGCCGAGAAAGATTGTGTTGTTGTCGTTATTGTTGTAGGGTTTAACGCCATTTTTCAGGACACGATAGGCTATACATAGCGGCCTGTATTAATGGTGGAGGAAGAACCCGGGGGAAAAACCGGAAAGAACCACGGACCCACGAGAAGCTTCTGGCAAGCTTTATCACATACCCACCACATTGGCCAAATCGGAGACTCGAACCGACGCAGACAGAGGTGAGGTGGCAATGATCCGTTACGGAGATTGCTTTAGACCACTCGGCCACTCAAGGCCGCTAGAAAGATTTTGATTCCTCTTTACGAAATAATTATGTACTACTGCTAATGACCTTACAATGTGCCACGCATTACAATAAAGTATTTTGTGAGATGACATTTTAAAAACACCACAACATATTGTATGGCTGATACATATTCATGTTCGGCAGAGTTTGAGGAATTTCGGTACTTCTGAATATACATCATCAGCTGGTGTACTGTACTTGATGTGTCGCTCATAGTAATGAGTCAAAGTGTCAATAAAATAATTGGGGGTGGAGGAAATATTTAATTGTAAATGTACATTGTATCCATTATCCTTTGATATTAGCAGACGCAGAAAAAATTGGAAATAATGCAGTTTGAGGACTGCAAGGTGTTAAGCGCGTATTTATCGCAGTTTGATGACTACATAGGGTCCGATGCACATTGATCGCATTTCGATGACTAAAGAGTGATAAAACTTCATTCACATGCATCAATGCATCCGTAGTTAATACGAGTGTGAATTAGACTGCCTCGTGCGATAAATCCAATTTGTTATTGCAACCTTTTAAAACACGACATTTGTAGGGGTTTAAAGTATTTCATTAAGCGTTTTCGAAAAACTCTTTTAGGTAATTATGTTATTATTTTAGTTAATACATTTTATAGAAATGCCATCATGATTATTTCGATTTCGCTTATTAGTTCATCAATCTTGGTTATCTCATCCGTTGCAAATTCAAAAATACAGAAATGCAGAGAGAGAGAGAGAGAGAGAGAGAGAGAGAGAGAGAGAGAGAGAGAGAGAGAGAGAGAGAGAGAGAAAATCTATATTATACTATGTTTGTGTAGCTGAACAGAACGTTAATGGATCTAAAACCTTGTGGAGATTTCATCAAGTAGTATTTTATGTTCCTGGGCTTGTTCGTCTGGAGAAACAAATGCCAACAACTGTTTTGTTCCCCTTAATTTTGATATGCCATATCACATACAGACCTATTAGTATTTTGTATTAGAAACGCCTATGAAGTGTACCCACACAACGTATTATGCTTCATTTTGAATTCTTTTTGCATTTTTTTCTGTTTAATTTGTTTGCCAGCACTTTTGGATTTTGTTTTTGACTTCTGAAATGTTTTGTCTTGATGGTAGATGCTTGTTATATTACCCTATCGACTGCATAATTGTATGTAAATTCAGTAACACGACCTCCTTCTTAACATTTTATGTCGATACAAATCATTTCGAAAACGGTAAAAACAAATAAACGTCGTTTTCGTGTAGGGAGTAAATAATTTTCAATTGTTTCTGTGGGAGCTCGTCTAAAAGAATTATTAAGAAGTGAAAATGGGTTTTACAAGAGAGCAGCCTGGCAACACTCTTCGGGACTAGCAATGTGTTAACTTCTGGAAAATGCCAACACATTGAAATAGTGTATTTGCAAAACAATATTCGAGCTTCAGTCTAGAAGACCTTATGGCTTGGTACACATTAGTATACATGTATTACTCGATTTGTTTCTGACACACGTCACATGTGCGTACTTATGACCAAGGATGCCAGTGCTTCAGGGTATTGTGAAAGATTCCAAATTATTTCGCATTCTAGGGCAGAATTGGCCAGAGTACTTTTAAACAGACACAAGTCATTATTAAATCAATACATATCTGACTAATTTTCCTGGTGTTAACACTGAACAAGGGGAATATATCATGCTGTTCTACTTTCTGAATTCTATATGTACGTACTTCGTCCAGGTTTAAAATAATGTTCATCTCCCTATAATTCAGCTTTTCTTGCCTTAGCTTAGCTAGTGTGACAACCAACGTATAAATAACATTAGTGCGCGTACACTTAGTCACTGCAATGGTACGTTGGCAGAGTTCGTGAGTAGGGAACGTACATAGCAAATCAGTGTTATATTGTGCAGTTTCAAGGCAGTGGGGTGGGGTGAGAGGTTAGACTTTATTTTGAGCTGTGTTATTTTATTTTATTTTAAATTATTTGTGTTTCTTCGAAATAATGTAAGGGATATAAAATGCTGCTATTTTGCTCGAAATTAACGCAATATTTATATTCCAGCTATTAACATAGGGCGTTTTGTAAAATTAAAAAGCATCATGCCCCTGTCATAAATAATTAAAAAGTTATCCCTGATATAATTGCATTATACCGCGATACATATATACTTTGGAACATAATTTCGGTGGTACACAGTTTTAATAAATAAGCTTTTATTCTGAACAAATGACTCTTTGAACATATTTATAAATGAATTGATTATTTAGCAGACGAAAATTCAATATTCGATGCGTTGCCATTGTTATTCTGCCTTGTCATTCGACGCTTACCAGCCCTTCTTTCTTTTATTAGATTCATCCTTGCATAATGATGTGCACCCTTCCCCCCCCCCAAATCGATGAATTATAGCTTCTAACCAGTTGACTTTGTGATAAAACAATAGGAAAAGGTGAATTTTCGTCTTCTAACTGATCAAATTTGAAATAAATTGGAAACATACACTGTTTATATACTTTAATGGTAGTTTATTTGAAAGGAGATAACTTGTTCTTTATAGAGAGAACATATTCATTGTGAAGAGTCAACATATTTATTAAGCACACGATGTATCGATCAAGTTTATTCCAAAATATTGCATGCAGTATTTATTGTTTATTAATGATTTTGCCAAAGTTCTCATCTGGCTGATATATGGTACACATACGTAAAACTGCTTCTTGATCTTTTGCACTCACTAACGTGTTTCCTTTTTCTTCTTCAATACCTTCGCTGTCAAAACCCCACCCACCCCACACTCCTCACAAACAATCCATGTATGCTAGCGAACAATTGTTGCAATAATTATGTCGGCTTTTCAACATAATAAGTTCCATGACACGTGTAAAGTCTGGTTGTTTATCAATGCTTTCTTGTACTAGATCGTAGAAAGAGTTTACTAAATCATCGAACCGGATTTGTAAAACCACAGTTGATCTCATCGACAGTGTTTAGGCTGTAATGAAAAAGTGCACATTAGATCTGAACATAGCAAATATTATTTGCAGATTATAGCGCCCATTATTTTTTAATCGTTCGTGAATTGCACATTCCATAATATAAAATACCAATGTTCATCTAATTTTGTTATAGGAATAAATTTGGCTGTTCTTGCTTACATTTTGATAGAGATGTTACTGATTATTAATTAATATAGTTTAAGATCATCATGAACGTGTTCTGCATGCAACAAGTTTGGTTACTTTCAATATTGTCGGTTCCATGATGATATTGCCAAGTAGTATCATTGGCTGATGCTTTACGACAAAGTGTCAAGCAAGACTGCAGCAATAGCTCTTAAACACTAATCCAATATGTAATGTTTTAATCGGCTTTTCCTTTATTGGTCACAGTCTAAGTTATGTAATAACTTATAGGTTGCACAAAACGTCAACATCAATATTCAACAATGAACGACAGACCAGTATACAGAACATATTTTAGGTTTTAATTCCAAAGTATTATCTTAACTTATCACTGATGGCAAAGTTCATGACGGGGCAAATGTTTTAGTTGCAAAAATACTCAAGTTAAGGCGTTTTATGAAATTACGACCTGCAAGGCTAATATACAGCTGTGCCAAATTAGAATTATACAGAAAATTAGCTCATTCCCAGTAGGCGTCCTTTGCCGGTCGTCGTTATTTGATTCCACGGAACATGTACATACTCCCCTGCCTCAGTTATCGGTTGATATAATGAATGTTTCGACGTGATGAAGACAAATTTGAAATCCTATATAACGCCCGGTGTGTAATTAAAGCAATACAAATGATAGGATTGGCGATGGCTCAAATATTTGGCTGTCAAAAATTTATAACTTGCAATATGCTAAGGAAATTTAAACAATGTTTCACTACAGTGCATGTATCAGAGTTAATTGGAAAACCGAGGAATGGTGTGACAGAAGGAGGAACATAGATGGCTAAGAATAATCGATTGCTTCATTTGCATTGATGTTGGATAGGAAAATTCCACACAGGGTTTAGAAACGGTGATTACCAAGTATGTGACAAACGTCTGATCCAGAGGGTGCAATTTCCATTCCTGCACCGGTTTGTAATACAGTATCACTTGTGGCCACATTCTTGAACGTACTATTACGGCCAATGTTAATATTGTGAATTCTGGTTCTGATGCAAATCTAAAATAGCAACGCAACTATTGAAACATGCCTTATGCTAATATAAAAAATACAAAAAAAACATGTTTATTTTGAAGGTATCCCGTGTAAACTTGAAATTACATGTAAACATATACCAGCGTTAAAAGAACAATAACGGTCTAGCAACAGTAATAGCAAGAATGAGAGTTCGGAATAAGAAACAAATATAGATAAGCTTGAACACTGTAGCCAATGAAAATATGCCATCGAATGAAACGTACTCGTAATTCTAGACGATCTAGTTGTCCATACCGTTTTGATCTAAAATTGGTTTTCCTTTTAAACATCACAACATAACACATAGAATATGAATTTAGGCAATAACACAAAAACCAAAATAAAACCAAAACAAATGTGTTCAATGCAGTAAGTCATGTTTGCGAGAGACAAACTTCAACCGATGAACAATTCAAAATCTAAATGCAGTTAATGATTTTAATACTCATGTGAGGTAGAAATAAAATGGAGATTTGTCCAATTTGCGTTATTATGATAATATACAAGAACGCTTGATGAAAGATAACAATCAACGTAATACATAGTAAAGATGTTCCTCGTCGGTATTCTACACGGGACAATACATTATACGCATATTGGAACATGGCAATATATGGCCTAGCAATAAAATCACTGAATATTATCAATGTTAATGAATGACGTCACTGTCAGTTACTGAATGTTGTCTTACTGAACGTTGACAGTTTGCGAATGTTGTTAAATAAACGTTTTAGTAGTTAAGACATCGGATATTTATGATAACTTTACATAAATTATTCCTTGTGCACATTTACCCAGTAATATTTTTATTTTTTATTATTGGATGATTTTGATTTCATTTGCCACCCAGTCGTTTGTTTTTCTCCTCAATAAACACGTTACATTTACATCGCCAAAATGACTGCCTGTCAGATCTAAAGTCAAAAGATGTTTACTGTTTTCAAATTCATTCTTATTATGATACATTCCTATGGCTTCCTGCGATCTCGGACCTAGAAGCTGGGGGCAAGTTAAAGCCATTTGTTTTGTAAGGTTAGAACGTGGCTTTGTCAAACGTTGTGGAAGTGTTTTCATTGGATAATAAGATGAGATGGTATAATATGTCATTGTGATAATGAGATATTGCAATTTTTCAAGGCATGTTCGTTTTCATAGGGTGGTTCAGACACGTGGAATTAGCATCTGGATTAAGCTGTATCGTACAGAAAACGTATGCTGATAAAGTAATTGCAGGGACAAATTTCCTTGTAGTTTAAAGTCTGTTCAAGTTTGCTGAAGTGCTTCCTGAGTATAACAGAGATCAATGAACAATTTGACCAGAATTTCGTAATGCCTTCGTCATTCATAATCGAGCGTCTGGTTGAACGTGACTAGAAGATTTCGATTATAGCGGCCTGCCCAGGCAATATCCGTATATACAATTGGTAGTTATTAGTACAAGGGAGAAAATACATGCCATTCTTAGATTTGGAATACATTCTCTGTTACTTTAAAAGTGTGAATTAATTCTTTAAACGATAGGCAGTTCTCACAGAGTCGCCATTACTCCGAAATATTTGGGGCACCTCATTGTCAGTTCACTTTGATTATCCCAGGCCCCGGTTTTGCTTTCTATGGGTATTAAAATGAAAGTCGAATTATGTCGAGTGACCTTGGCGTCGAGAGTGACCTTGGTTCTGGGATACACCAATGCCACGACTGAATCAAGACTATGTTACGTTCAACGCTCTTTCTTTTTAAGAAATATCCAATCGACTTTCGGCTAATTCGGTGTTTTGTTACGCTGAAGAACATGTAGACAAATCAGTCATTCTAGCTTGCATGAAATTGTCAGTTTTACGTGAAAATAAAACAACTTTGCCGGCGTATTTGGAAAATTTGGATCCAAGATAAAAGCAAACTAAAAGCTATATTCCCAGCTGCGATGAAATAATTGCTATATTTATAATGAAAACTACTGTAAATTTAAAAGGAATGGTCTAACATCAAATACTCGACATATGGATTTACTTGAACACCAAGACAAATACGACCTGCAAGGCTACTTCAAAGAACATAAATTGTAAAATGTAATTCACTGCCTCGACAGTACCATTGGATTCGCTGCTGGAGATCGCATTTCCCCGATAGCAATTGGTGCAAGGTCTGCCTTCATCCTTTCGTATAAGCAGTTTTCTAGAAATAAATGAGAACATGCCGCATGAATTGAAGAAACCATTCCAATTCATAAACAAACATAATCGATGAATTTGGATCTGTATAGTTACGTTTAATCAGGTATAAAGCGTTGCCATATACACAAGTGGTTTAATTATGCCAAAGATTGTGAAAACTATAGAATTCTCTGCTGCAATGGCATAGCACAAGGTCGTGACTACTTAGTGATGTACTGCCTAAGAAATATTGGTCTTATATAATTATTATATTATATCCTAATATGAGAATGATTATATATAAATCCGAGGACAAGAGTACTTTTCGCGCCCATAAACATTTGCTAAATATTTCCCTCCCGTCTTTCTAACTCGTGAACAAATTGCAAATGATCTATTGGCGTTATAATCCATTGATTACATTCAGTAACGCGGTGAAAAGGTATCAATTCAAAATGAAATTGTAGTTGGTTTTGTTTATTTAAAACGCGGATCTAACTGATGCATTTCCAGTTCAGAGAGCATCACTTGTACTGTATTTGAATTCATTCACAATTTTCTGAAGTATTTGGGCAATCCAGCATTTATTTGACTATGTCAAATCTTTATTTGAATATGTCTAGTTTCTATTTTTCTATGTGTAGCATCGTTCGTTTGTGCGCTGCCTCATGTTGAATACTTCCAGTCTTTATTCATTTGCTCTCCACCCCACCCCACTCACAACAAACAGGATTATCTTTGATATTAATATTACTTAGTTAAAAATATAGTAGAAATATGCAATTTATGTTACCTGTGCTTTGACATATATGACAACGGTATGATAAGATTTGTTCTGGATTTTATAGTTTAATATCTGAACATTGTTCTTGGTCTTAAATCAAATATCATACAATAACATTGATCTCTCTAATATGTTTTTATCTATATGGCTCATGTACAGTTTTGCTTACGTACCTACTTGCCCCAATACACATCTCTGCTTTTGATCTAATTGCAGTCTAACAAAGCAAGCAATCTAACTGACAGCATAACAGACACAGTTTCAGGTTAAGCGTTTTGATTGGCTGATGCTATTTGAAAACGATATGATACGTCATTTGAGGCTGTATTTACAGAGCGTACGATTAGAAATGCTTTCACAAGAAAAGGCAAATATCGTTACCAGTCTTAATTGGATCAATATAAAAGAAATAGTTTGTTATCCGTGTCTGAAGTGTATAAATCCGTATGTATTCATCCGCCGACCATACGTAACAAAACAGGCGTTGTCTTCTTAAAGAAATAGCTCGCATTATCATATAGAATAAAATCAGTCCTTAAATGCATTTTAAGTGCGAAATAGAGCCCAAGCAGTTATTGGGAATTTATAATTGCAGGTACATGTTTTGAGATATTATATGCATATACTTCCACATACTTTGAAGGTTTAATTGCTTCTTGTTTGCATAGTAGTTTAATTTGCATCGGATTAGTTACTATGAAATCCTTAGGAATTTAAAGCATAATAAAATTATAAATGTGGGCATTTATGTATGTGTGTGTGTATGTTTGTGTTTGTGTTTATGTCTTATCGAACAGTCAATATAGAATGCTCTTTGATGTAAGGTAAATATAAATCAGTGAAAAGTCGTTGACTCGTTATAATATTGGGCGTGAACCTTTAAAATACTGGCCTCTTTGGGAGATCTGTCTGAGCGTAAAGCTATGTGAAAAATCTATCAGAACGTAAACAAGATGGTAAACAATTTTGAAGGGAGTCGAAATTAGAAATTAGACTTCTATTTTCCCCCCATCATTTAAATTAATTGTTTTCCGATTTTCTATCTGTTTTGAAATCTTTCACCCTTCCCTGCTCCAGCTGGAGCCATTCAATTATTAAAATGTGCTTATATACGTTTTACAGCCACTCAAATCACGTGATGTTCACCCTACAAAGCACTGTTATATAAGTTAAACGTATATAGTACGCACAGTTCCTTGTGATGGCTGCATGTGGATTGTATTTTGTACAGAGGACAATAATAAAGGAATGACTTGAAGCAAATAACACATACGAGAAAATGTATCTTGTGTATAAAATATTGCGGCAAATAACAGATAAAGAAATATCTCCATTACAATTGTTTGCCTTATACATTTTGCTCATAGGATGGAGAAGGTCGCAGTATTTCTGATGAAAAGAGCCTAAACAAAGCTTTGAATTAGACGCAGTTGGGTCACTTCTTGTATTGGCTGGACAGTCGGTCAATCATGACCAAATATGGTATCTCCGTTAAAGATAAATGTTTGTATTATTATTATTATTATTATTATTATTATTATTATTATTATTATTATTATTATTATTGCTGTTATTATTAAGCACTGCAGTTAGGTCTTGCTCCTCTTCTCATTCCTTCGTGGAACTATAGCAGGTTGTTATGACACTACTTTCTGCTCGGCTGTGCTTTACACTATCAACAAAATCTTTGTAATATGTAATTTCTGATCATATTCAGGATGAGTACGCGTGATTTTAGTATACCCTCCCACCTGCCGTTAAGTCGATTTTTTTTACATATTGATAGAAAGTCGTCAGATGGTCGTTATAAAGATTGATAGTATGTACATGTGTAATAACTGTGAGTACATAATCAATGTTAATGGAATTACATACAGTCTATTATGTGGCGCACAAAATGAAGTAAATATAGAACTTGACTTGCATTCAAATTATATGCATACCTTCGTAATCAATTAATGGACGATACTCCGGAATACTGGACAAAATGTCATAAAATGTAGTTGTAAAATGTTGTGTATAACACCAAACGAACATAAGTATATACAGTTTATATGTATTATCATAAAAATATATTTGAGTCCGTGAATGTCTGTAAAAGTGTGATCTATTATGTGCAAGTATACTTTATTTGAGATCTCATTTTCATACTAGACACCACTCGAGACATAAACTTTTGCCGTTGAAAGAAAATGAAGAGAATACATCCTATTCGAACTGCAGCAAACACATTTGGATCGATTTTATGAATTATGAACTGAATAGTTACAGCAAAGTTCAAATCTTTCTACAAGTAAACTAGCAAATTCGCATGTCATTTGAATGTTACTTCCTTCTCTGATGCATGTTGGTTCAGTTTTTTTTCTCCAACTTCTCTTATCTTTACTATGTACATTTGGTCGGAATAATTATTTAAATGCCGTCGCTAAATGTATGTACATGAAGACACCAACATTACATGTTAATTACACAATCTAGAATTCCATTTTATTTTACCTAGACGAATATTTCTTGAGATACTGGTAATAGACGAATATTTCTTGAGATACTGATAATAGACTAATATTTTTTTAGATACTGGTAATAGGCTAATATTTCTTGAGATACTGGTAATAGGCTAATATTTCTTGAGATACTGATAATAGACTAATATTTTTTGAGATACTGGTAATAGGCTAATTTTTCTTGAGATACTGGTAATAAACGAATATTTCGTGAGATACTGCTAATAGACGAATATTTCTTGAGATACTGATAATAGACTAATATTTTTTGAGATACTGCTAATAGGTTAATATTCTTGAGATACTGGTAATACACTAATAGTTCTTGAGATACTGATAATAGACAAATATTTCTTTTGATTATGGAAATAGACGAATATTTCTTGGGATACTGGTAATAGACGAATATTTCTTGAGATACTGATAGTAGATTAATATTTCTTGAGAAACTTATAATAGACGAATATTTCTTGCTATACTGGTAATAGACAAAATATTTTTTTTTGATCCTGGTAATAGACGAATATTTCTTGAGATACTGATAATAGACTAATGTTTCTTGAGATACTGGTAAAAGGCTAATATTCTTGTGATACTGGTAATAGACGAATATTTCTTTTGATTCTGGTAATAAACAAAAATGTCTTGGGATTCCGGTAATATACAAATGTTTTTTTTATACTGGTAATAGACGAATATTTCTTGAGATACTGGTATTAAACGAAAAATTTCTTGAGATACTGGTAATAGACTATTTTTTTTATTCTGGCAATAGACGAATATTTCCTTGGATACTGGTAATAGACGAATATTTCGTGAGATACTGGTAATAGACGAATATTTCTTGAGATACTGATAATAGACTAATATTTCTTGAGATACTGGTAATAGGTTAATATTCTTGAGATACTGGTAAAAGACTAATATCTCTTGAGATACTGCTAATAGGTTAATATTCTTGAGATACTGGTAATACACTAATAGTTCTATTTATAGTAGATAAATATTTCATATGATTCTGGTAATAGGCAAATATTTCTTTTGATACTGGTAATAGATGAATATTTCTTGAGATACTGGTAATAGACGAATTTTTCTTGAGATGCTGGTAATAGACTAATATTTCTTGAGATACTGGTAATATATGAATATTTCTTGAGATACTGATAATAGACTAATAGTTCTTGAGATACTGGTAATAGACGAATATTTCTTGAGATACTGATAATAGACAAATATTTCTTGAGATACTGGTAATAGACGAATATTTCTTTTGATTCTGGTAATAGACGAATATTTATTGGGATACTGGTAATAGACGAATATTTCTTGAGATACTGCTAAGAAACGAATATTTCTTGAGATACTGATAATAGACTAATAGTTCTTGAGATACTGGTAATAGACGAATATTTCTTGCTATACTAGTAAGAGACAAATATTTCTTGAGATACTGATAATAGACTAATTATTCTTGAGATACTGGTAATAGGCTAATATTTCTTGAGATATTGATAATAGACTAAAATTTCTTGAGATACTGGTAATAGGCTAATTTTTCTTGAGATACTGGTAATAGACTAATATTTCTTGAGATACTGGTAATAGACGAATATTTCTTGCTATACTGATAAGAGATAAATATTTCTTGAGATACTGATAATAGACTAATTATTCTTGAGATTCTGGTAATAGGCTAATATTTCTTGAGATACTGGTAATAGGCTAATATTCTTGAGATACTGGTAATAGACTAATATTTCTTGAGATACAGATAATAGACGAATATTTCTTTTGATTATGGTAATAGACGAATATTTCTTGAGATACTGGTAATAGACGAATATTTCGTGAGATACTGGTAATAGAAGAATATTTCTTGAGATACTGATAATAGACTAATATTTCTTGAGATACTAATAATAGACTAATTTTTCTTTAGATACTGGTAATAGGCTAATATTTCTTGAGATATTGGTAATAGGATAATATTTCTTGAGATATTGGTAATAGGCTAATAATTCTTGAGATACTGGTAATAGACTAATTTTTCTTTAGATACTGGTAATAGGCTAATATTTCTTGAGATACGGGCAATATAAGGAGCTAAGTTAAATTACGTTACCTTGTAGCCTGTGGATCAGACAAATATTGACATGACTTTGCGATTGAAAATATCAACCAATCAAACGTAGACAGAATGAAAAACCAACACTTCTTTTGTTTGGCTAATACAAAGAGTCTTAAATTGTTAAAAAGGATTTTTGCTTTTCGTGATTAGGATTGGCACGGAATAGGCAATCTGATCAGCGTTTTATATCAACAGGACGTGCTTTCTCACCTTTTCAGACTTATTGACATGCCCAGTTATATATCTGTAAGCCCCCTTATTAGAGACAAATTACTTGGTTATAGTTAAGCTTAAGGTTTTAGTATGCACTTGAAGCCTTTAATGTTTTCAACACAAAGGATGTTAATGTTTTCAACACAAAGGATGTTAATGTTTTCAACACAAAGGATGTTAATGTTTTCAACACAAAGGATGTTAATGTTTTCAACACAAAGGATGTTAATGTTTTCAACACAAAGGATGTTAATGTTTTCAACACAAAGGATGTTAATGTTTTCAACACAAAGGATGTTAATGTTTTCAACACAAAGGATGTTAATGTTTTCAACACAAAGGATGTTAATGTTTTCAACACAAAGGATGTTAATGTTTTCAACACAAAGGATGTTAATGTTTTCAACACAAAGGATGTTAATGCTTTCAGCACGATGGATGTAGACAGACTGCAACGAATTTCCAATGTAAGGACAGTCTGACCTGAAACAATATGTCTCATGATCAAATCCGACATTTAACCTAAATACCTAACTCTTATATAGTTGTAACTACATATTAGGATAACACGTATATTTAATATATTGACGTAATACTTTATTTGTAATAAGAACAAAGTAATGTTTCCCTAACTACGGATTTAAACTAATCCATTGGATATAATTCACAAAGAGCGGTTGGTAAACGTGCCTATGTAAATTATTAGATAAATATATTCATGGAGAGAAGGACAGACAGACAGACAGACCGACCGACATACCGACAGACAGACAGACTTATAGATAGATAGATAGATAGATAGATAGATAGATAGATAGATAGATAGATAGATAGATAGATAGATAGATACTGCTGAGCGAGACTTTGACAGATTAGTAAGCAATACAGATATACAGATAGACTGATAAATAGCAGAACTAGGTTGATATATATATATATATATATATATATATATATATATATATATATATATATATATATATATATATATATATATATATATATATATATATATCGTGTGTGTGTGTGTGTGTGTGTGTGTGTGTGATTTGTACGATGTCTGCAGTGTGACAGTTTGTAGTGATGTTTAGCATTGTGGCATCATGCCGCAGACATGTAGCATGATGTCCCACCCAGTCACTTTATCCTGTAACCAGGCCGACCAGTGCTGACACATAATCGCTTAATGCTGAACGCTAAGCGAGGCAGCTGTAAGTATCATATTTGCAAGTCTTTGGTATGACTTGACTGGGGATCGAACCCACGACCTCCCGCATCCAAGGCGGACGTTCGTTTCACTAGGCAACTGTAGCGGTGGTAACTATATAACTATGCAGCCTTGTGTTGCTTATTTATGCTCTAATATACGAAATAACAAGTGAAAACCACAAGCGTTGTAAAATTTAAAAAACAATTTATTTCCCTTAAAAGAATGTAAAAATGTAAAAATAAGAACTTACTTTTAAGAAATCAAATCAAGAAATAATCCAAGAATAAATCACGAATTAGATTTAGAAGGCCTAGTAATGAATCTTTCTAGTCGAGATGAAAATTAAAAATGGAAGGCGATGACATATACTATATAGCAAGTATAGTGCTGTTGTGTTCTACAGTCCTTTGTTGATAATCAACAATATTATTCCGGTGTTTGAATTAAGGAATAAAATTTCAAGAAATATCTTTATCCATGAATTCTGTATGAGCTGCCAAATATTTCCAAGGAAAAGAGTTAAAAGTTCCTGAATATAAAATTTCAACTCATCTGATCACAACTAAACACTTTTCGGTGTCCAATATAAAAAGCCAAAACTAAAATTATTTCACAAAACATCTCTATTAAATCTAACTTCCGCGCAATTTCTGAAATACCTGAATTGCAAAATAGAGTGTAAAGTGATCATGTTTACATCTAAAAGTCACGTTCTTCCAATATGACCCTGACAAAAACCAATCATTTTACTCCAAGAGTAAGATAAACAGAATGTTGTTTTCTCCACTGATTGACTTCTGAGTCCAGGTCGCAAAACGGTGTTTATTAAAAGATTCAGGTCAATTTCAATTTTCAAACAAATATATGCCAACTCGAGGAAACAATATTGTATTACAATATAATGTATTGGAATACAATATTTAAAACTAACCATCAAACACTTAAATTAAATTAAATATTAATTAAATGAAATACGGAACACTAGATAGTTTCTCAGTCGTTTAGATACTTTGATCGACAGCTGGACGAATAGTTTGAGCGGTGACTAGTGCTATACATGTTTCATTTTTAGTCGAGTTTAAAAAATACGTTTGCTAACTATTCCATTGTATGTCTACATATATATATATATATATATAGTGTGTGTGTGTGTGTGTGTGTGTGTGTGTGTGTGTGTGTGTGTTCTTCTTGGCAATATGTTGGACCAGCTGTGTGTCCCCATCAAAACCTTATTAATTTCAAAACTTTGAAGGTATGTTATTCTCTTTGATGTACGACTATATTATTATAGAATGCTAAATTGGTTTGTCATGTTCTTAAATTGAAAAGAACTTGCCTGTGAATTTAATTTGAATTTTGGTTGATTTTTGCATTCCATTTCTGCAGAGCCAGGTGAAATCCCATGCTCAGACTTAAATGCTTTTTTAAATCAGTGATGAAGATTGCAATTTGTAAAACCTTTATCTTTATATTTTGCTTTAATACAATTTGATAATGTTTACCAGGAAGTGAAATAGCTGCCTTTCTGTTTGCAATGTACATGTGCTCTCATTATCTTGTGTATTTAACCGGAAAAAAAGAAGCCGTGGAGGATATAGGAAAGAATATACAATAGTTTATCGACTGTGTTATGTCTTTAAATGTATTGCACAGACCCACAGGATGGTGAAGGAAATAGCCATAAGGTGCAATTTATGACGATAAAATCTAGTAATTTGTTTATGATCGATATTGAAATGTAGCGTGAAACAGGGAAATGTCCGTGCTAAGTTCAATTTGTTATCGCAATGTCGCGCACGAAAGCGGTATTTTACAGTAATATATCATGTATTTCAAGACATCTGTTTGAAATATTATGTTATGATACTGGTTTACGTGACGCATGCCTTTAAATTACTTGAAGTTTTCAACCTTTTCACAGTCAGCTTTCATTAAGAAATACGTGTAAATGAAGATAAACGGATAAATGAAATTTTGAAAAAAGAAAAAATATCGTCGTTTCTGTCCATTTCGAAAAGCTTTTGTTGTGTCGGGTTGATCAGATCGCTTTTGCAGCCAAAATAACATTTGAAATGGTGTCTTATTCTTTATTTCCAATAGAAGCCTTTAGAATGAAGAATTCAAATGAAGAATTTGTCGCACACACCGGTTACATGATCTAAAATTGCACAGTGTTATATGCCCTGATGGCGTCGGAGATGAACAGTGTGTGGAACAATTTCAAAGAAAAATGAGAGTTATTCATGGAAGAAGACGAACACTATGGCTTTATTTAGCCAAGATAACTATGTATGTATGTATGTATGTATGTATGTATGTATGTATGTATGTATGTATGTATGTATGTATGTATGTATGTATGTATGTACGCACGTATGTATATATTGTTACATGCACAGGGGTATTCACTTGACCGAGCGGTGTCAAAACCCTGGCGCGAGTCACGCTGGAAGTCATATGTTTTCCCCAAATTTCCAAAGACTTCCATACAACTTGAGTTGTAAAATGGAAAGAAAGACGTGTCTGCTATAATTATTAATCTTTGCTGTAATCAATGGGCGACCCAGAGGAGACAACTTGCCCAAACGTCCATTAACTGCACCTTTACATGGTTTTTCTTCATTATCATCCGTTTTCCGTACCGATAGCTTGTCATGCCATAGAAATTACACCAGTATTCCCTTACTAACTGGGAAATATTTAACTGCGCGACCCTAGGCCAGTCCATCCACAGAATTTCCGGCGTATCACACTCATATACATACGCCAATTTTCCACTATGGCCACATAAACGGTACCTACCAAGTTCCAACTTATTGATTCCATTCTATAATTTACTGATTTCCAACCATAAATGCTGCCTTTTCAATCACACTACTTGTATACACCACTGAATTTTAATATGGACTATGTTACAAAGGGACAGTCATTCGGCTTGTACCCAAAATCACTACTAACGACCCAAGCATGGTTCAAATTCACTAACACTTACTCCAAATTTATTACAATATGTATGTATGTATGTCATGTATGTATGTATGTATGTATGTATGTATGTATGTATGTATGTATGTATGTATGTATGTATGTATGTATGTATGTATGTATGTATGTATGTAT
Organism: Unio delphinus; assembly: GCA_029339505.1. Classification (NCBI taxonomy): domain Eukaryota; kingdom Metazoa; phylum Mollusca; class Bivalvia; order Unionida; family Unionidae; genus Unio; species Unio delphinus. The sequence continues at coordinate 16,560,800 of JAQISU010000087.1, forward strand.
GTATGTATGTACAATAGGTCAAAGTAGATAATGAGCTGATTACGAGTACAAGTACCATTTGTGAGGAGTCACCCTAGATCAGAAAACCAGTGAACCCTTATGACGGACCAAATGACACACTTTAATTTAAAAAAAAAAAAAAAGATTCAAAAGTGTTGATACGTTTGAAAATTGGAGTCATCCAGAAAACAACGATGCATCTACTGTCTCTTATTAACGCTCTTTGTTTGTTAAAATTTGTTAATCACGGTATCCCGAAACTAGAAGCTACTTTTTCATAAACCTAGAATACAGAATTTACGTATTCATACGCCATTCACCTGTTCCTTCACAATATTTGCAAACAATTTTTAAGATACAATTTCATTCTTTATTAGTTGATGTTGAATATTACGTATTATAACTGTCACTAATTGTAAGAATATAACTTCACATTTTACAGGAATCTGAATGTTCTAAAATAGATTAGACATAGCTTCAATGGAATTCGCTCCTTTAAAGCCATATATGCAGTTTGTAATCGATTTTCAAGCCTTACGACTTGTTGGATGCTGTTAAGTTCAAGCCTTACGACTTGTTGGATGCTGTTAAGTTCGGTTCTTAAATGTTGTTTGTTTTGTGAAAAAGCATGATAAGCTGTATGTTCTTCTGACGGACTATATTGGTTGGCATTGTTATCATAATGTCATATTATGTGAACCTCGAACTTTGTTATCCTCTTAGGAGTGACCCACACATTTTAAAGACTAAAATCTTGTTTCTTCAGCTATGATAATTTAAATATGGCGTTTATGTTAAGATCACTTCATTCGTTGTTTTGGCAAAACACGTATTTAACCTGTGCATATATATTGGATAAGGGTAGCTGGGGTAAGACTCATACTCCGAGGGTTCTATGTTCATTACCCGTCCATACGAGCCCTGATCGGCTGAGTCTTGAGATCTATATATAGAGTAAGATATCTGAGCTGAATGAATATGTACTTCAATCTCTAGTAAAGTGTTTTATCTGAATACCGTTTGCATTCAGAGTAGGGAATTATTCGTTTATCTGTCTGGGGCTATGAGAGAAAGACCGGAATTATTAATCTGTCTGGACACATTAACAGACAGCGATGAAGTCCTAACTAGAATCTGATAGTTCAGATTCAGTCAGATTTTTTTGACGATTTGTAATGAAATCTTCGGCTTTGTTAAGAGATTTGAATATGCTGATGCCAAAACATCAGTCGGAATGATTGTAAAATATCTAAAACATCATTGTAATGGTCTTTCCAACTAGACTACAGTCTGTCATTATAGAACCACATAAACGTCAAAACATCTCCATATAGTTACTTGCTTTTGGGAACAAAACAGACGCTCGCCACTAACTACGTCATGCTTTCTCTTTTTAAATGTCGGTCAAATGGGAACAAGTCACTTTACGAGATTGTTATTGATTTAAACAGTTCTAGCAATGAGAGTGGTTATGCTCGGAATTTTATTTTTGACGCTGTACAAAGAACACTTCCCATGTTTATATAATCCAGATCTTACTTATTAAGTTATCGTTCTATAGGAATATTATGACGAAAGCGTTCTTTTCTTTTGTTTAATTACAAAGAAATAGTCTAAATGTGTTTAAATGTTTGGACTTTAATTAAGCATTTGTGAAACATTTAATGAACCAGGACTTCATAGGAGGAAGATCTTGAGTCATAAATACGTTCTCAGGTAATTCTGTGACAGCGGTCCATTATAAGAAATAATAATAACGAAGTATCGTAAGCGATTCGTTGAAAAATATAACCTGGAGAAGTTTGTATATTGTCAGACGAAATTGAGTAATTCGTCCATCAATGGTATATGTTTAAGCTCTTACTTTGCAGTTATGCTATTAAAGTATTCCTTTCCTCCAATTGATAATGTACTAGTCTGTTACACGGCACCTGTCCTCAATTGGATAATGCACAAGTTCGTTACACGGTTTCTGATCACCAGTAGATAATGCATTAGTTATATAGTCTAACACATGGCTCCTGCACTCTGATAGGTAATGCACTGATTTAGTATACTATACGGTTCTTATCCGACGATGGATAATGCACTATTTTAGCTATTACATGGTTCTTGCTCTCCATTGGAGAATACACTAATCTATTATCCTGTTTCTGGTCTCCAATGGATAATGCATTAGTCTAACACACGGCTCCTGCCCTCCAATGGGCGATAGACTAATTTAGTCTATTACACGATTCCTACAATGAAAATGTATTTTACAATCGTATAGTCTATAACATGATTTCCTGTTTTGCCTTGGATAGCACACTGTATTAGTTGGCACAGTCGTCTTAAAATCACAACAAACTGGCCAAGAATCAGATTTAACAGTACTGATAACAATCATTTATATGTGACTTAGAATTACCAATCAAGTTCACGGGCGTAACTGTCGCTCCCGCAGTCCCTGTAATGCGGGGTTATGGTTGGGTGGGCACTCAAGATGGGGGCCCAAAACGTTATAATATAATGGGAGACCCTTTTCTGGTGGAAGAGAGGGTGGGGCGACAATTGTTACGTTACCGAACTGATTAAAGACCAGATTTCATGCTATTTAACGTGAAAACCATTACTCGAAACGCATTTTGCAAACCAAAACGGGTTGAAAAGCTTAGTCAGGTAGGCCAAACTAAACTAATTTTACGGGATTCTAAAAGTCATCATAATATAGAAAAAATGATACGATGTTTATTTGCATTTAGCCGATTGGTCAAGTACATATATATCTAGAGCCAACAGTCTATCCACAACAGTACTGCAGGGTAGCGTCCAAGGTGGTAGAAGGAGAGGTAGACAGAGAAAACAGTGGCGTGATAACATAACAGAATGGACCAGGAAAAGTTTTGCGGAGACACAAGCATTGGTCACATAATCGAGACAAGTGGAGGGAACTGGTTAGATGTTCAGCAGCACAGTGCCTCAGCGACCACACTATGTCAAGAGACTGATGATGATAATTATATATATATATATATATATATATATATATATATATATATATATATATATATATATATATATATATATATATATATATATATATATATATATATATATACTGAATTGGCTGTTCTAGGACAGGGGTCACACTAATTCTAGAAAGATCTTTGAATTGCAATGATACGTCTTTCTTTAAAAGAAAAACTACTTAAATTTTAATGTGTATTGCCTTTGAAAAATTTGTTTGAACACAACAGTTGACCATTTTCTAGTAGTCTACTCTGCGAAAAGATTTCTTTGATGCGAACGTTGATATTGATAATAGATTTGGGATCGCGATAAAGCCACAAACAACTGTCAATGTGAGTACCTGATTCTACCGTTGCTTATACAACAGAAGAGATAGAAATTTCCCTTGTACATTATAATATTGTTCCACTATCAGAATCAAATCTTTGTGTCTTAGTTTGTTATTAGTGAGGTAATGAGATATAGAACTTTACAGCATATAAATAAAATAACAGTGGAACGAACTAGAATAAAAATTGAACTGAGCGAGTTTGAAAGAACCTTTATAGATAAAATAAATGAAAAGAGAAGGAAACGGATTAGGTTTCGCCACGTGATTCGAAATTGTGAGTTCTTGTTTGAGAGAAGGGACACAGAAAGATAAATGTGAGTGCATATATATTGAATTTAATAATGTTGTAGACACACACTTTTCTAACCTTATATGTAGCTTTTGAAACTGACTTGTGAAATGGTGCTGCTGCTGTACTCTATCCTTGTTCTATATTCCTCTCTTGGGGTCGAATATAATCAATTGTTGCATTTCTGTATCATCTCAAGACTGGAATAAGCTTCCTTATAAAATGAAAAATATTGATTTGGAAGAGCAATAATTCATAGCACATTACGATAACTTAGCCAGTAATTTTCACACTCATCTGTGCAATGAAACAAAGGCAGCAGATCGGTTTTTATTGTTTTCTTGTTCAGTGATACATAGATCGTCTGCACTCGATTATACGACAGGTTCAACTGCAAACTTCATGTATCTGGATCTGACGTCAGCAGATCTTGGTATATGCAGCATTGTTGAGAGTAAGAGCAGAGCAAACATCATGGAATCTGACCTGCATGCGCATTATGCAGTGATGTTAGCCATTTTATTCGACTTATACGCGAATAATTCATACAGATGTGTTGATAAGCATAGCCATTTCAGTTTTTACTTCATTACGTTTTAAAGCTTTAATATAGTGTCTCAGAGCTGCATGCATGTCAACAGTTCGAAATTATACTTTTTATTTCACACCTGAGTTAACGATATATACGTGTTATACCTGTCTTAGTCGCAATACGAAGCGTACAATGCATTACAGTGTTTGTTTATGACTATCTTCTGTCAAGATTTTTTGCTACAATTCGGATTGTTTATGCTAAACGTTTCTACAATGCTTATCAAATATAAGATTATTCTTTTAAACGTAATCATGTATTCATTTCTAAAAAATACATTTCAAGTTGATAAAGGTATACAGGTAATTTTCATACAGCAGGACGGACATCATATTGGGAAACGTTTTCTGTAACAGACAGAAAATGGTAGAAAAGCTAACACTGACTATCAAGTTCATATAAAGCACTCGAGGTCTGAAGTTACACGAATAACAAGAATGAAAAGCATTGTTATATAATATACATCCACTGCAATAAAATGAAGGGGAAAAAAACACAACTAACTAAACATAAAGCAAAAGCAGATTTGAAACGGAATAACGGCTAATTTGAAAAGGTACATCAATGCCACTAATATAATATATATCAGAGATTATGAGCTTTTCCTCCATAAATTATAACCTTGTATGATGAATGGTTGGATGGCCGGATGGATGGAACGATGAATGCATGTACAGGTACATGCAATGGAAGAAAACATATATATAGAAACAAAATACATCAACAGGGAGTCTGCACCACTGTGATAGAAATGACCTGAATGGTTTTGGGATTTTGCCACGGAAGCAGACAATTGGATAATGGATGGATGGACATACAAAAAGATATTAAAAAAAACCCACATCAAAGCATTACAAGTGGAGAATAACGATTAGCAAATGGCACATCTAAACTACATCGCTAATATATGTGTCTAGTTTCATTGAGATATGTTTTAAGTTTCTTGAGTTATGCTACGGAAATAAAGTGCGTTGGTAGCATGAATGGGGGTGGGGATTATTAAAATTAAAAAGTCAAAGACATGTACCTTATGCTTATAATGCATTGATGTGCTTGAATTTAACAAGATACAAATTACTTTAGTTTTAAAACAAGCATATTTTAGATATATTGATATTCTGTTTAAGAAAACAGAAAATGTTTAATTTGAGGCATAAAATTGTGACTGCACAATGCTCTAGTCTTTGTAATGTTATAATAATTATAAGCTACTTTTTGACTGCGATAAATGAACAGATATATATATATATATATATATATATATATATATATATATATATATATATATATATATATATATATATATATATATATATATATATATATATATATATATAATGGTAGAAAAGCTAACACTGACTATCAAGTTCAAGTAGGGTTTCAGAACTAAAAGCATTGATCATAACATAGTATTCAGAATTTGCATATGCTCTTAGTTTGTCTAGAAATTTTTTTTCGGGGAGGGTGTGGGTGTAAATCAGTGCATTTGTTTGTACACGGTAAGATGTTTTTACAATGGTAGTAAATCCCGCAGTAAACAAAACCTTCTTGATAGCCAATATGTGAAGTGAAAGACATATGTAGTTTGCTTGAGGAATATCACCGTCCAGCCAGAAGTGAAAGTCGCAGATCAGTTTACGTCAATGGTCGGCCTCGCTATTACATGCTTCACTTTTTGGTAATTTATGTCTGTAAAATCTGTCATTCCTTTACACGAAGTCCGATAGCAAGTTGGAATGTTGTTTGCAGGAAATGTGAAATGGGCAAAGCCTTTTTCAATGAATTAATGCATTATGACCCATCTTTCTTATGGCCCCTAGTATTATTTCATGTTTCACGTTGATAAAATTTACTTCATTGACAAGTACAAACGTTAAACGATTTCGCCATATGCACAAATGGATAGATATGTCATATCATGAACTGTGATTTACTTAATATTTTCTTAACTTTAATTAATTTAACAGTAACATTAGGATATCTCGCACAAGCAAAACAATATTAAAATAACTTAGCAAACTATATGCAATATATTTATATTAAACCTCGGATTATATACCTTTTATATAAAGACGTATTTGTTTTAAATATAAAAGATAATATTTATTTCATAGGTTGCTTTTTAAAATTATTTTCTTTTTTCTTTTATTCTGTTTTTCGAATTGTCGATCTTTCACTTTTTGTGCCTTTCACATAGTTGAATGTAAACCAACGTCGATCTAAGATCTAAAATATTGTAAGAAATATAATAGCACAATGAGTTACGAGCTGGATTGGTGTAGAATGTTAAAATCTATATTGCACTTTTTCGTATCGCGTATGTTTATTGCAATTGTTTAAGGTGTGCAATGGATATGAAACTTAGCTACGATTTTGTGTGTGACGTCAGTGGTTTCGTACAAAATGCATTACTCCTTGGTAACTTAATTATCGCGCAAAGTAGAAATGATATGAATGCCATTACATGTCATGGCTGTACCCAGTGAACCATTGCATCAGCAGAAAACATTATCCTTAAATTCACTAGACTGGAATAGTATAATTCGAGCGCGTTATCAGTTGTAAAGCATAATAAATTGAATTTATACGAAGAATAATAACTTAATACTCGATAACATGCTCTTGATGGCAGACAAAGTATTACGTAATTGTCCCATAGATTGTATACGATAATCGTAACTGTGATGTGGTTTGACGATGTGTTTGCTTCTTAACATATAGGTTACTGGCAACTAATTGTGAAATTAATAGATATATTCGCCCTTGTCTGAATACAAAATATGATCAAATAACTTGATTTGTGTGCGTGTTCTTGAAAAGTAAATTACATAACTGTCTGGAATTTTGTGTACGGCAAATTAAATATTTACTATAGTTCACCAAACGAGAAACTTTGCAAATTAATTACCAATCAAGTCAGTGTATGTTAATATGCCCGTGACATCTTATCCATGAAGATTACAGTTGTGTGTGTGTGTGTGTGTGTGTGTGTGTGAGAGAGAGAGAGAGAGAGAGAGAGAAGAGAGAGAGAGAGAGAGAGAGAGAGAGAGAGAGAGAGAGAGAGAGAGAGAGAGAGAGAGAGAGAGAGAGAGAGAGAGTGAGTGATGACTTTTCGATATAATACTTGCGTGCGTAGATCCAAAACTAACAGGCCAACAATGAGCTCGTGCATGTTTTCCTGTATTAATTTTATATTGCAAACATGCTGTATTATCCGTCAAGCAAACACATTCAATGCGTCTATGTGTTTAACCTTAGACCTATTACAGCGAACTGTGTAGTTCCAAACGACCGCTTTGTTCAGTAATGTCCGTTTGTTGTTGTTGTTGTTGTTTTAGTAAGGTTTAACGCGAGTTTTCAGCACAAGATAGGCTATACATGGTGGCCAGTATTAATGGTGGAGGAAGAACCCGGGAAACCACCGGAAAGAATCACCGATCCACGAGAAGCTACCGGCAAGTTTTCTCAAATACCCACGTTGGCCAAGTCCGAGACTCGAACTGACGCAGAGAGAGTTGAGATGGCAATGATCCGTTACGGAGAGCGCTTTAGACCACTGGGCCACTCGGAGTCCCTATGTGTGTCGGAGTTTGTATAGAGATGGAAATCGCTGTTTTCGTTTCGACATTCGCAAAGATAATACTGCTTAAATTGGTTGAGAAAACATGTGTTTCCACATCGTTTAGACAATGAATGCATTTGTCAAATTTAATATATAATTTCTTTAGGGCATATCTGAGGATTGTGAATTGTTCAAATGATGATATTCTAGCTTACTGGAATTATGATACCAGTGTTTGGTTTTATTGAGATATTTGGCACTATCAGCAAAAAGGCGGTATTCCGCAACCACCCCCATCCCACTCGGATTTTAAAAGTTTTGTGGTATGGATATAATAAGTACAAGACGACCGGAAAGTTGTAAAATTCCGCAGAAGTACTTGATAGACTAATCTCGTTTTTAATGAGACTTGAGTGACAGACTGGAACAAACGTCGTGGTTTAGCCTCCTGGAACATTTCCATCAGAGAAAATTGAAAATGTCTATTTTTATACGTGGCTGGACTAATTAGAAGAATAATCACAAAGCACTGTGCCAATGGTTGACAGATAAATGACACAGACGTCAGTCAGCCTTTAGGAATCCACTTCGTCTTCCATCTGCATGGTGCTCACAGTAATGTTTTGTAAGATTAATGTTCAGTCCTCAGGTAATGAAAATGATCATACTCTTGTTATAACGAGGGTGTTGTCAACAGCAATGCTACCTCACTTTGTCACCATAATAGTACACATCAATTAAGGTCGTTCTTTAATTCCACTATTGAGAATGTGCGTAAATTATTTCCCGGATACACGTATTGCAATACTTATGGCTATCAAGGTAATTGTTCCTTTTTATATTAATTTTACATTTTTGTTTGTTTGAAATATTTGCTTAGTAAATGACGGAATTATAAAGGAAAACAGTGTGCGATCAAATTAAAGTATTTTATATTTATATTGTTTTGTCATATACATGTAGAGTAAATTTTCCAGCAAAAAGAGAGAGAGAGAGAGAGAGAGAGAGAGAGAGAGAGAGAGAGAGAGAGAGAGAGAGAGAGAGAGAGAGAGATTAAATCTGATGACAATTACATAAAATAGGTCAACTATACCAGAACGACATTATTAGCATTTGTAATTAGAATTCTTTTCGAAAATTTAAAAGTGTTAAAAAATATTTTTTTTCTCGATGCCAAACATGAAATGAGAGAAAAGTAATTTACCTCAAAGTTACGGAAAGAATGTGATTGGGATTTGAAATCTCGTTAAAATCCAAAAGCTGTTTTCACAAAATTAGAACGAGCCACATAACATAAAGTGATATTGGAATTAAATCAGGCTGGGAATCTTGCCAGAAAGAAGCCGTGATTATGCAGGAATCAATATCAGACTTATAAGCGGACAGATAAGTGCAAAGTTCCAATCGATAGTGCTCTTTACCGTACATAACCCACGTTAGCGCCACTTCAGATTCATTTACATCAACATTTACGTTCTTGATTAACGCCCGTTAAAGTCTTATTCGCTTTTGTGTCAAAATGATGTATATCAACAAGACAACATGTGTGTTATTTCTGAATGGGTCGATGTAAATATGTATCAGTAAATACTTGGATCGAAAAATGAAGTTGAATCAATATCAGACATATGATGAACATAACAGATATAAGCAGGAAACTCATATTGGTGTAGGAAGGTGGGTGACGTTTGTAAACTTCCATAGGAACATTACAACAAAAAGTATATTGAGATTTAATTTGAACATGGGTTGTTACTTCCTACGCTGTAGCCTTGAAAAGATACTAAAAAGTAATGTAAATACATAAGGACGTTATTATTGCTGCGGTCAACTCCCACAATATAGTGCATATATATGACTTGGTTGGTAGGTAAGTATGTAGGCAGGTAGGTGGCCGGGTATGAAATATAGTTTTAGTCATAATAATAAGGTATAGGGTAAAATATGTACTTATACTTGAACAGTTTTGTTGTCATTGAAGGTAAATGCAGAATCCTCACATGTAAGTACATCATCTCATTAATATAATTTACTAATCTCTTTTTATGAATAAGAAGAACAAGTCATGCAAAGTTTTACCAAAACAACAATTTTGTTTTGTTTGTTTGTCTTTTCTATGGTTTGTATTTGCCTTTTCAAAAGACTCATCAAGCGTCGAAAGCGCTTAGTCTAATTAGATACTCGTTTTGCACTGTTCGCTGTCAGTTTATTGAATACATCTTAATCAATCCCTGACACTCTTGATCCCTTGCTGTATCCAGCGCATATGCCATATGATTTGTGTTCTTTATATATATATATATATATATATATATATATATATATATATATATATATATATATATATATATATATATATATATATATATATAGTGCAAGACATGTATCAATAACATATTACAGACGGATTACAGACCTGTTTCTGGTCGGTGAAATCTTTCGGTTTACTTGGATAATATTGTTCAATCTGCCTCAAAATTCTGAAATTAAATCATTAACAAATTTGTCAAAACGACGCTGTGATATTTTGGGAAGAAACGTTAACATTGTTCCTCAGTCAAAATGACGATATATTACGAGCCCATTCATGATACGTCAGATACCCTTAAAATATGCATTCGAATGGAGAGCATTGTATGAAGGATATAATACATGGAAAAGAAGTCATCATCGGGAAAGATCAGATAAGACCTTAATTGATTTGGAAGTGAGCAACTTAATAAAACAATTAAGAAAGCAGAAGTCGTTTGCATTCCAGCAGAGTTCCTCATAAGTCTTGGAGATATGTCAGCAAAAGTGCTTATATCAACATGCATTGACGTGTATAGAACCAGGGCCGTAAGACTTATCAAGGTCAATAAAGGTCCATTTAACAAATAAACATAATATGCTAAACTGCTGAGGTAACAGAACAGTTAGCTTATTATCGCATGCATAGCAAATCAAGGTAAAAGTGAAAATAATACGTTTTGGGAATCAACTAAAAAAACCAATTCATCGGTAAGTTAAGATTGTGGAAATGTTCCCTTTCTCGATAACCTATAACTGTTGTGAGAGCTCCGTGTGAGCGTCCTATGGTACGCTAGAATAGATAAATTAGTAAACAACATTGTGTTGCGGACATTGAAAAGGCTTTTATTACAATAAACTGTGTTAATATGTTAAGAGTAACTGAAGAAGAACGGAATTGATTGGAGAGACATGAGAGTCATCACCAATTGCTACATGCATTTACAGCAGCTATATAATTAAGAAGGTTAACTCAGAACCACGACAGATTAGACGTGGAGTCAGGCAGGGCTGCTTGGTATCACCCTTACTATTCTCTCTCTCTCTCTCTCTCTCTCTCTCTCTCTCTCTCTCTCTCTCTCTCTCTCTCTCTCTCTCTCTTTATATATATATATATATATATATATATATATATATATATATAGATATATATATATATATATAGATATATATATATAGATATATATATGCAGAAATGATGATGGTCGAGACGATAAAAGGAGTACAATGAGTAAGAGTTGGAAGTCGAATGGTGAAAGATGTAAGATTTTGTATATGCCCCAGGTATGATTGCCGTGTCAGAAAAAATGCATTATAAGTTAATAAACGCCTTAAACAAGACCTGTAAGCTGTACAACATGTAGATTAGTGCCAAAACAGACTCAAGCCGTGAGAGTATGTAGGGAGAGAAATAAGCATTTCAATGTGACAGCTGATGGTCATCATCATCATCATCATCATCATCATCATCAGTCTCTTGACCTAGTGTAGTCGTTGAGGTACTGTGCTGCTGAACATCTGACCAGTTCCCTCCACTTGACTCGATCATGTGCCAATGCCTGTGTCTCTGCAAAACTTTTCATGGTCCATTCTGTGATGTTGTCACTCCACTTTTTTCTCTGTCTACCTCTCCTTCTACCACCTTGGACACTACCCTACAGTAATGTTGTGGATAGACTGTTGGCTCTAGTGATATGGCCATACCATTTCAGCTTTCTCTTTTTTACAAAGGTGAGGAGGTCTTCATAATGGCATACTTTGTGCCTGATGGTGTTGCGCACTTCTTCATTTCGGATGTGTTCCATGTAAGAGATGCCAAGGATGGTTATGTAGCATCTCATTTCATGTGCCTGAATTCTTCGTTGTAAATTCTGCTGTCAGGGTCCAGGCCTCACATGAATACAGAAAGATTGAGATGACTAGTGCTCTCAATAGTCTGATTTTAGTTTTCAGACAGATGTTCTTGTCTCTCCAGATGGGTCTTAGCTTTGACATAGCTGCCGTTGTTTGTGCTGCTCGTGACAAAATTTCTGCTCTTGATCCCTCTTCCGTGATTATGGAACCAAGATATTTGAATTGGCCCACTGTTTCCAGTTCCTGTCCTCTTGACTTTAATCTTGGTTAAGATTTGTTTGCCACTGTTTGTCATCAGCTTTGTATTCTCGGCACTTATCTCCTTGTCAAATCTGAAAGATGTTTATCCAGATTTTGAAAAGCGTGGGTGACAGCAGACAGCCTTGCCGTACTCCATCTGTAGTCTTGTACCAGTCCCCCACAGAACCTTGAGCAATTACTGCACTGGTAGCCTTGGCGTACAGCTGCTTGATGGTGTTGGTCAACGTTTGAGCCATGTTGTACTTCTTCATTGTGGCCCACAAAGCCTCATGCCACACTCTATCAAAAGCCTTTTTGAAATCTATGAACACATGATAGATGTCTTGTTGATGTTGCGAGAACTTTTCAAACAGAACCCTAAGATTGAAAATTTGTTCTGTTGTGCTTCGTCCACTACGGAACCCTGCCTGTTCTACAGCGATTAGCTGATGGTAAACAAGTTGAAAAAATGTGAAAATTCAGATATCTAGAACATCTTCTTACGTATGATGATGTAAAGAAGATATGAAACCAACAATTGGATTAGCAAAGATTAAATTTAACAAGAAGAAAGAATTACTAACGCAGACAATTAGTAAATATTTGAAAATAGAAGATTGCAAGCAATGAAATGTAGTGTAGCATTGTATGGTTCAGAAACCTAGAAGAAAGCAGAATAAAAGAGTGTTTGAGATTTAGATCTGATACCTGAGAAAATCAGTTTGAATGATGCTAGAATAACAGATGAAAACGTACTATGCTCATTAGGGGAAATGAGAAGATTCTTGAAGGTAATTTCGAAGATGATGAAAGGGTGGATAGGATATATATATTGAGAGGTGAAAACCTATTAAGAAAAGTAATAGACGAAGAATGGAAGGATGCGAAGAGGGCAAGAGGTAAACTAAATATTATGATTGCGAATGAACCCACTGTGATAAAGAGTAGAGCGATGGCAAGACAAAAAATGGAAAAGATGGATACCTCAGAACTGCAATAATGCAGACAATGAATGAATGAATGAATGAATGAATGAATGAATGAATGAATGAATGAATGAATGAATGAATGAATGAATGAATGAATGAATGAATGAATGAACAAACGGATGAATGAATGAATTCCAATTAATTTGGATCACTATTTGGAATATGGTGCTGCTTGAGGAAAACAAGAAATTGTATGGTACTATGTTTTCAGAAAATGAAACTGAAATAATGCAATCCTTATACAATTACTTAAACAAAAACATGAATCTCCATAGTGTAGATCAGACATTAGCATCTTCTGAAAGTGCATATTCTGTTACATTTAAAAATATATATTAAATTTGCCTGGTGTTCAGAAAGTTAAAATGATCACGCAAACATAAAAAAATGATATTTAGATTTGCACACCAAACCATTACACCCAAGTTTGTACTTTAACATCTCAAATCGATCCCCTATAGTCTAGTATAACTACACCTCCCAATCCCTCAACCCCCAAGAACCCTCCCCCCCCCCAAAAAAAAAAATCACAACAACAACAACTGTAGCGTTCTGCAAACGTTGGGGTGGGGTACTTCCAAAATATTAATTAAAATATTATGGAAGTTCCACCTGGCTCGTGAATTTAAATTTAAATTAAAGACCAAATAGGTATACGGCTCTGAGCCCCCAGTCAGCACTGCCGACGGTTAAATTATATATATATATATATATATATATATATATATATATATATATATATATATATATATATATATATATATATATATATATATATATATATATATATATATATATATATATATATATATATATATATATGTATAACACGAAGGTGAAATTCAAACAATAACAATTTAATGAAGCCTATAAATTTAAATGTCACACAATCACTCGTCCTCTAAGTGATAGCCTATTTCATCTCATGATTTCAGTGTGAGTTCTATTTTCCACCTGGCCTTTGGTTGTACTCATCTATTTATCATATCCTCCACTCATCTATTTATTCTGTCCTCCCACTCCTCCTGGATTTCACCTCTCCCGACTTCTCTCCATCCTTCTCTTTCCTCCGTTCTTAATCGCGACTATTGGGACCAATTTCGCTGGTCTGTCCCCCGAGCTTGCTCTCCAGATTTCCCTCTTTCCTTCTCTTCCTTCTGTCTCTAACGGAGGCATTGGGACCACTCACTAGTCTGTCCCTCGAAACGTCCTGTGAAAATCACAAGGCGTTAACATAGGGTTTATCAAATCTCACCGCACACTAAATCATCAATTAACCATCAGATAAGGCTATTACTTTTTAGGACACGCATACATACACATCGAAATTCCCACACACTCTTACAGGGAAACAATGACGTAATAGCACGATATACATATATCAATACATCGTATCACATCAGTATATCTAATATATATATATATATATATATATATATATATATATATATATATATATATATATATATATATATATATATATAATCTCGTTGTACTTATAATATTACGACAACCAGATGTATGTCTGTACACTACACTCCCACAAGCGTACAAAAATATTCAAATATTCATATTATTAATTTCTCACAGTGCAACCATTTCAAAGATACTATTCAACTTCTATAATTACATGGATAATGTGCTATTGTACTATAAAATAGTCATATAGCGAATTATAATAATATTTATTCTTACGACGGCTAGCAAGCAATACGATTCTTTACAAATAGGAACTCATTCTTCAAAATAGACAAACATATCAACATCACAAAATAATTATTCCTACTACGATTTTAGTAATAAGACGTATATAGACGATCTACAATTAAATGCAGTCGCAGACAGCAAAATCGAACAAATAGCTCACTGACCTCTTTAGAAGCTACACTTAGAATTCTGTTCCTAAGGGTTTACCGCCAATTAACGTATGGCCGCACGGAGTTCCAATTCACGGGTAACGACTATGGCAACTAACGCTCGATGGCCGGGTTAAAGATATATATTTAAAAATAAATCAGGGTCCCACCCCTTCCTCGATTCTGATTGGGTATCGCTGGGGCCCTATCCACTCGACTTATTTAATCTGGCGGTCAGTCAGCGTATCCAGAAGATAAGGAACGTCCACTCATTCTGGCAGCTTCTTTGATGTACAAAACATCCTTCCAGCCCAAGGTGCTAATTACACTTCTGACGGGCTTGGGTCAGCTTCCTCTCTTAACTATGGAAAACTTACGTAAGGAATGGTGTTAGCCTGCGGTCATGGTTCTAATTTAATTTTGGGTCGGGCAACGCTACATTAACAAACAAATCATGTGGGTATTTTATTCTCTACCAAGGTAATATGCATTCCATTTTGCAATCGGCAATGCCATTGCTAAAATCTAAGTTATAACGGCTCTTTACATTTACTTAACTCTATGAAAATCTTGAATAACTTCAGAGCAGAACCATACGGAAATCTCAGTAAAATTTATTCGTGCAAGGAATTTATATCCCCTGAATATTATTAGCGTAAGAGGAATCGTTCATCTTAAAAAAAAGATTCCTTTCGATATTGCGTTTCACTTCCATTACAAATGAAAGGGCTAATTATTAATTGAGCAAGCTACCAGTCTGAAAGTGGCCAATGCTGGATACCGCGTTAATACTTAAAGACTGGGTCATTGGCTGTAATATTTGATTTGATGTTTTTTTATATTCATTTTCCAAACTTTTATCAGTGGTTTCAACCTCTACATACATCGTATCTATTCAATCAGACGATTTTTTTTATAGAACAGATTACAATTATCTTATGCCAATCCATAGCGAAGCAGGTGATAACTGTAGCTTTTTTGGTAAAGTTTTCTAAACAAGTTTCTTGTCCACAAGGTTTGTGCATATTTCCGTGAAAAAGTAGTGCTTTTTATTCATTCATCTATTCAGGTATACAGGGTAGTTTTATTTTCTCAGACGTTAACATTGGGTTCAACGGAAAATGATTAAGTTCAGGAACGTACGGGAAAAGATTTGGTGTGAACTCTATGGCGAAAGTACATGCTAGCTATTATATCCGAGAGAATACACGTAGAAAGACTGCTAAACAAGTTAAATATCTAGGTAATAATCTATTTATATAAAACCGCCATACAATGATCATTTTGATGCAAGATGAAGAAAGTATGACTTGTTACACGAAAATGTAATTACCCTGTACCTACACCACAAATGTAATTACCCTGTACCTACACCACAAATGTAATTACCCTGTACCTACACCACAAATGTAATTACCCTGTACCTACACCACAAATGTAATTACCCTGTACCTACACCACAAATGTACGAAGAATGCCGCTTGTTACATATTAGAAGACACATAATTGAAGGAAGTCTGGAGAAGAACGCGATCTCGTCAATTTGAAGAAAACACGATAATGCTATTATTTTATTAAGTATGTCTGTCAAAACAAAGGTTACGAAAGCAGTTGGAAATGTCGCCCTTTTTACTCTGAAGTTCTACCCAAAACGTTTTGTTTTTTTCTCTCAGCAGTTTATGGGTAACAGGTGGATATATTCGGACGTTACGACAACATAAAAGGACAGTAATCGATAGTTTTGTGCTCAAAATTCAAAAACGTGGTTGTATAACCTATCTTGTAATTCAAATTAATTCTTTTAGATGTAAATTTACCGATATTTTCTTGCATTTGCATGAAGCGTTTCCAATCTTTTTCGTTTTCTCATTGTTACTGCTTATTACAGAAGCACACTACTAATTTGAGAAATAATCGAAACTTACACAATGTTTAAATGAAAATAGGGCATATTCTATTTGGATGAAAGTCTACATCTATAACTTTTCTGTAGTGGTTATTGATTGATTATGGGACTTTCATGTTGGGAAGATATTCTAAACCAGAATCATTTCTAGGACCAGATGTCATAATATACAGTATTTATTTATAGAAGCGTGGAATAGTTTTGTAAAATAGCCCATCCCTAATTTTTTTTAAATAAGGAATTCCATCGGTGGGTTTAAGTATATGCATGTAGTAATTTCATACATGAACACTTCTTTACATTGGATTTTAGGTCGTAGTTTGAATTGCACAGCGTGAAGTAGTAATATTCGGCTTAAAAAGTCTTTCTGATAAATCATAGAAACACGAGGCACGAAAACCCATGCACGTGATAAATTAGTGTTCGTGATGTGCGGTCATTAGTTGATTAGCAATTATTTGTACTGGTTGAAGCCTTTTGTTCATAACGAATTGTGTCTCGATGTCTTTGGAAGTCCATGTTGGTAAAAGGACGGGATTCATTCCAGACTCGTGCATGTTTTTGATTCGCTAGACAGTGAGACCTTGCTGATGGCTTGTGCTTTGAGTGTTATCGGACCTTTTGAGACATAGGTAGGCTCGAAGAATGGCCTCCCTGTAAGCCAGTTGTGCACCGCGACGTGTAAAATGCTGATGTTTGCTAATAGTAAGAATTTGGAATAGTTGTAAAAATCATATCACTATTTCACTATTAGACCCTGTAGACAAAGTAAAGATTGCATGTAACCTTCTGTTGTTGGTGCCGTCTAATTATTGGCTTTAAACTCGAATCAGATCAAGGCATAACCAATGTATTCATGACGTTTCTAAAGCAAATGGATGAGAGAATAATTGATGCTTTTGAAATAATTTTAAAACTGACAACTACATCAGAAATTGGAAAACATTTAGAATTTCTAGTAAACTTCTGTTGCTATATGCAATTGTTTTTCTATAGAGATTACTAGCAGAATGTTCTTTACGCAAAATGGTAATTTGGTTTAGGAATCAGGCCATTGATTATATTCTTAATTGAGACGGTACCAATGTCAGAATGTGACAACGTTGGATACTGTACTCAATGCTCTTAGACTGGGCCATTGATTGTGAATGCAGCTTGTAATTTGTCCTGTTTTTAATTTTCCGTGCATTTTATCAGTGCTTCATTTTGAACGTAGAATTTCTCTGACTCTCGTAGTTTCATCAGGATAAACTTATATTGCGCCTCTCCGGTGAAAAACGGATGATTGTGGTAACTTTTATCAATAGCCAGTTAACTGGATATTTTTTCTAAAGAAAATGCAACGAAACACGTTTTCTTGCATGTTTAGAAAGTTTGCACCTATTTCAGTCAAGAAGAGGACTGCTCCGACGGCTTAGCGTTTAGAGCGTCCGCCACGGATGCGGGAGGTCTCGGGTTCGATTCCCCTGTCGAGTCATACCAAAGCCTTATATAAATGGTACTAGCAGCTGCCTCGCTTGGTGCTCAGCATTACGAAGTTAAGTTTTAGGACTGGTCGGCCAAGTGTCAGGATAAAGTGACTGGGTGGGACATGATGCTACATATCTCCAGCATGACAATATAAAACTATAACACTGGATTTTTTAAAGCTTAACGACCCAGCAATAGTTACGGCAACTTTAAAATCCAAATAACACACACACACACACAAACACACGCGCGTGGACACACACACACATACACACACGCACACACACACACACACAGACACACACACACACACACACACACACACACATGGTCAAGAATTACAAGAGTTGAGTTGAATTCTTATAGTGCAATAAATAGTTCATTTTCTCAAAAACGATAAAATTGATTTCAACAGAAAATGAATTTGTTGTATGATCCTTGAAATACTATTATTTTATGTGTTGCGCTGTAGTGTGCATACAATTATTGACTTGACTGTATCTATTATGAATTGAAGGGAAAAAAATCATATTTTGTATCGAATACGATAGAGTTATCGTTGCCTGCTATCCGACTTTTGCGTAAAATGATGGATTGTGAAGCAAGCCATGTGTATAAATAGCAGATCTGGTCTTTGCCGGTTGTTTTCTTCTTCAGAATTAATCATATATATATATATATATATATATATATATATATATATATATATATATATATATATATATATATATATATCTATATATATACACACTAAGCGTAATGGGACTTTCCAGATACGGACTAATAACTGATATGTTCATTGCCAGTGGTGTCGTTCTGAATAGAAATCTGTAAAACTAAAACTAGTCAGACAAACAGTGTACAAATAATACATTAGTCGAGATCTACACCTTTTTAATCCGTGAGTGAGGTAAGCGTTAGTAGATATTCGTCACGGACTAAACATATTGTCATTTTTCTTACGTAGCTCGACAAGAAGTTTTAGAAAGTTTGGTAACATAGGGATGAAATAATTATCATAATTTACCAACACCAGATTAAGTTTAATGGAGTTTGCCAAGTGCATAATGCTGTAATCATCTATGCTTTCCATGACTTCATATCAGTTGCAGATTCTACGTCTAATATATTTGGAAGATAATTGGATATCATATACGTGCAGAAGAACCATTTAAAAATGATTTGCTGTGATCTACTTTACTCTAATTCCAGGTGTGAAATGTAGATAATTTATTTGGTTACTGATTGTTATGATGGATATTGTTTGTACTTGCGTGTAGCCGTGTCCAATTGCAAATGACACGACTGATCAGCCGTGTCTAACTGTAATTGACACAGACTCATATATGCCGTGTCCAACTGCAAATGAGACAGCCGCTGATCTGCCGTCTCCAGAATGCATGTCAAAATCAATGAAGTTTGTTCTTTTGATTAACTCTGAAGAACAAAGCAACCTGTAAAGACCAGATCTGCTCGCGCATTATACGACTGCAAATATTGGTCTGTTTAGTCTGCATCCGGACTCATAAGAGATCATATACGGTTACAAACGCAGAATAACTGTCTAGTCCAGATGCCGGATATGTGGATATGACTCATACATGACAATCAAACTTTACTTTTTTATAAGTAGCAACCAGATTCCATGATAACAATCGGTCATGCATATTAACTGGGGTTTGGTACACGAAATCTTTTTGTTCAAGCGAAAATGTTCGTCTATTGCTGAAATTATACACGATTTTGCTTACGGCAAGACGAATTTTAGTTCATTTATTCGGTATTGGCAAAGGTTAAGTGTATCTTTGATGAGGCGAAAACAGAGACACTTGAGCGAAATCAAGATCAAAGACTGAATCCCTCTATACAAAATTAGACCCAAAACTGTTTCAATGTACCATTCATTCGCGATTATTAATCGGTCCAAAATGGTAACTCACATTTGAAATATTCACGCATAATGCGCTAGGTTATCTGGATCAACACAATTTTTTTTAGAAATAATCATTAGAATAACCGTTATAAAATATCTTTACAACGGACTGAACACTACCATATAAGTGTTTTGATGTAGCAAGTTTTGTGTGCTACTGAGGAAATCTTGAACAATTAAAAGCATCACAAGAAATGTTTATAAATCCTTAAGCCTGAATATTGCATTTCACCT
This sequence comes from Unio delphinus, assembly GCA_029339505.1. NCBI lineage: Eukaryota > Metazoa > Mollusca > Bivalvia > Unionida > Unionidae > Unio > Unio delphinus. The sequence goes on from JAQISU010000087.1 coordinate 16,581,357, forward strand.
GCGGATAGATTATACTATATATATATATATATATATATATATATATATATATATATATATATATATATATATATATATATATATATTTATCTATGTTCTATAGCTTTTGAAAAAATGGAGCATTGTATAAGTGTAATATAGTCATATATCCATTGCGAAGAAAATTATTACTATGATATTTCATTAGTTATCGTCTTTGCATGTAAGCAGAGTCCCACTGCAAACAACATGGACTGGTCTGCTGTCGCCTAATGCTCCAGCATGTCAGGGTCTGTGCAGTTAGTTCTAATAATTACTCCTAAAAACCTGCCAAGATCGGATTTGTCAGCGACTGACACTATGGGTTTACCGGTACGTACGTTGCAGCGGACTCAACTTATAAACAACGTACAAGCGAGAACATACGGTTGCATATGCAGCACAGCGTCATCTAGCTACAGAATCCAGGCATGCATATATTGCTCGATAACTGAAAATCAAACTGTATTTTGAGTACGTAGCAGTCAGACACCACAATATATCTGTCGGTTTTGCATATTAATTGATGGTTTTGTACATGCCAACAACATATGGTCAAATATGGACGTCCTTCAATGATGACATTATAAACGTTTATCAAAAGGCTAGACGCATTTAAGTACATTATAGTAGATATTGGCAGAGGGTAACTGGATCTTCGGTGAGGCGAAAACAGGCACTTGAGTGAAATCAAGATCAAAGACTAGACAAATGATGATCATCTGTTAGCAAAATTAAACATAGTTCAAGCTACGTTAAAAATCCAAATCACATCACACAACACATTGGTACTGGCCGAGGTCTGTATGTGGATCTTCAATTAAGCGAAAACAGAGCCACTTGAGTGAAAACAAGATCAAAGGCTAGACAAACACTAAGCCACTCCAAGGAAAATGAAACCTGAGACTGGCGTACGCACATTTTCACTGTACGCATGTATTAGTTGGCCCAAAACAGTAATACCATTGATCGGTCAAAATCATAAAGCATAATGCTCCGGCAGATCTGAATCTATACAGTTTGTTTAAATATCAGTATAATAAGCATTATAAAACAGCTTTACAACGGAATGAACACTATCACATAATTATTGATTTTGCAAATTATATGTGTACTACTGCAAAAATATGTCATTGAAGAAATATAGAAGCATTGCAAACATTACATGCTGTTTCACAAACAAATGCTTATAAATCATTACAACCTGAAAATCTCATGTTACCTGTGAATAATGGCATAATAAATATGTACGGAGTAAACGATTGTATGTGTCGATATCAGCGATATTTACAAAGCAGTTTTCGATATCCGTTACACATGACATAGTTTTCACAATGAATTTGTTAACAGCAGCACTCTAAGTCGAGTTCAGCTGTGACCAGTGGCGTAGCGAGGGTATTCGGCGCCCGGTGCAAGTTTCATAGTTGTCGCCCCCACCCCTGGCGTAGCAAAGAGTATTGGGCGCCCGTGTACAAGGTATATGGTTTACGACCTCAGTGTCACTGAAAAATAGGAAAACAATAGTCAATACTGAATACAACATAATAATAGTTATCATAGAAAGGCAAGTTACGGCTAATACATTTTAACTGCAATAACCACAACAAAAAATTTACCAACAGGTAGTGACTTAATCTTCGTCCGGCACCCCCTCCCCAAGACGGCGCCCGGAGCGACTTGCACCCCCTGTCCTCTCCCCCCCCCCCTAGCTACGCCATTGGCTGCGAGCTGCAAATACTGATAGCGCTGGCAGATCTGGGTTTTGCAATTTATTCTGAGTTGTTAATTGTACAAACAAAATAGACTCGGATATGCATGCACAGGCAAATGCGTATGCTGTTTACAGTTGGACTCCACACATCAGTGCATACATACTGTAAGTGATTACAATAGTAACCTTGGTGTTTGTGTAGAACATGCTGCCCGTGCATTGTTTATACAATTTCCAAAGCAAAAATGTGTTTTAGAATAGCCACCAAACAGTATGACCTTCGAAACACCACTCTACTGTACTTTGGAATTATGTTCCGTTTTTTTTTTTAAAAAATATTTTAGTCGGGGTTTTCATTCGTATCAAGTGGTAATTTATATTTCATACATGTTGGAATGGGCATCAATTCAATTCGCAGCAGTTTTTAAACAGTGAGCTGATTTTTGTATAAATAAATAATGAAAAGTAAAGTTTGCATGATCTAATCCTTTCCCGATATGTAAATTAGGATAGAAATGGATAGCGTTTACTCAGACAAATTAGGGACAAATTCAAATTATTCTTGAATTCCACGAAATGCAATGTTAGCAATGTGTGGTCAAGGTATGGAAGAAACGCGAGCAATATGTTCTGTTCTGTTCTGGTTTTCAATACCAACATCCTTTTAAACTTCATATATCACTTCTGTATGTTCATCCATACTTATCATTTACATTTCCGTCTGGTTTAAAGGAAACAAAACATTAAACGAGATATGCTGAATCACAACTTCGCAAGAAGAGAGAACTTACCATAATTCATTGTTGGGGAACACGCTGTTGATCAGGATAACACTCTCATCCCATTTCTCTTAATCTTTTGGCATGAGCCGTGTATTTCTGTAAATAATACAATAACTTTATATTTCTTTCTTAACTTGATTTCAGATCTATTTATTATTATTATTATTATTATTATTATGATTATTATTATTATTATTATTATTATTATTATTATTATTATTATTATTATTATTATTATTATTATTATTATTGTTGTTGTTGTTGTTGTTGTTGCCCCGTGTTACCGAGTAGTCTAAAGCGCTAGCTTGCACAGGTCACTGTCATATGACCGCTATCCGCGAGGATTCGCAACTCGGGCTTAGCCAATGTGGGTATGTGAGAAAGCTTGCCATTAACTTACCGTGCGTCGGTGGTTCTTACTGGATTTTGTCTAGGTTCTTCCTCCACCAGTTAAACTGCTCGTCATATACCGCCTAACGTGCGCTGATAAATAGTGTTAAATCTAAAACAACAGCACAATTTTTTTATTATTGTTATTGTTAACATTATCAAAGAGGCCCCGAATGGCCGAGTTGTCTAAAGACTCACCATTACAGATCACTACCATCTCACCTCTGTCTGCGTGGGTTCCGGTCTCGGGAACCAATTTGGGTATGTGAGAAAGCTTGCAGGTAGCTTTTCGTGGGTCGGTGGTTCTTTCTGGGGTTTTCACGAGTTCTGCCTCCACCATTAATACTGGCCGCCATGTATATCCTATCTTGTGCTGCAAATGACGTTAAACACAATAACAACAACAATAACACTATTATCAAAGCTACGGCTAACCCTGCACGGGTCGCCAGTTCATACTCGCCCAGACAAGTCCTGGTCGGCCGCCGCAGTTTGTGCCTGGGTAAGCCATTGAACTCTAATGTGTTAAAAGTACCGTTGATACCAACGTATGATCAATTGAAAATGTTCCTTTATAGTTATCTGTCTATGAAATAATGTTCCTAACTGAGATTCTTATCCCTTGTGTATTACAGGAAGGCACGAGGTCCAATACCGGGTCGACCAGGTGCGCTTCGTAAACAAAGATGAATGTTACTCGTGGAAATAATCACTCTTACTTGCACACACACACACACACACACACACACACACACACACACACACACATTGTGCATCACTTAACCCTGTCTTTCTCACAAGAAAGACACCCGGTCCCTTCATTTTTAAGGGGAAAGCACTATTCATTTTCCTAGTCTTCCTCGGAGCCAAACTTCTCTCTGTCAGAAAATTTAGGACTAATAATTTCGATCAAGGCTGTCACTGTAAATTCACATTACTTTCAAGTACATGTATATCCATTGATTTTACTCGACCAATCATAATCAGTGGTTCTAAAACAATTCGTACGACAATCATTTGTTTCGTCAGTTAGAATCTCTGAACTACGTTATATCACTTTTCCCTTTGAAGAATGACTATTTGACAGACATTGGACGTTCAGCTGTTTCTTTCTCCAAACCGTGTTAAGAACTCCGGTCAATTTTATTGAATCGGAATACTTAGCTCTTTGAACTTTTAACAATGACATGGAAGACATTAAGAATAAAGGAGGAAATAGCCATCCTCAAAGACTCCCCGGTTCAAATGTGATACAATCTTATTGCTCAGTGCATTTAACATTAAGGTTCAATGCTTATTAAAAATTCGATACTTCACACACGTACAAATGGTAGATACCCACAGCAGTTTGCTTTGCTGATCGTACATATCCTGTTTACGAAATTAATTTCACAGCCCATCACAATTGGGCGAAGTTATACAGCAAGCGGACGAAGATTAAAGGTGGGGGTTTGTTTCTTTCAGATCCTTATCCTGGAGTCATATGTATGTATGTATGTATGTATGTATGTATGTATGTATGTATGTATGTATGTATGTATGTATGTATGTATGTATGTATGTATGTATGTATGTATGCATGAGTGTGTGTATGTATGCGTCTATGTATGTATGTATACACCTATGTATGTACGTAAATATATATAATTGTGTGTGTATGTGTGTGTGTGTGAGAGAGAGTGTGTGTTTGTGTATAACTGATAACAGCGCAAAACTAGCTGTATTAATTTGGTTTTAATGCCGATTAAGAAATAAATAAATAGCAATCTACAACAAAGAAGGCTTACAAAATGCGTATGTTCCTTATAATCCCTAGCTCTATCCAGTATACACACACAATACATACATACATACATACATACATACATACATACATACATACATACATACATACATACATACATACATACATACATACATCCATCCATCCATCCATCCATCCATGCATGCATGCATGCATGCATGCATGCATGCATGCATGCATGCATGCATACATACATACATACATACATACATACATACATACATACATACATACATACATACATACATACATACATACATATATAGTCTCATCGCAGTCTCTTTCGTGCAAAGTTAATAATTATTTACGTATTACTGAATCTATCGGTTAAATCTAGTGCTATTTATGAAAGGAAACGACTCGATTTTAATCCAACATGTGAATATGACAATACAATTATGACTTATATTGCACACACACACGCGCGCGCGCACATACACATACACACGTCGGGAAGGCGCTATTTTTTATTTTTCAGGCGGGGTGGGATGAACATCGCAACAGTTTGTAAAACATGACGGGCTCGTTAATTTTCCTATATAGGCTACATTAATTATACAGCACATGTACATGCAGGGGTTTGTGTGTGCAAATGCACGGATTAATTTTACGCTATGTCTTTCTGATGTACTATTTAGTCGACAAGCGTTATTTCAGATCTACTGTCTCATCAACTTTTTGCAAAGTAGTTTAATGTTTTGCTGATTAGATTAGCGGAGCTGGGATTGCGATGCCTGAGTTGTATCTAATTGAGTCTGATGCGGAGTTTTTAAAAAAAATATTTTTTACATGATGGTTAGGTAGGTATTCTATACTATTACCACCTGTTTTTATTTGATGAACTAAATTGCAAGTTTTCACTCGTATATAATTACGGTAAAGACTGTTTTCCTAATAAATACATCTGATTTATACATAACACTATAAAGATCGCGTTTCATGATGGTCCAGGTATAGACTGATTGTCGAGAGTTGAACGCTTGCAGAACATTGTAACAGTTCATAAACGATAATAATTTACATAAAATACGGGCAACTTTATAACAGCTGGGGGTTAGGAGGAGAATGGATAAGGAAGATAATGCAAATAAAAAAATGCATAATCAAGCACACATGTTTTTTACGTGAAACATACTTTTGAAATAAAATACAAACACACATACAAAAAGATATATAAACGATTATACATTACATATATCAGCCATCAGAAGTATACATAAAAAAGAAAGAGGTACGAACAATCAAAACATGATACACCCTTTAGTACAATGCCCAAACATTAAAATTAATCTCTTAGAGGTTTTATATACTTGACAGCTTATTTTAATCAAAATTAGTAATGTTTTTTGGAAATATTGCGCGAGGGACCCAAACACCTCTAGAGATTTACAGGGAGGTTGTTACATTCTCCTGACCCCAAACACCTAAAAGCAAAACCAGATAATGTAATCCAAATATCATTAGACCATAAACACCGAAAATAACTTTTGTGAGTCTAACAATATATACGTATTGAAATCACAATATGACTCAAAGTGAATTTGTATGTCAGGTGTTCGGGAACAAAGCCATTTACGACATCTCACATTAAAAAAACTCATATCTGTTTTGTATAAATAAGAATATATTACTGAGCTGGTCGATTCTTTTAACAGAGTTTTTGTTGTATTACCAGTTTAAGATTATATCCGTGTTTCCAGTTTATCTTTTCGGAAGTATACCAATATTAGTCTTCATCAGACTATACGGAACATTAATTAGAACACTAATTAATATCGGGAAGAACAAGATCCGGGTACAAGATGTTTCTAGAAGGAATCAGAATGAAATCAGAAACAATTGAAACTTTGTTCTTGTTTGTTTGTTAGCTAATGGCTTTCTAATTTTGTTTGGAAGTAACGTTCTTGTCCAAAATGATAAATATGTAACCACATTTCTTGACAAATGAGACTGTCTCACTGTTGTGTCAACATGTAAAGTTAGTGTTGACACATTTTGCGTTTAGTTTGCGTATAACATGCATCATAGAGTGCGAACTAGAATTTACCATTAATAACATCGAATGGCTTTCTTTATGATATTTATTCATATAATCATGTTATTGAAAAATTTATATCTGGGACTATCATTTCATGTTAAATCATAATACAGTACAATGTATACAATTGTCTGCAACATAAACAGTTCCTCAAGCTTTAATGGGATTTCGTTTCATCAAAGTTATTACACACCTTTTAATATTATGACATATTTGATAGATGTTCAATGACTGCCTTAAAGCCATTCTAATGCACGAAGTCCTTTGGACTTTGAAGGATGTTGTATGAAATACAACTATATTAAAATATCAGCTACCATACAGTCATTATTCAGGCTATATAATGAGCTCAGATCTTATGAAAAATGAATACCAGTCTGATGTATTTGAGAAATGCTTATATTTTCTACATATAATAGAGGCTTACATTTATTTATTTAATGTCAAAGTAGAAGTTCATGACATTTCTATGAGCAAGGCCCATGCCGTCAGTCCAAGTCAGTGTCCGTTTAATGCAGACTCTAACACCTAGAGTCTAGCGAACGTCTGCCGGATTGTGTATACAGTGGAAATCATGGATCTATATTACTGTAAGACATGACGAACAACTTTCAGTCCATAAGGAAAGCGTCGTCTGCTTCTACGTTATCTAAGATCATTCTTAGTTAAAGTTGTATGTATTCATATTTTGTAGACCCATGTTACGAATTACGATTATGATGACATCTTTGTTTTCACGTCCATTTTGCAGGACGGAATAAGCCACTTTTAAACAAAATCCAGTATCTCGTTATTTTTCATGTAAAAAAATCGTGTTTTCGGAATGCTTTATCTTGTTTCATTTAAATCATTCTTTTCTATTTTGTTAGGGTTTGAAGAGTACACACTTTTAATCTCTTTCGCTCATTACGGTTTGGAAAATTACGAATTATATTTCATTTTGAAAAAATGTTCATCATTGACAGCAGTGGATATCTTCGGGTTGTAAAGGGACGATAGATGAAACACTCTTCGGGTTGTAAAGGGACGATAGATGAAACACTCTGCCGTTTTTATATTTCACTGAAAATAAATCCCCTAGTTCGTGTATTTTGTTTGAAAGCGTAGGGACATATGTAAGTTTAACGTTATATTAAAATAAGCAATTCAGGGGTTTTATACGTATAATACGGTACGTGTACATTACATAGGTCATTTATTACGGTACCTTGACCTTCTAAAGGTCATTTAATGTGGTAACGGGACTTTACATAATCATATTATACGGTACCGCGACCTTCGTCAGTTAATGTGGTACCTATACTTTCCAAATGTCTTTAATATGGTAACGGGACCTTCCATGTGCCATTTAATATGTCACATTGACCTTCAATGGTTTATTTAGCATGGCGCCTTGACCTTCCATAGGTCATTAAATATGGTATCTTTCAAAGTCTATTTAACATGGCAACGTGGCTTTCCATATTCCAGGGACGTTACATAAACCATTTAATGATGGATCAGGGCCTTCCATAAAACTTTAAGTGTGGTACAAGGACCTTTCATAGATCATTTATCGTGATATCGGGACCATCCATTTAATATTGTATCGTGACTACCCTGTGGAATATATTGTGATATCAGGACCTCCCATAGGCTGTTTAAAATTTTGCCGGTTCATTCCATTAAACAGTTTGAATTTTACGTCGATTATTGAAAGACCATATACAACATACATTGGAAGGAGAATAATCATAAATGTTATATATATATTTCCTGGGTTCTTCCTCCACCAACTATATTGCTAACCATGTACAGAGTAATATATTGCGATGGAAAATAATGCTAAGCCCACAACATCAAGCAATACATCTGCAAAGCGATTATCTTGTCAAACATACTTAACTGAAGGTATCTCACTTTCGCTAAAACCTCGTTCTTCATTGCTTAGAGAGACCCTTGGAAACTGTACTTCAAGTAAACAAAGTTGTGAGAAAATTCCCTTTCTCTGATGAAAAGTTGCATCACGTTTCAGACGAAATAAAATGTTTTTTTGGAAGAGCTCCATACACGTTTTAGATACGAAATCAATGCAACAGTCACGATGACCAAATGCTGCGACTCGAAGGAAGCGTGTGAATGCTTTAAATTGGAATCATTGAAAAGTTCATATCATCATCCATCCATCTTCCATAGCAAATGGAACGAACCATTTGATCCAGTCAGTGTCAAAATGAAGTGATATATATATATATATATATATATATATATATATATATATATATATATATATATATATATATATATATACTTTTTCCTAGGGTAGATGTGGAACAATATATATATATATATATATATATATATATATATATATATATATATATATATATATATATATATATATATCACATGTCACATTAATTATTATATTTTTGGAAATTTCTCAACAGCAATTATGAAAATAATGATGTGTTAGGTATTTTGAAGTTTCTTTCGAGTAGCAGTTGACATCCGTGTTATATAAATCCGTATTCAATAAATGATTTCAATTTGAACTATCGTGGCAAAATAAGCGCCTCTGTCATCTCTTGGTTTACTATCAAGTCTTAGATAATATCCCTTCATCGACTAATTCGGAGGCAACGTCTGTATGTAAAAGTTAGCAAATTTATTTAAAGCTCCTGACCCAGTTATTTTGCTTATTTACATGACTTTCTAACGTCAGTCTGGTACAGCTCTTAACTGTAATTTAAACTAAGCAAAATTATTTGCAACAAAATAGGTTAGCATGTGCGTTTGAAAATATAAAAAAATGCCGTTAATTTTTGGAGTATTGCCGTTGTTAAATCTTCAATTTTGGAGGTGCATAGTTTTAAACGCTATTAAAATTTTCTGTTTCGGAGTTTAAATAAATGTTACACGTAGTCCACATTACTATTATTCCTTAATATAAGTGATTCATTTTGAAGAAAAAAAGCCAGAACTTGTTAAGTTGAGACTAGTATTTATGTAACCTCCTTTCTGTGCGTACCACTACTGTAGCCCACTTAACAAAACAATAATTGCAGTTCAAGCCAACAATATGAACTGCTATTGATTAACGATAATCATCAGTACTTGAGTATGTTCCTTGTAAACTTGTGCCGATTGCAAATGATAGATCTTTGATTACTCCTGTAGTACGATCATACTAGGCGTTAATTGTTTGTCAATACTATTTATCAACGCCTAAAAAAATCTGCTATCTTTATCGTTCATTGCAGTCGACCACCGTACGTACTCTCAAATAAGTCGAATCAAACTGCAAACATCACAGATTCTGATCTGCCGGTGCATAATGCGCCTGCACACCAGGGTTCTGCTAATTACTCATAACAATCCCGTATTTTGTACATAGTTTCATTTAAAGTCTCGACAGCTTTACTCTGAGATTGCATCTTTTCCTAAAATGATATGGTTTCCATGCTTTAATCAGCCAACAAAACAATTAAACAATATAAACATAAATCTGAATGTTTTTCAGTTGTAAGTACAGATACAGTTGTACTATTATACCCCTAAAACATATAAAAATTAATCAGTTTGGGAGATTCGTACAATGTCTGCTCTCTTTCTCTCTCTCAATCTCTCTCTCTCTCTCTCTCTCTCTCTCTCTCTCTCTCTCTCTCTCTCTCTCTCTCTCACTCACACACACACACACACACACACACACACACACACACACACACACACACACGTGCGCGCGCAGAGCTGTGAGATTTCAGAAGATAAAGATACATTTAATTTACCAATAAAAGATTATTCTGGATTGATGCGGAAAACGTGCTCATAATGTTATGCTTACATCGTCCGGTTGACTTCTGAGTAGAATTGATTACAAATAGCACTTGCATTGTGAACTCTTATTATTACGTTCACATCTATATTTATATATGCAATTGTATACGTTTTGAAATATAGTCGTCAACGGTAGATTTGTAGTGAAATCGGAACAGCGTTGTATGTTGCCAAAAAGGTAAAGGTTTACAATCAGTTAAACCGATTTCGATACGTAGTTGGCAAATCAGCGTTATGTAGCTGGTTACAACGTGATCAGAAGCTTAGAACAAAGCAATTATAATATTTTTAATTTACTTACCTAAATGGACTTTGATAAAGAACAAATCTAGATATATGCATTACTATTTAATTTTGTTTGAGATTGTCGGCTTAACACCATCATTCAACAGACGAGAGCATATTCATCGCAGAGAAAAAACGTTAGGACGTTAGGATGATCCATCTTTAAACTGGAAATTGCTGGTAAGCTTTCTCACATACCTCCATTGGCTGAGCAGAAACCGAAACTACGCGGACAGTTGAAACGTCAGTGATCTATAAATGCAAGCGCCTTTTATAATTTGGCCAACTGGGTCTCTGGTCATATTGTTTCCTTCCGATTAAGCTAAGAACTCCACCCGTGGTTTAACGGTAACAGCTGTACAAACCCGGGTGGGCGGATAATAAGGTTGTAGGGAACATTGCATTCAGAAATAAACAACACTAGCTGTGGTTGGTGCAAAATGTAAGAGTTGTACGTACTGTTAGGCTTGAGAAAGTTAATCATTTTGACAACATGTGATGTGTGAATTCATATCTAGATCATATTTGTATTTTTTTTTTAAATGTTGCACACGGGTGTAAAATGGGTTTGTTGTGACTAGACAACTCTTACCCCTGTCTAGTTCCAGCAGAGTTGTCTCTCTTAAATGCAATGGAGTACCTGGTTTTGTCCTTGTCAAATTGACAATCTAACATTGTTCTCTATGACAGTGTGTGACATGTATACTGAATAAGGAAAGAAAGTATATATATATATATATATATATATATATATATATATATATATATATATATATATATATATATTACTAAAACATTAGCATTGAAGTCTATGGAAAAACGATTGGCAACTTGATTTCCCATGCCAGAACGTCTGCATAATATCACGCGAGGTAATATAAGTGAAATCACGAGAAGTGATTAAACTGTGCAAGTCTTAGATAATGCCTCTATCATACTAGATTAAAACTGAATTGGCATTACCACATCCCTTCTTTTACGATATTTAGTTCAGAATATGTCAATGTGGGAAAGTGGTTCAAACAAAATATAATGACTTATTACTTAAAGTTTGCCTTTGTCTTATCGTAAAAAACTGCCATGTTTCTCAGCTCCAAATAAATCAATCTCTGTTTCAAATATTCCTCAAGTGAATGTAAACTAAATTAAATGCATTAGATGCTGTGTGGACACTAGGATCTTGTTTTTTAATGGGTAATACCATTTATCTTAAAAGGATGGAGATAATGGGTGCACCGTCAAGTTACTAAATTATTATGAGAGACAAAACAGTGGCACCAGATGTGCTTAGAGTCTCAGACGTTATATTCCGATGTTTTCCCTGTTTTCCGTATGCTGCATTATGGGAAATAATGAAAAGAGAAGAGTAAGTGTCACTAATACAGGACTTGATCACTGTTGAAAATCTGTACGATTTGTACTCTTAGTATTTGCAGTTCATAGCTATATAAAATAAAACACGAATTAGAATACATTAATACATCTATCTCAAACGCATCACTTCACACGAGACCTAATACGTTACATGCTTATTGAATGCATGTGACACCCTGCGAGCTTCCTCGTTACCAGGTTTTACATTTTACTTATTATGTTATTGTTTGAAAAGTTTAGTTTTACAATTGTATGATCATACATGCGCTTTTCATTCAACATGATTCGATAAATATATTGTACTCTGGTACGCTTGAATGCACGGTATTAGCATTGAATGCACGGTATTAGCATCGAATGCACGTTATTAGCATTGAGTGCACGGTATTAGCATTGAATGCACGGTATTAGCATTGAATGTACGGTATTAGCATTGAATGCACGGTATTAGCATTGAATGCACGGTATTAGCATTGAATGAACGGTATTAGCATTGAATGCACGGTATTAGCATTGAATGCACGGTAATAGCATTGAATGCACGGTATTAGCATTGAATGCACGGTATTAGCATTGAATGCACGGTATTAGCATTGAGTGTAAAGTAAACAAATTTAAGATATTTCTGTCAAGTAACGCATTTTGCAACTTGCATCGTATGTTTCAAACTGGTAATATATGAAGATGTATTAGCGTATGTGTACCTTTACGTCACCAAGCAGCTGTCAAATGTATCATTTTTCTAGTTCTTAGACATATATTAAAAAAAAAAACTAGTCTTGCAGTTGATGCCTATTAGCGCACCAATAAAAACAGAACAATACATTTTTTTAGAACTTAATAAAACTCCAAAACCACAAAAACACAAAAAAAAAACAATTAATACAATCAATTTAACTGCAATAATTAAGCTTTTAGTTTAATTTTGCTGAAGTGTATTCTAACAAACATGACTTAAACAGCACGTTAGTCTAAGTTTTATATTTACATGCATTCCTATATGTTTTACTTCATTTTCGTTTCGAGTGGCTTTATCCAAGTACACAATGGAAAAGAAACATATCTCTTCAATATTTTGAAACAATGCTTTATGATGCCTCGATTTGAAATGCATGAGAAAATCTATAGAAATATCCATTAAATGTGCCAGTCTTAAAACTTATCTCAGTTTTAATTCTCCATAACAGTAAATGCCGTTGTTATCGGTAGTCGTTACGTAAACATCTCATATCTGTAATGATTTATAATTGCCAGTGATGTTGGCGTTATGATTGCAAGACTTCGATGGACATTGGAATACAAATCGGTTCTATACTTGTTGGTTTCAATGCGAGGTTTCCCATCTTTCCTTTTATCATCCATAATTTCTGTATGGGTATCACCTATTGACAACATAATATTGATGAAGTTGTTTTTATTAAAGGCCGCAATCTCGTCTGCTTGCAGAGATAGGCTGAAGTGCAAACGATGTAATTAGCCATTGGTACTTAGCTCCACGACATTAATTTACCAGCGATTGGCACTGTGATTTGTTGATTTTAGGATTCTTATAGGAGGAAATTACAGCATTATTTCTAGGTTGGAGCTTGTGGAATTTTATCCAATCTACACGAAATCGATATCGGAAAGCATCCAAGTGAATTGTATAATTTCAACATGTAGAGGACTAATAGGTTATCATACACAGAAAGGACAGCATAACACGTGTACATTATGAGGAATAAAACTATCTCTCGCTGAGGTATATTTTCATTTAGAAAAGCCATATATGTGATAGGATAGTTCATTCATATTTTCACTCTAGAGTCATACAAGTGTTGAATGCTAGTACATCAAATATGGAACCTGCTTATTAACAGTGATCTGCTTAAATCATTTGCTTTCTTCTATTTCTCTCTTCTCTTTCTTTTGTTATATGAAAGAGAGAGAGAGAGAGAGAGAGAGAGAGAGAGAGAGAGAGAGAGAGAGAGAGAGAGAGAGAAACTTTGGGTGTAAGTTGTTTAAGATCAGATCCCTAATAAGAAGCTCTCTATCCTAACAAAATGTTTAATCAATAACCTGCATATAAAATTAACAAAACCCCAAAACGGGAGAACATAAAGTTACGTTTTCAAATAAATATTGTCACCTTATTTCCGGCAAATAAATTCTGATCTTAAACCGACTATGTCCCCTTTTAATCGTCTGTAAATTACGTGTTCATTATTTTACAAGTTAAAGCAATTACTGACCGTTACTAGGAGCAAACGTCACGGATTGTAATGTAGGCGAGATTTCATGATGTCATGGTTTAGTTTTAGTGAGAACCGCATAAGTGTCCATGAGGTATGTAATCCCTTTTACAGTTTATGGATTGATTGTGTAGCTCGATTTGCAGTGTTTATAATTGGGGACTGGTAAATTGCACAATGGAACACAGAATGGATTGTGTCGTCATTGGGAGGCGACGCTTATTGTTGCCATGACGGTAAATATGGTGTAAAGGTAAAGTCGAAATGAGACTGAAAGTCATGAACTGACTGGTCTAAGATAGCGTAGGTAAAATAGTTCCCTTTATGAGGTGGCTGAGTCGTATATTTTCACGGCGAGCAATACTGGCGCTACGTTACGGAAATGTAACGAGGAGAAACCATACAGTTGTTAGGCGATTGAGAAGTTTTCAGATTTGTGGTCAATGTATTAATTGGCGGAAAATTATTTATAGTTCCAGCGCGTCTGAATTTCCAGTTTACAACAACAGTTCTATATCAGTACTTTGAAATCAAGGAGAAACAATTGACCTCCAGCGGGATTCATACATGGGTTCAAATCGCCCGGTAAATAAACCTCTTTGGCGTATTACACTTATAATACGCGTCCAACCATTTACTATTTAGTTGCCTTATATTACAGGACCAACTATTTTCTATTTGATTGTTTTCACAATAAGTGTTCTCACATTTACTTTTTGAACGAACACTGTTTTATAGCTCAAAAGGCCGAGCTTATCTTGGCATTTGTACAAACTGATTACAGAGAAAATGACCTATTGAGCTTGGACAGTGAAGGAAATATTTTCAATGTTAGATTGTGTGGGAAACTATGAAGCACAATTATATTAACTATATTACATAACTGTACAGTGTATACAATATCAGGGTCAATATTTGCACAAAATGGTTTTTACTGCTGCAACAGTATTCTGCCTTGCATCTTAACTCTATACTACATATTTATGTTTTTGTATGTGTTTAGACCATTAAACAACTATGCCGCCGGGTAAACTTACGTAATTGAAGCAAGAAGAACCCTGCTCAAAGCTGGCCTGAGATTGTACTGCTGTGTGGCTCATTTATCTGTGCTGATTAACATTAACTGTTAATGAGAAAAAGTAATATATGTCCTACAATTTATCACGCAGGGCACTTTATTTAGATGCAAATACATGTCTTATTGGGGCACTTTATTTAGATGCAAATACATGTCTTATTGGGGCACTTTATTTAGATGCAAATACATGCCTTATTGGGGCACTTTATTTAGATGCAAATACATGTTTTATCTGGGCACTTTATTTAGATGCAAATACATGCCTTATTGGGGCACTTTATTTAGATGCAAATACATGTCTTATTGGGGCACTTGATTTAGATGCAAATACATGTTTTATCTGGGCACTTTATTTAGATGCAAATACATGCCTTATTGGGGCACTTTATTTAGATGCAAATGCATGTTTTATCTGGGCAGCTTATTTAGAATAAATAATTGTCTGATTTGGGAACTTTTTTAGATGCCAATACTCGTCTTATTTGAGGACTTTATTTATATGCAAATAAATGTGTTTCCTCGCAAGATCTTATTAATTAGCATTCACAAGAAAAGAGAGAAGCTTACGAATCTTACTAGGTACATCTGAACATTGATGGGGGAGTTTAACAAACATGCCTGCAAAATCGTAAACATAGCTAAATATCGATATAAACGACGACTCCAGTTTTTATTTTACATTCTCGACAGCCGGCGCCCATCCTAAAGGAGATAAATGTTCATGATTGTAACAGTATCGGTGTAATGTAATTATTAGTATTAATGTAGAAGTGTTATTCGGGTCAATCGTGTTATTCCTAAATTCGAATGGTTTGATAATGAAATAAAATTGTCCTTTTGTTTCTCTGTTCCAATATGTATGTATGTATGTATGTATGTATGTATGTATGTATGTATGTATGTATGTATGTATGTATGTATGTATGTATGTATGTATGTATGTATGTATGTATGTATGTATGTGTGGGGTGGTGGTAGTGGATGCGCGTGCGTGCGTGCGTGGATGCATGTGTGTGATCAGTCTGATCCAAACTATATAGATCCTTGAATTATTCATCAAGGTAAGGTTTCCTTCCCACGTCATACCCCAACCGGCATTGCCAAGGGCAGACACAAAGACAACATTCCTTGTTCTTTGAGAGAAATATAAAACCTTTTTTTTTAAATACAATTAAATAATCGGGAGTGCAAACAATTTGAACTCGCATTAGTCTCGACTTTCTCCTAGCATTTCCGAGTCTCGTGCAGAAGGTTTACACACTAAATAAGTATCTGCCAAAGATTAAAACATGCTAGGTTCACTTGCTATCATTTTAAGTTAACACATTCTTTTCAGATTTCATCAAAAACCCATGACCAAACATTTCGCAAAACACTCTTTTCAGACTAGATCAAATAGCTACACTCTCGCTAATTACTTCATTTGCCTTGTGGTTAGGCTTAGTTCTTTATATTTTCTATTACATTGATAACAATGGATTTGGGTTACAGTTTACCACTCCGCATTCTTCATTTTGTAAAACACACACACACACACACACACACACACACACACACACACACACACACACACATACATACATACATACATACATACATACATACATACATACATACATACATACATACATACATACATACATACATACATACATACATACATGACCACTCCGGTGCCTAGTGGTTAGATGGTCTGTGGCGGAAGTGGGTGGTCGTAGGTTAGATTCCCGGTCGAGTCATACTAAAGACTTACATAAATGGTGCTAAGAGCTGCCTCGCTTGGCGCTCAGCATTAATAGGTTAATGTTAGAACTGGCCGGCCTGGTGTCAGGATAATGTGACTGGGTGTGACATCATGTTACATGTCTGCGGCATGATGTCCCAGTTCTAGACAACACTATACACTGCCTCACTGCATACATACATACATACATACATACATACATACATACATACATACATACATACATACATACATACATACATACATACATACATACATACATAAATACATACATACGTACGTACGTACGTAAATACATACATACATACATAGTCTCATCGCAGTCTCTTTCTTGCAAAGTTAATAATTATTTACGTATTACTGAATCTATCGGTTAAATCTAGTGCTATTTATCACAGAAAACGACTCGATTTTAATCCAACAAGTGAATATGACAATACAATTATGACTTATATTGCCGAGGAGTGTAAAACATTAGGCCACCATTTCTTCCTTCACAGGGATTATTAGTATCCTAAGTAAATTGGATGACAACCCATGGGACATGAAATCTGTAAATTAAGTTGGTGTTCGGTTGTTTGTGGAGGAGCAAGATGAGTTCTTTATGATGTATGCATGACCTTGGCACAGGGAGAGAAATTCATATGAATTGTAAATTAGGTAAGTAAATACATTAGAGTCTCTCGGGAAATAGAACGGAGACAAAAAACGAAAAACCAAAATCTCATTTTCGACGATGAGTTTGTATGAACAATTCCCAAGTTAAAGACCATCTCTGCAATTATAATACCGTCCCGAAAGCATTTATGTTTATGAAATTCAGTTGTACTGTATTTGATTTTCCTTCGTTGTTTGTAACATCTAACAATAGTCACAAGACATGAATTTAAATCGAGCACATCTATTTTTAGACGAAATTTAATAAAGTACGTAAAACAAATCCAAAATCGTCGCCAATGTATGCGTGTTGGTGTTGCTAATATCATCTGATTTTCATGAAAGTATAGTGACTATCAAAATAGAATTCATAGTAAACAATATTAAAATGAAACAGTTAACTTTGAATATTATTATAATTTAAAGATTTTACTAATATGAATATAAATTTTGTCGACCTTTCTTCGTCTACAATGTTGTACAATATGAATATAAATTTTGTCGACCTTTCTTCGTCTACAATGTTGTACAATATGAATATAAATTTTGTCGACCTTTCTTCGTCTACAATGTTGTACAATATGAATATAAATTTTGTCGACCTTTCTTCGTCTAAAATGTTGTACAATATGAATATAAATTTTGTCGACCTTTCTTCGTCTACAATGTTGTAAAATATGACAACAAAGACCATCGAGCTGTTCAAAATGTTTTCGAACTTTTATTTAAAATCTGGATACAACTCTCCAGTGAGACGGGTGCTAACGTCTAACTCTCATTTCTCCGAACTTTTATTTAGAATATGGACACGACTCTCCAGTGAACTTTTGACCCTGACTGATATATCAGGGGGTAATGTACGTTTGAACCATGGTTGACGTAATTACTAAAAACTGTGACTAGTTAAGTACATAGACTAAGCCCTTGACGAAACAAGAAGCCTTACTTTCTGAAATAATGTCAGTTGATGGTGATACTTATAAGGCATAACAAATCGAATAATCTTTCAATACGTACCAGTAATGACAGATAACAACTATCGTTATAAGATTTCACACACGTTCTTAAACGTGAGTGGGCATAAAGGATAAGGGAAAAATGTTATGACAAACAGATACGTGGATATTAAGTGTAAAATTAGATTATCTGACATGTTTGATGTTAAAAAATGGTTTTGGTTAAGCAAACAAGGAAAATGTGTTTTTAAACATTGCAGTAATCAACACCTGAGGAGACCACCTTTAATGCAAGTAGATTGTAGTTTGAGGTACACATACCAATTCCTTTTTCTTTTATTTACATGCTGGAATCCGACAATAACGCGATAAGCGCCTTTTCTTGGCAACTATAATTCCTGGGCGACAACCGATCGCTATAATTTCCGCAGCGCTAATTACATTAGACTGACAGTCGAGACAATTCTGACTGCTTCAACAAACATTTCTTCCTAACACAGTTTTATGTGTTTTTAGAACACTCATCCAAAGTAGTTCAAAATACGTCATATTACTTGGATCGTTTCCTAGTTTCCTCCTTAATGTACTTGAGAACTATGTCAGGATCCCAGTCGTAATTACCAAAGGGAACTGTCTGTGTTCTCGTAAAATATGAGAGACAAGACGAGCTATGTCTATAGGCAATGATCCAAAAATGTGTATAAGTTGACAAATTACATTTCGAAATTAATTAAACACATAAGACATTAAAACAATAATGGATGGTCGAAAAAGTTTTCGTTTAAAACATATTTAAATATAAATTGTGAAAAAATACTATTCCACAATCCCTATAACTACAATTTAGAATCACTACAGGAGCGTATGCTCAATGTAATGAAGGACATGTGCTTTGAACTATTTAAATTCACTTTTATTTGCAATACTGAGTGCAGAGTGTATTTTGTTTTTAAATTGATTTAATATTTAATAGAACACATTTCTTTCTGCATGTCAGTAAATTGATTTAATATGTGTATAGAACACATTTCTTTCCGCATGTCAGTAACTTGATTTAATATGTGTATAGAACACATTTCTTTCCGCATGTCAGTAGTCCGCTTTTGTTGTACAGTTTTCTCAAGTAAAAATATACGATTAAGTTTCATGCTTAAAGTGTGTATGCAGTTTTCTCACTAATCAGAAAATAAAAGTAAAAACACCAATGAAACAAACAATAAACAAGGAAAAAAGATAAATCAATAGCGTAGTGTGTACCTCAACGAACAACAGTCTAATATAATGCAGTAGGTTGGAGAACTGTTTCAAACATCTGTTTATTTCGCTCATCAGAAATTTGTGCGAATATTTGATAAGAAGTGCAAAGATACATAATTGTGTCATAGTTGAGATGTGTGTGTGTGTGTATGTGTGTGTGTATGTGTGTGTTTGTTGGATTTTTAAAATATCTGTAACAATCGTTCAGCCAGTGTGACAGTTGATTTTGATGTCTAGTATTGTGAAATCATGTCGCAGACATGCAGCGTCATGTCCCACCCAGTCACATTATCCTGGATCATACTTAATGCTGACCGTCAAGCGAGGCAACTTCTGGTACCAATTTTCATGCGTCTTTGGTGTGACTCGGCCGGGATTCGAAGCCATAACCTGCCGCATCATTTTAAAACGAAAGGTTACGTTCTCACCATTCACTCAAAAGAAGTTTGGATTTTAAAAAAAAATCAAGCGTTTGACGACGATTCGTCTTGTAATGTTATTACAATAAAGCAATGAAACAAGTTCGAAGCAGAGGTTGTAGTTGTTGTGGATGTAGAGTTTAACGCCATTTTCAGCACCCGATAGGCAATACATGGCGGCTAGTATTAATTATGGAGGAAGAACTCATCATCGACGGCAAACTAAAGTAATTGACACCAAAGGGCCATTTAAATATGTCCAGATAAAGCTATTAACACCAAACCTAGCTAACTGGTTTGACGTAGCTATTTGTTACACGTGTTCTACATAATGTATGAACACAGAAGATAACAAGATGGGTGAGAAACGTGTTATAACTGTTCCACTTAACTAAGGATAATAATAGAAAAAAAAAGAAATAAAAAGAAATAAAAACACAGCTTCACGGATCATCTTCAGAGTACCTCGATCAGAGCACACATCACCACTGCTCTGTACCCTACACTGGCTATAGATTCGATACAGAATCAAACACAAAATGTGTTCTCTGTGCTTAGTTTCAATAACAGACTCCAGTCCAATATACCTATCCAGCCTCACCCATGTGTATACACCAGCTAGATCCTTACGCTCTTCTTCTGATAATCGTATACTCATTGTTCCCACGGTGAAAATAATGTCATATGGACAACGTTTGTTTGCATACCAGGGCCCGGCGACCTGGAACAAGTTACCCATTGAAATTAGACACAAAGACACAGTGGTCCCGTTTACGAGTGCTTTTAAAACTCACCTGTAAACTTAGAGACCTAATCGTGTTGTGTATCTTATATGTTTTCAGCGTGTTTTTATGTTTTGCAAATTCATTGTTTTTGTCATTTGTTTTTCTGTAGTGTAGTCATATCATTATTGATGGTGTAAAGCGCTTAGAGCTTCGAAAGATTAGGCGCTATACAAAGTCCTCATTAATATAATTATTATTATTATTATTATTATTATTATTATTATTATTATTATTATTATTATTATTAGATAACAGGGTGGGCAATACGTTTCTTTTGTACAAGTACTACACATACTAAATAATTAATGCTTCCAATATGTATCAAAATGGCAAGAAATTGTTTAATATTTTATTACAAGTGCTACACATAATAAATAATTAATGCTTACAATATATATCAAAATGGCAAGGCATTGTATAATATTTTATTACACGTGCTGCACATACTTACATAATTAATACTTACAATAGATACCAGGATGGCAAGGCATTTTTTAATTATTTTTTTTTACAAGCGCTTCAGATTATTAAATAATTAATGGTTACAATATTTACCAGGATGGCAAGATATGTTTTTACTTTTATTTACAGAGTTTCATATAAATAATTTGAAGAACAGATACCAGATTGGCATGTCATCTTTTTTCTTCTCTTTTTGTACAGTGCTTCATGTAATTAATGCTTGCAATTAATGTCATTTAGTAACACCTGCTTGTCTTGTCGTTACAGGTTATGGCCATAGTACTCCCCAGACAGTAGGAGGGAAAATCTTCTGCATGTTTTACGCTCTAGCAGGAATTCCCCTCTGTATTGTTATGTTCCAGAGTGTCGGCGAACGTCTCAACACATTCGTAACCTTTCTCATGAAGCAGATGAAGAAATGCTTTAAAATGAAGAATTCTGAGATATCCCAAACAAATCTCATTATAGTAACCATGAACCTATCAACTCTAGTGCTCACGTTTGGCGCATGGGCCTTCTCAACATACGAGAATTGGAGCTATATCGATTCCTTTTATTACTGCTTTATAACGTTAACTACAATAGGTTTTGGTGATTTTGTCGCTCTTCAAACCAAAAATTCTCTACAGGAACGACCGGAGTATGTAGCATTTTCTTTGATATTTATTCTTTTCGGATTGACCGTGATATCTGCTGCTATGAATTTGTTGGTGCTTCGATTCTTAACTATGAATACTGAAGATGAACGAAGAGATGAATTAGAGGCTGCCGCGGCTGCGCAGACGGCGGTTAGGTTGGATGGTGATGTTATCACAGCCAATGGCAACGTTGTTTATGGTGCTCAAGAACTGCCCGAATTCAACGACCATATTTCCGTTTGCTCATGCTCGTGTTATGACTTCTGTTCCAATAAAGACAAACATCGATACAAAGTAACAAGATCACCTGGGAGAATATCTCATTTGGTACAAATGCATAATTTGTCTGCTGGGAGAGAAGAAATTTATTACACTTCAATCGACGAGAATAGCTCATTTTTAAACAGAAAGAGAGCTTCAGTATAAAAACCTCCATATATCATGAACATGTGATCTACCCACGTGTCAGGAATAAAACACCTATGATCAAAGATTTCGTCCATTTCATTCCAGATAAATTTGATCCAAGTGGGATTTATGTTGTTAAATTTGAAAAGTATTCATTCGCCTGCTGCTGATATGTTTTTAAATATATAAAACTATGTGAACGTGAATAGAAGATATACTGAACATTGATATGTATTGCCATTGTAATGACTATTGTGTACACATGAAACATATTATCATATATTTCATAAATTCCATTAAAATATTTAAATTTTAATATCGAACTGAATCAAATTAATCGAAATCTAAAATGCGTACGTGTGTTTTACTAAGTGGGAGAACCTGACACTTTGGACATCCTGAATCAGCCCCTGACATATTTCAACCAGGACACGATTTTAAATCCAGCTAGATAAAATATGATGTCCAGTTGGATTGTTGTCATCAAGGGTTACATCCTGAACTGGAATCCGTGATCATTGACCATTATCTTGATCGGAAGCAAGTATAATTCTCATTCCATCTTTCCGTGCTTATTTTTAAATTTTCATTTGTCCCTTGAACTCAATATCTTCCCATTTCTAACAGAGCCAACAATCTTTCAACAGATTTGTATAAAGCATGCAAACACCGGGCTGTTTAATAAATATAGCTGGCTATCTGTTACCTTTTTAAAAGTTTGTTTCTTTTTTTGTCAGTTTTGGAGATTATGTACATTATTGTGTGTGTGTGTGTGTGTGTTTGTGTGTGTGTGTTCGTGCGTGTATGTGTGAGTATTTGTCTGCGACCGCATGTCGGATGATCAGGAAATAATTTGAGTCATAGATTCAGTTTCGGATTGTCGTAGAACTTAAATACTTTTCTTGATGACTCCTATCTTGCACTGTAAATCAATAAATACATAAATATTACAGAAAAGTGGTGCACAATGCAGTATACTCAACGCACAAAATACTTTGTGGAAAAGCTATGTGTACCAGTTTTCTATTCATTCATTTGCATATCAATAAACACTTAAGCGTTTACTTGTAAATGAAGCCACTGATTACAAGAATTTCGGTGAGTATCGTTTGGTGCATTATGTTTATAAATTCACATAAATGGGATTTGAAACGTACTCGTCTATATATATATATATATATATATATATATATATATATATATATATATATATATCTATATCTATATATATCTATATATATATATATATCTATCTATATATATATATATATATATATATATATATATATATATATATATATATATATATATATATACATATCCATATATATATATATATATATATATATATATATATATATATATATATATATATATATATATATACATATATATATATATATATATATATATATATGTGTGTGTGTGTATATATATGTGTGTGTATATATATATATATCATTTCGCATCATATTGACATCTAGTTACAAAGATTAACGAATCGAATCATTTTTTTATTGTATGTATATTACTGCGAATAAATGATACAGTTCAAGTGAATGGATTGATTAATAATATATAGCTCGACATGATTATCACGCCATCAGGTATTTCATTGTCCATGTGACTTTGTATTTCAGTACATGTTTATTATTTATTTGTACAGACTCAAAACTACAAGTGTGTTCCTTTCCAAGTCTACGAACAGAAGAAATTCAATTTGGATGTGTGATACAAAGAAAATGTCAAGCTGAAGTATTACTTTTCAATGTATTTGCTCATCTCCATCAAATTTGATGTGTACAAAAGTTCGTTTTGCTAATATTAATTGTGTTCTCAGGAGATTGTTTAGCTGTACATAAAATGAGAGTGTAAAAGAAGTAAACGAATGCAAAAGATAAGGTTTTCTTTTGTTGATCCTTTGTCATATATCCCATAATTTGAGGTACAGTCTGATTATAATCCTTCCATCCTAATATAGTTTGTTGCTATTTTCATCTTAATGTTATTTGTTGAAATATTCATGATCCCGTCTACGATCTTACTTATATGAGAGCATTTTATATTCCGTAATTCATCTCAGTCGGCAGTACAATGACTTGATTCAAACCTATGTAATGTTTGCATGGACATTCTTCAATTACTGTTGACAGACTCCGAATAAGCTGTTCTGAAAAGGTATCCGCAGATATTAAGATTATTTTATCCTGAATTAGACCATTCAAGTCTGTTGGTTTTATTGCAATACTTCATTGAAATAATATTGCGAAAGAAAGACAGAAGACAAAATTCCGTGACAGTAGATATCACAAAATGAAAATAAATTCTACCTGGTACATTTAAACAACTCTGCTAACTGGATAATTGTCGAAGTTGGAGGTTGACTTTAAAGTTATTTGCATTCAGGGAAACTAATTTCAGATCACATATAATTCTCTCCATCATTGTGTAAAACTAGATTCTTCCCGATTATATGCTGATATTTCCCGATCAAAGACGATCATAGCAGAACTTATTTCCGTCAAACCGAGGAGCTCCTTTTCTATCTTGTTTTAAATGGAGCGTTTACTGCTTTTTGATTTCGCAAAATAAGCTCTGCACAAACAAACTGCATTTATAATAATACAATGTACATAATTGTGCGAGAACTATGTTCAAATTGCAAGAAAACAATGTCAAAATATGTCGTGTACTTCGGTTCCTGTCTCTCACAAAATTGATGTTTATTTAAAGAAGTGAGATTGCCAGTTGAATTAATTTTTTTGGGTTGATTGTATGCCTGATCATCAGTGATACTTTGGAAACATCACTGACTTAGTCCGGCAGAGAGAAAATGGAGCTTAATGTCTTTTCCACGGACAGAGTTATCCCAACGAGGCTAACGCAGCTTGATATTTAAATTGTCAGTTGTCCTAACGTGTGCATTAAGGCTGCAATGTTTATATATCAATACAAACATTTAGTATCCATATAAGTCTACCAGTACATGTGCAATGCACACGCAATTTCGATGACCAACGAGAATATGCGAGAACGCTAGTCAGTCGCTTCATGTGGAACGGCGGTTATTTCATTTGTTTTTCGGGTTTTTCATCCTCAAGCTATAAAGGTCACAAGTCGAGGTTATGGCGTGTCTAGTCCACAATCTTCTCATGTATTTCGGCATAAAACTCGCCATTACCTATGCTATTTATAATCGACCGTATCTCAAATAATTATAAGATTGCAGTGACTTTATTAGTACTCTGACACCACATGAAAGACACATTACATAATTTGCAAACCTTAAAAGCCGTTCTGTTTCGATGACAGTTTTCCAATGCAATGGTAACCGTCCTAACAGTTCCCGGAAATAGCATGATACTTGGAATATTGCTGAACAGTTTTATTTTTTTTTAAAGATTAAAAAAAAAACAAACGTATTATCTCACACTCTTAGTTTTCCTCGCGAAATTTCAGATTGTAAAAAATGGGTGTCTGTGACAGTAAAAACGAGCATTCCCGTATATAATCGCCTAATAAGTCAAGTCCAACTACAAATTGCACAGACACAGATCTGGAATTGCATAATAAGCCGGCAGATCAGGCGATATGTTATTTCCTATACTAATTAATGCTAACCATCTGCACAGGCCCAGATGTGTATGATGCTAATTATGTCTCGCATTGAAATATAGTATCGTCTCCAATCACTAAACACAACTCTGGATTTTCGACTCAAACACTCTTTCAAATATTTAGGTCGAAACGAAATAAGAAAAAAATGTATAGTTCTTTGGAATCTCTTTAAAAGGAGATGCATGGTTCCATAAGAGTTCAACGGCTCTACAATAGTTCAATGTCCACGACTGACTGAATCATTGACCTGTTATAACGTTTCCTATTTGATCGAGTCTACCCTTTTCGACTGTCTCGTCCTTTTTGGACATCCTGGATTGTACTCTATACTCGTCACATTCCCTTACCGACATCACTCGTCACTAGTCCCTTTTCCTCCTATTTTGGATCTTCGTCTACGGACTGTCTAGTCCCCTCTCTTTCGGAGACTGTTTCTTTAATAACAAAATTATTCCTAAATTGTTATATATGTCACATTTAAGATGTATATGTATATACAATTCCGTCATTTACGTTGCGCAAAATACACTCTATTCAGACACTGCATAAAGCCTACCTACGATGGTACCTTGCCATGAATTACCACGTGACCTCTCTATAAAACATTTAACGTATGCTACGCCACGTCCGATTACTATTATATACGATTCAATGATTCTTACTCACTTCCTGATTATCTAAACATTACAAAAGTAAATATAATACGGAGTTATCGTTAACTCACGGTAATCACTATCGTCCTAACAGACAACGGAAACGTCTTCATATTTATTCATATAACTATAATTCTTGCACATATGAAAAGTTCGATCGGATGGGATCAATTCTGTTAATGAACTAAAAACTGACAAAATAAATGACAGCAATTCTAGCATCAACACATTACCGTGAAATTGAATGAGATAAATTACACAACACCAATAGCATCAGCATATTTTTTTTAAAATGAATCAATTGTACATAATATGGAACATAGCTGAATACAGCAAATAATAAAATAAACAGAATACTACGTGAAATTAAAATTGCGTGTCTTAATGTTGTCAACTTTATAACCGGCGCATATGGTATTAAACCTTGTCTTTCTCACAAGACATACATCTGGTCCCTTCCTTCTTTAACGATGAAAGCACTATTCTTTCTTATTCTTGGAAAATTCGGACTAAATCATTTCGACCAATTTGTCACTTTAAATGCCTATTATGTCTATGACGTACGTCTTAATTTCACTCGGCCAATTAGGCGTCTCTAAGAAAGGTTTCCTAAAAAAAAAAAAAAAAAATTTGTTTCGCCAGTGAGAACCTTTGAACGACGTTAAATATCTTTTCCCTTTGAAGACTGCCTATTTGACATGGATCGGAAGTTCAGATGTCTCTTTCTCAACTCAGTTTTAAGATATCGTGTCAATTTCATTCAATCGGAACAATGACCCACTTGAAAAGCTTAAACACTGACAAAGAAGAAATAAAGAATAAAGATCGAAACGACCCTTTCCAAATACTCCCCTAGTGTAAATGTGATAAGATCTGTAAGCTCGATACATTCAACGTTAAGGTTCACTGCTTATCCAACATTCAATGTATGTATGTATGTATGTATGTATGTATGTATGTATGTATGTATGTATGTATGTATGTATGTATGTATGTATGTATGTATGTATGTATGTATGTATGTATGTAACATGTGTCATCTTGCACTTAGCAGAGATTTAACCAGTCGAAAGCGAAACCAACTGACCAGTGAGAGTGGGGATTACATCACATGATGGCGACTCAGTTGATATCTACATAGTTTGCAACAAACGAACGGCTAAGCAAGTATGGTACGATCTTTAAGCTTCGACAATTCCACAATGATCCTTAAACGTAGACAATAATGTTTTTATCTATAAAGCTAGATAATCATGTTAATATCTTCATGTCTAGACAATAACATATGATCTTTAAGTCTAGACAATAACACTGTGATCTTTAAGTCTAGACAATAACATATGATCTTTAAGTCTAGACAATAACACTATGATCTTTAAGTCTAGACAATAACACTGTGATCTTTAAGTCTAGACAATAACATATGATCTTTAAGTCTAGACAATAACACTGTGATCTTTAAGTCTAGACAATAACAAATGATCTTTAAGTCTAGACAATAACACTATGATCTTTAAGTCTAGACAATAACATATGATCTTTAAGTCTAGACAATAACACTGTGATCTTTAAGTCTAGACAATAACACTGTGATCTTTAAGTCTTGACAATAACAAATGATCTTTAAGTCTAGACAATAACATATGATCTTTAAGTCTAGACAATAACACTGTGATCTTTAAGTCTAGACAATAACACTATGATCTTTAAGTCTAGACAATAACATATGATCTTTAAGTCTAGACAATAACACTGTGATCTTTAAGTCTAGACAATAACAAATGATCTTTAAGTCTAGACAATAACACTATGATCTTTAAGTCTAGACAATAACATATGATCTTTAAGTCTAGACAATAACACTGTGATCTTTAAGTCTAGACAATAACACTGTGATCTTTAAGTCTAGACAATAACAAATGATCTTTAAGTCTAGACAATAACATATGATCTTTAAGTCTAGACAATAACACTGTGATCTTTAAGTCTAGACAATAACACTATGATCTTTAAGTCTAGACAATAACATATGATCTTTAAGTCTAGACAATAACACTGTGATCTTTAAGTCTAGACAATAACAAATGATCTTTAAGTCTAGACAATAACACTGTAATCTTTAAGTCTAGACAATAACACTATGATCTTTAAGTCTAGACAATAACACTATGATCTTTAAGTCTAGACAATAACACTATGATCTTTAAGTCTAGACAATAACACTATGATCTTTAAGTCTAGACAATAACATATGATCTTTAAGTCTAGACAATAACACTGTGATCTTTAAGTCTAGACAATAACATATGATCTTTAAGTCTAGACAATAACACTGTGATCTTTAAGTCTAGACAATAACACTGTGATCTTTAAGTCTAGACAATAACAAATGATCTTTAAGTCTAGACAATAATATATGATCTTTAAGTCTAGACAATAACACTATGATCTTTAAGTCTAGACAATAACACTATGATCTTTAAGTCTAGACAATAACACTATGATCTTTAAGTCTAGACAATAACACTATGATCTTTAAGTCTAGACAATAACATATGATCTTTAAGTCTAGACAATAACACTGTGATCTTTAAGTCTAGACAATAACATATGATCTTTAAGTCTAGACAATAACACTGTGATCTTTAAGTCTAGACAATAACACTGTGATCTTTAAGTCTAGACAATAACAAATGATCTTTAAGTCTAGACAATAACATATGATCTTTAAGTCTAGACAATAACACTGTGATCTTTAAGTCTAGACAATAACAAATGATCTTTAAGTCTAGACAATAACATATGATCTTTAAGTCTAGACAATAACACTGTGATCTTTAAGTCTAGACAATAACAAATGATCTTTAAGTCTAGACAATAACACTATGATCTTTAAGTCTAGACAATAACATATGATCTTTAAGTCTAGACAATAACACTATGATCTTTAAGTCTAGACAATAACACTGTGATCTTTAAGTCTAGACAATAACATATGATCTTTAAGTCTAGACAATAACACTGTGATCTTTAAGTCTAGACAATAACAAATGATCTTTAAGTCTAGACAATAACACTGTGATCTTTAAGTCTAGACAATAACACTATGATCTTTAAGTCTAGACAATAACACTGTGATTTTTAAGTCTAGACAATAACATATGATCTTTAAGTCTAGACAATAACACTGTGATCTTTAAGTCTAGACAATAACAAATGATCTTTAAGTCTAGACAATAACACTGTGATCTTTAAGTCTAGACAATAACAAATGATCTTTAAGTCTAGACAATAACACTATGATCTTTAAGTCTAGATAATAACACTATGATCTTTAAGTCTAGACAATAACACTGTGATCTTTAAGTCTAGACAATAACACTGTGATCTTTAAGTCTAGACAATAACAAATGATCTTTAAGTCTAGACAATAACATATGATCTTTAAGTCTAGACAATAACATATGATCTTTAAGTCTAGACAATAACACTGTTATCTTTAAGTCTAGATAATTAAACTTCGATATTTAAAGCAACATAATTACACTGTGATCTTTAAGTCTAGACAATAACACTATGATCTTTAAGTCTAGACAATAACACTATGATCTTTAAGTCTAGACAATAACACTGTGATCTTTAAGTCTAGACAATAACACTATGATCTTTATGTCTAGATAATAACACTATGATCTTTAAGTCTAGACAATAACATATGATCTTTAAGTCTAGAAAATAACATATGATCTTTAAGTCTAGACAATAACATATGATCTTTAAGTCTAGACAATAACACTATGATCTTTAAGTCTAGACAATAACACTATGATCTTTAAGTCTAGACAATAACACTGTGATCTTTAAGTCTAGACAATAACACTATGATCTTTAAGTCTAGATAATAACACTATGATCTTTAAGTCTAGACAATAACATATGATCTTTAAGTCTAGACAATAACATATGATCTTTAAATCTAGACAATAACACTGTGATCTTTAAGTCTAGACAATAACATATGATCTTTAAGTCTAGACAATAACATATGATCTTTAAGTATAGACAATAACACTATGATCTTTAAGTCTAGACAATAACACTATGATCTTTAAGTCTAGACAATAACACTATGATCTTTAAGTCTAGACAATAACACTGTGATCTTTAAGTCTAGACAATAACACTATGATCTTTAAGTCTAGATAATAACACTATGATCTTTACGTCTAGACAATAACATATGATCTTTAAGTCTAGACAATAACATATGATCTTTAAGTCTAGACAATAACACTGTTATCTTTAAGTCTAGACAATAACACTGTGATCTTTAAGTCTAGACAATAACAAATGATCTTTAAGTCTAGACAATAACATATGATCTTTAAGTCTAGACAATAACATATGATCTTTAAGTCTAGACAATAACACTGTTATCTTTAAGTCTAGATAATTAAACTGCGATATTTAAAGCAACATAATTACACTGTGATCTTTAAGACTAGACAATTACACTTTGATCTTTAAGACTAGATAATTAAACTGCGATATTTAAAGCAACATAATTACACTGTGATCTTTAAGCTTTGATAATGACACCATACTAGTTACGCCTGGATCATGACACTAAGATATTTAAGTCTAGACAATTACACTATGATCTTTAAGACTAGATAATTAAACTATGATATTTAAAACAGCATAATTACACTATGATCTTTAAGCCTAGACAACCATGTTATGATCTTTAAGGCAAATTAATAATTTTATGAGTTGAATCCAGGACAATTAAATTATGATCTTTAAGGTTAGATTATTTTGTTGTAACTTTTAAGTCGAGGGAAATATGGTTTGAAATTTAAGCTGAGACATTTACACTATAACCTTTAAATTTAATGATTTTATAACATTTAAGACTAGAAAATCCTAGGGAGTCGTAATATGAACTTTGAGCATGAATAGTCATGTTATAGACTTCAATACTAGACAATACTGTTATAGACTTCAATACTAGACATTCATGTTATAGACTTCTATAAAAGACACTCATGCTATAGACTTCAATCCTAGTCAATAATGTTATATAATTCAATGCTAGACAGTCACGTTATAGAATTCAATCCTAGATTTTACATAATTCAATCAAAGACAATCATGATATAGAAAAAATTAAATCCTACACACTAATAACATATACTTCAATCCTAGAAATTCTTATTATTGACTTCAATCCTAGGCAATCATGTTATCGACTTCAATCCTAGAAAATCATGTGATAGACTTCAATCCAAGACAATTATGGTATAGACTTCAATGCAAGACAATAATGTTATAAACTTCAATCCTAGACAATAATGTTATAGACTTCAGTTCGAGACAATAATGTTATAAACTTCAATCTTATACAGTCATGTTATAGTCTTTAATCCTAGACAATCATGGTATTGAGTTCAGCCCTAGACAATCATTACATTATATATATATATATATATATATATATATATATATATATATATATATATATATATATATATATATATATATATATTTATACATATATATATATATATATATATATATATATATATATATATATATATATATTTATACATATATATATATATATATATATATATATATATATATATATATATATATATATATATATATATATATATATATATATATATATATAAATATAAAGATGTTACAGACTTCAATTCGAGACAATCATGTTATAGACTTCACTTCTAAGCAATCATGTTATCGACTTCAATACTAGACAATCATGTCATAGACTTCAATCCAAGACAATTATGTTATGTTATATAATTCAATGCAGGACAATACTGTTGTAGACTTCAGTTCGAGACAACCATGTTGTAGACTTCAATCCTTATATATATATATATATATATATATATATATATATATATATATATATATATATATATATATATATATATATATATATATATATATATATTTATATATTTATATATATATATATATATATATATATATATGTATCCTAAAAAAAGCATGTTGTAATCTTCTATCCTAGAAATAATGTTGTAGACTTCAATTCTAGATCATTATGTTATATATCAAACCCTGACAATAACGGCGTTGACTTCAATTATAGAAAATTATGGTATTAACTTCAATCCTATACAATCTTAATATATATAATAATTCAATCCTAAACAATGATGGTATTGATTTCAAGACTTGACAATGATGTTGTAAATTTTAATCCTAGACAATCATGTTGTAGACTTCAGTCCTAGACGATAATGTTGTAGACTTCAGTCCTAGACGATAATGTTGTAGACTTCAATCCTTGACAATAATGCTGTAGACGTCAGTTCTAGACAATAATGTTGTTTACTTCATTCTTAGACAATCATTTTGTAGACTTCTGTCCTAGCAAATTATGGTATTAACGTCAATCATGGACAATCTTATTATATATAATAATTCAATCGTAGACAATGATGGTATTGATTGCAAGCATAGACAATCATGTTATAGATTTCAATTTGAGACAATCATGTTATAAACGTCAATCCTAGACAATCATTTTATAGACTTCAATCTGATACAATCATGTAATAGACTTCAATCCTAGACAATGATGTTATATATAATAATTCAATCCTAGACAATCATGTTATATATAATAATTTAATCCTAGACAGTCATGTTATATATAATAATTCAATCCAAGACAATCATGTTATATATAATAATTCAATCCTAGACAATCATGTTATATATAATAATTCAATCCTAGACAATCATGTTATATACAATAATTCAATCCTAGACAATGATGTAATTGACTTAAAGCCGAGACAATCATGTTCTAGACTTTAGCCCTAGGCAATCATGGTATTGACTTAGAGCCTAGTCAATCATGTTATAAAATTCAATCCTATTCAGTCACATTATATAAATCAATCCTAGACTATCACGGTATTGACCACGGGCCTATTCAATCGTGTTATATAATTCAATGCTAGACAATCACGTTATATTATTGAATTCTAGACAATCATGTTATACGATTTCAGTCCACGACAATCATGGTATTAACATCAATCATAGATAATCGTATTACAGATTTGAATCCTAGATAATCGTGTTGTAGACTTCAATCCTAGACAATCATGGCATTTACCTCAGTCCTAGTCAATTATGTTACAGACTTGAATCTAGACAATCATGTTATATAATTCAATCCTAGTCAATCATGGTATTTACATAAATCCTAGACATTTATGTTACAGACATGAATCCTAGACAATCATGTTATATATCAATCGCATACAATCATGGTATTGACTTCAATCCTAGACAATCATTGCAATGACCTCGAGCCTAGAGAATCATATTTTATAATTCAATCCTAGAGAATCATGTTATAGATTTAAAGACTAGACAATTATATTATATGTCAATTCTAGACAATCATGTGAAACATTAATTCTAGACAATCATGTTAAATATTAATTCTAGACAATCATGTTAAATATTAATTCTAGACAATCATGTTAAACATTAATTCTTGACAATCATGTTAAATATTAATTCTTGACAATGATGTTAAACATTAATTCTAGAAAGCATGTTAAATATTATTTCTAGACAATCATGTTAGACATTAATTCTAGACAATCATGTTAAATATTAATCCTAGACAATCATGTTATATATTAATCCTAGGCAATCATGTTAAATATTAATCCTAAACAATCATGTTAAATATTAATCCTTGACAATCATGTTAAATATTAATTCTAGACAATCATGTTAAACATTAATTCTAGACAATCATGTTAAACATTAATTCTAGACAATCATGTGAAACATTAATTCTAGACAATCATGTTAAACATAAATTCTAGACAATCATGTTAAACATTAATTCTAGACAATCATGTTAAACATTAATTCTAGACAATCATGTTATTAACTTCTGGCATAGACACTCATATTATATAATTCAATCCTAGACAATCATGTTATAGTCTTTAAGTATACCAGTCATACAGAGAAGTGTTATACTCTATTAAATGTTGTTGCAAGATTAATCAATTCTAACAAATATTATCTAACATTTAATTTCATGCTCGGTCTTAAAAAATGACGTAAAACAAACGAATAATACATCATCCATAAAACATAGATATTTGTTTTCTATCAGTAGATC
This sequence comes from Unio delphinus, assembly GCA_029339505.1. Lineage (NCBI taxonomy): Eukaryota > Metazoa > Mollusca > Bivalvia > Unionida > Unionidae > Unio > Unio delphinus. Next base: position 16,616,696 of record JAQISU010000087.1, read on the forward strand.
CAAGTGATTTAATTAATCACGCGATACTATGCTGATGACTTTGGTTGAGGAGTCTAACAAGGTCAGTAAAACAAGATCGCATTAGTTTGATTTGTTGTAGTTTTCATTTGCTAAAAGCATCTTATGTAAATGAATATTCCTTGCACAGTACACATTGAGTTGTTTAAATGATCCAACTGAGAACTGATTTTTAAAAGAAATATTCTATACGAATCAATTTTAGGAATTTGACGTTTGTATTTTGCCTTGATAAGAAACTGGTTAGAGTGAAAGTGGGTCTGAAGTGTAAATCTTTTGGACTCTACAACTGTAAAATTGCTCTGGCTTAATGACACTAGTTTGGCGAATTGAATGAGGAAAATGTTTGACGTCGTTAAATGTTTGTATATTATACAAAAGTAAATTATAATTATAGTGTCAGGTATATACTTTTAATTTCTGAATATAGTGCATGCTGGGTTTTGCATATACACTAAGTGAAAGTTGAATTCTGCTGGCCACGCGAGGGAATTAGGGCGCTGGTCCAAGTAAACTATGCGATTGCTGACAGTACTCGCAGGATGTGATGTGATTTGGATTGTTAACACCTTTTCAGTAATATCGCTACGATGTCTACAGTGTGGCAGTTTGTAGTGATATCGAACACTGGTGTATCATGCCGCAGACATGCATGATGTCCCAAATAATCACATTATGTTGACACCAGGCCGACCAGTCCTAACACAAACCTCTTAATGCTGAGCGCCTAGCGAGGCAGCTGTTAGTACGTTTTTTGTTATGACCCGGCAGGGGATTAAACCCACGACCTCCGGCATCATAGGTGAGCGTTCTAACCACTAGGCCACCGGAGCGGTCCAATACTCGCAGGAAAGGTTTGAATATGGCTTGGACTGAATAATTAATACTCTTTAACGGCTACACGGCTGGGATTCACTATACATTTGTATTATACTTCTTACAGTCATTGAATACAATAACAGGTATGGTGTTTCCTATATATTTATTAATTCTCATTTAACGGATTTATTTTCTTACAAGGCAGGAAGAAGCTAACTTTATTTGACATTTTATCATGTTGTTAAAATTCTAGTAAGTATTTGTTTAATTTTAGGAAGTTTAAGTGAAGTAATTAATCAGTAGATAAACACGTTGTATATAGTGGGTTTCGGGGATTACTAAGTTTTAACGATATTGATGATACCAATAGCTAGTGAAGCATATTTTCCTCCCCAGAGCACACTCTTGTGTAAATGAATAATTTTGTTTTGTACTTCAGACTACGATCTCCATATTGATGGATTTGTTTACGAGAACTATGTACGAGTTAAGGCCATTTGAAACATTTGTTTGATTACAAAGCACAGTGTATATGTTAAATGTGGAAATTCGTCCCAACATCAAACGCATTAGAGAAAACGAAAGTCATAATAATTTAATTTATTGAGACCTTAGGAGTCGTAAAAACTTCCACGATGTATCATGCTGTATTGGAGACATGATGAGGGAAAAAAGTTCTTATATATTGCTTGTTATCTGAAAATATATTGACGAGTGTTTATATGTATAATTTCATGTAATTATCTTTTAGTTTTCAACGAAATCACTGGATTTGTGCATATAGATGAGTGCTTATATCTGCCTGATACTAACATGCTTTCTCGTGCACTTCGAGTGATTATCTTTGAACTGAACCCGTCCTTGTCCCATCCATCTAAGATAACGAGCGCATATCCAGGATGGGGAAAAACGGATTTGATGCAAGAGTTTTACATGGAATGAATAAGACCCTTACATTTTTGATTGTATTTTTTAATTATTATAAAATATAGAACAAACAACATTTTCGATTTTTAAATTGTAACATACCATTATCAAATCGCAACACTACAAGACTGGGATGCAGTGGGAAGTTTAATTCTCAACCTGTGTAAATTTTACTTCACGTTTTAATTTTAACTCTCAGTGATTACAATGATGACCATGGTCTATAGTTAATCAGTTCATTTAAAATACAAGAGCAATCATACAGAAACTTGTTGCTAGGTGATACATTATGCTAATGATTATGTGATACGGCCTCTTATTATACTCTTTGTGTAATTTACATGTTAGTTCCTATATCAGAGGGACATTTGGTGTTGAGCCTATACACATTTCATGAAGTAGGACTCTAAATCACATGCATACAGGTTGCCAAAGAAAAATACGTTCATAAACACTTCCCAGCGTACATTAACAACTACAATTGTATTATTCATCTTGATCTGACATATTTTGACATTGAACCCTAGTTTTTGTGTGTCTCATTTAAAAAAACATTTTTATGTAATTTGTGAAATACATTAGAAGCGCTCGGAACTCAATGCTTTTTATGTATTCCTAGCACGGTCCATGAATTTATAGCGAGTTTCTGCTTCATGACTAGATACAACATGAATTTTTTTACACGCCGGATATCAATGTTCAGTGACTTCAAAATGTTCTGACATTGTCCTCATTTTCTGAATTTCATAGAAAATATGTGCCTTATAGAACCTCTTAGGAGAATTAATTTATAATGAATTCTATGAAACAAATCCAATAATTTGATATTTAAAACATTCAAAATTTTATTCTTTCAAATGAAACGTGCACACAATTAAGAGTTTATTTTTTTCAGATAAAACTATCGAATCAATATTGATTTCATGTAAGGATCCAGAAAATTTACTTCTTTGCCGAATCCACTAATCACGAATTGCATGATGTCAATATATTAGCAGCAACGTCATTATGCCACTTGTCAATCAGTTTACTGCTTAGGTCAAAACTGACCGTTGTGGAACGCAATTCTGAAATCTGTCAATAATGACAGATCATAACGTACAAAGATTGCATCTCCAAGATACGGTTCTGTGTGGTGTATTTGATGAATATTCAAGACTTTCTCACACCATGATTGTCCTAATCTACTAGTATCGTAGTACGTATACAATCCGACAATTAAGTATGATTATGTATTCATATAGATGACAGAACATTTACTATTCACAAGTCATTGAGAATGCAAATCATTAACTTATTTTGTTTAATCTTTTAATGCTAATCACGTTATTCTGTAATATTTCATGTCTAGACATAAAATGAGGAAATGTCATAATTTTACTTCATATATCTTAAATTATGTGACAGAAAAAGGTAATACCAAGCGTTTTGTGATCTAAATATTCCGAACGAATCCTTGAACGTGCTGGAGTACGATTATTTCTGATATCACCATTATTTATCACATAATGCCTAAATGGTTCAAATGAATTCACAATAATCTAGTCCGAACTGAAAATAAACAATTGCTAATTTAAACGAAAATTTAAATAAATGATTTCCTTCACAGTATAACTGAACACAACAACAAGAGCAAAACATCTTCTGATCATTTGTTCCAAAGGAATGATTTATATCCAAACATCACGTATTTCAAAGTATCATTTTCCGAATAACAAAATTAAATTATCTTAATGGAGAATGTAAAAACTGTGAACATGATCGCTTCCTAAATCTTCTGAAATCATTATCAATGCTAGGCCTTAAAAATCATTATCAATGCTAGGCCTTAAAAATCATTATCAATGCTAGGCCTTAAAAATCATTATCAATGCTAGGCCTTAAAAATCATTATCAATGCTAGGCCTTAAAAATCATTATCAATGCTAGGCCTTAAAAATCATTATCAATGCTAGGCCTTAAAAATAATTATCAATGCTAGGCCTTAAAAATTATTATCAATGCTAGGCCTTAAAAATCATTATCAATGCTAGGCCTTAAACTCAAATTTAAGTAAGCAACTTAAATATAATTTGATATCAAGACAAAAATCAGGTACAAACTAAAACTCTGACACCAATCATAAATAAAGGTCAAACACACAGTACACAATACATGTACATAGCAGTGATTAAAAACGTATGTCAGATCTTAACTTATGCCAGATTCAAGACTAAAGTCAAGTCTAAATCTCCTTTCTTGGGTGACCAAGCATTGTTGTGGAATTTAAAAGGTGCAAAATACATGTAAACAAAATACAAATACGTACTTTCAACCAAGCTGCAAATTTATTAACTCCAGATGACCATCATCACAAACCTGTTGAGTGTGATGCATTCTAATATTTGTAATGCTTATTCTTCAACAAGTTACATAGGCTTCTGCAACATGACGATACATATAATTAAAACGAAATCACAGCAACGAATACACGAGAACAATATAATGAAACAATGCATTTATTTAGATAGGCTGATGGTCAGGTTATTTCATTTGGAGTTATAGTTAGATTTTGTATGAAGATGAAATACGGGTGCTATCCAGATAATTAGAGGCCACGCAAAAGTACAGTTTTGTTTCGGAATCCTTTTAGTTTCTTGATTGTATCGGTTGATCAAACTAAACGTGCAATAATTAAATCATTCTTAAAAGATTTTTTTTCTAATATGGTTTTGTACAAAACTTTTAACCTCTTCCATAGCTAGAAATCAGACCACGATCCTCTGAAAGAATCAACACATTTTGAATGGAAATATCATTTATAAAAATGGATCATTTCCTCTTAAATCGTCAACCGTTGTGTTAACTGTCCCAGGGATACCACTACGTATTGCATTATTCAACGCTCAGTCAGTAGGATCACCGGAAAAGCGCACATAAATTGTTAATACTATCAACGAACAGAATGTTGACGTCTTCTTCCTGACAGAAACATGGTTACAATCGTCAGGTGATAAACATAAGTGTGCGAATTTAACACCCAGCGATTACTCCTTCAAGTCGTTCCCCCGCTACTCTCGTAGAGGTGGAATTGCTGTAATTACAAAGAATTACATTATAAAATGCCTTAAGTACAACACAACCTTCAATTTCTGCCACACATCCTTTGAACTAGTTAAAACAACGCTCACACTAGAACAAAGGTCAGTCCATTTTTTCTGTCTCTACCGTCCTCCTCATAGTAGGAAAAACAAGTTGACTGAATCTCTCTTTTTGGAGCAGTTTCCAAATCTTTTGGAGTATGGAAATTCGATAGGTGGTAACCTAATTATTTTTGGAGATTTCATCTTTCACTTAGACTGTCCTGGAAAACCATACAAGTCAAAACTCCTAGATTCCATTCATGTTTTCAATCTTAAACAGTCAGTTAACCAACCTACACATAAACTTGGTCACATTTTAGACTGGTTTCTTTATAGACCTGATGATAATATTCTGCAATCCACCCTTGTATCCCACAAACTTGCATCGGGTCACCTCTGCATTGTATGCCATCTCGACGTATCAGTCCTTAAGCCTCTACCTCTATTTGCTACTAAGAGAAACCTCCGTATGATAAATAGAACCAAATTCATGCATTACATCCAAGAAAACCTAACAACGTTCTTACATCCAACAGCGGAACAACTTGATAACTGCCTGCGTTCATTGCTTGAAAAACATGCCCCAGCCACGAAATGCAGAGTATCAATAAAAAGTTTTCTCCATGGTATAACAGTGTTAAGGACCAGCTTCGGACTGCTAAAAGACATCGCCGAAAAGCAGAGAGGCTTTGGGCTTTCACCAGACTCACTATTCATAAACAAATCTATTAAGCCGCTAAAACGAACGTCACAAACATAGTCCATTTAGCCAAATTATCCCACTACAGTACTAAGATCACGGACAGTTCCAGCTGCAAAGAGCTCTTCGAGATAACTAACAAACTAATATCAAGGAACAAATGTACACCACTTCCAACAACCTTCTCTCCACTAGACCTACCAGACCAATATGCAAATTTCTTACATGACAAAGTACAAAACATTCGAATACGCTTAACAGCACAATTTCAACTGACTCATCACCATACAGTTATTATGCAGAATTTCAGCGACAACCATTTGGAGCATTTGAATCTGTTTCTATTGACAATCGTGAGAAAAGTGCACCAATGTCTTGTGAACTTGATCCAATTGCGACATCACTGCTGTTTGAGTGCGTAGACCCAATATTGCCTTCACTAACTGATGTTATTAATAGCTCTCTCTCATCGGGGGAATTCCCATAATTTTTTTTCTTCAAAACTGCCATCGTAAAGCCACTCCTGAAGAAACCAACACTTGACCATAACACTTTAAAAAGCTACCGCCTAGTTTCTGATCTCCCATTCAAAAAAAATCTTAGAAAAGGTTGTTCTAGCCGAACTTGTACCTCATTTGAATTCAAACAGTCTTTTTAGCAATGTACGGTCTGCAGATCGCCCTTTCAACAGTACGGAAACTACTCTTCTGAAGGTATTTAGTGACATTCTCTTTGCTTTGGATAGTGGAAAGATTACAGTCCTCACTCCCCTGGATTTATCTGCAGCATTTGACACAATAGACCATGATATATTACTTCACCGTCTCCACCATGTATTTGGCATTCAGAATATAGCTTTACAGTGGTTCAAGTTCTACTTAGTCAACAGCACACAAATTATATTTGAAAATGGAATACACTCTAGCCCAGTTGACGTATGTTGTGGTGCTCCACAGGGATCTGTTATTGGGCCTGTTCTCTTTATTCTGTACACTCAGCCGCTTTCAAGTGTCATATATCATCACCCAGTGTCGCGTTAATTGTACCCTGATGATATCAAAATATACAAGTCTAGCTACCCAACTGAAGTTGATACCACCATCCATGGAGTGGAGAGGTGCATTTCTGATGTGAAATCATGGATGACATGTAACAAGCTGCATATGAATGATGATAAAACTGAGGCTATTCTGATAACAACACAAAGACTTTCTCATTCACATCCTTTACCTCAGACAATAAATATCAGGAACACCAACATTAAATTCTCACAGTCAGTACGAAACCTAGGCGTTACTCTTGATAGTACTCTCACATTGCACCAACATGTCATGAAGATATGCAAGGCTACATATCTTGAATTGAGATGCATCAGTTCCATTCGTAAATATCTTTCAGCTGATGCCACTAAAACACTTGTGTGTTCATTAGTACTCTCCAGAATGGTCTATTGTAACTCAATTCTGTCTGGTTCGTCACAATATTTACTCCAGAAACTTCAAAAAGTTAAAGACACAGTGGTTCCTTTTAAGAGTGATCTTAAAACTCACCTTTTTGGACTGCAGGGACAAACTTAGAGACCTAATTGTGAGTGTGTATCTTATATGTTTTCAGCATGTTTTTATGTTTTCCAGTTTCATTGTTTTTGTCATTTGTTTTTCTGTGGTGTAGTCATATTATTATTGATGGTGTAAAGCGCTTAGAGCTTCGAAAGATTAGGCGATAAACAAAGTCTTCATTATTATTATTATTATTATTATTATTATTATTATTATTATTATTATTTTTATTATTATTATGCAGTTTTAATTACGCAAATATTATATTCATAAACGATACTGACTTTATATGGCAATCCTATCACTTAGGACATTTTTAACTCAGGATACAGGGCAAGCTGAATTGAAACGTTTTGTTAAAGCAGATTAGCGAGATGATATATGAGCAACTTAAAAGGTTTTGCCATCGAGTTAGATAAATATAGACAATTAAATAAAGGAAAGCCAGACGGTCTCCATTACACCACATTAGAGTCAAAGAAATGGTACATTGCAAACGTGATATAGCTGTGACGGCGTTACATCGTTAATAAGTAAAAGTAATACGTTTAAGAAACAGTTAGCAATAATATATATATATATATATATATATATATATATATATATATATATATATATATATATATATATATATATATATATATATATATATATATATTGTTACGGCTATTGGATTTAAATTATTTATTTTCTTATTGTCAGATCCAAATTTGTCATATTGGGTTTTAAATTTATTAATTGGGAGATTCTTCTAGAAAAATCTCTATGATCATCCTTTACCGACTGTAAACAAGTTTTTGACCTTGGCTTGTTGACCTAATTTCTGACCCTGCTTTTGACATTGTCAACAAGCTTCTAAAACTATTGGTTAATTTCAAGTACAACTTTTTATTTTTAGTTCTTGGGGGTAGGAAATATCTAGATATTTCTTTGAGTACGTGATTTAGTGAAGGCAGCCTTTTTCTGTGACCTTCCATGAACTTCCATAAAATCACGCGATCACTTGTTTACTTAAGAAAAACAGGTATATACATTATTGTTTGGGATAGAACAGTTCAGTAGATGTTGGGCTTTATTATTATTAAGTTGTGTTTTCTGTTTGAGTTTAATTTTAATTACATTGTACAGGGAATTGTGTCGATTCGTTGGAGCAAGAGAATTTATTGTATTTATCTGGAAAAGGACATGTGTTTCATAATTTCATTTGGATGATAAAAAAAACAAGAACGGCATCACGTGACATTGTCAGTCATTTAGGATTACATCTTCAAGATTCGACCCTTGAACTATTAGAACATTTTTTTTTATCAGGACTCTTGCAAGTTCCATTAGTGGATTATTTTGTGAATTCTTTATTGGATGAATGTTGGATTTGATTCTCTAAAACCGTAGGTTTATTTATTTTATGAAAATAATTGTACTTAATAAATTTATTGTTCAAGTTATACAAGCTTGTTAGTTTTCACTCTTTCTGTGTTGCTGCTTATTCGAGCCTAAGCACGTGACATAAATTGGGAGCTCGTCCGGGATTGAGATTAGAGATAAATTGGAATTTAAATTTGAATTTCCCCTAGTTTTTTGAACATTTTAAATCATTAGTGAGACTGACACGCTTGTATTAAAATGACATCTTATGTCGAAATATTTCTTTCTAATCCAACCCAGGAGCAATTAGATCTTTTCAAAAAAGATGTGTTGATTCAACTTTCTAGAAAATATGATCTTTCTGAAGTGAAGGCTTCTTTAACGAAACAAGATATCAAACAAAGTTTGGTTCAATATTTGGTAGAAAAGGATATGCTGGAAAAAGTGCTTTGATTTCGGTCTGCATCAGTCTGTAAGTCTGCATCAGACTCTGACATAAAATTAAAGAAATTAGAATTAAAATTCAAGATGGAATTAGAGTTGAAGAAGCTGGAATTTCAGGAAAGGGAGAAAGAAAAGCAATTACAATATGAAAAAGAGGAGAAAGAAAAGCAATTACAATATGAAAAAGAGGAGAAAGAAAAGCAAATTGAATTACAAAAAGAGCAGATGCGGATTGATAGAGAGAGAGGAGGAAGAGAGACAATTACGATATGAAAAAGAAGAGAGAGAGAGACAAGTAAGGGAGAAAGAAAGACAATTACAATTTGAAAAAGAAGAAAGAGAGAGAGAGACCAGAAAGGGAGAAAGAAAGACAATTACAATCTGAAAAAGAGGAGAGAGAGAGAGAGGGAATTAGAGTTTAAGAAACTGGAATTTCAGGAAAGGGAGAAAGAAAGACAATTACAATTTGAAAAAGAGAGAGAGAGAGAGAGAGAGAGAGAGAGAGAGAGAGAGAGAGAGAGAGAGAGAGAGAGAGAGAGAGAGAGAAGAAAGGGAGATTACAATTACAATAATACAGAGAGAAGGAAGAAAGAGAATTTCAAATTAAAATGAAAGAAAAAGAGCTGTCAAGTGAGAGTCACCATCATACATCAAATAAAACTTTTGATTTAGCAAGGAATATAAGATTAGTGCCATCTTTCAAAGAAAAAGAAGTAGACAAATATTTCTATCTTTTTGAAAAAGTTGCAGAAAATTTAAAGTGACCAAGAGAGAATTGGACTCAGCTACTACAATGTGTACTTACTGGTAAGGCTAGCGAGATTTCTACTTCACTGTCTGTTCAGCAAAGTAGTGACTATGATGAAGTTAAAGAATGCATTTTAAGAGGTTATGAGTTAGTTCCTGAAGCTTATAGGCAAACATTTAGAAATTACAGAAAAGAAGCTGGACAAACTCATGTCGAATTTGCTAGACAAAAAGAGCAGTTGTTTGATAGATGGTGTTTAGCCAAGAAAGTTGAACAAGATTATCAAAATCTTAAGCAAATTATATTAATTGAAGAGTTCAAAAACTGTGTCCATAGTGATGTTAAAGCTTATCTTGATGAGCATAAGATTGAAACCTTGGAAAATGCTGCTCGAGCTGCTGACGAATATTCTTTGACACATAAAGTTCCTTTTGTTAACAAGACTTCTACTCAACAATTTTTCTGGCAGAAAAGTATTTCCGCCTAATGCAAGCCCTTCTAATACTCAAACTAACACAACTTTCAAAAATCAAACTTCAGAGAAGTTTGATTCTAGATCATTGTCTCTTCCGACGTGTAACTTTTGCAAGAAAAAAAGACACGTTATTTCTGATTGCTACAAATTGAAAAATAGGCATCGGAATTAAGACAGACCTGTTCCAAATGCTCTTATTTACAAGAGGTCAAGGTCACAGTCATGTATTGAAAGCAATACATTTGTTGGGTCTAATAAATCCCAGACTGATTTTGATATGGAGAATTATGAACCATTCATATCGAAGGGTTCTATATCACTCTTGGGTGATTTGGCCAATCCCACCCCTAATAAAATTTTAAGGGACACATGAGCTTCTCAGAGTCTTTTATTGTCAGGTACTTTGCCTTTTTTGAGAAGTCTTCTTCTAATGAAAGTGTTCTTATTCAGGGAGTAGAGTGCGGCTTTGTTAATGTTCCTCTCCATTGTGTAAATTTGTCATCAGACTTAGTGTCAGGACCTGTGACAATCGGAACAGTCTCGGTTTTACCTGATGAGGGCATTGATTTATTGCTAGGCAACGACTTAGCTGGGGACAATGTTGTGGTTAATCCAGTTGTAACTGACAAGCTTAATTTGGATCAGAAAGTTGATCCAATTGAAAAAAAAAATCCCTGATAAATTTCAAGCGTGTACAGTTACCAGAGCTATGACAAAGAAAGCTCTTGAGAATGAAGTTGAAAAGGACAGCATTCGATTACATGACATCTGCGTGGGTCAGGGTTATGTTGATGTTAAAGAAGGCAGAATTCCTTCAACTGACATTTGTATAGGTCAGTTTTTTGATGAGGTCACTTTTACTCTTTGTTTCGATCAATCGGATGGTATTGATCATAGTGATCCACTTTAAACAACTCATTCTCTTTATTCAAATCAGGGTGATGATCTTGAGAATGATGTTAAAGCAGACAGCATTCCTTCAACTGACACTTGTATAGGTCAGGTTTTTGATGAGGTCACTTATACTCTTGGTTTAGATCAATCAGAAGGTATTGATCATAGTGATCCTCTTTTAACTCATTCTCTTAATCAGGGCGATAAACGACAGTTACTTGTCGTCGAACAGGAAAAAGATGCTGAGATCTCCTGTTTGTTTCAAAGGGTCATAAATGAGACTGAAGTTCCTGTCTGTTATTTAATTAAAAATGGAATTCTTATGAGAAAATGGAGACCTTCCGAGGCACCTGCTGGTGATGAGTGGTCAGTGAACTATCAAATAGTAGTTCCAAAATTTTACAGACAGGAAATACTTAATCTGGCCCATGAAACTCCAATGGCTGGTTATTTAGGGATTAATAAAACGTGTCACAAGATTTTGACTTACTTCTATTGGTCGAAAATCAACAGTGATGTTGCCAAATACTGTAGATCTTATCATACTTGTCAAATGGTAGGAAAAACCAATCAGAAGATACCTAAGGCTCATCTGCAACATATTCCTGCCTTTGACGAATCATTTGGTAGAATTATGGTATATTGTGTAGATCCCTTACCTAAGACCAAGTCAGGTAACCAATACCTGTTGGCCATAATGTGTGCTTCAACAAGGTTTTCAGAGGCTATTCCGTTGAGTAATATAAAATTTTAAACTACAGTAAAAGCTTTGATAAAGTTTTTAACTCAGTATTGCCTACCCAAACCTATTCAATTTGATCAAGGTTCAAACTTCATGTCTGGAATTTTCCAGCAAGTTATGAATGAATTCCCAATTCAGCAATTCAAGTTAAAAGTGAAACTATGGTTTGAAAGAATTACAAGGGAGAGAACTTTTGAGTCTGATAATGGAGTTGTGTTACTCTTATTCATTCTTCTTACTTTTCTTCAAATTAGATATTATGGCCCTTACAAAGTTAAGAAGAAAATGAATTAGTTAAATTGCAGTATTAGTGCTCCTGGGATCTAAATAAATTATAGGAGTACCAGTATATTGAAAGAGATAGCCATGTTAAATATGTAATTAATTTAGTTGTACCTGTCCCACTTAATGAAGAAATATCATCGGATTTTACTGACATTGGAGCGACAAATTGTTAGAATTCAGAAATTATAAAAAATCTAGACCAGAAACTTTCACATTTGCAAATGCAAGAAAGAAATGAACTGAAAGGTATTATTATTATATGAGCACTTATGTCCAGATATTCTAACAAGGACAAACAAAATTTTCATGACGTTGAAATTGAAAATTCCAGACAGCATCCATGCAGGATGAGTCCACTCAAACAGGAATACTTGAAAAAGGAAATTCAATATTTGCTGGAGAATGATTTTTATCAAGCCCAGTAAAAGTGATTGGAGTTCACCCTGCATACATGTTCCAAAACCAGATAATACTCTCCGTATATGCATAGGAAGGTGAACGGAGTGACAAAACAGATTCATTCCCATTACCAAGAATTGATGATTGTATTGATAAAATTGGGAATGCCAAGTATGTCACCAAATTTGACCTTCTGAAAGGATTTTGGAAGATTCCACTAACGGAAAGAGCAAAGGAACTCTCAACATAGTGACTCCAAATGGACTCTACCAATATAAAGAAAGTCCATTTCAACGTCTCATAAAAATGATCATCACTGGTCTAGAAAATTGTGACGTCATCATCTACAACGACACCTGGAGAGAACATCTAGCAACAATTATAAAATTCTTTGACAGACTCACTAATGCGTGTCTGACTGTTAATTTATTTAAAAGTGAGTTCTGCCCTGCTAGAGTGGCTTTCTTATGACATTTTGTGGGACATGGACAAGTTAAAAGGTTGAGGCTATTTCTAGATAATATAATTACAGACGCTTTTTCCTGTGTAGAACAATTTATTATACTGTGTAATATGTATTGGTTCTTTAAACCTCAGATGTAAATTGGTTTGTGATAAAAAGAAGGTTTTATCATATAAACCTTTCTTTTAATTTTATGGGTAAGGTCTTACGGCTATTGGATTTAAATTCTTTTTTTTTTATTGTCAGATCCAAATTTGTCATATTGGGTTTTAAATTTATTAATTAGGAGATTATTCTAGAAAAATCTCTATGACCATCCTTTAACTGTAAACAAGTTTTTTTGACGTTGGCTTGTTGACCTAATTCCTGACCCTGCTTTAGACATTGTCAACAAGCTTCTAAAACTATTGGTTAATTTCAATGACAACTTTTTTTATATAGTTTTTGGGGGTAGGAAATATCTAGATCTTTCTTTGAGTACGTGATTTAGTGAAGGCAGCCTTTTCCTGTGACTTTCCATGAACTTCCATAAAATCACGCGATCACTTGTTTACTTAAGGAAACAGGTATATAAATTATTGTTTGGGATAGAACAGTTCAGTAGATGTTGGGCTTTATTATTATTAAATTGTGTTTTCTGTTTGAGTTTAATTTTAATTACCTTGTACAGGGAATTGTGTCGATTCGTTGGAGCAAGAGAATTTCTTGTATTTATTTGGAAAAGGACCTTTGTTTCATAATTTCATTTGGATGATAAAAAAACAACTGCATCACGTGACATTGTCAGCCATTTTTTATTACATCTTCAAGATTCAAACCTGGAACTATTAGAAGATTTTTTTATCATGATTCTTGCAAATTCCATTAGTGGATTATTTTGTGAATTCTTTATTGGATTAATGTTGGATTTGATTCTCTAAAACCGTAAGTTTATTTATTTTATGAAAATAATTGTACTTAATAAATTTTTTGTTCAAGTTATACAAGCTTGTTAGTTTTCATTTTTTCTGTGTTGCTGCTTATTCGAGCCTAAGCACGTAACAATATTAAGAATAAAATCATATGGCGAATAACAGATCTTTCAAGTTCACTGGATACATCGAGAGATAATGTGTGTGAGGGTTTGATTAAGATAAATGCAATAACTTACAATAAACAGTTCCAAATTTGTACCTGACTAGCCTGCGCGCTTTCGAGCTTTTCTTAGATAGGCAAATACAAAACATATACAGAAAAAGAACAAACAAACAGCACAAATCATAACGTTTGCAAAATTTAAAATGTCTGTTTCTACAGGAATTAAGTCTTTAAATTTATTATGTTTCAACTAGTTTATTTTAACTTGTGGCTGATGCGAAAAAATATGCTTATTGACTTAGAAGTCGATGAGCCTAAATCGACCTATTTTATTATATGTACATTTATGTATGCACAAATTATATTCTAGATATTTCGCGGCTAAAATAGTAATTATGGGTTATTAAGCACATTTAGAGAAATATGTAAAAGAGAATGGGTTGGCTGCAAAATAGTGTAACAATTTTATTTGTGCATGGTAGTATTTTTCTAGGTTTCAATGTTTGAAGGCGGCGTATCCAGTACGATTCCTTTCCTTCCCTGGTTTCGGAACTCCAATTGGGGGTGGGAGCAATTGTAATAAGTGTTATATCATTAAAAGTGTGGAAAGGGGATGAGAAATGTTCTGCGGCCGGGCTTTTGTACCGCTCTTTGTCATTAGATCTGTGAATGTTGATCATTTTTGTGTATCTTCAGGTTTACAGACATCCTGAAGGCTACAGATCTTACATGTCATGCGATAAATTACGTTCTCTGTTTGCACGTTTTGTGTGGACCATGTGTGCTTAGTATATCTCCAGTCACTGTGCTAGAATGCGACTTGGTCGCTATCATATATTGAAAGGTTTTGCATAGCCACAGAAGCCAGATTGACTAATGTAGCCTTAATTAGTGATTGGCATTAGCGTAGTCTTGATTAGGATGTCCTTGTGGATTTTGTATCTATGGTAGACTACTACATGCTTGTTCGGGAGGATTAACATTAATATGTACAATGATACCACAATTGACCAGTGTTGCTTTGACCTATTTTACGGATTATCTGGATGGTAAGTTAGGATAAATTGCATACTATCAGTCTTTTGCTTCTTTCACCTTTTTAGTAGTGCTGTGAAAACTTGCGGCCCTCAAGATGATTTTAAATGACCCACAAGAGCTCAGGCAATTGTGTTGTGCATTTATGCAAAAGAAGTCCATGTCCTAATTGCATAGTATATCTTCTTAAACATGTAAGTTACTGTGAATTAGTTATATAATCCATGCTTTAAAGTGTTATGCTGCGTCTTCAGGAAACAACTTTGAGTGGCTCATGTTCTCACAAAGGTTTTACAGCACTGTTTTAGTAGGATATTGTAGCTTGTTTAGCCCTTTGGGTTGCTTCTGCAATCAGTTCTTTGGCATATTTAGATAGCTATAGCAACTCAATAACTTTGCATATAATGACTAAAACTGCTTCCAAATCAAAATTTGTGAATATGCATTTAAATGTTCAGCACATGTCTTAAAAGGTTAATGTCGAAAGTTACTTTCTACCGGAGGATATCAAGCAGTTGTACGCCATATCAATTCCATATGTTTTTAAACAGGATTCGCATATGTATGAAATTCAGGTTCGTTTCAGTCTCTGATAGTTTGATTAGATGTACCCTAAATATTGTCTTGATAGCTAATAAATAACATGTCACAAAAGGTTTTTAGTAAGAAACGTTGCAATTATTTGCGTCCAGTAGAATTCCTATAATTCGTTTCAAAATGTCAGGAACTGCTTCCAGGCTTCGACTGGAATGCATTCCTATAGATTCTGTTTGCAAAGCCATGTAGCTGCAGTTCTGCTTTAAGATGAGCTGTCGTCTTGCCATTTAATTTTGTTTTAAAGCATGCGCATAATATAGGATGATGGGAAGTAAAGGTTACAGGTTAATATTATCTTGATATTGTATATATCTTTGTATGAAGTTCTCTTATTGGCTCCGAATGGAAACGATGATGAGGCCTTAAATGCAGACCATACACATCAAATGGATGGTAAGCATGTTTAAATAGTGAATACTGAATACTGTTATTTTAACCAAGCAACTCCCCTCACAACCAAACAGAATGACTACAAAAACAAAACACAAGCAAAATGAAATATAATGAAAAGAAAAGAAACAACAAATACAATAAATCGTCTTCAAGTGCCCAAATTATCCTCATGATGTTTTGTAAGGAATGCATCGTAACTATTTTGGCAATAATGAGAATAGACACATTTCGCAGATTCCAACTCTTTAAGTTTGTTTTAAACACACACACACATACACACACACACACACACACACACACACACACACTATATGATTGCATGCAAACAGATTGACAGACTGACTGGCATATGAATACAAACATGCTTTTGTTGTTACACATGGTTGACAGTGGCTTTTAAATTCATCACTTTTTCTGATTAAAATATGTTACCAAATTTTATTATTAGAACTGGCAGTAGGCGATAACCACAAGACGCTTCTGTGTTGTTTAGAAAAGTTTAACACGCAAGACTAATATGTCTGTCTTGCTGCATGTTTTTAAAACGTCAATTCCACCATGTTGTAAAGTAACATTAGCTTAACGTATGCAAATTAGAATCATTTTCAATAAATAATCTTGCCCTATGTAGCTGAACAGTATCATCTTGCCATATTTTATTTTATTATTATTTTTTAAAATTATTATTATTATTATTATTATTATTATTATTATTATTATTATTATTTGGTAATTTACGTCTGTTCACTTGTCAGTTGGTTATGTGTTATTTCTAGAATATTTACATAAATTTCTAGACGATTCAGGGAATATAAATCCTGATAAGAAGAGCGTCGGATTGCTATATTACAACAGTGTGGGATACCTTTCTTGTAACATCGTGGTAATGTTGTTTAACGATAATATATTGCATAACAAACCAAAACCTTGCATTTGTTTTTGGTAAAATTGTAAAATAAATCCTAAAGCATCGATGGTCCTGGAATCTTGAGAGTTGGTGTTAAGAGCCTTACAAGGTGCCCATTTAGTCTCAGTTTGGTTGGGGAGTGTATACGTGTTTCTTGTATAATATGTTAGCTTTGCCTTCAGCAAAATAATACTGTTTCCTGCTTTTTACTTCAGATCTTCGTACATTTTGTGAACGGGACTTCATGCACGTAGAATATGTTGTTTTCATTTTGAAATGTAATATAAACTTCATAAACATGCTTGGAGCAAAACTTTGTTTAAATATAACACTGAAATTATCATTATTTTTTACTTCCGTATCGAAAACAACGTCATCAAGAACAAATCGGAAATATGGCTAATGCATTGTCATGACTTAATTTGAAATATAGCTAATGCATTGTCATGACTTAATTGTGCAACACATTATAAATTCTTTGATATAGCTTTAATGAATTCCGACAGAAATTGAAAGATGTAATCATAAAACCCAAAGGGAACATTTAAATACACATACTTTACAAAAGTATGCTGTCAGAAATGCCATTGCGTTAAAATTTAAGACATTTAATGAACATAAAAAACACAATTTAAGCGCATATATACTTCAATTGGAGTATTGATAAATTATATAACTTGGCACAGGAGTAAAAAATATCAGACTCGTATGAAAAATACTTTTCTTGTAATGATAGAGAAATGTATTTGATACTGAATGCTTAACCCGTCTCTATTTGCTATTGATGTATGTGAAAGAACGAAATTGAAATTAGATACAACATCTTTAAGTTAAAAGGACTCGCTTCACGGTTAAAACTTCATAATATTGTCAGGAAAATGATAAAGAAATTCTAACTAAAGTATTTATATTACAATATAATAAATACAGAACAATACCTTGCTAAAGTATCGTGACTGGATACATGTGAAAGATAAGTACTTGATTTAAACATACAAAACAATGTAAAGCTGGCATTCGGCTGTTAAGACATAAAAAGTGAAGAACTATGAACTTAATTACGTTTCTTATTTATTTTAAATAGTGGAGAAAGAACCGAAAGAACAACTAACAAGTCGTAGACATTTTCAGTGCTATGATCATTTTCAGGTTTCTAGCATCAGAATAATCAGCATAACGCAAACAAAAATCAATATTGCGATGCAGGTTCTACATTAATCCAAGATGGTAATGACGTTTTGTTGTACTTTACAGTAGTAATATCAATCCTATGCTCAAATAACAAAATGTTTGGAACTTTCTAACATTAATTGGAAACGAGAATGAAATATTAAAATGTTTTGGGGTTTCATAAGTGCTCTTCTTTTGCCCGTAGACTACAATGTTAGACATACATTTTAACCAAGCATCATTTTTGTATATGTGTATAAGATGTTGACATTAGGTACAAACTAGATGTATTTTAAAAAATACGCGGTTATGTGTGTTTCAACAAAGGACGTAATCAAGTTCATTAATGAGATTGTAACATCAGTATGCATATGTATTAAAACACATTTTCTTTCGCGGGAGTTATTACAGTGGGTATATTGTCTATATGAAAGATGGTTAATCAAACTTATTAATGATTCATTCTATCTTCATTGTCAATGTTAAGATAAAACGAAAAGAACAGCAACATCCCAAAGGAAACAAATTAGAGAAAGTTCCTTAGAGACATTATGCAATAAACTTGTGTTAAAAAACAGCACATAATACAAGATGCTTAGAAATACAAGAAAGCCCCAAAATGCCAACAACTCGAAAGCACTAACCAACCCACTAAAACCAAAAGAGGAAAAACACGAACAAAACAGACAATAAATCAATTAAGACAAAAGCCCACTTAACGTCAGACATGGACAGTCACCCGAAAATATTCTTTGCATTCATTTCGTTGGAGCAGAGGAAAGACTTGTATTGAAAATCGACACCCTTGTAAATAACCTGTATATATCGCCCGGTATTATCGAACTATCTTAATATTGCTATGATCATTGTGAGCGTATTAAGATATGAATATCGTAATATCTCTATGATGACTATAACTGTACAAATGTGTGATGATCTTGATAATTATATGATGACTTTGAGTATACTAATATGTGAATATCGTGATATCGTCATGATAACTGTGATATATCGATATATTGATATCCATATTGTGATTGCTAGTCTACTAATATATTAATATATTGATACCGATAGAATGACTTAGACTACTAATATCTGAATATCGTGATATCGACATGATAACTGACAGTACTAAAATATCGATATATTGATATCCATATTGTGATTGTTAGACTACTAATATATTAATATATTCATGCCTATATGATTACTTGGACTACTAATATTCGAATATCTTGATATCTATACTCTAAGTGAGAGTCTATTATCTTAATATATATGTACCATCAACGTGAGTCTACTTACTTGTTTGCTAGGAAGACTGAGAGCAAAAGAGCGACTGTACGATGATTCTATACGTAATTCCACTGAATGAAAGTTTATTTCAGGTCAAAGCTTTGTCTGGAAATAGAACGATTGCTATATTGTTACCATGCCATATAAAACGGTTTTCAGTTATTGAAGTTCAGAGATAATCCTGGTCAGGAGTACTCCACGTATTTCGGCACCCCGTCAGGTCAAAAGCGCGTCGACAAATGCGCGCCGACAAAAGTGCGCAGCAAAATATGCCTGTCAAGTGCGCGCCATCAACTCAGCTCCATATGCAATTTTCTACTGAGTAAGCATAAAAAAGTGTAGAATCTTTATATTTAGTAGAAATGAACTAAAAGTTTGAATCAGTTTGAGAAGACATCAAAGTGTGTACACTCAATATTGAGTTAAGAAAAAAATAATAGTTTGCATCACTTTTTCAAGTGAGCAGACATCAAAGTATACAATCTTAATATTGATTAGAAATAACCTAATAATTTAAATAACTGTTTTCAGTGAGCAGACATCAAGATGCGCATTTACGCAGTATAAGCCTAGACAACTATAAATACCAAATTTATTTTGTGAACATTTGAAAATCTTATCTAACCATGTGACTGAGTCACAGAAGGGGAAATAGCATATAATAACTAATGGATATCGATATATAAAAGACCGAGTAAATGCCGACGGCAGTGCATCGTGAAGATGCTGTAAACGTGATTGTAAAGGGCGACTTAGCGTGATCGCAGTGCACACAAGCACTGTGCATTCTGAGCATAAGAAAGCTATATATACAGCGAGCAACGATATGAAGAAGATCGTAGCAGAGATCCGTCGAAGAGCAATAAACATCGTCGAGAGACCAAAGTAAAAAATTCAGCAAAGCTCTCTCGGAATTTTGTTGCAGACAGCGAGTATTTTGCCATCGCATACCGCTTCATAGAGAGCGACCGAACGACGGAAAAAGAAAAACGATCATACATACGCCAACATAACTTCGTTTTACAATATAGCCATTCCAGAATCACTGAAAAAAATCTACAAGAGGCACAGATTTTTCTCTGTGGGATTCAGGTGCTGATGATGATGTTCGCATTATAATGTTCGGAACGACTGAAAATCTGACCCTTCTACAGCAAAATAATAATTGGTTTATCGATGATACTATTAAAGTTGCGCCGACACTATTTACTCAGCAATTCACTATCCATGCTTTAATTAAAAACTCGGCCTATCCCCTAGTCTACGTTTTGCTGTCGCAGAAAACAGAGCATGGCTATAAACGCGTCATGCATAAAACTCTCGAACTGCATTCTGGTCTTAATCCTGCTAGCATTATGTCCTTTTTCAAGACAACCTTACTAAACGCGTATGCAACCATCTTCCCAGGAGCACCGTAAGCAGGATGCTTCTTCCATCTAGGACAATGTTTGAGGCGCAAAGTACAAGAATGTAATTTATCGGAGGCTTAGCGTGATGATAAAAATGTTTGCATGTATGTCAAAATGCTTTTAGCTCTTAGTTTTGTTACAGATAAAGATGTTCCATACGCTTTTGATGAGTTGGTGGAAAGCAGCCCTCGGGAACGTAGCCAATCAATTATTACTGGGAAGACAACTACGTGGGAAGACGAAGAAGAAACCATCGAGGAAATCAAAGATTTCCTATTAATCTGTGGAACGTACGCGACCGTGTAAACGACAGTTTACCACGCACTAATAATTTAGTTGAGGCATGGCATCGGTCATTTCAACAGACAGTAGACTTTTCATCATCCGTCTGTCTACAAGCTGGTTGACTACTTTCGCAAGGAGCAAGATCATGCTGAGATTATGATCGAACGATATCGAGCAGGATTAAGAGAGCCTGATTCATCGAAATCAAAGTACGCCAGACTTAACTGAAGCCTGCTAGCTTTGGTTCGAACATACGGCAACGTGTCATTGATCGAATGTTTTTCATTTTTTGCCTTGCTTGTTTGAATTGATTATGCACATAACGTTGCCATTAGAACAGTGATATATATAATAAACTGTAACTCATTTTATTAATAGTAAACCTTATTTAAATACCCGATTATTTTCCATTGTATGAATTATTTATACGTATGATTTTTTTTATTTGACATGTTGCCTTGCAAGCCTTTGAAGGCGCGTTTTTGTCATGCGAACAATTTTCGGTGCGCGTTGTTGTCGGCGCGCATTTGTCAACGCGCTTTTGACCTGCGCGCTAACGATGGGATACCCATATTACATTTTATGTTACAACAAACGAACGAAAGATACAGAAAAGGACATGGGAAGAATTCGTACACCATGTGGATTGAGTAAAATCAGTTAATACAGAATGAATTAGTACGCCATGTGGATTGAGTAAAATCAGTGAATACGGGATGAATTAGTACGTCACGTGGATTGTGTAAAATCAGTTAATGCGGGATGAATTAGTACGTCACGTGTATTGAGTAAAATTAGTTAATACGGGATGAATTAGTACGTAACGTGGATTGAGTAAAATTAGTTAATACGGGATGATTTGAATGCCACATGGATCCTGTAAAATCCAGTGTTTCACGGTGTGTAGGTAAATATATTTCAGTATATAGTTTTCATTAGGCCACATTAATGACACATTTTAATCTACATAAATAATAATGGTGCTGTCATGCCCACGAACGTACTAAATAAATTTACATTTCTCACAGCTATGTACCCCAAACGTACATTTAGTTGTTGCATGTGTTGTGTATGTTTAATTTTGGTTGTTTGTTAGATTCTTGTATTCTGTATGTACCATAAATCATGTAAAATTGCAGTTTGTAGTTGGCTTTGTTTAAAATCAATATAATGTTCCGCCTGACTAGAATCATTTATTCGTTAAATTGTGGAAACATTACATACTGTTACACGCACAGGGTATTACTTGACAGAGCGGTGTCAAACCCTGGCACGTTTCCCGCTGAAGTCATATGTTTCCCCAAATTTCCGAAGACTTCCGTACAATTTCAGTTGTAAATTAGAAAGCCAGACGTGCCTGTTTTGCTATACTAAATTTTAATCTAATCAATACAAAAACACAGATAAAACAACTTGCTAAAAGTCCATCAACCGCACATGTGCATGTTATTTTCCTATCATCATCAGAAAATACACTAGTATCCCCTTTTTCACTGGGAACTATTTTAACTCCGCCACCTAAGGCCAGTCAATGTACGCTTTTACAGGCATATTACACCAATATAACTGCATCCAGTTTCCACTATGGACACATAAACGGTATCTACTAAGTCCCTACTTATTGATTCCATTGTGTAATTTACCGGTTTCCTACCATAAATATCGCCACCTTAGCCACACCACTATTGTATACCACTAGATTTTAATATAGACCATCTTACTTTAGGGACAGTCATTCGGGTTGGACCTGAATTCATTACTAGTGAACCATGGCATCATTCAAATTCACTAACACTCAACTCCGTGACGTTTGTTCCTAGTAAATGGCTAATTATTTCGGGCTAGGAATATTTCCATGGCGCCTTATCCCAATAATCACACATATCTAAGAATTACTTAAAACGGGGCGCTATCAAATGCGCATACTCCAAATTTATTACATTACTTTTGTTTCTATATTCAGGTAGATTAAATATTCGAATCATTATCTTGGTCTGAGTGACGGACTGTATCAATACTGTAGGCTAAAGATAAATATTTAATGCTTCTAGACGTAAAGTAACAAAATACACTTAATATCTGATGATTTTAGAGCACCGTAATTGTTTTAGGAAACACATTTTGATCTAATTCTTTGTAACATAAATGTGAATCAATATTGACCATAATATTCCAGCAATGTAGCAGATAAACGATATAAAAGTTGTAACTCATTGCAACTAATCTCTATATACCAAACATCTTTAAGCATTTTTTCTAATAGCACGTTAAATATCACTATTACAAGAATGGTTAGAGCTTTATGTGCTATGGCATTCTGAATAATTTTATTTGACGAACTAACTTTGTTTTATGGATGGCTACTACAGCTTGAATGATAGAGAAAAGTAAAATCACTTTACAAACGTTTAGTATTAATAAAGAATAGAAGCGTTAAGTTAATTTTAATCCAAACAACAATAAAATATATACAAAGCAGTTTAATCTGATCGGCAACAAATTTAAGATTCATCATAATCAAGATTTAAATGAATTTGGTTAAAAATATTATTTATTGTAGTAACATAGCTTAGATAATGTATATCATAGACGGCTGGAGATGGACCCATACACAATAAATAACATCGCATAGGGTACAACTGATGCTTCTATGTTGCCAGTGTCAAATAAATAGTTACCAATATATATTTAGATGCTACGACGTTTGCAAATATGATATAATGTTTGCCTCCTGGTGGCGTACCATCCTTTCCTCCTCATCATTTGCAATAATGACAGAGATAGCAATCTTAAATGTCTCGTTAGTAATTTCATTTTGACTGGATATCGAATGCTGTATATTTGCCAGGTGAAAGCATTTTATCTGTTTTTCCAGATGCGAAGCAAAATGTTCCCACTTTTACAGTCGTTAACCGTGAGTGCAGAGGTTTGAGCAGAATGGAAGATGGCATTGCGAATATAGTCTATTAACGCAAAATCTACAGTTTGGTATACGATATGGTTTTATTAAGATGCAAAAGTTATAACGCGTATGAGGGATATAGTTTTATCTTATTTGTATGCTTTCCATGATTTGTCCTTGTCCACGTCTGTATTGTAACTACTATAGTTTGAACTATCTAAAATGAAATAGCTTTGATTTTGAGCAAAAAACAAATTATGTAAAACAACTACGCTATTTCCTATCAGAAAATGTGTTACCTTAGCATATGTTTCTTTTAATTGTCTTTTTATGTTTGAAACTTGTGTTGTTCTGTCCTTGAAACTCGAGCTTTCTCTCATTTAAATTCTTGTCAATACGTTCAAAGTTAAAGGACAATTTAACTTTGTACGGATATTTATGTTTCTATTTGCTATCCATGCTAGGTTGTTTGTCACTAAATTCGTTTTATTGTTAACCATTTTAGACTGCTAATTTGTTTAATGTCCTCATTATGCTTCGTGAATGTTTCGAGAACATTTGGTAGGCTGAATGCATATAAACTTGACTTAGAAAAGAGGTTTAATGCTTCAGCTTTCTAGTTTGATTTCAGGGATTGTTCTGTAACGCAATACTTGTTTTTACACAAATAAATCTCATTTTGAATGTAATTGGTTTCCGAACATGTCATAAATGGGATGAAGAACATGTCATAAATGGGATGAAGAACATGTCATAAATGGAATGAAGAACATGTCATAAATGGGATGAAGAACATGTCATAAATGGGATGAAGAGCATGTCATAAATGGGATGAAGAACATGTCATAAATGGGATGAAGAGCATGTCATAAATGGGATGAAGAACATGTCACAAATGGGATGAAGAACATGTCATAAATGGGATGAAGAACATGTCATAAATGGGATGAAGAACATGTCATAAATGGGATGAAGAACATGTCATAAATGGGATGAAGAACATGTCATAAATGGGATGAAGAACATGTCATAAATGGGATGAAGAACATGCTAGATTTGAATAAGCCTAAAAGGAACTAGAGACATTGCCGGATAAATTAATGTAGACGTCAATCTAAATTATGACTTAAAGAAAGCACAGAATACGATAAATTCAAGGATATAAAAATGGAGCTGTACCAGAATGACACACCTGTCACCATATTTTGCATGACAGGACGTAGACAAATACAATAATGAAGCCAAATCCTTAAACACACCATTGAAACTACCTGTTGTACCATCACACTTAATCGAGTCAAGTCTTACATTCTTACATCGAGTCAAGTCTTAATCGAGTCAAGTCTTACATTTTACCGTTTTCTAATCCCATATTAAGACTTGTCAGAGAACCGAAAGAGTGACTGAAAAGTAATTGTGGATTCAGACATGTTCATCATCACATTTCCAGTATACCGAAACATAATACACACCTGATTGGTATTTTAACTTTACATATTAACAGCTACACAAACACAATTATGATATATGTACTTATATATCGTTCATTCCATGTGTGTACCTTGTTACATGTTTAGGATCTAAGAACGGTAACACAGAAAAAGTGAAAACAACGCGCTTTGTAAAATTTAACAAATAATTTATTTCCTTGGAGAAAGATTGTAATACTGGAAAACGAACGTACAATTTTATGGATCAAATCCAAAAATAATCCACGAATAATACACGAATTAAATTACAAAAGAACTAGTAATGAAATATTCTAATACATTCAACTTTGAGACCTAGCGGAAAATTGAAGATGAATGACGATGACTTATGCTGTAGTCAGTACTGTGCTTTTATACATTTCCTTGTAGAAAAAATATTTATCTCATTGATGTTGGAAATCGGAATGCAATTTTGATACACTGTTCTTGTCCAAGATTTATGTGTGAGCATATCAAACAGACGAATTAATCTCTTAAAAATACAAATGATCTGAAGGAACATCAACATAACTCAAAACCTAGCTAAAACAGACACTTACCAGTGTAATGTAAAAGCACCAAAGCTGAGAATATTTCTCTAAAACAAAGGAAACATGGTATTCTAAAACGAGTTTCGAAATTCCCAAAGTTACGAAATAACGGTGTGTGTGTGTGTGTGTGTGTGTGTGTGTGTGTGTGTGTGTGTCACTTGATCGTGTTCATAGATGTTAAAAGCGTTACAATTACAATATAAAACGTAATAAACGCATTTTTTCCTCAATAAATAAAAAAACGAAACCCCGCCCCCAACGTTCCAGAAGTTTTTAGGTAACACAATCATCAATATTTATGCAAAAGGTTAAACACAGCATAATCTTCCAATGTACACACGCCTGGCCTACACTACCAGATATCAGCCCTATGTTGTAACATGTTTACGTAAAGTATCGTAGACTAGCATCATATATTCATTATTGATCGATATTTGATATCTAGAGTATGACAGAGGACCACATGTATGGCCTATGATAAAACAAATGGAAGTACCAGATATAAAAAACGCAAAAAAAAATAAATAGAAAAACGTAAACAAACGCGTTTTTCGAGGTAAAATAAAAAACGAAAAAAAAAACCCACAACGGTTTTATCATCTATGATTGTGTTTATATCTCGAACGCCATACATGACTCTTAACGAAAACCAATCAATGTAATCTAAGAATAAAAATAAAGAAGTTGTTTACATCTTAAATATCGTAATGCCATTATGACTTTGACAACAACCAAATTCTTGTCAAATAAAAAATAAAACCTTTTTAATTGGCTACTACCAACTCATTATCAAGGTCAAGATCTAGGCCAACATTTGGTGTTGAAGACAAAATAATTCACGTTAACTGATTTTCCTGCAAAATGTCATCCCCAGTGAATATATTTACACTGCAATAGCATTTAATGAAAACTCAAACAAATTTTAAACTGACAAACAAGCAATTCATTTGATATGATATATAATATACATAATAACCTAATTATCTAAAATATCACACGCTTCCATACACATATACACGGATAAGTTAAGCGAAAATGCATAAAGAAAAATAAATACAAAAGCTCAAAAAATAATACAAAACAGTTGGTACATTCAGTGATTAATCACTACAGCCGACATAACCTTGCCTATCTTTCGGCCAACCAGTTCCTAACAACAAAAATATTTCTTTTTCAAGCATTTTGAGAGATAAATTCGTATTCAAAGTTATAATTATATTGGGTGTGTTTTCTTTGAGAATAGAAGTACAGAATGAGTGATTACGTAGTGGACACAAGTATCCTGAAATAAGGGGCACTGGGAATTTAAAGTAAAAAGCAATACAGTACCAGCAGTCGGGTAAAGTGTGATGTTTAAATATTAATCAATTAAAAATGTAATCCACAGATATGCATTCGTGAGGCAAGTATAACTACCACCGACGTAACTTTTAAAATGTATCAATATCGTTGTAACACTCTCAATTTATGATCGAAATTTAGGATTCTCATATTATAGACCTGCCAATCAGCTAACCGAAAGTGGCACACAAGTTTAATAAAAGTAATATATTATACTGCATGAATACATTAAGTCATATTTGAGTGTCTGTTCATTGGTATACATTTCGTAATCACCTATTTAAGACGCATCATTGATTTGCCTTCAGCATTTGACACAATAGACCGTGATATATTGCTTCACAGTCTCCAGCATGCATGTGACATTCACAATACAGCCTTATAGTTGCTTAAGGCCTACTTAGTCAACAGGACACAAATGTTATATGCAAATGGAATACACTCCAGCCCAGTTGATCTATATTGTGGTGTTCCTCGTGGGTCTGTTCTAGGACCTTTTATCTTCATGTTATACACTTAGCCGCTCGCAAGTGTCATGGATCATCACCCAGTGTCTCACCAATTGTACGCTGATGACAGCCATATATACAAATCTAGCCACCCAACTGAATTTCATGCAACCATCCAAGTAGTAGAGAGGTGCATTTCGGATGTGAAATCATGGATGACATGTAAAAAGCTGCAGATGAATGATGATTCTGATCGCCTGCTCACAACACAAAGACTTTCTCATTAACATCATTTACTTCAAATAATAAATAACAGCAACACTAACATTAAATTCATAGTCAGTACGAAATATAGGTGTTACTCTAGACAGTACTCGCACATTGCACCAACACATCATGAACATATGTAAGACTGCATATCTTGAGCTGAGACGCATCAGTTCTATTCGCAAATATGCCACTAACACATTTGTGTAATTATTAGTACTTTCAAGAATGGACTATTGTAACTCACGTTGGTCTGGTTCGTCTCAATATATACTCCAGAAACTTCACAAAGTTCAACACACAGCTGTTCGGGTCATCGTTAGAGTACAGCGATCATCCCCGCTGATCTGTACACTTCACTAGCTATACATCGATCCAGAAAAATCAAACACAAAATTTGTTCTCTGTGTTACGTTTCACTGATAGACTTCGGTCGAACATACCTATCTGGACTCACAAATGTGTACACAGCAGCAATATACTTACATTCCTATTCAGACAATCGTATGCTTATTATTCGTACTATAAAAAAGAAGTCATATAGATAAGGTTCGTTTGTATACCAGGGCCCAGAAACTTGGAACGAATTGCACATTAACATTAGACACAGAGACACAGAGATCCCTTTCAAGAGCTCTCTTTAACTTTATCTAACTTAAAGGCATAATAATGTTTTCAACCTTAAATAGTTTCAGCATTTTAAATTTTTCTAATTTCATGGGGTTTGTGTTTGTGCTTTTTGTTTGTCTGTTGTAGTCATAACATTATATATGTTGTAAAGCGCAAAGGCGTAATAAGTATTCAAGACTCTAAACAATCAGGCTGCCATTTGCTTAAATGCTGATAGTGGTTTCATGGCATTTATCCCATTCTTTAAGCTTTGCACATTCAGAATAAATTTCACGCGTAGGAACAGCCATGTATGGGCTAACAATTTCTAATAGTAAAGCTTTGGAGCTGTGCTTCAATCAATCAAAGCATTGTTACATATATTAAACATTTTAAATCTCTTTTAACAACCCGCTAACTACATACATACATACATACATGCATACATGCATGCATACATACATACATACATACATACATACATACTTACATACATACATACATACATACATACATACATACATACATACATACATACATACATACATACATACATACATACATACATACATACATAACTACAGACCCTGCTACTGTGCTGATATTTTTTATAGTTTATGTCCTTAGTACTTACATTGACTTTGTCTAAGTTTTTTGTTAGTATGCTTTAAATAAATAGGTCATATTTGGCTATGTTGCCCGCTTAGTACTTACACCAAACAATTACGTGTAGCACTGAACTTAAGTTGCTTTAAATCCCGTCTATTTCGTTTTATTTGTATATAATACATTTTGTTAATGACCTTTATTTTAACTACACACAGTTCAGCTATATGTGATAATGAAAATATGTTTATGTTAGCATGCTTTCATATTTCTCTCCATTAAATTTTGCAAATTATGTAATCTACAAAACTGTGCCTTAGAAATTAGTTAAGGCTGCAAAAACTATTTAGGATACAATCACTGACATTGATTTATCAGATGACGCTGGTGTGCAAAGCGACATCAAAGAAATGAGAGTGGAAGACAGAGATAGAGAGACCACATGCACTGCAGCTGAAATCTTTTATCGAAAATGTATAATCCTGACAAAGTAAGAAAGATTAATGGAGGCATATCAGGATAAAGAGATAATTAAGGAACAATAACTGAGATTAAACCATTTGAATTTCAAATGAGTTTCCTAATAGCAAGACAGTGCTAAATCCTTGACGCAAAGACTTCAAACAAAAGGTATAATAAATAATTCAATAAACAAAGCTTCTTAACGATGCACTCGTTGATTGCGCAGAGAAGAGATATTTCACAACTTAGATCATCTAATATTACTAACGTACCCAAAATACATTAAACTTGGGAGATTACAAATATGGACTGCAGTAGTATTTTAAACATTATAACGAGAAAATATGAAGGATGTTTTAATAAGTCTGTTTCTATAACATAGGAACCTAATATGTCTTGTAAATCTGAGGAGAGGCCCCGAGTGGCCGAGTGGTCTAAAGCGCCCTTCGTTACGGATCACTGCCATCTCACCTCGGCCTGGGTTCGAGTCTCAGATCCCGCCAATGTGGATATGTAAGAAAGCTTGCCAGTAGCTTCTCGTGGGTTGGCGATTCTTTCCGGTGGTTTTCTCCGGTTCTTCCTCCACCATAAATACTATCATGCGCTTATAAATGGCGTTAAACCCTACAACAACAACAACAACAACAAATCTGAGGATAAAACTGACAATCAGTCGCAACAGAAACATAGACGTATAACAGAGAGTAGAGTTTCGACTGCTGCAAGCATCAACAATTGATTGGCAAATAAAGGATTCCCAATTTATTTGAACTAAAGGTGCCTAAATAGCTAGACTCATGGTTTTTCACCTCCTATATCCAACTTCATTCCATTATTGTCAACTCGCAAACCATTTATTATTGCTTACTATAAAACTTGTATTCTTAATTAGTTTTTGAGGACCCATTTGCTGCGTGTTATTTATTTTCATTCCTTCTTTTTAATTTAACAATATTAATGAACATTGGTATATACGATATAAAAATGTCAGGTTTTCACTCTTGCAAGTTTCTCTCTTGGGAATGGAAGTATAGCATATGGAGTTACATCATTCGCAGTGAACTTTCTTTGGATTCAAAATGTGGACGATTGTTGTTGTGGTATATTATTTTTTGTTTTGGTCTAATGTGTATGCTTGTATTGTTGTAGAAGTAAAAACAAGTTCTTTATTTGTGTGCATTTATAACTTACCTCGTGTATGCTGAGATGTCTCGGGGTTGGGTGGGAGTCGGCTTGTACACCATGAGGTTTATACGCGAGTATGCACGTTATTGCATATTGCATCGAGGTGAACTACATAACTGTTTTTCAATCTCCCTCCATATGTATTGCATATTGCGTTGATGTGAGCTTCATAACTTTCTCATGATCTCCGTCAGTATATGTTGTATCTTGCATTGATGTGAGACCGCTCCGGTGGCCTAGTGGTTAGAACGTCTGCCGCGGAAGGGAGAGGTTGTGAATTTGATTCCCAGCTGAGGCATACCAAAGACTTACCAAAATGGTACTTAATGATGCCTCGCTTGGTGCTCAGTATTATGTTATTGTTAGGACTGGTCGGTCTGGTGCCAGCGACAATGTGACTGGGTGGGACATCATGCTACAGGATTGCGGCAAGATGACCCAGTGCTAGACATCACTAAACACTACCTCACTGCAGACATCTTAGCGATATGACTTAATTGCTTTTAAAGCTACGTTAAAAATCCTAATCACACACACACACACACACACACACACATTGATGTGAACTAGATAACTGTTTTATGGTCTCCCATAAATATATACTGCATTTTGCTTTGATTGATTCTTTGCCCTGATATATAGTTTTATTTATATGTACGTATTGATTAGACATTTATCGTTGTAATTGTGTGTTTGTGAATGTATGTATATGTAGAAGGTATGTTCTTTAAAGTTGGTAAGTAAATATAACTTATTTTGATAACCTGAATATTTTATTTTTACGGATAATGAGGTCAGTGTGTGTGTGTGTGTGTGTGTGTGTGTGTGTGTGTGTGTGTGTTCTTGCAAATTTAAATCTCCGAACAATGGCTAATTATTGTGGCTTACCTGATGAGAGAATATGAACTATATGTGAGACTGGGGAGGTCATATTTATATGTTAACAGTGTGTGCTGAGCGAATTCAGTTTTCTTTGTTAAATATGAATAATATGGAGAAACAGCCTTGTGCAATATTAGGCCCAATTTTGTCTGAAAACGATTATTATTTGCTGACTAGATGCAGAATTTTCTGTTTACTGTTAATACATGATACCACAAATTTCCAACTATTGTTTTAATGCATATAAGTTGTTGTTCCTGCCATTATCTTAGGTGAGGAATTGATAATTTACACTCGATTATCATAGTTACCTTGGATAACCTATTATAAATTGTTATTTAAAATAATCAAGGTGTAAAATATATGATTAAGACCCTCTTTAATTAGCATAATCGGAGAGATTGTTGCTTTTATTAATACCTTCCCTTTAAGTCATCTTGATCTTCATTTTGAAAATATGTCGAGTCGACAGCGTCTATATCTAGATAGTTATCCATTGCCTGTTCCTGGAACGAAGCCTGATGAAAGCTACATCTAAACAATTCAATTTTATTCTTCCTGTTAAGTCCGACCCGTCTCTGAAAGTGTCTAGAGACTGCTATGTGTTTTCTTGGTAGCATCCAGGGACAAATATAAATTCGTTGCATTAAGAGTTGAAAATAGCTTGCATACCAGTCTTGAAGTTGCTTAAAGATGTGTTAGAGTTATTTTGCAAGGAGGCATTATTACCACCATTTACATAAAAGCAACTAACATTGATTAGAAAAAGATATGATAAACCTGCATTTTAAAAAGCACTGCTCTCTAAGCTTAATTATTTGTATCACCATCGCCATATTGAGCTTTCCAGCTATGTTACAGAGGGTAAGGTCAACCCATCAAGTCACTTTGACTTATAAATTTCACGAGATAATTCCGTTAAGTCTCACAACTTGCTTTGAAGCCACTCTTCTGCTTTCAACCTGATTCTACATAACATTTTGACAATAAACACTTTAGACCGGACGATAATAGGTTTCTTCAAAAGTCTGCATTGTCAAATTATTGTTAAAATATCATTGAAAACATATATTGATGCACATATAACGCCCGAATATTTATTTATTAATTAGTGGTGGATGTAGTCTCGTTCATGTCCTCTTCTCCGAACGAGGGACTTGTAACTGTCTATAAAAGACGATTGGGAAGATTGGGAAGGAAGCTTTTAAATTGGTGAGTCCATGATTGGAATACAGTTTAATTAAGTTTCAGAACTAAAACATAGATCATAAAAGTACACAAGTTTCATACTTTGTGTGTGGTTTGGATTGATGATGCAAGTTTTCATACATGATACCAGTTTTCATTTTTGTACGAAAACTCGCAAATAGACAGACCGTGACACTATTAACTGAAACCAGTACACACAATAGAGAACGAATTGCAAACTGTGCACTAATATATTATACCAAATATAGATGGCATTTAAATATGATTACATGGAACGGTTTGGCATATTTAAAACAGATGGACAGTAGAAGACTAAAAGACACACACACATATATATATATATATATATATATATATATATATATATATATATATATATATATATATATATATATATATATATATATATTGTAGAGACGACCTTTAATCTATTACCAAGCGATTCCACGAACTATCACATCTCTGGCTACACATTGCTAACTGGTGACAGTTGTTTCGCATCATCGCTTGTCAGGAAGTACAATAGTTGAAGACTGATGTAATATCACAGTAGGTCTGATAATAAGTTGGTCTTATTCATCTTGAACATTTCATTAATGCATGACATTTATATATATTGCTTTGAAAGTGTCCAAATTTGAAACGCTCATAATAATTAACATAGCCCAAAGGACATTATTAATTACAGCATTGAATCTGTTTTTTTTATTTCCTTTAGGTTCATACCTGGTCATGTGTTGGGACTTTCCATATTCTCCAACGTTTGACCAGTGGGTTAAGTATCTGTAGTATAATGTTAAGTGTTAAGTGTTAATGTTAATGTTAAGTGCGTTTGAATATTGCCATGTTATGCTAAGTATATACATGGCTATAGTATGTGAATAAAAATGGGTTCTAAGATTATATAAGGGCTACGTTGTTTAGTTGGATGAGAACAAGAATATATCATATGGTCAAGCTCACGTGCCCATCTGAATTCGTCTTTCGAGGGCTATCTAGTATTTGTATTTTTCTGGAGTTGTGATCCCGACAGTTCTCACGATATTTAGCAAAGCAGTGGGATTAGATTAAGGATATACCATGATACCAGTCTGAAGTTGTCTGTTCAGGCCAATCTAGTGTATGTATTTTTCTTGAGCTGGGAACTCGACATTTTCTAAGATGTGATACTTAGACCTTGTCTTTGGGGGTCAGATTACACTCAATCATAATTTCGTCTTAGAATGACCAAAAATGAAAAGAGTGTATATGTTCATGCCGTAGTGATATCGATAATTTCGAAAACTACTAAAGTATGGCAACGTCATTATGTTTATGGTTACACCGAAATGCCTTAGTTAACTGAATATCTACAAGAATCCATGGTTGTACTTCCATATTTAGATTTTCGCTAAACTGTATTGCAGCAGTAACTAAGGTCGTTGACAATTTAATCATTTGGGTCCTCCATTAAAGAGTCACAAGGTGTCAAAGCTGAGTACCGAATTTGTGTCAAGCCATTTTGCATGACGGGGAAGTATTACTACGGATTTCGTGACAAGTTAAACAGTAGTAGTTAATAGCATTACTTGGTCTGATAGTCAGGTGAAGATGATTGCAGTATACCTGCCTATGTTTGTTTACATTTCAATAAATCCTCAAGAATATAAAGCACAATGTTTAATTGAATTGAAATTAACTGTAGGAACACATTTCATTTTCGATTTAAATATAGTTTAGTAAACTCAAGGAACAAACTCATTTGTAATAGTTCTTGTGCTTTAATGCTCTTATTGTACACAGACCAACCCCCCAACCACCCCAAATACATTAAATGTATTTAATAGATTTGATGTCGCTGAATAAATATTGCCAATTGATTTGCTAATAGTATGAATAATACAATTTGAGCGCTGTTACGAGTCTATGCTCCGTAAATAAGTAACAGAACAGAGTAAAGACAACATGCTTTGTAAAATATAAGAAATAATATTATGCCCAGAATGTAAGTGAAAAATGAGAAAAAATAACTTACATATTGGGAATTAAATCCAAGCATAATCCACTAATTATACACGCAAGTCTAAGTAAAAGCTCAGTACTAGTCCAGAAGAGATCCAGAATTGATGTCAACCGTGCCTTGTTGAAACAAATAACTATCATTCCAAGTTTGAATTCAGTATAAATACGAATGAATGTCGTTATCCAAGAATTCTATCAGATAAAGTTTCTAATTCCAGAGAAAAAAATAAAATTAATTCAATAATTTGAAGAAAATAAAATTCAGCAAAAACTGGTCATACCATAATACAAGTTCAAGAGATGTTCAAGCACGAGTGGCAAAATCTCCTGGGTCACACGATAAGATAGGTCTCTGCTTGACCTCAGGTCATAATAATAATAATAATAATAATAATAATAATAATAATAATAATAATAATAATAATAATAATGAGGATTTTGTATAGCGCCTAATCTTTCGAAGCTCTAAGCGCTTTACACCATCAATAATGATATGACTACACTACAGAACAACAAATGACAAAAACAATGAAATTGGAAAACATAAAAGCATGCGGAAAACATATAAGATAAAAAACATGATTAGGTCGCTAAGTTTGTCCCTGTAGTCGAAACAGGTGAGTCTTAAAAGCACTCTTAAAATGGACCACTGTATCTTTGTGTCTAATTTCAATGGGCAATTCGTTCCACGTCGCCGGGCCTTGGTGTGCAAACGAACGTTGTCCATATGACTTTGCTTTCACCTTGGGAACAATGAGTATACGATTATCAGAAGAAGAGCGTAAGTATCTAGCTGGTGTATACACATGGGTGAGGTTGGATAGGTATGTTGGACTGGAGTCTGTCATTGAAACATAGCACAGAGATCAAATTTTGTGCTTGATTCTGTATCGAATCGATAGTCATTGTAGGGAACAGAGCATTGGTGAGGTGTGCTCTGATCGAGGTACTCTAAAGATTATCCGTGTAACTGTGTTTTGAACTTTTTGAAATTTCTGGAGTAAATATTGTGACGAACCAGACAGAATTCAGTTACAATAGTCCAGTCTTGAAAGTACTAATGAACACATAAGTGTTTTAGTGACATCAACTGAAAGATATTAACGAATGGAACTGATGCGTCTCAATTCAATATATGCAGCCTTGCAGATGTTCATGACATGTTGGTGCAATGTGAGAGCACTGTCTAGAGTAACGCCTAGGTTTCGTACTGACTGAGAATTTAATGTTGGTGTTGCTGATATTTATTGTCTGAGGTAAAGGATGTGAATGAGAAAGTCTTTGTGTTGTGATCAGAATAGCCTCAGTTTTATCATCATTCATCTGCAGCTTGTTACATGTCATCCATGATTTCACATCAGTAATGCACTTCTCTACTCCATGGATGGTAGCATCAACTTCAGTTGGGTGGCTAGACTTGTATATTTGGGTGTCATCAGCATACAATTGGTGCGACACTGGGTGAAGATCTATAACACTTGAGAGGGCTGAGTGTACAGAATGAAGAGAACAGGTCCAATAACATATCCCTGTGGAACACCACAACATACGTCAACTGGGCTCGAGTGTATTCCATTTGCAGATATAATTTGTGTCCTGTTCACTAAGTAGGACTTGAACCACTGTAAAGCTATATTCTGAATGCCAAATACATGCTGGAGACGGTGAAGTAATATATCCTGGTCTATTGTGTCAAATGCTGCATATAAATCCAGGACAGAGAGGACTGTAATTTTTCCACTATCCAAAGCAGAGAGAATGTCACTAAATACTTTCAGAAGAGTAGTTTCCGTACTGTGGCAAAGGCGATATGCAGACTGTACATTGCTAAAAAGACTATTTGAATTCAAATGAGATACAAGTTGAGTTAGAACTAGCTTTTCTAACATTTTTGATATGAATGGGAGATTAGAAACTGGGCGGTAGTTCTTTAAATCGTTATGTCCAGTGTTGGTTTCTTCAGCAGTGGCTTTACGATGGCAGTTTTGAAAAATGATGGGAATTCCCCTAATGAGAGAGGGACATTAATAACATCAGTTAGTGAAGGCAATATTGGGTCTAAGCACTCAAGCAGCAGTGATGTCGGAATTGGATTAAGTTCACAAGACTTAAGTGCACCTTTCATCACGATTGTTCGTACTAAATCAATAGAAACAGGTTCAAATGCTCCTAACGGTTGTCGCTGAAATTCTGCATCATAACTGTATGGTGACGAATCAGTTGAAATTGTGCTGTCAAGCTAATCTCTAATGGTTTGTACTTTTTTTCATCGAAGAAATGTGCAAATTGGTCTGGTAGGTCTATTGGTGATAAGGTTGTTGGAAGTGGTGTACATTTGTTCCTTGACATTAGTTTGTTAGTTATCTCGAAGAGCTCTTTGCAGCTGGAACTCTCTGTGATCTTAGTACTGTAGTGGGATGATTTGGCTAAATGGACTATGTTTGTGACGTTCTTCTTAGCGGCTTCGTTGATTTATTTATGAATAGTGAGTCTGGTGGAAAGCCAAAGCCTCTCTGCTTTTCAGCGATGTCTTTTAGCAAGGCGAAGCTGGTCCTTAACACTGCTATACCATGGAGAACACTTTTTTTCTTGATACTCTGCATTTGGTGGCTGGGGCATGTTTTTCAAGCAATGAACTCAGACAGTTACCAAGTTGTTCCGCTGTTGGATGTAAGAAAAAGTTGATAGGTTTTCTTGGATGTCATGCATGAATTTGGTTCTATTTATCATACGGAGGTTTCTCTTAGTAGCAAATAGAGGTGGAGGGTTAAGGACTGATACGTCGAGATGGCATACAATGCAGAGGTGATCCGACGCAAGTTTGTGGGATACAAGGGTGGATTGCAGAATATTATCATCATTTCTATAAAGAATCCAGTCTAAAATGTGACTAAGTTTATTGGTAGATTGGATAACTGACTGTTTAAGATTGAAAACATGAATGGAATCTAGGAGTTTTGACGTGTATTGTTTACCAGGACAGTCAAAGTGAAAGTTGAAATCTCCGAGAATAATTAGGTTGCCACCTATCGAATTTCCATACTCTAGAAGATTTGGAAACTGCTCCAAAAAGAGAGATTCAGTCAGCTTTTTTCTACTAGGACGAGGACGGTAGAGACAGAAAAAATTGGACTAACCTTTGTTCCAGTGTGAGCGTTGTTTGGACTAGTTGAAACGATGTGTGTCATAAATTGAAGGTTTTGTTGTACTTAAGGCATTTGATCATGGAATTTTTGTAATTACAGCAATTCCACCTCTGCGAGAGTTGCGGGGGAACGACTTGATGGAGTAATCGCTGGGTGTTAAATCCACACACTTAGATTCATCACCAGCCGAATGTAACCAAGTTTCTGTCAGGAAGAAGACGTCAAGATTCTTGTCGTTGATAAAATTAACAATTTCTGTGCGCTTTTCTGGTGATCCTACTGATTGAGCGTTGAATAATGCAATACGTAGTGATACCCCTGGGACAGTTGACACAACGGTTGACGATTTAAGAGGAATTTGAACCAGGTTATTAAAATTAACGGCAGAATTTTTAAGCTGTTTATCCGTTACGGGCGAAAGGGAGATAACTGGAATTCTTCTTCCTGTTCTACGCCGGCCAGCTTTGAAAGAACGTTTCATTTTTCGCTTCCGTTTACATTTAAGAAATGATGAATGTATTCCCAGTTCGTTTAGTCTTGAGCACAATGTAGTATTTAGAACCAATGTGTGGTCATACGTAGCATGTTCTAAAAACAATCATTGCCTAATGGAGAATAATCTACTAGAATGTTTATTTACAGCACAATAGCCTACACAATTCACTTAGGAATCTCGATAATAATAAATGACCTTGATCAACATATGTACTCCTTCCTATTTACAGTAATAATAATCCTAATAATAAGTTCATAACAGAAGGAAAATAAAGTGTTTATTAGTTGTTTAGGTAAATTAAAAAAATGAAAAAGTGAAAATGATAAACAAGATCAAGTCGGAATAAAATCAATTCTGGACAAGGTAAAGTCCAGCATTAGCATGTAATGAAATTTACAAACAGATTAAACTAACAAACAATTAAATTAAAACTACAGAACGCTATGATTTATATATATGTTTGGCTGATAGAAAAGTTGTTGCATTTCTTATCTAGAAACAATATTTTGATTGTCTTTAAAATCAGTTATCGATATAAACAGTGTTATGTCATTTTGGCATCTCGAAATTGCAACTAAATAATTGGCAGAGACTATAATTTTGAGTAACGTACCAGAATATTGTGCCAGGCTGAGATTTAATCCAATAATCAAACCAGTCATCAAATCGTTATAACCTTCCTTCCATGCATTAGGAGAGCATTAATAACAAGGCTTGAGTAATTTAATCTTTAATAAATTTCACTAAATCTGAAACAACAATTACTTTCTATATTCGTGTGCGACAGTGATGCTTCAGCAGACAATACTCGCTAATGGTTAGGTCTAGTTTCCAGTCACGACGCCGTTCATCATAAAAGTTGGAGCTAATAAGTAATATTTATCATGTTATTTCGTTGTATAGATTGGACACTTCAACCCATCATGAAAAAGCGTTATTGTTTCCATAAACAAATCAGACAATGATGCATTTACTTCGTTGTATATCTTTAAAAGTTTGATTAGTAAGTTACATAGGCCTGTTTTCTTTTTGTATTCGGTTCCAAAGTGAAATATAGCAATGGAATAGGTATTTCAAAGTATCACAGTGATCCGGGTTATCTCAGAACTTTGAATTTGCCTGATTGCAAGCAGATTCAAGGAAAAGCAGACCTGGAGCAGCAGAGGGGGCGAATCGTACTTCTCTAATTGGGTTGGATTTTAAGCAAAACATTTTAAACCTCCTTTTGCCAAATGGAGCTTTAACGATTTTAGAGACCTATTTGTCAAATTAGGGGTTTCTCAAAACCAAAAAGAAATGCAAGAGTGGGTAACTGTACGGTTAGATTTTAAGTAAAACATTTTTAAGCCTCCTTTTGCTAAATGGAGCCTTAACGATTTTAGAGCCCTATTTGTCAAATTAGGGGTTTCTCAAAATCCAACCGTACAATCCGCCCTTCCCCCCTCTGCTGCTATGCGTTAACCGAATATTTGACCTATCCCGATACGATATCGCGTCCAGAGATCTGCTAAATTTATCGTCACATATCCATGTGGGATTGACTGAGCGTGACTAAAGAAATTTTTTAAATAATTATAATCCATACCACTGTACCAGGTTTACCAAATATTTCGTAGCGTGTGAATATTAACTCCGTTAAACATAATAACAAATTGCAGTTATCTCTGATCACTTTTGGTATTTGAGTGTATCGTTGAGTGGCGTATATCACGTCGGTGTTTTTATGCCTACCTCTGGAAAATATCCTGGCAGGGTTCTTTTGATTGTCTAACATCACATCGTCGTATACGACTAAATTGTTAATACTTCCATCGATATCATCAATGTTTGGTGCTTCTTCGATATCGGTTATAAATCTAATAACACTGCCTTCGTTGACAATCTCTATAGCTCTTTCGTAATCATCGTCTTTGTTAATACTTCCATCGGTCTGTGCTTGTTCGGTCTCGGTTATAAGCTTGCTTGCCCTCTCTATTGCTCTTTCGTTGTAATCTTTTAATACCCGGTAATATCGTTGATCATGTACGGTCGGTGCCACTAAATACAACATATCCCATTTCATCCATATTATTATCATATCAATTAACAACTGTGTTTTACCTCTCCCTGAAGGTCCAATGATAATCATTCGAATAGAGTTTGGTAACATGACGTGATGTTTTACGGGTTGTGGTTCTCGTGTTGATGATTAATCAATTACATTCATATCCATATAACATAAATATATTATGGATCTATATTGTGTGAAGTGTAAGGCGCGTACTGGCACAGATGACTTGACGACAATTACAACTAAAAATAACCGATCAGCACTTTCCGGTAAGTGTGTACAATGTAGTACAAAGAAATTTAGATTTGTTTCTAAGGATTGAAAAAAAACCCGAGGAGGTGATATCGCAGCCAAGCTGGCTAAACTCCCAGGAACACCATGGGCGAAGTATCCAGGAGAAAAACACCTTCTAGGGTATAGTTATTGTGGACCCGGAACCAGACTCGATATCAGAGTCGATCATCAAAACCATCCTCGACGTGGTGAAGAACCAATAAACGCCATTGATAAGGCGTGTCATGCTCATGATGTTGCTTGTAAAAGCAGCAATCTGCAACACAGACATATCGCAGATGTGAAATTGATTCACGCGTTGAATTCTTTCACTGATAAATCCTTCAAAGAAAAGTTAGCTTCATGGTTAGTAAAATCGGCTATGAAAGGTAAATTGATGATGGGTGCCGATAATTAATAATAACAATGGAATCTATTTATTATTCTCCAAAAGGATACTGGAGGGGTAAATCAGCAATTGGTAAACTCGCTAGCGCCGCGAAGGTGAAATATACCACTGCAGCTGACTGGTTATCTAAACAGGCGATATGGCAAATTTAACTACCACCACCTAAAAGAATTAACTACTCGCATTTTGATGTCAGCGTCCCTAATGAGGCTCATCAGGCTGATATACTATTTCTGCCGCATGATGGTGTTTACAAATACGCTTTAACTGTAGTTGATGTTGCGAGTCGATACAGACAAGCAGAACCGTTAAAAACAAAATCATCACCTGAAGCTGCTTCTGCAGTTGAAAGGATTTATCGACGAGGCCCTCTGCGCTGGCCAAATCTGTTACAAGTTGATCCTGGTAAGGAATTTCAGGGTGCGGTTCTATCAACGATGAAGAATCATAATACCGCGTTACGACGAGGGTATACTGCACTACATCGCGATCAGGCAATTGTTGAACGATCTAATCGCACACTTGCTGAGCGGTTATTTGGATATCAATACGCGAAAGAATTCATCCAGGATAAACGATCTCGTGAATGGGTCAAGAGATTACCAGCTGTGATTACCGAGCTGAATAATGAGGTTACTCAAACGATTAATATGAAACCTAACAACGCGATTAAAAAGAGTCTATACCCGTACAACCTCAAAAAGAATTTTCAAAACAACCAATACTCGGCAATGTCACTGTTAGGTATTTATATGAACCAGGAGAACTCGAAAGTGGCACAAAATGGGCTACTAATACTATTTGGAGTGCTACTGTCCATAAAATATCTAGCAAAACACGATCTACGGGTAGACCGCCAGTCTATAGATTGGATTTGACCGCTCCTCAGCGTGGGTTTACTCGTGAACAACTACAAGTGATACCCGAGGATACTCAGTTACCAC
Organism: Unio delphinus; assembly: GCA_029339505.1. NCBI lineage: Eukaryota > Metazoa > Mollusca > Bivalvia > Unionida > Unionidae > Unio > Unio delphinus. The sequence goes on from JAQISU010000087.1 coordinate 16,659,079, forward strand.
CGCGTGGTCTTAACTAGCACCTCTGCGTCTGTTGCACTCAAGACAAGTCAGCATCACATTATCTCTGGTATGAGCAATACTGCTATTCTTTCCATCTACGGTAAATTGGCGAGAATCTTTATCCGACCAACATCAACGCATTATACAATTGCAGCTCGCGCAATGATTATTCTGTTGTTGCTTCAGCGTAATCATTATTTCAGCATCAATATCAAATTCTCTGTTATTTTTTTATCCTGCTGTTTATAACCAGAAAGTTTTTTCTTCTGATTATATCATCGCTGACAATATCACTTATTGTAGTGTCATTAACATCTAAAACAACTCTTCGAAGTTGATTTATTCTTCGTACTCTGGATACTGTGAGATAAACTAAATTTGACCACTCGATGTGATTATCCACCATCCAAACAATTATATCTGATATAGTCAATCCCTGTGAAGAATGTAACGTCGCTGCGTAACCTAGCGTCCATGGGGATTTATCAGCGGTTAATGTATCTTCGACGACGCTGATATCAACCAGCAAAATATCATTTAACACTAAATCCTGCTTTTCACGCTGTCCTGGAATATCAACTTCAATATTCTGTTTTCGTGTATCCGAAGGCATATAACACACCATTCAAATAACTTCATCTGAAGTGTGTCTCTGACTATCTTTCTACTTGCCACTATTAAATCGTTCATTCTCCACGCCTCCCAGAAGTCATTTAATGGTGTTTCTGAAATTATTTCACGTGCTAATTCACATTGGATTCTATCCGGTTGTAATCTGATTTGTTTTTTGAACTCTCGTAATTGTTCATCAAGTGCTCTAAGATCGGTGTTAATCTCTTCATAATAGTCTACAAATTTATTTAGCCAATCATGTGAGGATAAACCGACAAATGGTGGTGGTTGACCATGATCGCCGCACATTATTACTTTGTGTTTGATTGCAATAACCAATCAAGAAATCTTTGTAATACATCTAATGACACCGTGCATATTTCATCCCAAATAATGACTTCAGGAATAAATTCCTCACCCATTCGTTCAGGATTCCATTCACCGCCTTTCCATCGAAAGAAACTGTGATAAGTGCAAGCATTAATTCCTGGCTGTTTCATCTCTCTTTCAAGTCTGTGTGTTGGTGTTAATACAATCATGTTTGATTTCCCACGAAATAATTCAATCGCACGAGTCGTCTTTCCTGACCCGTTACATCCGTTTAAATAAACTGTTTTACATCTACATATTGGATCAGATATATGCGGTGCATTAGATAGTTCTGATATCTGATTATTTTTCAAGTAATTGTTTTCAATCGTAACATATGCTGATTTGGAATAATCACACGGTATTTCCGCTTAATTCTCCATGACCCCCAACTCTCGTCAGAATTTGTGAATTCGGCCACTTCTTCCCTGTGTTTCGCATCTATATAAAATGAATCAGTAGCTACTCTAAATGCGGCGTCAGGAAATCTATTTATCATCGAAAATAAATTGATAGAAGCATAAGCCAGCATAGATGCTCTCAAATGTGTATACTGAAGATTTTCTCCGTCTGCGTAAGTAACAATTGTACCCAATTTGGTTCCATCGGACAAGAAAGCGTCTTCACGATCGACGTATATACCCTTAGATGTTATATCCGCTATTATAAAATCGTATTCGACGTTATATATAATCAATCGTGAAGAATATCTTATATTGTCGTATTTTCCACCCTGAGTGAACTTACCAATTATTCTTCTACCGAGATTTTTTTGCGTTTTTATTCCTAATTTCAAATAGCTGTTTGGACCATTTCACGATATTTTCTTCGTCAAGATCGGGAAACTGTTTTCGTTGTTCGCTGATTATACTATCTAGATTGGGTTGTGGTAACCAGACCTCAGTCTGCGCTCGATATGATATAATCGCTTCACTGACAATCAACGATAACAGCATTTTAGAATCAATCATATACCGAAATAGCACTATTGGCATCCAGTGTTTTTCAGAGGTATGTCTACGAATCCAAATATAACAGCACGGATGAAGTCCTGTAGCTAGTTCAAATGATACCACACGAGCGAATCTGGTTAAATCAAAATAGGGTAGTGGGCCATTAATAGCAACACGGGCCATCTCATGTGTGGGATGTCCAAATCGCTTGAAGTACTTAGCTCATTCTCCGTACCTGAGTAAACTCCCTGGATAACACGCGACTATATCAACTGAAAAAATATTTTTGGGGTCGTATTTTGTATTCCATAATCCAACGTGGTTGTATTCGATGCAGCTTGATTTGATGTCTGTGAGAAATTTAGCCCTTGTTGGTTTCCATGTGTTTCTCTTTCTCGCAAAATGAGCCGATGGAATTGTAAAACAATTTGTTAGTAATTGTTCGTCGTCGAAACTCTCCGAGAAACTACTAGCTAGTTTATTCATCGCGTGTTGGAGAGCCTCAGTGCGGTATAATTCTCCATTGGGTCGTACAAATTGATAGAATCTGCCCTCGGAGTTAAGTAACCACACTGACACGGGATTGTTTTTACTCAGCAGGTAAATAAAATCGAATAATTTCTCTTCCCCGGAGAACTCCGCTGGTAGATATTTTACGGTTCTATCCCGTGGAAATATTGTTACTTCAGGTGTCCACGCGTGTTCGTTTTGATCAATAATTTTGATTGGAGCTCCTCTCAACTTATATTTCGGTTCATATAATACTTCTCCTTTTATCGTCATTACCGATATTGGGAATCTTAATGATGTTTCTAATTTGGCTATATACTGGATCCTTGCTCCGTTCTTATTAACTGTTAATTCCCATTCATTTACTTTATTGCGTCTTAGATCAGTCAGTTTGTTTCCACGCAACTCATTTGTGAAGTGTTCTATTATTCGTTCTGCTACCCAATTCAACTACGACAGTGTCATGGGTTTTAGTTTTTCAATGCTTGGTTTATCATTTAGCTGATATATCCCATAAACAACTGCTGTTACAAGATAAGATCTCTCGTTATACGGTTTGTCAATCTCAGTCAGAATTCCTGGTTTGGAATCTCGACTCACAGTGACAGTTCTTTTATCCTTCAAGATGGGTTCAAATTTATCTCTTATAATCCAATCTCTCGTGTCTGAGCGGATTATGCATTTCACTCTAAAAAAAAATACCTTTTCCGCCCAAGATGTGAGATTTTCACTGCTGCTTTTTTATCGTTTATGGTAGCATCAACTTCACCATCGATTCGAAATGTCGACCAACGGTGAGATGTTCCATCACGCTTGAATTCATTAAAACAATCACGAATTTTACCTATCATGGTTCTATCACGAATTTTACCAATTGGTGTATCAGAGACTCTATCGAGATCGAATTTAGCATTTTTCCAAGGCGCAATTTTCGATAATCTCTTGAACTCCTTCATGCTATAATTAAAAGAAGTATTTAAATAGAGAATTTATATATAATGAATCATTGCAAATGGCTTATTATTGGATCAGTAACCCCGTGTAACAAATCATGCAAAAAGGAGTTATGTGGATATCATATGCAAAGTTTTCAACGTGGAAGTCTTGGCCCGATCCCTTGTATACGATGTGGGGTAGGGATGCGTGGTAAATCACAGTTGTGTCTCAGTTGCGGTGGTAAGCGATATAGGGAGTTGAAGCGTTACCAAGATAAACGAACTAAGAATTCCATCAATGACACTGACAAAGTCATAAGAACTACTCAAGACTACATCGGAAGATTTCCAAATGTAATCATTAGACCAAACAATGAATTATACAAATAGTATTATGTATATAAATGAACCGAGAATTCCGACCACATCCCGTATTCAGCAACTATGATGCATCCAGTGATGGTATTGTCAGACACCACAGGCTGAAGAAACCAGTTGGTGCTATGAATAATCAAGGGTATTTGAAGTTTAACGCTGAAAGGAAAATGCATCTTAATCATAGAATAATATATGAATGTTTCCATGGATTGATCAAGGATGGTTTTGTTATCAATCACATTGATTCCAATCCTAACACAATTCTTTATCAAATATGCAGGCTATCTCACAAAGTGAAAATTTAAAACGAGGAAAGAATGGACAATACTCGAAAAAAGCGAGACCCGTAAGATCTTTTAATACAACAAATAACGAAGAAATTGTATTTCAATAAATAGCTAAGGCCGGTAGGTATTTCGATATTTGTCCACCTTCTGTTCAATGTGTTGCAGAGGGAATTTATCGATCTGCGATTTCAAAAAAGACCGGACAAAAAATTCAGTTCGTTTATATTTGAGGCGCCCATCTCTGGGTTCAGTTTTGAAAAATATATTTTTTATATTAGAAATATATAATTATCATATAATATGAATTCTCAAAATATCAATGAGGTTATAACCGAAATTTTAATTTTGAAATCTCAGGGGATTTACATATCAGATGATTTAAACTACAATCAAATTATGTCCGATTTCAAGGACGTTGAATACGGCGCTATGAATAACAAATATGTACTACTGAAAAATTATGCCCTTATTAAACGAATTCAGAATTCAATTCGCAAATCCCTTCTATTCTGTGACGCCTTCAGTAAGTTTGTCCCGTTATTTACTATCGTGGAAAAAATGAGAAAGGAATTAGGGAAGGAATACGAAATAAGAAGAACAATTAATTCAAAAATCAGAAATATAAGATTGCTAATTGAACAAAACGAAAATCCCCCTTCGGATGGTCGGTTTTAGTCAATACTGGCGTGTAGTAAATATTTTTTTAGATTCAAATTGGAAAATTTAAACAATTTAAATAATAGTTAATGAATCATTAACGACTAGATTGGCTCGTGACAGATTAGATGCAGTTAAGAGATTTATACCAATCCGCGACTATGTCAGAAATAAACTACAAGCTAGACAGAGTTTACAAACGGATTTTGCTGCGGAATCTGAAGAGTTGTTTAAATCAATAACCACAGCAAGGAAGAGGGTAGTATCAGCTACTAAGCGTGCTATATGGTGGGACGTTCCCCAGACGGGGAAAAAAGAAAAGAAAAACCTCTTTTTGGTGAACTTGAAAAAATAGCAACAGGAACTGAACAAACAAGACAAGCTGTACATAAACTCCACGGTGATATTGATGTTAGTGAACCACCTGAATAAAAAAGAACAGTAGATGATTTACGCGCGATATTTAACGAGGAAGGGTTAGCTAAAATTGATGAGACTGATCCAGCAGAAATTCCTGCTCTTGTTGTTACGACTTATGAACACAGAACAAAAAATGTTGAAACCAGAACATCATAAGTATATTAGATGTATAACTCATTGGGCTGATGTATTCTACAAAATCAAAACTAATAAAAGTCAAATTGACACAACAAGTACATCATACATAGGATATATCAATGCGGTGAGTATAGTGTATAAACAATATGAAGAACTAAAACAACAACAAAAACCGCAAAAATTGCAAATAAAAAGACAACAACCTTCAAAGAAAATATCTTTCTCACCTAAGAAACAACCATTATATATACCATCTGATCGAGATGAAGATGATGAAGATGATGTTAAAGAAACAGATACACAGGGTGCAACCGGGAAGGAATTTTCTAAATCTCGAAGAGATTCCAGTGGAATTTCAGGTAGTGGTCTAGTTAGTTGTCCTGGTAATGTTCTTGGTGATATAGCACGATTAGAAGTACTCATCGGAGGGAACCGAGCTTGAAATAACTCACCGGAAATAATTAATGCGGCGGCGAAAGAAACCACAATTGACGACTCCGTCGTTACCGTTACAATCTACAGCGGAAATACCCGCGAGTGTTAGTAGAATATTAAATAACGCAGTGGATCAGAAACTAGCGTCGCTGGCGACTTCGTTGACAGCAAGTGACCAAGATAACATAACCGCAAATGTGATAGCGGGAAGTGGCTTTAAAAAACCCACGACGACGTCGACGATGATGATTTAGACGCTGTTAATATTTTAAAATGTTCAAACTGTTTGATATGGACGCCCCAGTGCTCAAGAATGATTCCATACGTGATTATCAATTCTATTATTATCACGCAATGCAACCAGATCTGCGATCAAGAATTGAACTTCAAGTTCATGATACAAGTAAATACTTTTTGCCTTGTGAAGCATTTATCAAAGTGGAAGGAGAACATGTAACAGATGTTGCAGCTAATACAGAATACGCAGATGACCAAAATATCCGAGTTGGTTTTGTCAATAATGGTATCATGGCGCAATTTGCAAGTGCAAGATATCTCACTGATGGAAGAGAAATTGAATCTATTGAGCGTGAAGGTGATGTTGCCACAACAATAATTGGGTTATCGAGATATTCTGATGATTATACAAGATCAGCGGGTCCATCCATGATGTTCTCTAAGGATATTAATGATCACGCTGATCACATTCAGTATTTTAAATTACGGACACCGCAAGATACGACAGCTGATCCACAACCACGTGCTGATTACCCTGAACACCAAGCAAGACCAGCTGCTACCTTTGACGTTATAAAAAGTGTTAATGATAATTGCAATTAGGATTTGCAACACGCGTAGCAGCATTGAAGAGGCCTGGTCGACAGTTTTCATGCGCGATTCCACTACATCATATATTTGGATTCTGTAGAAACGTCCGAAAAGTTATCTATGGAGCAAATCATACGGTAGTACTCGTGAGAAAGGGTACTGATAATGCTGCAATCTGGCGCGGTGCTGGTGTTGCTGCCGGTAAAGTTATTTTAACAAAACTATCACTGTGGATGCGAGTACTGACTCCATCAATCACAACAGAAGAACGATTACTATCGTTTATGGATCAAGGAGGAAAATTGTTGCTGAGTTGGCTAACAACGAGTACAGATACCAAGGATTCTGATGTTGATGGTACATTTACGTGGAACTTGGCATCAAAACAGGGCGTTTCAGCTCCGCGTCATATATTTGTTGCGCTACAGAATAGAAATAGATTAGACTCTCAAGAACGCAGCCATATGATATTTGATCAATTAGGCGTTACTGACGTCTTATTGAGAATAAACTGACAACAGGAACCATCCGAGGGTATACAACTAAATTACGATGCCAACCAAATAGCACGTGTGAATCATCGTCTGTTGTCATATATTGGACGTGATCAAAATGTTGATACTGGTCTGCAAATATCACAGTTGGATTTTAAAAGTCTGTATCCGAGCTAATACTTTTCACTGGAACATCTTGACTTAACAAGAGAATCCGTCATTGATATACACTTTAGAGCTCGTGTAGCCCCTGGCGGTGTTGGTTATAGAGCGGTAGAGTGCACCAGTGGAAAATATGTAACAATTAGATCAATCTGTTATTATATAATGTCATATAGTCATATTAGTGTTACGTTAACTCCCGGTCAAACTCAATAAATTGCAATCAGAATCAGCTAAAAAATGTGGAACCACGATCACGCTGAAACACAATCAGATGACTGGCGATGCGAATAAATTCTCGCTGACAACTCGTCAAATAAAACACTTCAATGATGCGTTCAAAGATAAAAAAAGGCGTTCAGATCACTCTCACTGCGGTCAAAAATATGATAAAATCAGGTGGTATATTCCCGCTGTTAGCTGCGATTCCGACTTTGATTTCAGCAGCAGCCCCAGCGGTGGCTAAAGTGGCGGCACTAGGAGCCGTTGGTACCGCGGCAGGAATGGCGTTGAAGAAAGCAACTGGAAAAGGATATAAAAAAAGGAAAGGGTATAAGACTACCCGGAACCCCGTATTCATGGTACAGTGGAAAAGGCCTGAGAATCCCAGAAAAAGTTTACTAACTCCGGAACCTTTGGTTCCGTTGTCCAATTTTGATGTACTCGATGCTGCTAAAAAAAACTTGCGATTAAAAACTTTAGAGGTGTCTTTATGAAAGATCAGTTACCGGCACAACTCAACAGCGTTGAAACCGGTATCATTAATCTCGATAACAGCACCGGACCTGGTACTCACTGGGTTGCATACACGATTGATCCGCGTGTGATTGTTTATTTCGATTCATATGGGTTAGCGCCGCCGAAGGAATTCATGCGTTATATAAACCGCTTAAACACCCCTCGTTGGTATTATACGCTAGAATTTATGCGTTATATAAACCGCTTAAACACCCCTCGTTGGTATTATACGCTACTAACACAACAACTAAATGATCCACCAATATGCAGCAACGAAGTATTAAATGTCCTTGATGCTATTTCAACACTGGGAAAATCATCACATGTTGTCGTAAATGAATACACTAGTAATCGCTTTTTAGAGAGAGATTATATAAAATAACATGATTGATATGTGGGGGAGATCTTTATCAGCGCTGAAGAAACCCGATGGCACTGCAATCGGTGAACTTAGCAAGTGTTGATCCCAATGCAATAGTTGTATTCCAAGATCGTCAGGGTAAATTGAAAACTAGTAATATTTCCCTAGATGATATTTTAGTTAAACAAAGCGGCGTAACCGAGAACGCCGTTGCGTTATTTTCCGATCAGGGTAAACTCAAACCGGGTGTAAACATTTCAACTATTGTGGATAGAATTAACAATATTGACAAGCCGTTATTAGATTTCCTTGGAAATCCACCGGTGACCACACCGAAGCTCACAACGATAAAAGATTCTATATTGAAACTAGCAACACTTCAAAGCAAATATGCAGATCACGTTGAAAAGTTTACATCATTACGTAAAAATATTATCGAGAAATGTTTTACAACGACGCTGGATAAACTCGACAAAAAACTTCCTGATATTAAAAAATCCATCGAAGAAATGAAAAACACCATCGAGGCAATCAAGGATGATGCAACGAGGATGATAGAAATCGTTGAAAAAACAAAAATTCCTCATGCGAAAACCAACAACGTAGTATACACGATTCAATACGGATCATTTGCATGCACACCTACAAACAACAAATTAGATATCACTGCAACCGTCAAAGGTATTTATCGATTAACACTAGTTACGCCAACTCAATTTAATGTATCATCGTCGAGTTCATCTAGGGTCAACAATACGATATCAACGATCATCGACAAGGATACAACTGAACAGTTCACGATAGCATCCACTGATAAGAATTTGGCTAGGGTTTAAGTAACATGGTATGTGGAATTCGTATCGGATTTGAGTAAACAACTAAATTGAAATCGTAAACTGATTTGGAAATAAAATGTCGTCATCAACGGTACCTTCAGTATCTCAATACCGCTATGAATTTTCAACAAAACTCAAAACTCTTTTTGAGGAGTACCGAACAAAAAATGAAACAATAACGGCGAAGAATCACTGCCATCGATGTAGCTGTGTACTCGCTGTCTAGTGTAGTTGCCAGCGCTGGTATTACTATATAATCAGTTACAATGACCGCTCCGGCTGTTATTCCGGTTTGTATAGCTGCGGTGTCAACCATCGCGGGAATAGTAAACGCGATAGCAAAAAAAAATATCATCGTGTTCTCAACAAAAACTGCACGACTACACTGTTAGATGCTGCGGTATTTCATGCACATTCGCAATTATCTAAGTTGATTTCATCGTCGATCGACGACACGAAAAGAACCGAGGATGAGTTTTCGAGAATAGTTCAGTTGTAAGAGTCAACTATGTTAGAATTAGAGCGCGACAATAATAATAACAATGACAACACCGCAAGAACTACTTCAACGAACAGTAGAAAATACCGAACCGGTGAAAACAAGCATGATATCAATAACCTCAGCCAATCCTGAATTCAGTGTTAATTTCCCTACTCCGATTCCCGTGAAGGAGATAGCGCTAGCAAAACTACGTGTGTATCACAGTTGGCCTAATATTAGATCATAATCATTTGGTGGTCAACAACCGAATAATTCTTTGGTGTTTGCGAGTAAGAATAAAGAAGACGGGACTCTCCAGACTGGAACGTTGTTTCGCTGCCATCTGGGTCATACCAAATCGAACAAATCAATGCTGAATTTCAGCGTAGAATAAAATCCATTACTGGAACAGAATCGAAAATCGCTATAAGAGTCCATGAACCAACACTATCATCTGCCATTGAAATAAACTCGCTCGGGTATGTCGTAGATATTTATCAGAGTTCGATAAGAACAATACTGGGATGGCCTGAAATCCCACCTCGGACAGCTTATCAAATACCCGAACCACAAAAGTTTGATTATATCACCGACAGAATAAAACTCGATAATCCAATAAAAAGTTATACGAATACAATAAATTGAAAGTTTTCTCTGAAATGATAGACGATCGCGCTAATAGATATTATCAAACTCGACAAGATGAAATCGTTAAAAATTTCACAGCGATGACTAATGATTTTGCGTTGCTGTTAGCATCTCTCAAATCTGGTACTCTCACCCGAGATGAATTTATCAGCGTTGTAAAAACATGTAATACAATCATCGACGACATGGAAACATATAATTTGCGAATTATTCAAGAGGTATTAGGTGACGATAATCCTAAAACAAGAACAGAATTTGCAACGAAGTATAATATACACATAGAATATATTCCTCATTTCAAGATTCCAGGGCATAATATCCCAGTGATAAATAAAAATAAAATCTCTTAGATACGCCATCGATGAAGGTTTCAAAAAAATCCACGACGCATGGAAGAAATCGCCACAATCACAAAAAAACAATAATCCTTAAATATAATAATGACCCAGACGGCGGTGGTAGGCATATCGCTACTCAAAATGTGAATATATCCTCGGTAATAGCATTGAATTTAGTATTTGATGTTATCAAAGGCAGATATCAAATAAAACTCGAGCGATCAAATCAAGCTCAGCAGGGATATATTTTATACTCGTTTGCCCAAACAGCTCCTCCAGGATATCTAATTATTGAGGATCCAACTAATTCAGTCTATATGCGATGTCATAATAATTCATTTACGAGAATAAATTTCAAACTCGTTGACCAGTCTAATAATCTGATTGATTTACAAGATGGGATCCTACAAATTAGTCTGTTTGTGAAATCGTAAAAGACTTTCATCGTAAAGAATTGTTAACCCGTTAGCAGCAGAGGCAGAGGGGGGGGGGGCGGATTGTACGGTTGGATTTTGAGAAACCCCTAATTTGACAAATAGGGCTCTAAAATCGTTAAGGCTCCATTTAGCAAAAAGAGGCTTAAAAATGTTTTACTTAAAATCTAACCGTACAGTTACCCACTCTTGCATTTCTTTTTGGTTTTGAGAAACCCCTAATTTGACAAATAAGGCTCTAAAATCGTTAAGGCTCCATTTGGCAAAAGGAGATTTAAAATCCAACCCAACTAGAGAAGTACGATTCGCCCCCTCTGCTGCTCCTGGACAATTTTAATTTAAAATTTTAGATTCTCGTACGTCTTTGTCGGAACATCTATCACGCATACACAATTTAGAAAGACCACATATATACAGACCAAAAATATTTATGTGGATGGACCACTAATACTTTCTATAAATCAAAAGGCTCTGGTTTGCAATGTTTGCATTTTACTTTTGTGCACTGAGTAGAGAGTATACATATAAATATTGATCTCCGTCGGCATAAAATCAATAGGAAACAGTTTAGTTTTAACCGTGTTTTGTGATCATAACACTCCAACAGTATGAATAAGTTATTGCTCTCCTTAATGCAAAATAATGAATATACGTTACTGCAACGTACAGTGCATTGCGAAAACCATCTGTAGCTTGTTTTTAAAAACAATAATTCCCATACATAGGTTCAAGAACCCACTACACTGAATCACGAGTGACTCAATATTTTACTAAATTAAGCTTGTAAACCGTGTTTAAAATACATGAACAGTTCATAACAAGAGCAAATCCTATATCGTAGGATGAATGCAATCATGACATGAATACAAATAATATAGTTATCTTATGTCACAGCTTCGAATATTCATATAGTGTACAAAATAATCATATTGTTTTATTTAATGAGTTGAGCCCCGAGTGGCCGAGTGGTTAAAAGCGCTCTCCTTTACGGATCACTGCCATCTCACCTCTGTCTGCTTAGGTTCGAGTCTTGGATTTGGCCAATGTGGGTATGTGAGAAAGCTTGCCAGTACTTCCTCGTGGGTCGGTGGTTACTTCCGGGGTTTTCTGAGCTCTTCCTCCACCATTAATACTGGCCGCCATGAATAGCCTATCGTGTGCTGAAAAACGGCGTTAAACCCTAAAAACAAAACAATTTAATGAGTTATTTAGCTCAGTTACTATAAGAGGCGTATTATAGATCGAGACATAATATCAGATTAACAATGACTTCCGCGGAATTGATTCAAATAATTGCAACCCACCTATTTAGACGAAAACGCTTCTTACACTATAAATTTAAGACCAGGCGGAAACCTTTATATTAACATATTAGAGAGGGTTTATCATGTAAACCCCTCCCACTTCCACCATAATACAATAGATAGAGAAAAATAACTTTCAAGCAAAGAATGAACGGTGTAACAGCTGTAGCGTGCTAGATGGCCAGCCTTTGTGAAGCACATTAAACCTAAAATTATTTAAGTCGAGTAATAATAAAAATTATATACAAGTTAAACTATTTCAAATGTTAACGTGCACCATCTTTGTAGCGGATGATCTTAATGTTTTTGAAAATAGGTTATAATAATAATTACTTATTCACAGCAATAACAAATAAAAACATTTGAGTTCTCTAGAAACATGTCACGTGTTGAGAGTGCTGTATTAGGTAGTAGCGTAAGAGAAGTTTTTTCAATCCAGCTTCTTAATTATATTTGAACTAATTATTGACAAACAAATGGGTAGAAAACTGTAGCCAATTATTGATTTCAGTAAGTACACAACAACAACACAATTCACTGGGTTTGGTAAGTTGGCACATTGTTTCTCTCTTTGCAGAATATGATATTATATCTGCTATTGACATTTAAAGTTAAAAATGCAAGGGAAACATCTGTAAGATGAAGAGTTTCGTACACTTGTCAGAAACACACAAGGCAGCCCTTACAATATGAGTATCACAATAATTGATTACTTGTTGATTGCATTGTTGCTGTTGTTTTCGGACCTTCCAATGCTGACATCTTTTAGCAAATGAGTGTCTGATCCTATTAACAACTCGGCAGCTGGAACTTCGTCAACATGGTCTCTTTTATGTACATGTATAGTTCTCTGCAAGCTATTTTCTTAATGTCACCGATTATTTATACATTTTTGGAAAACCACTATTTACTGCCTAGGTATAAAGCATACGATCTAACGTCAGTTTAAACGAGTAATTTGAATTGTGCATAGTGTACTTCTCTTTGAGAATATTTATTACCCATATCTTTAGGTAATTCATTATGTCACCATATCATTAGATAATATATTAAGTCATCTGTATTTACAGTCTGCGGCCCCGAGTGGCCGAGTGGTATAAAGCGCTCTCATTGCGGATTACTGCCATCTCACCCCTGTGTGGATTCAAGTCTCGGATTCGGCCAAGCTTTGTATGTGAGTAAGCGTGCCAGTAGCTTCTCGGTGGTTTATTCTGCGGTTTTCTCCGGTTCTTTCTACAGCATTAATACTGACCGCCATGAATAAAGCCTATCTTGTACTGGCGTTAAACCGTACAACAATATCAACTAACAGTCTAATTTCGCTTTTAAATCTCTTAAGTACTGTTGGAATTTTACCATGAGGTGTTCATGTTATCATCGACTTGCTGTCCTAGAACGAATATGTCAATTAGCGTTTATAATGTTTTTGATACATTCGAAGCAGAGTGTGTAGTATATGTTCGTATGTGTATATGGGCATCCAAGACGATTACCTATGATATACTGGATGGATTTGACGTAGATATGTAACTATCTGTCAGACCATGTCTGTTTTGCCAAATTAATTAAGATTAGCCAGATTACTCTACTTTTCCTGCCAGATAATTATTTTTATCAGCTGATATCGTTATCCAGTATTCAAGGGTACTTGCTTCATACTTACGTTCACGATCGTTAATACTAATCTAATCAGCAATATCAAGCTTCAAAACATTTGTGAAAACATTATATTAGTATTTACCATTCTAGATTAGGTGTTTCATGTAAGGTATCTACAGTCAAACATTTGTGGAATGTAATGTAGTTTGTTTCCTAACAATGCGGTTGTTAATGGATTTGAATGCATCGTGTAAGGGTATATTAAAGACAGGTTTTTGGAACCCAAACATATACATGAAAATTCTATTCAGATTAACATAAATAAGGTACATTCTCTCTACCCAATGCAAGTAGCAAATACCGGAAATAGACTTTACCGATGATATGACCGCGTTTAATTGGTTGTACCAAGATTTCACGTAACATTACATAGAGTCACCAGTATGAACGTTTAAAAGTGTTCATATCAATACCTTACATGATGGGAACGTTTTTAGTACAGTAGATACATTTGTGATGTCAGTGCTCACTATAGCATACACGTAATGACAGACAAGGGCGACAATTTCGCAGATCAGATTGTATTGTTTGCTTTTTACATTGTAGTTTCTTGAACAACATACTAGTTTTACTGTTATTTGTTTTTATTTCTTTTGTTGTATCAGCGATGAATTCGATAATATTTTATCCACACCGTAATTGCCTGATGACGCTTTTCTTTTCATGTATACCATTCTGTTGCTTATCAATAAAGTTTCAAATGCACTTACATTTCCCCATCTGGCTGAATGTACAGTATACAGCAGCATGACACATTTGCGGTAACTCGAATATTTTGCATACAATATTTAATAATCTTACATTAGTGACATGAATGCTTTTTAAAACTTCAAAGTATTCATACTCTTAAACAGTAGTGTCTCTTTGTTATTCTTTCATCGTCTATTTGAGATGTGTGCTCTTGGTATATGGCATGATGATTTAGAATAATGCAAACTGTTTTATCGAAGCTCTTACACAACTCAATTACTTCAGTCTAATAGTACTAATTAGTTCATAAAACCTGTTATGGTTCAATATCATGGTCTGGAAAACCGATTCATCTGGTTAGCCACATGGAGATCACGCCTATTAGTTAGACATAACTTTAGTATAAGTAAATATCTTCATAAATAATCATATTATAATAATAATCATAATATATTCATGATTTTATTATATTTCTTATGTACATTTGGAAAAAGAGCCGTCTGATAATATTGGTTTGCATTTTGAATTCCATACTTTTTTAAGATATTTCAAACGTATTAATTATCAAATAAATGTATTTTACCATTCTACTGAGCTATTTTATCCATTTCTCGCTTATAACCAAAAGCATGTCTGTTTTAATTAGTAGTACACTAGATTTGGCAGAGAGGTCGAGTGAATGTTTAAATATTAACTATTATTGTCTTCAGAATTTAACCTTTCTATGTACGATGTACACTTTTGATGCAAGGTACCCGACTACCACCCGTTGTCCATGTGAGTAGAGTATAATTAGTATAAGAAAATACCTTGCTCTATGTTGCTTGAGTGATATACAGGTAAAGAGTTTCGTTGACCATTCCGTCAATTTAGTGTAATTTATTTTCTATATCCCCTGTGCTATTTGTTCCCAGAATAAATTCCCGTGTCTTAGCAACATATATTGCAATATCATTGGAAATCTATCGGTAATATTGGTCTTTGTTTTATACTACTTTACGCTTGACACGTTTTCGGCAGAAGTTATAAAATAGCCATGTACAACTGGAATGTACATTTTGAAATAATTTGACTTGTTTATGATATCTTTGCAAACGCAAAATTAATTGATGGTTTACGTTCTATTGTGATATGTCTGTGTCTGAATAGAAAGCAGTTATTGTACTGACTTAGTGATCATCTGCTTGTTTCAACTTCTTTAATACATTCAATTATAATGATAGTTGAATTATAGTGATACCGGCCATATACGGTCATTTGATCACTGTTTTGAACCCCCATATTTTAATGGGGGTCGGTCTCCCGTGGGGAAGGAATGGTGCAACATCCCCACGGGTTTTAAACGCACACAGTGCGCTAATTAATTTGACCGTCATGTCATACCACTAAAATATGGCTAATGACATGAATGTAAGGCCCTGGGTGAGTGGGAATAGACCCAACACACACTCAACCCTATCAACCAATCGGTGAGCTTGTTACAGCGGAGGTGCAATGGTATCAAATAATAGCGAGAGAAAAATAGTCTTCTCATATCGCTATGTTGATGGGTTCTGGACGAGGAAAAGGTCCCGGAGTCCGGCCAGCCGATGTCGTAGATAGATGTCGTTTACGCCCTGGAACGCCCTAGCCATACTTATTTCAAATTCAGTCCAGTTTTACTAATGGACAAAAAATAAGACCAATAATGTGTCAGCCAACTGTGCAATTGAATCAAATTCAATCAGTTGTAAAAAATTTCCTAACACTTAGCATACCAATTTTCAAGTACATAGTGTACATATTGTAAGTCCCTAACAAATGTTTAAACTAATATGTCTTTGCGACATTTGTAGGTGAGTCACTGTTAGGTTGGAATAGATTGTGAATTTTGTAGCGGTGTTTCAAAAATGATCATATCTGATTTTTCAATAAAGCTTGTTCAAATAGAGTTCTCGTACCAAATGAGAGCTCGATAAGATAAATGACAATAATTGAGCCCTTAAAAGGTCTAGTACTCATCGTAGGAAAAGGTACCACGCTTTTCATCTATCTTTACCAATTTGGCAGCAGTTCTTTCCTTCTCCCGTTTTGTTCTTGGAAAGTAAATTCCGCGGCGGGAGGCGATGTAGGCTGCTGCATCAATTAGGTGTGTAGAGATCGCTCCTCAAAGGCCTCATAGTAGTGACGGGTGGGTATGGTGAGGGCGAAGTGCCAGTGCTGGAGTCTTGAAGGCGAAGTTTGCAGCGACCGGAACCCTATGTAGGTCACTGCTGAAATGAAGCTAGCTGCTTTTCTCTTGTCTTTCAAGAGTGGTGTTAGTCCCAGTTCGCTGCATAACTTCCCCATTAATTCTTCCTTGTTTTTTTCTGGCATCCTCACCGTTTCCACCGGTGACTCCCATTTTTCCTTTGGGGTGGTGGTGGTGGTCTCCTCTAATTTCTTGTCCAGGTTTATTGTCAAGCCTGGCGGATGAGTGGGGGTGGGTGTAGATGTAGTTATCACCCCCTTTTTCCCCTTCCCTTTTCCTTTCTGTGACGGGGGTGGTGGTGGTGGTGGTGGTGATGGTTCAGGTACAGGCTCTATTATTTGTGACGTGGCCATCTCCGCCGTCTCCTTGTCCAGAAAATCGCCTGTAGTTGATTAGATAGAACTGCTATGTGTTCATGAAGCAACTTGTTTGTGCCCTCCTGTACAGTAGATTCCACTGTGGGAGTCGTGGGGCCCGGTTCTTCATGAACTGCTGGTTGAGGGGTGGGTGTAGTGTGGCCCGGTTCGGTTTCCCGCCACCGCCGTTGTCTACCTCTATTTCCCCTATACTTGGGCTCCCCTCTGTATTCCTGGTGTATTTCTTCTTTATCCAATATGAGCAGCAGTGTAGTTCTTTTCCCTGCTTCCGCTCACATTGCTATGGGAACTATGTATTACTGACCATGTATAGCTGAAAATAACGTTGAACCCTACAATAATCTCACTTTCATAAATAAAAATCTGCAAACATACATTCATTGCCATGTGATACTGAATTTGTGGCTTTTATAATAAAAACAAGAATTTGTCCAACACCGCTTAAAAATTTTGAATATGGTTTTGGGTCATTATTTATGTTCTTCACTGCGTTTGGTTTATTTTTTCTCTAACGAATGCACACATGTAAGAAATGATAATGTGGGCATGAACTCAAATGTCATTTTCTGGTTAAAAGGTATTAATGGTCCAGCTCCGATATATTGATATGGTTTAGGAACATGGCGGTGTATTGCAAAATAAAAGTGTTCCGGATATGCTATTCTACAAAGATTGGGTTTAGATAATTTCTAATTTGGTCCAAAACCAATAATCTTATTTTGCAGTGGGTTTTAGCAGATTCTGTTGCAACTATTCAGACAATGAACGTAATGGTGCGACCAAGTGCGGTCCGCACACCCAGCACCTGCTGGATAACGCCAATCGTGTGTGTGTGTGTGTGTGTGTGTGTGTGTGTGTGTATGCGTGCGAGGGGAAACTTGTATATGCATTCTAGGTCGTATAAAATGGATGGATTATGTATATAGAAATTAGATATATAGAACGGTTGAAGTTGGATTTACATGTTTTAGTGACATTTAACATGTTTTGGTGACATTTAACATATTTATGTTACATTTAACCTGATAAAACGAACACTTGCAGCATTCAAGTACGAGTCGTTTTGTAGTAAAATAATACTGTTTCTTTGCAATTAACATCAGTTAAGATTGGCCAGGGTTTCCAATACCTTTCTCCTTCTTCCGGAGGACTATTTGGACGAGTGACATAGTCTTCTTTTCGACACTATTTCCTCTCCTTTTCTGTCTTCAACTGCGCATATACAAAGGTTTTATTATATCTAATGAATGTGAAACACTGCATTAGCTAGAGTGGTGTCAACGCTGACTCAGATATCAGTGGGGATTTTAACATATAACGGCAGAATGTTTTAGGATTGACGAGAGAATCAATTTATAATTTGGGCCTTTTTTAGGGGGATAGTGAAGCCAGACAGCTATCATGGTATACCAGATCCATACATTCCTGATGGAAACTGAGTCAATTACATGCATGTGAGAGATACTGCCAATGATGATGACGCTGAAACGCAAATTGCACTTGTTGGTAGTTGTTTGTGCGGGTGAGAATTGGAAATATTCCAGATATCTCGACTGAAAACGTGTCTGAAAATGTAAAAAAAAAAAACGCAAAGGTTGCACGGTTCATTTATGCTGTTAGACTACTTGCATGTTCGCATTGACAAATACAACAACATGTTCACTTCCTTGGGCTAAAATTCAATAAACTCGTTCCTTCACTAAAAAAACAGTTGATTCTTCATCGCAAAACATGCAGGTAAATACATGCAGTTCGATTGATATCTACTGTAGTTCCTTTATATTACAAGAGATTTAATGATGGAAACTGATTCAACCAATATATTTGTGTTATTGCATGTATTAAGATATCAGAGATAGGTACCACGAACATTGTGTTACTGTGGTACAGTGTGGTTCTTTCGTTTACATATCCTAATACGTACGAAGGTGCGAATCATTTATATTAGGGACTAAGACATATTCTTCTGTCGCTGGTGCATGGAATTGTTTATGCCTATGTTTCTAGCTCTCAAATAGCTAAAACATATTGTGTTCTGATTTATTTGTTTGTTTGTTTGATTAGGATTCTTAACGTAGCTTTAACAATTTTTCAGTCATATCGCTACGATGTCTGCAGTGAGGCAGTTTATAGTGATGTCTAGTACTGGGGCATCATGCCATAGACATGTAGCATGCTGTCCCACCCAGTCACAATATCCTGACACCAGACCGACCAGTCCTAAAATTAAGCTCTTAATGCTGAGCGCCAAGCGAGGCAACTGCTAGTCTTATTTTTGTAAGTCTTTGGTACGACTCAGCCGGGGATCAACCCACGCTCTCCCGCTTCCGCGGCGAACGCTCCAACCACTCGGCCACAGGAGCAGTGTTCATATTAATATCAGGTAACACCATGTAAACTTAGTGATAGTTTTAAAAACAAAAAAAATTTCTTGAGATACGAAAAAAAAATCTTAACTGGACAGATAATCGCAGCCATAGTTTATACGTATAAATTTATTTAATATTGTCGATATTAATTTGTAGTAAATTCAATTAGTTTGGAGGAAAAAAACAACTTTAAGTTTTTGAATTGTTTTCATTTAAGAGATACTTAAAATGATTCATTTGTAATAAGTTTACTGGGACGTTATTATGTGCTGTCCATGCTGACGGAAAGTACCGAAGTACTGGTACAGTGAAAATATAACCTGGTTTTCATGACTGGAATGCATACCGAAGTAATATCGCGCACATTCTACATAATATTTTAATAGTATTATTTAGATCCATCCTTCATTCTTCCTTGGTCGCTTTTCTCCGTGTATTAGTTAGTATACAACTCATTTCCACATTGCAAGGTAATATTGACTGTGTATGGCGATGATTTTCTGTCCATTTTGTCCTACTGCTTTTTTATCTTGCACCCTCAAAGTATACATTGTGTGAGTAAAAAGAAAATAACCTACCGTTTTCAACCAACTACTAGTTGTAGCTCTTAGACTAATGTATGGTAATTAATCACGGAAATAAATGAATGATAATGATGGTAACAACTGTTCAACACAGAATTCGGGTTTCTACAAAAACTTGTTGTCATACATACATGATATATAACTTCGTTATCTTAAAACAGAATATAAAGATTAAAGAGCACAAAGATGAATGAGTATACAGATTAAAGAACATAAAGTGTAGAAATTGTAAATATAAGTGTATAAATATTAAAGTGTATCAAGATTAAAGAGTATACAGATTAAAGAGTATACAGATTAAAGAGCATACAGATTAGGAAAGGGAGTTACCAAAGATGCACTATATTTAATTTAAATTGTTATTAAAAAGAAAAACAGATCGTTTGGAATTTTGTTTTATCTCAAAATACACTTGTTGTGTGTTACGTTGATTTGCTTGATCATGTATGATGAACTAACAATTTATTTAGTGTGTAGAATGAAAACGGGCGAAATATAATTCAGACTTTACAAAATTAATTTATAGTTATGTGTCTGCAACAAAAACGAATGCTAGTTGATCATTATTCGGTACATTAATAGTTTCAGCAGAAAATTATATGCAATCTATCATTTTTATATTTACGATTTGCATATGGTCGAATAGTTGAATCAATCGTATGTACCATTTTGCACCGCCATATCGGGATCTATATTGTTTTTTTTTTTTAATTCTAGTTATTACTCCTAACATGCGAAGGCTTATTGTACCTGTACAGTGTACCACTGGATTCGATTTAAAATCATGCATGTTACATTCGCTATAATGCCTAGAAAATTATATTGGTTATTACCAATTAGAGGAAAGCATCAGTCAATGAAAAGAAATCCAATTGAGAAAAGACATTTATTGATTGGAGTATATTGCTGCGATTAAGAGGACTGAAATTAAAATGATAATGAATGATGATTAATGGTAAACAACATTTAAAAATTAAATTCTCTTTCGGACTCAGTTGCTTGTATAACATGGAAAATCATTTAATGCTGTGTGACATTTTGTAGAGTTTAGAAATGAATGCATGAATAATTGCACTCTTGATAGAGCATTGCATTTCAGCGAGACGGAGATAGATGTCAAGAGAGTTGAAAAATAGGTAAAGCTGTTCAGTTAATTAGAGTTAACTAATTAATTAGAGTTCAGTTAATTTGAGAGATGAAGATCGGTATAAATGTACAGTTTGGTTAAAGTCGTGAAGTCCGACAAAGACTTACATTTACTTCAAGATTAGTAAAGACGTAGAGTTAATTGAAGAATTAAGATATTTAAAAACTTACGGTTGCTTAAACTTGAAGTTAGGTAAGAACGTAGTTATATAAAAAATTGTAGTCGGGTAACGACTTACAGTTACCTACATATTTGAAGATACGCAAAGACTTACACTTATTTAAAGACTTGAAGATAGGTAACGAGGTGAAGTTACTTATAGACGTAAAGACTGGTAAAGACTTAAATTACTTAAATACTTGAAGACGTGTAAAGACGTACAGGTACTTGAAGTCTTGAAGACAAGTAGGGAGTGGAAGTTGCTTAAAGACTTGACAATACTGAAGGAGTTGAAGTTAAGTAAATAATTGAGTAATGATAAAAACTGATAGTTACTTAAAGAATTGAGGACTGTAAAAGACTTACATTTACTTATAAAATTGAGGACATGTCAAGACTGATAGTTACTTAAAGAATTGAGGACTGTAAAAAACTTACATTTACTTATAAAACTGAGGACATGTCAAGACTGACAATTACTTCAAGACTGAATGACATGTAAAGACCTACAAGTACTTACAGACTTGAAGACAGGTTAAGACGCACATAGTCTTAAAGACTTTGATCCGAGTCAGATAGATCGGCTAAAGCAAGTGATAACTACTGTATTGATGAAGAGGGTACCATTAGATTTGATTAAGAACACTCTATGTATGTCATGGTCAGTATTATCGTATATATTATCCATTTCTGAACCAATCCATGGACAAATAAGAATAATAAGCACATTGAAAATTCATTTTAGTAATTATGACTTTGTATAAAAAGATTCTATTATCGTAATTTTGACGCTATACATAAGTTCACCCTTATCGTAAGTTTTAGGTTGTATGCAAGTTAAGTCTGCAACTAATGAAGATGGACATGGCTGTGTTAGTACGTGCTTATACTGAATTAAATATCACTGAGATAATTAGGAGCTAATACCTTAGAAATATATTTCCTTTCTAAAAAATAATGGATAATTATGTGTTTGGTAAACGGATGGAAAATCTTTGCGATAAGTGTCTTATATACCATATATACCAGAATGACGTATAACATGCAAAGAAAATATAAACAGCAATTCATAACTGAAGAGATGGTGTTAAAATGCACACAGGACTTGAAACGTAACGTAAACCACACACAATATGCCGATAAACTAAGGATGTTAATAACACATACGAGAAAATTATCATTCATGTAAATTGACACAACTGTCAGATATTGCTACTCGGACAAATTAAAATATCATATCATTTTTAAAGATCAATTAAATTGCGTGACTATGTAATATTGTTGTGGTACTAGAAATGAACTCTTTTCATGTTCGGGGCAGGATATATATATATATATATATATATATATATATATATATATATATATATATATATATATATATATATATATATATATATATGGAAGTTTTTTTTTAAATGTATGACGCAAACATTAATCGAAATTTGCCATGTCTAACAATAAACATTATGTTTTCGAGCTGAAATAAAATTGAGATGAATTTAATAAGATCTTAATAGCATGAAATAGTTAATAGCGTTGTTTTGTCAGCAACAATAAAACGCTTTGCATCACCAAAGCACTATATGGTTCCAACAATTAAGACATTAACCCCTGGCGCCGCGTGTACTGGGCAGAAGTTAGTAGACTAATTATAAGCTTTGTAGCGTCAGGGTCATGTACGATAGACTAAAGAGGGTGGTAATATAGAAAGGTAGACAGATTTAGCTCTACAATGATACCAACAAATCTGGACAAAATACACAATGAAAACCTTACGTTTTTGTACCCAGTTTTTTTCACCCAAAATTCGCCCGTGGTCGGAATCCACTTTTGAAATAATTCGTGGTCTCGGTACGTAAATGATGTGTCCATTAAGAAAAAGGAAAAAAATAATCCAACTTTGCCCTTTTGCTCGTGCGCGAGCAAAATAACCAATGATAAACAACGTTTATATCACAATCAGGCATTAGAATAATGGAAAATTACTTGGAAGGCGATGTATTAGGATGTATTCAGAAAGCGCCCCCAAAATGTGTTTCCTAATCGCATTTCACGTGAAAGCAACATTAACCTCCAGGGGTAATGTGTTAATAGGTGCAAGTTGATGACGTCACGATGTTTGAAAATTCCTTTCTTATTTAATCACTTGTTTGCATCGAAATTGCACATAAATGACTAATTTAGCCATTCCTTGAAAATTTGCAAAAATTTCCAAAATCATTTGTATCACATTAACCCATGGCGCCGCGTTTACGGACAGGAGATAGTATCCTACTTCCATGCTCTATAGCGTCAAGGTCATGTATGATACACTAAAGTGGGTGGTATTATAGAAAGGTTAACAGATTTAGCTCTACAATGATACCAAATAATCTGGACAGTTTAGTTGCACTATAAAATAGAGATGGAAAAATCTAATTGTATGGACTGGTATTATTCCACCCAAAATTCTCCTGTGGTCAGAATCTGATTCTGCGTGCATATTTTAAAATTTTTGGCCTCAGATATAAGGCAGACTGTTCTGTGCTGTACATATACAAGTAAACCTGTGCAAAATGTTGGATAACGTGAAAATTTGGAATAAAGAGTGGTATCGATACAAAATAATTGTTCCGCCCTGCTGACCAGTTATTATGTACTTTTTCATAGAGATTCAAGTTTGTAAGGTGAAGTTGTTTGCATGTGTAACATGCACAAAGGAGAAAATGTTGGCTTATTTCTATGCTACTTTGATGTAATATGGGAGACAATTGTACATGATCTAAGCAATTGATATAACAAAATGGATGATCCCATGTGCTTGACAAATTAACCAGAATTCATCAAAAATACACTAACTTTAACAGCTATTAAAATAGATAAAACGAATTAAGATTGAAGTAGGAAATAGCAGCATTTGACAGTGCATAGAACGTATTACAAAATATCTATAAAAAAAAAAATTATTGGATCGTTTTTCTACAATTTTCTTCTGAAATCCAGGAAATGAAAATAACCATGCGGAGCTATCAGTGTTGTTATCCGAGCACATCTTAAGTTAGCCAAAGCTGTATTCTCCAGAACCTAAATTACCCCATCAATCACACATAAAAAAGGGAATTATTAGTTCTTCTAACAACACCAAAGATATACAGAGTCTTTATTATATAACCACTATAACCAGTAAAGGAATCCTGGGCGATTCGTTTTCTTTAAAATGTTAACCCTGTGCAAAATACGAAACTGTAGAGCGCCACCTTAAAGAATCACTGAAGATATAACACTCATTCAAAAACGTGTTATATTCTGCAGTGAATTTCAAAGAAGTTAATATATTATACATGATATTTATTTCCAAATGATAACCACATAGATAATTTGCTATACCCCTCTGACGTAGCTTGAATGTAGCTTTATGACGTCAAAACTGCATTCGACCGTCACTGAGAAATGCTATATTTTTGACGTGATAAGAAAGACATTTATGAGTAAATGCATATGAAGCATTTCTTTTATGTTTCAATTCAAACATTAAATAATGAATTCTGTTCATTTCACAACTTGCAAACTATACGTTGGTCAAGTTTACATGTAAGTCAGGAGAGCAAAGTAAGGAATAGTCTATAAAGTTTGAGGCAATAGTGCACAAATTGTCCATCTCTGGGTTAAGAAAAAAATCCTTGAGGATGTAAGTTCATAACAGTAAAAATCAATATATATGTATTTGTGCATAATGACCTTTGTCGTTGGTACTAGTAACCTTTTTTGAATTCGTACTAATTATTGTATGCCAAAGAATTGAAATGAAAAGTCAAAGGGAGTTAACTAGTGGTGAGACCATTCCATGAACAAGAAATGCGATTATGTGATTACATACATATTTGGTTAAAATGAAAATGAAATAAGTGGACTTTATTATATGGTCAAATAAATACAAACTTCCGGACATGCATACTTTTATACATGAGGGTGGTGGGGGTGGTGCTTCATAACAATATACAGCTTCAGCCTGACTATGATGTCACATCCTGTCTAAGATCCATCACAGCCAGGAACAAATTGTAACCATGACGGCACTAATACTACATCAACCTACATTAGCCACTTCCTTAGAAAACATGGCTGCAGGAAGACCTAAGAAAATAGCTAGGAGTCCACAAGAGTTCATACAACACAGTCAACCATATGACTATAGATTACGAGTATCCAAGAGTGACCAGCCAGGATTCAGGTTGCAATCTGGCTCTGCATCTCCACAAATAAAGTGCCCAAAATTTTGATGTATGTGAAGAATCACTATCTTCATGTGGCCCAAATCAAGTGACATCGAAGCTTCGACCTGAAAAGGAGAAACAAAATGAAGAAAACGTCGTTGTTGGGTCACATGAGGCAACCTGTGTTAACAACATCAATGGAAATGTAATTATAAACAGCCCACAACTAAATATGATATTATAAACAGTGCGTATAATGCATAACTGTGTTGGAAATTGAAAGCGATATAATTCACATATATATATAGAAGCAAACCTCAAGGACTGAGTGCCTTTTTAACAGTTAAATGTACAAACTGCAATCAACAGGAAGCGTAACAGGCGCCTTTCCAGAAACAGTGCCAAGGACAGAGAAATAGAGGAACAGTCACATGAAATTTAAATGAGATGTTGGCACTTTCTTGCTACAATATCAAAGTTGGAGTGACTGACCTAAGAGTTATTATATCCAATCTCAATATTTAATCTCCTCCTTCTGACTGTTTATATAAAAATCTTAATGAAGGATATAGTACAATATCATCTGTCAATCGATCTGCTTTAGTGGTAAATCAAACATTTGGTCATGCGCTTAATCAGCTAACATACAATGGCATTAATGTACAGAGAAACACTGCGTACAACCACATACCAAAGAGTGGAGCTGTTTGCCTGGCAGTCTGTAGCTATAGTCATGGAACATTCCACAAGCAGAAAACTTCCACTCTCTGTGTCCATTGCAAACACACTATGTAGCAAGAAAACAAGAATAATCTTAAACTGCAAAAAAAAACACAACATCGCACAGACGATTCAAGGTCCTCCACATAAACTAAATTAGGAAAAGAAATTTAAAGAAGCTTGAAATGTTAAACATGCCAAAGATTGATTCTTTAACTTGCGATCCAAGCTCCTGGCTTGCACAAACTGTCAGGAACATTCGGCCAAGGTTAGAGACTTATACGTCAATTTAAATGATACGTGTATGCAATGCGCACGCTTCAATTAAAGATAAACATTGAATTGGTCCTCTCCCTGGTAAGGAAGAACATCTCTTTCAGAAAAAATGTGCAACTGCTATCAGGAGAAGGCTATATTTTGAGGTTTTACGCATACAACGCATTTCAATTTTGAAGATCTAGTTTTGGCACAGGCAAGGGTAGCAGTCCCAAATATTTTCCAATGTTTCAGCAATAAGCATGGAAATTGTCGAAACATTTCCTTAGTCCAGGGGTCACCAAACTACGGCCCGCGGGCATCAGTTTGTCCGACCCCCAGAATAACCCCCAAAAATAAAAAAAAATAATCCTACTTTTTAACCCAAACTACTCTGCCTGTGGATTGTTAAAACTGCCCGTGGTTTGGCCAGAGTTTGATGACCCATATAACAGACAGCACGTACATCGTACTAAGCATGTTGCATAATGAAGTATATTGAGCCAGGAACGTCATGCGTTACAGCGGCTACACACATCACACAGCTACAAAAGTACAGTATGTTGTGGATGTTTCGTTTTTGGGCGCATTATGATATTTGCGAATCTAGGTTCGTTTGATTTTGGGACTGTCGTGAGCGCCATCTCGTTAATCACGAGGATAGGTGAAGTGTCATCTGGCGAATAGAGTAGTGGGCGGAAATGAAATGTCTTCACGTGGTTTTTAGTGTTCAGGAGAATTGTGTAGGATTTTCGATGGGCGATAATGGAGTACGGGTTGGTGCGCATTTTCTGAATATTGATTGTTTCATGTATGAAGTGTATCTAATGGGACTTGTATTATTTGCTTTTTACTCAATATACTGTTCCACGTGTTTCGCCAGATTGTGCTACTAATCTTTTTCTTCCATAATCTTCACCCATCAGTATGGCTACTAAGAAACGAAAGGTGGATAAGGAATGTCGCATTTTCAACAAAGAATGGGGAGAAAAGTATTTCTTTGTGGAAGTAAACGGTCAGAGGGCCAGTTGCATAATATGTCATGAAACTGTTGCTGTCATGAAAGAGTACAATATACGTCGTCACTATGAAACAAAACATCTCTCAACACACTCAAAATATGTTGGAAAGCTGCGTACTGAGAAATTTGAGTCTATGAAACATGGTTTGGAATCTCAGAGGAATTTTTTTACGAAAATAATTGCTGAAAATGAATCTATCACTCGGGCAAGTTACACAATAGTGAATAGGATGGTAGAGCGAGGAAAACCATTTACTGACGAAAAATTCATAAAAGAGTGAATTATAGAAGCAGTAAATGACTTATGTCCTAAGAAAGCTAGCTTATTTGAAAACATCAGCCTTTCAGCAAGTACAGTTGTGCGGAGAACGGAAGAACTTGGAGAGAACATACAGTCTCAGATACATGAAAAAGCTAAGGACTTTTTGTGGTATTCTCTTGCTATGGATGAGTCTACCGATTTATCGAGTACGTCACAACTTCTTGTCTTCATCCGTGGTGTTACTTGCAATTTTGAAATTACAGAAGAATTGGCATCAGTTTGCAGCATGCATGAAAGAACAACTGGAGAAGATATTTTCATGGAGGTGCAGAAAACTTTGCAAAGTTATCACCTTCAGTGGAATCAGCTTCGGTGTGTAACTGTTGATGGGGGAAAAAACATGGCAGGAAAGAAAAAAGGTTTGATTGGGCAGATCCAAGCTAAGTTGGGGGATCTTCTACTCCCAAGAGCGCTCTCAATACACTGCATCATACACCAGCAATCACTCTGTGGAAAACACTTAGATATTTCTTGTGTATTGAAACCAGTCACAAGTGTGGTGAACTTTATTCGGAATCATGGGCTCAATCACCGCCTGTTCCAGGCTTTCCTTGAAGAAATCGATTCTGATTTTTGTGATTTGCCATATTACACTGCAGTGAGATGGCTGAGTTGTGGTAAAGTCCTGCTTCGTTTTTATAATCTCCGAAGAGAAATAGATCTTTTTCTCACTGAGCAAAATAGAGCAGAACCACTGTTCTCAGATCCTTCATGGTTGTCAAAGTTGTCATTTCTGGTTGACATCACTTCTCATATGAATGAACTGAACTTGAAATTGCAAGGAAAGGAAAACCTCATTTGTGAACTCTACAGAAACATCACAGCATTTCGGAGAAAGCTATCATTGTTTGAAGCACAACTAGAAGGAGAAAACTTTTCTCATTTTCAGTGTTTCCAGGAGTTTTGCACTGAAAATGCTGGACGTGACGTCAATCTCGAGTTTCAGAAAAAAATTATTCAGGACTTACAGATGCATTTTTCAGAAAGATTTTCTGATCTTGACCAAATTGAGAATGACATTCGTCTGTTTGAGAATCCATTTGGCTGTAATCTTGAAAACACACCAACTGAGTTACAACTTGAGCTCATTGACTTGCAAGCTAATACTTTGTTGAAAGAGAAGCATAGAGAAGGAAAACTCATTGAATTTTATCGCTGCTTACCTGATGACGACTTTTCAAAACTGAAGAAGTTTGCTGCAGGCATGGCATCAGTTTTCGGAACAACTTACGTTTGTGAACAAACTTTTTCAAGGATGAACTATGTCAAGACAATGTATCGAACAAGGCTCTCTGATGAACATTTAAAAGCAATTCTTATGGTTGGATGCAGCAATCATAAAGCAAATATTGATGATATTTTGAAAATGAAACACCAATTTCACACATCTCATTAACGTTTGTGCAGCCTACTATGTCAGCTAAACAGTCTAAGTTGGAGATATTTTGGTACAATATAAGTATTGTTCATTGATTTTTGTTATTTTGTGCACTAATTTTCATGTGATAATAAATTGATTGGATGAATGACATTGTATTTTGTTTACATTCAGAGTATTCTGTACTAAATCTATTGAACAAAACATGCGTCCGGCCCGCGCTCGGCATCCCTACAGTCTTATCTGGCCCTTCATGAAAAAGGTTGGGGCACCCTGCCTTAGTCTGACGTGATGTTTTAGCATCCTATTCATCAAACGTTCTGCCATATGGTAGACGTTTAATTCTTTCTTCTGATGAAATTGAAAGGTACCATTCCACGCCTCCTAAACACAAAAAGCGTGAGAACTTGCACAATATGAATTTTACCTATGCACCTAAGACATCAGTATGAAGCAGAAATGTTTATGCATTATGTCATTCAGCCCTTCATAGCTCTGTCTATGGTACATGCAATTCTACACTCCTACTGGTATTGTTTCTTATCAATCTGATCAGTATTTTAGCACATGGTAGAAGGAGATCAAAGAACAGGAAAAGATAGGGAATGGACATAGAGTCTTCAGTACAAGTATAGACATTACGTCAAACGCAAACAAAAATGCAACAGAAAACTTATGCAAAATTCAATGTTTGACAATTCAATAAATAAGGTTTTACCCAATGAACATTCACACAAGTAACATTTATTAAATGAATCTGACTATCACAGTATACACCTTCAATAGCCCCTATGGTCTTGGCATTCACCATTGCAATTTACATGATTTTCTAGCCTTTAGTCGTTTTGGTTTAAGTGATAAATGATGAGGATTTACGTATGTGTTTGTATGGAATCTATGTGATATCTCACACAAACATGGTAGTGAGTTTACCATAGTGTCGACAAAGAACTTTAGTCTGTGAGCCAAACAATTTTTTCTTCTCACGAAAGGTTACAAACATTATTCCATAACCATGCCGGTCACGTGAGCCTGTCCAAATGTAACACTTGCTGGTGACTTGTTGATGTCGAGCTATAGTTCTTTTATATGTTATTAATTATTGAGCTGTTAATTTAGTTTGAAAGATGTCTGACATATTTTATTAAACAAAGACCAGATCATGCTATATAATTTTGTATCTGACAATTAAAAAAAATTAAATACCATGACAATGAATTATGTTGTGTTAATAATTTTATTTCATAATAAAAACAAATGGGGAAGAAAATACAAATTCTTACCAGTTCAATGAACTGAAAACATCGTTCTTGCAAAAGGTGAAATTATTGCAACATTTTTGAAACCAATTACACTCAGGTTTGTAATTAACACTAGTCTATGCCGCATTGCCTACAATGATAAGGGACATAACTCTTCTCAAGCCTACCTGAAGCCTCTTAATTAAAGCAGAGTTTGGAATGAAATTCATTTAAGTTCCAAAATGCAGTGCATAAAAACAAAATGAGCCAAAATTAATACAAACAGCATTAAATATAAGTCCATGGGTATACACCATATTCTTCGTTACGAGGGCGCTCACCAGTTATTATGTACTTTTCAGAGAGTGTCGTATGAAAGGTGAAAATGTTTACCTCTATGCTACTTTTGATGTAATATTGCTAACATTATTTGGGAAACTGTACTTGTAGAAATCGTACATGATCTAAGCACATGGTATAAAAAATGGCAGTTATTAAAATAAGGAAAACGATTTTTGCTGAAGTAGACAATAACAGCCGCTGAAAAGGCAATAAACGAATTACAAAATAAAAAAGTTATTAGATCGTTTTTCTACAATTTACCTTATATAGTCCAGGAAGTGAACATGACGATGCGGAGCTAGCAGTTGTTTTATACGAGCACATCTTAAATTAGCCCAAGCTGTATACTCTAGAACCTAAATTACACCCATCAATCTTACATCAAACAAACATAATATAATTTCTTCTTTATTTGGTCACATATTTTGAGTTTAATAGCTGTTCATGTTAAACAGTGTTGATTATGTTTTGTTTTACTTGCCATTTACTGGGGCCCTGAGTGGCCGAGTGGTTTAAAGCGCTCTCCATTACGGATCACTGCCATCTCACCTCTGTCTGCATGTGTTCGAGTCTCAGATACGGCTAATGTGGGTATGTGAGAAAACTTGCTAGTAGCTGCTCGAGGGTTTGGTGGTTCTTTTTCTTCCTCACCTTGCCATTTACTGCTAAAAATTCCACGATAATTCTGGAAACGGATTTGGCTGTAGGTTTATAACAGTAACGTAGTTTGTTACTTTAATCGTGGAGTAATGTATCAGGTACATAGTAGTTGAAAATGTAAACAACAGTATGCTGTTGAATCAGATACATGCATTAGGCAGCAATGTCACCACTTATCAAGGTAATACGTGCCGATAACTTACGCTGACTTGTATTCATTGTGTTGTCTTTTGATACTAAAGTTGTTGTTGCTCCTGTTTTAGCGTATGTACCTTTACTTTTTGAATTAATCTGTGCTGACTACAAAGTTAATGTGTCGGTCGAATGAATATATTTTTTAATAATCTTACCCGCTCCTTCTATTAAAGTCATTAGAATCGAAACTCTGATTAGTATATGCTTGTTTGGCTTGTGTCAGTATATTATATTACAAGAAATGTCATTACTAAGATATATTATTAAAGGTGGACATCATTATTTTTACAATGTCCTAGCGTTACCTTGGATTTAAAAAAAAAAGTTAAACGAAGAACAGTATTGTACCTGCCTGTGATTGATTTAGAGACAATATGTGATGTTTTCAATAACCTTTTCTTAAGAAGGTCATAAAGGCCTAATTAAAATACAAAAGAGGATGGTTCATGGAATAATCTGGAGATTATTATATTAAATATAAACTTCATAGAAACGTTTTTCAATAGTTGGGCTAATAAATGGTAAGCTAGCGAAATCTACAGTAATTTATGTATTTTAACATTAATTCAGATACTCAATATTCCGTTTTACACTAACCTATTTTACTTATAATGGAAGATACAGAACATTGTAAAAATATGTATCCTCCTAAAATACATGTTTTAATAATTACGATTCATTTTCCAAAACTAAATTTAATGTGGAAAATAGGGAGGGGTGTGCGTGTGCTTGAAACAGACATTCTGTATAAATTGTTACCAACATACTGTGTGTTGATAAAATGTCATAAAACGTCAAATAGTTTGTGTTCTTAATGTAATAGTTCTATAATAACCTTTTCCTTGCATTTTAAGTCGATCCAAAGGAAATTTAATTTTAAGTTGTTTTACCAAATGGCCAAAGACTGAAACATCTTCCTAATGGCCTGATGTTCTTAGTATTACATTGAATAGAATAAACTCTGACGAAGTTATTAATTTATATATGTTGCAACTGAAACCTACGTAAACTTAATTGTAACTCGACGTATATGGTTCGCTCACTTCAAGAAAGAAATGGAATTGAACTTTGAGTCTAGAAAAATTTCTGCATATGTATGTAATATATGAGATTATATTCACGCCAAATGAGATACACAGTCATTAAATAATCTGTTCGTAAGAGTATAGTATAACCCATCAGAAGTGGTGAGACAGTTTAAATGAAAACTTGTTTTACCGCTACTTGTTTTTAAAGACCACTTTTCTTGTTTTAACAAGTTTACATGTTACTTTATATAATTGTTCTAGGAGGCAAAGCATTATATTCTGTTGGTGATTTTCTTTGTGGACTTCTTGTATGTGTTTAAATGTTATAAAACTAATTATGCAACCCAGTTAAGTATACAATATCACTTATTTTTTATATTCGTTTAATTATACAACAATTAATTAATGTTTTTTTATGTTCCGGCAAGATTTATTGATATACCAACTTTCTGACCTTTAACATAAGCTTCATTAATGCCGAAACACAACATAATGTGTTATTGACTTCAATGCGTTGGTGTTTGTGTAAGATGACGAACGGAGAGTTCAGAATCAAGAAAACTTGTATGGATTTCTTTCGTAATCAGATGGAGTTATAATATGCAACCAAACGTAGTTAACGTTTATACGCGAGCGCCTCATCGCACGGAATATAAAAGAAAGATTGAACAATTATTACATCTATAATCTAATAAAATGAAGTTTTGCTATGTCGTTACAAATATTGATGTCAGTTTAAAGGATGCTATGTCGTTACAAATATTGATGTC
Source organism: Unio delphinus (assembly GCA_029339505.1). NCBI lineage: Eukaryota > Metazoa > Mollusca > Bivalvia > Unionida > Unionidae > Unio > Unio delphinus. The sequence continues at coordinate 16,692,740 of JAQISU010000087.1, forward strand.
AGTTTAAAGGAAGCTATGTCGTTGCAAATATTGATGTCAGTTTAAAGGATGCTATGTCGTTACAAATATTGATGTCAGTTTAAAGGATGCTATGTCGTTACAAATATTGATGTCAGTTTAAAGAATGCTATGTCGTTACAAATATTGATGTCAGTTTAAAGGATGCTATGTCGTTACAAATATTGATGTCAGTTTAAAGGATGCTATGTCGTTACAAATATTGATGTCAGTTTAAAGGATGCTATGTCGTTACAAATATTGATGTCAGTTTAAAGGATGCTATGTCGTTACAAATATTGATGTCAGTTTAAAGGGTGCTATGTCGTTACAAGTATTGATGTCAGTTTAAAGGGTGCTATGTCGTTACAAAATATTTATGTCAGTTTAAAGGATGCTATGTCGTTACAAGTATTGATGTCAGTTTAAAGGATGCTATGTCGTTACAAATATTGATGTCAGTTTAAAGGATGCTATGTCGTTACAAATATTGATGTCAGTTTAAAGGATGCTATGTCGTTACAAATATTGATGTCAGTTTAAAGGATGCTATGTCGTTACAAATATTGATGTCAGTTTAAAGGATGCTATGTCGTTACAAATATTGATGTCAGTTTAAAGGATGCTACGTCGTTACAAATATTGATGTCAGTTTAAAGGATGCTATGTCGTTACAAATATTGATGTCAGTTTAAAGGATGCTATGTCGTTATAAATATTGATGTCAGTTTAAAAGATGCTATGTCGTTACAAATATTGATGTCTGTTTAAAGGATGCTATGTCGTTACAAATATTGATGTCAGTTTAAAGGATGCTATGTCGTTACAAATATTGATGTCAGTTTAAAGGATGCTATGTCGCTACAAATATTGATGTCTGTTTAAAGGATGCTATGTCGTTACAAATATTGATGTCAGTTTAAAGGATGCTATGTCGTTACAAATATTGATGTCAGTTTAAAGGGTGCTGGAGGAGGAGCTGCACATTATAGTAAGGATCCCTGCAAATGACAAGTTAGTTCCGAATAATTCTTGAACAAGGAAAACGAACGGTAAGACCCAGATTAGCAGCTATCTGTCAGAAACAAACAACATGCTAACAGCAACACTGCCTGATATAGGGTATAATTAGATAGCTTTTAAAAACAGATGGACATGTTGCCCAAGCGGACTAATTGCTTAAAACAAATGGTAAATAAAAACGAGAAAATGATTTTAGAAAGTAAATTAGGCCCTAACTCACAAATCAATATAAATAACTCTTTGTTTCTTTGCTAGTTTCAAATATGTCACGGTATTTTAAATACTGAGTAGATGTGGGTACCCGACTGCTACCATCTTGTGTGGGTACCCGACTGCTACCATCTTGTCTTTCTTGTCTCTGAAGTTCTAAGCAATGGCATATTCTCTGTTTCGCTGCTATTTGCCTTTAGATTAACTGTTCACGACTATTAAAACAAACAGATCATGGATTCGTATTTTAACATTTCTAAACGGTTCTCAATACATTAAAAACCTAGAGATATTTGATCCTTGACCCCACAATCTCTATAGTCAAAACGAAAGTATCTCGAGTCAACATCAAAAGTGCCTTATTTGCATTTGACAGTCATGAGCTCATACGTGGGATTGCTCGTAATTCGTAAAGGAAACTGAAGTTCAAGATTTATTGTCTCAAGCAGCATAATGAAAAACACTTGTACATTATGGTTAAAGAAAAATTCCAGCCGAGAGTTAAAAAAACATAGTAATTGTTTTATTGTTTGCATAAGCATTTCTAATGTTGATTATTTAGATCTGGCAGTTCGTCTTTAAGCAGAACAAATTGAAAGTTTGATACAAATACGTCTGATAGAACAAGATTGTTCAATATCAATATTTAGTCTCTAGTAATTCCAAAGTACGAAATAAAGCACTAAGCATAATGTTTGGTACGTTTGTACTGAAACATACATTAATAAATACACCCGAAGTGTTAAATGTTTCATCGATTGAAACAAACAATCGCCGATTAAACGTTATCCTCCTTTCGTGGACAATTGGCTTTGCAAGCCGCCATACTCCTCACAATTTTATCTAATAATTATAATTGACTTTGCTGCTTGTCCATCACGCTGCTTGATGAACAATGAGCGATCGTAGATTAGACATCATTAACGGCCGCTATTTTATTGTGACAAACCAATGTTAGAGATAATAAATTGGTTTTGGTAAATATTTGCACGTTTCGCAATGTTTCGAATGATCATGGTTACAAAAGACCATGGGACTTTGTAATTCTAACAGTCCATATCCAGATCGTCTCAAATGGATGAATCTGATTCATTCCTTTCTCTCAACATAGAAGAATTTGGATGGATAAAGAATTGTTGTCACTCGCAAGGTCATTTGAACAGCGACACAACTGATGCAAATTACCAAACGTTGTTTTTAGTACACATGTGAGTAGGTAAGCATCTATCGCCGGTAGTTTGAGGAAACAGAATATTAAATTAGAAACTATGAAACATATGTGCAACAATGTATGTGTCTATAATATTGTTGGCTACCTCAACCCCCATCTTTGTATTGTGTGTACTGTTTCTGCTATGTACTACGACTACTACTACTACTACTACTACTATACTACTACTGATAATAATAATGACTTTGTATAGCTCATAATCCTTAGAAGCTCTAAGCACTTTACATGATATGTAATGTTATGACTACCAAAAAGCAAAACAAAAACATAAAACATCATGAAATTAGAAAACATATAAACATGGTGAAAATGGTTAAGGTAGGAAATATTACTAGGTCTTTAAGTTTATTTTTGCAGTCGAAACAGTTGAGTTTCAAGGGCACTCTTGAATGGGATCAATGTGTCCTTGTGTATAATTGCAAAATGCAATTCATTCCACTTAGTTGGGCCCTGGTATGCAAAAGAACGTTGTCCATTCGACTTCGTTTTCATAATGGGAATAATTAGTATATACGATTATCTGAAAAGGAGAATAAGTATATTGCTGGTGTGTACACATGGGTGAGGTTGTATAGGTATTTTAGACTGGAGTCCGACAGTGATACAGCACAAATAACAAATTCTGTATTAGATTCCGGATCGAAAGGATATCTAGTGTAGGGTAAAGAGCAGCGGAGAGGTGTGCTCTGATAGTGGTACTCTAAGGATGATCCGAGCAGTGATTTGAACGCTATTGTGAAGTTTCGTGAGAAGATATTGAGACGATCTGGACAGAATTGAATTATAAAAGTCCAATAGTACGATAAGGCACTGTGTCCCAGATTGCATTATTTTGAAGTTTGAACATATGCACGTTAATGTTGGTTTATCCCTAAACTTTTGATTCATAGTCTTGATTAATAAGACGTTTGTGAGACACTTTAATGTTAGTCTGTTAGGCAAAGGATGGGTGGTGTAAATGTTGAGGCTAATAATAAAACAGAAATAAAGATTACAGATATGTATCGTCCTAATATATTAATTATGCATTTACATCATTGTCAATAAAAACATTAATCAAAATTATATCTCACAAAGTAGAATTTAAAAGTTATAATATTCAACACAATACTTCTAAGCAGAAATTGTGTATGTCTGTGATATATTTCAATGCATTTAGCTATAAGGTAGCACAAAAACACAAAGTCAGTTAACTGTAATAAAAACAATACTCTATCCTAAACGCATTGTCATTTTTTGCAGTGCATTTCCTCTTACACCACTGTATTCCCAAGCAGCTTTCGATAATATTTGTCTTGCTTTACGAACAAAAAGTACAAATACTTAATATGGAAGAATTCATACAACTTTGTTATTTTTCATTTCAGGAACAATACAAGAAAATAACGTTTATTAAACATATAACTGAAAATGCCAAATTGTGAATGATTTTCTTAGATTCACATGTCTTCATGTCACATGATCTGGTAAGCGGAGCAATCATTAAAGTCTGTTTTATGGGCAATAAACGCAATCGCCGATATAAAGTCAACGATTAGTCCCTTGACACGCAAACCATAACAAGACTGCATTGTTCTGTCCGTATAATTATAAACGGCACAGATAATTGTAGGTATAAATATATTCTTATACACCACATTTTGTCGAGCAAAAAAGCCACATCAGACCGAAGTCGTGACATTTCCCCTTTTTCAAAATAAATCTGTGAAATTCTAACCAGCGTTGTTATTCTTTCATAAACAATGATATCCATCAATAAACAGACGCACAAACAAATGAATACACAAACAAGTGAAAACGTGTAATGATTTTCAATGTTCACGGGCTGAAATCAATCATTTGGTTATTATTCAAATTAAAAATTCAATCATAAAAATTAATTTCATAGTTTTAAAAGCATGTCAAATGTACTTTATTTTGACACTCGAAACAATGTCATGTTCAGTTTGGTTCATTTAATATACGGAAAGAACAAAATCTTTAAACAATTCTTTATCATTCTCTGCCCGGTATTTATACCACAAATACAGCACTTGACCAAACTAATTCGTTTAAGAAGACTCTTGGAGACCTCATACAACATAATTTGTTTTAAAATGACCTCATTTCTGTGTGTTTGTCAGAAATACCTGCATGTAACAATAACATGCACGATTGGGGTTCACTTCACTATTTCATCTTTCGCTTTAAGCCAGTGAACGTACAGTTTTAGTTTGTCTTTCATGCCCTAGTGACACTTATATTCAAGTATAAACTATGTATCATAACGATGAATTAAATAACCTTACAGAGAGAAAGATCAGATTTGTGTATCTTGACTATTCTTTATGCTGACAGAGGTAAGCTTGGCAATCAGCATGTGTAGCGCAAGGTGTGCGCGCTTTGCATTGTGAGTATTTGCCTACACAATCGTGACGTCTGTGAAAACAACCGATTGGCTTTACTTAGGAGCAATACTATTAAATGATATGTGTAAAGAGAAGATAAACAGATGCTGATAAATGGAACATGCCAGAAATGCAACGGACTGCGCACGCACAGATGATTCATCAGATGCGAATCAAAAGGTAGGCAAGATATGCCCTAAAGCATGTCAACGTGCCTCATAATATTAGGCACAGCTTGTATTTCCCATGATTCAGAAGTGTTTCAAATTTAAATTCCGGGTTTGAAAACACAAGGGTAGGCGTATATTGCTACACCTGCGTTGTTAATGGGTTGAAACATACCTTTATTGGAAAGAATACAATTGTGATGGACAATACTACTCTTAAAACTTAAGCTGCTTTCCTTAGACAATTAATGCTTTCTAAAAACGTAGAAAAATGATATAGTTGACTGGCATGCATACAAAAAATAATATTAAATTCTAACCAGGGAAATTTTTGATAGTGTTGATATAACAAAAGAAAAGGAACGATATATAAACGTTAGGTCACTTGGTATGTTATCTCCACAAATTACACCTTCAAGCAAAGTTGTTACCGACCCGTAATTATATCTCTACATGTTTTGAAACAGTTTGAACCAATATGTTGCTTCTTCTTTATCATTAGTTTAAGACATTTTCTTATTCATCAATCCTAACTTGAAATTAATTGCGTTAGCTTAAGAAATTGCGTACATCCTTAGTTGATATACCTACTACATGAAAAAATAAAATAAAGATCATTACTTTTGAGCCGTCTCTACAGACAAAATTAGATGTGACCAAACCTTTCTCTGTACAGACACTCTTGTATATTATGTTCAATTAGTACTCGATAGAGCAACTCCTGAAGAGATCTACAATTTTTACTCCATATAGCCACTCCTGAAGAGATTTACAATTTTTACTCCATATAGCCACTCCTGAAGAGATCTACAATTTTACTCTATATAGCCACTCCTAAACAAATCTACAGTGTTCTGTTGAGACACTGCATTACGGATAATGGAAGTATACTTAATAATTTCCTAGTAGTACACTTAAAGGTGGTGTAAATATTAGACTTTAATATAACATATAGTGTGAAATATCGATACACCTGTCATTTGCAGTCTGGAAAATGAACCTGCAGGTTGATATGGAAAGGTATATGTGATTTTCTGTATACAGCATACGCGCATAAAAAGGACACAATATGCGACATTTTGCGTAATGGGCATCTGTTATCCAATTTACACAATGAGAAGCAATGTCAGGTGCCAAATTTTTCGTCAGTGACATCCAGTAATTAATTCGTAGGCTAGCCGACAATCAACTGTCTTGAACTAGAGTTGAACGGAAAGAATGTTTGCTTAACATGGTCAGGCTTGGTACAATAATTAAAGTGAAAACGGACTGAGTGGTTGACACGTAAAATTATGGGATTACTCACGTAGAACTTTCAAAAATGATTAAGACAAACGATAATGTGACATTTCGATCCTAAGTGGCATTTTTGGCATTTGATAGACGGTTTTCAAAAGGTCTGCAAAAATAGCGTTTATGCCGATTGGTCAAATGTACAGGACAGAGGGTTGGGTCGAAACCCAGAATCGGGAAATATATAGTTCGTATCAAACGATGTTAGTCAGTCTAGGAAGTCCTATGCGAGGGACGGTCAGAATAATTGATTCCAATCCCGGAGAAGACTCCGTACGTCTTTGAAAGAAAGACGTTCGTAAATTAATTGTGGTTCCAGTTAAACTGAATGTGGAACGTTTGTAAGACGCCAAAAACACAAAAAGTATTTAGCTCAAATTCGCCTTTATTATGATGTAATGTATATGCTGTTTATCTTTGTCTTAGATGCATAATGTATCGATACTACGATATAACTAGTTCAGTATTACATTGATTTAATAACGTACTTTGAGATGTTTCTTTGTTACAGATGCATGATGTGTTCATATTTTGTATGGATAGTCTGTTGTACAGTGATTTAATAATGTATTTTGAATTCTGAATTAGCATTTTACCTTATATACGTACGTGGGTAAATGGGTAGTGTAGAAAACCCGCCGTGTACATTTATGATTGGAAAGGTTACATTAATTTGAATTTATCATATTAGTAAATATGGATTGTATGTTATGTTATATTGCCTCACTTTACGTAATGATTTACGGGAATATATGACTTTCCCGAATTCTGATGTCGATAATTAACAGTAGAATTCTATTGATCTGAAAACATATATAGAATTTGTTAGCCGTATGAATGATAACACTGATAGTAAGATCTGATTGTTCGAACATGAAGACGGACGAACAATCGCAACTCTGAAAATAGCGAGATACTTAGGGCGTTTTACCCTTTTCTTTTGCAAGGAAAAATAGTTTACTTTGGCAAGAGTGAGAATCAGCGAGAAGTCAAAAGCAATAGTTTATTTTGGGCAAGAGTAAGAATCAGCGGAAAGTCAAAAGGAAGAAGTCAGTGTGGAATTCCCGTTCAATAAAAGGGCAAGCTGGAGACGGACGCACGCAGGGAAAAGAAAGAAAAACCAGTCGACGGAAAAGGTCATGTTGAATCATTTAACAGTCCAATGTTAAATGAACATTCGATTCCTTGATGAAATTTACTCTCAGTATTAATGGCTAACTTCATTTATTTTCATTAATGTTTGAATTCTTATGAATGTATCCAGTATTTTAAAGCTTCGGCATTTGTATTTTTTTGTGAACTAAGTGTATTCAGAAAGAGAGAAAGTGTAATTCACAGTGTCATTCTTTTCTTAATTGTATTTTTAATTAAATTCATATTTTATCTTTACGGGGGCTCGTGTGTTGTCTTGTTCAAAGTACCATCTCAGATTACTATATTCACTGACCGGGCAGATTACACCGTAGCGATCATCTTCTAGATAACGCCAATTAGTGGGAGGCGGTCTTCAAGTGTTGTTTCCAAGTTGTGCAATACCTCTGACCAGGCCTTGTGCAATATTGTACTAATAACACTTTGATCACCCGCCAGCGCAGCTCACGTTACAAAGTGGGGGCTTCGTCTTGGGATCTGAAGGATCATTGTGATTGAAGTATCTGAGCGTATTTTGAACAAAGGCATAAATTTGTTATTATTATTAAGTAGGAATCGAGTGAATCAAACATTGTCTGCTATTTTGTATACTTGCATGCAAATTGTTTTACGTTAAAAGTGGTTTGTAGAATTTGAGATTTATACCTTCCGTGTGAAATTATTATAAGCGTTATAAAGTGGTACTACCTAAATAGTCTCGTGAGACAAGAACCGATTATTTGGGCAGTACTGTATTTTAGACAGCAATTAATCACGTATCGTTAGCAGTATCCCACTGTTGCTGGAATTTCGGTCTGGTCAATTAATTGCAGCTGATTCGGCCTGTCCATCTCGCTGCAGATAAGGTTATTTTAGGTCAAACTATTTTCGTAGGGAAAATCCCTGATTGTAGGTCAGTTAAGGACATAGTTCTAGATAAAAGGGAAAGACAAAACATACGTAATGGCGACAGACAGACAGTTACTAAAGGAATTTAAATCCATTGGAAAAGACGAACTTGGATATGAGGGTAAAAAACTAACTGAATTTATGGAAAGAAGTTTGAAAGAACACAAGGAAGAGAAAGCCATGGAACGAGAGAAGGAGAGGGAGAAAGAAATGGAACTCGCGCGACTACAAGCAGAAGAAAAGGTAAGAGAAAGGGAGCATATACTAGCCATGGAGAGACTAAGGCTCGAAGCCGAGTTCAGGAGGGGTGAAGAATCGAACGTACGTCCGGACACCCCGAGTAGTCGCGTGGAAGACAGACGACCCATACAGTTAACCATGCCGATGTTTAATGACAAGGAAGAAATAATTGACAACTTTTTGACGCAGTTGGAAAAGTTGGCTCTGGTTCATCAAATACCTAAGGACCAGTGGGCCATCAATATTTCAGCCTTTTTACAGGGGGCGGCAAAAGATGTGTACCACAACATGACCCCAGCCGAGATAGACGATTATGACACTCTGAAGAAAGCTTTACTTCGCCACTATGAGTTGTCAGCGGAAACGTTCCGGAAACTTTTAGGGAATCGTCGAAAAGGGCTACCGAAACACACGCGCAATTTCACAGTCGAGTGCGCGTGATTTTTGATAAATGGATAAAAATGTCTGGCACCGCGTTAACGTACGAAGGTATTCGAGAAGAGATTTTAAAGGAACATGTGTTAAGTACCTACAGAAAAGATTTAATTGTGTTTTTGGCGGAGCACGAATTCTCAACTTTGGATGAGATCAGCATAATGGCCGAGCGCTATGAGAGCGCGCATGCGCGTCCGACTACTTGGAATGGTAGGGACCGACCTGGAATCGGTGAGCTTAGAAAGACCACTGAGGTGGCAACCCATAGACGAAATGGTCAAAATGGTGGGAGGCCAGGGGCCGGGAATCCCAGCCAAGTACATTTCCGTGGGTCGGGAAAGACTCAAGGGGTAGATAGGGATACCTCGGGTAGAAGAGGTGAGTCAGTATGTTATGGCTGTAATAAACCAGGCCATGTTGTCAAGGACTGTAGAAAGTATCGTCCGACAACGGTTAATTCGGTAACTCCGAATACTGTTAAGGAAGGGAAAACAGTGGAGTCTACGAATGTAGCGAGAGCTACGGTAAATGGTGAGGAAGCCACAGTGCTGTATGACACCGGCTGTAGCTACCCGGCCTTGGTAGATCGTAGGTACGTCAAACCTGGAGATTATACAGGTGAGACGGTGGAAGTACAGTTTGCTAACAGGACGAAGGATTCGCTTCCAGTCGTTAGCATAGACCTTGATTCGCCATATGTAAAAGGGCGAATTCAAGCAGGGTGTTTGTCGGGACTGTCTCATGACGTAATATTAGGGTGTAGGTATGTGTTGCCCCAACCTAACCCTATGACGTGTAACCCTATACATGTCGGGTCAGTGGAGACGAGGGCTATGAAGCGAAGGTCAGGGTCGAAGCCGCTAAGATCCGTGACTTCGCCCATAGACATTTTGGTACCTGGTGAGTTAGAGAGGCTTCAGAAGGAAGATGTGTCTCTTGACAAGGTACGTAGGTACGCGACGGACGGGTCCGTACGGAAATTGCCAGACGGCGAGGTTAAGTTCGTGACAAAGCGCGGTATTTTGTATCGGTACGCCAAGAAAGGGGTCGATACGTTTAAACAAGTTGTGGTACCCGTAGGGAAGCGCGACGAAGTGTTTAGGTTAGCACATGAGGGTCTCCTCGGAAGCCACATGGGCGTGGCGAAGACCAGAGATAGGTTGGTGAGGGAGTTTTATTGGCCAGGTGTGCATGGGGATGTGAGGAGGTTTTGTTTGTCATGTGACAAGTGTCAGCGAGTGGCACCGAAAACCTCCCATCGCCCAGTGCCACTAAGAACCACCCCACTAATAGATGAACCTTTCTCGAGAGTGGCGATGGATTTAGTAGGTCGGATTAAGCCGGCGGAGGAAAGTGGAAATCGGTATATATTAACGGTCGTAGATTACGCTACCCGGTACCCGAAGGCAGTGGCCTTGAAGAACATTGACTCAGTCACGGTGACTGAGGCCTTGTTAGGGGTGTGGTCGAGAGTCGGAGTTCCAGACGAGATACTGACCGACCAAGGGACACAGTTCGTGAGCCAGGTGATGGAAGAGGTAAATAGATTACTCTCCATTAGACACCTGACGACTACACCGTACCACCCGCAGTGTAATGGGTTGGTAGAACGTTTCAATGGGACATTGAAACAGGCTTTAAAGAAGCTATGTGAAGGTCGACCTAGGGATTGGGATCGATACCTTCCGGCGATACTGTTCGCGTATCGTGAAGTACCCCAGGCAAGTTTGGGTTTTTCACCTTTTGAATTAGTTTATGGGCGGACGGTAAGGGGACCCATGGCTGTATTGAAACAGTTATAGACGGATGAGCAAGCATCCGAAGAAGTGCGTACAACATACCAATATGTTGTCGACTTGCGTAACAAACTGGAAGAAGTTTGTAAATTGGCTCAAGAAAATCTCTGCGACGCAAGGGGACGTCAAGCCAAGTTTTACAACAAAAGGGCGAAGGAACGTCACTTTGAGGTGGGTGACAAGGTGTTGTTGTTGTTGCCCTTGGAGCACAACAAGCTGCAAGTCTCATGGAGGGGGCCATTTGTTGTAACAGAGAAGAAAGGTGGACAAAACTACCGTATCCGAGTAGGGGATAAGGATAAGTTGTTTCACGTAAATCTTTTGAAGCGGTACCGTGTGCGAGAACCACCCACGGAGTTCGTGGTGGCTACCGTCGTGACGGAAGAATCCGACGACAACGCAGGGCAGGCGGAAGTACTCCCTAGTTGTCCGTTGACGAGGGAGGAAACCTACGTCGACGTCACACTTGACGTTACGTTAACGTCAGACCAACGTAAAGAGGTGGAGTCGGTACTTCAAGAATATTTGAGCGTCTTAACAGAGAGACCGGGGAGGACAGAGCTGGAGGAGTTCTCTTTGAAGCTGCTGAACGATAACCCAGTAAAGTTAAGACCATATCCGTTGCCATACGCGAAGTTAGAAGCGGTCCGTAAGGAAGTTGAAACTATGTTAGACTTGGGTATTATCGAACCAAGCGAGTCGGCGTATAGCTCTCCTGTTGTACTGGTACAGAAGAAGGATGGGGCACACAGATTTTGTGTCGACTACCGAAAGTTAAACCGAATTACAGAATCCCAGGTAGAACTTTTACCTGACCCTGAGTCTATTTTCGCAGGAGTAACCCACGCTAAATATTTTTCTAAGATCGATCTGTCCAAAGGATACTGGCAAATTCCAGTCCGTAGTGAAGACAGAGCAAAACTCGCCTTCGCAACTCCAGATGGGACTTACCAGTGGGTGGTCATGCCATTCGGGGTGCAGAACGCGCCCAGTGTCTTCACCCGTATGATGCGGAAATTCCTTGAACCATTGCGGGGGATGGGAGTTTCCAACTTCATGGACGATCTTCTATTAGCTACAGCTACATGGGAAGAACACATGCTTTTGCTGAAAAACGTCTTAGAACGACTACGACAAACCGGACTGACCGCACGACCATCGAAGTGCCACATAGGGTTCAGACAATTAGACTACCTAGGACATACCCTCAGCGAGGACATGTTAAAACCAGAGAGTTCAAAGGTCAAACAACTTAGGAACGCCTTACGACCGACTACTAAGACTGAAGTTAGATCTTTTCTAGGTTTGGCAGGATACTATAGGAGATATGTGGCAAATTTTAGTGCTATTGCAAGTCCATTGACTGACTTGACTCGGAAGAAAGCGCCGACCAAAGTAGTATGGACAGACGCATGTGAACGCGCATTTCAGACGCTAAAAGACAGACTGACGTCCGACGCCATAGTTAAGTTACCTGACGTGACACGGGATTTTGTTTTGAGGACAGATGCTTGTGATCGAGGTTTAGGGGCAGTGTTACTGCAAGAACACGAGGGAAGCTTATTCCCAGTTGCTTATGGAAGTAGGAAACTGTCAAATGCAGAAATTAATTATTCAGTGTCGGAGAAAGAATGTTTGGCAATTATATTTGGAATAACTAAGTTCCAACGGTATCTGTATGGTAGGAAGTTTACTTTAGAAACAGATCATCAACCACTGGCTTATTTAGCCCAGGCGAAATTAACTAACGGTAGATTAATGAGATGGTCGCTGTTTCTACAACAGTATCAGATTCTAGTGCGATACATCAAAGGTAGGGATAATGTAGGAGCGGATTGTTTAAGTCGGTTAGGAATGGCTGAAGTGAATAGGTCACCTAAGGACATGTAACGGGAGCAGTATAGATCACCGAAAAATTTGGGGAAGTAAAAATACCGATTTTTCTCTTAGAAGGGGGTAATGTCAGGTGCCAAATTTTTCGTCAGTGACACCAGTAATTAATTCGTATGCTAGCCGACAATCAACTGTCTTGAACTAGAGTTGAACGGAAAGAATGTTTACTTAACATGGTCAGGCTTGGTAAAATAATTAAAGTGAAAACGGACTGAGTGGTTGACACGTAAAATTATGGGATTACTCACGTAGAACTTTCAAAAATGATTAAGACAAACGATAATGTGACATTTCGATCCTAAGTGGCATTTTTGGCATTTGATAGACGGTTTTCAAAAGGTCTGCAAAATAGCGTTTATGCCGATTGGTCAAATGTACAGGACAGAGGGTTGGGTCGAAACCCAGAATCGGGAAATATATAGTTCGTATCAAACGATGTTAGTCAGTCTAGGAAGGCCTATGCGAGGGACGGTCAGAATAATTGATTCCAATCCCGGAGAAGACTCCGTACGTCTTTGAAAGAAAGACGTTCGAAAATTAATTGTGGTTCCAGTTAAACTGAATGTGGAACGTTTGTAAGACGCCAAAAACACAAAAGGTATTTAGCTCAAATTCGCCTTTATTATGATGTAATGTATATGCTGTTTATCTTTGTCTTAGATGCATAATGTATCGATACTACGATATAACTAGTTCAGTATTACATTGATTTAATAACGTACTTTGAGATGTTTTTTTGTTACAGATGCATGATGTGTTCATATTTTGTATGGATAGTCTGTTGTACAGTGATTTAATAATGTATTTTGAATTCTGAATTAGCATTTTACCTTATATACGTACGTGGGTAAATGGGTAGTGTAGAAAACCCGCCGTGTACATTTATGATTGGAAAGGTTACATTAATTTGAATTTATCATATTAGTAAATATGGATTGTATGTTATGTTATATTGCCTCACTTTACGTAATGATTTACGGGAATATATGACTTTCCCGAATTCCGATGTCGATAATTAGCAGTAGAATTCTATTGATCTGAAAACATATATAGAATTTGTTAGCCGTATGAATGATAACACTGATAGTAAGATCTGATTGTTCGAACATGAAGACGGACGAACAATCGCAACTCTGAAAATAGCGAGATACTTAGGGCGTTTTACCCTTTTCTTTTGCAAGGAAAAATAGTTTACTTTGGCAAGAGTGAGAATCAGCGAGAAGTCAAAAGCAATAGTTTATTTTGGGCAAGAGTGAGAATCAGCGGAAAGTCAAAAGGAAGAAGTCAGTGTGGAATTCCCGTTCAATAAAAGGGCAAGCTGGAGACGGACGCACGCAGGGAAAAGAAAGAAAAACCAGTCGACGGAAAAGGTCATGTTGAATCATTCAACAGTCCAATGTTAAATGAACATTCGATTCCTTGATGAAATTTACTCTCAGTATTAATGGTTAACTTCATTTATTTTCATTAATGTTTGAATTCTTATGAATGTATCCAGTATTTTAAAGCTTCGGCATTTGTATTTTTTTCTGAACTAAGTGTATTCAGAAAGAGAGAAAGTGCAATTCACAGTGTCATTCTTTTCTTAATTGTATTTTTAATTAAATTCATATTTTATCTTTACGGGGGCTCGTGTGTTGTCTTGTTCAAAGTACCATCTCAGATTACTATATTCACTGACCGGGCAGATTACACCGTAGCGATCATCTTCTAGATAACGCCAATTAGTGGGAGGCGGTCTTCAAGTGTTGTTTCCAAGTTGTGCAATACCTCTGACCAGGCCTTGTGCAATATTGTACTAATAACACTTTGATCACCCGCCAGCGCAGCCACGTTTCAAGCAACTTATGTTAAAATAGTGAAGAACCACCAGCGTTTCATTGAACCAATCGCCAATATTTAGACCAAAGTTTTTTTGGATGATACACACATATACGAACACAAAAATTAAAGTAACATCGAAACCTGTATGAAAGATTTTTTGGAAAATATGTAACACTTTGATAAACTGGATGCCATTAATATTAGTCCACTCCATCCTTTGTTGTTCATAATGATGTGAATGATCAGGTTAGTCATAAGAGCACATGACAGTGTAATCTGCATCTAACTCCATCAATATCGACATTGTTAAATCTCAAAGAGTATGATTAAAACAGAAACCAGCATGAGTATGTTAAAACCTGAGGCAATAATTTCACGCCGGCAAAATGTCTGAGGTATCAAGTCAGTTAATTGACATAGCCATAAACTGGAAATGCGCGGCTTATATTTTGCCAAAGTCAGTTACGTAACCTTTTTCACGGGTAAGTGACGATTTCTTGTTGGAACGAAGGATCGTCGAAATGGTATCGTAAACATCTTTGATAGGCGGTTGGGATGGGCGATGTCTGATCATAATAACTAATCCTCAATCGGAATGGATAGATCCGAAATGACTAGTTAAGCTCCGCCCCCTTAGATACAGTTACTACGAACCCCAAGCTTCCCATTAAAATGGCTGACTCATCACAGAATACAGGCACCATGTCAGATTCTCTCGCGAAATCCCGATAACATTTCACTTAAATACCTTCCTGATCAGAGAAACTTTCCAGTAAAGTGTTGCAGAAGACTTTGATCTACTTTACTCCAGGATATATACACGATATCAAAGGTTTGGAGTTTGAAAATAAGATTCGCGTAGAGCGAGACACTGTCCATCTCGGAAGAGAAGCTACCAACGCACCGTCTGCACATCGAAATTACGGAGGAAATGTGTGAAGATGCATACTGTTGATGTAAAGCGATGTAAATGTAATGTTTTGTATTTTGTATGAACTATTTTTTATGCTTGAACTATTTAATACCCTGAAGTAATGGCAACTGTTATAGTACAAACCATGCAGGTCATGTAGCCGATCGGTACCGACTATTTAAGTAATGTGGCTAATTGTTTTACAATTTGATTTCACATACATTAAATGGCGTGCATTCACTTTATCTGGATCCGCATACATCCATATTCATTTAAAAATTCACTACATACACACTGTTCAAGATGTACACTAGGCAAAAACAAATGTTAAATTACCTAAATGGATATATTTGAATGAGGTAAGCTCACATAAGCTGGCATCTCAAACAGCAGCGTTAAATGCAACAAAAACAACCCACAACAACAACAGTATCTGACATTTCTTATTTGTATTTATGCCATTGGGAAGATTTACTAATTACAGTTATAAAAATTGTAACTTTATCACATGTTGTTTGGAAACCTAATAAATAATATATAAACACTTCATCAGGCATTTCATTGAGTGGTGAAAACAGTGTGTTTCAGATATATGCACCACTAGCATTTTTTTAACTAATGATTATGTATGACATCGAAAAATAAACATGTATTGTTGCAGTGTCAGTGGACATTACTCCCATGTAGTAGGGCTAATTAATTCCCTACTGGGTTTCAAACTTCATAACTTCACCACTGTTTCTGTATACAACGACTATATCCAACCTTCCCGGGTATCTCTCATCTGCACTGAATGATGCTCATGCACATAGAAGCAACATTTTGTAAATATATACAACAAATCATGAAAGTCTGTAATACAGCTGTATTCTTACCACACGTTTGCTTGTGGGTAAAACATGGAGGATGCTACCGTAGCACCGGACGCTCTTATCCAATTGGTCAACATGTGTGGATTTGATTGACAGGTCGGATCTGTGCATTGAATTAGGCGTGCCAGACATTAGAATTTTAAGTTCAAAGATATAATCTTGAGAATCAAAACTTTAGTAGTATTACAATTGTTTTGCTGGACAGAATGCAAACAAACTACTCCGTGACCATTCGTAATGGCGGGCTTATTCTGGGAATAATCAGAAAGCATCGAAACAGGTCAGTTACTATATGCTCGATTCTTGTGAAATATTAGTGCAAAAAAAATAAGTGTACTTTAATTATTGCAGTATATATATATATATATATATATATATATATATATATATATATATATATATATATATATATATATATATATATATATATATATTTGAGCATACATAAAATCACCATTGTTTGATTCATTCGTAGTGTTTGATATACATGCGTATTTTGAGATATAAGCAACGTGATGTGTAAAATTAATATTGAAATTCTTTATTGGGTTAATTTGTAGTAACCTCATGCATGTATCCATTTGATTTAGATTTGCAAATGTTGAAGTGAATTATATATATATACATGCGTATTTTGGGATATGAGCAACGTGATGTGTATAATTAATATTGTGATTCGTTATTGGGTGAATTTGTAGTAACCTCATGCATGTATTCATTTGATATTATAGATTTGCAAGTGTTGAATCGAATTATAAACTTTGTATAATGTTACGGTGTGCAGCATTAGGATAGGAATTTGCCTAGTTGTGTATACTTGTAAGAGTATCATGTTTATGGATATATCAGAGCATGAATGTGCATATATGTGTACGCTTTAGATGTGCAATGTACAGAAATGCGTCTGATTATATGATATTGTTATGTACATAATAAGATTGAGAATATATATATATATATATATATATATATATATATATATATATATATATATATATATATATATATATATATATATAGTGTATACTTAGCAGGGAGAATGTGTATTTCGATGGGCAAGAATGCGTTACCGGAAAACGGTAATGGCCTATCTGATGATATTAATGTTAGTGTGAGTTACGTAGCAAAATGTATATGCTTTGCTAATGTCCGTGTATGTATTCCTTAGAAGCTTTTGGGGACCAGAGGGAAGTACTCGTTGTTGTGGTCCGAGTCTCTGGGAGACAAAAGAGAAGATAAAAGGAAGTCTGAGGGAGCAGAGGGAATTACCCCAGCTGTGGTCCCACTCTCTGGGAGACATTAAAGAGAAGGAAGGACAGAGGGAGAAGTTGAAGGGATAACGGAGGGAGACAAAGGAAAAGAGTAGAAACATATAGATGAGTAGGACTCTGGACAGAATGGAAAATTTCACACACTAATTCAAAGGATGCACTAGGCCGTCGCTTAGTGGAGTGATATGATATTAGCTTGATTGTGTTTGAGAGATTACTATTTGAATTATATTAAATTTTTGTTATTTAAATTTCGATTTGTATATTCATTAATTTAACTGTCGCCAACGCTGACTGGGGACTCAGTTCAATTTCTGACAAACACGAGCCAGAGTGGGTATACTATATTAATTTAAATAAATTAGATGTACCCCACCCCAAAAAGGTTAGCAACCTAACCTTTACAACGTATCATTCGTCTCATTCAGTGTAGCAGAATTTATCTTGTTTAAATACTTGGGGAACATCTAAATTAACCGGAACTTTAACACGAATTGCAAAGCGAGAATAAGCTGCATTGTTGAAGAAACAAACAAAACTTCTTAACGTAGAAGTACAATGTTCAGGTGTTACCTATATTAAAATGCATATCTTTTGCAACGGCGTTAAATATTATATACGTTTTTATATATTTATGGTTGGTTTTATACTATTCAAATTATCACTCTTTACTGTCTATTTACAAACCGTGATTTAAGCACAAACATTACATATGTAATGGTATAAATATCAATGTGCATGACCAGACAAACTTGATTATTCTGATGTGAAAAACGCTGGTAACAGTGTTTAAGATGATACAGAATTGTGACAGTATCATCGGCAATGTCCATATTACTGCAATTTAATAGATAGGTTTAATTTAATAGATAGGTCTTCCAAATGTTGCAAATGAATCCATTAATATAATGTGTATTCAGTTTTATTTATTGTGTCTGAGAGAACTACCAATCATACGTGGAGAGTACGTTTCTAGTTACTAACAACTTTTGATTAACGACGTATGCGCCCGGTATAAAGTTCTAGTTACCTTGAGAACGATTTATATGTACGCTCGAGTTACCAGGCTCTCGCTACAAGCGGTGATCTCATTAAAACACGCGATATTATTTAAACGAGACTAGCTTTTGTGCTGTATCCTCTATGCAGAAATTGATATCGATAATAATGCTAGAGTACAAGTGATTCGGCTTCATATAATGATGCTTTTGTGTACATCTTCTATACTTGGGTGTGACTTTATACATTTGTAACGATTTGTATATAGAATCTTCTTTAGTTACCGCTGTGCGCTTTTTGTATTTGTATTTTTGGCTGTGTATTGCTATCTCAGACAATCTGACCTTAACAGAGTCAGTTTATACAATATGCTTTACTCACTTTATTATGGAGTAGAAGCAGATGTTTCCTTATATATATATATATATATATATATATATATATATATATATATATATATATATATATATATATATATATATATATATATATGTCTGTATGTGTGTGTGTGTGTGTGTGTGTGTGTGTGTTCATAATGTTTTCCAAAGAAATCACAGACTTAATTTTGGAGTTGTAGAACATGTATCCTTATATATATATATATATATATATATATATATATATATATATATATATATATATATATATATATATATATATATATATATATATATATATATCTTTATTCGATGTCTTCAGTGTGATTTCGAGAGAGAATCAAATCTTAATTATTTATGACATATGCATTTATATTTCTTGTGGGACCACCTGGAATCACAGACACTTGGATAAATGACCAACTGATTATGAGTTCTCTATTTAAAATTACAGGAACTATGTGGCTTTGTCTTGCAAATAATCATGAAACCATTTTATACTAGATTGTTGTCCTGTAGCAATTTAATTGTTATTCCAAAGAAACAGACACGAGCATGCTATATAAATATAAGGTTATAAGAACAGGCTGTGTCTGCTTGTATTGATTGCAGGAAGCGTTTAAGATCTACAATATGGCCGAGGTATGTTTGCGGTCTATATCGATATAGTGTCAATTGGAGACCTATGTCCGCTTGATCTAATTTATTATCACAACCTCCCGCTGCGAAAGCTACTAAATCCATTTATGAAGTTTATTATGCAATGCAAATCACGTATTTGGGCTTGGATTTTGTACTGCTAGAAGCTGACAAGGTG
The DNA here is from genome assembly GCA_029339505.1 of Unio delphinus. Lineage (NCBI taxonomy): Eukaryota > Metazoa > Mollusca > Bivalvia > Unionida > Unionidae > Unio > Unio delphinus. The sequence goes on from JAQISU010000087.1 coordinate 16,712,525, forward strand.
AACATAATGCAAAGGCGTGCTTTATTTGAAATTTGTTAACAACCTGCTACGGTTAGTGTCTTAGTAATCATGGTCAAGCGGCTGAAACGTAAGGAAGTTAATCAATCTGTCTAAAAGTGTGGGTCTCCATTTTTACTTTCTTTTGAAAAGGTACAATTGTTGGACGATGCATCTCACCTTATTGTTTTCTTCTCTTCCCTGTTTTTGTTTTATTTATTTATTTGTAATGTATATAATGAACACAGTGATGAAAATGAATGAGTTCGGTATCTAATAATGTATTTAATAAACACAATGATGCGATTCAATGGGTCCAATAATGTATATAAGGGACACAGGTTTGCAAACTAATAAATATGTTAATGTATGTAATGAACACAGGGATGCGAATGAACGAGTCCGATAATGTATATATAATGAACGCATGGGTGCGAATTAACGAGTCTGGTAATGTATATAATGATCAGTAGTGCTCGACACATCTGGCCATCTATTGCTCACGGTCTGTTATCATCTCTCCCGTCAGAGATTTCAGAGACTGGGGGCTGCCCCTTTCACTGTAGGGCATTTAGCGTTTTTGATGCCACGGTATATACATGGGATGTTTCCAGACTGCATTGCACTTGATTTCTTCATACAGTTGCTGACAGTACTCGTTCGCGCACTATCTAGAGTCCATTCATTAGGACCTACTCTGACATTATATACAATACATTCAGTACAATATTTGGAAATAGTGAGTTCCGTTCATCCTATGCCGCACGTGTGAAGTGCTTTGGATGGGAAGAACCGAATGCTTCCAGTGCACAGATGATCTATGTTGCCTCACCATAAGTAATGATCTTTACATTTCAAAACGTCTTGACAGTGAGCAGTCTACTTTACATCTTCAGCTGGCGAGCTGATCATAGTGACAAGAGTGCTCATAGTGATCGGAGTCGACGTGGTAACATCTGCAGACGTCGACCATAGCAGCAGTAAGGTTGAACAGTTTTGCTGGTCGAGTAGTAGATGAGCGGGCGTTGCTGACCAATATTAGTGAGCGCTAATAGGTTGATTGACCAACCTGCAATACTAACGGCTTGATTGGCCAGTGTGACTGGCAGCCGATTGTACTGGTGACGGAGTGTAACTCCATATCGGTAATAATTTAGCTGTGAGTTAATTTTTGGGGTTCGTAAAACCCAGTGTCTTTAGGACGGTATATATAATTTGTATATCTAAGTGAATACATTTTACATTTTTACTACATGAGTAAAATACTACATTTTCACTGTTTGAATAAAATGCATCATTCTTTCTGTAGTGAAATCACTATGAATCATTCATCCCTTATCATAAACGGTGATAGGACATTTAGTTGTATTTTCATTAATTTATGCTAATTATTCCAATATTTGGATCATATACACACACATATTAATTATAATTAGTTTTTCATTAACATCATTCGTCATTAAACATTTCATTTGTATCGCCATCGATTGTTGTAAATCCGTAACCCCACGCAGTTATCTTGTTACACAGGACGTGCAACACTCCGGTGGCCTAGTGGTTACAGCGTCCGCCCCGGAAGCTGGATGTTGTCGGTTCGATCCCCGGCCGAGTCATACCAAAGACTTAAAAAAATGGTACTAACAGCTGCCTCGCTTGACGCTCAGCATTAAGAGGTTAGTGTTAGGACTGGTCGGCCTGGTGTCAGGATAATGTGACTGGGTGAGACATCATGCTACATGTCTGCGGCATGATGTCTCAGTGCTAGACATCACTATAAACTGCCTCACTGCAGACTTCGTAGCGATATGACTGAAAAATTGTTAAAGCTACGTTACAAATCCTAATCAAAAAACAAAAACAGGACGTGATACGCATATCTGATTTAATTGATATTTGTTTGCTTGTTTTAATTTGTTTAGTCTATTAATGACATTGTAAAAAAATATTTTTACTGATATTTTCCAGAAATTCAGTTCAAAGTTTCGAAAATCTAAAATTAGGAAAGTTGTGTTCAAGTTGACCTAGTTACTCACTTTAATACTTGATTTGACATAAACAGCTTTGTATTTATTTGTGTTCGTTCTTAGTGTGGGATTACATATTTAATGAAACCGATGCTGTTCTAAATAAAGTACGTGACGTTATATTGAAATAGTTGCTACGTCCTTTTGTAACATGTATCAATTGTCTAGAATATCTGCGTTGTCATTTCACAATTCTGATTTTACAGGAATTGTTTTACGCAGATACATTGTTTAATAGTGGAGTCTAGGTAGCTAATTTTCAGTTGCGCTATTACGCATTTCGACGTCAAGTGTTTTTGTATCCGATGACCAGTTCTTGTGTTTTCATTGTTCAAATTTGTTTTGAAATCTAAGAGATTATTGTACCCTAGAAATGCTAGTAATTGGAATTAATTCTTGGACAAAGACATTAATTGAAAGTTTTTTCGGGGTTTAAATACCGGATTATATTATGTGGTTTAACAAAGATCTGTAGACACTTCAGTGCTATACAGCCTACATCATACGTCATCCATCGGGACTCGATCTCAAATTCCTTGGAACATTTTATTACTAGTAATTCTAGTTTTAATTCTTGAATCATTCTTGGATGTTTTAATTTAGTCTTAAGACTATGAAAAAATTCTCTTTTAGTTTCCTTATTTTTCATGGTAAATAAATTATTTGTTAATTTGTACAAAGCTTGTTTTCATTTTTCTTTGTTACTGTTTATGATAACCTAAACACGAAATACAATAAATGTAACTACATGTATATGCATTACCATTAGTATTACTAATATAGAGGGATCCCGAGTGGCCAGTGGTCTAAGGCGCTTACCGATACGAATTACTGCCATCTCACCTCTGACTGCTTGGGTTCGAGTCTCGGACTCGGCCAGTATGGGTTCACGAGAAAGCTTGCGAGTAGCTTCTCTTCGGTTGATAGTTCTTTCTGGGGTTGTTTTTACTGGCCGCTATGTATATCCTATATTGTGCTGAACATAGCGTTAGACACTACAACACCAACAACAACCCGCTAAATCAGACATATTTCTACCATGTTACCTGCATGCTCGCCAACTTAGAAATGTATCATGCGGTGTATGTCTTCTATTTCTAGCCTAACATTATATCAAAACAGTTAAACAGGGAACTTTGCGACGCAGCTTTTGTGTGACATTCCGTTTAGCCATCGAAAATAATACGTTTCGTCGTGTTGACTTTTTTGTTATTATGTCCTTGGTTTCATTCAGCTGGATTTTATCTCGAATTTAATGTTTTGATTCATTGTAAGGTGGTACACCTATGGTAGTTATGTAACCTCAAAATGCCTTTCTATGCTAATTGTATTGACTCGAGGGAGCAAATGACATGGTCTGGATCATTATATTTACGATTAGTATTTATATAGAATACCAATTGAATAATCAGAATGGCATTTTCAATTACTGCGTCTTCACGCTCGTTCGTGTCTTTGTTTCAACGTTCATAACAACTTGTCTACTTCATTTACAAACAAAATACGATCAAACAAACGCATCTCCAACAGGAGTGTGCAGAGTTTGTTTACAAAGAAGTTACTAATACACGATACTATTTTTAGACAGATGAGTCGTGCAGGATAAAATTATCCAGTATATAAAAATATCGCCCGATTTTGACAATGCAAATTAAACGGAGAAACAAATTGAACGTGCAATTAATATACATTCAGAATAGGTCTTCGTACCTAACCACCAGAAATTATTCTTCGTGCATTTGTCGCTTGTTTCGCAGATACATTGGACGTTACAAAAATGTGCATTTTGCATATCTGCATTGTTTGGGTAAATTACCCAAAGGTACGCTGTAGATATCATATTAAAGAGAAATTAATTCACCAGTAAGAACAGTAACGGAGATGTGCATTCATTTACGCCCCTTGATCAAGCCAGTCATATAGAAGTTGTAAGAATATTTATACGTTTGGGACTATGCTATCTGTTCGCTCTCTTCAAACCATTAAGTACACGCACAATATGATTTTACCTAGTTGAAGTACGCTGTCATGACCATGTCGTCAATGCAATGCAATATATATATATATATATATATATATATATATATATATATATATATATATATATATATATATATATATATATATATATATATATATATATATATGTCCATCTCTGTATGTCTGTCTGGATATATATATATATATATATATATATATATATATATATATATATATATATATATATATATATATCCAGACAGACATACAGAGATGGACATTTAGGAGTTGAGGGGAAAACATTATAGATTAGTAATGGAAGGATGAATACGTATTTGTTACATAGACGATGGACGGAATGCTAACATATCTAAGAATAATGCAAAATATGACAATACATGAAATGCTTCGCTGTTTGTACCCAAGATAGAACGTGGCGGCTTCTTTGCGGCAAAACCGTTATATTTGACTTCGATATTAATTTTGTTAACATCACTAAGGTCTTAAATATTCTTTTTTCTATAACAAATAAATCAACGTACCTCTATATTTCCGTTTTCCTATATTTTATTCTCTTTTAATTTGTTTTTTTTTCCTTCCTTTTTCTTTCTTATTATGATGCTTGAGAATATAAGTTTTGATGACTTTGTCGTTTCCAATACTAAGGCTGCGAAACGATATTAAATGGGACCTTTGTGTGAAGCAAGATTTTTTAAAGCTGGCTGATAACAAGTCAGTTGATCATATATATATATATATATATATATATATATATATATATATATATATATATATATATATATATATATATATATATATATATATATATAAAGTATCAACCAGCTGTATCACTGCCAAGTGTGAATATACATTGACCTAAACGTTTGGTTGCCTTGGCAACATATTGTATCGCGACGTCAGAGGTAAAAATCCAAACTCCACTGTAATTGATTTGAGACAGGACAGGTCGAAATGAGAAAATTATTTCTTCCTAATGATATTTCTGCATTTGGCAAGCAATGTAAATCGCATATGTTTTTATATACAAATGTGCAAACATTGATAAAGGATATTTATTCAAAATTGTAAATCAAATCAGTAATACGACTTATTTGAGATTGATTTTAACCGAAATCTTGATGGCAACATACGCTTTGGTGAGCCAAGTATACAATTACGTTGTTTTATGTGCTATGATTTTGTTTTATCTCCATGTAACTAGCCACACAATTATATATATATATATATATATATATATATATATATATATATATATATATATATATATAAGACCTATATGATTCATATCACTACATTTGTCAAATCCAACAAGAATTACAAGCATGTACACCAGGTTATGGACAAATATGATTCTATTCAATACAAGGTAAACATTTACATGAATTAAAACTTATTCATGTAAATGGAGAAGGGTAGGATGCAGGCTGTGATCAGAGTGAGGCCATATTTCCCGTTGGTAAAACATGTTAATGATATCTAAATTAGACGCCGATGACGATACAATCATAGCTTTAAACATTTACTCTGACGTATCGATTTGGTGGTTTAACACATCATGTTCTTCCGATTTATATATATATATATATATATATATATATATATATATATATATATATATATATATATATATATATATATATAAGACAAAATCTTGTCAGTTTTATATATCTTCAATAATATTTACTTTTACAAATTATGAAGCCAAATATTCGTTTTCGAGACCACAACTGTATTAAATAACCAAATAACTCTCCCCAACCGTGTTCCCGAAAGACAAAGACAAGTAGTTACTTTTTAGAGAGCTAGCTCTAGTCCACTGTACATTATATACGTCCCTATACAGGGATGCAGAACAAAATCGGATAAAATATTACTTCCAATGTAAGTATACCAGATAAACACGATCCTTCAACAATAATAGATGACAACAGATGATGCGTTTCGCACTCCAGAAAGAAAAGGTACGTATGACTTTTCTGATTCGTTATTTTTATTGGTAAGTAGAAGAAACACAGATTTCGTTACCATTGATACAAGTAGAAAAATTGGTTTCTAAAGAAAGACAGTCAGACACTAAGATACTACCACGACCACCTCTGTTGACATACAACCACACGGACACACACGCATACACGTACACACAAATGCAGATTTATTTTAATTCTAACCTGTTTTATTATTATTCTAATAACTACACGACGTAAAGGTATTACCTCGGCAGGTTTGTTTACTGCAAGGTGTAAAAATGATATCCCCATATGCTTATTACTACACGTGGTAACATTAGACCCCGACAGGCGTTTTACTGCTCGACGTAAAATTAAACCCCGACAGCGTTTTACTGCTCGACGTAAAATTACAGCTAGACATGCTTTTTACTGCTCGACGTAAAATTACACCCCGACATGCTCTTTACTACTCGACGTACAATTACACCCCGACAGGTTTTTACTCCTCGACGTACAATTACACCCCGACAGGTTTTTACTCCTCGACGTACAATTACACCCCGACAGGTTTTTACTGCTCGACGTAAAATTAATTACACGACGTAAACGGATGCCTATAGATGATTTTACTACACGACATAAAATGATGCCTCTAACGGATTTTTGACTCTCCATATTAAAAAGATACATCAACAGACATTTTATTGTACGATGTAAAAAGTGCTGTCTTGATAAATACCTTTATAATTTATAGTACGAGCCCTTCAGAAGTTTTTATTTTGTTCTTTTAAGTTCTCATTTTTATTAAAGTTTCATCGATCATTCAAATAAAATTGATTATATACTTTCTTTTTGTAGTACTTGTTACATCTCTCTACCACACACATATTCATACACCCCCATATATATATATATATATATATATATATATATATATATATATATATATATATATATATATATATATATATATATATATATATATATATATATATATATATATATATATATATATGCAACCATATATCTCGCAAATTCGCAAAAGTTATTCTACGATGCTATTACGAACTTGCTGAAGCAGAAATTACTCCTCATATATCCCTACCAGATCAATTTCGCTTCTAACGAGACTGGAGTGATAGTTTAGACATAATGTCAAGAGTCGTGAACCGAAATTATTTCCTCTGTGAAATTTGAAGCCGTCCTTTTGTATTTGTGGAAGGATTGCCACCAGCCATTATATCGGTTTCAAAAAAAATAATGACAGAGACGTCAATCTCATTTTTACAATCTTCTTCAATCCACAAACTCAACGCGTAACAATAATTAAAGATTCGCCTTTTTGTTTACTTGTGTAAAAATAAGTATATTCTAAATAGAATAATGCTGTTTTAGGAGAAATTGAAAATTAAATTTGCTTCAGGCTTGCAAATTGCAAAGCAATCCCCACGTTCATTAGGTAATTACTCCAGAACAACAATGCTTCTCCGTGTGTATCTAACTTAAATGAAGTTTAAAACAGAACTCTGAGAAAGACGGTTAAGAACTGTACCATCGTGGTCTAACTGAAACCAATAATATTGTCGTGTTACCTAGGTTTTCTCTTCCAATTATCTCTCTCTCTCTCTCTCTCTCTCTCTCTCTCTCTCTCTCTCTCTCTCTCTGTATATAATATTCCAATTTAGCTGTCTGTTTTGAAAGGGGACTGTGCTGTAGAAATGATCGGGATTCAGAATTCAACGAACGCTGCTTAAAACATTTAAAATGTATGTGTTGACAGAATGATTAAGCGCATTACAAGAAGTGATCTTTGCACTGAATGATACCTGCAAATAAAGTTTTTGCCTTGGAATGATAATTACCGAATACGATTCGTTACAAATAATGCTCTGCAGTGAAATGACAATTGAAGGACGCAGTACTCTGTGAAGATGTAGTATATATTTTTACGGAATTTTCTTATATAGAAGAATAGAAATTAGCTAATCAATAGTGTTGCATTTTGTCCCAAGGTCAGTTCTAGTAGAAGGATACTCAGAACATTGCAGAATGTATGTATGTATGTATGTATGTATGTATGTATGTATGTATGTATGTATGTATGTATGTATGTATGTATGTATGTATGTATGTATGTATGTATGTATGTATGTATGTATGTTGGTAGGTATGTAGGTAGGTAGGTATGTATGTAGGTAGGTAGGTAGGTAGGTATGTAGGTAGGTAGGTAGGTATATAGGTATGTATGTACGTACGTATGTACGTACGTATGTACGTATGTATGAACGCACGTATGTACGTACGTACGTACGTATGTATGTATGTATGTATGTATGTATGTATGTATGTATGTATGTATGTATGTATGTATGTATGTATGTACGTACGTATGTATGCATGAATGTGTGTGTGCGTGAAAATTAGCTTATACAACCAGGGCACGGATTGGATTCGGTCAATCAAACGTATTTTGCCCACCCAAGGCTTACAGCAAAGCCTTGAAATTTAAATTGAAATCAGTACATACAAGAAAATAAAAGACATAGAATGAAACGAAATATCAACAATTGATAGATATGAAATATTATCCTTTCGCTTTAACATATCGGAAGGAACTATTCGAGCACGTTTGCTTGAGTGCATATATAAGTAACTCATCCCTCACCCCTCCATTTTCATCTCAATGTTTATGTATTAAGAATCAACATTGGCTCGATTGATATCATGGTGGGATGGGTTTCCAAGATAGTTTTTTTTTTTTAAAGTTATCATTTCTCAGGATTTGAGTCATACGTTAACTTATACATCATACTCAAAAGTCGGATTTATCTGGCTCCAATGGCAGAGAGAGAGAGAGAGAGAGAGAGAGAGAGAGAGAGAGAGAGAGAGAGAGAGAGAGAGAGAGAGAGAGAGAGAGAGAGCAGACATTGTACGATTTTCCCCAAACTGATTAATTTTATACGTTTTAGGGGTATAATAGCACAAACATATCTGTACTTGCAATTGAAAAACTTTCAGAGTTATCTTTTCATTGTTAAATGATTTGTTGGATGATTAACGCATGTCAGCCATTTCATTTTAGGAAAAGATGCAATCTCAAACAGAGTAAAGCTACTGAGACTTTAATTTAAACTAGGTACCAAATATGGGTCTGTACGATTTGTTATGAGTAATTAGTAGCAAAAAACAACATATACCCTGGTGTGCAGGCGCATTATGTGCCGGCAGATCAGGATCTTTGATGTTTGCAGTTTGACTCGACTTATTTGGGAGTAATTCCAGTGATGAACGATAAAGATAGCAGATTTTTTTAGGCGTTGATAAACAGAATTGACAAACAATTAACGCCTAGTATGATCGTACCACATGAGTAATCAAAGATCTATCATTTGCAATCGGCACAAGTTTACAAGCAAAATACTCAAGTACTGATGATTATCGTTAATCAATAGCAGTTCATTTCGTTGGCTTGAACTGCAATTATTGTTTTGTGAGGTGGGCTACAGTAGTGGTACGAACAGAAAGGTGGCTACATAAATACCAGTCTCAACTTAACAAATTCTGGATTTTTTTCTTCAAAACGAATCACTTCCGAAACTAAAAAGCTTAATAGCATTTAAAATTATGAACCTCCAAAATTGAAGAATTGACAACGGCAATGCTCCAAAAATAAACGGCTTTCGAAAGCCAATCCGACTGATCAAAAATAACCCACGCCATTGATACGTGTGCGTTGACTTTTCTCAATCATGCAACTGGGATTAAAATGGCTCGTACCAAGCAAACTGCCCGTAAATCCACCGGAGGAAAGATGTAGGCGTGGAACCTTGCAAACAAACACAGCCACTATAGGAATACTATGATAAAGGAATACTATGAAAAAGGACTACTATGAAATATAATAATATTTAAAGAAACAAAACGGATACAAAGTGAGTAGATTTCAGACGTCAAAATAATCAAGCAGTTGAACTTGCACGGGAAAAAATGTCGGCTAAGAGAACAATGTTACATCTACAAAAATATTTCAAAACAAGGCGAATAGAACTGAATGGCGGGGAGTATATAGAATGCAGATATAAGTATGGGACACATGAAATTTTATTCCCAGACTTGAATGGAACAGGAAAACCAAGTATAACATCAATACTAGTACATTTACAGATAACAAATGAGCGGGTATCTGCCAATGTGTACTCGATACAAAGAAGAAACACCGGTTTTACCACATGGAGAAATGATAATCTGTGGACATATAATTAAGAATCAAGATCCCATTTTGAGGAGAATTAAAAAACAAACAGCAGAACTCCACATAATAGGTGTACCGATAGAAATACCCACAGAAATGGTTGTACAACGTTTCGAAGAGAAATATGGATTAAAGGTGGAGAATTCAAGACTCGGACAAATACCAGGATTTAATGTTTTCAATGAAACAAGGATACTGGAAATAGAGAGAACAAAACTACCTACAATTAAAAGAACATGTTTTATATATGGCTTCCTGGTAACAACCTGGTATAAAGGATGCATTCACCACAGGAAATGTAATAAATGTGGAGAAACGGGTCATACACCCAAAAAATGCATTAGAGGGCCACAAATAATACCAGAAATACCGGATATACAAAAAACAACAACAAACTCAAGGCAGGCAGAACAATTGACATCAGCTATAAAACAAACAATCCCTACAAATATAAACAAAGAACAAATCATAATTAGAATTGATAATCAAACATCAGTAAGAGATTCAGGGATAAAACAACCAAAGCATCAGCGACCAAAACAACAGAAGGAACATCAGGAAACCCAGAAACAATCAAAAAGGAAGGAAAAAAGTCAAAACCTAGAAGAAATGGAGGCCACAATACAGAAAGCAGAAGAAACCAAATCCACTCCAGATCAAACAACAAGAAGAACGGAAAATATGATGAGAGATGAAATAGGTCCAACGATAAAACAATCACAACAACAGATACTAAAACAACAGACAAAACAACAGACAGAACATCAGGAAATTCAGAACAAATCAAAAAAGAAAGAAAAAAGGATCACAGTACAGAAATTAGAAGAAAACGAGTCCATCCAAGATCAAACAACAAGAAAAACGGCATTAGATGACGAAATTGAAAAACTGATGAGAGAAGAAATGTGCAGAAGAGCTCGAGAGGAATATGAAAAGGAAAAACCACAAATAATAAGACGAAGAGAAAAACGAAGACAGGAAAGACAAGAACAAAAAAGATGTAAACTGGCATATGACGAAACACTGGAATAAATCATAATTTAATCATTTTGGGAAAAAAAAAATGATAAAAAAAATAAAATAATTAAATAATAAAAAAAAATAAAAAAATAAAAAAAACAAACAAAAAAAAATATATATAGCATACAATCAAATTATAGCATAACATCCTACTAAAATCAAGGGAGAGCCCTTACCTTAAAAATGGTCTGCAAAGATCAGGGTAAAGAGTACTCTACCAAAAAAAAATAAAAAAAAAATAAACGGCAATTTTCATTATTTTCAAACGCATATGGTAACACATTTTGTTGCAAATAATTTTTCTTAGGTTACATAACAGTTAAGACCTGTATAATACTGACATTAGAAAACTAAATTCATGAAAGATTATTACAACGTTGTATCATACTTACGGTAAACATACTAAAAAAAAGTCCCGGTAGAATTAGAAATATACCGTTACAACGTTGTATCATTCGTACTGTAAACATAACAGATTTAGTCCCGATAAAATTAGAAATATACCGTTAAAACGTTACCCTTTTCCAGGTTATTGTAGGTTATTTAGGTGTATGTCCATTTTTAAGGGTTTCATGGAAAACAAATGAGTGTTTCTTATCAATTCAAATATTCCGCGTATTTCGTCCCATGTGGATGTGTGTGAGTGTGTGTGTGTGCTTGTGTGTGTCAGTAAGAGAGAGAGAGAGAGAGAGAGAGAGAGAGAGAGAGAGAGAGAGAGAGAGAGAGAGAGAGAGAGAGAGAGATTGTGTACCACGTTTGATTCATTTAGAAAGAGAGTGTACAATACAGTTACATGCATGTAGATTGAGAAACAGATATCAAAGTAGACCTTCCGGAGAAGGATACTTCTTGTAGGGAAATGAAACCCCTGAAAATAGTATATGCACAAATAATAATAACGTTTCAATGCTATTAAAATATTGCCTCTGTTTATATCGCTTTATACTTTCTGGAACAAATCAATCTCATCCTGCAACAATTGGCTTTATAGATGAAGAACTCGTGTTCAGAAACCAAGCTTGAGTCCTTTAATCGCTGACGTTCAAACTGATCGACTTCGTTTCGACGTCTTTTGCAGGTGCAGAGCAGCAATACATGTAATGGGTAAGCAAGGTACGTCGAATGGCTGCAACCTTATGTGCTGTGGTGCCAAAATAATTTGTAATTACAGGCCAATTCTTAGCAGCGCTGTGTAACGCATTCTGTTGCTGATCCGTTAAAACTGTACTGTAGTTAAAGATTGATTTGATTAGTGTGTATTTATCGTCGAGATTGAGGAACAATTTGATAGTAAGGTGCGTTCCCTAATCTGTATAACGTTTAAAGAGAAAAATGCATTTATATATTTTGCGTCCAAATATGATCCACGTGTGCTAAGCTAGTACCATCGTGGTTTAATTAATGCAAGATCTTTCTCATCTTGTTTAGATTTAGATTGACATCCTAACAGTAACATCAAGTTTTTTTTCACATCATTAACAAATGTACGCGATCACCTCAATTATAGACAGGTATCGCTTTCGTGTATTCTCTTAAAGTATTTTAACTCGGTTGCGTGTCACGGAACAATTAATCACTTCTGCTTCCGAATGGCATGTTAACCCTGTAGGACTAAGAACTATTTACCCAAAGGCGGCATTAAGTATTACTATTTCAATTACCGATCGAAAATGAATGTCTTCAGACACCATGCTGATTTGTTTCGACTTTCATTGCGAGGAGTTTCGTTTCTCCTCTCTGAAAGTTCCATTTATCGTCCTTTGAAATTTGTCTTACTGTCTGTTCGTTCAGTGCATGGCATATGGAACATATCTACATTGTTTAAAAACAATTTCCAATTTAAGTTGTAATCAGTCTTCCAGATACAATTAACGTTTTCAGAATTATAAAAATAGCTTTTTTGTTGACTTACTGTTACGAAAATTCAAACAATATGATATCCTTTTCTAAACTCTCTTTATAGTACCGTCATGCGAAATTAATACACTTCTCTACGTTAGAAGCGTATTAATATGTAGGGAAGAAAGACGTTTCTCTTGAAATGGTACGTGTTCTATGACACTGTTAAATATCCATGGGCATAGGTCACATACTTCGACAAAGAATGGTAAGATGGAAATATGACTAAATATTGAATAACAACATCAACGTTTAAATGAGACAAATCTGGACTACCTACTGAATAGAAATCTCAGTTTCAACAGGCAAATTAGAACTAGCTACTATGTGTGAGTTTCTGATTCGGATTTTAACTTGTCTTTAAAACAAATGTCAGTCATATCGTTACATTGTCTGTGGCAGAGTATCGTGATGTCTAGCACAGAGTCATCATGCCGCAGACATGTAACATTATGTTCCATTCAGTCACATTATCGTGAGATCAGTCCTAACACTAACCTTTTAATCCTGATCGCCTAGCGGAACAGCTGCAAGTACAATTTTTATGTATTTAGCAGGACTCAGTTGAGGTTCGAACCTGGAATCTTTGGCATACGAGGCAGACCCTATAGCCCCGTAGGCCACAGAAGTGTTGACTATAGCAACTAACTATGAGCATATCAAATAATCGTTTACTAATCAACAGACCTGTGCTAAGTGCATGGAAGCCATTTCTTCGACTGTGTAATCTGATAACGCAGACATAAGCCTCAATTATTCGCAGTTTGGCATGATATTATGGTATTAAGAAAATTGGCACTCAAGGTAGATATGTCAATACTGAATTGAAGAATTTGAGCTCAGCTTATTCATAAACTGATTTCAATGCAATTTAGTTTATTGAATGTCGGAGAGATAAAGAATAAATTATCTTGCGTTTTAATCATGCGTTAAAGCTATCTGTCTGCTCAATATTTTACTAAATATTTTACTCAATATTTACTCAATATTTTACTCAAACATTTTAAGTAATTGACATTTTGGATTGAGCAATTGTTTTGCTTTGACTAGACACATGCCACAGAAGAATTAAACAAAAATCACCCGTCGAAGTTGCAAACATCATATTTGGCATTGGTTGCATAACAGTTAAAAGCAAAGACTCGAAAATACCTTTTTTGTGTGACTTTCTTACCAGGTACGTTTACGTACCACTTTATACCTTTTTTTTAGGAGTTTGCTATCTCCCATGTTGATCTTCTCAGACCAATGGGGGAGGCCCTCCTTCCCTTGTATTAGGTGTTTGCTATATGATTTATTTTGTATATTTTATTTCAAGTTTGTTGAAATGTTTTTATTTTTATGCTTTAATTATATATTGGTTGTCTTGAAGAATAAAACCTTGTCTCATGTTGCAGACTTATTCCTCTTTGCTTTCTCGTTCCCTTCCTCTTTCCTCTTTCCTCCGTATCCTGTCGTCTTTCTCTCTCAATTCTGTTGTTCCATTTCTCTTGTTGGTGGTGTTACCTTGTGTGTTTTTCTGTGTGTTGTGTGCCTTGATCACTTTCCATTCCTGTTATTATTTGCTGTTTCTGTGGGACTTTACGTTGATGTATCTCTTTTCGTTTCTCAATAGGTTGTTTCAGATGGGTCCCTGTTTCATTCGCTGTTTCTAGATGCTCGTTCTGTTGAGTAATTATTTGTTGAGCCCGGTGTTGTTGATTGGTTATCCTTATATTTGAATTGATACTCGTCCGTTTATGATGGATTGGTTGGTTCTTCTTTTGTATCTGTTGCTGTTTATCTAGTATTTCCTGATCTTGTTGTTGGTGTTGTTGTTGTAATCTTCTTCTTTGCGCCTCGTTATTTTGGAGACATTATAAAGGTGTGTGACCTGTCTCGTTACACCTGTTACATGTTCTATCGTAGAGGCATCCTTTGTACCAGGTTTTCGCAAAGAAACCGTGCATGAAATAGAACCTTTGATAGATTTATGTTGTACTTTATTTGTACGATTCTCATCACGTCGTCGTTATCGGGATGGTCGCTGTATGGTGCTGCCGGTTATCAAGGTGTTATCAGTACAATATTGCACAAGGCCTTGTCAGAGGTATTGCGCAACTTGGAAAAACAACACTTGAAGACCGCCTCCCTCTAATTATCGTTATCTAGAAGATGATCTCTACGGTGTAATTTGCCCGGTTAATGGATATGGTAATCTGAGATGGTACCTTGAAGAAAGACAACACCAGAGCCCCCGCAAAGATAAAATATGAATTTAATTAAAATACAATTAAGAAAAGAATGACACTGTGAATTACAATTTCTTTCTTTCTGAATACACTTAGTTCAGAAATACATAAACTGAAGCTTTAGAATAATGGATACATTCATTAAAATCCAAACACTAATAAAAAAATAAATGAAGTTAGCCGTTAATACTGAGAGTGAATTTCATCATGGAATCGAATGTTCATTTAACATTGGACTGTTTGGTGATTCAAAATGACCTTGTTCGTCGACTGGTTCTTTTTTTTTTCTCTTCTGCGTTCGTCTTGACTTGCTTGCCCTTTGGTTGTAAGCTGGATTACACAACTCTGTCTTCCAACTTCTTTTTCCGTCTCTAAATTTCGACTTCCTCGCTATTTCTTCAAACAAACTATTTTCCTTGTAAAAGAAAAGGGTAAAACGCCCTAAGTATCTCGTTACTTTAAGAGTTGAGATTGTAAGTCCGTCTTCAGGTTCGAACAATCAGATCTTACTATCAGTGTTATCATTTATACGGCTAACAAATACTATATAAGTCTTCAGATCAATAGAGCTATACTGCTAATTATCGACATCAGAATTCGGGAAAGTCATATATTCCCGTAAATCATTACGTAAAGTGAGGCAATATATCCTAACACACCATCCATATTCACTAATATGATAAATTCAAATTAATGTAACACTTTCCAATCATAAATGTACACGGCGGGTTTTCTACACCACCCATTTACCTACCTAAGTATATAAGGTAAAAAATACTAATTCAGAATTCAAAAATACATTATTAAATCACTGTGAAACCGACTATCCATACAAAAATATGAACATATCATGCATCTGTAACGAAGAAACATATCAAAGTACGTTATTAAATCAATGTAATACCGAACTACTTGTATCATAGTATCGATACATTATGCATCTATGATAAAGAAAAACAGCATATACATTACATCGTGATAAAGGTGAATTTGAGTTAAATACCTTGTGTTTTTGGCGTGCTTCTGCCGTTTGATTTCCGGCAGACTTTCCTGAGCTTATTGTTACGAAGGCACTGCTGTAAAAATACCTTCGGAGTCCTGGTAATTACTTCTACCTTTGGTTTCTCTCTTGCAGAGAAATTTACAGACTAATTCAAACTCATTAACTCAGAGAATATATTCCCCAATTCTAGGTTTCGACCCAACCCTCTCCTTCTACATTTGACCAATCGGAATAAATGCTATTCCTACGGACCTTTTGGAACCCGTCTATCAAGATGCCAAAAATGCCACTTAGGGTCGAAATATCACCTTATCATTTGTCTCAATCATTTTTGACAGCTCTGCATGAGGAATCACCTAGTCTAATTGTGTCAAACACCCAGTCCGTTTTCACTCTAAATATTGTAACAGTCCGACCGAGGTAAACTAACATTCTTTCCGTTCAAAACTCTACTCCAAGACAGTTGATTGTCGGCTAGCCTACGAATTAATTATTGGATTTCACTGACGAAAAATTTGGCACTTGACATAACCCCCTTTCTAAGAGAAAAATCGGTATTTTTACTCTCCCAAATTTTTCGGTGAACTATACTGCTCCCGTTACATGTCCTTAGGTGACCTATTCACTTCAGACATTCCTAACCAACTTAAACTATCCGCTCCCACATTATCCCTACCGTTGATGTACCGCACTAGAATCTGATACTGTTGTAGAAACAGCGACCATCTCATTAATCGACCGTTAGTTAATTTCGCCTGGGCTAAATAAGCCAGTGGTTGATGATCTGTTTCTAAAGTAAACCTCCTACCATACAGATACCGTTGGAACTTAGTTATTCCAAAGATAATCGCCAAACATTCTTTCTCCGACACTGAATAATTAATTTCCGCATTTGACAGTTTCCTACTTCCATACGCAACTGGGAATAAGCTTCCCTCGTGTTCTTGCAGTAACACTGCCCCTAAACCTCTATCACAAGCATCTGTCCTCAAAACAAAATCCCGTGTCACGTCAGGTAACTTAACTATGGCGTCTGACGTCAGTCTGTCTTTTAGCGTCTGAAATGCGCGTTCACATGCGTCTGTCCATACTACTTTGGTCGGCGCTTTTTTCCGAGTCAAGTCAGTCAATGGACTCGCAATAGCACTAAAATTTGCCACGTATCTCCTATAGTATCCTGCCAAACCTAGAAAAGATCTAACTTCAGTCTTAGTAGTCGGTCGTAATGCGTCCCTAAGTTGTTCGACCTTTGAGCTCTCTGGTTTTAACGTGTCCTCGCTGAGGTTATGTCCTAGGTAGTCTAATTGTCTGAACCCTATATGGCACTTCGATGGTCGTGCGGTCAGTCCGGTTTGTCGCAGTCATTCTAAGACGTTTTTCAGCAAAAGTATGTGTTGTTCCCATGTAGCTGTAGCTAATAGAAGATCGTCCATGAAGTTGGAAACTCCCATCCCCCGCAATGGTTCAAGGAATTTCCGCATCATACGGGTAAAGACACTGGGCGCATTCTGCACCCCGAATGGCATGACTACCCACTGGTAAGTACCATCTGGAGTTGCAAAGGCGAGTTTAGCTCTGTCTTCACTACGGACTGGAATTTGCCAGTATCCTTTGGACAGATCGATCTTAGAAAAATATTAAGCATGGGTTACTCCTGCGAAAATAGACTCAGGGTCAGGTAAAAGTTCTACCTGGAATTCTGTGATTCGGTTTAACTTTCAGTAGTCGACACAAAATCTGTGTGCCCCATCCTTCTTCTGGACCAGTACAACAGGAGAGCTATACGCCGACTCGCTGGGTTCGATAATACCCAAGTCTAACATAGTTTCAACTTCCTTACGGACCGCTTCTAACTTCGCGTACGGCAACGGATATGGTCTTAACATTACTGGGTTCTCGTCCAGCAGCTTCAACGAGAACTCCTCCAGCTCTGTCCTCCCCGGTCTCTCTGTTAAGACGCTCGAATATTCTTGAAGGACCGACTACACCTCTTTACGTTGGTCTGACGTTAACGTAACGTCAAGTGTGACGTCGATGTAGGTTTCGTCCCTCATCAACGGACAACTAGGGAGTACTTCCGCCTGCCCTGCGTTGTCGTCGGATTCTTCCGTCACGACGGTAGCCACCACGAACTCCGTGGGTGGTTCTCGCACACGGTACCGCTTCAAAAGTTTTACGTGGAACAACTTATCCTTATCCCCTACTCGGATACGGTAGTTTTGTCCACCTTTCTTCTCTGTTATAACAAATGGCCCCCTCCATGAGACTTGCAGCTTGTTGTGCTCCAATGGCAACAACAACAACACCTTGTCACCCACCTCAAAGTGACGTTCCTTCGCCCTTTTGTTGTAATACTTGGCTTGACGACCCCTTGCGTCGCAGAGATTTTCTTGAGCCAATTTACAAACTTCTTCCAGTTTGTTACGCAAGTCGACAACATATTGGTATGTTGTACGCACTTCTTCGGATGCCTGCTCATCCGTCCATAACTGTTTCAATACAGCCATGGGCCCCCTTACCGTCCGTACATAAACTAACTCGAAAGGTGAAAAACCCAAACTTGCCTGCGGTACTTCTCGATACGCGAACAGTATCGCCGGAAGGTATCGATCCCAATCCCTAGGTCGACCTTCACATAGCT
Organism: Unio delphinus; assembly: GCA_029339505.1. Classification (NCBI taxonomy): domain Eukaryota; kingdom Metazoa; phylum Mollusca; class Bivalvia; order Unionida; family Unionidae; genus Unio; species Unio delphinus. The sequence continues at coordinate 16,731,542 of JAQISU010000087.1, forward strand.
TCTTTAAAGCCTGTTTCAATGTCCCATTAAAACGTTCTACCAACCCATTACACTGCGGGTGGTACGGGATAGTCGTCAGGTGTCTAATGGAGAGTAATCTATTTGCCTCTTCCACACCCCTAACAAGGCCTCAGCCACCGTGACTGAGTGAACGTTTTTCAAGGCCACTGCCTCCGGGTACCGGGTAGCGTAATCTACGACCGTTAATATATACCGATTTCCACTTTCCGCCGCCGGCTTAATCGGACCTACTAAATCCATCGCCACTCTCGAGAAAGGTTCGTCAATTAATGGAGTGGTTCCTAGTGGCACTGGGCGATGGGGGGTCTTCGATGCCACTCGCTGACACTTGTTACATGACAAACAAAACCTCCTCACATCCCCATGCACACCTGGCCAATAAAACTCCCTCACCAACCTATCTCTGGTCTTCGCCACGCCCATGTGGCTACCGAGAAGACCCTCATGTGCTAACCTAAGCACTTCGTCGCGCTTCCCTACGGGTACCACAACTTGTTTAAACGTATCGACCCCTTTCTTGGCGTACCGATACAAAATACCGCGCTTTGTCGCGAACTTAACCTCGCCGTCTGGCAATTTCTGTACGGACCCGTCCGTCGCGTACCTACGTACCTTGTCAAGAGAGACATCTTCCTTTTGAAGCTTCTCTAACTCACCAGGTACCAAAATGTCTATGGGCGAAGTCACGGATCTTAGCGGCTTCGACCTTGACCTTCGCTTCATAGCTCTCGTCTCCACTGACCCGACATGTATAGGGCAACACATACCTACACCCTAATATTACGTCATGAGACAGTCCCGACAAACACGCTGCTTGAATTCGCCCTTTTACATATGGCGAATCAAGGTCTATGCTAATGACCGGAAGCGAATCCTTCGTCCTGTTAGCAAACTGTACTTCCACCGTCTCACCTGTATAATCTCCAGGTTTGACGTATCTACGATCTACCAAGGCCGGGTAGCTACAGCGGTGTCATACAGCACCGTGTCTTCCTCACCATTTACCGTAGCCCTCGCTACATTCGTAGACTCCACTGTTTTCCCTTTCTTAACAGTATTCGGAGTTACCGAATTAATCGTTGTCGGACGATACTTTCTACAGTCCTTGACAACATGGCCTGATTTATTACAGCCATAACACACTGGCTCACCTCTTCTACCCGAGGTATCCCTATCTACCCTTTGAGTCTTTCCCGACCCACGGAAATGTACTTGGCTGGGATTTCCAGCCCCTGGCCTCCCACCATTTTGATCATTTCGTCTCTGGGGTGCCACCTCAGTGGTCTTTCTAAGCTCACTGATTCCAGGTCGGTCCCTACCGTTCCAAGTAGTTGGACGCGCATGCGTGCTCTCATAGCGCTCGGCCATTACGCTATTCTCATCCAAAGTTGAGAATTCGCGCTCCGCCAAAAACACAATTAAATCTTTTCTGTAGGTACTTAACACGTGTTCTTTTAAAATCTCTTCGCGAATACCTTCGTACGTTAACGCGGTGCCAGACATTTTTATCCATTTATCAAAAACCACGCGCACTCGACTGTGAAATTGCGCGTGTGTTTCGGTAGCCCTTTTCGACGATTCCCTAAAAAGTTTCCGGAACGTTTCCGCTGACAACTCATAGTGGCGAAGTAGATCTTTCTTCAGCGCGTCATAATCGTCTATCTCGGTTGGGGTCATGTTGTGGTACACATCTTTTGCCGCCCCCTGCAAAAAGGCTGAAATATTGATGGCCCACTGGTCCTTAGGTTTTTGGTTAACCAGGGCCAACTTTTCAAACTGCGTCAAAAGGTTGTCAATTATTTCATCCTTGTCATTAAACATCGGCATGGTTAACTGTATGGGTCGTCTGTCTTCCACGCGACTACTCGGGGTGTCCGGACGTACGTTCGATTCTTCAGCCCTCCTGAACTCGGCTTCGAGCCTTAGTCTCTCCATGGCTAACTCATGCTCTCGTTCTCTCGCCTTCTCTTCCGCCTGTAGTCTGGCCCCCTCAGCCTGTAGTCGGGCTAGTTCAATTTCTTTCTGTTTCTCCTTCTCTCGTTGCATGGCTAATTGTTCTCGTTCGCTAGCTTTTTCTTCCTTATGTTCTTTCAAACTTCTTTCCATAAATTCAGTTAGCTTGTCTCCGTCGTACCCAAGTTCGTCTTTGCCAATGGATTTAAATTTCTTTAGTAACTGTCTGTCTGTCGCCATTATGTATGTTTTGTCTTTCCTTTTTCCTCTAGAACTATGTCCTTAACTGACCTACAATCAGGAATTCTTCCTACGAAAATAGTTTGACCTAAAATAACCTTATCTGCAGCGAGATGGACAGGTCAAATCAGTCACAGACAATTGATCACTGTAAAACCGACTATCCATACAAAAATATGAACACATCATGCATCTGTAACGAAGAAACATATCAAAGTACGTTATTAAATCAATGTCATACCGAACTACTTGTATCATAGTATCGATACATTATGCATCTATGATAAAGAAAAACAGCATATACATTACATCGTGATAAAGGTTAATTTGAGTTAAATACCTTGTGTTTTTGGCGTGCTTCTGCCGTTTGATTTCCGGCAGACTTTCCTGAGCTTATTGTTACGAAGGCACTGCTGTAAAAATACCTTCGGGGTCCTGGTAATTACTTCTACCTTTGGTTTCTCTCTTGCAGAGAAATTTTCAGACTAATTCAAACTCAGAGAATATATTCCCCAATTCTAGGTTTCGACCCAACCCTCTCCTTCTACATTTGACCAATCGGAATAAATGCTATTCCTACGGACCTTTTGGAACCCGTCTATCAAGATGCCAAAAATGCCACTTAGGGTCGAAATATCACCTTATTATTTGTCTCAATCATTTTTGACAGCTCTGCATGAGGAATCACCTAGTTTAATCGTGTCAAACACCCAGTCCGTTTTCGCTCTAAATATTGTAACAGTCCGACCGAGGTAAACTAACATTCTTTCCGTTCAAAACTCTACTCCAAGACAGTTGATTGTCGGCTAGCCTACGAATTAATTACTGGATTTCACTGACGAAAAATTTGGCACTTGACAGTCGCCAATCTAGATGCAACAACCTTTACTGAGAATTTGTCCTCGAAGTGCTTCACCACTGCTTCTAATGGTATCATTCGATTTAAGGTTTTCTGTAGTATGCGAGCTGGTTTTCCCACAGTTATGACTCGTTTGGATAATGACATTTCCCCATATGGTAGGATGCGTTCGTTCTTTCAATTTAGGTCTAATCATATATCACTTTTATTCCATGGTTTTTATTTAGTAGAGCTTCTTCGTATATTCTGGATCCTTAGTTTTAATAGCTACCATAAAATCTGTTGTACTTTGAAAATTTTACCTGGGTTTGAAAACTTTACCTGGGTTTGAAAATTTTACCTGGTTTGAAAATTTTACCTGGGTTTCGTGACATATCCAGAAAGTGTGCTCCTACTTTGCAGTCACATTGTAGGTAACTTCCGACTTCGTGTTTAACGTTCCCGAGATGAACGCAACTGTCCTGACAGAATACAAAGCATGAGATTTAAACTGATATATTTCGGTTTAAGAAAGAAAGGATTAAAATGTGTAGCGAACAAGAACATGGATAAACAATCGATCGGTTTAGTGTTTTTTTTTCCCCTGTAGATTCTCTGATGCTGAATTCCCGGACGATATTCTTGTTTCATGAGCTTTGTGTTGTTACATTCTTTCTCAATATGCTATTGTGGTTTCGTTTTCTGATCGATATATACTATCAGTATTAACATGTATATATGTAACTTATCCGCATTCATTTGACGCGTACGACATACACGACTTACCATCGATGCCTCTGGTGTTCGAGATGCCAGAGGTGCTCGCCGTTACCGATCAGTGCCATCTGCAAACAGATTAGCATGGAAACAGAACACATTTCACATCCGGATCATCACTAAGGCCGTATCACTCACTGTGCACTCTCGCCGAAATACACATGGACAAACAAACCTTGAGCTCATGTTCTAAAGAAATAAATGATTACCTTTAAGCCACTACCAAAAGGGCATACATCGAACTCTTCCATCACCACCACAATGAGAGAAGACAAAATGTTCTAAAACAAATAGCTAAAACTGCATTATTGAACTGGAACTTTTAATTATGGCCTGATTCCTAAATCTTATTAGATAGACTGTTTGGATAACGTGTGCTGACAAATAGCGTTCAGTGATCAACAACAGCAACAACGAATTTGATCTATCTTCCCCAAATTTAGTCCTCGCTTTAATAAGTTAGTTGTATGCTAAATTTCATCAACAGTTTTAACATATTATGGACTGCATCATGCCGAGTAAATGGGAGCTGAAAATCTTTCAAAATGTTTATACAGGTATGTGCAAACGGTTATCGATACCTCGAACTTTGGAAAACATATCCGACGTTATACCAACTGATCTACTGCAGCTAACATACGGTGGCGCATCCTGTATTGTTGACGTGCATATTTTCATTGAGTATACTGTTATTGCGACCGTGAAAACTGCATCAAAATTTATATTGGTCATTAATCATTAAAAATAGAAACATCAGCAACCAAATGGAGAGTCCATTTTCTTCACAATTTCACGTTGATAAGCACATGAAACTTAAATGTAACGATTAATTCGTGTATATAGTGAACACGAAGCGTCGTGTCAGTGACAATACAATTAACCACGATTGGGACTTAACCGTAGAGTTTTTATCATAGTTACAAGGTTAATTGTCCTGCAGTACTATACAAAAATAAGGGTCACATAGGTAATCACGGTTCTTCTTTAAGAACAAGATTGAATCACACACACACACATACACACACACACACACACACACACACACACACACACACACACACACACTTCTGCTTGTTGCATACTGCAGCATAAGTGCACTCATCTTCAGCGCATGTACGATTAATGTCTAATGTTTTCGCTGTGTTCACTCAGTCTCATTACATCATTCAACAATCCAATTGTGTTTCATTTTATTTGATTTTCTGCGGTGATGACTCATTCGAGGTTGTTGATGCTCTTTGCAAATTACAAATTCCACACATTTTCGGATCGACAATCAGGCTGCTTCATTTCGTAGTCCAGACACCTACTGACTTGATACGAAATTGTCTGCAACTTACCCAAAGTATGCTTCGAGTACAAATATTACTCAAGGGTCGTCCAAGGTAATGAGCAAGATTATTCTGCCAATAACGGTCAATTCAATAACAATACGAGATGCATTCATTCAGCTGACCAAAGCAGCCGTTGGCGAAAATAAACGATCATTTAAAACCTCGATGTGTCTTCTTCGTAATGCATGCCTGCATTTCAAGATAGTTTATGTTTTTCAGCACAGTAACACCATTAGCTATTATAACATTCTTAAAAGCTTTACTTGGGTGTGTTGTATTTGAACGTCATATGGTGGGCGGGTTATCAAGAAAACATAATGGTATGTTAGCTAAACTTAAAAGGCTCAGAAAAAGCATTTTGAAACCGTAAGGTTAAATTTAGGACTTAATATATTTCTCGTTAGGAACTATTGTATCCCTTTATTAACTGGTATCATAGCGATGTGCCACTCCATCGACAAGGAGGAAATCCATATCATATAATCACCTTGTCCAGGTGAATTCAACCCACAGACTGTAGACTTAATATCATAGTAGTAGTGATTTCCTGGACATTATTATATTGGCCCTGTTTATATGAAGTATTTGGCCATGCCAGGTCCATTTTTTTAACTCAATGAATGAACGAGGATTGGGAAATATAATCAGTTCTGCATCAATAACATATCAATATACAACGTTCCACCAATTTCCTTTCGTCGTCTACAAATCCCCTACGGGCCCCAAGTGGTGATAACAATATCGCTAGGTTGTTAAAAGCCGCAATCTCGAGAGATTATCGCGATAGGCCAAAGTGTGAACCATGTAATTAAACCCGCACTATAAACTGCTATCAGAGTCATTGACTAAATTTTCATCACAGATGTGTCGAGCCACTCCGGACCGAAGCCACCTGTTCCCAGATTTGATCTCAACCACCACCTCTACTATCTCCAACACGAAATACCATCTTTTTTCCTTCTCTCAAGCACTAGAGTTAAGGAGGGGTTTTTACTTGATTAATAGCACCAATTTAATCAAGGTTTTGTCCCCACAACGTGTTGGAGAGTTTGGATGTATACTGTTTACTTGCTTTGCCAAAGCGTGCCAACCACCACCACCACTCAACGCATCAGGACCCAGCAGCCATCCTCCACCAGCCAACACTCCTCCTCTCTACGCTCAGGACCTAGCAGCAAACCAGCCGTCCACTACAACCAGCCTACTCCAACTCAGGCCGCAAGGACATTTACATCAGCGCTGTTTAAGTCTAAACTGTAAGTCTTTAGTACTAAATTATACTCTGTGCTGAAATGTTAAGTTACTTTCAACCTTAAAATCTTTCAAAACCACTACTTTCTCTCAAAACTATCCTCACTCAAATTCTAGTACATTTAATTGAACAATTATTGTTATTCACAAGCGTAGGAACCATACTACAACAAGCTTTGGTTGCATTCGCAATTGAGAAGGATTAGTTCCGACCTCTAATTCGAACCTTGCAATCATCAACAATAATTCAATTCAATTAAATATATACCCCTTTACTTTACAAACCTACCACTAATCAACCTATTAATTAAAGCTAGAAATTTAGATTTATTATACTTTAAATAAACCAAACCTAGAAATTCAATATGGCCGACCAACCCAAAATTCAGAACAAAGGAAAAATGGCCGCCACCCAAATTCAATCAGCCGCCAAATCAAACAAACATGCTATGCAACAAAGGCAAGGGCAGGCAATACGAAGAAATAATGCACACAAAAAAGTGCAACAAAACTCAGGTACATCAGTAAAACAAACAAATCCAAACAATGAAAGAAAATCTAGAGTTTATTCAACCCCTGAGCTAGATTTACTAAAGAGAGAAGTGGCTAAACTGGACCCGCTATCGCCAATTAATTTTAATCTCCACAACGAATCAATACAAATTGAAGACTTGGACGCCACATTGGTTCCCGGCGATTCCACACAAAATTTAACCACCCAAAAGGCATTATCCCCCACTAAAACTCAGATAGGGACTCCTAACACAATTTCGGCGGACGTGATGGAAAACACTCCCAACCGAACATTAAAAAATCAAATAGGGAATCCTAACTCAAAATTGGCGGACGTGGTGGAAAACACCCCAAACCAAACATTCAAAAATCAAACAGGGAATCCTAACTCAAATTTGGCGGACGTGGTGGAAAACACCCCAAACCGAACATTCAAAAATCAAATAGGGACTTCTAACTCAAATTTGGCGGACGTGGTTGAAAACACCCCCACCCGAACATCCAAAAATGACAAACCAAAAAGTAAGACGGACTCAGTGGAAAACACCCCTCCCCAAACCCAGCCAACAAGGCAAACATATGCCCAGGCCACCAAAACTTGCGGAAAAACCCATAACAGTCAAAAATCAGGGCAATCAAAAAAACTAACAGAGGGAAAATTAACAAACACTACCCCGGACAAGGAGACCCCCCCCCCCAACCCAATCACAGTCCCCAATACCTGGGTCGGAAAGGAAAAGGGAAAGGGACCCTCCAAAAAGGGGAAAAAAGTTGATAAAACAAACCCTAAAGCTACCACTACCAACAATCCCACACCCCCACAGAAAAAAGCATCAAACATAGAGCCTAAACCTAAATATCACAGGCCGGAATGAACTCTATTCATCAAGAGTAATTCCAATAAACTAATAAATTTATCTACAAATAGTATAGCAGGAGCACTATCCAGAGTACATCAAGGCTCCTGTAAATCATAAGGCCAAATACAAACTACATCATACTTCACTGTAGTACCAGTAACCAAACGGCAAAATACCTAGAAATAGATAACTTAGGCGGGATACCAGTAAAGGTGACCAAACCATACCATATGACGGACCAGCAAAGAAACACTGCCATTGCAGAGAAAAACGTAAATAAAGGCAAACCCACTCCCACCCCCAAAACACCGCAACCAACCAAATTCAAAGCGGTAATAAAATTAACAGGACAAATGTCCAAGTGGGACACAAATACCCTAAACTATAAACTAAAAGAAGGTGGCAATAACATCACCAAAACATATAGAATAGGAACTAGAGCCAACAAATGTACAATAACAGTGTTAGAATCTGAAACACCACTGCAACCACTTATCCATATTGGCACAACTGGATCTCAATATAGGGCAGAACCTTACATTAACAAACCTAGGTTCTGCTCCAATTGCAAACATTGGGGACATTTTACCACCAAATGTACAAACCCAACTACCGGTAAATGTTTTAACTGTGGAGGGGCACATAAGGGAGAATGCAGGAGACCCAAACCCAAATGCGCCCAATGTAAAGGGACACACCCACCAAAGTCCCTATTATGTCCGGCCACAATTAGGGAGAAACAAATTGTAGGTTTTATGGATAGCAACCTGGTCGACTATAAAACAGCTAGGAAAAAACACCAATTAAATAAAATAAATAACCAAGACCACACAAATAGGACAAACATAGCAGATACAATCGAAATAGAAATAAACAAAATAGTAAAAGCAATAGACAACATTATGAATGAAACAAACAAAACCAGCAAAACACAGGATTTACAAAAAAAACTAAAACAAACCAAAGGCCAAATTAAGGCACTAATTGTAGCAAACGACCTCATTAGAAATGGCTGACACAACTAATGGAAATGTTTCTATATGGCAATGGAATGCTAGAGGAATATACACTAACTTAAATGAATTAAAAGTTAAAATAATTAACTCCAAAATTAAACCTGACATCCTCTGCATTCAAGAAACAAGGTTAACAAACAAAAACAAAACATTGCCAATTATAAAGGGCTACGCCCCAGGATACCTACAACAACGTAAGGAAGGATCGGGGGGAGGATTAGCCATTTATGTAAAAAACAACATAACATCTATAGAAATAGTACCTATAACAACAGAGGTAATAATTAATTCACATATAGAGGTACAATCATTAAAGATCAAAATAGGAAACAGCAAATTACAAATAATTAACTTTTATGACCCAGGGACTACTAACGCCCTTAGCAATGAACAAATTTTGATAACATTAACTACCCTAATCACTAGTGAGCGCACTGTCATATGCGGAGACTTCAATGCCCATAACAAGCTGTGGGGGGGGGGGGGGGGAAGCTGACGGACAAAAGGGGAAGGTTGATTGAGGCCTGGGCCAATACATCAACCCTAACCATATTAAATGATAGCGCCGGAACCCGACTAAACCCGATAAACGGCGCATTGTCCGCCATTGACCTCGCCCTATGCACAAAAACACTAGCACAAGTGGCTTAGTGGGAGGTGGATCAGTCTGACCCCATGGGCAGCGACCACTTCCTAATTATCACCACCCTACAAATGACAGTGCAACCACAGGTGCATAAAAACAACCCCAGGTGGAATTATAAAAAAGCAGACTGGGAACTATTTAAACAAATACTAATTAACGAAGATACTACCCAGTTAGAAACTAATGACACAGACCAATACTACGAAAACATCACTAATGTCATTAACAATGCAGCAACCAACAGCATTCCAACCACTAAATTCAAAGCATCCAAACTAAGTGTACCATGGTGGAATGACGAAATTAAAACAACCAAACAGGCTAACATCAGAGCACTGAATAAATTTAAACGATCCAAAGTCACTACGCACTTTCTGGAATATAAAAACCTTGATCAAAAACTCAAACAACTAATCAAACAAGCAAAGATGAAAACCTGGCAAGCATACTGTGGTACCTTGAACCACAAAACAAATTCTAAACAAGTGTGGGACAAGATAAGAAGGATTAGGGGCAAAAACACAAACAATACCCCTAAAATAAGTAATACCTCCAGCGATAAAGAACAAGCTGACTTATTAGCTCAACATTTTACTAGCATGAGCAAAAACAGTAACCATACCAAAGAATTTCAATTACAAAGAGCCATTGAAGAAAAAGCAAATCCTCAAATATTTCAAGACCTGGGACCTAAAGAATCCCCTTTAAACAACGAAATAACTAAATATGAATGGGACCAGGCACTTAAAACCAAAAAAGAAACTTCACCTGGGGAAGATAAAATAGGGTACATAATATACAAACAATTACCACCAAACATAGTTCATATAATAATAAATTTCCTAAATAAAATATGGGACACGGGAAGGCTACCAATAAAATGGAAACATGCGATAGTAATACCCATTTTAAAACACAAAAAAGATAGCCATGATATCAACTCTTATAGGCCTATATCTTTAACAAATAACATATGTAAAATCATGGAAACGATCATCAACAACAAAATCAAGTCACACCTTACTAAGAATAACCTTCTCTCAGAAAATCAATGTGGATTCAGAAACAAGCGCTCCACCACCGAACAACTAGTAAGACTTGAAACTGCTATCAACCTAGCATTTAACTCCAAACAAAAAGCAAGCAGAAACCTCATTGCGGTGTTCCTCGATCTCGAGAAAGCATTCGATCTAGTATGGACCAAAGGCCTTATAGCAAAATTAAATGATTATGGCATTACTGGACGAATGTTTAACTTTATCCAAGATTTTTTAACAAACCGCACAATGACAACTAGGGTAGGGGCAACTTACTCTGAGAAACACTCCCTCGAAAACGGAACTCCACAAGGAAGTGTACTCATCCCCACCCTTTTCAACATCATGATAAATGACCTAGATAAAAATATGGCAACTACCAAAGTAGAATTATCTCAATTTGCTGATGACGGTGGCCTATGGAGACCAGGAAACCCTTCCAACCACAAAAACATCACTGAAATCCAAACCAGCCTTAACAGAATTGGAAACTGGGCAAATCAATGGGGATTTAAACTATCGAGCCAAAAAACGGTAGCCGTACTGTTCACCCCACATAGAAAAAACATAAAATATCCCAAATTAACTATACAGGATAAGGAAATAAAATTTGTAAAAGTAGCGAAATTTCTGGGTATGTACTATGACCAACATCTAACATGGGCATACCACATAGATGACTTAGTAAAAAGATGTAGCCGGGACCTAAACTTAATTCAAAGCCTTAAAGGCACACAGTGGGGTGGTGACCAAGAAACATCAATAAAATTATATAGAGCCCTAATAAGATCTAAAATAGATTATGGATGCCAAATATACTCATCGGCTTCCAAAACACAACTCAAAAAACTGGACAAAATCCAACGAATGGCACTAGTAAAGAGCACCGGAGCTCTAAACACATCCTCGACAGCCGAACTACATGTAATAACGGGAGAATTGCCCCTACAACTGAGACGGCAAGAACTCATTTTAAAGTATACAGCGCGGCTGTCCACCCACCCCAAAACGCACCCCACACTCCTGGCCATAAATAAAACCAACATCCCATTTAGAAAAGGCTTAAAACAAAAGCTACCCATGGGAAAGCAAGTCCATCTATTAAAATCAATATTACCAGTGGAACTATTCCCATTAGAACATAACGTAGTGTACGAACACGAACCTTGGAACAACGTACAATCTAAAGTCAACACCTCCCTAACTCAAAAAGGCAACAAACAAAATCAAGAAATCAACCTCAAAATGGAAGCCTTAGAAATTATAAACTCTCAGTACCATCAATATACTAAACTATACACGGATGGATCCAAAATTACTAATCCATACAAAACAGCTGCAGCAATGGTCATACCAGAGCATAAAGTACAAATAGGCAGACGTCTCCCAGACTACTGCTCTATCTACACAGCTGAATTCTGGGCCATCCTAAAATCATTACAGTGGATTGAAGAATTCAAACCCAATAAGACAGTGATTATTAGTGACTCGCTAAGCTAAGTGTCCTCTCTTCAATTCAAACAAACACCACTAAATGTAGGGAAGATTTTCTCAATCAAATAAATGCCAAACTAAAACAACTTAATAACGAAAATAGTATTGTAGAATTCATGTGGATACCCTCCCACATTGAAATTAAAGGCAACGAAATGGCCGACAAACTAGCCAAAGAAAAACTAAGCGAACCAAATTTCGAGCCACTACAATATAGTACATCAGAACTATACAGTCTAATAAATACTCAAATAGATAAAAAAAATGGCAAAATGATTGGGATACTAGCACAATAGGGAGAGTGTTGTACACTACTGTTAAGGAAGTAAATAGGAATATCAAACCGCCCAAGGGCTTACCTATAGAACAAACAACCATAAATAGAATAACTATAGGCAAAACCAGGCTGGCAAACAGCATGGGAAAATACATAGGACCCTTTCCTCATAACATAAACTGCTACAATTGTAACACCCCTGAAGATCTCCATCATATCTTCAACAATTGTACCAAAACCAAACAAGAAAGGGACAAATTCAGATCAAAACAGCTAGAAATTAAAGCCCCCTATACATACCCAGAGATTTTACAAAAAACAAATACAAACCTAACAGGGACATATCAAAATGTGATAGAATATCTAAAAAAACATAGAAAAATAGATAAAATATAAAAACCATAACAACAATAAAATCCCAAAAAAGGACAGGAAGTGTAGGACCCTAAACGAATTACCAAGCAAACTCTTAAGGACAGGTGAGCTAAGCAACGGTTCGAACCATGGTGCGGTTTCTGGGCGCAACTATGGACAACCTTTGACGTGTCGCTTAACGGCCCCTGCTATTTGCGGCAAAGGCCCATATGTTGTCACTCGGTCACCAAGCCTCACGGTCCGGACCGGGGGGCGGTTTTCTGGGTGTGACAGTGAAAAACCCTTGACGTGTCGTTTAACGGCCCCTGCTATTTGCGGCAAGGACCCACTAGTCATCATCTAGTTGACCAAACCACATACCTGACCTCAAATTGAGGGAAAACTTAGGAAATAAGAATAAGCCGCACTAACCTGAACTCAAAACATCATAATAAGGGCTAAAAATGGTTTTAACATCCAAACAAAGTAGTATAATAGGACGCCATCAAAAAACAACAAAAAAAAAGTAGGCAGTAAGAACAGGCAATCAAAAAACCAAAAAACTAACACCCTACTCCACTCTCTTCCTCTACTCTCTTACTTCTAAACTCCTCCTAGCAATTACATCAAGTATACAGTGCAAATCCACATTATACCAAAACTAGGATAATGTAAGTAGCACAAATCAGTGAACCGAGACCGGTGCACATAAACTAGACAGGAAAATAGGAAAGGGCCCCAAATTAGATATATAAGGTAGTCTAAAAAAAACACCCAAAGACTATCAGGCCCAGCGACACAAGGTCGCAAACAAAACCAAACAGTAGAAAGTAATTACGATACGACCCCAAAATCTAGAACATATAAGGTAGTCACAACTCCAAGACTATCAGGCCCAGCGGCACAAGGCTGCAACTATAACTAAACGCAGAAAATTAAGTCAATAATAGGGCCCCAAACAGCGAATATAAGGTGACCAAAGCCCAAGGTCATCAGACACCGCAACACAATGTTGCACAGAACAAATTAGAATCAACAACTCAAATAAATATCACACAAAACACTAATTTCCAAAGAACATCACAAAAAGCACTGTATACTTAAAACTTAGACAAATAGCACAGAGTATATAAATAGGGGTTAGACTCAGGAAAGCAGCCTACCAAGCATGGCCCTTCGCCACGCCCACTACCTACTCCACCTGCTACAACTACACGTGCTTAGCACGTCCATTAGTAACCAATAAAAACGGATGGCATAAATATGAGTGTGTGCTGGAACTATTCCCACTCATATAGCAAGGCCTTACAATCACACAGTAGTAGCTCAAGAAAAAAAAAAAAAAGTAGCTCAATAGCTACTCAGATGTGACGGCCAAATTAAAAAGTGTTCCCTGAACACATAAACGCCTGCAGGGTGGTGGTTCTATTCCCACCCTCAGGACTAATTAAATAACCGTGTTTTGACGGATAAAACAGTGATAAGAGCCCTCGGGACGAATCACTCAAAACAAATATTCATCATCATCATTGACTAAATTTAGCCAGTGTAACATTTCTAAATTCGGGGTTGTGCTGAATGAAAATTGCAGTCAGTTTAATTTGCAAGAAATTAACAAATCAATAAGATTAACTAAAATTCCAATATGTACATAGTGCTGATTGCATCTAAATTCGGAGGATAAAGCTCGCGTCTCTCTCTCTCTCTCTCTCTCTCTCTCTCTCTCTCTCTCTCTCTCTCTCTCTCTCTCTCTCTCTCTCTCTCTCTCTATATATATATATATATATATATATATATATATATATATATACACACACAGTCTAACAAACATTTGTGGTATTTATTCACGCAAATACAAGTGTCATATGATACTAAATTATACTGTTTAAATACAGAGATTGCTTTTCGAATGTAAAATGTCTTCTGTATATCATTTGCATTTTTAAATGTGTTACTTGAATGTCTGTCAGTATTTGAGGGTCTTTATAAAAGTTTTATCTCCATTTTGTACAAGCTATTGTTTTGTTTTCTTTCTCACTTATAAATTGTATACTGTTTACTCCATCAATACAATTCATTGTTTTATTAAATGTCGGAAAACTTGTCTTGAAAATGAAATGTTATGTTATTGTGCCTAATCCGGCAATTAACGTATTTTACTCTTGTGCAGACGTGAAGGAAGAATACATCTTTTGTTTTAAAGATGTGAATCCCAAGGTAATTGTATGCGTGAAATAATAGATGAAGTATCTTGGCAACTGAGAAAAGAGCAGAAGCAATCGGAAACAGTATGGCTAAAGTTTTCCCTGGAAACTATATGAAGAAATATGATAAAGATTTTTGATGAAATTAAGTTCGAAATGTGTGTACATAAATGCTGCTTATTTAGTTTTCTTTTAGTTAAATAATTTTTAAACCAATTTTCCTGCGTGTGTTCATCGTTATGTCAGATGCATTGCCTATTGGATATAAATAATAATTAGGTTTGCAAAGTTATATATTTTTATGGTCATTCTAATTCATAAATATGATGCGTGCTATATTTGAATTACACCACCCTTTATATCGGATTTATATAAAATTATAAATAATAATTACTATACAGTATTGTAATGCTGGCACTGATGTATTGCTATGAATCAAACGCATATTAAGTACACCCAAGAATCCATACTGGTCACGTTACAGATCAAACACGCTCTCAAACAAGTCAGAGTGGGTTCTAGTTTCCCTTGTTTCGATGTTGTTGTTTTGTTTTTCATGGGATCTTCCAAGGGAGTTTTTCACAAGCAAATATACTGGCACTCTTTTGATACTTTTGTTGTGCTGCAAAATGGCGTGAAACCCACTAAACAAACGACAAACAATCTTCCATGCATGAAAATCAAATCAATTTCTATCAGTTATCCTCTATTTTCCAGTTGCATGGCGAGCCAAACATATTGAATGTATACGTTGTATCTACCTACCTCATCCTTACGGGACTAAGAACACATTATTTCCCCTTTCCCTACATATTATAGGAATAAATTTGTGTTGGTGATATAATGTTTGAAATTATTGTTGTAAAATCTGATATTTGTATACCTGCATTTATTCGCTGATTGGAAATAAAAGGGATAACCAATTAACGTATCAGTGGAGATTATAGAATAAATGTTTATTAACATAAGAGAGTAACGTGTATTACACATACGTTGATCAAAGACAGCCGCTCGATAACACAGTGCACGACCTTGAAAAAGTTTAGTGCTTCAGGTTGTAAATTGTCCGAAATATCAATATGTGTACTTGCTTTTTTTTAAGACAGCCATGTTGTCTCTAAACACTATTTGTCTTATATATAGTCATTCGTGCAGACATGTTTGTGCCTGGCTCCACGTCAAGTCAAGACTCGACATCTCATATGTTTCGAATGCATATGTCCGACTAGAAATTCAACTTCTATCTCTATGCCCATTAATATTGCGAAATTTGTATTGGGAAGTTTACATGACTGTTTCGATTGCAAGCAGCAACGGATTGTACTTATTTTCGATCTATTAAAATATTGTAATTGATTACTGCCTGTATCCTACAACGTTGTCTATATCTGGGTCCAATGCGTGACTTCCCATCAATTACAGCTGTTATTTTACGGTTTCGCAGCTGCATCTCAATCAATTTCAATTCCGCATTGAGCACGCGTTAAGATCTGCCATTTATCTTTCTTAAAAAGCTTCATTTGAATTTGACTAATCAGTCTGGTGATTGCTTCTACAAAAGTTCGCTTTTTGGATTCGTATTTCCCAAATACTGGTAAAGTTTATTATTGTACTTTAAAATGTAAAACGCTTACTTTCATTTAATATTGTACAATTGCACCAAAGTTCATTGGTATTTATAATAAGTTATATTTTTGCTTGGATATGGCAAATGAGCCCGGCGTATTTCTTTATGGACAATGATTGAAAAAATTTGCTTAGCATGTTTAAAACGGGACAGATAATTTCTTCATTTCATTGTTGTTTGTTTGTTGAAAGGTTGGGCATCAATATCTTTTTCAGTATTCACAATCACCAACACCCATCTACCCACCAACATTTAAAACAGTACCCGTTTTAGGTAATAGTTTTTCACATTAACACAGCATTCGTGTATCAAAAATAAATATTATTCTAGCAATGTAAAATCATTTCAGCCTTTGAAAGATGTAATCTTCTATCACAGTGTATTACAAGATCATAAATAGATTGACATCCTTGGGGCGTGGAGTAGCTAAAACAGCCTCGATGGTCGAAAGTGCTACAAACTGAATTCATTACGAATTCATTGACATATACGAGAAGAGATATTTATGAAAATTACAATTTAACGCAACTAAAACTTACATGGACTGTTTACAGAAAAGTTTGTATCAAAAACAGAAATTGAAAATCCAATATTTATCATGGTCACATATGGCACATTCATGTCGGCAAGGAGCAAATGACGTCGCTGGTGATAATTATAACCAGAAACCGAGAAGTACTTCATTATCTGTCGATTTTCTATGATATAGATCAATACACAGAAATGTAGGTTTTCTGCTCTAGGTGTGGACAACCACGAAAATTTACATGTATATTAATCAAGATAGTGCCTAAAATATATGATGATTTGCACAACTCAGATGGGAGGTGAGTGGGGCAGATTCAGACTTACAGGTAATCTATGTAAACAAATTAACAAGTCTTAGTAGCTTTACTTAATATTTAAACTCTTTAGTATTGGCCACTTTAACGTTCTTCAATGTTTCTTGGCTCTACGCGACACAGTATTTCCAAGATTGAATTATAGCACAGATGTTTATGAGGATCTTTAGATTTTAAGGAATATCTCAAGTAAATTTCTGAACTTAGAATATCAAGAAGTGTCGGTAACTATGGAAAACATCTGGCGAATTCCTCTTTACCAACATTGCAACTGGATGGGGACAGCAAACATATGTCAGACATATTTGCTAAAGTAGCATACATCTCTACTCGGAATTTCATTCTAAATGCATTCTACGTCCGTTGTGTTTTGTCACACATCCAGATCTCGTCGACTTAATTTTTCTGATTGTGGTTTGAGAACTTAATTTCGTATTTTTTATAGCTGGACTGTCATAGATTTTGTCCAAAACGTATAATGATCTGTGACAAATTGTATGATGGAAATCATTGCAATTTTATTCTTTAAGTTGGTTGATTTAACACTCGAGAATTTTAAGAATTATAGAGTTGCAAATGAAATTTGAAGCCGAATTAAATTATATATTTTCATCGAAGTCTCCGCTAAATAGGAACTCATCTCATTGGATCTTGAAAATAAGATCTTGAAATTTTCATAATCTTGAAGAATAGGAATTTTTAAAAATTTAAATGGAGTATTACTAAAACTAATCAAATTGAAATTCATGCCATTCACCTTGTCATCATATTATAAATCCATATTCAATGTTAAGTTCATATACCAATTTTAAACGTTGTAAATAATGAAATAATCATGCTATAGCCGAAATTGTATTACCGAAACGTTCAACCATTTTCGTTCCATCCACGAGCTCATGGGATCTAAATTAACTTTTTTATTCTTCCGGTGTCGTGGCACCGGCACATCTCTTTGGTAAAAATATATACCAGTTTCGATTCCAGGAATTATATTTTTAACATTAAATTTGTGGCCATTAGGTATACACTCTTGTTAATTTTTGAAGCCGACATTAGACACATATCAATATTATATACACGAAAAATATACACGTATATTTACACGTATATTACACTTATTAATATATATTGTTAATATCATGTTTACTGGATTTGTTTTGTTAATGTGCCGAACAGAAAACACACTACCATTGAAAGTAACATTTCATCTAGTGTTCGTATTATCCGATACGTTTGATTCTAATGCAGGTTTTTTTCTTTCTTTATTGTTTGTTTATTTGTGTTTGGTAGAGAGAGAGAGAGAGAGAGAGAGAGAGAGAGAGAGAGAGAGAGAGAGAGAGAGAGAGAGAGAGAGAGAGTATACATCTAATCATGTTACAATAGAAAACCATGAACAAGTTCTGACAAACTTTAATGGAACATTGGGATCGTTATCGAGTGAGTCAAACAACTACGAAAGTGTGGTTTACGTCAACTGTTTCTCATATTTCACTATCAAATTAATTCTTTATAAATGCGCAAATACTGCAACTGTGTTCGCTCTTATCGCAAAAGGATCATACATCAGGACACTGTAATTCACACGTGCATTGTTAAAAATCCAAATCACCATAGCTACACATGACTTCTCATAAAGAAGGAGGAGTGAAGAACGGCCACTGGCAATTGTACTGCCCATCTGAGCAACACCATTTTCATCGAAGATAAACAAGACTATGAGATCAAAGAAATCTGTTGGAGAAATAAGTTTGTAAGATGCTTTGACAATGATTTAATTAGTTTAGAAAGATTAGCAATAGCAAACATTAAGCTTTAACATATCAACGCTGGCCAAGCCTGAAACACGAATTCCTGTGGACAGAGATGTACAGTATAACAGTTTACGTAGTTAACACCTGAGAGACTTAGCAGTGTAAAAACACAATTAGCTTTGAAGGATTAACCAATGTAGGGATCGGGCGCTCTAATGCATAATATCTCAAGGTATCGTGCGTGGTTCAAAAATATCTTGGAACTAACCATAATCAAAACGTAAACACCAAAAATCTAACAAACGTACAAAAGGACACGTAGATACGAATAACACACACAAATGAATTAGTTCAGTGCCTAATGGTAGCGCAAGTCCAATACAAAAACGTTTAGTTTGTGATATTTCTAAAATTGTAAATTTCATATGGAAACTTGGTCACCAAATATGCAGGGATTTGTCGCCTTCAAATGGCAACTAAACCCCTCGGTTGATGCCTCCTAAACGCTAATAGCTTTAGGCTGCTGGTCCACACAATGCTGACTGATTCAATAATTTTTTTTATTTCAGTTCAATTCCTGTGATGCTGAATACATATAAACGACCATCTAATGGCTGTTATAAAGGTTGTATTTAGCTGAATAGCTTCTTAACAAAACCTATCCTATAATTTTAAAAACCGCTATAGGCAAATTCACTGCCACACAAAATGTATTTTATAACTGGACTCGATAAAAGGGTAGATACGCAGAATTTTCATCGTCAGAGGCAAACAATATTTAAAAGTCGTGAAATAATAAATATTACTGAAATATTTGGTTACTTAAAATAAGTAAACGGAATAAAGTAATGCTTTATAAAAGAAAATAACAAATAACTATTTCCCTAGAATACAAAGAGAAAAATGAACGAACGGTTTTACGAACAAAATCAAAATATATTTAAAAAATTGAAAATCACAACTATCAATAAAAAGTTCTAAGTTAATCTCAGTTCAAATCTCAATGAAAATATGCAGATATGGCAACAGACTATTGTTGAATCAGAGGAAATATTATTTCAGTTTTGAGTTCTCTATAAACTCCATTAATTTTATTTTATCCAAATTATCAGCGCACCTATGTATTTCCAGAGAAAATAATCACTTGAGTTCAATAATTTGAAGAAAATTAAATTCAGCACAAACTGCCCACAACATAATACATCTTAAAGTGTCAAATGTTTAAAGTTCTACTGGTAATCCTCTATCATAAAATTAGTTATAAGTCTAACTGACACGCAAAAATTATTCCAGGTTTGGTGTCAAAAGTTCATCATTCTGGACAAAATAGAAGTTTGTTTACCAATTAACACATACTTAATGATACGTAGTCCATGTATGACCTTCACTCCAATTAATGATTCATACTCTGAGAAAGAAAACAAAAATATTAAAAATGTTGTTAAACAAAACTGTCAATGTTTTTGAAGGTCAGCAACATGTTAAAATTCTAAACAATATAAAATCTAGTACACAATTATGCATTACAATATCATGTAATGGCAAAGAAATAACACTAATACAGAAGCAATAAAAATTAAATATACATAACACATTATTAATTGGAATAGTCTACAAATGAAGGTATTTTCACCCATGCGTATGGTCGTTAAAACGATTATTTACATTCCAGACAGAACAAGCTCGTTTGCCTTTTCGCACATTTGGTTTTGTTTTAGATCATTATTATTAAGCGTGATTTAGTTATTACGTGCGTCATCGATATGCACCTATTCATTTCGGTTCAATATTTAGTCGATTAATTAGACGACCAGATGAACAATCTTCAATTTAACCAGAAGCAAGATTTCAAGTGTCGCAATGGTTAATTCAGGCTGCATGTTAATAACCAAGAATGTTTTATATAAAATGTTGAGGTGAATTTAAACATCCATTGAAAATCCGATTATATGAATAACCGAAGACATAAACTGTTTGCAATATATTATCTACCTTCGTGAATTTCAAGTTTCAAAGAGTTCTGATTTGTTTTAATCTCCTCCGTTTTCATTTGAAAGAACGGTAATAATATCCACAATATACTAAACTAATTGTATTTTCCATGCGATATGTTATGATAAAATCTCTATTTAAAAGTTATTGATGTCCACATCATATTGAACGAAAAAACCTTGGAACAATATGGATGAATTTATGATCTATACATGGATGTCTCATCCGTAATGTATGACATTACAATAAATAGTAATTAAAATGTTATTAATCAAACAACCCTTACAAGCTACACTCATAAAAAGAATACACGAAGTATAGATGTCCAAAACAACAATGTGTAAGTAGTATTTCATAAAGAATCATCGTAAAAATAGACGTAACTTTCAGTTCAACGTTTCATTTATCTCTGTACCAAACACTCATTTACAAGAAACCTCAAATTAATTTTATTATTTTTTGTGTTTTGTGACAGATGTAAGAAGACAAATAGTGTATGATTTCGTCGATAAAAGAGGTTAAAATAAATAAAATAATATAAAGTTGTTTTCATGATCTCAAAGGATCAGCGGCAACTTTATTGTTTAGAACGACTTCATTACTAAAAGCAATAAATAGCAACATGTTCAAAGTTTCGACTGAAATCTCATTTCCGCTGCGTAGAAAATTCCTATTCCAATTTTGAAATTAAAAGAGTTGTTAAATTTTATGCCGCATTAAAGGTTATTTCTAGCTTTGTATTCTACAAATCTGCCAGAAAGTCTCGTGGTTTCATTGTCAGGAATCAGCTTCCGATGGGATAAAAGACAAAGAAACTACATATGATACTTTTTTGTGTTTATTTATGTGTTTGTGCGATTAAAAACGGACAATTAGTGTGAACGTTAGGAAACAAAAGCAGCGCAGTATCGTTGTTTACGCCCATTACCGTTTAGGGAAATTTCGTTCAAAGTGTAATTGATAAATGCAACTTCAATCTATCTGGATAAATCAAATTTGACTTGTGTGGAACTTAATATGTAGAATCTAGACAGATATTTGCTAATGAAAAGTAACGATCGTGCCCGTGAAAGTGGATTAATTGCTTTTAAATCAAGAGTTAAGCAGAATTTATAATAACCCGACAATTAAATCATGCTGCACTAAAGGTAAACCATAAATTTAAAATGACCACGTTGTAATAAAAAAGCCCATAAATTATGTTTCATATCTTGTTAGAAGTTATTTCAACATCGTCAATCAATCAACGGCGCAATCGTCTGATGTTTTCAAAACATAAGGAGAATATTAGATGAAGCATTATGCAGTTCAAACATATTTTAAAAAGAAAATGCATAGTTATGTTTTCTAAATTGCTGCGATTGCTTTGAAAATTACCAAATGTAAAGATATTACCGTTGTCGTAAGTTAGTTCATACTAGCAAAATATATCTGACAAGTTTCTCAATATTTCAATTTTCTCTTTGCTTAATGTCCTGTTCTTGGACATGCTCCTGATTTGTGAATATACGACAATAATTAATTAAATTAAGCAGCGCAAAAGTAATGGTACTTGCAACACAGAAATATCCCCCACAGCCCCCCTCTTACATATACATCGATACATGCTACGGGATAGTTCACAACTAGCTTTGAATTAGTCGCTTACTAGTATTTATGTGTATTTGTCAACGGAAATTTTGAAAGACATACAACGAAGACAAATATTTAATGCCAAAAAATGTTTAGGTTTGCTAAAGTGTACGTGGATATGTCTAATGGATACAATTATTAAAAACAAAAAATATTTTAGATACTGAGCTTAGTTTGGTCGATGCTCGAAAATTGTATATGCTTACTCCCTTTGCTTTGTTTTTTTTTCTGACCTTTGATACATGAAAATAACTCAAGTCAATTAAATAAATTAAAACATCCAAATAAACACAAATACATAGACGTGAGGATAATGCTTGAAAAACAAACAACAGAATGTTGATAACAAATGTACACAATAGCCAAATATGAATACCTTCAAGGTATTAACATAATTCTAAAATATAGGAATAGAAAGACAATGACGTTGCTCATGGCTTTACGGATGGTGCTAACAGTAGTTGTGATGATTCTATTGATTAATTGTCTTAATCGGAGGATACAGTGGAGACTTGCAATTAGTATGAACAATAACAAATGACCAGAATATAGAGGTTGAACAAGCATACATTAAGCCTGCATGATCCCTATATGATAGCGTGTGCTATGTCATTCAGATATTGAAAAACTATACAAAGTGTCAGCCACGTTATTAAATAATTACCGTATAGTTTTGTTATCAAAGGTACTCTTCATTTCTAAGAGTAAGCCTTAAAAAACCTCAGTGAGTTCAATGATAGATGCTTTTTCTCTAATTTGAAAACTTCGTTTCTGTGAGGCCTTGCTTCCGCTATGACCAATCCTTTTGTAAATTAATACTTAAGAATAATAGAACATAATGATTTTAATATTTTAAAAAAATATTTAAATCATATTGTGATTTCATGTTCATTGACATGCATCCTGCGTGACTATGACTATTTTGATAATTCAGATTGTAACTGTTTTTCGTGTGACTTAGTGTACCATTTGTATGTTTTACTTTGTGCCCTGCAATGTTCTGTTCATTTATACATTCTGAAATATACTACGTAGAAAGGCCTATATATACCTAATCAGGACGGTATGAAGAAAGAGCCAAATTTATAGACATAAATGTATTATTGGTTAGTCTTGATAAGCTGCTTTTTCTGTAAAACTAATTGTTGTTTATTGCGCTTTTTATTCTTGCAAGACACACGGTCCTAACTGTATGAAGAAATGAGGACCAGTCTGGAAATGGGTAAAACAAATTAAATTACATATGTCTATAACATAGGTACTAACTGTATGAAGAACTAAGGACCAGTCTGGAAATGGGTAAAACAAATTAAATTACACATGTCTATAACATAGGTACTAACTGTATGAAGAACTGAGGACCAGTCTGGAAATGAGTAAAACAAATTAAATTACATATGTCTATAACATAGGTACTAACTGTATGAAGAACTGAGGACCAGTCTGGAAATGGGTAAAACAAATTAAATTATATATGTCTATAACATAGGTACTAACTGTATGAAGAAATGAGGACCAGTCTGGAAATGAGTAAAACAAATTAAATTACATATGTCTATAACATAGGTACTAACTGTATGAAGAAATGAGGACCAGTCTGGAAATGAGTAAAACAAATTAAATTACATATGTCTATAACATAGGTACTAACTGTATGAAGAAATGAGGACAAGTCTGGAAATGAGTAAAACAAATTAAATTACATGTCTATAACATAGGTACTAACTGTATGAAGAAATGAGGACCAGTCTGGAAATGAGTAAAACATATTAAATTAAATATGTCTATAACATAGGTACTAACTGTATGAAGAAATGAGGACCAATCTGGAAATGAGTAAAACAAATTAAATTACATATGTCTATAACATAGGTACTAACTGTATGAAGAAATGAGGACCAGTCTGGAAATGAGTAAAACAAATTAAATTACACATGTCTATAAATTAGGTACTTACTGTATGAAGAAATGTGGACCAGTCTGGAAATGAGTAAAACAAATTAAATTACATATGTCTATAACATAGGTACTAACTGTATGAAGAAATGAGGACCAGTCTGGAAATGAGTAAAACAAATTAAATTACATATGTCTATAACATAAGTACTAACTGTATGAAGAAATGAGGACCAGTCTGGAAATGAGTAAAACAAATTAAATTACATATGTCTATAACATAGGTACTAACTGTATGAAGAAATGAGGACCAGTCTGGAAATGAGTAAAACAAATTAAATTACATATGTCTATAAATTAGGTACTTACTGTATGAAGAAATGTGGACCAGTCTGGAAATGAGTAAAACAAATTAAATTACATATGTCTATAACATAGGTACTAACTGTATGAAGAAATGAGGACCAGTCTGGAAATGAGTAAAACAAATTAAATTACATATGTCTATAACATAGGTACTAACTGTATGAAGAAATGAGGACCAGTCTGGAAATGGATAAAACAAATTAAATTACACATGTCTATAACATAGATACTAACTGTATGAAGAAATGAGGACCAGTCTGGAAATGAGTAAAACAAATTAAATTACATATGTCTCTAACTAGCCAGGATTGGGTGATAAAGAAAGATAGATTTTAGAACAACGAATCTTTTGAGCGCTTGCGTCTGACTCTTTGGTGGGGAATTGAAAATCCATGTTTCAAAAGCATGGAATAAGGGTACCAATTGTACAACACCCAGGTAGGCGAACATTTAGGTGTGGGGAACATTGCATTCACAAATAAACATCAACATTAGCTGTGGTTTTTGCATCATGTAATAGTTGTTCTTTCTGTAAAACTTAGCAACAGTTAAACCTCTTCGCAACATGTGAGATTACGTTTATTCATATCTAGATCATTTTTTAAAACTTTTTTTTATGATTTGTTTAAAACGTAGGCGTGCAATGATGTTTTATCTTAACTTCTAGTCAAAACAACCCGTTCTTTACAGATACCAAAGAGACTCTAGAGTTTCATTAATACCTCTGTTTCTCTTAAACCTGGTGTCAAATTTATTTCCTTATAATTGCTTGTTTTGAGAACTTCTTCTGTATCATTTAAAATCGATGACCATTATAGTTAGATTTGTGAGCTTAGTAATTTAATTTCTTGACACACCAAATCATTTACGTTATATTTTTGTAAAATACATTCTTAACATGATTAACACTTTAGAATAAGGATACGTTTCCAGTGATGTCAGAGGGTGTCTATTCATTTGTTTTGTCTTATTCATAGGTGCTTTTATTTATGTTCAGCTTTTGTGTACAATATGCTTAACACATTTGCGATCGATGTAATAAATAAAAACAACAACATTCATGGGTTATCACAAACTGTGACCACCTCTCCCTTAAATATAAAATAACACACACACACACACACACACACACACATACACACACACACACACACACCAAACCATCCCCTGTTTGATAATGGCGTTGGATACCGTTTTGACATTTCCATCGTAGACACACAATCCACTAATGTACCTTTGTGTTAATAACCTCGAATACATTGTAGTGAGAACTTTATTGATTTTGTCTTTAATTATTTGTAAAACTGTTCGAATTTCGAGATATGTTTCTATAAGAAAATTGTACAGTTGTTTATAAATTATTCTTATTAATTATACATTTGTGAGCCTTACAATATAATAATTGATTTTTATTTTGTCATTACGATTCACAGTAGTCTGATAAGCTAGGTCCTTTTGATTGTTTGGGTTCATTAAGTGAAGAAACCATTGTTTATGTCACGTTCACTAGCAGTATATTTGCTAAACAAGTATACCCAATGAGGGCTACATTTATAATATAACATCACTCAAACAAAAACTTCTCGTACAGTTTATAGCTATGAATGTAATACTGGACATTGCTTCAAATAAACGAGATATATATGCTAATGCTACAAGTAAAATGCAAATTAAACGAATAAATAAACATCGTCTACTTACTTATCCTGATGTGAAGACGTGAAAGCACCTTGAGAGAAATTCATCTGTGTCGGTATGTATTAATGTATACTACGAAATATGTACACTGTTGCAAAATGGAAGTTTTTTTCTTACGTAAAGCAGAAACAAGTTTGAACTATCGTAAAACAAACCTCATTATTATAATCACTCTTGCCACCACTAGTCTTGTTATCAACATCACCACCAAAACGCTACCACAACCACTAGCAGTAACATATACAACAATGAAGCGACATCATCTTTACTAACAAGATTAGCATACATATCATAGCGATGAGACGCATTAGGAGCAACACTCAAGATGGGAACACAATACCAGCGTTATGTTGCAAAAAATACATCACTTCAACCATCATCATCCCTACAGACTACCATATATGTCAGTAGAATTAACAGCGTTCAGAATTTCTCTCCCCGTTCTAATGTATATATAATGTATATTGCCTGGAATCCTAATGTACAAATATACGTACAGTCGCAATTATCGAGTCAGCAGCCAGAAACTTTTGAAATGTCAAGATGATGGTTGCCTTGGAAACAAATAAGACTTTGATTATAAGAAAGTAAGAATAAAACTCTTTTAAGTCCTAATCGATGGAATAGGAAAAGTGTTGTTATTAGAATTTGGAGATGTACGCATGGAGTGGAGAGCTTCATTTGCAATAGATGTTATACGGACCGATCAATAATGTGTTAAACGAGCCATATTAACTCGATTGCTGAAAGCAATGATTAACAACGATTATTTAATTAATTTAATTACAGACACCTGTGTATGCTGTTTCTATTACCACGTGATGTGTTGACAATATTAGGATACTTGATTCATCATCTCAACGCTGTAATGCGAAACATGAGGATATGTCATAACTGAGCTACTACGTCACGATGAAAGGTAGTGACTTAAACGAGATATGATCTGGGGATGGTTTTTTGATGACAACAAAAATTTCATGAATCTCAGTTTGTCTCCTGGTAGCGACGCTTGATGTTTGTGACACGTTTGCAACAACGCATATTAGAGTATGGTAGGTATAACGGAGCAAAAAGTGGATCTAAAGCTGATTTGCTGCAAAATTCAAAGTTGTGTTTTTTCCATATAATTTCCTACTTCTGTATGCATGCTGAAATATGTAAAGTTGTCCAAATGATATTAGATATCAGAGCAAGCGTATTGATTTTTTTGGGAAAATGTCTCCTTTAATATATTTCAGTGTAAATATCGTTACCAACTTCAATAATAGTTGCAAGTTTGATTGAGTTAACAAACAAGCCATTCACTTTGTACACACGCACAAAACCATTATGTTCCAATATAGATACACTTTAAGACAATACAATTATATTTTAAATTGGTCTGGGTTTCTGCACAGCATACACCATCGCGATATCAGTTAAATTAATACAATAGATGAATAACCTTCAGTACTGTAGGTTTCCACGAATCAGACCCAAATGTAACGGCATGCGTCTGTGTTGCTAATTAGCAGCGTATGTGTTGCTAATTAGGATGCAGAACTGGTATTCTTTTGCTGGCTACACCGATAAAATTGATACAAATCGCAATTTTAATACAGAACACAGTATCTAGTGTAATTCAAATAACAACGTTTTACGCACTCTTGCAAAATACAAATTTCAGACAGATGCATCTTTATAATCATACTTCTCAGTTTCTTGCCTCCTTTGGAGAGGATAATATCACAGGAATATATTTGCTGGCAGAATGACACCTGGATCAAACCGTACGCTTCCAGATGCCTTAAGCTCGATTTATAATGCCTTTGTTGCCAAGGTTTCTTCTCCAATATCGTTAGTGCATACTGAGACGGTTTGCTATATTCGTATGACAAAAACTCAGGAATTCTTAGGCTGCACTAATGGAACACACATATTACGATGTTACAAGTTGTTAGCAAGCTTCACACCGAACGATATGTTGATTATTACATCACAGTGTTAAGCTCATCTGTGCAAAGTCTGGTCCTTCTTTATGCGCTGTTTTGGATTTGATTTCAATTATTTGCGATTGATTGCAGGGTCCAGTCAATTTACTCGTCTACGAAAACACAGTGAAGATGGGCCAAGCTTTAAACGAGACTTAGTTAAACCAGTCATACCTAAGTTTAGAATCAATAAGAACATCATTCATATATTGTGTATAATACCACTGCGATGGCATAGTGGTTAAAACGTCCGCCTCTGATACGGAATGTCGTTGAATCGATCCCCGGCCGAGTCATACAAGAGACTTACACAAATGGTACTAACAGCTGCCTTACTTGGCGCTCAGTATTAGGGGCTTAGTGTTAGGACTGATCGGCCTGGTGTCAGGATAATATGACTGGGTGGGAAATTATGCTACATGTCTGCGGCATGATGCCCAGATACTAGGCATTATTATAAACTGTCAAACTGCTGACATCGTAGCGATATGACTGAAAAATTGTTAAAGCTTCGTTAGAAGTCCAAATCTCTCTCTCTCTCTCTCTCTCTCTCTCTCTCTCTCTCTCTCTCTCTCTCTCTCTCTCTCTCTCTCATGCACACACACACACACACACACACACACACACACACACACACACACATGCATATTGTTTATGCTGTATAAGCAGTTGTTTACGCATCCGCAAGACTACTAAAGGCTAGTTGCGTGTTAATTTTAACGCACTGTCCAACAATACCTGTTGACCTACGTAATGACGTCATTTAAATGGGCAGTAAATATGTTGGTTAATTAACAGTCTAAAATTCAGTTATGTTGTCAAATTCATTGTGCTGATGAAATGGAAGTTCGTCCACTAGCACCATGATTTATGTGATCCTGGAAACCGATGAGTGCAAGTTCCGAGCAAAAATAATGCAATGACAACGTTCTCAAGAATTTGTCTCCATAATTGTACCTTGACATAGCATTATTGTCCCTAATGCAGCTAATAAACCACTACAACTACTATACGCATGACATCATTCTAATCAGTCTTTGTTCCAGAATTACTTGATCTATATGTTCTTCACCATGCCAGTACTTATTAACGACTTTCGCTCTTGGCAAATGATCAAGACTGAGATAAATCACAATTTGAATTTGGTTAACAGTTGCTATTTTTAATTGAGATAACAACGAGTTTGACTCGCTAATTCAAACATGGCGCGTCAGATAGAAACCAGTTAAGTCCTATAATCAACAGACTATTAAATTGTTCAGACAAAAAGAGAACTATGTATGTATGTATGTATGTATGTATGTATGTATGTATGTATGTATGTATGTATGTATGTATGTATGTATGTATGTATGTATGTATGTATGCACGCACGCACGTACGCAAACACGGACAACGTACGTACTTTACGTACGTACGTATGTATGTCTGTATGTATACATGCATGCATATATAAATATATATATTCTTTCTTCATAAAAAATTGCATATATTTAATAAATGTCCTAAACGACCAATGCAATATAATTATACATAAAATTAGACAAACGTTAAGGACATTTCAAAAGGCTGTCATTTTTCCAAACAATAAATACATTACAACTGTATTTCCGTGCCACAAGGAAGGAACAGAGGAGTTAGAGGACTTTTTATAACTCCCCTTTATTAAACTTTTACTACGAATCAAAACCAATGCTGGACAGCATTAGATGGTATTTTCAAAATGTTCATATACATAACTACAGATAGTACGTACCTGTAATTAAAACATATTGCTAAAATATTTGTACCATAAATTAAATATATTTTTTCGCTTTAAAATAAACTGACAAAATAAGAAAAGCGAAGAAAATGAATTTTTTTTTAAAAAAATGGATCTGTTTAAATGCGACTTATCAGCATAGAGGGCGAACCATCCAACGTTTGGGAAAGTCGTTTTCCAAAACTCACGCCTTCCCGTAACTCCACTTTTTGGATGAAATTCCTCAACCCACATACAACTAATATATATATATATATATATATATATATATATATATATATATATATATATATATATATATATATATATATATATATATATATATATACAGGTACACACGTACATATGTATCCATGAACAAAGCATATGACTCTTAACAACATTAATCAATATATTGGTTTTGCAGATCGAATAATCAGGTTAAGTATTTCATCAGCCTGTGCTTTGTCTTTTTTTCCCAAAGGTAGTACTTATACTTGTTAATTTAAATGATCTGCATAACAGCATTTACTGTATGAGCACTGCAGAGTATAACTTGTAAACATCTTAATCACGTGACAATCAGAAAAAGAAGTGGGAAACGTATCTGCAGATGACATAAAAAAGAACATGGCTTGTATGGGATTCTTCAGATTCTTTTCAGAAATACAAGACGGTCTATAGGCAAAATTCCAAGTAATATTTTCAGCAGCAGATTATAAGATTTGGAAATTTTCAAGTTTTATTTTGTAACAAGAGAGATGCATGCCAATTGTCATCGACCAAATTGCCAAATTCAAAATTCAATATTCTTCCAGAATTTGATGCTTCATTGTTTTGACATTTGTATATATTTAATGAAGAAAGTTTCTCGAGCATGAAATGAAGAAACTTTGCTCGGTTGGTACATTCTTCATTAATTTTTATGAGAAATTCTTGCGTGGAACTCTCATAAATGATAATGACGAACGGTCAGGAAGAGAGAGAGAGAAGAATGAAGCAGCAAGGTAGGAATCGATTGAATGTGCGAGAGGTACTGGAATCTGTAAGAAGAAATGCAAGAAAAGTTCTTCGTGTGAGTGGAAACAAAGAGTGATCTAATAGACTGGGGCGAGGGTTATATCTAAATCTGCGTCCAACCGCATTACCAAAAATGGTAACCTCTCTGCCCCAGGATTAACTTGCTTCCACAACACAGAGAACAGTCATTGCGCATCTTCGTTTCTAAAAGTCGTTCAAGAATTCCTTTACGTCATGGAATTTTTCTACCTGATCAGCACCTTTTGCTGGAGAACACGTGAATTATGCGTGAAAAGACGGCCTGACCATTATTTAGTTACAAAGTTAACTTAACCTAAATGTATGGATGCTGGCATGATCTCTAACATATATCTTTGTAGGTCAGCTTGTCTTTGACCAATATATCTTACAAGCGATGTTAACTTAACCTACATGTATGGATGCTGGCGTGATCTCTAACATATATCTTTGTAGGTCAGCTTATTTTTGACCGGTATATCTTACAAGCGAGTTTTTCCTAACGTACTGTATAATGCTTTACCTATTGAATAGTGTATAGTACACAACTGTAAAGAATGAATTTATCCCAATATACTTTAGCATACGTTTTACTTTCAATATTATTTTAATGCAAATAACTTTAATAACCCATTTTAGAGAAAAATTCCAATCATATAGAATCTACTGTAAACAAATGTCGTAACAATACCTCCTGGTTATTTGAGCCGAGACCCCGAGGCGCGATAAAGTGAAAAATTTCAATCATAAAAGTAAATTGAAAGTTAAAGACAATGAAATACAATGTTCAAAGAGAGTGTGACATTTCGTAAAGTTCAAAAATACAATGTGAGACTCTACATAATCTTCAGGGAAATACTAAAAAAAGACAATGAGAAAAACTGTACAATTCTTCGTAAATTTAAGAAAATACACTGTGCACAACACTGCAAAATGTTAAGTAAAATGCAACAATACAATAAGAAAACACAGCAAAAGAAATGTACTGTGTCTAAGAAAGGAAAAAAAAAAATACAATGAGTACACAAAAATACAACCATGATACAATATAATATTCATGGTAAAATTTCCCAAAAATTTTATTATGCGGGAACACTTGCACATGTTCAGTTGGGGTATATAATAAATACAAACACTGCAATTATTGAGTAATATACAAAAATTACAATAAAACATACATGGTAAAATAGTGGCAAAATTATTTCCAAAAATGCATGGAAGTCTACTGCCAACTATTTGTAAAAATGTCCAATACATCATTAAAAGAACATTTCGTCCGTCATTTGGAAAAATGTCCAAAACATGATTAAAAAGAACAGATCGTCATGTTGACGGTATTGATAAAATACAATGAAAAGAGCAAGACACAATTTTTTTTTTTTTTTTTTTTATATATATATATATTATACTCCAAATAAATCATAACTACGACTAGTGTCGTCAGGCGAATTCTCGTCATGACAAGTTGATAATCCAGACGATTGTCGTCAAGGACATCCGAACTGCAAGGCACTCCTTTGTGTTGTTTGTGTTTTGTAGGTTCGGGTTTTTTTTTTTTTTTTTTTAATTGTCTGTAGGAGGAAGTTTGCTTTCTTTTAATTTCAAATATGTAGGTAAGGCAGAGATTTATGGGAACATACGAATTCTCCCTGGATATTTGAAATGGGGTGTATAGACATCAGGAGAGGGGTTATTTCGTTGTTCCCGATGC
The DNA here is from genome assembly GCA_029339505.1 of Unio delphinus. Classification (NCBI taxonomy): domain Eukaryota; kingdom Metazoa; phylum Mollusca; class Bivalvia; order Unionida; family Unionidae; genus Unio; species Unio delphinus. Next base: position 16,764,621 of record JAQISU010000087.1, read on the forward strand.
TGAGTGCACCGTGGGCACACACACCCTGGCCTCACACGTTTAGCAAAGTACTCTTTCAAATTGTGAGCATCTCGCCACATCTTTTTAAATTTATGGTATGGAATCGTGGGGTCATGTAGTAGTGTTAGCGGTAATTTGGCGTTTCGAATGTACAGTTCCGCCAATCCAACATAATTATGTTTTAGGAGTTGGTGAATAAATCCTAAGAATTTTGGAATCATATCAGTAGAGGGTATATGTCCAGTAAGTAGTTTAGCTAAGGTTTCCTCTGTAAATAAGAGGTATGCTGCTATATTAACAGCTTGAAATAATGAAGTAGGATTAGCATACAGAATCGTGCCCTTTTCTATTGCTAGGAACAAATGTTTTGTTACGTTTATATTAAATTTGTCCATTTGGAAGGGTGCTTTCGACCATCTTGGAAGTGCTTGTAACATTGGTGAAATGTTCACTACTTTTTCAAGAGTAGGGGATTGTAATACAATGGTTTTGTTGGCGCCAAATATGAAAGTGATGGATTCTTCCATTTGCATGTTTTAGTTTGGTGTTTTGGTTTTGTTTTTCTAATGTAACTTGATGTGTTGGTGTGAAGTGACCTGTGCCTGGCGAGGTCGTTATGATCCTGTAATGTTAAAAGAGAACGAATCAATTAATTTTTTTTGTAAGACAACAAAAAAAATGTAGTAAGACAACATAGTTGTCTAACATAGTTAGTACGTGTGAATTGTTTTAGTTTCACGCGGATGTTAGATGTCTTTATATATGTGTATAGATGTGTTGATATAAGTTGGGGGGTATTATCATTCTGAGTGCTAACTCTGGTATGCAGATATATACGTATTTATGGTAAAATAGTGTAAGGTGGTAAGGAAGGGTATGTTCGAGGGTGACATTCAGGAACACTTCCGTCAGGGCGTTGTGGAAATGCGATATCGTGATGTGTCCAAATAACGTGAGCCGAGAAGGGCTGGTTAAAAATTGAACGAAGTTTGAATGCAGATACCAGATCGATACGGAACGAGGTGGGCATTGTCAATTCGGAGTTACCATTTACTTGGGTGAGCTTAAAATCTGTCCATCGTACATGTAGTCGTGGGCAAAGATAACCAGTGACATGAAGATTATCGATCATGGATGGTCCGGTTATGTGCCAGTATGAGGGACACAAGCTAAGCTGAAGAATATCAACCATCACGCATTGAACTCCAGTGGTGATTTCGAGACGGAGTTTAGTTCGAGCATTGGGGTGTGATATCCATTTATAGACTTGTACAAAGGCGATTGTAAGAGTCATGATTGAGACTGAAAAAATCAAATGATCCCAAGTGAGTACATCAGAGATAGAAGCAAACCAATCAGGAGTGAGAGTCGTAGGTGCAATAGTATATTGGAAGTGAACTGTAGATTGTGCCTTTGTCGCATGGGCAAGCAAAAGTGCAGTTGACAATGTTCTAAAACGCCATATAAGCCAGATGGTTGCCAAGGTGTTGAAAATAGACAAAGACAGACTAGTGATAGTCATGACGTGTAGGGTATCAAACCAGGAATCGTTATCAATCGAGATTTCACCACTTAGCATTGTTTCTGCCAAAGACGAGAATATTCTCTGATCACTCTTAGCACGTGCAGCTACTTTTTTGAGACTTAAATCGATCTCCTTATCTGTAGCGAAAAATTTTGACATTTGGTGCTCGTATAATTTGAACTCTGGTAAAGAAATAGTCAGGGGATGGTCAAAGGATGTGTTACCTAAAATTGCGGCTAAATGAGTAGAATTAAAAAATTGTTGTAAGAGTGCTAAGTTGATTGGGTGAAGTTGAGTAACTTCTGTTGAGTTGTCGGAACAGGTCGTAATATGTCCGTCATAAGTCATGGATGTAGTAACAACTGCACAGTGACATGGAATATTCATAATACAAAAACGACAACCCTTAATAATGCGACGTTGACCTTGACATTCGAGTATTATTTCATCCATAAGGTAAACTAATATTTGATTTGAGGAAATATCAAGAATATGCGGTACAATGCGATTTGTCATAAAACGGAAGTTACATGTCTGATGGATAGTATCCTTATCATTTAAAAATAGACTATTGACACATTCAGGCTGAGAAAAGGGTTTGAGTGTAGGACGGATATTGCAATGTAGGATGTCCTTACCTGTACATTGATGTAAAGTCGATAATGCTAGTGTTGTGTAAAATTGGTGGTCGTCAGATACAAGTAGTATGTCGGGTAAGTCAAGTAATTGTGTAACGTGTGTTGAGGATTCATTAACTGGAACCGGAAACGATTGAATTCGGAACGTCTCGAACGGTCGCAGGCGAGTTGAAATCGGAATCTGTAGCGCAATGTATAGACTACTACCTTTACGTGTTGCTATGAATGAACCGAATTGATAATAGTAACGTGGATCTGTTGGCGTGACGGAGTAACCTGGATAATCGGAAGACATAATGGTTTCGATTTGCCTGATTGATTCCGCGAGAACATGGGGTGGAATCAGTATAGGTAGTAGTTTACCTGCTGCTAGTTCCGCTGTTGCGATTTGTAATTTCTCTAATTCATGCCTAATTTGTTCAGATTCGAGCATTTGAGCGGTAATAACTTCTTCTGCTTTTTGATATTGTTGGCGAATATTTTCTTCATTTTCAACCATCACCTTTCCGAATAACTTGAGCGCTTTCGAGTTTTGACCAATAGCCGTTAACATGTTATTAAATCGATTATCGACTTGTGAGATATAGGAGGAGAAATCACCTCCATGTCTAGCAAGAGCACCGAGAAGTTTATTATTCTGTCGCGTCAGCATATTTATGTGACTTGCTAATGTAGCAACGTCTCCCGTTGTGGCCAAACCGAATAGGTTTTTACCTATTTCACCAATAAAGGGCAGAATTGCTCTTTTGGACACATTTGAAGGCTGGAAAACACCTTCTGGAATCAACTCATTAATTAATGAGATTGTTGTGTTATACTGTGTATTCATTATCAGACGTATTGCATTTAAATGTTGAAGGAGTGAATTGGTGTAGGTACATCTTACATCTTGAGTACAATATTGTATAGGTTCTACTGAAATATTCTCTGGAAGCTGAATTTGAAAAGTGTGGATCCACTTATCGGCTGAACAATATACTGGTGAGAGAGACTGGAATATAACTCCATAGTTCAATCTTTGCTCATCTACTGCGGACCCTGGATTCAGAGTGAGGAGAAGTAGTCCTACGACCCAAATCCACATTCCACTCATACCTTAAAGAAAAGAAAGAGTTTGAGAGAATTTGCGCGCAAGACAGAAGAAGAAGAAGGAAGAAGGCAGAGGAATTGATGGAGTGGTGTAAAGGACTAGAATTATCTCTCTCACTAATTGTGCTCTAATTTTCGTATTGATTTTAATAACGAAATATTCTACCTCGTCGGTTGCGACGTGTATTCGGTTGTGTGCGTTTTTTGTGAAATGCTTCCTTTAATGCCTGAGAAACATTCTCTGCTGGTTGCCATGATGGCGTGGAGCCATCGGTCCATTTAACCAAATAATGTTTCTTGCCTGAAATCCATTTGGATTTCAAAAGTTTATCAACTGAGTACCATTCTGTACTATCATCAGTTGGTGCTTGACCATTGCTAGCTTGGTCATGTGGTGCCTGAGTCGAATGCGGGACTGACTTGGCTGTATCTGGTGTCGGGGGTCGATAATCCCTAGGATCTTTATAGTGCTTAAGCCTGTTGGCGTGTACAAGTGATTTCATTTCCTTATTGTCGGAACAACGGCGTAGTCTGTATGTGTCATTTGGACCTAAGTGAGTGATGTAATACGGACCCTCCCATCGGGGGTAGAGTTTTTTTGATAATCCTACGGGTATAAGTGAGATTTGTAAATGTACATAATCTCCAACATGAAATGACGGTTCTTTTGCTTTCTGATCAAACCTCTGTTTGCTTGATTGTTGTGCTTCACGGGTGTTTGTTTTAGCTAATTCTTGAACTATTTTTAATCTTTGAATTAACTGATCGATGTAGTGTTGTGTTTGCGTCTGGACAGTTTCTCGAGGTGTAAGAGACACATCTAAGGGTAAGGTCATTTCTTTCCCAAAGACTATGTAATAAGGTGAGTATCCAGTTGAATTAACTGCTGGACTCATTCGGAATGCCATCATTACACTGGATAAGAGCGACGGCCAATCATCTTGGAGTGGACTGCAATACGCTCTCAGGGACTGCGCAATTACGCTGTTAAGACGTTCACACGCAGCATTAGTTTGAGGGTGATATGAACTAGTATGATGCCGTGTGACTTGAAATAGTTCACACAGTGCTAAGACAATCTGAGACATAAAGTTTCGTCCACGATCACTGACAAGTGTTCGCGGTGCACCATAACGTGTGAATATTTCATTGTACAAAACATTGGCAATTTCTGTTGCTGTTTGAGAACGTAAGGGAAATGCTTCACACCAATGTGACAAACTATCTGTCACTAATAAGATATACTGGTAACCTTCCTTACTTTTTGGCATACACAAAATATCCATGTGCCACCGAGAAAATACGTCTTCTGGAGGCAATGGGTGTAATGGGGCCTTCCTTGCATTTGTGTCTCGTTTAATGAGCTGACATTGGGAGCATGATGTAATGTAATCATACACATTTTGATACATTTTGGGCCAATAGTATTTTTGTTTGATAGCTTGATATGTTCTTTGAACACCTAAATGACAACCTCCTGCTTTTGAATCGTGATATGACAAAAGAACATCATGTCTCAAATTTGTGGGTAGAGCAACTTGTTTTATGAGTTGATCTGTAGAAGTTTTGTGTTTTGTTCGAGGCTGAAAAAAATGATGTAAAACACCATTGATAAGTTCATACTGACTTGCTTCGTATGGAATAGCTTTTGCACGACGAGTATTTTCTGGTAATATTCCCTGCTCTAAGTAAATATACATATCCTTGAAATCTGGGCATTCGCGCTGATATTAGGTAATGTCTGGTACTTCGGTAGATTTACTACTATCATTTGTATCATCACTAGTGTTGATTGCAGATAAGCTTGGAAGGTTGTCTGCAGCGTAGTACAATGTTATTTCTGTTATTTCATTCTGACTAGGGTGAACAGGTGGTTCTGATTGAGCAGGCTGTGAGTCTGTGTAGACGGAAGATTTTTTTGCTATAGTGTTGTCAGTTCTGTCATACTGTCGTCTTGATAAAGCGTCTGCGCTTGTGTTCTTATGGCCTGGCGTGTAAATAATGTCAAAATCGTATTCTTGTAAACGAAGTGACCAACGAATTAATCTGTTTGAAGTGTGTTTAACTTGTTTTAGCCACACTAAAGCTTTGTGATCTGTAATAACAGTGAATTTCCTATGTGATAGGTAAACATGATATGTTCTGATACCTTCCAAAACAGCTAAACATTCTTTTTTTTTTTTTTTTTTTTTTTTTTTTTTTTTTTTTTTTTTTTTTTTTGTCTTTATTATTGAACACAAGGTATCAGGATTTTACATATTCCCCTACATCACCACCTGACCTGGCGTATGGGGCATGATCTTAAATTCTTTTGTGTCCTGATCTCTACATGTGTTCCCTACATAACACACGCACACATGCACACACAGACACTTACTTACAATCACAATTATTGTACACAAAGTCATACTCGCATACAAACCCCAAGATGCTTGAAATTGCATTAAAAAGAAAATAATAAATATATAAATTTTAAAAGTAAAAATAGTAATAATAATAATAATAATTCATGTACCAAAAGTTGATAATAGGGTCCACTTTCTTTTAAACTCGTCACTGCTGTTATTCACTTTGGCGACATATTTTTCCAGCGTTTTATATGATAAAACACAATTTTTATAATAGGCAAGATTTGGGCTTTTTGATGCACAACGTGATCTGTATATAACATATTTTGCAAGCAAAATTAGGAAGTTGATAAGATCGTCAAAGTTGTTATTTCCTATAAAGACATCTTTTCGTGTAATTCTAAAATTTGGGTCATAAGTTTGGATCCATTCTACCAACAGTTTCCAAAAGTTTTCAGTAACTAAACAGTCATAAAATAAGTGCTCAATTTCTTCTATTCCCTCATTACAAAAGGTACATTTATCATTATCACTTAAATTAATCTTTTTTAGAAACTGGTTTGTGGCAATATTTCTGTGGAGAAATCTAAAGTTAAAGCTAATCAGTTTTGTGTCTTTTGTACAAAATCTAGCCGAAACAAAAGAGTTGGTCCATTCATTTGTACCAATCGCACACTTTAGCTGTCTTGACCAAGTTTCCTGTTTACCATTTGGCTTTATTATTTTGGTTCTTATCAGGTCTTTATAGATAAATTTATTCTTTGCTCTTACCCTAAGGAGAGATATTTTGTCCAAAGCTACAAGAAAACTATTTCCACTTTCATAGAAAGTTTTAATTTTCTTTTTCCACATCACAGAGATCTTTGAAATAAGAGCAAAGTACTGTATGAAATTATTTGTTTTTGTTTCTTGTTTTATTTCATCAAAACTTAATATAGACCCTTGTGCATCAAAAAGATGTTTAATAATTACAATACCATTTGTTCTCCACCTTGTGTATGATTTAAAATTATCTACAGTCACTAAATTAAGAATATCTTGAGACAAGTATTCATTGACAGTAGATGGTTCATTTTTCCATTGAGATAATGCATAAATAACATCACGCCAAAAAATATTTTTAATTAATTTAGAGATTACTTTTAATTTAGTTTTTCCTAATGCAAGTAACAGCATACCTCCAAATTTTCCAAATATTTGTTCAGAAACCAGTTTTTGCCATAAGCCATCTTCGTTTATTAAGAGGCGCCTAATCCAGGTAAGTTTTATATAACACACAAATGAATGCAAGTGAATCATATTTAATCCCCCTTCCTCAAAAGAAGTTATAAGTGTGTCTCTTTTAACTCTCTCAGTTTTACTGCCCCAAATAAACTGGAAAAATAATGTATTCAGTTCCTTTTCTATATGGGGTGGAGGATTTGGCAAAGCTGCAAAAAGATGAATGAATTTAGGCAAAAGCAAGGACTTTATCAAAGTAATTTTTCCAATAATGGATAAATTTCTTCTACTCCACCAGCCAAGCAGTTTCTTAACTTCCTTTAACTTCATCGAATAATTAAGCTCTACCATATCCTCCAAGTTCAAAGAGAAATATACTCCCAGCAATCTAAAATTGGACATTGACCAGTTAATATCAATTTCTGGACATATTTTTTCATTATAGTATTTTTTGTTTCTAATCCAAATTGCTTTCGATTTCAAAACATTGCAGTGCAGACCTGACACCAAAGCAAAATCATTTAAAATCTGCATGGATGTCCTCAAGGACAAATGAGAACCATCCAATAATAGAAAAGCATCATCAGCGTACTGCCCTAGTTTGAACTCCATTTCATTATAAAAAATGCCTGTAACATCTGTGTTTTTCTTTAGTTCTGTTGCAAGAAGTTCAATTCCTATTATAAAAAAGTAGGGTGATAAAGGGTCTCCCTGGCGACAACCTCTCTCCAAATTAAAGAATGGGGATAAATGTCCATTATTAATAACACAACTTTTTGATTTATTGCAAAATAGCCTGAACCAGTGACAAATTGATTCTCCAAAGTTAAAAGACTTCAGAGAAAACCGCCTAGGTCTTTCCAAAAGAATTTGTAGAATTCTACCGTAAATCCATCAGAACCAGGGCTAGTTTCATTTTTCATATTTTTTAGTGCTAAACCACATTCCTCAAATGTTAACTTACCTTCACATGAACTTCTTTCAAAATCTGAGAGTTTTTTATCATGGTTAAAAAAGTGGTTAAGCGTTTGAAATTTACATTTGTTTTTACTCTGGTATAATTTTTCATAAAAGTCTTTCTGTTGATTTAATATTTCTTTTGAATCTGTTACCCTTGTTCCATCTTCCTTAGTTAACTCTTTTATTGTTTTGTTTGTGTAATTTCTCTTTTCGAGATTAAGAAAATATTTAGAGTTTTTTTCACCAGATTCATACCATCTTGCCTTAGATCTTAACATTATACCTTCCACCTCTTTTTTCCTCATTTCTTCTAATTCCGCTTGCTTTTTGTTCAATTCTTTCATCGTAGTGGGGTTATTATTTTGATTCATTAAAGCATGTAAGGTATTTATTTCAGCTTCCATTTTCCTGAGATTTTGTTTTTCCTGTTTTGCTTTAGCTTGTGAATACATAATAGATTCTGATCTTATTTTCATTTTAAGGATTTCAAAAAACAATTGATCATTACATGTTAGTTTCACCTGAAGTGGGTTTTTCTTATCACCTTTACAATAATATTCTTCTACTGTGTTGGTTATACATTTTTTTACCAATTGAATATATTCATTTTGCTTTAATAGCTTTGAATTGAATTTCCAGTATCCAGGACCTCTCGGTGCTGCAGATATAGACAATTTGAGTGTTATTGCTGAATGATCTGTTTTATAGCCAGGAATAATAGAGACGTCTATACAATTTGAAAACATGTCCTCAGAGATTAAAAAATAGTCCAGTCTACTCTGTTTCACAGGGCTTGCCTGATGCCAAGTAAATACTCTACTGTCAGGATTGACTGTTCTCCAAGGATCCAGTAAATCTAGTTGATTCTTGATGTCCTGGACTGCTGCTCGGGCCATGGAGTGTTTATCATGCAAGATATTATAAGAGTCAAGCTCCATGTCCTGAACAACATTCCAGTCACCACAAATAATAACAGAGCAATTTTCAAAATTTATAATATCCTCTTTCAATTTTTTAAAAAACTCAGCATTATCATCATTATGACCATATAGATTCACTAGTGTGAATCTCTGTCCATTAACTAATAAATCTAAGAGAATGTATCTGCCCTGACAATCACATCTGTTTCTAAGAATAAGAAATTCAAAATTATTTCTAAACAGGATAGCAACACCAGCACTACTGCTAGATTTATGGCTAAAAACACACTTATATCCCCATTCAGCCTCCCAATACTTCTCAGTCTCAACTGTACTATGTGTCTCTTGTAAACATATAATAGATGCTTTCTTTTGTTTGACCCAGCAGAAAATATCTCTTCTTTTGTGATCAGAACTATGTAGACCCCTAACGTTCATTGACAAAATTTTAATTTGATTATCCATTGTTAAATCTTGTTTTAAGTAAAACTTTCACAGGGCTCATATAGACATGCATCACAAAACCATTATCATGAAAAATGCTCACATACACCTTGGGACACACTCTCACACACATAACCACATAATGCTTAAAAAATCGATAAGTGTAGTGCAGTGTCATGCACCATTGGGTAGATATATAATGTTGCCCAATATAGTGATACATGAACTCTGTTCTACGCTGGAATGTTGGTATAATTAGTAAATATAAACATCAATACAGTATGGTTGAGAAATAATACTTTTTGTCCATCGATTCAAGATTGAAATACAATGTGCATATTTCAAAATTTTTGATACAAGATTATAAGAACATTCTTACCTATTACAGGTTTTGTCCTTTTCCGAAAATTACTTTTCTAATTTAAATATATATAATTAAAATTAAAACTGTGCATATCCATTTTGGAACAAAGTTCTGTACCTCCAAATGTATCCAGAATCAATATGGAGAGAAATCATTTTGCTTATAAATTGCGATTTAGTGTTTCACTAATGTCGTCAAAAAGGTCAAATTTGTACCTTTTTCCCACTTTTGTTTTTGCATACACACTGCAATTAAAGTACCAGGCAGATTCAATGTTTGGATGGGAAGTTAATCTATTTATGAGACCCATATTTTGTCTAGTAACATCTTCCACTATTCTTACATTACATTTGTTCTTGAAATCCCTTTTCCTCTTGGCGATGTTAACTTTGGATTCTGCATTCCAAAATTTCACAATTAATGGTTTAGGGACACCATTCTTCCCAGGGATCCGATGTATTGCGAGAATATCTCTCTCATCTACCTCATGACCTGTTACATTCTTCACCATCTCTGCAAACTTTGCTCTGACATTTTCATTTTGTGATTCAGGCAAGTTGAAAATTTTTATGTTATTTTTTCTTGAGTATTGCTCATTGTGGTTTGCAATCTTCAGGGCTTCTTTGGAACAATCTGCATTATTTTTCATTTCTTCTTTTAGTTTTTCACTTTCTTTCTTAGAATCTACTAATTCTTCTCTTAACTGATTATTTTCGAAGTTCATTGATTCTATTTTTTCCTCTAACTATTTTGTTTTGTTAACAATTTGTTTGTCCACTTCTTTCATCAGTTCGATTTTCAGTTTCTCAAACAGCTTGGATACTATGTCGGACACTAATCCACCTAATTCCTCTCTGGTCACTAATAAATTAATACTAGTTTTTATTTCGAGTAGATCCCTCTGGATTATTTCAACACAACTCACCTCTTCATTAGTAACAGTCGAATCCCCTGACTGAGAGCTTGTAGTTGACCTTGTTAGTGGTTTACTGGTTTCCTTCCTAGCACTCTGAAAACTACTATTCAAGGTAGACTGAACAGTTTTCTTTGAATTGCTCATTTTGTTAGTTAAGAGAGTTCAGCTCACTTATTGTATTCTAAACTGTCTCAATGAAATTGTGAGCAAGTATTGTAAGTTGTGCAGATTAATGAGTATGAGGGTCTTCTCAAAAAGGTGTAAATCAACACCAGGTTACACAAACCATAGAAAAGAGACCCATTTAAAAAAAAAAAAAAAACTTTCACAAAAACTACAAATTCTGCAAAAGACACATAATCCACAGATGAAATGGAACTATAGATTCAAGATAAAGAACTTCACATAGATGCTCGACCAAAGATGAATCTCTACATCACACTGCAAACTGTAAATATCACCAACATTTTGGGAGAGATTTTCTTAGCTACTTTCACTGGCGGCCATCTTGGATCTCTCAGCTAAACATTCTTGTTCAGTAACTGACCATCGTTTTTCAGCGTCTGATAGAGCTCTTCCACCATAAGCGATAACATGTTCCTTGTCATCTGTCCCTATCTGAGACAAAATATAGCCTAAAGCTGTGCCGCTAGCATCGCATGTGAGCCTAAATGGTTTATTGAAATCAGGATAGGCTAAGATAGGTGCTGAAGTCAAGGCTGTCTTAAGTGTTTCAAATGCTTTTTGACACTTGTCTGTCCAAAGGAATGGATTGTCTTTTGTCAACAATTTATTCAGTGGTGCTGCTATGTTAGAATAACCGTGAACGAATTTCCTATAGTAGTTGCACAAACCTAGAAAACTTCTAACATCTTTCTGTGTTTTAGGAACAGGAAACTGTGTTACTGCATTTATTTTAGATTCGTCTACTTTGATTCCGTTTGTTGAGAATTTATGACCAAGGTAGACAACTTCAGATGCTGCAAACACACATTTTGAAGGCTGGAGTGTCAAGTTTGCTTGACGTAAGCGAGCAAATATTAAGTCCAAATGTTTAAGATGGTCTTCAAATGATTTAGAAAAAATAATGATGTCATCTACGTATGCAAGACAGATTGACCATGGTATACCTCTAAGAACATGACTTAAAAGAACACAATAGGTAGCGGGTGCATTTCTGAGTCCATATGGCATTACATTCCATTGGTAAAGACCACGTGATGTTATAAAGGAACTCTTATGTTTTGTGTCCGGGTCTAATTTAATTTGCCAGAATGCTGAATTCAAATCTAAAGTACTGAAAAGACATGGTTGAGTTTGTCCCACTGCATCAATAACATCTTCTAAGCGAGGGAAGGGGAAGGTCATCGGTTGTGTCACCTGATTGAGTTTCCTATAGTCAATAGCAAATCGATAATCACCATTTTTCTTTTTTTACCAACACTACTGGTGAAGCGAAACTCGAACTGCTAGGTTCTATTAATTGATGTTCTAATAATTCATCTACCTGCCTATCAATTTCCTTATTGATGTGCGGTGCTGCACGATACGGTTGACAACGAACTGGCATGGAATCGCCTGTTTCTATTCGGTGTGTGAAGACAGTAGTACTCCCTAATTCATTCAGATTAAGAGCAAAAACATCCCTATGTTGATTCAAAAATGATTGAAGTTCCTGTTTTTGAATTTCTGTCAAATCCGAAGAGCTTAAATCAAAATTGATTGGTTCTTGTGGTTTGCTAAATTGTGTGTTCATATTATGAGGTGTGTCATTTTTGTCAGGAGTGTCCTCATTAATGGTAAATATTGTTTGTGGGTTGAGCGCGTCTACACTGGCTAAGATGGTATTGGCGCGAACATGTATAGCTTTTGGCGTAGGGTTAATGACCTGTAAAAAGTTCTTTTCGCAAACAATCAAAATTGTTCTAGCTGAAAGAATTGTCGAATTTGACATGTTATTGTATGGTTCGAGCAAAACAGATGTCCCTTTCTGAACCTTACTGATACCTATAGCAATTGAACAAACATAATTTGGTTGAATTGTAGTGTTTTTCTTGGTTCGAGCTAGGCCAGAATAAGTATGAACCAGGTTGATACGTATGGTATCGTCTAGCAATGTGAGTGTTTGTGTATCTAAATTCACAACAGCCTTGTATTTAGTCAAAAAATCAAGCCCTAAAATTACAGAATTGTGTAATGCGGGAACAACATAAAATGAATGGAGGAAACGAGCCCCTCCCACTTTCAAATTGAGTTGAACCAAACCTGATACCGTATGATGCTCTCCACCTGCACCTACAATTCTGGAAATATTTGAATTTTGAAACTGGCGTAAATTTATTCCTACGCGTTCAAGGAATTTTAGATTAATGGCGGAGATAGTTGCGCCTGTGTCTGCTAATGCATGTGTTAATTTGTCTTTAACAAAAATTGGAACAAGATTTTTGGAAATAGGTGTAACTAAAGTAATTTGTGGTTCTTGGTCAAGCTCACGACAGGTTCGAGTCCTACCGTGAGGTGCGCGTTCCTATTGTTTACGAGTGGACATGCATGCACGTGAAAAATGGCCTATTTTGCGACAGAAGTGACATTGGGCATTTTTAGCATGGCATACTGAACGTGAGGCGCATGCGCCTCCGCACCCAAGACAAGGGGCTGGGAAACGGTTTTGTTGTTGTGGCTGGTAGCGCGTGCCACGTGGAGATTGATATGCATAGTTACGATTAGGATACTTGGTTGGAAATGGCGGTGGTTGTGTCGGAAATCTCCCTGTGTACGAGTTATTATTTCTGTAAGGTATACCGCGTTGCTGATAATTCGCATTTGTAATCTGGGGGCGAAACTGCTGGTTTGTATTATCGGAAGTTTGATGAGGTTGAGAGAACGCATTGACGTATTGGTCCTGTTTTAAATTAGCAGCCTTAACCTCAGTTTTGAGCTGTTGTACTTCGTCTAGAATTGTGTTAAGAGCCGAAAGATCTGGGTTATCGGTTATGTTAATGGATTTTTCTGCCAGGATTGCTGCTTGGCGCAAATCTGCCATATTTGTTGGATTTTTGTTCATTACTATCCTTTTTAAGGAAGGTTTGAGTCCATTCAATGCTACTGCTAATAAAACTTGGTCAGGGATAGTTTTGTTAGTTGCAATTCGCAGGAGGCGACTAAGATAGTCCAACATGGTTTCGGAAAGCCCTTGCTGAGTTTGCAGAGTAGATAAGTCTAAAATAACATCATTATTGTGAAACCTAGTTTTAAAGGCTGTGACTAGAGCGTGCCAATCATTTGTAATCTCTCCAGGTAAGGTGTCATACCAAATTTTAGCGTGACCCTGCAAGTGAATGGGCAGTGCATGTAGAGTTTTAGCTTCAGATAATTCATAGAATCTAGCCCATTGTACAAAATGTTCTAACCATTTAACAGGATTCTGCGACTGATCACCGTTAAAAACATCTAATTTAATAGCAGAAGACATACCTGTATGAAAGAATCTGCTGGGTCCAGAAATAGTATTCCGTGAAAAATGTTCAGGCGGGGTTAATGTCAAATATACTGAATTTGTTGATGTATCGTCTGAAACGGTAGGAAAAGTTTTTGGTAGTGTCAACTGTGGCACTGTCAAAAATGTTCTGTTAGAAGGCACAGGTGTAGAAATGGGTCCAGATGTCTGGAGCTGACTTGGGCTTCCGGGCGTTGCAATTTGGTGAGTCGGGCGTTGTATCAAGAATGATGGACTGGGCGTTGGCAGCGGAAAGTCAGTTGATTCGACCCTTGCTGAAGATTGTAGTACTGGGGCTAAGCTGGGGGTGGTAGTTGTTGAATTCGTGAGAATTGTCTGTAGCGGCAAAGGCGGGTAGATTGTAACCGGCGATGTATATGTGGTTACTGCGCTGTTCAATAGAAGCGAGGTAGTCGGGGTCAATGTTTGGTTCAGCGGTTCAAATGGAGCTGTGGCCTGTGGGGTGGACGTAGAGCAGTCTGGCGGGGTGAAGTCAGAAGGTCGGAGTAACCTGGGCACCAATCTGTTCCGTAGATCGTAATTATGTGGGGTGGCACCCTTATTCATATCTTGCACTTTCGTCTTCTTTTTTATTTTCTATTCTCCACCAGTTTTAATGAAGAAAGTTTCTCGAGCATGAAATGAAGAAACTTTGCTCGGTTGGTACATTCTTCATTAATTTTTATGATAAATTCTTGCGTGGAACTCTCATAAATGATAATGACGAACGGTCAGGAAGAGAGAGAGAGAAGAATGAAGCAGCAAGGTAGGAATCGATTGAATGTGCGAGAGGTACTGGAATCTGTAAGAAGAAATGCAAGAAAAGTTCTTCGTGTGAGTGGAAACAAAGAGTGATCTAATAGACTGGGGCGAGGGTTATATCTAAGTCTGCGTCCAACCGCATTACCAAAAATGGTAACCTCTCTGCCCCAGGATCAACTTGCTTCCACAACATAGAGAACAGTCATTGCGCATCTTCGTTTCTAAAAGTCGTTCAAGAATTCCTTTACGTCATGGAATTTTTCTACCTGATCAGCACCTTTTGCTGGAGAACACGTGAATTATGCGTGAAAAGACGGCCTGACCATTATTTAGTTACAAAGTTAACTTAACCTAAATGTATGGATGCTGGCATGATCTCTAACATATATCTTTGTAGGTCAGCTTGTCTTTGACCGATATATCTTACAAGCGATGTTAACTTAACCTACATGTATGGATGCTGGCGTGATCTCTAACATATATCTTTGTAGGTCAGCTTATTTTTGACCGGTATATCTTACAAGCGAGTTTTTCCTAACGTACTGTATAATGCTTTACCTATTGAATAGTGTATAGTACACAACTGTAAAGAATGAATTTATCCCAATATACTTTAGCATACGTTTTACTTTCAATATTATTTTAATGCAAATAACTTTAATAACCCATTTTAGAGAAAAATTCCAATCATATAGAATCTACTGTAAACAAATGTCGTAACATATATAATTAGGCATATATTTGTATTTCTTGTAATAGTATACACATCACTATTCTTAAAGCTCCGAGGCGGGTTGAATCACAATTAATACTAATTTATTAGATATACTAATTAATATATGCAATTAATGCTAATTGAAATTCTATTTCTGAAAACTATCAAACGTATGCAGCAACGATCTTCGTGTATCAAGTCATTGTCAATTCTAACGCCGTTCTGAAACCATTGTTTGTAATACACAATGTTTCCAGCTGTTGTCGTAATATTGTCGTAATATTGTCGTAATATTAGGATTAAACCCTTTTTTGTTTTTAAACAATTTCAACTGTCACTATCTTATTATTATAAATATGAGTTAGATATATCTAGCAAAACGGATTGAGATCGTTTGTCACATAATTAGGAAAATCCGTTTCAATGCATGTAAATGATCAATATTGAAAAATGTAAGAAACGTTGACATTTAGATCCATCGGATAATATTCTTTTAATCCATGTAATTTACATCTCATTGACAAACTTAAATATTTCAGTTATATTGTATTCACCTTCATGGTGGTCTCTGACATATTTTGTCATTATGCCCATGTCATAAAAAAGAGTCTGTTTTGTTTACTAACAGCCTTTGTGGATGGATATGGTAATGATAATAATAGCTAAACTCTGTATCATAGTTTACCGTCCAAATGAAGATACGAAGCTGCATATATAGGCTCTTAATTGATTAATTTTAGATAATTAGATTTTGCGATAATTAAGAGCTTAATTAATTTCCAAGTGCGTACCTAAGATAACATACTCAGTACAACCCCAATTCATTTTATGTTTGCTACCAATTGTATTTCCTATAATAACTACCTTTAGTTTTTAAATATTTATTCTAAGATCAGATAATTTTGAATTTTAATATAAAATATGTAACGCAGACATTAAAGCCTTTTCTGAACCATCCATTTTTAGTGATGAATCGTCAGGATCCTTTATAGAAAATAGGGTTTGATGTCTATGTTAATTTTTCATGTATTGTCATTGTGCACACGAGTTAGAATATATGTTCATATACTCAATATAAATGAAACACTGAATCCCCTTTATCGATATTGTTTCTCTATATCAAAACTAATGGATATATGACCACTACGGTTCTGTAAGAATTGACTTGTGGTAACATGGTTTGATATAATCGTTTATCGGTTAATCAAAATGTAACAAATGCATACATTTGTCAATGAATGGCGATGCAACTGACTAAAGTGCTTTTATCAACAGCAACAAATGATGCAGTCCATATATATTGTATTATTTAGTCTAAGACATACAATGGTGCAACTTTGGATGTTCTTTCCAGTGAATCATTCGTGTAGAAACCCTTTCTGATCCTTATGCATATCTGGTTTAATTCTACTTGAAATACATAAAGAAGTAAATTTGTATGATAGATCTAGAAGAAAATTAGGTCTTTAATATATCGTGTATGTTTATCTCCCTTCCGGTACACACATAATAAATCCTTCTTTCTGAATGGTAGATAATTTACCAAGTCATTTGTAGTTTAATTGGTCCTTAGTGAAAACTGTGTGATATCTATACAAACAATGTTTCAAATTCATAAATCATTTCCTTGTTATGCATCTATAGCGTCTGCGTAATAAATAAGCATTTCACGATCGAGAGGATTTTAATTTACGCTTTTTACGTCAGTTAATAAAACATGGTTTTGCTTCATTCAAATGATAATTATCCTGGGGCTGTCTTTCTATTTTAGCTTTGAGCACCTTTTCCACGTCTCTAACTACAACTAACAGATGATTGAAAACCTAAAATGTCAAGTTGACTTTAATCTCTGAAATTATCAGATATATCGATATTCCAACACATAATATATCTAATGGAATGTTAATATTGTATGAGCTATAAATTTCGCAGAGAAAGTCAATATTACATGCAATAGTGTAGAATATTATTTCATTGTCCAGGCAAAATTGAGCTCAAACTAGTTCAGTCTTATGGGCTTACTAACGAGTGCTGCAATCTCGTAAATCGGGTGTACCGGACCATGCAGCATACCTTGTGACACAATATTCTCAGAACTAATTTGGTAATGGTGCCGGTTCTAATCAACATGTTTATTATCGAGGTCACCTTTGTAATTCTACATTCATAGTTTTTCTCATGCCAAGCGTTGATTCAGTTGATGTTCTAAAACATCCATACAGCTATAGTACATTCTATGATTTAAATAACACAGATGACATGATGGTGTCAGATTAGGTAAATTGAATTACAACTTGTGTTGTCGTGACTTTAGGAAATGTGACTGAAATACAGAAGCATTAATTGAGCTCAGAACGCTGACACAAATATGACTGCGTTGAGAATACTGATAAAACTATGAAATGAATGCAAATACAAGTATGACACGAGTTCAGAATAATAATACATGCATCAAAATATTTCAGAATGAGAATATATATATATATATATATATATATATATATATATATATATATATATATATATATATATATATATATATATATATATATATATATATATGTAAAAAAAGTTCAAATGAGTTAAGAATATTATTACGAGTATGAAAAGAGTCCCGAATGCGAATACAGGTACTAATAGAGTTCAGAATGGGTACACAAGTATGACACCGTTTTATAATAGTTATACAATTATGGCAAGAGCTATAATACTAATACAAATATGAACTGAGTTCAGAATAATAAATGCAAGTATGACAATAGTTCCGAATAATAATACATGTATGAAAAGAGTTTAGAATCAGAAATCAAGTATGAGAAAAGTTCGAATCAGTTCAGAATATTATTCTGGGCATAAAGCGAGTTCACAATGTCAATACAAGTATGAAACGAGTTCAGAATGCCAATAAAAATATGAAAAGAATTCAGAATGCAAACCCAGGCTTGAAAAGAGTTCAGTATGCGCACACACGTATGAAAAAGTTTCATAATAGTCATACAATTATGACAAGAGACATAATAATATTACGAATATCAAATGAGTTCAGAATAATAATACAAGTATGAAAAGTGTTCCGAATACTTATACATGTATGAAATATGAAAAGAGTTTAGAATCAGAAAAAAAAAATATGAAAAAAAAATTCAAAATGAGTTCAGAATATTATTATGGGCATGAAATGAGTTCAAAATGCCAATACAAGTATAAAAAGGGTTCAGAATGCAAACACATGCATGAAAAGGGCTCAAACTAATATTATAAGTACAAAAAGAATTCAGAATGCGAATAACTAGTATAACAAGAGTTCAGAATAGTGGTACAATTATGACAAGAGCCAGCATAAAAATATAATTATGAAATGAGTCCAGAAAGATGATGCAATAATGCTGGTACGGTATGATTTTGTAATTAAGATAACATGAAGTTGACCGATTAGGCTAAAAATGCTGATGTCATTTTTGAACGCAATTGTAGTTGCATATTTATTGCCATTTGGAAACAACAGTTGTATTGAAATACAAATAGTACACACACACTGCTCTCCCGAGATCGTCTTTGTTTCCAGATGATTAAAAGAGGATAAAACCATTGGCTGCTTATATCCTTGTTCCAGCTGCCAATGCAGTAATTTTGTGATGGATTTCGACGACATAAATACCTTAAACAGTACAGTACTAAATCTTCTGTTTTAATATTTGTATTTCCGTTTTTAGCTGAACAGGTCGTAAAGGATACATCCACACAAAAAGGAACAATGTAGAGTTTCAAAGACAATGAAATGCCATCTGAATGGTAGATAATTAACCAAAGTCATTTGCAGTTTTATTGGTCCTTAGTGCAAACTGTGTGAATCTATACAAGCAATGTTTCAAATTCATGAAGAATTTCCTTGTTAAGCATCTATAGCGACGGGGTACTAAAATTGCATTTCACGATCGATAGCATTTAATTTACGCTTTTTATGTCAATTAATATAAAATAGTTTTGCTTCATTCAGATGATAAATAGCATGGAGCAGTCTCTCAGCTTTAGCTTCTGTGTCCTTTGCCACGTCTCTGACTACAACTAACAGACGATTGAAAACCTAAAATGTCAACTTGATTTTAATCTCTGAAATTGTCAGATATATCGATTGCCAACACATAATATATCTAATGGAATGTTTATATTAGTATTTACGCGTTTTATTTCTGTCCATTGTATGAGATATAAATTTCGCCGAGGAAGTGAATATTACATGCACTGCTGTAGAATAGTATATCATTGTCCAGGTAAAAAAATGATCTTAAACTAATTCAGTCACATGACGCAATACAATATATTCATTCAAGTATGACAAGAGCCATACTACTAATACAAATATGAAATGAGTTCCGAATAATAATACATGTATGAAAAGAGTTTATAATCAGAATGCAGGTTTGAAAAGTGTTCAGAACAGTAATACAAGTATGACACGAGCTATAATACTAATACAAATATGAAATGAGTTCCGAATCATAATACATGTATGAAATGAGTTTATAATCAGAATACAAGTATGAAAAAAGTTCAAATGTGTTTAGAATATTACTGTAGGCATGAAAAGGGTTCAGAATTATATTAAATTTACAAAACGAATTCAGAATGCAAACACTAGTATAAAAAGTGTTCAGAATAGTAATACAAGTATGACAAGAGCCAGAATACAAATACAAGTATGAAATGAGTCCAGAAAGATAATGCTATAATGTTGATACGGTATGATCATGTAATTAAGGGAACATGACGTTGACCGATAAGTTAAAAATGCTGATGTGATTTTTGAACGAAATTGTAGTTGCATCCTTAATACCATTTGAAAACAATAGTTTTTTTTTTAAAAAAAAAAAAAGAAATTAAAATAGCACACGCACACCGCTCTCCCGAGAACGTCTTGGTTTCCAGATGGTTCGATGTGGATAAGGCCATTGCCTGTTGTCAGTGAAGTCATTTTGTGATGGATTTCGACGACATAAATACGTTAAACAGTATAGTACTAAATCGTTTGTTTCAATATTTTTATTTCCGTATTTAGCGTAACTGCTCGTAAAGGAAATATACACATAGAAAACAATGTGGAGTTTCAAAGGAAGGAAAATGCCATTGCGGAATCAAGGGGGGGGGGGGGGTGGCGATCATATAGTCTTTAATGTTTAATGTTTTACTTTGCGTATATATTTAAAACGATTTTTAGTTACTAATTAAATTTAGATGGATCACCTGACATAAATATTTGGTATTAAATCTTGAACAAAATATATTTTCTGAGCAACTCTGCGTATTCAAGGACCAGGCTTGGTGACAGGCTTTACAACGATGTCTGCTTTATCTAGGCAATCATTTCAATATAGAACGATCACATTGCACGTATAGATTCACGCATTCTATACTTTACATTCTTTCTTTTTTTCATGGCAAGAAAATGGACTTCTGTTTTCTAATTGTGTGACAATGTTGTGTTGATTATTTGAGAAACAAGACCACGATACCCATCCAGTAGGCATCGATTTAGCGAAGGCGTGGTGGTTTTCACTGTCAGAAAATTATCTTAAATCGTTTCTGGCAGTTTTGAAAACGTGGTTTAGAAAACGTTAAGAAAATGTATAGCAGATGGAGTTTAACGTCATCAGCTGATGATATCGCATCTACATAATAATGTGTGTATGAGCCTTTTGTAAGCAAATATACTATTTGAAATTTTGGCTGGTCTTACATATGGCCTGTTTGATCTGGAAAGACCAGCCTAACATTCGATAGTAAATTAATGAAATAAAGAAAACGAAATATCTAAGTAAATATATGTACTTTATAGAGACGAAAGGCTTGATGCATAGTTGATATTATGACTGGAATAGAAAATAGTAGCATTTGCAATAAATATAGGTTACTGCATGTGTATGAGAAGTATAAACGAGAGTTTTTCGGATGGAAATAATGCACGACCTTGGGAGTAAAGTATATCCATCCGACAAAACGAGTTCATATTTGCTGTACAAATGCAGTAACCGTTTTATTACATGCTAATTTTCGTATTCTACCTATGGCTTAAATAGATAAACAAACATACACTAAACGAAACAAAATAGAATAATGACTGGCCTATTCCAAAGAAAAATACACAAGCGCAAATTCATTATTGCACACATTATTATTAGTGCGCAAAAAACTCCGTCCAGATCAATTTGAACTTAATTGCACGCTAGACATAACGGTCAAGAAAAAATGGAACTTATGTCTACTTAAAGTTGAAAGTTTGAGTCCAATGTTGTGCATGAATGCTGTTGTGTTTTTCCATTTCATCTGGTATGAATACATTTTGATATTGTTTGTCATTTCTACGAAAATTCGTGATGATGGGCTGCGTTGAGTGAAGCTAATTATACCTAAAATATATCGAATTTCATCAGCGATTTGACATTTGCAAGTGTCTTTGTTCTGTCATTGAATATTTCAAATCAACATGTAGGGAACGTATGATGTCTTTCAGTTGCAGTTATCAAAATTACTCCTTAGAATAACATGTTTATTTCATTTTGAGTGCAGCAATTGCACTTGGAATATAGTTACAATTACAGTACAATTTCGAAATGCGTATTTAAGCTTGATAACTCATGGTATGGCTCATCTAGAATGATTTGCAGAATTAAGAACGTACATTTTCAGGAAATTCTGCATGTCAAGCTATGAGTAGATGTTTTCCATTCTTATTACCATTTAAATAGGACAGCTTTTTCATTGTCAGTCGCATTTGTAGGGACACAACAATTCTTACACTTGTTTGGCGTCCTAACTTCGAAACATTTTATCAAAACAGTTAGCGCGGAATACTGCAAAACATCTGCTTTGTGACAGTCGAAGAAACATCTGCTATAGTTCATTCAGAAACAACTTTAATCAAAGACAACGTAAAGCGCCTACTACTTGAATGTAAATAATTTTTGTACATACTCGTTTCTAATACACTATTAGGTACTCGTGAGTGCAATATAAAATACACGTGAGTGCAATATCGTAAAATACTGAATAAATCTGACAATATAAACTTAACTGAGAAACAAATGAGCATGTAATAATGTGATAATTCTTTGCTGGCATGGCTAATCCTAGATAAAGACATTCTGGAACCTTACAATTCTACTTTTGCCAATATAATTGTAGGGTATAGGTTTTAATTAACAAATAGAAATTAATGGATACATTACACAATGAAAACAGGAAATACAAAATAACATATAATTGTTTACATTTGATAAGTAATAAGACAATACACAAAGGTAATACTCATAACAAGAGTTACTTACCAGATTGATTTGTAAATACAATTTCTCGTTGAAACCACATATATGATTTCCATTTATATATAAACTCTATATTGGGGTTTGGACCGAGACAAGGAAATCCCAGTCAATGGGTTATAATAATTGTCTCCCACGAGGAGTACCTGTTTTTTAATTAATATTCCTTATAAAATGACTACCCTGTATGACAGACCATATCAATAGCTAGCTGATAACCATGTAATGAAGTTTCAAGTTTCAAGTTCACGATTTCTTGGAAAATGTAGAGTGTCTGTCTTGGAACTATGACAAGTGTTGCTATTAGTACTGTAAGGACCTGGTTAAACCTAAGACGAATAAATGATACCCTCTGGCTGGTACGATTGCATGCATATGTTTGATTCAACTGGGACAAAATGGGGATGCGTAATTGTTTTTAGATCAAAACATGTTTGATATAACACATATCTGGCTGTTACTAAGTTTTCCTAAGTTGTTAAGAGACTTGTGAGGATTTCTAGTGTATAGGTCTATGTGCATGGATCAGTGTTTTCTGTCACAGTTCATTTCATACAGTATTTAAAACTTTATCCTATACTTAACACTGTGTATTTGTTGAAATGTTTTTGTATGGTGTGTTTTCAAAGATGGATTGACCTTAAGTTACTATGTTTTTGTAATATATTTGCTGTTCTTGTTAGATTCTAGAATAACTACGTCTGGCAACATGGTTGTTTGTTTTATAACGTAGTTCTTAGCGCGTGGACACCTTGACTGACAAGCCTCGTGGGGATACATATAATGTAACCTCGCGGCTGGGATTTCAATGTCTCGGTCCAAACCCAAACGAAGAGTGTTTTTCTCACCCAATATTATCCTTTAAAGTAAAAAACAAACTCTTTAAAAGTGTGCACGTCGCAATGTTTACATGTGGCGCATGACTATAAATAAGCTAATGAGGGCTGTAGTGTGACCGTTGCGTCCGAAGTATACAGTTTATACGCGTGAGCAAAGAAAAATAGCAACATAAAACGTCGCATAGTAATGAGGTATTATCACATTTAATATATGGATGTTATATGAAATTAACAGTAAATAGTAATAATGTATTAAAAAGAAACTATTTCCTTTCATCATTTCCTATTTTGAGTACCCCACACTCCCGTATAAAAGACCCTCATCACCCTCCAAATATGCGGACCCCAGAGGATAACAATGTGCTAAACTTTCAAGTTCACGGATTCTTTGAAAATTTGTATATTTCTGTCTTGGAAATATGGCAAGTGATGCAGTGACTGAGACGAGTGGTCTGAGATGACCAGACTGAGATAGGAAAAGTAAGGTTAGCAAAACAGCTAGATTTCTCTGTCGCTTGGGTGAGAAATATATATTTCATTATTAACCACACTTGCTCCAGAATCGACGATTAAACACCCATATCGTTTTCGTAAATTATCCTCAATTTGATCGCCTATCATGTACATATATGTGCCTTGAGAAAGATGTCAGGATGCATACACCTAATGTTTACAGTGATTAGATGTTTGTGATATTATATTTTCTCCAAAAGCAATGCTGATTCAGCAATGCACCACAACGAGGTTGTTGTTGTTGTCAAGGATGCAAGAGGAAATAATTTCAGATACGCCAAGGGCGCCGAAATAAATTACTTTATCAAAGATTAATCTCCAGGTCTGAAATGTAAGTCATTTGGGATTTATTTGTTCTAGCTCAGTAAAGTACCTTGACGTTGTTACACGTACAGGTTATGTATATCAACACAATCGGGCATCGCATGGCCTTAATATGTTTCAATGTACATGTCACATACCTTAGGCATTAAAAGTAGTGTGTGTGTGTGTGTGTGTGTGTTGAGAGAGGGAGCGAGAGTTACTTGTATTACATTGTCGAATTTGGCAAATATGTTGCATACAATATATACTTAAAAGCAAAATTGTTTCTTGCTATTTAAAAATTTGTCAAAATTCGAAAAACAAAGAAGCAAAATAACCATTGTTTCTCCGTTTCCTGTTAAATGTGAAGGCAGCAGTTGAAAAGGTTAAACTCTATGTTGGTAATGCTGCCATACTTATTTGTTGTTTTTTTTTTCTTTTGTTGAAAATGATATTAGACATATTTTGTGTGTTTTTGCTTTTTTCTGTTTCTGCATAGAATTTGGAGAATTTTGAAAGAAGCTTTAACTAATAAATCTCAGTCACCCTGAAAGACATCATACATGAAATCTGGCAGCAGTTTGCCATGTGGGGTTTGCTGGGAAACTGTAAAGCCAGCAGAAAAGCGTCAGCTGTATCGTGACACAGTTGAGTGTAAAGTCTATGACTAGCGTTATTTTGCTTCGGTAAATATTTTATCACCTTTAATTAAGATCTCATACTTTGTGTGCGATGATCATTGTTCAGATGAAGAACTATTAGCGTATTGATTTTGCATGGCTTACACGTTATCTTTACAAATACTGGTTTTAGTTTGATTTTTGATTGATGCTTTATGGCTGATTAAATTTAGCATTTCAAAACCTGTAAATGCCGGAATCCAGTATCGTATATGAGATCAGGGAAAACCTGTTGATACCAAGAGCTATTTTTTGAATGCATACGTTGAACGTTAGATTGATTCCATTTGATAGATCAGTTAATACATTAATTTCTTTTCTTTCGTTTTATTTTTGTTTTCTATGCTGAACGAACTTATTTCGACTGGGTTGTATTCGTTGTCGTTCAGGAGAACTAAATTCCCGGTGGTGTACGTGATTGTAATATAAACCCTCTAGAGTAAATATAAAGTGTCAGCGAGAAAAGATGATACCCATTTGCTACCGTTATATCAGACAATTCAATTCATTAATAGCGTATGGGGGACGATAAAGCCTCAGTGAGAAAATACATTACAGTTATATCCGACAACTTAAATCACTTTGTATGCATACCGTATAGAGTTTGTGTCTAATTCTTTCCCGTGGTAGGAATGGGAACAAGTTTTATCTCCCAACATCTTTACAATTAGAATATTCCTTGCTCAAAAAAGGAATAGTAATGAAAACCAATAACCATAACAACAATAACGACAGCAACAAATTTAATAATAATAATAATAATAATAATAATAATAATAATAATAATAATAATAATAATAATAATAATAATAATATTTGTTATGAAATACAGTTATGAATTTAGCTATACGACGACAACAACGATGATAATACCATAAGATGACGAAGAAGAAAATTGAATAACAATTCCTTGCCACAAAATATGCTTATATGTTAGTTACAATGGTTGGATGATGCGCATATTTTCATTAACAGTTATGATGGGATACATAATCTATCAGACGAATTAAAACTCACTCTTGGCTTCAATTTAGCATCTTTTGCCTTTTTATATTTGTGTTAGTGGCAATAAAGCAAAGTTCAAATATAAATTGAAATAAATTTAAAAATTGTCCAAATTTGCATGAGTGATTTTAATCATTTATTCTTTGGTGAAAGCATAAGTGTCAAGGTCTCGTGGACTATATTGGATGCTCCAAGCATTATTTGTAATGTTTACTTTTCGATTATTACACAAGACCCACCCTGGTTCATTTTTGTTGAAAGTGAAGTAGTCATATAGAGATGCATAACTATCAGCCCCCAGTTCGCGATGCCGACAGTTAAAGTACTGAATACACAAAAGGTGAAATTCAAATAAACGTGGAAGTTTTTTAATGTTAAGCAGGGTCATGAGTACATTGTACTCAACATTCATGACAAGCTAAAGGTCAACCTAAATACTAGTAAATGAACTCAACTCTCTTACCAAAATAATGCAAACAATGTTTCTTTCATATTGGCAGAAGTTTAATTTGGTTACGTTATGGTTCCAAATCAAATAATGCAAAGTAACCGTTAACAATATAAGACTTGAATCACTATTAGACACAGTAAATCATTTATAGTCTAGAACAAGTAAACATTCTGCATCTAGTAATTATCTTATCACACGAATGTCCAACGAATGGAATGCTACTTTTCCAATAGTGTATATTTGGTTAATGATGTATATATATATTGGAATCTACATAATGTGAGCGACGTTAAAGCTCGAAATTAGTCAGTCCTTCTCATGAATTCAATACTAAATTATTACCAATATAAAATACCCTCCTTTCTATAGCGGGGTACTTTAGCGTCATTGGAAGAATAACTTACAGTCACACATACCATCGGGAACGTTTAGGTTCAAGAATGATGATCACCATGAGAAAATGTAGCGTTTAAGGTTCACTCAATATCCCTTGAAATTTTTGCTATGTTGACTATACATGCTTTTGGTCAGTTTTATAGATTATTTGTTGTATATGTTTTATATCTTTATATCTAAATCTCCACAGTCTCGCACTGCCTTGTTTTATTGTTATAGGTTATGAACGTACCCGCCACCTGCTACCCAATACAACAAACTAACCTTCCGTTCTTGTAATATAGTCCCAATATTCCCATATTAGTTTCCCTTGACGCTAAACGTTCCCAGGGTGATATGAAAAGTCTTGACGTTAAACGTTCTCATGGATGATATGAAAAGTCTTGACGCTAAACTTTCTCAGGGATGATATGAAAAGTCTTGACGCTAAACGTTCCCAGGGATGATATGAAAAGTTTTGACGCTAAACTTTCTCAGGGATGATATGAAAAGTCTTGACGCTAAACGTTCTCAGGGATGATATGAAACGTCTTGACGCTAAACGTTCTCAGGGATGATATGAAAAGTCTTGACGCTAAACGTTCTCAGGGATGATGCTAAACGTTCTCAGGGATGATATGAAAAGTCTTGACGCTAAACTTTCTCATGGATGATATGAAAAGTCTTGACGCTAAACGTTGTCAGGGATGATATGAATAGCCTTGACGCTAAACGTTCCCAGGGTGATATGAAAAGTCTTGACGCTAAACGTTCCCAGGGTGATATGAAAAGTCTTGACGCTTAACGTTCTCAGGGATGATATGAAAAGTCTTGACGCTAAACGTTCTCAGGGATGATATGAAAAATCTTGACGCTAAACGTTCTCAGGGATAATATGAAAAGTCTTGACGCTAAACGATCTCAGGGTGATATGAAAAGTCTTGACGCTAAATATTCCCAAGGAAGGTCTTTAATGTATTTTCCTTTTGATGCTAAAGTATCCCACCATACTACTTGCATTTAAATAGTTGTATTATGCAAACTGGTCAATTACCATTGATAAATTCAAACATCAGGCTTTATGCGAAACATGGAATACATCTTAAGTTCGATGAATATGCTGTATTTGCTCCAGCGACGAGATACTTAACAATACGATTTGGGAAACTAAAACGTTGCTATAAAGTGGTTAGCAAATATACCAACCCAGATATAGATTAAAATACGTAAATCTGTTAAAAAAAAGTAACGTAGCTTTTGTCAAAGTATCGTGCACAGATACGACTTTAAGACTGCAAGCAACTGTTGTTTTTTTATAACAATATACCATAACATCGAGATGTCCTACTATACAAGGATCGTAACATAATTTTGAATTCTATGCAGGTTTACAAGACCTCCAAGGAATACCTAGGTTTTTCTTGTACAGAGGACCAAAAGACTATAATGCAAAGACAGTCTAAAGTGTAGGCAAATGTTGAACTACATACTATCAAACGATTAACAACAGAGTATAATCATATTATCAATTAAGATAGTAGTTGTTCTTATTCGTATAATATCTACAATACAAGAGGTTATAATAATAATAATAATAATAATAATACTAATAATAATAATAATAATAATAATAAGGACTTTGTATAGCTCCTAATCTTTCGAAGCTCTAAGCGCTTTACACCATCTATAATATGACTAAAGTACAGAAAAACAAATGACAAAAACAATGAAATTGGAAAACATAAACATATATGATACAAAATATTATTAGGTCTCTAAGTTTTTCCCTGCAGTCGAAACAGGTGAGTTTTAAGAGCACTCTTAAAAGGGACCACTGTGTCTTTGTGTCTAATTTCAATGGGCAATTCGTTCCACGTCGCCGTGCTCTGGTATGCAAACGAACGTTGTCCATATGACTTCGTTTTCACAGTGGGAACAATGAGTATACGATTGTCAGAAGAAGAGCGTAAACAAACAACAGACGTAGCAAAATTATTGAGTAGCCACAAAAGCCTTATTGTAATAAGTTTTAACACAACGTTCGCCAAAATATTTGTCAAGTGCCAAATTTTTCGTCAGTGACATCCAGTAATTAATTCGTAGGCTAGCCGACAATTAACTGTCTTGGAATAGAGTTGAACGGAAAGAATGTTTTCTTAACTTGGTCAGACTGTTACAATAATTAGAGTGGAAACGGACTGAGTGTTTGACACGCTTAAAAATATGAATTTTTCACGTACAAGCTGACAAAATGATTAAGACAAACGATAAGTTGACATTTCGATCCTAAGTGGCATTTTTGGCATCTTGATAGACGGTTTTCAAAAGGTCTGCAAAAACAGCGTTTATGCCGATTGGTCAAATGTACAGGACAGAGGGTTGGGTCGAAACCCAGAATTGGGAAATATATTCTCTGAGCTAATGAGTTTAAATCAGTCTTCTGGAAGGCGCTTTGCAAGAAAGCCGTGTTGAACTACTATCATTAATTCCGGAATAAAGGCTCCGGGGGTAATTTTACAGCAGTGCCTTCGTAATAATAAGCTCAGGAAAGTCCGCCGGGAAATCAAACGGTAGAAGCACGTCAAAAACACAAGGAAAAATAGTTTGTTTGAAGAAAGAGCGAGGGAGTCGAAATTCAGAGACGGAAAAGAAGTCAAAAGACAGAGTTGTGTAATCGCGCTTACAACAAAAGGGCAAGCAAGTCAAGACGAACACAGAAGAGAGCAAGAAAGAACCAGTCGTCGAACAAGGTCATTTTGAATCACCCAGCAGTCCAATGTTAAATGAACATTCGATTCCTTGTTGAAATTTACTCACAGTATTAACGGCTAACTTCATTTATTTTCATGAGTGTTTGGATTTTTATGAATGGATCCATTATTTTAAAGCTTCAGTTTATGTATTTCTGAACTAAGTGTATTCAGAAAGAAAGAAATTGTAATTCACAGTGTCATTCTTTTCTTAATTGTATTTTTGATTAAATTCATATTTTACCTTTACGGGGGCTCGTGTATTGTCTTGTTCAAAGTACCATCTCAGATTACTATATTCACTGACCGGGCAGATTACACCGTAGAGATCATCTTCTAGATAACGATAATTAGTGGGAGGCGGTCTTCAAGTGTTGTTTTTCCAAGTTGCGCAATACCTCTGACCAGGCCTTGTGCAATATTGTACTGATAACACTTTGATAACCCGCCAGCGCCCACGTTACAATTTAATTGGTAAGAAAATTGTGCAAAGTCCTTCGAAAAAGTAAAATTGCAAATTAATTGATCCTAACATGACCACAGCACGCATTATTTGACGCTGTATACGTGAAAACATGTTTGGTTCCGCACACATTTCAAGTGTGTATGATTTGAGTTAAACCACACGTGCGCCGGTTCTAATTTACTATCAATTTCTCCCGCCTCACCCTTCTCTAGTGAAACGCATTATATATATATATATATATATATATATATATATATATATATATATATATATATATATATATATATATATATATATATATATATATATATATATTTTTTTTTTTTTTCTTTCTTCATATTCTTTTTTCTTTTTTCACGTTCTTTAACCACCTACTCTTGAAAGGTAAACACATTCATTTATAAATGCTAATTGTAGTATGGTTGTATGTTCAAGTTAAACAATGAAAAGAAATAGTTCTGTCCCTCATAACGTGACTACTGTTTTTTATGATATGAACTTCTTAACTGCCATGCATTAGTGGTCTTTTAAAGGAGGTGTTATGGCCCGAATCCCTATTTTGTATTCGACGACATCATACTTCTGCGCCATCCGTAGACCTCTCGAGTCAGTCTGAATAACTACGAAACCAGCTTTGTTGCGGATACATCATCTATTTCATAATCGATTAGCAGCTACAGGACATGCCATCGAATCGTCTCCGTCGTCAAACAAAATAGGGTTTGATCCAGAAAGAGCCCTTTTATAAGACTACTGTCGCTACAAGATGCAAGAGCATCTTTAAATATGTTATTTCACACAACATTGCTAGAGATTTCTCGAGATATGTTTAACGTTTCAGTTTGAGCAATACTATAACTCATAATTATTACAAAAGAAGTACAAATTAATTTAATCAGTTTCAAACATTTTGATCAAGTTTCCATGAGAAACTATTGTCTTACTAAATTAATATATTTATAGCTCATCATCAATTATAATTTGTTTCTATTTGTTTTGTGGTATTGCATTATAAAGGTTGTCAATAGTTTTCACGAGATCTTTTGTGATGAAAGAAAGTTTGTCAAAATATTCCGACTAATCATTACAAGTAGGAGAAATTCTTCTCTTGTTCTATTTTGAAGTACGCGCTTTACTTCTCGTATTCAGTATAACCGTCAGATTCTTACTCTCGAAGATAATATTCTTTATCTTTGATGTGATATCTTCCAACGTAATGTCTTCAATTATATTTCATTATTCACACCATCTTTACTATCCTTACTGTTTTAATGAAATCGCTGGCAATTTACTGCAATTACCAATCCAAAACCCATCTTGATAAACTCAACACTCAGTCATTTTATATACCCACAGCCAATTAGGTAATTCTTTCAGAAAAGTATCTCTTATCATGCGAATCGGAAAGAACATATTTTATTATAATATCCAGCTTAATATTTATTTAACATGTTGTTACCATCAGTTCACCATGACAACTAAACCCGTCTAACGCCGACTTATATTAATCAAATCTGGTTACTAACCACATTTTATTTTATTGCCTTTGTGTGTATTTTTACCTGTGATCAGATAATGTTAAGCAATACATTTATGACGTAACTCAATAAATTCCGTGATAATTTTCATAGAAACGTCATCTTTAAACTTTCCTACTACATCTAGTTTTGCCATCACAGTGATATCGGCTATTTATTAGATAATCGGAAGGATCAAACAGATCCCGATGCTCATAGAAGTCTTTGAAAATATCATCAGATTCTATCTTGTACATCATCGTATCAGTATCTGTAAATAACAGCTCTGAATCCGGCCGCTCAGCCTTAACAAGACTGTAATGAAACTGTTAAATCAACTATTTCGATATTGCACGTACTGCCATACCAACATAAACTGGTTAATTCAACCTTGAGTTTGACTTTCTATTATATATAGCTTCAAGAGTTTCACTAACAATTTTCAGACTAGCATGTTACAGGTTTAGTACGACGTTCAGAGTTATTAAAAAAATTCTAAATTGAATCTCTTTCTAATATTTCACAAAGTCTTTCCTACGACGCTAATGTTCATGAGCTTAAAAACGTTTTCTCAAATTCTGTTGTTGCAGCTGCTCTTTGTCCGTTATTAGAGTCGACATATGTTGTATCCAACGGGATTTATTAACCTGTAGCACGCAAAGGACGTTTCTTAGTATCAGACCATGATTAAGTGCATCCTTCAGATTTTCATAGAGCAAACGATATATCTCCGTTTGTCAAGCAGATTTCGTACTAATGTTAGAACTGTTTTAGCACTAGTTCTGGCAAAAGATGAGTAATTGCTTTGTTGCTATGATAAAAAACTGTTATCGATCAGCACTGACTCGTACGAAATTTAGTTGTACAGGATAGTAGAGATCAACTTCAAGAAAATAGCCAATATTGCCAGGTATATGTCTCTTTGAAAGACTGCTCTGGACTATTCAAACGAAATCCGCCATACGGCATCGGCGCAGACGTTGCATATTCATAGAAGTTATTGGTGTAAAAAAACCTATGAAAACCGACTGCAATGTCTTGTCATATATGATCGTATACTTCTTGGCGCTCGCATATATGTCGTATGTCGTTTATTGCTAATCTGATTCTACGTTCTTTGAAAAAGAACATGTCAGAATATGTAGACAACTTTAATCTTTTGTTTTTGCTGTGCTTGGATAATCTTTAACAATGTTTCAGTAATATCGCTGCGATGTCTGCAGTGAGGCAGTGTATAGTAATATCAAGCATTGGGGCATCATACCGCAGACATGTAACATGGTGTCCCACCCAGTCACATTATCCTGACATCAGGCCGACCAGTTCTAACACGAACCTCTTAATGCTAAGAGCCATACCAATTTTGTAAGTCTTTGGTAGGATTCTGCCGGGGATCGAACCCAAGCCCTCCGCTCCCATGGTGGACGCTCTAACCATTAGGCCACAGCAGCGGTTCTGTGCTTAAATATTGCGTCCAAATGTAATCCTGGTGCTATGTAACTTACTATGCTGAGTCTGTCCGTATTTATCAGCTCTGACATCTCTGAAATATATATGTGCGCAACAACACATCTGTGATCAGATACAGGTCGTGATAATTTCCTAATGTATTGCATTCGAAATCGTTGAAAATTTGCTGAGTGTAAGCATAGTTTTGATCGCTGACACTTTCAACATTTTATCTGGAATAAAACTTGTCCTGATCAAGTAAAGTTGTCTTATTAAATCTACTCCAATCGTCAAGATATTCATCCAGAAAGATACGTTTTTGTAAGTAAACTTGCTTAGTCAAAGTATCAGACTTTTCACATCCTTTCTCGAGTTCTTCTAATGATGCCACCATAAACTGGAGACTATCATTAAATCTCAACTTGCAGAGCATTACTGATATACTTTTCTTTATTATTTGCAGTGCCTTGTTTGTAGTTCGACGGATCTTCTACTCTGTCGTAAGTCGTAAAAGCCTGTCCGCAAATACGACGGATCTTCTACTCTGTCGTAAGTCGTAAAAGCCTGTCCGCAAATACGACGGATCTTCTACTCTGTCGTAAGTCGTAAAAGCCTGTCCGCAAATACGACGGATCTTCTACTCTGTCGTAAGTCGTAAAAGCCTGTCCGCAAATACGACATAATATAGCAATGATTCTTATTTCACAACAAGCGGTCTTATTGTCATTTCCTTAGCGATCAACATCATGATAGCATCAACCTTGCTAATGAGATATTTCAACAACCGTAGAGAAGGAGTTTCTCTACGATAAGTTGAACAGATTTTCTTAAACGTTTTTTAACATCATATACAGTTTGGATGCGACCCCACAAGGAACAAGTTATGGAACTTATCTTGTTGAGGATGTATCAGGATAATGTTCTGCTCTTGCACAGGAAGTACAATCGACTCGAAATCGTTATAAACGAAACTTTCATCTTGTGTCTCAAGCTCGTGAACTGTAATATAGTTTTATCATTACCTGGCATAGATATTCGTTGTATGTTAGAACAGTATTCTAGGTGACAATCTAATACCACCTGAGGCACTTGAAACAATAATGTTTCTTTTTATGGTGCGTGTTATACTGCCAACCGAATAACCCGTTAAACGTTTTGATCCACACGTAGTGGTTGTTTTAGAATAGCAAGGTAATCGTTGATTGTTTGGATCTTTCAGTATATAATGTGGCTCTATGGATGATATATCTTGGGCTGATCTTTTATGTATCGTCATTGATTCCAAATACATTAATACCACCTGGAAAAGTAAAATGTTTTCTTTCTCAGTGTTTGGAATTTTATTCTCAGAAATGGAAATACCATTCCTGAAAAGTGACAAATATAATTTAATGATCTGTTGGCGTAATTATTTACCGTGAAAATGCACATGGGTTACTATTAACGTGAAATCTAAGGTTCGTTCGGGATCTTAACACCAGCTGGTTATAAAATCAAATTAAATTACAGCGACGATGCAATGAACAGTGACGTGTTCTTGCACGACTTTATCTGGATGTTTTACTGCGATACTATTCCAGCTGTTATGCAACTATATCATATCTATGATCAAGTCACTGAAAAGAAAATTGCAACGTTGTCTTTGTGAGATGACTTTAAACCACATCTGATTTATAATATTTACGAAGCTAGCAGAAGAAGTATTATCATAAACATAAAAATAGAAGACGTTGTTGGTAGCATGTATAGTACGAGGAACACGAGTCGATTACATTAACTATCGTTCGCACAGATTTTTTTGTTTATCAAATATTTCGTGGACCTTTACGCGAGGGTGTTGAAAACGTAACCTTGACGGCATCAGAACGTATAATTGTCATAATCATCTTGATCTTCTTACCTTAAAAGAAAAAATCAGACGCGGTAATGCTGGAAACGTACAACATTTTAAAAATCCTAAAATAATCCGCTGATGGCACTACAAAATCCGCTTTCTTATACCGGATGGTGTTAGAATCGTCTTTCGATTTTCACGTACTATTTAGTACAGCCGCAAGATCGTTGTTGATCAAATAGCAGTTGATATTTGTTTAGAGCTTCACCGTCGTAATCTTTTCAAATTTTACCGTGTTTTAACATGTGATGGATTTCGACGATGGTAAGCAAAATAATATTATCATTTTCTCGGTCCACTTAGAAAAAGACCATAGGATTAACATCTCCACGAAACATGGTGCTCATAGCCTCTACAAGCTGATAGGAGTTTACAACTTTAGCTCCGAGTAACAACCCGTTCTGTTCTATGATATTTGTCTATTTAACATCACATATTAATCTGTTCTATGGTATTTGTCTATTTAACATCACATATTAATCTTTAGATTATCTTACGTTTACCTCGTGTGAAGCAGCAGTGAACTAATTGCATCACAGTGTCCCTCTCAGGACCTGACAAATATTTTAAATTATCGGTTTCATGCTCCATTACCTTGATATACGTTACTAGTACCTCAACCAAAGAGTACGGATCGTATCCAGGTTAACATGCTTCAGACCTGTTTTATCATTGCTCATAAAACTTTACTCCGCGTCAAATTGCATATTCCTATTGAAGAGATTAGTCGCACAATAACACTTACTTAATTTGGTATTTTAATAATTCTGTTAGATAAATGTAGATTGAATAATGTTGCTAATAATATATAATTTGTTTCAACGATTGTTTTTTCTTCGAGATCATTTTGATCATATGACAAAAAATACACCTCAGATCGTTATTGGTCCACTGATTAATAAGTGTTTTACACCCGTTGCAAACCAACGAGAGTTCGAACAAAAACATGTTTGTTTCCCGTACCTGATGATCAATTTGCGAATGAACAAGGTATTATACCTAAAGACGAAAACGTTTATGTTAAAACGCAATCACGATATGATGTCAAGTAACATCTCGCAAAGAGGTTAGACATATATATTATGTCATAGAACAATATATATATTCTGGAAATTGTTCTAGTCGTTTGTGAGAATTTTATAATTTGAAATTTACGGTAGTCCAAATATAAAATTTGATTTGATTTTTGTACAGATTTTTAACTTGTTGACATATTTATTGTTAACTTGTTGACATATTTTACAGAAGATCGAATACAATATCTAATTGTAGACCCACTAAAAGCAAATTGTTTTTCTAAAACACGAGAATATTGACAATGACCTAATCAATTTGTTAGTATTTTTTCAATCGTTGGAATGAAACTGTTAAAACTTTCACCGTAACCGCGACATTCGACCAAACATTTTGTACCATGTTTATTTTATTAGAGCTACAAACCAAATCGGGGTAAAACTTTCTGAAACGGTTTTGTCGTTAAGGAAATTCGGACATGATCACCAACGTGAAATGTGTCTTCGAACTACTTCTTGTTTGCAAGAATTGGAACCACAACATCAGCTGTTAAGTTAAAAAGCATTACTTATTTTCCAGACAAAATACGTTTCTCACTTCTTTTTCATAAAAGTAAAAAAATCCAGCGAAATTCCTTGATTGGTCGTATGGTATTGACCTTGTACTGGAAGTTGTAATCACCTTTTTCTAAACTTTGTATCCGCACCAAGTCTACTATTGTGAATTCCGTAATAATTTTATACTTAATTACTGCCAATAACACATGCTTTGTATCTTTGGAAATTGTTTTTAATAAGAATAAGCTGTGACTCCATGAGCTGGCACATGATCAAGATCAACATTTTTGTCTCTTGAAACATGACGGAATTGTTCTCGTGATATGTTTTGCACGTCGTTCGGGTCTACGTCTGCAACAAAAGCAAATCTTCGCGTGGTCTTACAATACATCTCTTCTTACTAGCACCAAGTACGTTTATTAGACTTTTGTTATACCCGTTCAGCAAGTCAGTTTTGTTCTCTGTATAAGAAATACACACCCGATCGTAGTTGAATCTCTCGCTGAGCAGCATGTTTATTTTTTTTTTTTGGGGGGGGGGGGGGTTAAGGGGCACCAGACAGATGCCCCCCCCCCCAATAAAAAAAGTAAAAAAGTTTTTATCTGTGTTTGTGATCCCCCAAGTATGTTGTTTGTTGTTTTTTATTTTCATTTAAATTCCCATTTAATTTTTCCCCATCGGGGTTATATATTTGATTTGGGGTATTTAAGTTTCCCTAGTGTTACTTGCGTAGATCCTTACTAGGTGGGAATTGATCTACCCACACTAGTAGTCTACTTTTATTATTTGTTTTGACCATGGCTAGAGGTCCCTTATTTCCTTGTGTTTGCTATTGGTGTTTGTTGCTATTTGTCTGTTTGCTATATAAGGTCATACCTTGTGTTTGTGTAAAGGAAAGCCATTTCTTTCAAATTTGTACCAGTTGTCTTACTTTATGTCTTGCAAAAAAGGAAGACATTTTTTATTTTTGGTATTAAGTTTAAGTTTATTATACGTTTAATTTAGAATTTTGTATAAATTGAAGTGTATTTATTTAATTATTTAGTGTTCTTCCATTTATCTAGTAATATTTATTTCCTTAGGTCCGTCTTCCTTGAGCCAGGATCTGTACGAATTTTTTTGGTTGTACAGCTCCTGTCTCAATTTGTCCGGCCTTTACTTATTTATTATAATTAAATTTAAGAAAAAGTCCAAAATTGTTTATGTTCCCTTAAGTGGGAGTCATGACTATTTCGGGAGATAGCCATGACAGATAAAGCATGGATTTAGAATCTAGAGAAGAGATCATGTGCATTTAAAGAAGAAGAAAAGAACATTTTAAACAAAATAAATTTTTAAATATTTGGGTGGTGTTTTCCAAACTCTCCACAGGCCTGCTCACTTCGCGTAGCGCCCTGTGATCTAGCCCTATAGCGTCCTCATATGTACTTCCTTTCACAATAATGTTATTCATATATATAAAGTTTATTTTTTTTAATTTTTTAATAAGTAAATTTTAAAAAAATAAATGACTTCAAATTATTTTAGCTTTAAAATTTTTTTCCCTAACCTTCATTATTGAACCACATCTTATAAGTGTATTCGTAATAAAGTCCGTTATTTGTCTAACCAATTGTTTGTTAAAGTTTCCGTCTAGGAAGAGTAATTGACGTCTGTCGTATTTGTCTACCTTCATTATTTCAGTTATTAGTTTGATCCTTTCTTCCTTTGTTTTGTCACATTCTGTAATTGTGTGGTCTTTTGTATACGGGGCATTTTTGCATAGAGGGCAACTAACAGGGGTCCTTATTAATCTTCGTTTAATTGCCACTTCGCCTGTTAGCCAGGCGTTGTGGATGTACGTGTACATGATACTTTGTACCTTAAACGAGTTAATGCCGGACCAATGCCTCCAAACTCTGTCCCAGTTAACAGATGGGTATTGTAATTGTACCTTAGATTTATTTTGGATGGAATTTAATTCTAAAAGCCAGTCATATGTTTTGTCAATTTTCAGTGCCCATAATTCTTTATTGTCCCTATACCTATATAAATTTTCTTTAATCCCCCTATATAAAAGTGGTGCGTCTATTTTTTTCACTAGTGTGTTGTTTGTGTATATGTCTTGTTTGTTTCTCATTCCAAAACCTAGCCAGAAAATGTATAGTGCCTCCCATGATACATGTGGTGTATTGCTTAATCTTTTTAACCTATTTAATATATTTTTTAATTTTATTAAGGGGGGACTAGGTAAGGCTAATCCCCCCTTGAGTTTAGATCTATATAGAGTTTCCTTATTTATATAATGTGTTTCGTAATTCCAGATGTAGTCTACTATATCATTTTCAATTGTAGCTAGTGTTTTATTGTTAATGTCCACAGTGTTTATTAAGTATGTCAAATTTGAATACATATATGTTTTTGCAACCTGTGAACGTTCTATTAGACTAAGTGGCTGGAGTGCCCAGATATTTATTACATCTTTTTTTTTCTTTTTAACTTTTAAACAGTTTTCCTTCTTCTCATTTGCCCCGAACCGCTCCGGTGGCCTAGTGGTTAGAGCGTTCGCCCCGGAAGCGGGAGGTCGTGGGTTCGATCCCCGGCAGAGTCATACCAAAGACTTACAAAAATGGTACTAACAGCTGCCTCGCTTGACGCTCAGCATTAAGAGGTTAGTGTTAGGACTGGTCGGCCTGGTGTCAGGATAATGTGACTGGGTGGGACATCATGCTACATGTCTGCGGCATGATGCCTCAGTGCTAGACATCACTATAAACTGCCTCACAACAGACATCGTAGCGATATGACTGACAAATTGTTAAAGCTACGTTAAAAATCCTAATCAAACAAACAAACAAACAAATCATTTGCCCCGAAGAATATCCCCAGGGCTTTCACTCTGTTTTTAATTAGGTGTGGGGGCAAACCAGGGTGGTTTCCCCTCCAGTTTCCTATTTTCAATATTTCCGTTTTGTCGTGATTTATTTCTGATCCTGATGCTTTCCCAAAAGCCTCAAATTCCTTTTGTAGATGTTTAAAGGAATTTGGATCATTGATAAAGTTAGTACAATCATCAGCGTGTTGTAGCATCTTAAATTCCTCTTTTAAGTTAGGAATTTTAATTCCTTTGATATTAATATTGTTTCTGATCTTTATACTCAGAATTTCAATTGCTATTACATATAATAGCATGGATAGTGGGCAACCTTGCCTCACTGATCGTTGTATTTCAATTTTTTGGGTTTTCGCCCCATTTACTTGTACCTTTGCAGTTATTTCGTTGTACATTATTTTAGTCCAATTCAGGAAGTTATTTCCAAAGCCAAATTTCTCCAGTACTTTTTGTGTATAATTGTGTTCTAATCTGTCAAAAGCTTTTTTCTGATCGAAAAGTACCATAGCACATTTCGAGTTTGTTGTGTTTATAAAATCTATTATTGTCCTAATGTTAAGTATATTGTTATGTATGCTCCTACTTTTACCACCGCATGTTTGATTAATGTTTACTATGGTGTTTATTCCGTGCTTAATCCTATTAGCCAAAATTCTACTCAGTATTTTGTAATCCGTGTTTAGGAGGGAGATGGGCCTACAGTTTTTTAAGTCAGTTTTGTCTCCTTTCTCTTTGTATATTAAAGTAATCAGACCCTCCCGCATTGATTTGGTCATTTTGTCATTTTTTAGTAAGATTATGTTAAATAAGGTTTCTAAAATTGGTGCCACGTCACTTTGGAATTTCTTATAGAATTCCGCAGTGAGGCCATCTCTGCCTGGTGATTTACCTTTTGCAAGTTCTTTTATTGTGGTTTTGACTTCCTCCACAGAAATGAGATCATCGCACCGTTTCTTGTGCTCCGCTGATATCATTTCGCATTGTATTGAATTTAGATATTGTGTGATTGTGTCATTGTCTATGTTTTGAGAAGTATATAATGTTGTATAATATTTATGAATTTCCTCCATAATTTCAGCTTTAGTTGTAATTTCAACCCCATTCGTGTTTAGTGCATCTATTACCCTCTCCCCTCCTTTCCTTTTTTCTTCCCTTTTATATAGCTCTCTGCCCTGTTTGTATAAGTGGTGGAATTTTCCCACCCTGATTTCCAATCCCCTTGTTTTATGTTCCCTTAGCTTTTCTAGTTGTATAGAGTAACTCTCTTTATCCCGTAATGATGTTGCGTCATTATTTATCAATCTTTTTAATGCTAGCCTCTGTATTTTTTGAATCCGTTTACGTTTAGTTGAGTGATATACCGCTATCTGTTTAACTTTTATTTTAAACTTATCCCAATCAGTAGCAATATCAGATATATTTTTTCCCTTTTCATTTGTGAGTATTTTAGGGATTTCCATTTTTATTTCATTTATTAATTGCAGCAGCAGAGAGGGTGAACAGACCAACCTTTACAGGCGTCAATTTAGCTAACTGATGTTCCTCAAAAATGCTGAATAAAGCCTCAATTTAGTAAACTGAGGCTTCCTTGAAAATATTTTAATTAAGTATTTTCATAAATTTAGCAAAATTATGAAAATTTTTTAGTAAAAAAAAATGACGCCATATAGTTGGCGTTCACCCTCGTTGCTGCTATGAAAATCTTCGATTTTTACAAACAATTTTTTTACTATGAAAATCATTGTTGAAATTCGAAAATCCTTTGTTGAAATTCGAAGAATTTTCACGATTTCACAAACAGACTAATTTGTAAAACTTCACCTTGCAGATCAATCAAATTATTTGATTGTTCAGTGAGTTTGAAATTAATTCTCGTTAAAGAATTATTATGACATCGCATAAAGACTGGATTAGTTGGGTCTTCAATAATTAGAAATCCTGGAGGGGCCGTTGGTGCAAATGAATATAGAATATATCCCTGCTGAGCTTGATTTGATCGCTCGAGATTTATTTGATAGCTGCCTTCGATAACGTCACACACTAAATTTAGTGCAATCACCGAGGATATATTTACATTATTCGGAGCGATGTGTTTACCGCCGCCTTCTGGATCATTATTGTGTTTAAGGGTTTTTATTTCCGGTGATGTTGTTTTTTTCCACTCATCGTGAATTTTCTTAAACCCGATATCGATGGCTTCACAGAGAAGTTTTTTCAGTTCTGGTAAGTTATATCCAGGTAGTTCAAATTTGGGAATATCTTCAACGCGGATTTTAAAATGAGTTGCAAATTCAA
This sequence comes from Unio delphinus, assembly GCA_029339505.1. NCBI lineage: Eukaryota > Metazoa > Mollusca > Bivalvia > Unionida > Unionidae > Unio > Unio delphinus. The sequence continues at coordinate 16,806,315 of JAQISU010000087.1, forward strand.
TTTTTGTTTGGGGGGGGGAATCTAATACTCCTTGAATAATTTTTGTATTTAATATATACATATCATCGATGATTTTATTACACGTCTCTACGACGTTGATAAATTCATCTCTGGTGAGAGAACCAGATTTAAGAGATATTAATAGCAGTGAAAAATCATTATTCATCTTTTCAAAATTTCGAATTATAGATAATTTTGTATATTCATCATGTGCTGCTATCATTTCATTAGGATTACCATGGTCGTCATATCCGGACGTAATTATTAATTTCACCTTTTCTCTTAACTCGTTATAGTTTTCATAACTTTTTATTGGATTATCAGGTTTTATTTTGTCTGTGACATAATCAGATTTTACAGGTTCTGGTATATCAACGGTTTCTTTTTGTCGAGGTGGGGGTAGTTCAGGCCATCCTAGTACGGTTCTAACAGAACTTTGATAAATATCAACGATGTAATTAGGAGATTTGATCTCGATCGCAGATGATAACGTCGGCTCGTGAACCGATATAGCAATTTTTGATTTTTTTCCAGTGATAGGTTTTATTCTTCGTTGTAATTCGTTATTGATTTGTTCGATTTGATATGACCCCGTTGGCAACGAGAGAACGTTCCAGTCTGGAGTTCCGTCTTCACGGTTTTTCCACGCGAACACCAAGAAATTATTTGGTTGTTGACCACCAAATACTACCGATCTGATATTGGGCCAGCTATGATACACTCGTAGTTTTGCTAGCGCTATCTCTTTCACGAGAACGGTGATCGGGAAATTCACACTGAATTCAGGACGCGTTGAGGTTATTGATATCATGCTTGTTTTCACCGGTGTTGTATTTTCTGCTATTCGCTGAAGCAATTCTTGTGATGTCATTGTTATTATTATTATTCCGCTCTAATTTCAGCATTGTCGATTTATACAATTGAGCCATCGCTGAGAATTCGCTATCTGATATTGTTGTGTCATCGAGTGACGATGATATCAACGAGGACAATTGCGAGTAACCGGCAGATGCAACGTGAAATTTAATTACATAATCGTGTAGTTTACTCTGGCTACACGATGATATTTTTTTTTGTGATCCCGGTTAATATACCCGCGATTGTAGCCACCGCAGAAATAGCGATTGGAACTACGACCGGAGCAATCATTGTAACCGAAGATAGTATTATTCCAGCAGCAGTGATTACGCCAGACACCGAATACACGGTGATATCAACTGCGGTTATTCTTCGTTGGTGTTTTTTTTATTTTTATTTGATACTCCTCACAACGCGAGATGAGTTTAGTTTGAAATTCTCTGACCTGATCATAGCGATACTGATATACTGAAGGGATTGTCATTTTATTTTAAAAACGCTAGCGTTTTCAATTGTGATTTCCCTTTCAGTTTAATTGTTTACTTAAATCCACTACGAATTCTACGTACCACGTTACTGAAACCCTGACTAGATTTCTAAGTGCGGTCGTTATCGTGAATTGTTCAGATACATCCTTGTCGATGATCGTTGATATTGTATTATTGACTCCAGATGAACTACTTGATGATATATTGAATTGAGTTGGTGATACTATGGTTAATCGATAAATACCCTTGACTGCTGCGGTTACGTGTAAAATGTTGTTTGTGGGAGTCCACGCAAATGAATCGTGTTGAATTGTGTATACTACGTTGAAAGTTTTCTCATGAGGAGTTTTTGTTTTTTCAACTATGTCCATCATCTTTATTACATTCTCTCCGATGTTATTAGTGGTGGTTTTAAAATCATCGATGGATTTCTTTATATCAGGAAGTGTTATTTCAATTTTATCAAATGGGGTTCCAATAAATTTATCAATGATGTTTTTACGAAACGTTGAAAACTGTTTCACGTTTTTTTCATATTCGGATTGAAGAGTTGTTAGTTCCAACATAGAATCTTTTATCGAGGGGAGTTTTGGTGTGGTCACTGTGGATTCCCCAAAAATTCTAGCAGGGGTTTATCAATTTTGTCAATTGTATTTTTTTGTAATTCAGTAAACTGATCAAATACAACTATATGATCGTCATACCTATCATTGAGCGATTTCAATGAATTCACCGTGTTATCGAATGTTGCTAATTTATCTGTGATCGTTGAAACAAGTACACCTGGTTTGAGTTTACCCTGATCGGAAAATAACGCGATAGTATCCTCTGCTGCGTCTCGTCGTTTAACTAAAATATCATCGAGAGAGATATTACTAGTTTTCAATTTACCCTGACGATCTTGAAATACAACTATTTCACCGGGATCAACACTTGCTAGGTTCAACGTTTCGGCTATTTCATCTTCGATTAGTTTTTTAACATCCTTGATTTCAACTCCATCAGTATCGGGTTTCTTCAGCGTTGATAAAGGTCGTCCCCAAATATCAATCATTGTTATCATAAAAATCTTTTCTCTGTTAAAATCAAAGATTTTCAATCTAAAAGATTTCATCAAAGATTTTCAATCCAACGACCGCTAGTATACTCATTCACGACCATATGTGGTGGTTTTCTTGATTGAGGAATCAAAGATTCCCGTGAAATAGCATCAAGTACGTTTAATACTTCATTGCCACATATGGGTAGGTCAATCATTGTTTGTGTTGATAACGTGGAATATCAACGGGGTATTTTTAAGTTGTTTATATATTGGTTAAATTCTTTCGGGGGCGCTAGTCCATATGAGTCAAAATAAATAATCCCACGTGGATCAATCGCGTACGCAAGCCAGTGTGTTCCAGGTCCGAAGCTGTTATCTAGATTAATAATACCGGTTTCACCATCATTTGGTTGTGCCGGTAACTGATCTTTCATAAAAACACCTCTGAAGTTTTCAATCGCGAGTTTTTTAGCGGCATCAATTAAATCAAAATTGGACATGGGAACCATAGGTTCCCGAGTTAGTAAACCGGTCCTAGTCTCAGGCCTTTTCCGCTGTACCATGAATACGGGGTTCCTGGTAGTCTTAGACCCTTTCCTTTTTTTTAACCAGATCCACGGACGGATCCGCCTGTTGCTTTCTTTAGTGCCATTCCTGCCGTGGTACCAACGGCTCCTAACGCTGCCGCTTTAGCTACCGCTGGAGCCGCTGCGGCAATCAACCCTGGAATCAACCCTAACAGCGGGAATATACCACCAGTCTTTTCCATATTTTTAATCGCGCTCGTAGAAAGAGTAATCTGAACTCCCTTTTTTTCTTTAAGCGCTTTATTAAAATGATTAACCTGAGTTTTCGTCAGCGACAGTTTATTCGCCCCGCCATTCATTTGATTAGGTTTCAGCGTTATTGTGGTTCCACATTGCTTAGCTGATTTGAATTGTAATTTTTTTAACTGACCAGGTGTCAACGTGACATTGATATTACTATACGACATTATACAAAAACAGATTATTCTAAATCACAAGCGTTCCAATGGAAAATCAATTACGAAGTAATCAATTACATGTTTGGCAATCAAAGATTTTCCACTGGTGCATCAATAAGTCTCATTCGTCCACCAATACCTTCGAGTAGCATTGATTTATCACTGAGAATGACAGCAACCGCTCTATAATTAGCAATACCACCAGGACTTGTTACACGAGCTCGGAAGTGTATATCAACGACGGACTCTCTCATCAAGTCAAGATGTTCCAAAGAAAAGTAATAAATCGGATACAAACTTTTAAAATCCAACTGTGATATTTGTAGACCAGTATCAACATTTTGATCGCGTCCCATATACGACAACAACCGATGATAAACTCGTGCAATACTATTGATGTTATAGTCAAGTTGTATATCCTCTGATGGTTCTTGCTGTCCTTTTATTCTCAGCGAGACTTCATTACACCCAATTTGATCAAATATCATATGGGAACGTTCTTGATTATTTAATCGCGCAGTATTCTGTAGCGCAACAAATATGTGACGTGGAGCTGAAATACCCTGTTTTGATGCTAGATGCCATGTAAGTGTACCATCAATATTAGAATCCATGGTATCTGTGGACGTTGACAACCAACTTAATAATGACTTCCCCCCCGATCCATAAATGATAGTAACCGCGGTTCTGTTGACAACGACGGAGTCAACACTGGCATCCACAGTGATAGTTTTGATAAAACGACCTTACCGGCGGGAGCGACAACATCGCGCCAAATTGCATAATTATCAGTACCCCTTCTCATTAGCGCTATAGTATGTTTCGCTCCATAGATAACTTTTCTGACGTTTCTACAAAATCCAAATATGTGATGCAACGGAATCGCGCATGAAAACCGTCGATGCTGTCCTTGCAACGTTGCTACTATTGTTGCAAATCCTAGGTTGTAATTAGGAACATTATTGATGACATCAAATTCAGCAGCTGGTCTTACATATCCGGCTGGTGCTGGATCAACTGCTGTAGCTCGTGTTGCTTTTACTCTAGAATACTGGAAATGCTCAGCGTTATCAGTAATATCCTTCGCGAACATCATAGACGGACCCGCTGATCTAGTATAGTCACCAGAGTATCTTGCTAATCCAATCACCCCCGTTGCAATATCAACCTCGCGTTCAATAGATTCGATTTCTCTTCCATCAATGAAATATCTAGCACTGTCAAATAACGCCATGATGCCATTGTTAACAAAACCAACTCGGATAGTTGGGTCATTTGCATATGGTGTATCATCATACTGTAAAAGTTCACCTTCGACTTCAATAAAGGCTTCAGCGGGTAAAAAGTATTTACTGGTATCATGAACTTGAAGTTCTATTCTCCCCCGAAGATCAGGTTGCACTGCGTGATAGGCAAAAAATTGATAATCGCGTACAGAATCATCCTTGAGTACCGGGGCATCCATGTCAAATGCACTATCAGGGTTCTGTTTGAACATTTTTTATTATATATCCGATGGTCTAAATTGGAGGCGAAAATGTAAATTGCTTGGAAAATCTTCGATTTTTAATTTCAAAGATTTCCAATGAAAAATTCTTAGAATTTTCAAAGATTTTCATCGACGTCTTTGACGTTTGTTTAAGCCACTTCCCGCTATCATATTTGCTGTTATGTTATCTTGGGCGTTAGTGTATGACGGAGTCATCAACGATGATGAAATCAACGACTGTAGTTTTTCATCTACTGCGTTATTTATTATTTTACTAACACTTGCAGGCATAACCGCAGTAGATGGTAACGGCAATGACGCTGGTTTCTTTGAAAATCTAGATTTTCCCCGTCGAACTAGCGCTGTTAGTTCATCCTTCGCGGCTGAAAACGCCTTCCCGGCAAGATCACCAACAGCGCTAATACCCTTATCCCTGATATCATCAATGGCTTTCATTGATAGTTGTTTTGCTAGCGGCGCTACTTTTGGAGCCATTCTTGCAAATAATCCCATTATAGTATCACCGAGACCATCTCCATAGTATGCTCGGTATTCTGGCAATCGTGAGTTTACCACGTAGACGTTAGTTGGTTTATCATGGTTGTAGTGTATGATCATTCTCTATTCAATTGCTATTAATCTAATCGTGGTGATTAATCACTATGATAACCATGAAAATCCAAAGGATTTTCTACTAACTCTTCAATAAAATCTCGATATGTGCTGATATCCATGATACCACCTTGAAATAATCGCCTACAGATATCAGCTGCTTCATTGATTATTTCTGGTGTGTTATTCCCGGCTCGTTTACCCCCTACAAGTACTTCTAATCGTGCTATATCACCGAGAATATTGCCAGGACATGAAACGCTAGTGTTTCCAACGCTAGAGTGAGAATCCATAGGTGAATATCCCTTTCCGGTTATTTTCTTAGTTTTTGCTTCTCTTTTTCTTTGTTCTTTGTCCTCCTCTTGTTTTTGTTTTTGTTGTTGTTGTTGTATGTCATATTGTTTAATTCCATCTTTAAATTTTATATATCCCAACTCTTTCGTATTCAAACGATTAATATCCTTGACTATTTTATACAAATTATCAGCCCATTAATCTCGTGTTATGGTACTCTTTTTATACTCGTCCTTCAAAAAATCATTTTTTGAATAATAGCTTTGAGCAGCAAAATTACCAAAAACATCATAATTGCTGGGATTCATTGATTGAAATTGTTTTATTTGTTCTATACCCGTCGGAGTGAGTTTGTCTATAAAGGAAACACCACTCTTCGTGGAAACAGCTCCCGTTTCTTCTTGAAATTCTTCAAGTGGTTCAGGTGGTGGTGGGGAAATATCAATATCACCTAATCGTTCAACTTGTTCCTGAAGTTGTTGTTCTTGTCGTCTTGCAGTAGTTATTATATCACCAGGAAGTGTTTGTAATGATTTTTTTGTTTGTTTAGTTCGTTTTGCTATTTTCTCTAACACAGGGAGAAATGACTCTTCCTGCGCTTTTTCTTGTTTAGAAATTGCTGATGTTACACCCTCAGTTGCAGCAACAATCGGCTTAAAAAGTTGTTCAGAACCCTCTGTAAAATCAGTCTGAAGTAATTGTCGCTGTTGAAGTTTCTCACGTATACGATCACGAAGTGGTAGTAGTTTATTAATAGCGCTCAGCCGCTCTTTTGCGTTTCGTGTGGTCATTGATTGTTCTACCATTATTGAAAGAGTATCACTATTATTAAATTAAAAATCAAAGATTTTCAAAGCTATTCCAATTTGTGAAATCCTTTGGATTTTCACTCAAAGAGTGGAATTGCTTTGCAATTCACCATCGTGGAATTTCAAGTAAAAAAAAAAAAAGAAATCACTAGATTACACCAACCCATTATACTTCCCTGTTGTTGTATGGGGTTATTCACAAACACAATTTTACTTCCTCGTTACAAACTTGCACAGGTAGTATACATGTCATACATTACCTGTACACGAGGTTATACGAAGGTGGCTCTCTACGCGTGGGACTCAGCCTGCTCGATTAAAGCTTTTATCTGTTTCACCATACAATTAATAATTTTTCTTTGCTCGTATTCAGAACTTAATTGTTTCCGTACATCTTCTATGATCATACATAATGGTACAAACACATTAATGTTTTCAGCATTAAATAAACTCTCACGGATAAATTTTTGGATGCGCTTAATTAAATAATACTGCTTAGCGAGTACATATTTTCCATTGTTTTGTGCAAATTCCATGTCCTCGAAATCGGTCATTATTTGATCACAATCTAACCCTGAACATAGTTTAATATTTTGATCTTTAAGCTTGTTAATTTCAACAATAATACATCTGATATTTTCAGAATTCATATTATATAAAAATATATTTGTTGAATTTGAAACTCAAAGAGTTTCCATCTTTGATTTTCATTGCAATGAAAATCTTCGATTTTCAATTAATGAATTACTTCGTGTGGAATTAAAAATCGAAGATTTTCATTGCAATTCATCTTTAGAATTTTCATTTTCCATTTCATAAAATGAATTCTGGACCCGCTAAGGTGTTGGTCATCTTAGCACGTCCAGAAGCGTAATGCGATTATAGGTGATTATGATTATATACAATGGATGACGACGGCACATCAACCCCACGATCTAGTTTGTATGGCGGTTATATTATACATATTACACATCACCGTTTTGAACCTCCTTGTTGTATAAATATACACCAAGGGCGTCCAACGGTTACATATACATACTCACGAAGCGTATTCCCCTGTAAGTAGAGTCTAACTCATCAAATAATATGTTTGACCTACAAGAGGATACGTTTGGTGCGTGGACGCACAGACAGCACACAACAATAGATTATAACGATTATGATTATATACAGATGCAATGAATGACGACGGCACAACAATAGATTATAACGATTATGGTTATGAATGAAGACGGCACAACAATGGACAGCACAACAATAGATTATAATGACAATGGTATAATACAATGCAATGAATGACGACAGCACAACAATAGATTATAATGACAATGGTATAATACAATGATTTGATTCAATGACAATGGATGACGCGGGCTATTCTACATTCAAGTGCAAAAACAAACCCAAAATCAAACCCGGTTTGAATGTCAATAATAACATTCACACCACGCATGACGGTGTGATTTGAGTTTGCACTTGAACTTCGGCTAAAGCCCAAACATAACACAGACGAGGTTGTATATAACCACTCATTACAACGAAGTTAAATAGAATGATGTGTGCTTGTAATTCCTTGTTGTTTATAATTCTGATTATTGACAGCGCTGAATTAATAGTGAGTACTTGTAAAAAACACTAAAAAAAATAATACGATTATTTGTAAACTTCATGATCAATTTTGTTTCCTATGAAAATCTTGTTGAAAGGGAAATTGCTTTACAATTTAACGAAGGATTTCACGAACAGATAATTGATTATAACAGCCAATCAAAAACTACCTCCGCGTTCACCAACGGTAACTCTGTCATTGGTGATTTGTCACACGCGTTATACCAGTGAGTTATCTCCGTTAATTCACATAAACAAATCGAATATTATTTTTGAAGCGTTTTGAAAAAGCGGTCTTGGTTATATTCTCTGCTACTCTTTGTACCGGGGGGGGGGGGGGGGGGAGGGGGGGGGGGCAAATATCGAAATACCTACCGGCTGAGGTTATTGACTGAAATACTGTCTCTGTGTTATTTTCAGTATTAAACGACTTTACAGGTCTAGCATTTTTCGAGTATTTCCCAGTCCCACCTCGTTTGGTGTTTTCACGTTGTGAAATAGATTGAAGGTTGTTCAATTTGTTATTGTTACGATCGGAATTAATATGATCAATAACAAAACCATCCTTGATCAATCCGTTAAATACTTCATAGACGAAACGGTGATTATGATACGTTTTTCCTCCAGCAGTAAATATAAAATATCGTTGATTACTCAGAACACCAACCGGCTTCTTGAGTCTACAGTGTCTAACAACACCATCACGAGAAGCTTCATAGTTTGCAATAACAGGATGTCGTTGAAATTCTTGGTTCATTTATACACTAATATATTTATTTGTCTAATTCGTTAATTGGCTGAATTATAACATTGAGAAATCTTTCTATGTAGTCGTTGGCAGTTTTTATGATTTTGCCGTTGACGTCATTGACAGAGTCAGGATTTTTTTATGGTCATAATAACGCTTCAACTCTCTATAACGCTTACCACCACAATTGATACATAATTGTGATTTGCCTCTAACCCCTACTCCACAATACAGGCACGGAAGAGGACCTTTTGAACCGTTTCTCACACTTTGCATATGATACCCACAGAATTCATTTCTACATGATTTGTTACACGGAGTCTTTGATCCAATCATGAGCCATTTGCAATGATTCATTATATAATATTTTTCTATTTAAATACTTGTTTTAATTATAATATGAAAGGATTAAAGAGATTATCGAAAATTAAGCCTTTGAAAAATACTAGATTTAATCTCGATAGAGTCTCTGTTAAACCAAAACGTCTAAACGACGATAGCATGAAGGAGTTCAAGAGATTATCGAAAATTAATCCTAGATTTAATCTCGATAGAGTCTCTGTTAAACCAAAACGTCTAAACGACGATAGCATGAAGGAGTTCAAGAGATTATCGAAAATTAATCCCCGATTTAATCTCGATAGAGTATCTGTTAAACCGAAACGTCTAAACGACGATAGCATGAAGGAATTCAAGAGATTAACGAAAATTAATCCTTCGAATACTAGATTCGATCTCGATAGAATCTCTGATATGAAGGAGTTCGAGAGATTATCAAAAATTAAGCCTTGGAAAAATGATAGATTTAATCTAGATAGAATCTCTGATATACCAAAAAGTCTAATAGACGATAGAACCCTGTTGAGTAAAATCAGCGACTGTTTTAATGAGTTTAAGCGCCATGCAGCATCTCATACGTGGTCGACATTTCGAATTATTGATGAAGATGTCAATGTACCCGTAATCGATGCTACTATAAACGATGCAAGAGCAGCTGAGATAATCTCACATCTTCGAAAACGGTATTTTTTCAGAATAAAATTCATTATCGAAGACGAAGGTGAATGGATTATCAGAGATAAATTTGAACCAATTCTCAAAGATAAAGAATTTGTCATTGTGAGTAGAGATTCCAAACCAGGAATTCTAACTGGAATTGACAAACCATACTACGAGATACCTTATCCTGTAACAGTAGTTGTTTACGGAATATATTCGCTAAATGATAAGCCAAGTATTGCAAAACTAGCACCTATAAAAACAGCGTCATCATTGACTTCGTCAAGGCTCAATTGTGTAGCAACACGGGTAATGGAACACTTCACAAATGGATCCCGAGGAAATAAACTAACTGATCTGCGACGTAGGAAAATAACCGAATGTGAACTGACAGTGAAACAGCGCGGGGCAACAATTCAAGATATAACCAAATTAGAAGCATCATTAAAATTTCCAATATCGGTAGCGACGTTAATCGGAGAAGTATTATACGAACCGAAATATCAATCGCGAGGGGCTCCAATTGAAATTATTGATCATAACAAACACGCGTGGACACCTGCAGTAAAAGTATTTCCACGAGAACGAATCGTGAGATATATCCCCGGGGAATTTTGTAAGGATGTGTTCCACGAAGAGAGGTTATTCGATGCTATTCATGCGTTGTGTAAAGATGATCCTGTGTCAGTGTGGCTTCTTCGCAGCGCTGAAGATTCAGAATCAGGATTTGATCAATTTGTAAGACCTAATGGAGAATTATATCGTACTGAAGCGTTACACTCAAGGATGAAAAAAACCGCTGTAAAATACTCGAATAATTTTCATGAAAAACTACTCACGGATAGTTTTACGATTCCATCAGTGGTAGCTCATTTTGCACGAGAAAAGAACTCATGGCGTCCAACACAAAGTGATTTTCTCAAAGATGTTAAATCAAGCTGTGTAGAATTCGGTCATGGAGGACTGTGGAATACAAAATACCACCGCGAGGGTATGATTTCAATTGATATATCCGCGTGTTATCCAGGGAGTTTTCTAGGATATGGAGAAGCCGCTAAGTACTTTAAACGATTTGGACACCCCACACATGAATTGACTCGTGTTTCTGTTAATGGTCCATTGCCTGATTTTGATTTAACTGGATTCGCTTGTGTGGTATCATTTGAATTAGCGTCAGGATTACATCCGTGTAGTTATGTTTGGATTTGTAGACATATCTCTGAAAAACACTGGATGCCAATAGTGTTACTATGATATATGATTGATAGTGGTATGCTGATATCACTGATTATCAGCGAAGCAATTATATGCTATCGAGCTCAGAAAGAAGTTTGGCTACCACAACCCGATCTAAATGATATAATACGCGAACAACGAAAACAGTTTTCTGATGGAAAAGCGGAGAATTTCAATGAACAACAAATCATGGATTTGTCTAGGCAGTTATTTGAAATTGAAAATAAACTAGCAAAAGATTTTGGACGAAAAATAATTGGTAAATTTACTCAAGGTGGAAGATATAACAATGCAAAATATTCTTCGCGGTTGATCATAGACAGCGCTGAATATGATTTTATCATAGCGGATTTAACGAAACATGGAAAACTTGTAACTCGTAAAGATGCTTTTCTATCCAATGGTGAGAAATTGGGTACAATTTTTACCTATTGTGATGGATATAGTCCACAGTACACACATTTGAGAAGTTCTATGCTCGGTTATTCTACTATTGATCTATTTTCGATGATAAATAGATTTCCTAATACCGCGGTTAGAGTAGCTACTGATTCGATGTATATACACGAGAAATACAAATCAGCTGTAGTGGCATTCACAGATCCCGAGGAATCGTGGGGATGTTGGCGATTTAAAAAGGAGAAGCTACATGAGTATTGTAAATCTGCCGATGTTACCAACGACGATAAATACTTGAAAGCAACCAGTGTTCAGAATTTTCTAGTGCACCACCGATATCAGATCCGATTACGCGATATAAAATCGTTTATTTGAATGGTTGTGGAGGATCAGGAAAGACAACACGAGTAATTAATCTATTTCATAGGGAAAGAAAACCAATTGAAAAATCCGTTGAAAAACCAATTGAAAAACTTACAGATGATCAAACACAGATACAAGAAATCATACGACAAATCCTAGGGGAAAATTCTACGGAAACCCCTATGGAAACCCCTATAGAAAATTCTATGGAAAAGTCTACAAATTTCACAAATATGATTGTGCTAACACCAACTCATAAACTTGCCAGAGACATAAAACAACGAAATGTAAAATCTAGTACTTATCACAGCTTCTTCCGATGGAAAGGCGATAAGTGGACCCCTGAAAGAATGGGACAGAAATTTATTCCACCGGTGATAATCTGGGATGAAATCTGTACAGTACCGTTGAAAGTACTAAAAATATTTCTTGAATGGCTGTCAACGAAAAATACAAAAACTATTATGTGTGGTGATCAAGGTCAGCCACCACCATTTGTAGGTGAACCTCCTCATGAGTGGCTCAAAGAACACGTTGATTACTACGAAGAGATTAATGATGACCATAGATCGTTAGATGAAGTATTACGTGAGTTTAAACAACTAATCAGATTACAACCGGATAGAATCCAATGTGAAATAGCGCGTGAAATAATTTCAGAAACTCCCATGAATGATTTTTGGGAAACGTGGAGACCAAGCGATTTGATAATAGCAAGTAGAAATATAGTCAGAGATAAACTTCAGATGAAGTTATTTGAATTGCATAAGTGTAAATTTGCAACACTTCCAGTACCGCTCTGTTATAGACCAAAAGATACCCGACGACAAAATATCGACGTTGACATTCCTGGACAACAACAAAAGCAGAATTTAGTGTTAAATTATATTGTGCTGGTTGATATCAGCGTCGTCGAAGATGCATTGCGTGCTGATAAATCCCCGTGGACGTTAGGTTACGCAACGACAATACACTCTTCACAAGGATTAACTGTCACAGACACAATTGTTTGGATAGTAGATAATCGCATTGAGTGGTCAAATTTAGTTTATCTCGCAGTATCCAGAGTACGAAGAATAAATCAGCTTCGAAGAATTGTTGTTGACGAAGTCAGTGACGATAATGACACTACAATCAGCGTTGATAGAGTCAAGAACATTATCAGAAAAAAACTCTCTGGTTATAAACAACAGGATAAAAAAATAAACGAGAATTTGACATTGATGCTGAATTAATAATTTCACTGAAGCAACAACAGAATAATCACTGCGCGAGTTGTAATTGTATAATGTGTTGGATTTGGTCGGATAAAGACTCTCGCCAATTTACCGTAGATAGAAAAAATAACAATCTCGGTCATGTCAGAAACAATGTGAGGTTGACTTGTCTTGAGTGCAACAGACGCAACGGCGCTAGTTAAGACCACGCGATGGTAATTGAGTATCCTCTGGTATCACTTGCAATTGTTGTCGAGTAAATCCTCGCTGAGGAGCAGTTGAATCCAGTTCATAGTTTGCTGGTCTAGAAACGCTAGCGTTTCCACCAATAGATCGTGTTATACCGGATATCTTGTGCGTCGTGACGCTCCAAATATGATCGGTAGCTCTTTTTTACCACCTTCAAGCTCTCCTGGTTCGTATAAATACCTAACAGTGACATTACTACCAAGAATCGGTTCTTTGAAATCTTTTTGTGAAATTCCTTGGATTTCTATTTTTGGTATAAACGCTTTCTTAATCGCGTTGACAGGTTTCATGTTAATTGTTCGAGTAATCTCGTTATTTAACGCTGCAACTACTCCTGGTAACCTTTTAACCCATTCACGGAATCGTTCACGTTTGATGAATTCTTTCGCGTATTGATATCCAAAAAACCGTTCAGCAAGAGTCCGATTAAATCGTTCCACAATTGCCTGATCGCGGTGTAGTGCAGTATGCCCTCGTCTGATGGTGACATTGTGATGTTTCATCGTTGTTAAAACAGCGTCTTGAAATTCCTTGCCAGGATCAACTTGTAATAGATTTGGCCAACGCAGAGGACCTCGTCGATAAATCCTTTCAAATGCAGAAGCCACTTCAGTTGATGATTTTGTCCTTAGCGGCTCTGCTTGTTTCTATCGACTCGCAATTTCAACTACGGTTAACGCGTATTTGTAACCGTTGTCATGTGGTAAAAATAGTATATCAGCTTGATGAACTTCATTAGGTACAGTCACATCAAAATGCGAGTAGTTAATTCGTTTAGGCGCTGGTAGATAAATTTGCCATATTGCCTGTTTAGATAACCAGTTCGCTGCAGTGGTTTTTTTCACCTTTGATGCGCTAGCGAGTTTACTGATTGCTGCCTTGCCTCTCCAGTATCCCCTCGGAGAATAATAAACAGATTCCATATTATTAATTACCAGCACCTAACATCAATTTGCCTTTCATAGCGGATTTTATCAACCACGAAGCCAATTTTTCTTTGAATGATTGATCAGGAATAGCATTCAACGCATGAATTAATTTCACATCCGCAAGATGTCTGTGTTGAAGATTGCTGCTTTTATATGCAACATCATGAGTATAACACGCCTTATCAATAGCGTTTATTGGATATTCACCGGGTCGGGGTTGGTTTTGGTCATCGAGTCTGATATCTAATCGTGTTCCCGGTCGAACAATAACTATACCCTGGAAGGTGCTTTTCTCCTGAATACTTTGCCCATGGGGTTCCAGGGAGTTTAGTTAGCTTGGCTGCGATATCACCTCCTCGTTTTTTTAAAAAGATTCCTTGGGTTGACCAAGGGAAACAAATCTAAATTTCTTTGTACTACATTGTACGCACTTACCAGAAAGCGCTGATCGATTATTTTTCGTTGTAATCGTCGTCAAGTCATTTGTGCCAGTACGCGTCTTACATTTAACACAATATAGATCCATAATATATTTATAACGGCATGAATGTAATTGATTATTCAGCTACGAGACGACGGGAACCTATTAAACACCATGCAATGTTACCAAATTCTATTCGAGCGATTATCATCGGACCATCTGGAAGTGGTAAAACACAATTGCTACTTAATTTGATAACGAGATGGATGGCGTGGGATAAGATGTATTTGATTGCTCCGAGTGTTGATGATCAGCGATGTTATGAAGTGTTAAAGGATTTTAACGAAACCGCACGAGAAATTAACGGCGATGATGTTATTGAGTTTATAACCGATATTGAAGAGGCACCTAACATTGACTCCATCGACGGAAGTATTAACAATTTAGTCGTATATGATGATATCATGTTAGATAATCAAAAGAATCCTGCTAGGATATTTTCCAGAGGCAGACATAAAAACACCGACGTGATATATGTTACTCAACGTTACACTCAAATACCAAAAGTGATCAGAGATAACTGCAATATGCTGTGTGTATTTAACGGAGTTCATACACATACTCTTAGAAATATTTGGCAAACTTGGTGCGGTGGCGATATGGATCATAATCAATTTAGAAATTTCTTTAGCCGCGCTCAGACAATCCCACACGGATTTGTGACGATAAATTTATCAGACCCTCGGACGAGATATCGCGTCGGGCTTGATAAAATATTTAGTTAGTAAAAATCGAAGATTTTCATAGCAGCAACGAGGGTGAACGCCAACTATATGGCGTCATTTTTTTTTACTAAAAAATTTTCATAATTTTGCTAAATTTATGAAAATACTTAATTAAAATATTTTCAAGGAAGCCTCAGTTTACTAAATTGAGGCTTTATTCAGCATTTTTGAGGAACATCAGTTAGCTAAATTGACGCCTGTAAAAGTTGGTCTGTTCACCCTCTCTGCTGCTATTGCTCGTCGTCTAGTATTGAGTTATTTAACCTCCATTCCCCAGAGCCCCACCTGCTATTTTTTTATAACTATTTCCAAAGTTATTAGTTTATGGTCCGAAATTTTTTAATCTAATATTTTTGCATTTTTATATATTTTATAGTCAAAATCAGTCACATAAAATTTATCTATTCTGCTTGATTTATTTATTCCTAATTTAACATAGTCATGTGTATATTCCGTTCTTGGTAAGTTCAAAAGTCTATACACATCTGTGAATTTATATTGTTTAATCAGTCTACCCATAATGCCAAAAGATGCTAGATCTTTGGTTGTCAGATTGCCGATGCGATCTATATTATCTCCAACCCAATTAAAATCCCCCCCCCCCTATAATTAGGTGTTCTGCTATGTAGGTTTTTAGATATTTATTTAGATCTCTTGTGAAGTCATAATGACTTTCTCTAGTCGCCGGGGCGTATATGTTTAGAATGTGCAATTTATTTAATTTTATATGATTTACCCGTCCCCTTAAATTAATATCCTCTGGTATTATTTCCCAATTTTGTCTACTTTTGTTTCTTATTATCATTGCCACCCCCGCCTTAATATCATTTGGTTTTGCTTCACTGGTTACAACTGTAGCCTTCATTTTGGATTCTATTTCTTGTATCATTGTATGTGTAAGTTTTTTGTGTGTTTCTTGTATTAGTATAATGTCCTGTTTTAATTTTATCAGTTGTGTAATTTTATCCTTATCTAATCCATTTGTGTTTATTGATGCGATATAGAAGTTAAGTTCTTCCATTTTTGGTTGTCCAGGTGGCTAATTGTAGATTTTTTTTTTGTTGTAAAATTTGTTCTAAGTGTTAATATTCAATATTGTTATATAGTCAATTTATTCTTTTTGGGGCATTGGCCCCTCGTCAGTCCCTGTAATGTTATATGTGTCTTTTAGGTTTATTCCTAGTGCGTTTGTAGGTTGTCCTGTCATGTCAGTTTCTACGATTTCGCTTTGAGTTGAATCCATGTTTTCGTGTTCCGAGTTTGAGGTTTGAGTTGGCGAGGTCAGTTCTGAATATTCTGAATATTCTTGTTCCGGTTCTGTTTTAGGGCTTTGAGATGCAGGAGTCAAGAGCAGCACGTTTATAAGCTAATTTTGTCAGACCCAGTACGTCTGAATATCAGGTAATGCCAATCCGGTAACAGAAGATTGTTTTTAATTTTTATTTCTCGTTCTGTATCTAAGTTTATTACGTTCATCATATAACAAGAGCACACAATATTGCCAGAAGCAATTGCAATAACAACAGCTACTACATCAACAAATCCGCTGACATGATGTCAAAACAACGAGTGTAAGATCTAGAAACAACATATCAACTTGTCAACGTCAAAAAATACACACGCCGTTAGTTATAATCACCAATCACAACAGTATCTAAAATCCTTTCACTTGCCGCCGGCATAATGACTGGCAATATCAACATTAGCAATAACAAAAATTATTAAAACATCGAATCCGCTGAACGACGCAGATATCACAGTCGGCAAGTGCATAATCTACTAAATACGGTAGACAATTTAAAACTAAATACATCTAGTGATTTTGTACCAGGTAATATTTCGTCTGTAGATGGTGGTAAAATAACAGGGCTACTAACAGAGTTTCCCCTCTGGTGAAGAATCAAGTGAGTTATGTTATAATCAGATGACAGGATCAACGAGAGCATGCCGGAAACGTTCCGGAGGAGCAATGTTGTACATTGGGAGGTAAAGTGATACACAACACAAAGCTGGATAACACTCCGTTTGTTGATACAATTCGGCTACACAATGACAAGTAATTTGACATGGACGTCAACAAGATAACATATACTGCATTTCAAACAGCATATGATCTGACATAAAAAAAAAAAAAAAACTACGTCGATGATATTGTAATAAATTTGGAGTATGTGTATTTGACAGCATCCCGTTTTTAATTTGTGCGAGTATTTGGTCTTCGGTGCCATGGAAACAATACTAGCCCGAAATAATTAGCCAGTTAGTAGAAGCAAACATCACAGAGCCGAATGTTAGTGAATTTGAACCATGCTGGGGTCGTTAGTGGTGAATTTGGGTACAAGCCGAATGACTGTCCTTGTGTATCATAGTCCATATTAAAATTCCGCGGTGTATAAAAGTGATGTGATTGAAAAGGCAGTATTTATGGTTGGAAATCAGTAAATTATAGAATGGAATCAATAAGTTGGAATTTGGTAGGTACCGTTTATGTGTCCATAGTGGAAAATGGGCGTATGTATATGAGCGTGATACGCCGGAAATTATGAGAATTGACTGGCCTAGGGTCGCGCAGTTAAATATTTCCCAGTTAGTAAGGGAATACTGGTGGAATTGCTATGGCATGACGGGCTTGCGGTACGGAAATAGGATGATAATGAAGAAAAACCATGCAATGGTGCGGTTAATGGACTCATGGGCAAGTTGTCTCCTCTGGGTCGCCAATTGATTAGAGCAAAGGTTATTAAATATAGCAGACAGGTCTCTCTTTCCATTTTACAACTCAAGTTGTATGGAAGTCTTTGGAAATTTGGGGAAAACATATGACTTCCAGCGTGACTCGCGCCAGGGTTTTGACACCGCTCGGTCAAGTGTATACCCCTGTGCGTGTAACAATATGATAACTAGTTATAATGCACTACGCGATACGACGATGCAATGACAGGCAAGTTGAGCAAGGGATCAAACAAGATAACAAACATATCATCGAGTATCCTCATTTGATCTGACAAACAAACCTTACATCGACATGGCTGCATATAGTCAATTTGCCTTTCCAGGTACTTCATCTTATGCTCGTTATGTTACGATAACCGGTGGTACATCACCGGAACCATCGACGTAGTAGCATTTAAAAATGACATCAACGTGTATTCATGTTGCTGTATCTTATCAATGTAATTAATCTTAAGTTGATAGTGTTGTTGGCAGCACAAAACGAGCTCGCAGTAATGTCGGTGACATTCCACATCTTGTTGATTCGACATATATTCGTTAGAGTTTTGTTGTAACGGCATCAAAACAATATCCTGGAAATAATTCACATTTTGCGTTTTCGCTTAGTAGCGTCATGTCAGGTCTCGAGTGGACAACATATAGAGAAACAAACAATATTTGGATCACAATTGAATGCCATGATGCTGTTCCAATTTGGATGTTTCATTTACGAGGACGATCTGGTGTCAGCCGCATGTACAACTGGCTATTAGAGAGGATTGACAGATCATACCACATGTACAACTTTATATAATCCAACATATGTTTAGATCTGAACGAGTCAGCAGTTTACTGTAGCAAATGCTAACACGGTTAACAAATACAACACCGAAAGTCCTGAGTGGGTATAACACTATTTTGGCTGTACACGATCGATGACCTAGCATATGGCTTTGTGACATTTCTGTAGATGTAATGTGTTAAACACGGGTCGCTCTGGAATCCATTTTAACGTGATCATATGTCTCCACAAGAGTCGCAAAAGAGTTTTACAACACCATATCTGTTCCTGAAACAAAATTATAAATAGCTGACGTTGATCAGCTCGACCCTGAAAACGCCGGCGAAGCTCAAGCAGTTAATGAAATCGCTAGAATGAAACATTTAACACTCGGATCACTTGTTCTACAAGAAAACTTATTTTGTTAGAGTTGTTTGCATACGAGGTTCACAGCTAAAATTGCTACCCGAGATTTTGCAATTATTAGCAAGTATTGTCATCCAAACTATTACGAGTTGAGTCGCTGCTGACAAATACACTGCTTCACATTCACAAGGAAATGTATATGCAAATCAACAGATCTGCCCGTATAAAAGCTAAATCTTGTGGTTGTAAGAAACAAGAACTAGATCGAATACAACATGTTCATGATGAACTTGACGAACTAGCATAACGATTAAAACATCTACTAAACAAATCGTGGGATAAAGGATAGTTTTAGTAACCAAATAATATTTCTTGAGGGTGGATATGGACTCTCCTGATACTGAAACGATATTCGAGGTAGCAGATAATCATGATGACGCCAATATGTTAGCGGTGGCATGTCTGATATTTGTAGATTATCTGACAAACAGCGACCACACAAAATAATCTTCTAAACAAATAAATGCGGCACTAATAGCACTAAATATTAATGAGCCAGCGGTTGAATCATACGGCAGTATTGAATGAGATCTATTTTATCAAACACTCGATGACATAACAAGTGTTATTAATAATATTAGACCTGTTGGCTATGATATATTTGATCGTGATCTTGACAAACAACCATTAACAGACAATGCATTTAAGCTGGAAAGATGCTGACAGAGAAGCAAAATAAAATTTATAAAAGATTTGATTGATTGGTATCTATACCTACCCACATATGACATAAACTTGAACAATAAATATGGAATTTCGCAACAACATATACATTAAATGCACAACATATGGTACGTAATAATATCAAATTTAAAGATCTAACGAATGTATTAGGTTAATTACTTCAAAGATCTTTACCAAAATAATGTGAATGATGTTATCGAAATACAAATCAACTTTGATCCCCATTTTACTGTGATCCATGCAAACTTTGTTGATGATGTTATAAAGAGAAGGTTAAATAAAAATCGTAAGCGTGCTAAATTATATCCCGATTGTGTCAAGGGAGATAATCATCATGAGTAACAGCGAATGCATTAGTGCTAATAATGTCAAGATCAGGTACAGTTATCAGCGATGAACAAAACAAAAGAAAGGGTTCTAGGTGCTTTGACCACAGGTGCTTTGACCATAGATGGTTTGACCATAGGTGGTTTGTCCACAGCAGTGGTTTGACCACCGGGGTTTTGTCCATAGATGGTTTGTCCACATGTGGTCTTTATAATAATAAACTATTATTTAGAGTTTAAAATTATGGTTCAATTAATGAAATTTTATGTGACAAGTTTCCTTTGAATGCTAAATAGTAATTAACATGTAATAAATAAAAGTCAATAACAGCTTGTTTTCGGTCCACATAAAGGCTGGTGCCAGGCCTACTCGATTTATTATAAAACAGAAAATGAACACATATTAGGCAAAAAGTCCAACGTTTCACACATTAAGGCTGTAGATCTAGTAGAAAATTACACTCAGTCCTACAAAATACATACCGCATATAAATGATAAAATCGAATCAAAACATTAATGTCATGCAAATATCATAGTTAATAGAATAACAGTTTTATGGTTAACTGAATGACAGATGTGCAATCGCACGCAAATATGTCAGTACATCTACACGCCGGCATCTCAAAATCGAGATCGTGTATGCTTTTAATCCTTCACTTTAATCCCCAAATATACTTACATCTTATGCTCCAACAACTAATCATAGTCTTTTCATATTATTCTAACCACCTATGGTCAAACCCCCTGTGGTCAAACCACCTATGGCCAAACCACCTATGGTCAAAGCACCTGTGGTCAAACCTCCGCGTATCAAAGAAAGATAACAAAATATAAGTCGGAAGACGAGTCTAGTAAGATAGCAATACAATAACTAGAAGTCTATTACAATTTAGTTTTTGATATGATACCAAACTGAAATTTGAAATATGAAAACCATTTCTCGTCAAATATTGTTTGAAGTTAAACAATAATGGAATATATTACCGTGGAATATACCCCTTTGAAGACAGGATAACTCTTTTCCATGGTATGCCTATGAGATTTAAGGCCCGTTCGTAGATATATTTGTCTCTGGTTTGCAATGATTATTCGGAATATTTTGATAAACCTGCTTTGATCACAAATTAGATAGTTAAACATTTGATAATCTTTTAAAATCCAATATCACAAAAATTAAGTGGATGAGCTAATACATGTTACTTTAATAAAAAAGTAGTTTTTCATGGAAACTGTATCAAATGATTTGAAACTGAATCTATAATCAGAGGTAAAATTAATTTGTTCTTGTTTTGTCATCATTATGTGAGTTCTTTATTGCAAAAGCAGAAAAGTTAAAGATATTTCGAGAACTCTCCAGCAATCTTGTGTAAAATATCAAAACATAGATGCGATAAAATTGTTACAATTCCATAGTAACATTTTGTATGAAATATATGATTAGTCCTATGTAAGAGGTGTTTTGGGATCAAACCCTATTTTGTTTGATGACGGCAGCGATTCAATGACATGTCCTCGACGCTTAAATGATAATGAAATAAACGCTGTGCCTCAGCAAAGTTGCTTTCATAGTTGGTTAGTCTAATATGAAATGGCTAATGACGGTGGTGTACATTATATTTTGGTACAGAATAATGCTTATAAATGACTACTCAAATTTGCATCCTAGACAAATGGAGGTTTTACAATTAGTGTGGACAAACATAAAGCTATATATGGACGGACATAGCTATAAGTATGTAACATTCTGTCCTAATTCAGGAATTTAAGAAAGCTTCTCGTCTTGTATTTCGTTTAAAAATCTTTCATTTTCAAATTAGTAGTGGTACAATAGTTATCCAATTCAATGTCAGAATGGATTCGATGTTTATATCATTATTTGTCTGTCTCGATTAATTATAAATATAATGATGGTCTGTTTCAATCAATAACATTGCTAAATATATCATACAAATTAACCCATGACATTTGCATGTTAAGTATTGAATATGCCATTTAAAATTTAATCTGATATATCAGTGCCAACTGAATGTTGTACGCATAATGTTTAGATTGCCATTCGTCTGCTTTAAATTGCTGCTTTATTTACAAAACATCGAAAACATCGTTTTGATTTCGACCCTCATCTTGTAATAGACTATAAGACAAATGAACCCAATTAATCATTCAATTCAAGACGACCATCAATGCAAACATTTCACCATGGGGATTGGAATTGTGCTTTAAAAAGACAGTAAATCTTAATGTCTGACCTAATTTCTGAAGCAAGAGTGACATTTTGTACCGCTAAAGGATTCCGTTGATCCTGCTTTTATGTTGTATTGGAAACAATATCCTGTGTGTAAAGAGTATAATCTAAATTTAAATCACTAGTAAAGACGACATATTGTGTTTTGTGAATTCCTCTAAAATAAACATAATTAGGTCACGCTAAGCAGTTCTGTGCTATCGCATATATAACGTGCATTGGAATTTATGTTGGCCGCACACATGGATTCTACTTTCTAAACAATTTTGTTCATTTTCTTGTGTTTTCATTATATTGATTAGTTTGTTTGTCTGTGTCAAAATGTAAATATTTATTATACTACGATTATCACATTTTCTATGTATGTTTGTGTGTGCGTGTCTGTCTGTTATTTATATTAAGCAAAGGCAATTACATTGTTTTACCAAATACAATAGTTGTTTTATGCAAAATTTGTGCTAAGTCTTAATGATTAAAGATAGCGCAGACGAAACGCAGTATCCTATCAATAAAGTAGTTGACAAGGTCATCCAAACAGCTTTCTGGTTTTGAAAAACGTTTTCATCAAATATTATTTGTCCGTTTGTCCTGATTAAGAAGATAGATCTCTTCAATTAATTTACAGTAATTCATATAGATTTTTATCTGTGCCAAAATCTATATATTTATTGTTCTTCCAGTGTTTGTGTGTGTATGTATGTGTATACTAATTATAATGAGGGCTTTGTATAGCGTCTAATCTTTAGATGTTTTAAGCGCTTTACAACATATATAATGATATGCTCAAGATATGCAACCTTGCATATGATTATGACATGCTCGTGCAGTGTGATAGTACTGTCCAGAATAACACCTAGGTTTAGAATTGACTGTGTGATTGTTATGTTGTTGTTGCTGATAATTAGTGCTTTAGGTAAAGGATCTGAATCAGAAAGTACTTGTGTTGTAATCAGACTGGCCTCAGTGTTATCATTATTCATCTGCAGCTTGTTACATGTCATCCATGATTTCACATGATAAACACACCTCATGACTCTTTGGATGGTAGCATTGACTTCAGTTGGGCGGCTAGATTGATCTAGTTGGGTGTCATCAGCGTACACTATGTGAGTCACTGGATGATGATCGATGACATTTGAGAGCGGTTGAGTGTATATAATGAAGTAAACAGGTCCAATAACAGACTATTGTGGAACACCACAACATAGATCAACTGGGCTGGAGTGTATTCCATCAGCAGATACAATATGGGTCCACAGGGAGACTGGATTGTGAATGCCAACTAAATTTGGAGACAGCAAGAAGACATATATTGGTCTATTCTGTTAAATGCTGCAGCCATATCAAGGAGGGTGACGATTGCAATCTTTCCTCTGTCAAAAGCAGAGAGAATGTCATTAACTACTTTCAGAAGAGTAGTTTTGGTACTGTGGTAAGGACGATATGCAGACTATGTATTGCTAAAAAGGCTGTCTGAATTCAGATGAGATACAAGTTGGGTTAGAACAACCTTTTCTAAGATTTGTACATGAACGGGATGGTGACGACGAGGCAATTCAATTTGTGTTGAGAAGCTAATCTTTAATGGTTTTAAGTTGTCACGAAAGACATTTGTAAACAGGTCAGGAAGGTTTATTGGAGAGAAAGTAGTCAGGAGTGTCCATTTGTTCTTTGACATTAGTTTAGTTATAATCTCGAAGAGCTCTTTTCAGCTGGAACTCTCCCTGATTTTAGTACTGTAGTGTATCAATTTGGCTAAATCGACTATGTTTATCATGTTCTTCTTAACTTCTTCATAGATTTGGTTATGACAATTAAGTCTAGTGGAACGCCAAAGCCTCTCTGCGTTACGAATATCTCTTTTAGCAGTGGGAAGAGGGTCACAAACAGTGCTATACCACGGAGAACACTTTTAAATTTAATACTCTGCACTTGGTGGCTGGGGCATGTTTTTCAATCAATGTACGCATACAGTTATCGAGTTGTTTTGAGGTTTCTCTTTAGTGCAAATAAAGGTGGAAGGTTAGGGGCTGATACTTCCAGATGACATATACTGCAGACATTATCTGATGCAGGTTCGTGGGATACATGGTTGGACCGTATACTATTATCATCAGGTTTATGAAGAATCCAGTCTACAATGGGACCATGTTTATGGGTGGGTTGACTAACTGACAGTTTAAGGTTGAAAACATTAATGGAATCTAAATGTTATGATATGTATGGGTTTCCAGGACAGTCAAAACGAAAGTTTAAATCTCCAAGAATAATCAGCTGCCATCTATCGAATGGCCATACTTCTAAAGATTCGGAAATGTCTCCAGAAAGAAGAAGATAAAAACGAGAATCAGTCAGCTTGTTTTTTTTTTCTACTAGAAGGAGGCCGGTACAGGCAGAAAGAAATGGTATGACCTTTGTTCCAAAGTGAGAGTTACTTGGACTAATTCAAACGATGTGTGACAGAAATTGAAAGTTGTGTTGTAGTTAAGATATTTTATCATGGAATTATTTGTGATGACGGCAATTCCACCTCCGTGCGTGGCTGGGGAACAACTTTATGGAGTACCCGGTGTGTTTTGCATCCGCGCACTTGGGGTCGTCGCCTAATGTATTTAGACATGTTTCTGTCAGGAAGAAGACGCCAATATTCTGATAGTAGATCACATGTGCGCTTTCCGGTGGTTCTAGTGAATGGGCGTTGAATAATGCAATACACAGTCTAGTGAATGGGCGTTGAATAATGCAATACGCAGTGGTGTCTGGGATTGTTTACACAAAGGTTAGGGATATAAAAAAGATTTGCACCGTATTATCTAAATTTACGGCCGAATTTTCAAATTGTTTAGCCGGATAGGGCGAAAGGGAGATACTTGTAATTATTTTACCTGTTCTACGCTGGCCAGCATTGGAACAACGTTTCTTGTTTCGCTTCCGTTTACATTTAAGGAATGATGAATGTAGTCCCAGTTCGTTTTGTCAAGGAGTGGTCATTTAAAGCAATTGATGCGGGTGCAGCATAGCATAACCTAGTTCATTGGCGATCACGTCATGGCGGTTTATCCAAGAACAAAGGACTTTGTAGTGTAGAAAATTCTAATTGTTCTCATTGCCAGAACACAGAGATGAAGAAACATACGAACTGAACAGCCAATACTTGACGAAACAGATTAATGCAAACGAAGATAGACAGCTAGCACATATATCATAACCTATAGCAAAAAAACTGAACAGATGCTTCAAATGGGATAAGCTTTAGCGGCCATCTTTCCGGAAGTCCCATACATACATCAATCATTTGTATGTGGTTATGTGTGTGTGCGTTAGGGTGCGTATGCATATGTGTGTCTGTGTGCGTATTTCATAGTCCCCTGAGATGACATATACTAACATTGCTATTATAAAAATAAATTTGAAAAAATGGATATATGTTTGAATTGGTACTTCGTGCTTGTGCTGTTCTTGAACTTGCTGTGTGGCATGTAATTTTACCGTAGCTACGTCATTGTATATAGAGCGCGGGAAATATTAATAGTAGGCTAGGAAACAGATCAATCTACAGGAGGAGAAAAATCGTTGGGTTGAAGACAAGTATAATATTTCAAACATGTTTTGAATGACAGCTTTTTGGGACTGCATACCGAGTGTTTTTATTTAAGCTTTTTCACGCAAGGATAGCGTTGATATTTGGTCAAATGGCAGTAGGGTACTAACTGGATCGGAGGGACGCGTGATAAAGTGCTTGCTCCCAGCGCCGCAGAAAGCAGTCATGGGTATTGGGTAAGAATCTCTCGTCCCTCTTATAGTTCTTGTTCCAACATTTTATTTTATAAAATTAAAAACTGTTTGTCAGATATATCACCGTTTGCCCCCGCTCCCTCTTGTCGGTGATGGTCGCCCGGGGGCGGCAGAGGTACATTGGGCTCCTAAACCACATACAGCTGTGGTTATTCAAAACCCTTTGAGGCTTTCACTGTCGCCCTAAGCGCCATTTGCCCTTATTACGGCACTGACGGTGTGCATCGGTCTGACAGAAACAGCCTTCCTACATGAATAATGTATTTTTACATTCGGGGATAAAGGGTGCTTAAGCTTTTCTTCTACGATCAGGTTTATTTATCGGTATTCAATAAATTGTACATGTTTGACCTTGCAGGTGTACTTTATTTTCTATGAATGTTTGATATTGGGTAGATTGATGGTTCATCAAAGTTGTGCATTAAGCAGTTCCATCCACTCTCAGTCGAACAAATATATTATTCAGTAGACATTGTTGTCATGCATTGTGTTCATATATTTGTCTTACGATTAAATACAGGAAGAATAATTAGATCGGTTTTCTCTAGGTAAGGGAAATAACTCTGCATTATTAATGCTTAATTGCCTTTCTGGAGTTGCTTTACTTGAGATAAGAAGGAAAAGAGCCAGCATATCTATCATACAGTGTCGATCAAGATTTGGAGAGAAAAATAAAACAATACCACTTCCAAAAACAAAAACAAACAAAAAATCTCCACTATGAAATGATACTTGTACCCCAGGTTTTTTTTAAATTATGGCAGTGCTATCAGCATAGCATTGGTAAGTCCTCGCGTTTTAGAGAATATTTCTTGGTTTTTCAGGTTTTATGAAGTAACGTCCGTAAAAGCCACTTGTAGATGTAATTATATATTTTCAGGCTGATGAATGTACTCACAAACATAAACAAATATGCGTACATGACTTAGTGAAATGATCTCTGTATACTGATGGGAAGAAAAACAGGCCACCATTCACGATATGACCTGATAGGCAATAATCATAATGACGATAGGCATAGGTGATCGTCCAATTACAAATGATGAAGAGGAGGGGTACACACAATGTTAATATTGTTTGATGGTCTTTGAATCTCACTGTTATGTTATCGGTCTAAAAAAATAGTCAGTTTGTCTGTGTTTCTGTCAGAAAGTAACTTAGCTTATCTGAATGTGATTTTGTCATTACGTTTCGCTTAAACATAATTACGGATTCAATTTATGATGACAGTTCTATGTGTTTTAAAATTCGCTAGGAGGAGAAAGATTTGTTCGATTTGATCCGTCATCGGCCAGTCTAATAAATAATATTATTGTGTATGGTCGGGCCAGAAAATAACTTGATTTTTATACTCATTCTTAATGAGGATGAGATTAATTTTCTTTTTCCTATTAGCGAGGTTAACTTTATAAATTAGTTAGTATTAACTTTATTTAAGAAGAGAGGTTAGAACCACTTGTGGGAAATATCTTTCTACAGCTGTTAGTAATATAGTCGAATTTAAAAGTCTACCTAATCAGTATATATGTATGTTGCCCATAACAGATTTATACTTGGCCGAGTGATCCAACGCGCTTTCCGTTACGGATCACTGCTATTTCACCTCTGTCTACATAGGCTCGAGTCTAAGACTCGGCTAAATAAATGTAGTTATGTAAGAAAGCTTGGCAGTAGGTTCTCGTGGGTCGGTGGTTCTTTCCGGGGGGTTTCCCGGGTTCTTCCTCCACCAATAATACTGGCCGCCATGTATAGCCAATCGTGTGCTGATAAAATGGCGTTAAACCCTGCAACAACAACAACAACAACAACAACAACAGATTTATACTCAATATATTAAAACTGCACTTGCTCCATACTATGAAAAAAAATATCATTGATAAGCACATTCCCTACCTCGACAATTTCGTATTGTACTATTCCACGAGTCTGTCTCGTCTTAGAGTTCATAGTGTTAGCCTCTGTAACGAATGGATCGTAAATGCCCATCATGGGTACAGCAGAATGAGTGGTCATCGCGCAGATATAGAGCTCATTCAACGTCACTGATAGGCACTTTAACGACCTCGTTGAGGAGCAGATCCTGGTATTACCATTGCAATAGTTTGTGATGAGTATTTTGGGTTCAGTATATCATCGGGGCCCGTTTATCGAAACATAAGTTTGTGCAACGTCCAAAAGATCTCCAAAACTGATTATTTTCGTGATGCTACACTTAAATTGTCATTTTTCAGACTGGTGAATGAAGTATTATGCATTCCTTGACATTGAACTCGTTTTGATTTTAAACGGATCAGACTTTCATTTGTCACAGAGAATCATTTCTTCCTAAATAAGCATCCAGAATTTCTTAACAGTAATGTACGTTATCGAACAACCAATGACGAGGTTATTCATTCGCAACTGGAGCAGGTTGACCTTGATCACAGCACATAATTACTGCTACTGGTTTGGTTATTAACGATGCTAAAACATTTGCAGAGTCTTTTGTTGTAGGGTACAAGTTTCATCCAGTGTATTACAAAGAACGTTTGACAAGCACGAGATTTAATTGATCTGTTATTTTTCATTAGCATATATTTGGGAGTTAATACAGCCATGCTTACTGAATATTTAAATAATTCTATCGCAGTTGTTGTTTTACTGGAATTTCCATCACCGTTTAATGTTGCGTCGTCAAATCGAAATTTCTCTGAATGGTGCGTTTTATATCGCGGTAAGATTGATGTTATATAATTATCTGCTTATATGTAATATAAATTTATTTGTGCAATTACGTGTTTGCTTCTTGCTTGATTTGTTGATGTCAATATGGGGTGATATTATCTGGGCAAGATATTAATATGGGCGGATGAAAACATGGAATGTTCGTGTCGCCGATAATGTGTGCTCAAGAAACATCGATTATTCAATTACACAAGAAGATACAAAATAACCACCGTTTTCACTTAACTAGCGCCGGGACCTCGATTACCCTCAAAACAGGTAAGGTTTATATTTCCGCGCGTGTAACCAAGACTACTATTAATTCGATCAATGGTAAGTTATCTTGGATCATTATATGAATATTTCCATAACATTACTTTGCTACAACTTGCACAGTGATTATTCTAATGTCATGATATATTTAGCGTCATGATTATAGTCGCGTTTTCTTGTCACATTGTTTATAGTTAACTAATGTGTTTCTTACTATATCATCGCTAACAACATCGTTATTACTGTCAGCAGTTTCAATAATCCTCCCCAACTGATATATTCTTCTAACTTGAGACACTGCGATATAAATTACATTTGACCATTCGATACGATCATCGACTATACAAACAACTGTATCAGTAATAGTTAATCCTTGAGATCAATGGATTGTCACTCCGTATCCTCGCGCCCATGGCGTTTTGTTCTTTAAAGCAGGGGTGTCCAAACATTATGCAAAGAAGGCCAGATTTGATAAAGTGAAGATGTCCGGGGGTCAATAGTTTCTTCTGATGTTTTTTAATCCACAAAAGTTACATGCAAATATACACTGTTATATAAAAAAATAAATAAAAAAAACTAATAAACAATAAATAAATAAAACAATTTTTATTGTCACAATAATCTTTATTTTTTCAAATGACGATGTAAATAAACAGAAGCCACTCAGGCAGACATGAACAACCGTAAAAAACACAATTCTGACTTTATCGATGCAGCTGTGGAGGAGCATCATCAGGGTCCACGGAGAAGGGAAAAGAGAAAAGCAACATGTCCTTTTCAATTACTGCAAACACCTGAAAGAGTTTGTTGAATTCCAAAGAAAGAGATGCGATAGCTGTTGCATAACTCTTTATTTGCAGACCGATGTTGTCCTGTGGGAAACTGTCAATTACCTGTTCAAGGCTGGGATGTGCGCGGTGCAGGGCTCTGTTTGGGACAAATGTCTTTGGAAAAGTTGCAGCTTCGTTCCAACGGCCTTCACGTGAGTGTATTCTTGGCTCACCACTGCATCTCGTCCTTGAAGAGTATCATTCAGCCCATTCAGATGCTTAGTTATGTCAACCAAAAAATACAAATCTGCAAGCCATACAGGAAAGCATAATTTTTCCACCTGTTTCCCCTTTTCACACACAAAAAATTTCTTATTTGTTCTCAGAGAGAGAAAAATCGCTGCAATGCGGACCTCGACTTAGTCACCTCACATCGTTGTGATATATTACGTCTCCGTATTCAGCTTTAATGTCAAGCAGGAACCGCTGAAACTGTCGGTGGTGTAGAGCTTTAGAGCGAATATAATTTATTGCATTTACCACTGGTGTCATAACATGATTAAATTTGAGATGTTTGGCGAAGAGGGCCTGCTGATGAACTATACTTTGTAGTTTAATAGAGGTACCTCCTTCTTCGCGGACATTATTGCAGATCAGTGTGGACAATCGACTTCGCTCACCAGCCATGGCAGGCGCACCATTGGTAATTATCCCAGAAATTTATTCTAAGATAGTTTCATATCATCAACAGCATCACAAACAGAAACGAATAAATTCATTCCTCTGGTTTTGTCTTTAAGACTTTGGAAGTCAAGCAGCTCCTCTATTACGTTTATGTTGTCGTCAATTCCTCTTAAAAAAATTAAGAGCTTTGTAGTGTCAGAAGCTTTGGTGCTTTCATCGCAGGCTAATAAGAAATAATCAAAAGTCACCCCCCTGTTCCTCATTTGTCTCTGAATATCTGACGATATGTCCTCAGCTCTCCGTGCCAATGTGTTACGTGCCAGGCAAACATTCATAATGATTGTTTCTTCTCGGGGCAAATGTTCTTTACCATTTTCATGACATAGTATTTGATAAATGTACCTCAGTAAAAGAGTTGCCATGTTTAGCTATTAACATGGCCACTTCGTAGATTGCTTTGGTGATATTTTCCTTTCACTCACAGGCTCGCGTGAAGAATCGCTGTTGTGATGTCAGAGCAGCTTGGAGCTGCTTCACTTTTTCAGCGCGGTCACTCCCTGTTAGCTTGTCGTATGTGTTAACATGTTTAGTCTGGAAGTGTCTCTTTACGTTGAAATCCTTATACAAGGCAACCGTCTCGTTACAAATGAGACAAACACAATTGCCTCGATTTTCAGTGAACAAGTACTGTAATTCCCATCTCCCCTGAAAGCGGCGGCCCACGCTGTTTTTCTTTTCAGTTGCCATGGCAGAAATGAGCAGAGAAGGGTTCGCGTCCTAGCGGGCCATAAATAATACATTATATGACCGAAGCTGCAGGCCGTATGAAATCTTACCGCGGGCCGTGATTGGCTCGCGGGCCGGACTTTGGACCCCCCCCCCCCCCTGCTTTAATGCGTTCCCATCAGCATTGACATGAATTAAAACAATATCATTTAACACAATATTTCGTTTCTCTAACGATCTTGGTATATCAACATCGGTATTTTGTTTGCATGTATCTGCTGGGCGATAACACAATGGCATATGCATATTTGAATATTTTTCTTTATTTAACTGAAAAAGTGGTTTTCGAAGTGTATTACGAACTATCTTTGTACTTGCAGCTATCATATCATCTGGCATCCACAACTTCCAAAATTCGTTTATATGTATTTCTGGAATTTTATCACGCATAGGTTAACACTGAAATGTATTTGTTTACAGTTTAATTAATTTTTTAAGCTCTCTTAATTCTGGATCAAGTGCTTATATTCTCATCAGTTATTTATTGATAATAATATATATATATATATTTTTTATATCTTTAGATGCAGTGCACATTTCATCCCAAATGATGATCCTTGGAATGAAATTCTCACCCATTCATCCAGGAGTCCATTAATATCCTTTTTACCGAGAAAATGATATGTGCATGATTTATCTCCTCGTTTTTTATTCCTCTGGCGAGTCTTTGTGAAGAGGATAAAACGATATTATCAACCGTTTGACGAACTCTGTCGAAATAATTCGATCACCTGACTGTTTTATCCTAACCTCATGGTTCACGGAGATAAACTATTTTATTCACAGGATGATACACTGACCGAGCAGTTGATAATGAATGCTTGATTCTGTTTTGTAATATATATCCTTGGTTTCAGAGTCGGCAGATTAAGAATAATTATGTAACGTTTCTTATGGATTTCTTGTCTCCATTTGCTCGATCATAAATCGTACTCAGTACTTATTTAAATTGAAACAGCAGCAATTCTGAGTATTATTTTCAATATAGAATGAATCAGTAGTGACTCTAATCTTGGTTTTAGGAAATCTGTTTGTCATCGATAATAACTTTATCGAAACATACGCGAGTATTGAGTTATTGGGATCTTAAATGAATAAACTGCGGTGAGTCGCCATAATTGTACACAACAAATGTACATAATTTAGTTCCGTTGTATATATTTATATCTGTAATTTATCTCGCAGTGTCTCGAGTTAGAGGAATATATCAGTTGAGGAAGATTTTTGAAACTGTGAATATATATATATATATATATATATATATATATATATATATATATATATATATATATATATATATATATATATATATATATATATATATATATATGATTGTGAGTATATATATATAATTATATTTAGTGTTGCAAAGTGAACAGTAACTGACGGAACAGTAAACAATAATTCATTTATAGTTCAGTATTGGCATACTTCAAAACGTTCTGAGCATGATGTTTCATTTCTTCGTGGAAAATTCAGAACGATAAATATCTCTAATAGGTCGTACAAATTGATCATATTTTTCATTACGAGAACTTGAAAATATCCACCCGAATACATGATTGTTTTTACAAATATTTTCAATAAAATTAAATATATCAATATCAACTAATAGTACAGATCAATTTGCTGAAATTATTATTTCGTCAACTCGTTCCAACGAGAAGGTGAATCAGTGACTATCTTCGGTTGCAGGCTGGGGATACTTCTTCAAAGATCAATCGAGACGGGCTACATTAGAGAAGAGGATAAAGATAGCTGCTTTATACAGAAGTTTTTTCTTCACTGAGAAGTGAAATTACCAATAGCCACACTCGCGATAGAATTTAATCCATTAATATGACTAGCTACTGCGAGACATTAGGATTGTCGAGAAGCAGCTGAACTTGTCGAAGACCGCTGGTCCAGTTCCCTCCAGGAACGTAGACCACCAACTCATGGTAGAAAGCGTCCACGAGAGATGCGAGGTCTGCGGTGATTTCGACTCAACAAACCGAGGAGAGATTAGAATCTCAAATCCATGCTACTGCTAAGCAGCTGCATAAGCATTCGCTACTCCTCATAGAACTGACTGAAATTAACAAAGGGCTGGTTAACTGTAAGAGACAAGCCCAACAGAACGGCAACAACAACTGTAGCCACATTAGCTACGACAACTACCGAATAAATCGGGGGAACGGGAACCGAGAAAATAGTAACTGAGGGCATTGATATGTTAAAGAAAAGCATCATTTTAAAAGAGTAACAGTTTGTTCCCTTGATAGAGCGTTTCGGATGATTCGGAGCATAATTCGGCCCACGAGGGGTTCTTATCTGAACGTTGTGATCAGATCAAGTGAGACATGGAACACTTGATTGATAAGACTAGCAAAAGAAGAGGTTATCGAGAGATAAACTTCGTCTGAGCGGAAGTTTCTCCGTGAATTAAAACCCTTGAAGTTGAAAACGACGTTCTCTGCAGAACCACATTCCTTGATGGTCAATAAATCAGACAGCTCTTGATCTCAGAATCGTACCGTGGCCGAGCCATGAAAAGTATCTTGCAAAAGGTATTACACAATGGCCAAGTTAACTGCAATTTTCACCACCCGCGCAATGGAGCTCGTCTGCATCGACCTTTGTGTCTTGGGAGATAGGACGGAGGGTCTGAGAATATCTTGGTGATAATTGATTATTTCACCCACTATGTTCAGGCCTTTCCTTATCTCATTCAGACTGCTCTAACTACCACCACAGCCATTGATGAGCGCTTATATCGATGCTACATTTTCCCTGAAATGTGTCACAACGATCAAGGGTGTAATTTCGAGGGCACAGTTATAATGGAGTTATGCAAACATACAGAAGTCTCGCTCCTCCAAGTTTCACCCACAGAGAATGGTGCTTGCGAACGCTTCAATGAAAAACTCTCTTAAAATTGCTAGAGACATTGGAAGAAGAGAAAACACAAGATTGGAAAAATTACATTGCTTCAATGTTGCACGCAAATAATGCTACTAAGAATGATTCCACTAGATTCTCGATCCATTTTTATTTTCTTATGTATGAGTTGCACCCTCTGCTTCCTGTCGACGCCTATGTTGGCACTACACCAGATAGAATCGAGGCTGCTGCAGAGTCTAACGTGTACGTGTAGAAACTGACAGACAACCTCCAAGTTGCGTACACGGCCAAGTCCAGAAAGTTGAGCAATAGCCATGCAAAGACAAAGGCTCAGTAAGATAACAAGGTCAGAGTGTAGAATATTGAAATAAGGGACCGAGTGTTGGTGTGTAAGGTAAGACTGAAATGGAAACGTAAATTAGCTGACAGTGGTCAACGGATGTATATCAGGTGGTATCAATCTCCAATATCGATATACCGTGTCAAGGTAAGGAAGACAGATGGTTTGACCTTGACGCGCACATTACAACGTAATATGCTGTTGCCCTTTAACTATCTTCCTTGTAATCCAGTCCCCATGAAACAGTTTCGGAAGAACTCAGGTGTACCAAAGGCTACTATTTTGGAGGTGAGCTCTGAAACGTCGAGTTCTAACTAGGACTCTACAAGATATGTTATACGATTCAGTTGGGTAAAGAGGGATATTGTTCAATTCCGTATACGAACTTTCCCTGGTAGCAGAACACCATCTGTTATCAATCCCAATATTAGCCAGTCGCTTGTTAACGTAAACGTTGAAACCAGAAGGCCTAGGCAATTTGGTAGTAGTTTAAGTGAAGCCGCTAGTCATTTTACTGTTCTTTATCACGTCTCTCTTCGGTCTCCAAGATATATCTGCCGAAAGGTCAGTTCACAGCCCGACCGTAGTAGAGGGAGACCCGTTTCTTACATTAATAATAGTTACGTTTCTATAATCAAGTTTATAAGTATTATCTTTAGCAAACATCATTGACGAACCTTCTGATCTTGAATAATCATCGAAATATCTTGCTAGGCCAATCATCGTGGTAGCAACATTGAGGTTTTTTTGAATTGTTTCCATATTTTTTCCATCAATCATATATGTAGCGGTATCAAACAACGCCATAATTATAATGTTAACAAACACAACCCTAACATCAACGTAATATGTTGTATCATCTTTTATTACCACTTCACAATCTACTTAAAGAAACATTTCATCGGGAAATAAATATCTTCTTGTATCCTAAACCTTAAGTTCGATACGTCCAAGTTGAGTTGGTTGTCTTGCTTCATATGAATAATACTGAAAATCGCGCGCGGATTTATCTTTGAATGCTGGCGCATCCATGACCGAAGCTTGCTCAGATATAGGTTTAAACATTTTATTATAATTGTTATCGACTAACACCAATACCAAGTCCTGCTCTGTATTGATATTTCTTTCTGCAGCAACAGCCATCTCTACTAGTTTTTAATTTGTATCCTTATTTATTCCTTTACTAACTTTAGCAGGCATTACGTCAATCTTGAGTAATTTTAATGGTGGTGATCGATTGGGTTTTCGTCAAAATAATCGTGATATTCTATCTTTGATTGCTGATAAATGATTCACTGGCAACATTACAAATAGCACCAGGACCTTTATCACAAACAAAATCAATAGTTTTCATTCCCAATTGTGTCGCAATCGGTTTTTGCTTTTGGCGTTATCCCTCCCAATAAACACTGAACAGCATCATCGATTCCATCACCGTATATCAATTTTGGTAATCGCGAATTCATCGCTCTTTTGATTGTTACCTTTAATATTTTCTGTTTAAAGTTGTACGTATAGCATTTTTGATAGCCACACAATACTTGTAATAAGTACTATACAAGCATGCAAACGAGTATCGTAAGACACTATTACGTAAGACACTGTGGCGTTGCCCGACCCAAAAATTAAATTAGAACCATGTGTTATCAAGTAAGTCGGACAAGCCACTGTTTATTGTTACACATGACCGCAGGCTAACACCATCCCTTACGTAACTTTGCCATAGTTAAGACAGGAAGCTGACCAAAGCCCATCAGAAGTGTAATTAGCACCTTGGGCTGGAAGGATGTTTTGTACATCAACGAAGCTGCCAGAAGGAGTGGGCGTGCCTTATCTTCTGGATATGCTGACTGACCGCCAGATTAAATAAGTCGAGTAGATAGGGCCCCAGCGCTACCCAATCAGAATCGATGAAGGGGTGGGACCCTGATTTATTTTAAAATATATATATTTAACCCGGCCATCGAGCGTTAGTTGCCATAGTCGTTACCCGTGAATTGGAACTCCGTGCGGCCATACGTTCATTGGCGGTAAAAACCCTAGGAACAGAATTCTAAGTGTAGCTTCTAAAAAGGATGCTTCGAGGGACAGACTAGTGAGTGGTCCCAGTGTCTCTGATAGAGACAGAAGGAAGAGAAGGAAAGAGGGAAATCTGGAAAGGAAGCTTCGGGGGACAGACCAGGGAAAGTGGTTCCAATAGTCGTGATAAAGAACGGAGGAAAAAGAAGGAAGGAGAGAAGTCGGGAGAGGTGAAATCCAGGAGGAGTGGGAGGACAGAATAAATAGATGAGTGGAGGATAGGATAAATAGATGAGTACAACCAAAGGCCAGGTGGAAAATATAACTCACACTGAAATCATGAGATGAAATAGGCTATCACTTAGAGGAAGAGTGATTGTGTGACATTTAAATGTATAGGCTTCATTAAATTGTTATTGTTTGAATTTCATCTTCGTGTTATATATATATATATATATATATATATATATATATATATATATATATATATATATATATATATATAGATATATATATATATATATATATATATATATATATATATATATATATATATAGATATATATATATATATATATATATATATATATATATATATATATATATATATATATATATATATATATATATAATTTAACCGTCGGCAGTGCTGACTGGGGGCTCAGAGCCGTATACCTATTTGGTCTTTATTTTAAATTTAAATTCACGAGCCAGGTGGAACTTCCATAATATTTTAATTATTATTTTGGAAGTACCCCACCCCAACGTTTGCATAACGCTACATACACTATTGATTGAGTAAAGCAGCAAGAGAAAAATGAGAACATAATATGCAAGTAATATATTTGGCACTGATCAACTTCAATGCAACCATCACTTTCGTTGTTTTTGTAGTGTCAGGTGACACTGAGATTATATGATCTATTTAGTTTTATAACATCTGAAACTTCTGTCGCATGAGATTCACAAAGGAAAAACAATGACAACTACCCGATCTCCAGCAGAAAAAAATGTTTATTTGCCATAAATGGAAACGAAAATTGTGAAATTTAAGTCAGGACCCGGTTACTTTGTGTTCGGCAAACTATGTCAAAAATAGGCATAAATATATATATATATATATATATATATATATATATATATATATATATATATATATATATATATATATATATATATATATATATATATATATATATATATATATATATATATATATATATATATATATCAATGTGTGTGTATGCGTGTCAGTGTGTGTGTGGGTGTGTGTGTGCGGTGTGTGTTTGTTCCAGACTAAACGTTCTAACTTACCTACCAATGTGACCGGTGAGTATGACCTTGAACTGGGACTTAAACTGTGCGGACGTGAGTCCAGTTGTATTGTTTTCACGCCCTTTCGAAGACGATGATAAAGGTGCAGTGAACAATGATAAGGCCAAATATGACCACAATCTGACTGATTCACGTTCCTTACTTTTCTATTAGCTGTATGTGTATATATATATATATATATATATATATATATATATATATATATATATATATATATATATATATATATATATATATATACGAGACACATTTAATTGCATAGCCCAAAATGTAAATACTTTGGTAGAGGATAAAATACAAGCGCAATTTATTATTATTATTATTATTATCATTATTATTATTATTATTATTATTATTATTATTATTATTATTATTATTTTTATTTATTTATTTATTTAATTTTTTTTCTACTGACGATTTTATATTATCCAACTCTTTGCTCGAAGACTCTCCATGCAATGAAATTCACAAAAGGTTGCTGGTTTCTACCATCTTTTGGATTTCATTTGGTTTTAAAACTTTCTTTTCAATTGACGGAGAATGTTATAAGCTACAACAGTTGGGAAACTGGTCCTAACTGCCGTATTAAGATGTTTGCTTTCTTTCAACAATATATATATATATATATATATATATTAGATAGGTAGGTAGGTAGGTAGGTAGGTAGTAGCTAGGTACAGACGGAGGGACAGACAGACAGACAGATTGATAGATAAATGTGTGTCCTCCAAGCGTGTATGCATCTGTTTTTCGTCTTATCGAAGCCAGGTTTTGAACTAAGGAATTAAAATGATAGATGTGGACACCATTGTTAATTTTATAGCATTTCCATTTTACATTGTATTTTGTAGTTTCATTTAATGAATTGTAATGACTTTTTATCTGACATCATATTCCACCATTGCTTAAAGCCTAGAACAATGATATATCTAATCATACTATCTCGTTATCGACGTATCTCATATCGAACTTTATTTTCATTTCTGTTCTTCTCCTTCACCGTCATCACCTTTAATTACGTCACTTAAAGCTGAGTATAATGGAATGTAGAAGTGGACCTATGTAAGGTACAATAGCGCTTTATACAGGTTACAACAATAGTGAAACTCGGTTTCGATTTTACCGACGTATTTGGCAGGAACCATTTTGAAGGATTCCAAAATGGCGTGTCTCATCTGGATGATATAGAAGCTGCACCAGATGACTATATACTGGAAATTACGCTTTTCTTGTAAGCAGCTTAAGCTCATTTGAAATGACTGTATTTTACTGTTACAGTGGTAGTGTTTGTAATTGACTGAGTATTTCTCACTTACCATCTCCACTACATCTAACATACTTGTTTCTTATTTCCCTAAACCAAACAAACTTACCATCAAATTGGGTGAAAATGTTCTTTCTGTTTTCAGCAGTTGGAACTGCATGCATGATGTGTATCTCACCGAAAACATTATTTCAACTTCCGTGTTTCGCTTGTTTGAAATTAACTCTTTAATTATGACAAGGTTGTATGGTTATTATTTGATTGTATCACATTAAAGACGCATCAAGCGTCACTCTCCCTTTCGTTTAGGCCAATTGATATCAACATATATTTATATGCAATTGGCAGGAGTACACCAAAAGTCCTCACCAAAAAAAAAAAAATAAAATCCAACAATACGCGAAGCAAACGAAAATAAACAAACAAACTAACAAACAAGCAAAAATGAAACAACACAATGAGATAAAACAAAAACTAAAACAAAAACAAAAAATAAAAAGGTTTCAAGTTATAATGTTTCGTTCTGTTACCTCTTATTGTACTAGTTGTTGTGCGATTTATGTGTTCCTTCTGTTAATGTTTGCATTTGACACTGGGTCACGTATGTCCCGAAAGTGATATACTGGTTTACACCAGTTTCTCATCGTGTCTACTGATAACAGAGAATCAATATAAGGTCAGTAAAAATAGAGTTTGCATTGGCATTTTCGTATTAGCTGAAGACTAGAAACGGTGGTAATAATAAGGGCTCCCAAGCCAGACTCATAGGTATGTTGGTGACAAGGTAACCTTAACACTTTTATGCCTTGAACTAAAGCGTTCTCTGTTCCCTGCAAATTTTAATTAATCGCGAAATGACAATATGAACAGATTAATTATTACATAAATACATTGTCTTTAACTTTCTGGCATCCAAATTGCGTTTAATCACCATAAAGCAAAGGAAAACCTCGTTAGAATATGCAAAACTGGAAATCTTTGTTTTTAATGATATTTATCTGAACATTGTGGAGTATAATAACGATCACTACTGGATTTTTGAACTATGCTTTTAAGTTTTACATACTCGTAGAATACACATGGACTGTCATAAATAGACTATAACGTGCGCATATAATATTTCTGATCCATCTATTGAAGACAGAGAGTATTTGGCATACGGATGAAGAAAGAAACACAATTCCTGGAAAATAACATGTTCTGCATGAAGTGATTAGCATGGGTCACAATGACATAGTTTTGTTTGGAAGCATAGCTTTCAAACACACATGCTTCAAGACCTGTGACGTGCAGATAAATGACAAAAGGTCCGTTAACTTTAGCATCAATGAAGCATCACATTTAAGCTGCTTTGACCCACTTCTATTTGACATAATGTAATTCTAATAATACCTTTAATGCAAAGTAACGGGTTTGCAATAATTAATTATAGTATCGCTTGTAACTGACTTAGGTATACGTTTTTTCAGCGAGTGTGGCAACATGTGATATACTTTCTGTGAGACTTATCCTATAGGTTGCTAAATTCATAAAGTAAATAGCCTTTACTGGTTTTGTTTGCATATTATAATTTGCGTAATACATGCACAAAACGATACACAAAATGATCCCTCATTAATTTAACCACTGCTTATTGAAACAACTTTCAAAGATGTAGTATTTAGTATTGAGGATACATTCATTAAGTTACACACACACACACACACACACACACACACACACACACACACGCGTCCAGATCGAATAAGAGACAACCAATTATTAGACGTTTTCTAAAAATTTAAAGAAGAGATCAGAAAGGCTTGCATCAAGTTGAGTACATGGAATACATGACGTCGTTATTAAGACAAATTTAACTTAGTTCTGAAAGGGATACAATTTATAGTTTTTCTTGAGAGTGATGTATTTTGCAGCCAAAATAACTAAATGTTTTAGATAAAATATCAGATATTGCTCTTGTTTGAGTTTATGTTGTATTCACATTGATCAAATGAATATAAGACACGTATGTTTTAACGTGAGAGATGGTTTTAATGAAAAAAGCAGAGCAATGAATACACTAAACGTCCAGTCCTAGACTTACTGCCGCTTGGAAATAAGTGGCATATAAGCTAAACCCAAAGGCGACCCATCAAGAGGTCATTAAAACATTAAACATATGTATAGTTGATCTAAGTCATTATTCTGCTTTAAAAATAACATTACGATCTAACAGAACAATCTCTCTCTCTCTCTCTCTCTCTCTCTCTCTCTCTCTCTCTCGTTGTTGTCCTACGACGCAAGCAAACTCGTGCGAGTTTTTCTTCTTTCTTGATCCGCAGAGAGAGAGAGAGAGAGAGAGAGAGAGAGAGAGAGAGAGAGAGAGAGAGGCAGCTATTCTAATTTTTCATTTTTAATTAATAATAAAGCATTGTTTGAACAATATGAAAGACTTAAGAAACAATAAGAATAACGTATTAAACAAGTACAATATGTATGCCTTCTATTCAAGAAATTCACTGCATAGTGTGGACGGGCTATTCAAGCTTTGTACCATTGGATATATAAATACTTTAGATAAATCCCAATGTAAGTGTACACTTCCCATATTTAATATAGGTTAAGCTGTGTAAGTTCATTTCAATATTTTCATCCAGCCCAAATTTGTTTATCTCTCACTCCAGATTTATGCGTATTTCGTAATGAGAGTGGAATGAGAGCGGAAAGCAGAAAGGATTGCGATGAAATTGTGTACTAATTTATAATTCATTCAAAGAAAGGAATTTTTATAATAAGGCGGATCACAATTTGAATTACCAGTAGTATTGGTACTTCAAATTGCTTTATGTCAACACTTGAAAAGCCCCATATTTCCCATATTTAATATAGGTTAATAATAATATTATTATTATTAATAATCTTAATAATATTGTTATATATATATATATATATATATATATATATATATATATATATATATATATATATATATATATATAACCTAATACAGATGTCGTTCTCTTTCTAGATAATACAATAAAATAAATCAAGAATGAAGACAGGAATTTGGTTTATATTGTTGGTGATGGCACTGAGCGGTACAAAAGCCGAAAAGAGAGGTAATATCAATTCTCTCTGGAAGACAAATACACGATTTACATTGTAATACTAAATGATTCAAGATGGTAACTTCGGAAACATTGTGTGCCATGCCATTAAATTGCATGTTGCGCAGTGGGTATTAAAGAGCAGACTGTTTGAATGGTTAGTAATATAAAATAGACTATATGAAGGTTTACATGTATTGACATGACAACAGACGATTTTAAAGGCCAATAATATTAAAGCAGACTATTTTCAAGCCTGAGTAAAAATGAAAGGGGACTGTTTGAATGGAGATTGAGTAGGAGAAAGATTGACAAATAAATGAAACTGTATCAACCATTCAAATAACACAAATAAGACAAAAAAGAAAATAACAAACAAATAACACACATGATAACAATGTGGACAATTTTGTCTAGGAAAGCTTTCATAGTTAGATATGGAAATGTGGCTCATTCTGCTAGGATTTAAAATTCAGACCTAAAGGCGAATAGATCGAGATGTCGATGGCAAACATCTCAAAAAATATCAGTGCATACACCGTGTACGATTTCGGACACGCATCATGTGAGCTGATATAGAGGCGCATTACACATCATAGGATCTTAATGAACGCTATTGTAGCTGTAGATGCTCAATATGAATGTTATTGTATCTGTAGATACTCATTATGAATGTTATTGTATCTGTATATACTCAATACGAATGTTATTGTATCTGTAGATACTCAATATGAATGTTATTGTAGCTGTAGATACTCACTATGAATGTTATTGTAGCTGTAGATACTCAATATAAACGCTATTTTATCTGTAGATACTCAATATGAACGCTA
Source organism: Unio delphinus (assembly GCA_029339505.1). Lineage (NCBI taxonomy): Eukaryota > Metazoa > Mollusca > Bivalvia > Unionida > Unionidae > Unio > Unio delphinus. Next base: position 16,849,792 of record JAQISU010000087.1, read on the forward strand.
TTGTATCTGTATATACTCAATATGAACGTTATTGTATCTGTAGATACTCAATATGAATGTTATTGTAGCTGTAGATACTCACTATGAATGTTATTGTAGCTGTAAATACTCAATATGAACGCTATTGTATCTGTAGATACTCAATATGAACGCTATTGTATCTTTAGATGCTCAATATGAATGTTATTGTATCTGTAAATACTCAATATGAACGCTATTGTATCTGTAGATACTCAATATGAACGCTATTGTATCTTTAGATGCTCAATATGAACGTTATTGTATCTGTAAATGCTCAATATGAACGCTATTGTATCTGTATATACTCAATATGAACGTTATTGTATCTTTAGATGCTCAATATGAACGTTATTGTATCTGTAAATGCTCAATATGAACGTTATTGTATCTGTAGATGCTCAATATGAACGTTATTGTATCTGTAGATACTCAATATGAACGTTATTGTATCTGTATATACTCAATATGAACGTTGTTGTATCTGTAGATACTCAATATGAACGTTATTGTATCTGTATATACTCAATATGGACGTTATTGTATCTGCAGATACTCAATATGAACGTTATTTTACCTGTAGATACTCAATATGAACGTTATTGTATCTGTAGATACTCAATATGAACATTATTGTATCTGTAGATACTCAATATGAACATTATTGTATCCGTAGATACTCAATATGAACGTTATTGTATCTGTAGATGCTCACTATGAATGTTATTGTATCTGTAGATTCTATATGAATGTTATTGTATCTGTAGATACTCAATATGAACGTTATTGTATCTGTAGATTCTCAATATGAATGGCACATAAAGTAGGAAGGCTTGAATCATTTTGTAACACAGAAGATCAAGCATTAATGTCATTGATTCTTGTAGGGAGTACTTGTTATGAATCAATAAATAAATTATAGTAATAAACGAACTATAATTCACTCTGGAAAATAAATGTACTCACATGACAATAGGATATACTGCGATTTAAATATGTAGGGAAAATACACAGTTTTGACAGGACGCAAAGATATTGTAGAATGGATATCTCAAACAAGGCTTCGTTGCTATATATATATATATATATATATATATATATATATATATATATATATATATATATATATATATATATATACATATATATACATACATACATACATACATACATACATACATACATACATACATTGTTACAAGCGTGTGGTCTTTTTTTGACCGAGCGATTGTCAAACCATGACGCGATTCCTGCTAGAAGTCATAAGTTTACCCCAAATTTCCAAAGACTTTTCCATACAACTTAAGTTGCAAATTAGAAAGCACGATATGTTTGTTTCATACATAAAGTTTACTCTAATTAATGCAAACCACATGTCTTTAGCCTGCCGTATATATATATATATATATATATATATATATATATATATATATATATATATATATATATATATATATATATATATATATATCTATCTATCTATCTATCTATCTATATATATATATATATATATATATATATATATATATATATATATATATATATATATATATATATATAAATAAATAACAGAAGACGAAAGCAAGTAAAGGAAATAAGATCAGTTTGCTTCCATACATGTCTACAAAGCTCCTACGTGACAAAAAGAGAAATTGAAGGAGTGTAAAGGGCCGTGCCTTGTAAGTCACAACAAAAGGCTAATCTAGAGCTGTAGTTTGGAGGTGTGTTATCGGTGGAAGAAATCAACCATAATAATGACGTTTGCAATACTATGCACGTATATGCTGAATCAATTCAGGACGACATTTATTGGTCTAACCAGTGAACTAATTGTGTTAGGGACTTTGTGAATCTTCACATTGGGAAGAAAGTGCTTTGGGTGAAACAGCGAGAGGACAAATATTTGAATGAATTGACTTAAGCAGCTAAATTGTTTACTAAAGAAAATTTCACAAAATCGCAACATCGGTTTACCTACCTACATCAGGTGAGACCGCTGTTTGTACATTATACTCCAATGCTGTGTCTAAGCATAATCATCGCCGATCTATTATGCTTTGTTTTCGTAAACGAGAGTAGGAGTGTTTAAACTGAGCTGATTCTATTATAACGAGGTTTTCCTGAACTGATGAATGGTTCTCTAGAAACTTCAAAACACAATGTAACCGACATCCACACATGTAGGTACAAAAATGAGATACTCAATCAGGTGGGGAGGGGAGTAGAAGAGTGAATAGTTATATACTTGCATAACGTATTGTCGTGGTAGACGTGAACATGGACATCCAAACATTCCCTCATTTATCTCATACAATATGGCACTCCTACCACGTTCAATATATACTTATAAAAAAGATTTGGTACACAACTACATTAAAACTTCTATTCATATTATTCTACATTCACCATGCCCTTATTTGTGTACATTGTGTACCATAAGTCTATTAGTTGGCGAGGTATTCTGCAACTGATATTAATGTCTTGCTGGGGAATTTCCCCACCCATTTTAGTATTCTTCGCTGGGGAAATGTCCCACCAATGTTATTAGTTCTTGTTGGGGAAGTGTCACACCCATCTTATTACTCCTAGCTGAGGAATTCGCCTCGCCGATGTTATTACTCCTTGTTAGGGAATTCTCCCACCCATGCTAGTAGTCCTAGCTTGTAAAGTATCCCACGCAGGTTATTACTCGTTGCTGAATTATCGTCCCACACTTACTTAGTGCTAATTTAGTACACCTTGCTGGGGAATCGTTCAAACGTATTTAGTGCTAATTTAGTACTCCTTGCTAAGAAATTGTCCCACCTATGCTAGTGCTCATTGCTGGGTAATTGTTCCACTAATGTTACTATTTCTTGCGGTGGAGGGTATCCTCTTTCATCTTGTTACTTCTTGGTGGGATCTTGTCCCAACGATGTTTGTACTTCTTGCTGGAGAAGTGTCTCATACTCGTTAGTACTCTTTCATGAGGTCTTTTCCCAGTCATGTTAGTACCCCTTGTTGGCGAAGTGTCTTATCCATGTTAATACCCCTTTCTGGTGAAGTGTCCCACAAATGCTAGTATTCCTTGCTGGGGAAGCGTCCCGTACTGATTAGTACTCGTTGCTCGGGAATTGTTCCACCCATGTTACTACTACTTGCTGGGGAAGTATACCACTCATGTGTTTACTCCTCGCTGGGGTCTGTCTCACGCACGTGTGTACACCTTATTGGGGAAGTGTCCAACCCAAGTTATTACTCCTTGCTGAGGAAGAGTCACACCGAAGTGTGTATTACTTAATGGGGAAGTGTTCCACCCATGTTAGTACTCCTTACTGAAGTATTGCAACCCATACTAATCGTATTATTTATAATACATTACCTCTCCGCTAGAAGTCTAAGCTGATGGCGCAAAATATCAAATGATTGTTCGATGCTGGGTGGGAGACATTATAACAACTGTTATAAAGTCAGAAAGTTCATTTTTCAATGTGTACTTTATCAATCAGTAAAACCCAATGTGACTCCAAGGTTGCACGTATTTGTTACAACAACTCGGCTTAGTACATCTTACTTTAGTTACCAGTGTTTGAGATTGTTGCGTGGGGTATACGGTATTTGTATTATGAGTGACTGCTTACAGAGACTTCTAGAGATTACTGTGATGTATCGGATGCCCATTTGGTACTGAGATTATATTATCACGAATGAATGTAAATATTAACTTATAAAGAGTTCTGTAAATTATCGGAAGCCTAATTATGTGTTTTTGTTTGTGGGAATAAATTAGCTTAGTGACTAAATTCGTTGACTTCGAAAGATTACCATTTTGTATAGGAGGCGTGAAGCTTCAACCACTAACTGTCTTCTATTGCTGGAGAGTCCAAGCTGTTTAATATATATGTTATATATTGCGGACGGAGTATATTCCTCAGTAAAATACTTGTACTGGGGAGTATTTATCGTGAGAAAGTCACGGATACTACAATTAATGTTTGTGATCGTAGGAGGAGAAATACTTACCCAGTGATTGTATGCTGCCTGCAATTGTGATTATCGTTCGTGCAGGCAACATGAACTATGATAAATATCTTTTTACAGAAACAGTGACTGCAATCGATATGTTAGGAACAGTCCTATTATGTTTGTTCTTTTTTTGTTTATTTTTACGCACTTTTATATTTAATCCTACCATAAACCCACTTTTTTAGGCGTAGCATTAAGACGGAGCCTGCCGTTTATTTCGGCTAGAGAAGCAGCCATGCTGATCCGGTCCAAATGGTTACGTGAAACTGATAATGAGGAGGAAGAGACACCAGCCGCGACATCCCAGCCGAAACAAGTGTCGACTACTACAACTACTAGTACTAAAACTACTAACAGCAACAACGACAACAATTTTAATTTCAATCTCGGTAATTGCAGCCGTATCTATTGACAACGACAATAACAATCTCACAATTACTATAGCAATAACAATATTAATATTTTATTGAGAATAATTTGCATTAAGGCCAGATTTTATTTGAAAGATCGGTCAGTCAGGTTTGCGATCTAAATCTATCTCTTAATGGCTCTCTACTCAAGAAGTTTTTTAATAACGACATATGACTTTACTAACAAGTAAATAAGTACTGCATATCTGATATGAATGATCCAGACAACGACATCTGACTGACTGAAAAACCCACAACACAAACTTGATAACCTAAACTAACTTGTAATTTTCGGGTGGTCTGCACTTGTGCCTAATAATTTGGACATTTGGAACCTTACCCCTCCTTAGAAGGGTGAGGGATTCATGCATATATTGTACTAGAAGTGAGACTGGATCAACATAACTATCAGAGTGTGGCCCTCTTCTTCTTCTTCTTATGATGATGATGATGATGATGATGTTGATTATTATTATTATTATTATTATTATTATTATTATTATTACAGGAAATATTATGAGTCAACTACTAGGCCAAATCGGTAAGTAAACATCAGTTATCGTCTTGCGTTAATGTTATAGAAAACTAATAGTTTCCATATTCCAGGACATGATACAATTCAGACTCGACTACAAACATACTGCCAACGTTAAAGTTTAGTGCAAAATGCAGTACTTTTTAATTTACTTAATAGAAGCTAATAAACAATATAACAACTATTATACAATTCATTAATCTATTTTATAATGATGATAACTTGATATTAAATTTTTGGTAATTCACATGATCATAGCAGATGGATATTAATTTACCAAAGATGTAAGGCAAAAAAAATAGGTCTGGCACAACAAATAACACACGAATTGCTCAAATGTCAACTGGCATTTCGGTCGTTTAAATGCAATTGTGCTTTTAATGACAATAACCTTCTGTAAATAAAATCGAATTTAATTTACGAAACAAAAAAAGAAAACCCAAACAAAATGAATTACACAGTTTTTACTAAATCTCAGCCAAGAAAAGCCTAATATTGATTTTTTAATCAGTTTATTGTGTTGTATTGTGTTGCCAATGTGAGTGCGATTAATGCAGATCGCATCTTAAAAGCAGTCATTGCCCTAATATTACATTGACGTCCAACACTTTTTTATGTTCCAAATATATATAATAGCTGTGAGCATAACGTATCATTTAATTGCACTAACTCTGTTTTAAGTGGAAGTAAAGTCAATTTCCTAAAGCTCTTGATTAGAATTTACTGTTAGATACAAACATACGATTTGGGATCTGAGTTGTAATAGTATGGACCTCCTGCTTCTTGTACGACACATGAGATAACTGATTATAACCATAGATTAGTCACAGATAGCAACGTCAATTTGCAACAACTTTGTTTCTGAAGGAACGTCCTGACCATGCGTATCACAAATTGATTTAATGTAGACACATGTAGCTGTGGTTTTCTATGCTCCTATTGATCTAGTTTGCATTTCTGTGATTAAACGTAACGTTCGTAGAAAGCAAAACATATATAATTGCTGGAAAATATTTTACCTAAACCGCGTTTAACAGCAGGACACTTGTCGTGAAAGTGAAGTTATTGCTAAAGTTCATGCGATTTCAACATTTATGCCAAGTCTACAAAAACGTTCATCTGCTTCTGCAGCTGTGCAAAAGATGTGACAACCAAGAGTTAAGGTTCATTTTCTGTTTGCTGTTGTTGGTGTTGTTAAGTGTTTGGCAAATTTAGGGATTCTTGAAAAACGAAACCTGGGAAATATTTTGATCACAATTAATGTATTTAAATCCAGTCACGATTATTAATACTATGACGACATATGCATGATGTCATTTGTTATACAAGGTACATGTGTAGGCAGTGGGGGCAACCATAATATATATGGGGTGATGTTCCAATCATTGACAGAACAATTCTAAGAGATTCTAAAAATATGCAGAAACAAACGCTGCCTTAGTCATGAAATTTATAAACTAACGTCAATAGAAATGCTTCATTTCGAGGTTACATGCTCCACTTACATTGCTGTACATACCCTTCATACCATCTATAGCACCGTAGCAAAATCAAAATATCTTCTCTCTCACATTTCACTCCTGCAGGTTTTCGAATATTAAAATTAACACATTGCTGCAAAACGAATCGAAGATATTTTATTATATTCAAATCTATCATGCCACCTTTTCTTGATGTATACATTTATACATATATGACTCATATGACTGAGTATCAAAGGGCCAAAAGCGTTATAACACTTATAAGTCTTAGGTTTCAAAAGACTGTATCAATGGGAGGAAAACAAAATAGGTTATTTAATACTTATTGCTATGCATGCATGTTTTGTGGAGACTGGGTTGGATTGTGGGGAGTTTGGATATGCACAATTTGTTTTGTTTTTAAAAATAATTAAAGACCTGCATTGCGTTGGAAAGTCACTCGGAGGGCTTAGAAACCATAATTGGAACGGAATCAATAGCTTTTAAGCATCATATATATCAGAAGATGCGAATATAATGACAAAGACTAGGTGATTTTCAAACCCTATTTCTATTTATACTTTTTGAGACTTGTCCCAAAACAAAGCCATCGTTGACTCTGTCGCTAGGAAACAACGAATGTAAATGTGTGCTCCAAAAATGTAAATGTGTGCTCCAAGAAAATGTAAATGTGTGCTATAAGAATAAAAATGTGTGCTCCAAGAATGAAAATGTGTGCTCCACGAAAATGTAAATGTGTGCTCATATATCAAACAGACATGTAATTATACTTGTACATAATGAGATATATCATAAACATCTACAAACTTCACTGATTGCATATACAAGCTACTGTATTTATTTGCAGCTTGTTTTCTTTCATTCTGTTTTATAAATATTATCTAATTTCTCGTGTTATCAATTTAAATATTTTCTGAACGTTCGAAAAGAACATTCTTTGCAAATTAGTCAATTTGAATGCCCAGCAATGATATATGCAGTGTCATTAATGTTAGGTCAACCTTGTCCTGAAAATTACTCAGAATCCTACGTTATATATCTTCAGCACTGGATATAATGACCTGGTCATATGTCATGTTATATATCGAGTAGTTCGTAAATATCGTTGCATTATAGCTATACCCAGAGCGATTGCACACACTATTTCATCATGTACACGTCCACCATGTAAATCACAACTCAAATTATGTCAGGAAACTGTCCTCGTTGCCGATGGCTTCTTGTACAAAACAAGCCAGTCATGCAAAATACCCCACGGTGGCTATGCTCTACCTAACCCGGTATTAAAACGTTTGTTGGCAATTGCACACAATATTAAACTACTATGCATGTCCACGTTCCATATCAGTGAAGAATGCATTTAAGTTACGTCTACATAGGTCTTGATTCGTTCTAAACATGCCCGGGTCCCATAATATAGAAGCATGTATTTGAGTTATCGGTCCTGTACATGCTGATTCATTTTAAATAAACCCAGCTCCCATATTATCGAACACCATTCAGCAAAAAATATAGCGTGAGATCAAAGCCCTAATATCAGATAAGATACAGTTAATCTAAGTAATGCAACTATTGTGCAAAGTAATACCGTGATACAATATTATGCAGAATCGAACAAGGCGAAACATGCTACCATTGTAATAAGTAATAACCAAGCATTTAAGCAAATCATCATCTATCAACATAATTGTTGAATTCCCAAACTGCAAAAGTATTGGATCGCGTATGGACAATTATATTCCTTTATTATTGCACAGACGAACTCAAAATCTTTCAGCGTCGTTAAAATATTTTGTAGCGTCTGGCATTAAAACAATCCCATAGTGTGTGGGGCAAATCTGTTTTCTCTACAATTTGCCCGAAATTTATCTGAACACACTTAACCAAAGTTAGTTTTGTTCCCAACATAATTAACGTTAATCCGTTATACTCCTATATACTGCATCGTATGGACGGACTGACAATGCAAACAAAAAATAAAATTAAAAAAAACAAAACAACTAAAACTATTGTTTTCAATTCCAGGCTATTCTTTTATCTCTTCGGTATTTGGGCAAGGAGCGACTCCTAGTCTGATTCCAGCATCGCAACGACAGAATTACGTCACTCCAACTTTGTCTTCCCAACGGCAAAGTTCCGCTACTATTGACACATCTTCAGATCTACAGAGCCATATCAGTCTTTCCCCAACACAAGTGCAACAGAGTGTTGTCACTATCGCCCCAGCACCAGATCATCAAAGTGGTGTCACTATTGCCCCAGCGTCAGAACATCAAAATGGCGTCACTATTGTCCCAGCGTCAGAACATCAAAGTGGTGTCACTATTGCCCCAGCGTCAGAACATCAAAGTGGTGTCACTATTGCTCCAGAGTCAGAACATCAAAGTGGTGTCACTATAGCCCCAGCGTCAGAACATCAAAGTGGTGTCACTATCGCCCCAGCGCCAGAACATCAAAGTGGTGTCACTATCGCCCCAGCGCAAGAACATCAAAGTGGTGTCACTATTGCCCCAGCGCCAGAACATCAAAGCGGTGTCACTATCGCCCCAGCGTCAGAACATCAAAGTGGTGTCACTATCGCCCCAGCACCAGAACATCAAAGTGGTGTCACTATTGCCCCAGAATCAGAACATCAAAGTGGTGTCACTATTGCCCCAGCATCAGAGCATATGATTGGTTAAAGTGTTCTGTAATTAAGACAATATTATGTTATCGTTTAAATGATCATCCAGGATTCAAAATTATATCGCCAATAATCAATCAGTTGCTGTTCGATAAAATCTACACTGGCCGCAGCAACTATTTAGGCAATGTGACATGTCCTTTATCTCGCCACAAACCTGACAAATGCAGTTCGATTTTTATCTGATTTGAATAGAATTCTAATTATGACATTTAAATAAATGTATCAATATGTGTGATAACAACATGAAACGTTTCCATCTTATTTAAACCATCAAACATGGCTACTATAGAAAATGAAACTATAGATTTTATAGATATGGCTGAAACTACAGATTTTATAAATATAGCTGCTATTTAACTGTCTAGTTGAAATGTCTTAAAGATCTGCAAATTAGAAACAAAATCCAGCATATCCCGGAAATACGAGGGGGAAAACATGCCGACTCAAGTCCCAACTGCGATTTAAAACATAATGATTTAGCCAAGAAATCACGATAAAGCCTAGTTACAGCTAATTTCAAACCTTCGGGTCCTAACTATTTATATGGAATTAAGATCAATTAAAACTGAATTCTTTGGAACGTCAATATCTCTATCAAGGGCCAAATATGCTCATCCCATCAAAGACATTTAAATCAAGAACACACAACCAGAACCTAATGCAAAATTATTGCCTGTAGAAAGTTATTAATTACCGTCAAATTAGTTTTACTTTTATGCTTTTAGTTTTTTGCCATATGTGTCGATAAATTAACGAAGACCAAATTAAGCATTATGGAGCTACACTGCCAACAATTTATAAATCAAATAGTTCAGCAAACAAGGTAAACAATAAGCTAACAAACATAAAATCTTAAAAGATACTTCATTCTTAGGGATGCTTGCTGTATTGAATGATGAATACACTTGATGTGCATACCTTCAGGTGCAATCTTTTGATACTACACGCGCTTTAATCACACTACCTAACTAAATGCTTGAATGTTGTATCAAACGAGTAATGACGAGACCAATGCAAGGATTCCAATCATTGATGGCATTGATAACAACCATTGAAGACATTGATTCGAATCGTCGATGTCAATGATTCCACCCATCGATGAAACTGATTTCAACCATTGATGGAATTGATTTCAACCACTGATGTCATTGAATCCAATCATTGCTGAAATTGATTCCAACCATATCTGGCATTGATTCGAAATATTGATGGAATTGATTTGAACCACTGATATAATTGATACCAACCACTGAGGCATTGCTTACAACCACTGATGGTATTGATTCCAACCCTTGTTGGCACTGATTCCAACGATCGATGGAATTGATTTCAACCATTGATGGCGTTGATCACAAACGTTGATGTCATTGATTCCAACCAAAATATATATGATTCTAGCCATTGATGGAATTAATTCCAACCACTGATGGCACTGTTTAGCAGAATAAAGAAACCATTTCGTGAAATAGAAATAGCGTAACTGAATGGAATTATTACATATGGGTTTATAATGAGAGCGGATATATTATTGAATGATTGAACTGGATTATATTATGCTAGCAATTCATATTTTCAGTTAATTTCCTTTTTCTCGTTACAAGGGGCAATCTGCTGCAAGCGTCATCAAGATGGCAACAATTATGCAAGCGATTGATGCTCGTATCCCCTATAGGGAAGTGAATAAGGTAAAAGCCTACTTTCGTGCTACTCTAGGCTACTTACATTTTAAAACACAGTTACTGCAGAAGAAAATATACTCAGATAGTCACGTCTTTCTCAGAGATCAAGAAACACACATGATGTGACTATTTTTTTTGTTTGAAATTTACAGTCCATAAACCTGCAGCCTCTTGTATTCTTATTTGAACTCGAAATTGCGAGTCATTTTCCATTTCCAAAAGCACGATTGCAAATTCATCCAATTATTTTATCGTTGATTGCAAATGAGTGCAGTTTACTGAAGAAATTGAAGCTGCCTAAGTGACCATAAGCAGTTCGGAATAGACGGGTACACGGGAATGTAGTAGTATCATAATTAATTAATTCGCTGCAACAGAAATGCCAATTACTATCTATCTAGTTTAGACAGCAATCCGGATTGGTTTGCCCACAATGGTGGACGTTGTCGTAATTCATATTACTCCAGGACTCTTGAGTTGCGGCAGCAAGACCACAAATGGCATATAAAAATAATCTTGCCCGTAGTAGCAGAGTGGGAGAACCACCCATTTCCAGAAGGCCCTTTTCTTTCAGCTATACCAGCGTTCATAGCTGCTGCTCCATCAGCAGTCCTAAAAGCCAGTAAGTTAGTTGAATTAGGAATCACTGCCGGAATGGCACTAAAATAACAATAGGTCAAGGAATTGTTGACAAGGAAAGATTAATATAATAGATCACGTCAACAAAACCCAGGAAGATTATCCACGAAGACTAATATTCCTCAACCGGGTCGTCTAAGATTGCCGACCTCAAAATATGGAATCAACATAAGGCTTCTGTTAACAATAAATCGTTTGACATACAAATATCAATCCAATTTAAAATTTTGATTAAATTAATGCTGCTGAAACATTATACAAAATAAAAAACCTTTAGAAGTGGTTTTATGCGTGATCATATACCTAACCAGCACATGGAAGTTAATACCGCTTTCATTAATTTTGTCAATAGTTCTGATCCAGATACCGATTGCAATGCTTACTCAATTAATCGGCATGGACCTGGTTTTTTTATTTGTAAGGACTGGCAGCACCAAAATAATTTATGTCATTGAAAAATCCTTTCCGATCTGGTATTCAACAGTACCTACACAGACGATAACTGATCCGCTAGGTTGCGGCCGTGAAGCAACGGATGATGTACTCAATGCTGTATCAAAATCAATCAAACCTGCCCATAACGTTTTAAATGATTTCACAAGTAACCGCTATCGTTTTAAACATATATTTAAATTATAATGTTAGATATTTACGGAAGAACACGTTGTAAGCAAAAACACACAATTGGCGGACTATCACTTGAACATGTAAAGAAAATCATTGGTGCTGGAATATAGGAATCACTAAATCTGGCAAATGTGGACCCTAATGGAATGGTTGTATTTCAAAACAAGCAAGGAAGATTAAAAACGAGTAATTATTCATTGCACAATCGTATTGACATAATCAATGACGTAAACGAAAACAGTATAGCTGGGTTTGTTAGTAATGGAAACATTAAACCCGGTGTTGATATGTCAATACTATTAGGTTACATACTCAAGCAATGACGCTGCAACGAAGAAATACGGTGATAACAGAATGACGAACACGATAACAGCAGCCAATATTAAAGTATTTAATGTTAGATCTGGTTATGCTGCTCACATAAACACGCTCTACAGTTTTCGTCGAAACGTAAATATAAACTGTAATGAGATTTGTGGAAGTCCAGCGGTTGTCGACTCGTTGAATAAAAATGATCACCGACAACGTAGTATATACAGTAGCGTCTGGATCAGTGTTGTGGTCACCGCCTAATAAATTTATTAAAGATCGCGCTAAGAGTATCGTGTTATACATGCTGTTAGTACTAGGTGATGCAGTATTTACGATATCCACCACAATACCACGGTGTTATCCTCTAACAAAATATTGTGGATCTATGTTCGTACTACTAGACCCAAACGACGAAGTAACATTTTAGTAGAACCTGGAGAAATAGACTCAGCCTGATTTACTATTGGTGTCTTACATTAATTGTTGTACTGTCGAATCAACGTGAAACAGTATAGGTCAAATCAGGTGCGTGAATTTCAAAATAACCTAATGCATATCGTTTGCGTGTATACAGCAAAAGTGCATACTATCGCAGACGTGTAGTTGTCGTTGACATAATTGTATATTCGGTTTCAGCTGATATCGCTGGAACAAGTGTATTGGTATCAATAATAAGATTGCTAGGGATGGCACCAGGAGTTGCAACAATTTGTGTTTCAGCTGCAACAATAATTGGCGATACTCTTAATATCATTGCCAAAACATATCTACATATAGCGAACATAACTTACACGAGTAATAAATAAAATGTACACACGCAATGACTCTTAGCGTACTCCAAATTATCATCATTGATATCATCAGGTCTTAACGACAGAATAATATCAGTAGCGGGTTCACATAAATGATTAAGATTTACGATGTGGCAAGGTTTACGTCTGATTTAGAAAATAATAATAATAATACAACGGAGGAGTTGCGGACCTACTTCCTAGGTACTATTTGACGAGAGATGTGAATAACGTCTTGGTATGTCCCAAAAGGTGTGGCAAACGCAAGTTTTGGAAGGTCTACTTAGGAACTTAAATTCGCTAATATCCCTTGGACAAGTTTGTTTCAGAAAAGTATTTGGCGTTGGTTACGCTGGTAAATATGGACTCAGGATCCGGTAACATTTCGACCTGAAATTCTGTGATCCTGTTTAATTTTCGATAGTCGAGACACAATCGGGGATCACAATCATTCTTAAGGACCAAAACAACTATGAACTATATCCATATTTGGATGGTTCAAGCATAGTTCTAAGTTTATTCCGTACAGTTTATAACTTCTCACGAGTTAATGGATAGGGTCTTAGTTTCACAAGGATTTCTGTCTGCAATTTCAAACTGAACTCTTCCAGGTCCGTCATGCTTGGTCTTTCTGTCAAGACACTTGAGTAATCATAGAGTATCTCATCCACTTCTTCACGTTGTTCGGACGTTAATGTTAACTCAAGGACTACGAAGACGTTATTCTCATCTATGGTTAAGTGTCAACTAGGACGTACGTCCGCAACCCCTCCGTTGTAGTAGAGTTTTTTTTAGTTACCACTCTGGCAGCAACGAAATCAATAGGTGTCTCCCGGTCACGATAGCGTTTAAGAGGGTTAAAGTAGTACAACTTCATCTTAGCTCATACGTGGACACGGTAGTTCTGTTCATTTTCTTTTTCGTTTTAGCGAACGGTTCCCTATAAGATACCTTGACTTTGTTGTGCCCCACAGGTAACAACAACACCACCTTATCATCCACTTCAAACTTCCATTACAATGTCATCCTGTCACAGTACATGGCTTGACGTCTGCGTTGGTCACGGAGATTCTTCGGGGTCAAGTTAAAAAATTCCTCCAACTTGTTTTAATACAGCCATGGGTCCTCTCACTCTCCTTCCATAAACTAGTTCGAAAGGTAAGAATCCGAGACTAACTTGGGGTACGTCAAGGAACGCGAAAAGTATTGCGAAAAGGTATCGATCCCAGTTCATATCTCAACCTTCGCACAACTTCTGCAGGGATTGTTTCAAAGTCTCACTAACACGCTCTACTAGATCATTGCACTGCGGGTGTTCCGGGCCAGTAGTCAGATGCCTAATGGAGAGTACCCGGTTCACTTCTGCCACCGCCTGGCTAACAAACTGCGTCCATTGGTCCGTTAGAATGTCTTCAGGAACACCAACTCTGAACCAAACTCCTAACAAAGCCTTAGCCACCGTAACGGTAGCAATGTAGCTCTACGCAACGGAATTCGTGTAACGGTTGGAGTAATCATCAAGTGTTAACAATAACGATTACCACTTTCTGACGCAGATGTTATCGACATTGTAAAAGGTTCAACGACCACAGGAGTGGTCCCTTGTGGCATCGGATGATGTGAGGTCTTCGGTGATACCCGCTGACACCTGTCACATTAGACAATAAAAAATAACAGATTTAATCAAATAAATTAATGGTGGTAATTTCAACTCAACTTCAAAGATATCAACAGGATGTAATAGCAGTGCCTATTTTTTATTGGGATCTATTTCATCACCATAACGACTGGTGAAAGTGCGCCATGTACACGACAGATTGGATCACCTTCCTGTAGACATTGTTCCAATGTTTCATATTTCTTTGAGTCTTAATATTCCTAATGTCTCGTCCTTCTTGGACTTTCTAGATTCATTCTGAATTCGTCACTTTCCTCTTTCGGAATTTACTCGTCAGATTTCTCTTTTTCCGGAATTCACTCTTCAATCATTTTTCGGACTCCGTCTCAGACTCTGGAGTTCCATTCTCATTCAGAAAAACTGTTTTCTTAATGTTGTTGACTTTAAAACTTGTGCATCAAGCATTAAACCCTTTCTTTCTCATAAGACATACATCTGGTCCCTTTCTTCTTTAAAGAGGAAAGCACTATTCCGTTGCTAGGCTTTCTCGGAACCAACCTTATCTGTCTCTGAAAATTTCGGACTAAAGAATTTATATCATGGTTGTCACTTTAAATTCACATTACATCCAAGGTGAGCGCCTTAATTTCACTCGGCCAATCATAAGCAATGGTTTCTAAAACAAATTCTAAAACAATCAATTGTGTCGTTAGCCAGAATATCTAAACTACGTTATATAACATTCACTTTGAAAAATAACCTTTTAACACGGATGGAAAGTTCAGCTATTTCTTTCTCAAAACCGTGTTAAGATATCTCGTCAATTTCATTGATCTGGAACACTGGCACCTTTGAAGTGATTACACTGACATGGGAGAAGTTAAGGATAAAGTTCTAAATATCTCTTCGCAAGACCCCCCCCCCCCCGGTCGAAATGTGTCAAAATCTTAATCTCAGTGCATTCGACTTTAAGGTTCAATTAGGGTGACCACATTTCTTCTCAGCCATTCCGGGACACCTTATAACTCTACGTTTAATTTAGTAAACAGCAGGTAGGTGCTGGGTTCATCGGATGCGCGCTATACATGTACTGTGTATGACACACAACGCAATGCCTCTACTAAAATGCGTTATCATTATCGTAATATATTAGACCAGAATAAAGCATCTGATGCGTAATTCTTTTAATTAGAAAGAAGAAAAGCCACAAATATCACAAATCAGTCAAACTTAAGATTAAAATTGCCTAAAATTTGTTATCAATATTAAAAGCTAGATAGTAAATACTTGATAACGTGAATTGTTATGGTCTCAACGGTATACCATGTATATAAGTCCATACAATTATTACTGTTTTTTGGCTATGTAGTCACGATTTACAATAAATTATATGCATAGCAATAATTTTTAATACTCATTATTTTTCTTCACAAATTGTGAATAATTAAACAACTTAAAATAATTATATATACGAAAAATGAAATGTTCAGCAGACTTTACTGTAAGATTAGACTAACATCACCGATAGGCAAACAATGAATTGATCAAGCAAAATGGACTAGTGTCGAACTCTAAATGTATATTTTAGCTTATTCCTGTACAACGCAACAACTTTGTCTTGCTTTTAACTAATAATAATAATTAATAATAATAATAATAATAATAATAATATTAATAATAATAATAATGTCAATAATAATAACAATAATAATAATAATAAGAGAATAGTTGTAGTACGGCATTAGGGCGCCATGTTTTAGGCGATTAATCATGATTGACTTGCCGTCGGTAATAGATAAATTGAGTAATCGCATTCCGGGACTTTTAATTGTCCCGGAATAGGTCCACCCGGGACGCAGGACATTTTCTTTTCATTCAACTCTAGTCCCGGGCATTCCGGGACGCGTGGTCACCCTAGGTTGAATGCTTATTCAAAATTAGATACTTCACAGTCTGTGGCTCCAAATGTTGTTTCGGACATATAATAACTTTAACGAATAAAAAGGCAAACTACCAATATTCGTAACTAATCGAGACTAAAGAAACATGCATAGAGTAAGTATAGATTTGTATCGATTCTCTGTGTCTTGTATCGATATGTGCATCGTGACAACAAATATAGTGATGTATCTATATATTGATTTCTTTCTATGTATGTATGTATGTATGTATGTATGTATGTATGTATGTATGTATGTATGTATGTATGTATGTATGTATGTATGTATGTTGTCGTAGGGTTTAACGCCATTTCTCAGCACACGATAGGCTATACAACGTGTCTAGTATTAATATTGGCGGAAGAACCCGGGAAAATCCCAGATAGAATCACAGACCCACGAGCAGCTACTGGCAAACTTTCTCACATAACCCCATTAGCGAGTCCAAAATTGGAACCCACGCATACAGAGGTGAGATGGCAGTGATCCGTAACCGAGAGCGCCTTAGTCCACTCGGGCACTTGTATGTATGTATGTATGTATGTATGTATGTATGTATGTATGTATATATATATATATATATATATATATATATATATATATATATATATATATATATATATATATATATATATATATATATATGTATATATATATATAAGGTAAAACTGTACTTTGTTCTTGCCTATCATGAAATGTTTCTCAAGCAGTGACTACATTCAGAACGACTTCCATAGAAAGATTTTTTAGTTTTTTTTATTGTTATCCACACGATCATATAGAACGTATATACAGGTACATGTGACTTACCCGATGTTACAGAGGGGAACATCCTATACAGTCATTGACAGATGATTTGTGAATATTTATATAGCAAAATTGAACGAAAGGAGCGGCATAGGTGAACAGTTCAAGAAACTGCGTGTTACCATCGTGATTGTAGCAAGTAAATAATTTGCTTTAGCTAGAAAGGGACATTAAATAAAATATAATGTGTGCAAATACATTTTACAACTCCATGAGACAACATCCAATCTTTCTTGAATTGTGTTGGCTTGGATGTTTTCTTTTTGTGCTCTTGTTTTGTTTTGTTTTTGTCAGTACCTTTTGTGAATGAATTTATGACAAAGAGCCTTTATGTTATATCCTCCTTGCTCTTTTCAAGTGAAAACCTTTTAACCTGGATTTTGTTTTTCCCTCAATTGTATTGGGATGCTTAGGGATAAAATTGGCTTTATATTAACAGTTCTTTTCTAGGTGGTGCAATGGATATTATGATGTATTATATGATGACAAAGGCGTTGCTACAGATAAACAATTCAGGGACTACTGGGCCCAGTAACATTATCGACCGATAACGAACTCTGTCTACCCAAATGAAGTTTATAATGTACTTGGTTCAAATAACGTACTCGGCCCATTATACAGCCGGCTTTCCGGTCCACGATCGAAATAATATTAATATTTATGCAGTCTTCTTTCCTCAACGCTCATTTCGTTTTCATATTCTTTGTACGTTTCTTTCAAAGGTCATTTATTTTCCAAATCATACTCAATAATGAATAAATAATTTCTTAGTAAATAGCATGTTTCAGTTAAATAGCTATTTTTATAATATCAACATGTGTTACAAAACCATACAGCATCACGAAATTACAAACTTTGGTCCCAAATGGACAATGTTGTTATTTAATTTTCAATAGCAGCAAGTGTTCCGAAGCCATACAAGATAAAGGATAAGGCCGCTCTTATTGAGGTCCGACTTAATTGGACTTTACCTCTAAGAGAGTAACTTAGTTAGAAACTATTGTGTTGGAAAATTAATAAATATACCACCACCTGATTATATACTATAATGTGTATCTGTTTCCTTTTCGATTTTTGATTTTATGACGAGAATGCAAATTTTATTGATATTATTATTATTATTATTATTATTATTATTTAACTTTCTGTGGTTACAAACGTAATCCCTAATTTTCCCTTACGTTCCCATTCCTTAATCTATTCGTTCATTGATATGTTGAAAATGAGTTGCGAGCCAAAAGTTGAGAAGGGCTTTGACCTTCACTGCCATACAATCATAAAGGATAAAAACGAAAGCGTACATTAAGTGCTTTACACTTACTTTATCTTTTTTTCTAATGGTTTGACAAGGATGTTGTAGGCATTATATGCATTTGTGATAACTTATTATAAATGCTTAAGTATGATTTTGCGCTGTGTTGCAAATTGCATTAGACAGTGTTCAGAATAGTTTTAAAAAAAACAAATTTCATTTATAGTTCAGGCATATGGTATAATATGGTTATTGCAAGGCGTGGCGGAAACTTTAGTTATCATTTCGCTGGACAATCTAAACAAATTCCTCTCTTAATGCAAACAGTCGCACCAAGCACATGAAGAATACTATCCACGTAGATCTGAAAATGCACATCCCCCAGAGTGGACGAGTCGTCTAAAACGGTCTCAATTACGGATCACTGCCATCTCACCTATGTCTGCGTGGGTTCGAGTCTCAGATTCGGCCAATGTGGGTATGTGAGAAAGCTTGCAAGTATCTTCTCGTGGGTCGGTTAGTCTTTACGGGGTTTTCCTGGGTTCTTACTCCACCATTAATACTGGCCGCCATGTATATAGCCTATCGTGTGCTGAAATAATGGCGTTAAACCCCACAACAATAACAACAACAACAACATATCTGGACTTGATATGCTAATTTGTTTGTTTGTTTGATTAGGATTTTTAATGTAGCTTTTACAATTTTTCAGTCATATCGCTACGACGTCTGCAATGATCCAGTTTATAATGATGACGCACAATGGGTCATCATGATGTCCCTACCTGACACCAGGCCGACCAGTCCTAACAGTAACCTCTTAATGCTGAGCGCCAATCGAGGTAGCTGTTAGTACTATTTTTGTAAGTTTTTGGTATGACTCGGCCGGGGATCGAACCTACGATCTCCCGCTTCCGCGAAGGACGTTTTAACCAATAGGATAATGGAGCGGTGATGACTCAGATAGAGCTAGATTGCACGGATCCGATTTAAGCATAGATGATGATTTACCTAATTGCTCCTTTTATCAGAGTTTTTGGAATACAAAGCTGATTATGCCAACTTAAGTCTTACAAAGGATCAACAAGACCCAAAATGAAATTAGAGATGCCTGACACCCACAAATCCCCTAAAGAAAACCCGACTTTTTCAGACGTCACTGTGAATGAGGAAAGTATCAATACGACCAGTTAAAAAGCAATATAATAATTTACTCATTTCATTCCAGATAAGTGCTAATTTTTGTATACAATTGGTGGTAAATCAATGTTGGTAAAAGCCGAAGAAAACCTGTATTTTAACCTTGTCCAGCAGCACATTATTACTATTCATTCATCTGGACTGGGGAAGGGGGAGGCCCGAGTGGCCGAGTGGTCTATAGCCCTCTCCATTACGGATTGCTGTCATCTCACATCTGTCTTTTTGGGCTGGAGTCTCTGATTCGGCCAATGTGGTTATGTGAGAAAGTTTGCCGGTAGCGTCTCGTGGGTCCGTGGTTCTTTCCGGGGTTTTCCGGGTTCTTCCTCCAACATTAGCACTGGACGCCATGTATAGCCTATAGTGTGCTGAAAAATGGCGTTAAAGCTAACAACTACCATAACTTCTACTACTATTACTACTACTACAAATCTGTACTGTTTATGCGGACATGGTCACAGTGTAGTCTAAAGCACCCACTTTTAACGACCATTGCCATCTTATCTCCAGTCACATTATCGGCCAATATGTGTAAGTGAGAAAGATTGCCAGTAGTCTCACGGGTCGGTGGCTCCTTACGAATTATATCCTCCGGGTTCTTTCACCACCAAGTATACTGTCCGTCATGTATTCCATATATTGAACTGTTAAACCCAAACAACGACAACTGTACTAGGTAGGAAAATAATTAGCACAATGACAAGTGATACCTCTGGGATTTAAAGATACCACCTTGTGTCATGTAAAGCTTAATATTTCGTTTATTTTGTGTAACAAATATTGTTATCTAAATAAAAGTAACCTGTGCTACTAGTTAAAAGGCACGTAATGATGTACATTTTCTCGTGGTATTCCATCATTGCAATACTGTTCACACGATCCTATCAGTTAACGGACTTATAATGCAAGATCCTTATAATCAAATACATGATTAATGCATTGAATTTCGAACAAAAAAATCATGGTATGAACGGTCTAAGAGTTAGGTAAGGTTGAATTAAATAATAATATGAAAACACATTTAGGAAATTCTATACCATAATTTAGGAGAATATATGTCTGTCTGACTGTCTGTCTTTTTATCGGTCTTTATACATGCATGCATGTACGTATGTATGTATGTATGTATGTATGTATGTATGTATGTATGTATGTATGTATGTATGTATGTATGTATGTATGTATGTATGTATGTATGTATGTATGTATGTATGTAGGTAGGTAGGTAGGTAGGTAGGTAGGTAGGTAAATAGATAGTTGGGTAGGTGGGCATGTAGGTACGTAGGTAGGTACGAATAAATATAATTGCTCTGATGGCAGAGTGGTTAGAGCGTCCGCCGCAGAAGCGGAACGTCGTCGGTTCGATCCCCGGTCAAGTCATATAAAAAACCTACAAAAATGGTACTAACAGCTGCCTCGCTTGAAGCTCATCATTAAGAGGTTAGTGTTATAACTGCTTGGCCTGGTGTCAGGATAATGTGACCGGATGGGACATCATGCTACATGTCTGCGGCATGATGCCTCAGTGTTAGACATCACTATAAATTGTCACACTGCAGACATCGTAGCGATATGCCTGGACAATTGTTAATGCTACGTTAATAATCCTAATCAAACAAACAAACAAACGAACAAACGAATAAATATCATTATTATAAAGATTAGATAACTTGAATTCCTACTATATGGCGGTTCAAACCCGGGTCCGCGGTGAAACGTCACAGTTTCTTAATTTGCATGATAATTGTATTTATTCGTATTTATAAATATCACATGCTGAAGCATGCCCAAGTGGATACGTGTCTATGTGTTGATACGTGTCTGTGTGTTAATACGTGTTTATGTGTTGATACGTGTTTATGTGTTGGTACGTGTTTAGTGTTGATACGTGTCTATGTCTATGTGTTGATACGTGTTTAGGTGTTGGTACGTATTTATGTGTTGGTACGTGTTTAGTGTTGATACGTGTCTATGTGTTGGTTCGTGTCTATGTGTTGATACGTGTCTATGTGTTGATACGTGTTTAGGTGTTGATACGTGTCTGTGTGTTAATACGTGTTTATGTGTTGATATGTGTTTATGTGTTGGTACGTGTTTAGTGTTGATACGTGTTTAGTGTTGATACGTGTCTATGTGTTGATACGTGTCTATGTGTTGATACGTGTTTAGGTGTTGATACGTGTTTATGTGTTGGTACGTGTTTAGTGTTGATACGTGTCTATGTGTTGATACGTGTTTAGGTGTTGATACGTGTTTATGTGTTGATACGTGTCTATGTGTTGATAGTCTCAGAGAACAACGAAAGAAGCAGCAGAGGGGGCGAGCCGGACAACTTTTCAAACAAAAATTCGAAAAACTTCTCAAGATAACAAATACAGCCTTCCTACGAAATCTCGCGTTTTAACCACAAAAGAAAAAGAAAGTCTCCATTTGGCAAATGGAGCCTTAGTGATTTTGTCTGGAACACGATCTTGCAGTGGTGAATCAGGCGTCGATGAGGCTTCCTCGAAATGCCTCCATTGGATAAAAAAAACGACGGACACTCACCCCTATGATTTCAACCGAATATTTTATCAAGTCCGATACGATATCGTGTCCTCGGGGCTGATAAATTTATCGTCACAAATCCGTGTGGTATTGACTGAGCGTGACTAAAGGAATTTCTAAATCGATTATGATCCATATCACCGCAGCACCAAGTTTGCCAAATACTTCTAAGAGTATGTGTGTCAACTCCAGTAAATACACACAATAAATTGCAGTTATCTCTGATCACTTTTGGTATTTGTGTGTATCGTTGAGTGACATATATCACATCAGTGCTTTTATGCCTGCCTCTGGAAAATATACTAGCAGGATTTTTTTGATTATCTAACATGATATCATCATATACGACTAAATTGTTAATACTTCCATCGATATCATCAATGCTCGGTGCATCGTTGATATCAGTAATAAATTCAATAATATCATCATCGATTTGAAATTCTTCGAATTTTGATTTTGCTTTGTCGTTAAAATCCTTTAGCACTTCATAGCATCGCTGATCGTCTACACTCGGGGCTATTAAATATAATTTGTCCCATTTCATCCATCTCGTTATCAAATTAAGTAGCAGTTGTGTCTTGCCACTTCCAGATGGTCCGATTATAATCATTCTAATTGAATTCGGCAACATTGCATGGTGTTTAATAGGTTCCCGTCGTCGGGTAGCTGAATAATCAATTACATTCATACTGTTATATATAAATTATGGATCTATATTGTGTGAAATGTAGGGCGCGTACTGGCACAGATGACTGAACGACGATTACAACTAAAAATAACCGATCAGCGCTTTCTGGTAAATGCGTACAATGTAGTACAAAGAAATTTAGATTTGTTTCCCTTGGTAAACCCAGGGAACCTTTAAAAAAAAAAACGATGAGGTGATATCGCAGCCAAGCTAACTAAACTCCCTGGAACCCCATGGGCAAAGTATCCAGGAGAAAAACACCTTCCAGGGTATAGTTATTGTGGACCGGGAACAAGACTTGATATCAGACTCAATAATCATAACCAACCCAAACCCGGTGAAGAACCAATAAACGCCATTGATAAGACGTGTCACGCTCATGATGTTGCATATAAGAGCAGCAATTTGCAGCATAGACATCTAGCAGATGTGAAATTAATTCATGAATTAAATGATATTCCTGATAAATCCTTCAAAGAAAATTTGGCTTCATTTTTGATAAAATCGGCTATGAAAGGTAAATTGATGTTAGGTGCTGGTAATTAATAACAACATGGAATCTATTTATTATTCTCCGAGGGGATACTGGAGAGGCAAGGCAGCAATCAATAAACTCGCTAGCGCTGCAAAAGTGAAAAAAACCACTGCGGCTAATTGGTTATCCAAACAGGCTATATGGCAAATTTATCTACCACCGCCTAAACAAATTCACTACTCGCATTTTGATGTGACCGTTCCTAATGAAGTTCATCAAGCTGATATACTATTTCTGCCACATGATGGTGGTTACAAATACGCTCTAACCCTAGTTGATGTTGCGAGTCGATACAAACAAGCAGAGCCGCTAAAGACAAAATCATCAACTGAAGTCGCTTCTGCATTTGAAAGGATTTATCGACGAGGCCCACTACGCTAGCTAAATCTATTACAAGTTGATCCTGGCAAGGAATTTCAGGGTGCAGTGTTATCAACAATGAAGCATCATAATGTCACCATCAGACTAGGACATACTGCGTTACATCGTGATCAGGCAATTGTTGAACGGTTTAATCGGACGATTGCTGAGCGGTTATTCGGATATCAATACGCGAAAGAATTCATCCAAGAAAAAAGATCTCATGAATGGCTTAAAAGATTACCAGCTGTGATTACCGCACTGAATAATGAGATTACTAGAACAATCAACATGAAACCTATCAACGCGATTAAAAAGAAGTCTATACAAAAACTTCCACAAGAGGATTTTTCTAGAAACGCTAGCGCTTCCCAACCACTTCTTGGTAGTAATATCACTGTTAGGTATTTATACGAACCAGGAGAGCTTGAAGGTGGCAGAAAAAGGGCTACTGATCCTATTTGGAGTGTTACTGCACACAAGATATCTAGTATGACACGATCTACGGGTAGACCAGCAATCTATAGGCTGGATTCAACTGCCCCTCAACGAGGATTTACTCGACAACAACTGCAAGTGATACCCGAGGATACTCAATTACCACCGCGGGGTCTTAACTAGCACCCCGGCGCCTGTTGCACTCAAGACATGTTAGCATCACATTATCTCTTGTATGACCAAATACTGCTATTTTTTCTGTCTACGGTAAATTGTCGAGAATCCCTATCTGACCAACAAAAATTCATTACACAATTGCAACTCGCGCAGTGATTATTCTGTTGCTGTTTCAACGTCATTATTAATTCAACATCAATGTCAAATTCTCGTTTATTTTTTTTATCCTGTTGTTTATAACCAGAGCGTTTTTTTCTAATTATATCGCTGACTTTGTCAGGGACACAGTCAAGGCTGACAGTATCACTTATTGCATTGTCTATATCATCAAGGACAACTCTTCGAAGTTGATTTATTTTTCGCACTCTAGACACTGCGAGATAGATTTAATTCGACCATTATCTATTATTCAAAGAATTGTATATGATATAGTCAATCCCTGTGAAGAATGTATTGTTGCTGCGTAACCTAGCGTCCACGGGGAATTATTAGCAGCTAATGCATCTTCAACGACGCTGATATCAACCAGCACAATATCATTTAGCACTAAATTCTGTCTTTGAAATCCTTCGAATTTTGGTCCTGGAATATCAACTTCAATATTCTGTTTTCGTGTATCCGAAGGCCTATAACAAAGGGGCACTGGAAGTGTTGCAAATTTTTCTTTATGCAATTCAAATAACTTCATCTAAAGTGTGTTTCTGACTATTTTTCTACTTGCAATTATCAAATCATTTGGTCTCCACGTTTCCCAAAACTCATTCATGGGAGTTTCTGAAATTATTTCACGCGCTATTTCACACTGGATTTTATCCGGTTGTAATCTAATTAGCGCTTTGAATTCTCGTAATTGTTCATCAAGTGATCTATAATCAGTGTTAATTTATTCATAATAGTCTACAAAACCCTTTAGCCATTCATGTGGGGATGCACCGACAAATGGTGGTTGTTGGCCGTGATCACCGCACATGACGACTTTTGTATTTTTCAATAACAACCACTCGAGAAATGTTTGTAATACATCTAATGACATTGTGCATATTTCATCCCAAATCATGATTTCAGGAATAAATTTCTCGCCCATACGCTCAGGAGTCCACTTATCTCCTTTCCATCGAAAGAAACTGTGATAAGTACAGGCATTTACCCCTCGCTGTATCATCTCTCTTGCAAGTCTGTGAGATGGTGTTAGCACAATCATGTTTGACTTGGAAACGCTAGCGTTTCTACGGAATAATTCAATTGCACGCGTAGTCTTTCCTGACCCACCACAGCCGTTTAAATAAACTGTTTTATATCTACAGATTGGATCAGATATCGATGGTGCATTAGAAAATTCTGATTGAATCTCAAAGAGATTACGATTGCTTTTTAAATAATTATTTTCAATCGTAACATCTGCTGATTGAATATAATCATGAAGCATTTCCCACTTAATTCTCCATGATCCCCAACTCTCGTCAGAATTTGTGAATTCAGCCACTTCGCTGTTTATGTAAAATGAATCAGCTGCGACTCTAACTGCGGTGTCATGAAATATATTTATCATCGAAAATAAATTGATAGAAGCATAAGCGAGCATAGAAGCTCTCAAATGTGTATACTGCGGATTGTATCCATCGTTGTAGGTAACAATTGTACCCAATTTGGTTCCATCGGACAGAAATGCGTCTTTACGATCGACATATATGCCCTTATTCGTTAGATCCGCGATTACAAAGTCGTATTCAGCGTTGTCTATAATCAACCGAAAAGAATATCTTGTAGTGTCGTATTTGCCACCCTGAGTAAATTTACCAATTATTCTTCGTCCAAGATCTTTTGCTTCTCTGTTTCTGATTTCAAATAACTGTTTGGACCATTTTACAATTTCTTCTTCTTTGAAATTTGGAAACAGTTTTCGCTGTTCGCTAATTATTTTTTCTAGATCGGGTTGTGGTAACCAGACTGATTTCTGTGCTTGATAGGATATAATCGCTTCACTGACAATTAACGATTGTAACATCCCACAATCAACCATATATCTCAATAGCACTATTGGCATCCAGTGTTTTTCAGACATGTGTCTACCAATCCAAACATAACTACACGGATGAAGTCCTGTAGCCAATTCAAATGATACTACACGAGCGAATCCGGTTAAATCAAAATGTGGCAGCGGAACATTAATCACAACACGAGCCATTTCATGTGTAGGGTGTTCAAATTGTTTGAAGTATTCGCTACATTCTCCATACCCGAGAAAACTCCCGGGGTAACACGCAATCATATCAACTGAAATAACGGTTTCAGTGTCATATTTTGTATTCCATAATCCACCATGGCTGTATTCAAGCTCAATCTGACATCTGATAAAAACTCACTTCGCGTTGGTTTCCACGCGTTTTTCTTCCTAGCAAAATGTGCTGCAACCGATGGAAGTGTTAAACAGTTTGTTTATAATTGTTCGTTGTCTTCCCCCCCCCCCCAGCCAGATTTCTCTGGGGAAAATTCACTTGCTAGTTTTTTCATTTGATTATGCAGCGCTTCAGTACGGTACAATTCTCCGTTGGGTCTTACAAACTGATCGAATCCACATTCATCGTCTGCAGCACTGTGAAATAGCCACATCGACACAGGATCTTTTTTACTCAAATTGTAAATAGCATCAAATAATTTCTGCTCGGAAAAACACTCTCCAAGTCCAAACAGGGTTTGGGGTATATATTTTACAGTTCGTGTTCGTGGAAATATTGTTACTGCAGATGACCACGCGTGTTCGTTATGATCAATAATTTGTATTGGCGTTCCTTTTTTGATTGATATTTCGGTTCGTGTAATACTTTTCCATTTATTGTCGTTACTGATATTGGAAATCTCAATGATGTTTCTAATTTAACTATATCCTGAATTGTTGCCCCATGCTGTTTCACCGTTAATTCCCATTCATTTATTTTTTTTCGTCTTAGATCAGTCAATTTATTTCCACGCAATGCATTTGTGAAGTGTTCTATTATTCGTTCTGCTACACAATTCAACGTTGAATTCGACGATAGTTTCATTGGTGCTTGTTTTGCAATATCAGGTTTGTCATTTAAAGGATATACGGTATCCCGTACACAACTGCTGTTACAGGATAAGATCTCTCGTAGTATGGTTTGTCAATTCCAGTCAAAATTCCTGGTTTGGAATCTTGATTCACAGTGATAGTGTTTTTATCCTTCAAGATGTGTATTTATCCCTGATGATCCAATCTCCAGTGTCTGAACGGATAATGAATTTTATTCTAAAAAATACCTTTTTCGCCCAAGATGTGAGATTATCACTGCTGCTTTTTCATCATTCATGGTAGCGTCAACACGGCCATCAATTCGAAATGTTGACCAACATTGAGATGCTCCATCACGCTTGAATTTATTAAAACAATCTCTGATTTTACTAATCATGGTTCTGTCAAGGATTTTATTCTTTGGTGTATCAGAAACTCTATCAAGATTGAATTTAGCATTTTTCCAAGGCGTAATTTTCGATAATCTCTCAAACTCCTCCATTCTATATTTAAAACAAGTATTTAAATAAAGAATTTATGTATAATGAATCATTGCAAATGGCTCATCATAGGATCAGTGACCCCTTGTAACAAATCATGCAGAAATGATTTCTGTGGGTATCATATGCAAAGTGTTCGACGTGGAAGCCTTGGTCCTATTCCTTGTATTCGATGTGGGGTTGGGGTTAGAGGAAAATCGCAGTTGTGTCTTAGTTGCGTTGGCAAACGATACAGAGAGTTGAAGCATTATTATGACAAAAGAATAAAAAAAATCCATCAATGACCTTGACCCTGACCCTGACTGTGTCAGCGTCCTTGACAAAATCATAAGAACTCCTCAAGACTATATTGAAAGATTCTCCAGTGATGTTATTATTAGATCAAACAATGAATTAGACAAATAGTATTAGCATACAAATGAAGCAAGAACTCCGACAGCATCCTGTGATTACAAGTTATGAAGCATTGAGTGATGGTACTGCAGATTGAAGAAACCGGTCGGTTTTGTGAGTAATCAGGGATCGCTGAAGTTTGGCGCTGGAGGGAAAATTTATCACAATCATCGTTTCGTGTATGAATGTTTCCATGGATTGATCAAAGATGGTTTTGTTATCGATCATATTGATTCTAATCCAAAGAACAATTCTTTATCAAATCTGCAAGCTGTTACACAAAGTGACAATTTGAAACGAGGAAAGACTGGCACTTGCAAAACGGTTGGGAAGAGACCCGTAAAATCTTTTAATACAACAAATAACGAGGAAAAAATATTTCAATAAATGTATGAAGCCGGTATTTATTTCGGTATTTGTCCACCTTCTGTTCAATTCGTTGCAGAAGGAATTTGTCGATCTGCGATTTCAAAAAAGACAGGACACAAAATTCAATTCATTTATGT
The DNA here is from genome assembly GCA_029339505.1 of Unio delphinus. Taxonomy (NCBI): domain Eukaryota; kingdom Metazoa; phylum Mollusca; class Bivalvia; order Unionida; family Unionidae; genus Unio; species Unio delphinus. The sequence goes on from JAQISU010000087.1 coordinate 16,878,961, forward strand.
CTGACGCGTCCATCTTGAGAAAAATAGTTTTTTTGTATTAGAAATATGTATTATCATATATGAATTCTGAAAATATGAATAACATTATAGCTGAAATTTCAAAATTGAAAAGTCAGGATATTAAACTATCTAACAATTTAAATCCTGATCAAATTATGTCTGACTTTCAGGATATAGAATACGGTATTATGACTAACAAGTATATGCTACCAAAGAAATATGCGTTAATCAAAAAAATTCAGAATTCTATTCGGGACTCTCTTGCATTTTCCAGTGACGTCTATGTGTTTATGAATTAAAAAAGGATGTTAATTCTAAAATTAGAAACATACGAGCGTTAATTCAAGAAAATGAAAAAACAACTAACGATTTGACAATCAGTCGAATCGAAATCGTCTACGAGAATTTCCATGCAAAATCGACTACTTTACCCGACTGAAATTATTGGTGATTTTTGGTTGTTTTTGTCATTTTTTTTCATTTTTTTGATTGAAATTATCGGTTTTTTGGTCAAAAATCATCAAAAATTAATCCTAACAGCTTTTCCCTACGAGAATTTCCATGCAAAATCGACTACTTGACCCGAATGAAAACCACCTAAACATAAAAAAAACCAGTGAAAAACAGTGAAAAACAGGCAAAAATACATTAAAACCAGTGAAAACAGTGAATAAAAAATAAAATTTCTGTTTATAAAAAATATTTCACAGCGAATAAAAAATAAAATCAATCCAACAATTATCAAACAACTTTTCCCTACGAGAATTTCCATGCAAAATCGACCATTTGACCCGACTGAAATTTTTGATGATTTTTAGTTGTTTTTGTCTTTTTTTGGCATTTTTTGACTGAAATTATAGATTTTTTGGTCAAAAAATCATCAAAAATGAATCCTAATCGAAATTGTCTACGAGAATTTCCATGCAAAATCGACTACTTCACCCTATTGAAATTGATCAAAATCAGTGAAAAAACAGGCCAAAATCAATGAAAACATGCAAAAATGCATCAAAAACCGACAAAATCAGCAATAAAAATTCTATGAGAAAAATATTTTTTATTGTTAGTTGCAGCAATCACGATGGTGAAGGGTTATTAATACCTGTTTATAGTGATATAATTACAGGTGTATATGACAAAGTTAAAAAAGATGTACTTAATCAGAATTTTAAAAGGATGAATGATGATTTTTCATTATTGTTAATATCTCTTAAATCTGGTTTTCTCACCTGAGATGAATTTATCAGCGTCGTAGAAACATGTAACAAAATTATTGACGATATGGATACATTTAATATACTAGTTATTCAAGCTGTATTAGGAGGCAACTCTGAAACGAGAAAAGAGTTCATATTAGATTTTAATATCCGCCTTGTAGATATTCCAACATTCAAACTACCAGGATATAACGTACCAGAACTAAAAAAACTTCTCAGTGACACCATCGATGTTGGTTTTAAAATAATTCATGATGCATGGAAGAAAACAACATCACCGGAAATAAAAATCCTCAAACATAATAATGACCCAGACGGAGGCGGCAGACATATCGCTCCTCAAAATGTGAATATTTCATCGGTGATTGCGTTCAATTTAGTATGTGATGCTATCGAAGGAAGCTATCAAATAAATCTCAAGCGATAAAATCAAGCTAAGCAAGGATATATTTTGTATTCATTTGAACCAACAGCTCCTCCAGGATTTTTAATAATTGAGTCTCCGGTTAATCCAGTCTATATGCGGTGTCATAATGATTCGCTAACAAGAATTAATTTCAAACTCACTGACCAGTCCAATAATCTAATTGATCTACAAGGTTAGGTTCTACAAATTAGTCTGTTTGTGAAGTCGTAAAGAATTTCATCCTGAAAAGATTGTTAACTACATAGGTGAGTGTCCTTCGTTTTTTTTACCCAATGGAGGCATTTCGAGGAAGCCTCATCGAAGCCTGGATTCACCCCTGCAAGATCGCGTTCCAGACAAAATCACTAAGGCTCCATTTGCCAAATGGAGACTTTCTTTTTTTTTTTGGTTAAAACACGAGATTTCGTAGGAAGGCTCTATTTGTTATTTTGAGGGGTTTATCGATTTTTTGTTTGAAAAGTTGTCCGACTCGCCCCCCTCTGCTGCTAAAGATTAAATATTGTTTGCTATGTTATTTTACATTCATTTTTGACAATACGTTTTCAAGCTGTCTATCTGTCTATCACTGTTTGGAACCAGTGTAATTCCGATAAGTATATATAATTAAAAAAGTATATCTTTGGGGTAATTCAAGATGCAGAGGTATGTTTGATTTTGTACATAATCTTCATTCGATTTCTTTGTTGAACGTTTCCTCTGTGATTCAGTGAACTCAACAACATCATCAACTTCCTCATCTTTACTTTCAAATGGACCAAACAGCTTGTTTGGTTCATTTACATAATACTATAATAGATTTAATTAATGCTTAGGCTAAGGGTAAATAATATTCGTAATGATATGTTTCCAACAACGCTATTTACTCTCTGAAATTCTTAGGCTGTGATGCATTTGGTCAATCACAAATTCAATTACATATCATCAATGACGTCAGATTGTGTTAAATGAACATTTAGGTATCCTATTAAATGGTTCACATAAACTTGATTTGAGTAGAGAGACTTTATCGCCCCCCGATAAGGCGGATTCATGAACTATGGTAAATTACTATGGTCGGATAGATTATTTTCTATTGAGAATATGGAAATAGAAGCTATGATGTGTACGAATCGGACAAAGATCTGATAAAGCATGATAACGGGCTGTTTTGAAGGCAGAAAAAGAATTGCAAGCTGGGAAGTAAAGACTTTCAAGTGATAATACAGTGCATGCTAGTCCAGATGACATAACGCATGGAGTGACCTCAAACACCAATGGCCAAGGACGGTGTCAGCTTATAATCATCGGATCGATATATTATCAGGAATCATAATCAATAACAAAACAAAACAAAATCATCAGTACTGTGTGTGTCTGTTTACCTATGGGCGCGCGTGTGCATGTGTATATGTGTGTGTGTGTGTGTGTTCATGAGAGAGAGTATACATACATTTTGCTTTAAAATTGTGTAAACAAATTGTGTATTCTCTCTGTGCCTGCCTTTGTCTGTCTCTGTCAGTCTATCTCTGTCTGTCTGTCTCGTCTAGGCTTCATCCGATTTTGTAGACAAACATATTTATGGTGTCCCTTTGTAGAGCGTTCGTAGCATGTTAGTTATAAATACACATACAAGATCGAATAAATAACTACGTTTTTTTCGCAAATTATTTACACATCGTACTGAATATCACCTATATTTGCGGCACTTCATCCTTCAATTGTTTTACTCATGATCCTTTGCACGTTTCTGATCAGATGCATTTGAGTCAATATATTGTTATTCAGCTTTCGCAGCACAGCGGTGTACCGATGCCTTTATCACTGCTGGTGTCATCTGGGATACAACTGGTAACTACACAATATTTATGTAGATCTCGGTCGGGCGGTGCGTGGGTGGCTTAGAGGTTTAAGGTGCTCAGTGCTGTCGGCCATTCGAGTCTCGGTTCAGCGAACATAGGTATGGGACAAGGCTTGTCCAGTGGAATCAAGTTGCAAATATTAATTCCCTTTCGGTACCGATGATGGTGGTCCCAGTATATTTTTGAGCATTTTTCCTCTCTAATTTTGGTATTAATATAATAATTTGATTTTGGTATTTTTACCAGACATAGATTAATCATTATTAGCATTGATTTATAAAGACTGTTTATGTTTATACTGTGATCCTTAAAGTGATGATAATGCACAGTGAGTTATGAAGTATTGATGTCAAAGTAGCGCATTCAGTGAGCCTGTGTTTGGTGCATTCTTTATACTCCAGCTTCAAAATAAGACGAGCGTTATTACATGGTAAGAACTTCACCATGAGTTCATCTTTGAAGGAACTTTAGAAACAAAACTTATATTTATTATCATCTGGATACAATGGAAAGTTCAGTACTGAAAAACAAATTTAGAGAATATATAGTAAAATTAATTGGAATCTAAATTATGCAGATTTATGAGGGCGGAGAGTTCTTTACAATGTCTTTTCGGGTTCAATCTCCTCCATATAAACCTGCCACCATGAGCTGAAAATGGTATTAACCTCAACACACCATCAAAGCAAATGGTACTAATCTCAACACACCATCATAGCAAATGGTACTAATCTCAACACATCATCAAAGCAAATGGTACTAATTTCAACACAACATCAACGCAAATGGTACTAATTTCAACACACCATCAAAGCAAATGGTAATAATCTCAACACACCAGTATAGCAAATGGTAAACCTCAGCATTATGTAAGATACTTTCTGCTATATTAATTATGTTGGTCATAATTAAAAACTTTCGGAAGCCAAAGAAGTGAAATTTAGCGATTTCTTTCGATTCACTTCCTATTTTAGTGCTTTAAAGTTTCTTAAGTCTCTCAAGAAGTTCAAGTCTTGTAATTCATCAAGTTTGTTGAAATAAAAGTTTTAAAACAAAATAAATAATTGTTTTAAGTGTTAGCAGTCTTCAAACGTCGTCGCTTACTGTCCAAGACAGAGAAGAAAATGTAGCATACGTCTCTTGTACTGTCTAGCAGATTTGGGTGAAAGGAAGCTGGTGAGTTAATTGAGTCATAATTATCAGGAGTACTGTATTCAAATATGAGCTTAACACATCTTAAAGCCTCTCAAGATTGAGAAGATACAGAGTTAGACTATTAAGGCAGATTTTAAGGTGGTATGCAGACACGCACACAACGTTTCATTACGTTTAGCATATTAGGGTGTAGATGGGATGGGGTGATGGGGTACATATGTTCAATTGTTCATTATAATTTAAATGGCTATTTATGTTTGCAGAGAGCTAAACATTCTTTCTGCTAGAGCATGGATTGGAATACGAAAATGTCTTTGCACAGAAGACCAACGTAATTTATAAAACCATCCAAGTAATTTTAAAAACAGTTAATTTGGGTAATGGTAGGGATTTCAGATTTATTTATTACGTATCTTAGGTAATGGTAGGGATTTCAGATTTATTTATTACGTATCTTAGGTAATGGTAGGGATTTCAGATTTATTTATTACGTATCTTAGGTAATGGTAGGGATTTCAGATTTATTTATTTCGTATCTTAGGTAATGGTAGGGATTTCAGATTTATTTATTACGTATCTTAGGTAATGGTAGGGATTTCAGATTTATTTATTACGTATCTTAGGTAATGGTAGGGATTTCAGATTTATTTATTACGTATCTTAGGTAATGCTAGGGATTTCAGATTTATTTATTTCGTATCTTAGGTAATGGTAGGGATTTCAGATTTATTTATTTCGTATCTTAGGTAATGGTAGGGATTTCAGATTTATTTATTTCGTATCTTAGGTAATGGTAGGGATTTCAGACTTATTTAGTACGTATCTTAAGTAATGGTAGGGATTTCAGATTTATTTATTACGTATCTTAGGTAATGCTAGGGATTTCAGATTTATTTATTTCGTATCTTAGGTAATGGTAGGGATTTCAGATTTATTTATTTCGTATCTTAGGTAATGGTAGGGATTTCAGATTTATTTATTTCGTATCTTAGGTATTGGTAGGGATTTCAGATTTATTTATTACGTATCTTAGGTAATGGTAGGGATTTCAGATTTATTTATTACGTATCTTAGGTAATGGTAAGGATTTCAGATTTATTTATTACGTATCCTACCGATACTAAATTTTATTGTCAACAACATATGATCAAATTTAAATGACATATTCTAACGATTATGTATTCAAACTCAAGTAGCAACCTTCTGTCAGTTGATCTATTTATTGTTTATTTCTGTCTCTCAATCGTTTCTTCAATTACCTACTGATTATTCATTTACGTCACGAAATGTGAGCTCACTATATATTACACATGCTCATGGTGGTCGGATCTCCAGGCAAGTTTAATAATTGTATAACATACACTGGCATATTAGAGTATACACTGTTATCATCCATCGTAGAATTCGTTGGCATATTAGAGGATACACTGTTATCGATCATCATAGAATTCGTTGGCATATTAGAGGATATACTGTTATTAATCATCATAGAATTCGTTGGCATATTAGAGGATACACTGTTATCGATCATCGCAAAATTAGTTGGCATATTAGAGTATACACTGTTATCATTCATCGTAGAATTCGTTGGCAAATTAGAGTGTACACTGTTATCATTCATCGTAGGATTCGTTGGCATATTAGAGTGTACACTGTTATCATTCATCGTAGAATTCGTTGGCATATTAGAGTGTACACTGTTATCATTCATCGTAGAATTCGTTGGCATATTAGAGTGTACACTGTTATCATTCATCGTAGAATTCGTTGGCATATTAGAGTGTACACTGTTATCATTCATCGTAGAATTCGTTGGCATATTAGAGTGTACACTGTTATCGATCATCGTACATTTCACTGGAATATTAGATTATACACTCATATCGACCATCAACCAATTCGCAATATGGCAACTTATGTATAATATGAATTGAAGTGAACTCCATCTCCTTTATTTACAATGTTTCGTAACGGTCTGTCCGATAAGAACAGGTATATAGGTACAAAGTGGTCCCCAAGAAAATTAAACTTTGATATTGCTAAAATATTGACTAAAATGATAATGGTTGTTAATTGCCTCTAAAAGAAGCTAAAGAGTAATATGATACTTAGGAACTAAATACGCCTCTCGAAACAAAAGTTAATTTTATACCTATCCAGCATTTTGTTTCATTCATACTGACATAATTATATAAGGATACGTCATCCAATTAATGTAATGTGGGGTATAGTTCTATACAGGCTAGGTCAGTTACACACTAAGAGCTTGAATAAGTTGATAATTGAATGCACCGTCAGAGGTGAAAAGTTCAGATCACTGTACGATAGCATACCGGCCGTAAAAAATGACTCATTATTTTGAACAGAAAAATCACACCATTACTACCATTAATTTTAAACGCAAGGAGACAGAAGACAGGCATCACCATGGTGCATCGTCGTTGGATTGTTTTTTTAAGTACCTACATGGCGGAAGTATTAGCGTTGGGCCTGTTATTTGCGGTTCCTGTGTTGTTCTCAACTTTATTAGAAATGTTTAAGGAAAGTCGTGCTAAAACCGCCACTATATCATCGGTTCTTTTCGGGGTCCTCGGGTGTGCAGGTACGTTGTATGATTTGTTTGATGTTGATGAATCCGTTGATACTCTGAGAGTGTTGGGGGAGTAGGTGTTGGTGTAGAGAGAGAGAGAGAGAGAGAGAGAGAGAGAGAGAGAGAGAGAGAGAGAGAGAGAGAGAGAGAGAGAGAGAGAGAGAAGGAACGAGTGACGAAATGTAGGTAGTGTATACAAATTTATACTTAGCACGGTTAGTTTCTATGTAGAGGAGACCACTTATTATGAAAGGGGCTTGAAAATATAAAACTTGGGAAAAAATAAACCTATTTGATTTCATTTGTAATAGATTTCCTTCCAGACTATATTTCTATTTACAAAAGAATAACTTTATTTCCATTTCTCTTTAAGGTGTCTTCACCGGACTGATAGTACAACGGATAGGACCACGGAAAGCTGGATTCGTAGCTGGTTTGGTGATGGGTATTGGATGGATAATTAGTTTCTTCGCAACATCTGTTCTTTATCTAGTTTTGTTGTTGGCCGTACCAATGGGTAAGATACTACTACTACTACTACTACTACTACTACTACTACTACTACTACTACTACTAATGATAATGATAATAATAATTAATTATAATATCAAAATATGTTAATTTTGACCCTGATGATATGATCTTGATAATAACGACGCTGACGATGACGATGACAACACTAATGATCATTGCATTGATTTATTCGAGTTTCATTATCAAATTATCAAACTCATTTAGAATCTGACATCTATGTCATATAACATAGCTGGGGATATTCAGAAAACAAACAACAGCTGACAGTATTTGACTATTAATGTCTTTAATACTCTCATTCAGCCAAGATAAGTATGTTAGCAGTATCTGTTTGTTTAAGCCTATATAATAACATTGACGATGTCATGATGGATTTTATCATATCACTATAATATTATAATATGTCAAATGCATTTCCGGACCTTTGATAGTTGCTTTTTTGACTATATTGCGAATGTTAATAACGTGTATTTTCAATATATAAAAAAATATTCCACCATGCAAACATCATATTTTATTCATTTTGTTGTGCTAGAACTCGAAGTCTTATTTGCCTTCAAGTTATCATTTCTTTCTTAAGCATTTTGTTGAAATATTTTCTGTGCAAACTAGAGCCAGCTTACTCGTGAATGACTTGGGAGCTAAATGGTGCGCAAACGTATGAAATTTGCATTAACTGAACCAAGTCAACGTACAGTGACATCACAGTCACACACATTTTAAGTAGTTTCAATATGCTGTATGGAAATTATTTAATTGTTCTTAAGAGAACGTATTATAAATGATTAAATCTGACCGACCAATTACAATGAAGCATTTGTATCTTCAAAAAACAAAATAATGTTTTATATTTACATTTCAGGTATAGGGTGTTCTTTGGTTACGTTAAGTATAGGCAGAACATTGACATATTATTTCCCTGGAAAACTTGGACAATTTGCTCTTTCCGTACAAGCAACCGCGTCAGGAGTAGGACGAATTGTGTTCACTTATGTCCTAACAGACTGTGTTAATACGTTTGGATTGCGTGGGACCTTTTTAATCACTGGAGCGATTTTATTTAATTGTTCTGTTCTATCGATACTTTGGAATAAAGTGTTGCCTAAATCAAACGAATCCTCGCAATGCGTATGCAAGGTACCAGCTGATAACACTGGAAAGAGTAAAAAACAAAGTTTTCTCATGCAAATCTGTCCAGTTTTGAAAGACAAAATTTTCGTATTATTTGTCCTTGGTATTACATTTCTGTATGCCCCTCACGGTGGTTTTTTAATAATGTTTGCGGACATAATGAAGAGTCGAGGATTTACAGAAGGAAATATTAGACTAGCGTTCGTTATTCACAGTGTTTGCAATATTAGTGGAAGACTATCATTTGGATTTCTAAAACAGATACCACGAGTTAGTTCTTTGATTTTAACCTTTCTACTGGCATGCTTGTCAGTGATCTCTTTTTCAACAATACAGTTTGCAGAACAATTCTGGAGTACAGTTGCTGCTTGCTCCATTCTAGGATTTGAAATGGGTGCGACGGTCACAGCAATGTCCATTGGAACCTTGAATATTGTTGGCTATGACTATTTTCCTTTTGGACTTGGCATTGTATTTGCGTCGATGGGAGTAGGAAACGTAATCGTAGGACCCATTTCAGGTAAGACGCAACAGCATAACATGTACATATTTCATTCCAGAGGATTGTTAAATTCTTACAAAATTGGCGATCCCAGTAACGTAAATATCTAAGTTGTGATAGCCAAGTCAAACAGCTCATTAATACCATTCACATAACTTTGCTGATCGTGCAAATGGTTGAAGAGCATGAAACAATGTGTTCGGACGGAACAAGCATTCCTTAAAAGGCGGCGACAATGATTGTAGAGTCAAGTGAACGGAGCGCTGCATAGCTAAAACCAAAGACAATCACGTCCCTCCCAAAACAAGCAGAAACAAAAGAGCAAAGAGAGAACGATATTTAAAATGGCATAAAGGCATTAAGATTGACATTTTCATTTGCAAGTTAGATGGACAATTTGTGTTTCCATTCTTAAATGCACAGTCAATAGTTAAAAACTGGAAAAACTGAAAGTTGCAATACATATAGTATTTAGTTGGTATTTCTATAAAACCTCAAACAACCAGGTCTGACGAAAAACGTTAAACTGCTTATGTGGATAGGCGGATGTCTGCTTTCTGTAGATGTTTAGAAAATGCATCTATAATAATAAAGCTCAGAAATTTACCAATAGTTGTTTATCGGATATAATGCTGTTAGTGCCACATAGAGCACCCATCTATTACCGCTTTACAACATTACTACTTGGATGTGGTTAAAAAGACTATGCGAAAGCTAAATCGATGGACACTTAAAAAGGCCGGAATGCGCATGCGTCGGTAGAGGATTGTTTCCTCTAGACTGGGACTTTATTCGAGTCTCCATGCATTGATGTTTTGCGACAAAACCGGTTGAACACTAAAACACATATTATTGTTATTATTTTTTGTGAAACATAATGTAGTTAACCAAATGTTGTTGTTACAAACCGTAAAACATACTTCACGACATCCAGATGTATAACTTCCAAAGTGTTGACGTAGCTAGATCAGAAATTATGTAGGACACAAAGTCAATAGAAGCAAACATTTGGATTTAACTTTACGAGAAAAGATTGGGAAGGAACAGACAGACGAAAATATATATGCACATGACGAAACAAAAGTCAGTCGAGTTCGAAATCAGTAACGCAAAAGGCAAGGCATGTCTTGAAAATGTTGCATACATTTTCATTTTCAGTCTGGAAAATTCGACTAAATCTGTTTTAGACCGGTTTCCTTTTGTTCTAGTAAATTGGTAAAATCTTACTGTTCTATTTGCGAGTAATATTTTGACATTTACCTTATAGCATTTATATAGATCGTTTTATTTTTATATTACTGCAGGTATGTCCTTAAATGAATGTTTGACATCTTACTTTCTGTTTGTTATCTTTGCTGTTTTGATCAGTGGTGTTTGAACACCAGGTCTGAGAAGCAAACAATTAAAAACAAAATGGCCAGCGGAATCATATGAATGACAGAGAGCCGTGACTAAGTTATTACGATTGGATGAGATTAAATACTCAAAAATTACTTATAATCAATAAGAGAACACTAAATGACCATCTCTGAAAATTTCTTCATATTGGTTTAGTTTATATTTGATAAAAAAAATCGTTAATAGTTTTGGTAATTTGGTTTATACTCTACGATTACGTGACAAAATAGCATGTGGGGTGTGCATTACACAGCAAATGCCTTTTAACATACCCTTTATTTTATTAATCTAGTAAAAATCAAACATGAGAAAAAAATAATCAGAGAACTGCCTCGCACAAACGTTATACATCCTTACTCTCTGTATCTCGTTTGACGCTGGATTAATTTGTTTAGATCAGTTTAAAAAGAAAACAAAACAAAGGAGTATCTGTTGTGACTTTTCATATGTTTTATAGGATACATTTAGTAAAAGCAAACAGTGAATCAAATAATTGTAGGGTATAGATCGCCGATCGGATTACATTAGTATTTTATGTCATAAAAATTGCTTCTTGTGCCTTCAAATATGTTTTCACCCTGATACTTTGCAAATGTATTATCAGATACATTCGAATCCATATGTAGTACATAAGCACATTTATTACCGCACATGTATTATTTATTACACGTTGACTTGTACTATTAGGCAATGAGAACTGAACAACTAAGTCTGTATCTTTATCATTGCAGGGACTATCCGGGATGTAATTCTGTATCTTTATCATTGCAGGGACTATCCGGGATGTAACGGGTACCTACACAATGTGTCTGTGGACCTCTACTTTGAGTACTGCCGTGGCAGCCATTTTAATTTTAGGGGCTATGCTTATAAAATACCGAACAAAGCTTAGTAAGGACACATTGTCAATTCCCGTTCAAGTTTCTGCAATTACAAAGTTCTAAGTCCTGCCCTATTGACTGCTAAATTATACAAACGAAATCAATTTAGATGTGTGATACGCACATGCAGCGTGGGAGTAAGTGAAATGTTTTTGTTTTTTTTAAAAATAAACACTGCTTGCAATATGTTTGCAAGTTTATGAAATATCCGCTTCATCATTTCAGATAAAACGGATTTTCTCTTGACACCATATTATGTTCCATTTATTAATCAACGGATATAACGCCATGAAATGATGTTTTGTATGTTATGTCGAAAAAGAAAAAAACATATTTCGCTAACATGAGCTTTTGTGAAAAATAGAGATTATTAAGATCCGCGGCATAGTTTATAAATTAGTCGGAATGTTCACCAGTGCGATGAAGATTGTTGTAATGCACATACACTAAATATACGACGACACCTATGCATAGCGCTGTTATACGTCTGAAAAAGCTCTCGGAATCCCATTTTCACTATAAAACGATGTTCGTGATTGTCATGTTGAATCTATTACTTGCTATATTTTCTTCTTAATTGACACTTTGAATCTATTACTTACTATATTTTCTGCTTGATTGACATGTCGAATCTATTACTTACTATATTTTCTTCTTAATTGACATGTTGAATCTATTACTTATTATATTTTCTTCTTGATTGACATGTTGAATCTATTATTCGTTATATTTTCAAGTGCTGCAGAACACTAGAAACAACATACACAAAATTTGGCCCTGAGTGACGGAGTGGTCTAAAGCGCTCTTCGTTACGGATCACTGCCATCTCTCCTCTGTCTGCGTGGGTTCGAGTCTCAGATTCAGCCAATGTGGGTATGTGAGAAAGCTTGCCAGTAGCTTCCCGTGGGTCGGTGGCTCTTTCCAGAGGTATTCCCTGTTTCTTCCTCCGCCATTAATACTGGCCGCCATGTATAGCATATTGTGTGCTGTTAAACCCTACCACAACAACAACAACAACATTCACAAAAATTGGTGTGAGTACATACCAAACATAAAACGAACTACACAATCCTTTTAACACAAATGGTTAGACATTTGTCAGAATAGCATTATAGTAAATGTATTTAAAACCCTTCATGTCTACCCTTGATTGCTGGCTACGCTACTCACGTTATACATGCACAATCATATTAATAACAAAAATGCATTTTTCAGTTAATTACATAACTAAAATGGTTTCAAAAGATCCCTGCATACGTTTAATCAAAAGCGTTATGTTCTTTCTCCCAACTAGTGTATCTATCATTAGCAGATTAAATGCTATCAAGACTACCATGACCCGTAAATTAATAACAGGTTTAGGGTATATTCAAACGAGGCTGGTTCTATCAAAATATCTTTCAAACAATACAAGACTATAGCTACGTATAATAAATCTCTATTACCAGTCGATTGACAATTCCGCCCAAATAAACTGAATGTGGATACAGAGTCTTCTAGCTGCTATTACCCTTAAATTTCGAATTTCTCCCGTACAGCGAACACTCCAACAATAACTGGTCAAACATGCTGGTACCTTGAAGATAGTACAGGTAGAGTGATATCGTTTTATCTTGGATGTCGAATAGTTTTCCATACACACCATCCCACATTGTCATTGTCCTCCTGCTGAGAAGCCTTCGACATCATTCTCCAACAGCCAAAACGTTCCCCGACAAAAGGACAAACAAAACTTGGTGCTGCTGCACTCCAAAACATTACATAGTTTCAAGATAGTGTCAGGGTATACTGGTGCTGACAAATATAATGATGTTCTGTCAGCAATGATGACTCCGCTATACGATTCTATACGCATCAACATTTACTCCTGAACTCATTTCCAAAAGAGAACGTCGCACGCTCCTCGCTACTCATGGTAATTCAATCGATCAACCTTGAAACCTATTACTAGCGAGCAAAGTCCTGTATATACATTCGCATTCATTCACACTATGATTCTAAATCTAAATGTGATGACGGCCCTGACCTCAATTATTGTTGAAACTGATGTAAAGAGCGAGACTAAGATAACCGGTCTCTGTTTGGAGCTATCTGCCCATGAATAGTGTTATTGTGTGTTGATGAATGTATGGTTGTGAATTAATTTTGAATAAAGGATACATTCAATTACATTGTTTCTTGCAATGTCTCTTATTATTAACCCTTAATTAGTAGCAAAATAAGCATACAATGAAAAGGTCTACATGTATGTATCAGAATAACTCGTTCATCTTTTCCCATACAATGAATGAATAGTTGGATTTAAAGTGAAACCGGCCACTAGGGTCATATGTTCACTATTTTGCACTGCCATTTATTTACATGGCAGTGATTTAATTTATCCAGGAAGATGGAATGGTGCCACCTCTTCCTAGCGTTTATGCGCACAGAGTGCGCTATTTAATTTGATCGTCATATAATACCCCTAAAAAGGGGCTAATGATATGAATGTTAGACCTGGGTGAGTGGGAATAGACCCATCACGCACTCAACCTATCAACCAATCGAAAGTACGCTTATTTCGAATTCAATCCAGTTTGTCTAGTGGATTTCCCTATGCCAAAATTGTGTAAGCCACCGATGTAATTCATCAAATGGTAGAGTTGAAGAATTAAATTACGTTCCTATCTATGCCAATCTTCTAGTACAAAAGTGTACATATTATATGTCCCTAACAATTTCTTTTGCTGATATGACTAAACGTTATTTGAAAGGTAGCCACTGTCAAGAGAGGATTAATTTTGAGCGGTGGGTCCGAAAATGATCAAGTTAGTCTTTTTGGATAGAGCTTGTCAAGGAGGGTTTCTGTAACCAAGTGGAAGACCCTATTAAGGCAATGAAAGACAACAGCCCTAAAAGGACTCTTTTTTTGGGAGAATTCCATGATCACTTGTTAGTGACCGATTATCCCTCTGCTCCTGTGGTTGGTCCTTGTATACTTTCTTGAATGTCTTGTTTGACCCTGTACTCACTCGATGATTCCCTGTATACATCTTGGGTGTCTTGTTTTGGATTCTCACTCTAAACATCCTTGCTCCCTCGTCAATTGACTTTCGTATTTTTCCCTATCATTTTGGAGTTCTTTGTGCTGTTTTGTGTAGAATATATAACCCCATATGACAACTATTTGCATTGTTAGTTAATGCATGATGTTATTAAGTTACTGCAAGGCCTGATAGGTTTGGGTTTCACTATCTTTATAGTGTATGAATTTGAGGTCATTTTCTAAATTAGCATATTTTTAGTTGCAACCGTGTGTTGCTAGGCCTGATAGTCTTGGGTTTGAGACTACCTTATAAGATCTAATTTGGGGTCATAGCATATGCATATATGATGAGGTTTTAGTTGCAACATTGTGTCGCTGGACCTGATAGTCTTGCTTTTGAGACTACCTCATACACTCTAGCTGGGACCATAGTTAGGGGCGCGTGTTAGTGGTTATACTTTAACCACAGCGGTATCGCGTTTTTTAGGGGCCTATAATACCTTCGTAATATTAAACTCAGTTATGAGATGTTGTCAATGGGGTTATATAGAAGGAAGAATTTAGAAGCATAAGAGAAAAAAAGAGGTAAGACGCTTGCCTTATTGATTGTATAACTGTTAGTTAATATAACTTTTGATGTTAATCCATTAGGTTTGGTTGCTCTGGAGCCGCCATGGGAATGTAATACCCAGCATATTGTAGGTGGGCTCTCTTAAGAGAAAACGAGTCCCTTTTGGCCTTGTACGCTTCCATCCCTCGTAACGATATTATTTTCCATTAGGTTAGGTTGCTCTGGAGCCGCCTTGGGAACGTTATACCCAGCGTAGTGTAGGTGGGCTACCTTAAGGGTAACGAATCCCTTTTGGCCCCGTACGCTTCCCTCCCCTTAGAACAATATTATTTTATATGCATATTTAGGTACCAGTAAAACATTCATTTCATTTATGGATGATATGGTGTTATACTTATATTCTATCCATTAGCCTTTTAGTTCTAAGAAATTCAATTATAATATAGTATGTTCTTTGAGGGGTTTTGTTGCATAATTGAATTATTTCTGGGTATGTACTTTGTGCGGCAAGTTCTAATTGTTTAGTTATAAATAGGTCTCTTTCTTTTTGCGTATTTATACAGATATTGAATATATGGTACAGATCTTCCGGTACGTTACAAGTGGAAGCAGTTGATGTTGTGCGGAACCCCATACAAATGCAGTAATCAATAATTAACAAATATTTGAAAATTTCGAATCTTATTGTTATAACATGTGAAATGGGCCACGCTGCAAAATTATTCTTTGCCAGCAAAAACTATCTGGACATCACGCTCCATACTAACCTGTTCATGATCTATTGGCAAACAATTTAAACGTCCTATTTCACACTAACAAGCAACTCCAAAAACTCCAAACTCTAAACTCACACAAACCATATCGTATATGCATACATCATCCTTAGAGAAGTAAAACAAAATAGTTCTAACCTATGTCTGCAGGTACAAACTCCACATGTTCTTTAAGTACAAATTTACACATGTTTACACCTGCCTTTGGAAACAGGTCTTAGGATTAAATTCAAAATTAAACCCAGTGTGCATCACAGTACAAGACATTGCTATATACCTTATCCGTGCCATGTTTTCTTTTTTGAATCCGGTGCATATCATATTTAATAATCCACCCGTTCAATAGTCACAATGACACAGCCATTGTCCACCGTTCTGCGTAGTGAGAAATGGAGAGGGTACAAGTTGGCGGGCTGGCGTAAATATGTCAGCATGTTCTTGTACTATCAATCAGAAAAAAATGCATTCATTCATGAATCCATATGGAAAGACGCTCATTACGATTTGGTCATTGCAATTTACGTATGAGAGATTATGTTATTTCTCTTACTTCATTTCAGACAGAAAGCAAAATAATTATCACAATTCAATCGAACAGCATACCACTGCCACCAGACAATCCTTCTTGTTACATGCAAATGGTCTAGTACTGACATAATCAAGCATTTTCTGTAGTTACACTTCATGTTTTGTACATTTCCGTAACCTCTCAAGAACAGTTGTTGTCACAGGAAAAGTTCTCAAAACAGCAATTATACAATTCATGTTCTGTTTTTTGTGTATCAAAATATGCATGGTCCATTGGTAAACCTTTCTTAGCCGAATATCATTACGTCATGTCATGGAATAGAAATCACAACCAAAACACCTAACAACAGAATGTATTTCTATCTTAAATTACTAAATACGTAGATCGAGCTAGATCCAGTTAATGTCTTTACGATACGAAATGGCGGATACACCATTTGGGGAAACTAATCAATGGTGTCAATTGATTCAAACATGCAGATGAAAACAATGTTGAACATAAAGTTCATGTGTTCCATTTGCGCCGCTTAAAGATAGGAAAATGAATATTTTGATGGCGTGCAACTAAAACTTAGTAACATTAGTAACACACAGAGATATATATGTGCATATCTAACTACCTACCTACCTGCCTACCTACCTACCTACCTACCTACCTACATACCTACATACATACATACATACATACATACATACATACATACATACATTCCTACATACATTTTCATACGTATTGTTGTGGAGTTCAGCCCGTAAGTGCGCACAAATAATGGTTATTTGCTTGGATAACTAAAATTGTGCAAATTGTACTTATCCTTGCTCTAGTGAAATGTTTCACAAGCGCGAATTGCATTCTTGATAAATTACACGAAATATGGTTTTTTTCCTTTCTAAAATTTTCTCACTGTTTCAAAGAATATATTTGCAATTAGATCAGGCCC
The DNA here is from genome assembly GCA_029339505.1 of Unio delphinus. Taxonomy (NCBI): domain Eukaryota; kingdom Metazoa; phylum Mollusca; class Bivalvia; order Unionida; family Unionidae; genus Unio; species Unio delphinus. The sequence continues at coordinate 16,896,472 of JAQISU010000087.1, forward strand.
ATACATTGTTACAAAGGGTAAAACCCGATACATTAATGGTCATGTCATAGGTGAGAAAGTAAAACACAAAAATCAATAAATGGTGAAACACGTCTAAGCCAATGTGTGACAACATCGTAAATAAAATAAATGATTTCGTTTTATCATGGCATGGATGCAAAATATCATGGCCTGTAAAATACATTTTATTTTGTAAAATTTAAGAGAACTGAAAGAATCACTATCTGTATATTGTTTTGATATTTTTTGGGATGAATTGTATTTATATTGTTTTTTTTGTTGCTCTAATAATATTGTCTTATGTTTTCCTGTTTCTTCGTTATTTCAAACTTGAATGAAGTGATTTTTATGGACCAATTTCGTATCTGCTTATCGCTTTTACAGCTATATTGGATATGTTAAAGAAAGTCTCTGAACCCTCCACTATAATAACGTTGTTTTCAGCGTCATGGGTGTATTGTTTGGTAAATAATTTGTTCGATCATGACGATCGCGCTGCTACGGAGACACATTTTTTGTGGATAAAAGAAAGAGAACAATACTATGGATGGAAGAAAATGCTTAATCTGTATGGTCTTCAGAGTTCGGTATGGCTGGAAAGTACAAATGATAACACAACGTAACAAATAACGTGACGAACGCACGATGGCAACAGTTAGAGAAGGCATAAAATAGACAAATGCTATGGATCTGGTATATTTAATCCATTCTCAAAGAAGATGTAGATTCAGAAATAAAAGCGCTAGAGAATGAGAAGGCTGTTGGAGTAGACAACATCTCAGCAGAACTTATCAAGAATGGGGGTGGGGGTGAATCAGTGATAGATCTACTACAAACATCTGCAACAAGATGAATGGCCAACATAGTCATTGTTACGTGCTTAGGCTCGAATAACAGTAACACAGAAAGAGTGAAAATAACAAGCTTGTAAAAACTTTATGAACAATTTATTGAGCACAAATATTTTCCCGAAAAGAAAAATAAGCTTACGGTTTTAAGAATCAATTTCAAAATTAATCCAAAAATAATTCAAACTATAATCCACTAGTGAAATTGCAAATGTCCTGGTAATAAAATGCCCTAATAATTCCCAGTTCGAATCTTAGTGAAGCATCCAAGATGGAAGACGATGTCACGTGATGAAGTCAGTTCTGGTCTTATGAAATTCAATGAGCACAAATGTTTTCCAGATAAATAACAAAATAAATCCTCTTGATCCAAACGAATTGAAATAATTTCCAGTACAAGGTAATTTAAAATAACTCAAAACAACACAACTTAATATTCTTACAGCCCAACTTCTACTAAACAGTTCGCTCCAAAACATAATTTATATACCTGTTTTTACGTAAACAAGGAAGGGGTCACATGATCTTCTAGAATCTTTAGAACAAAGTTACGTTCAAAAAATCTCGTGCACACCGTATGACCCAGATGAGAATCAGTTATTTGTACTCTCAAGAACTAAAAATAGAAAGATGTTTACAACAAAGCTCATAATGTCCTTGGAATCATCCAATCATTTTAAAAGCTTGTTTACAAATTCTGAAGCAAGGTCAGAAATGAAGTCAACATCTGGTGTTTATTTCTAGAGTACAGGTCATCCCATTTTTTAAAAAAATATCTCTCAATGAATCAATTTTAAACTTAATATGTCAAATTTGAATATGACAAACAAACAATTCAAACAAAAAATAAATTACTTAAATCAAATATACGTAACAGTCATATATGTTCGTGAAGGACTTTTCCCTCAAGAACAAATATAACTCCTTGCCACAAGTTGTCAATAACTGGTCCGGAAGGAAGAAATCGACCACACCCAGAAATGTCTTGATGACTGCTTCACATCACATTCCACCCACAGCTGCAAGTAATTGTACGTCCTACTGACAAACTCTGTAAATGTACCGCCTCTCATGGGTTTGTTATTTTTAAACTTCTTACGAAAACCTTTGCTCGGTTAGCTCATATTTCTTCAGAAGTGCGTCTTTCATATCGAGATAATTCAGCGAATAGTAAGCAGGTAAACGTCTAATGCTTTACCCTTTAAGAATGCACTAAGATAAAGCGACCAATCTAACTCTTTCCATTTTTGTACAGTGGCATACCTTTCAAACCTGTTTAGATAACTATCCATGTTATCTTTGTCTTCTTCAAATGGGGGCAACTTGGAACCTCTCAATTTAAAATCATATTCCCCTAACTTTTAGTTTGCAATAGTCAGAACTGGATTTGATACTCCTTTTCCATATCACTATCTTCTATCTGCAAAGCTTATACTCTGATCTGTGTTTCCCTTTCAAACTTTATATCCTCTACTTCTCTTTGCAGGTCTATCTTTTCTTTTCCTCCTTCCCGTTCCCATTCAATACTTTACTTTTCCACTTGTTTTTCAAATTCCATCTTTCCCTTCTCCAATTCTATTTTGTCCTTTTCAAAAGCCATTTTCTTTCTTCTGCTTCCCTTTCGGCCTTCGTTTCTATTTTTATATCGACTCCCTCGTTGCTTCCCTTTCTATATCTAGGTTTTCTATTTCTATTTCCATCTCCTTTGACACCTGATCCCTTTACCTAGCCTGTTCTAAGGGACTCTCCCTCGTAGCCAAACTGTTTCCCCAGTTCTACAAGTTCTTTCATTGATGACATTTTCAAACGTTTGGTGTGGCCATTTTAGAGTGTTATATTATACCAAATGCGTAATTTCTTTTTTAACAAAGCGTATTTTCCTTTCTCGAAAGGCAACACTACTATGAAATATATCCAAACAATAAAGTAATGTTATGTGTCTAGTAAACTTCACTGTCTTGTCAAGAGCGTCTGAAACACAAAAGAGCATTCAAATATAATTAAATAATATTAGTGCTCCGTTAAATCCGAAATTATCCCACTTCTCACCCCATTGTAGCAAGATTACCGGGTGGGATTTCAGATCCACAACATGACGCTTTTGACGATGAAATAAATATAATGTTTAATAATATATGACTTGAATGAACAATTAATGAATGAATACGTGGTGCATGTAATTTAATCCAAATATTTGATTATTAACATAACGCAAACATGTAATAAGGAAACATACAAACAAATTGCTCTAAAAAGGCAAACACAAGGCGTGATTGATTCACAGTTACTAGACAATGGATTGATAGATATAGTTTACTCAGATAGCAAACAAATGTAGAATTTTACTCATGTAGTAAACTTAATTCACTCATGTCTAACGTATCTTTACAGTCCCGAAAGACACAAAGGGATTTACTAACCCCCAAATCAGCCCACTGATATAAGATTGTATGTGTGGAGATAAGACTCCGTCGTCAGAACACTTTATTTAAGCTCCGGGCTGCTAACGTTCAGCTTCACAGCTGCATTGAAAATTCATGTGTTTGGCTTCATAGCTTGCACCACATAAACCGCGATCACTCTGATACTTGGAACGCTCGAGTCCTTCTATCCGATCTGGATACTTTAGACAGCTCTATACATTCCGGATGCTCCGGACAACAACGGATAAGTGCGAGTCAATATTGTCGACCTCTGACTACCAAGATAATTCGTAATGTCAATAGCTTTGCAATCGGTAAGGTATTTATACACAGATATTGTCTGTGCATTGAAAGCATTCGGTCAGTCTCATCAAAGGCACTTCGCACGTGCTGCACAGGATGGACTTAACGCACTATTTGGAAATACGACACAATATACATTATTCATCATCGGGTCCCGTTCTACTGTGACTATATTCAATCAGGTTGATCTCAAAATATCATTCTCAGTTACTTTCGACCCAGTACATATTGTATATTTCTCTAACGTCTCGATAATATTTTCAAAATCTTTATATATTTCATCAGTGATGACGCTGGTGTCCTTTTGCTTAAGAATTTTGCATGCACCGGTTTGAATGCTCGGTATTGTCAGTTTAAATTCATACTGTCTCGACTAGGCGGCATTCTCAAATACACATTCAGAACGATATATAATGTAACTCCAGAGTGATTTAGGTACTGTGGCATCGACGTGATTCCATAAATTATACTTACAGACAGTTGTCTAAGGTCGTTACTTGATTGTACTTAGGGGGTATTTTCCACTTGATTTTCTACCTCGAACTACGTTGATGATTTTCGAATTATGGTACATATGATAGCTGTGCGCTTTCACTGAGATAGTTAAGTGGCAATAGCCGATTAAGACGATTTAAAAAAAAATACCGATGATTTTTTTTGATTCTCAATATGGCGACGGTTTTATTCACACTCGTCATTTATCTCGAGTATGTAAGCTTTTCTTGCGTCTATTGGTAGTTCTGTATTATGATGACTGACAAAGCGTTTCAGTTGTTGAAAAGCTGCTTTTATTTAAACAACCACTGGTGGAATAGTGACCGTTGGTGGAACCAGTTAATTTTAATGCAAGCTTTGTTTTCAATAATTCAACTTTTTCGCATAAGACCCAAGTTTTGGTATTCCATACTGTTGTGCAATTTATTTTTTTTTTTTTAGAGTTGGCATGTTTATAATAGTAGATATACATTTGGCATGATCTCATAAGGGGAAAGGTTTCTATCATTAGGACATATACCATGTGTATATAAACTAGAATTACGTTGATCCTATCTAAGTTGTTTATTCCGGTATCTATTTGGCTGTCATATGCTGTAGTGTCAGGTTAAAAATTTTCATATTCTTGCCTGTTTTTTATGCGCTGTGTAAATTCACGACCAGCTCCGTATTCAAAGTGACAAGATCTGCCATCTGCCACTAAGTTCGCACGTTCCAAAGAATAATTTAAATTTTCGACTTTCCAAAGAATAATTTTCATTTTCGTTTCCTTATATGTTTACCAACATTTATTTTTCTAAATGTATAGTGTGTCAGTTACAAGTTAATCAATTTAACAATATGTTCAGATTATGTCTCGCAAAACTCATATAACAAATATAAAACTTCTTTCATAAATTGTTTTTATGCAGTCAAACAATATAGCGACCGAAGCGTCCCTGCTACACTTCTGATACACTGCTTCACTTCTGATATTTAATAAATACACTAACCTTTGTACCCAGACAGTAAGTATAATCCCTCTTCTAATGATCCACTGCGTTAAATCCTTTAGAACACTCACTTTTTTAGTATAAATCCCTGTCAGAACAGAAAACCTGTGTATTTATAGGCTCGTGACCTCAGATTTAAATTACCGACGCATGCGTGTAAAAGCAGCATCACCAGATGGCAAGAGTAACGCGATAAAACCGTCCAGCGAAGCATATGGAATCACATCACAATTAATACTTCCAGTTCAGTACCCACGAATGTAGTTCCAGTCTATTTTTAGAACATTTTTTCCTCTCTCATTTTGGTGGTGATAGAAGAGTTATATTGATGCATATTTGGTAGGGATTTAAAGGTAATTGTTTATTCTTGAGAATATGAGCAGAGAGAGTGGTTGTCAGTGTGTAATTTGGCGACAGTGCACATGGAGTAATAAGGCCTTGGTGATGATCCGGAAGTGAAATATGTGGTCTGTGTACATGCTGTTATGTTTACAGTGCAGCAGCTCAAAAAAATGCCGGTCAACCCTTGACAAGAATTTCACCGTGAAGTCATCTTTGGGGGTATTTTAGATTTTCATATGATTTGTATTGATTGTCACACTGTGGAAAGGTCAGTGCTGAGAAATATATGTAGAGAACATATAGTAAAATTAATTGTGGTGTATGGCCTGTACAATATATCATCGGGAACTGACTAATGCTTGAGTGGGAGCTGTGTCGTTACGGCATATCAGAAATAGAGTGAATGATAAATAAATTGTATAAAGACCACACTGTATTCAGATGTGAAAATATGCTATACAATAAGAACAATAATAATATAAATTTATTATTATTAATATTGGCAGTATTTTCAATCATATTTAATAACATTTACAATGGTATAAACGGTAAGTAAATAAATGACTAATATATATCTCCATCTGTCAGTATTATACGATGTATTTTTTTTTATCTCCTTTGAAAGTTTGATTTTGTGATGAGAATGCAACTTTTATTGACATTTAATTGATATTATTATAACTTTTGTTCTTATTATTATTATTATTATTATTATTATTATTATTATTCAGTAATTCTTTGTGTAGTTATAATTGTAATCCATACATTTCCCTTACGCAGCTAATCCTTAATGTAAGCATTCCATTGCGACTTTGAAAATAGTTCAGAGCCCAGAGGTGAATAAAGCTTCAAAGCACGAAACTATAGCAAGTAAATTTAAAATTTTGTTTTTATAATTATAGAACGGATGGGTTTTAACAGTGTAATGAAAGAGCATTTTTCAAGAGAAAAACCTTTTATAAATTCTTACATCTGACTGGGAGAGGGAGGGAAGTGACTGGGTGGTCCAAATCGCTCTCACTGCTATCTCACCTCTGTCTCCGTGGATTTGAGTCACAGATTAGGCCAATGTGATTATGTGAGAAAGCTTGAAAGTAGCTTATCTTGACAACAACAACGACATCTGACTGGTTAAACGTCTTGCTTTTGGTGGAAAATTTCAAAAAGACTGCATTCGAAATAGAATAGCATATTGGTCACAGCTAGGGGCATATATAGACAAAATTCTAAGTAGATATCTCATTACGATCCAGTCTTGTCGGAAAAAGCTTCAATCCTTAAAGGAGAAAACTTTCAGCTAAAGAGGTAAAGTAGATTTAAGATTATGTTCTTATTGCTATTTGTATTATGACATAATTGTTTCACATATTAGATGTTTTAGTATTTATTATAAATTCTGCAGAATAAATATCTAGGTTATGCAGCGTCATTATGTTAGTAATACTATAGTCTGTTTCAAGATAGTTTGTTTTGTAACTGAACAGAATTGAGATTATTTATACGCTGCATGCCTTCAACATTTAATATACATGGATAACTATTTCATATCCGCGCATGCGCAACATATATGAATGTAAAAGTACTTTACCGCGTCAAATGTATTACAAGGTTTGGTTGTGTTTAATTTTAGCTGAGTGTGGTCCGTGTGCTGACTGGGGTCCGTTGGTGCCCGGGTGCGGTGCCATGTTGTGGTGTCCGTGGGGTGACCGTGAGTGACTGTGGTCCAGAGCTGACCGTGGGGTCCGGGGGTGCTCGTGTGCGGTGCCATGTTGGGGTGACCGTGGGGTCCGTGAGTGACCGTGGGGTTTGTCTATGCTGCAATTGTTGTGATGCCATGCTGTAGTGAACGTGTGCTGACCGTGTGCGGGGTTCGTCTATGCTGCCCGTGTGTGGTGCCGTGACGCACATTTATAAGCGTTCTATCAAACAATTCATTTATGTATTCATTTATTTTTTGTTTCTTTTTTTTTACATTCAGTTACAATCAATACGATTTTTAATATGTAGGTGCAAGGCAATACATTAATTGTAAGTCAAATTGAGATATCCGCAGATTGCGCAATAATATTCAATAATAGGGGTAGAGGTCAACAGCAACTATTGTGTTGTCTTGTTGATTTATCTTCATTTTCCCAGCAGCTATTTCGACAGTCAATCCGGTGACATGTATTATTCGTGAGAAATTATACGTGTCCGATTATTAGACAATACGACGGATTCTATAGATGGAGAATTGCACTGATACACTGGCTGTATGAAGGAGGCATACATACAATGTATATAAAAAGATTGATAAGGTTAACATTTAGTCTCGTCACTAAATCTGCCTTAAGTTACATTTGTGTGTGTGTGTGTGTGTGTGTGTGTGTGTGTGTGTGTGTGTCTGTGTACATAGATTATACACATTTGGAAGTGTTTCGTAGCATGACTTTATTTAAGTTGCCTTTCATTGTAACAAACTTTCATATACCATTCGAACGCTTCCACTCATCCTTTTATATCATTCTTACATTAATACTTGTTTACAGGTGCACGTCATCTATAGCTAATTAGTGTCCTATGAGGAAAAAATCAGGGACAGGCCAGGTAGAAAGTTAAAACTAAAATAGCATTAGTAAGTTGATTCTCCGACATGGGTGAATAGTCTAGGGATCGTATCGTGATTTAATGAAATGAGTAATCTCTATACGACATGGTAAAGACATTAAATAAAGTTCGATTTAAGTACAACAGGACAGAAGACTGACCTCGACCATGGTGCATCATCGTTGGATTGTTGCTGTCAGTACCTACTTGACGGAATTCATTTCCATGGGACTAACCTTTGCATTTCCTGTCTTGTTCTCAACTTTATTAGAAACGTTTAGGGACAGTCGTGCTAAAACCGCCACTATAGCATCAGTTCTTTTAGGGGTCCTCGGGTGTAGCGGTATGTGGGTTTGTTTTCTTTTTTTCTTCTTTTTTTGCAATCATGTTGAATCAGGAGAAAGAGACAGACCGACAGACAGGTCTGTCTGACATATGCGAGGGAGGGCAGACAGACAGAAACAGACAGACAAAGACATATACAGAAAGAAACGTATAGATTGGTACAGCAAAGGTAATAAGAGCAGGGGGAGCGGAAGGTAAGCGATGTGTGTACAAAATTGCTACATGGAAGGGTAAGCGTACTGTCAGCAAAACGTTCACAAATATTATTACAAATGACAATAAATATGTTGACGGACCTTAAAATGGTCTAAATCTGTGAATGTAATAACTCTAGTTGATTTCATTTGTAGTTTTATTTGCGTCTCTAGACTATATTTATAATTGTAATCTAACTGTATTTCCATTTATCTTTAAGGCGTCCTCACCGGACTGATGGTACAACGGATAGGACCACGGAAAGCTGGATTCGTAGCTGGTTTGTTGATGGGTTTTGGATGGATAATTAGTTTCTTCGCAACATCTGTTCTTTATCTAGTTTTGTTGTTGGCCGTACCAATGGGTAAGATACTACTACTAATAATAATAATGATAATCATAGCAATACAGTGTTATTTTTAGTCTTCTGTCAATATATTGACAATGACAACATTGATATTTACAACGGCACAGTATATGATCTTTTTCTTGACGTATTCAATGTCCATTACACAATTGTCGGGATTTATACAATTTAAGGCATTAATGAAATATTTATGATCGACATTATATGATCATATTTTGAGTTGCTATAAGCCGCATTATCACCAGAACGAAACTAGAGTGTTCAATTTTGTTTCTTTATTTTTTTTAAATTTTATTTTATAAATCACATCATACAGTAATATAGCGCATGTATGACACGTTAAGTGTTCAATTCTCATAGTACATGACTCCTAAAGTTATTATTAGTTTCCATCTGTTTTAATCCCAACAAAGTGGAATTGAGAGTATAGGCTATGTTCATCTAAATTAAGGGCAACGGCAGTGATATACTATTTTCATCCTAACGAATGGCATTAACAGTGATAGACTGCTTTCAGCTAAAAGAATGGCATCGACAGTGATGGGATGTTGTCGACGAAAATAACGACATTGGCATTCTAGTCCATATGCATCCACAATAATGACATATACAGCGATGGACTGTTGTATCCAAAAGAATGGCAATTACAGTGATGAATGTTGTCATCCCAAAAAATGACGTCGAGAGTGATATACTGTTTTTATTAAAAAGAATGGCAAATGTGAGATTGTTTCGGAAATTATTCATTATAATTCTTAGATATATTAAAATAATGGACATATGCATGGATTTTCTCCTTGTTAGTGATGCTTAAACGGCTCCAGGAAGCACAAACCATGTTCCACGACGAGACCTTATTGTAAAATTATTGTCTTTTTGACCACGCACTTTAACTGTACCATTTCTATTTGTGAGAGTTATACATATATTTTTTGTAAACAAAACAAAACAAATGTATATTTACAGGTATAGGATGCTCTATGGTTGCCATAAGTATCAGCAGAGCCTTGAGTTATCATTTTCCTGGAAAGCATGGACAAATTGCTCTTTCTGTACAGGCGACCGCGTCAGGTGTAGGACGAATTGTGTTCACATATGTTCTAACAGGCTGTGTTGACAGGTTTGGATTGCGAGGATCTTTTTTAATTATGGGAGCTATTCTACTTAACTGTTCGATTCTATCGATACTTTGGAGTACAGAGATGCCTACACCACTGGAAACCCCGCAAGGAGTATGCAAGGCAGCAAATATTAACACTGAAAATCACAGAAAAGAAAATGTCTTCATGCAATTCTGTCCTGTTTTGACAGACAAAATATTCCTATTATTTCTCATTGGTATGTCATTTCTGTATGTTCCACACGCTGGGTTTATTATAATGTTTGCAGATATGATGAAGAGTCGAGGATTTACTGAAGATAACATACAATTAGCATTCGTTATCCACAGTACTTGCAACGTTTGTGGAAGACTATTATTTGGATTTCTAAAACAAATACCAAGAGTTAGTTCTTTGTTTTTAGTATTTCTTCTAGTATGCATGTCAGCCATCTCGTTTTCAACACTACAGTTTGCAAAACAGTTCTGGACTACAGTTATAGCTTGTTCCGTTCTGGGATTTGAAATGGGCGCGACGGTTACAGCGATGTCTGTTGGTACATTGAAACTTATCGGCCATGATCGATTTCCTTTTGGACTTGGACTTTTATATACAACTATTGGAGTTGGAAACGCAGTTGTAGGACCCATTTCTGGTAAGAGGAAAAGGCATAACACACATACACGATTCCAAAGAGATGTTCATTTTTATCAGATTGGTAATACCAATTTCATACACTTTTAAACGTTGTATTTATGAATATCATTCATATAGCTTACTTGATATACAAAAATATAACACAAGTAAAACGCTACATCAAGGACCCCCCAAATACCGCAGTTTGTCATGTAAAACCTACAAAGCGTATATCGTGTGTCTTGAAACCAATATTTCAACGTCTAGGAATTGACCCATTTTACCTAATACAATGCGTGTAATGATCCAATGTCTTTGTGATACTGTTTTCCTTCAGTGTAATGCTTTCGATGGAGGCCAGATTGTACAGCTTTATATGACCATATATTTATATATTCGAATAGCGGTTTTGATTTTAAACAGAGGGAATGCAATTAAATAATTATACAGCGCATTAAATGTTCATTATTTCCTATTGCCAACTCATAATTATGTTCAATATCCCTAGGTAGGGGCTCTATAAATATTAATACAACTACAATGGCAGTATCATTTGTCAGGACAAACTGAAAGGGCAATGTTGTCAATGAATGTTCAAATGTGTAACAAACAAAATAAATTGTAGATGTAATATATAATATCAGTAACTCTATATAGTTGAGCCGATATCTAGACGTGTGAATTAGCACTCAGTGTCAATGATCGCAGTAGTTTGGATGCATTTTGAAAAGTCTCTTGACTGTTCCATATCGGGTATAACAATAACTCGGAAACACGAAATGTTATTGCGTAACTTTATATTTAAACCCTCAGTCAGTCTTGGAACACTAATGCCGCAATCGGACTGAAGTCGACATCTTCTGCAGATGGGTGAGGTGACATACACCGATGCAAGTTCATGTTCTGTGGATCTTGGGAACTCTCGGTATGCCTAATTTAGTAGTCTGTCAAATAATGCGGTACATTTAGTGCTAAAACGGGCTATCGTTAGGAATTAAATATACCGATGCCATGTTTTTCATTCAGAAATTAGACAGCTGTTACTATAATGAAAGATGAAATGACATGGCAAGGAGTCTGTACCTATCATATTTACATCTTGTAAATCAGATCACTAATATCAAACGATTGGTGTAGGTATGTGCAGATTTGTTATCTCCCCTGATACACAGTCCTGTATTGCGGCATTTTGCAAATGTTGTAGAGATTACGTACGAATACGAGCTTGAAAGTTACATATATGATGGATCAATTTTTAATTCACTCAAATACTAAATACCCATCATGATCATTTAATCCATTCGAATTCACATTCTTACTGTCGTCATATCAGCAGATTACACTAGCAAAGTGATATATTTATCGAACGTACCAACTTAATTTTTTCTGAATCAGAGCAAGGTAATATATGGAATGGACATTCAGTCCGCACACGTTATGAAAGTGCAGAAACGTTTGATCAACCAAATATAAATATCTAGTTCCAGACTCAAAGTTTATAAGTTTATATATATATATATATATATATATATATATATATATACATATATAAAGTTTAAAGCATAAAGTTTATATATATATATATATATATATATATATATATATATATACGTTTTAGCATATAAGCAGCAATCAAGTCTCAAGTCAGTTGCAGTATGTTTTAAATTTAAAGGATTATATTTTGTATGAGGCAAGTCTTTGTGACTAAATTTTATTAATTGGGGGATATGCCTGTGTTTAGAACTAGTATGAGTTTTGTATATACTGCACAAGTCCAAAATCCAAGTAGATTCATGTTTTTATATGCTATTCACAGTAGCAAAGATCAAGTCTAGATCTATAAAGGTATAGGTCACAAACTCAATCTAAATCACTGTCTGGACTCAACATTTCAAAGAGTCTTTTCTTTACTTGTTTACTCCAGTCTTTTATTGGCCTTGACGAATCAGATTTGAATCCCGATTTTTGACACTTGTAAAAAACAACTATATCTACGTTTTCCTTGATATAACCGGACGTAAAACGGCTATAATTAAAGCCGGACCACATACTAACTAGGCACGATATAACAAAGGATACGCTCCTCTTTCGCCTATCGTTGTTTATACAATCGTAAACCGCCTTGTTGTGACGTGGTTACCGAAACAAGTGTACCAAGGATTACAGGATGCAAGGTTTATTCGTCAGTCACCTTGCAATCGGAGACACCTGCTATAGCTTAATCAATAAGCACAACTAGGTAACAAAGCTAAAGTCAGCTCAGGGTCAATAAAGACTGATTCTAAAAGATTTGGCAAATCGAGAACCATCACAAAGGTATATGCTGCCTTCACAAAGGTGCACCTGTTGGCTTATCCATACCAAAATGAAAACTCATAAAACAAACGCAGAAATAAAGACTGGTTCGCATCAAGCGCACAGTTAAAATGGAGCGAAAAAAAGACTACTTAAGGTAATTAGTTTTGGGCGTGTAATGTAAAGTAACTTAAGTTTTGTCTACAATGTACTTATCTTTTATCCCAACAGAGTGGAACGAAGCCGCTCATAGATGCATTATGCAAAAGGGACCTTCAACTGACAAATACAAGGGCGTCTTCGAATGTTCACATTAGGCGCGTCCTGAGTCGATAGAGTTAGCTATGCGACTTTTACGATGTATGAAAAGTTTTAAGGCATAGCCGACTAGTGTAAGCCAGTCGGATTTTGAGCAAGTTTTGCCATCGTCGAATATTCATGTTCAAGAGCGTCTAAACTGCCTTCTGCTAACAGAGAATCACAATATCCTTGATTTAAGGTGATGCTGATCCTACTCGTAAGTTCCAAGATTAATAAATATTTGTTTTGTTTTTACCACTAGCACAACCGAAACAAATAGTCCCTGTAAAAGAGGTCAAGTTTGCGTCTCTTATATGCGCGGTACAATTGCAGGGCGTGACACTCAAACGCACCCACTACCCTAGAAGTTGCATTTTGCTGTAGTTCCAACGATTCTTCAACAGTGGTCGTTCCGAGAACTGGCGTGCAGGATAAAGGGTAGAAACGGTCCAATCTTGTTTTCTGTCCTGAAACATGCCCTTAGGAAGCTTGTCAAAGCTTGGTGCTGTTAACAGTTCGCGTCACTTTATACTTTATGATTTGTTCTAATAGCATCAAAGTGCGTGTTCGACGTGGCTGAAGTTTTTGAAATGGCTCACTTTGATGTTTATATTGAAACTCTGCCCGATATATATTACACAATCATTCCAACGAAAACAAAGCACGTACGAATTAAAGACTGAAATGTTGAAAATAATCCGACAGACGGAAGGTAGATGTATTATCTTGACCTACTTAAAACCGCTTTGCCGAGTTCGCTGCCTAATACAAAACACTTGGCATTTCTGGAAAACAATTCAGAACAATCTTTTTAGCTAGGGTCTCTTTCATGTCTAAGCGAGTCCGATCATGCTTAGTATTGTGATACAAGTTATTTTTTTTATTTTCCATCATAAAATTCCTCCCCTCCATCAATCGTTCATTGTTGTGTTTTGCTTTAAATATTCTATTAAGTCATATCATTCATCTATCTTTCTGTCTCATACGAAAGCAACAGACTAGGTACCATACTATTTTAGAAAAGATTTGGATAATTTTAGCAACCAGTCTCCCAAGCAATTTAGTAATGTTACAATCCGAGAAAAAGAACTCAAACGTTAATGAAATGGCTAAGACTGGTAAACTAAATGCAGAATTGGGGAAATATGTTTCAGTAGTTGCAAACAAGTCCATACGTTTGATAATTTGTTATATATTACACGTTAATGAAAACAAAAGCATTTGATTGTAAGGCACATGTAATCTGTCCTTTTAGTCATCTAATGTTTCTTAAATTGACAAAAGGCGATCGTGGTTAAAAGAAAAGTTAGATGCCCTCGTACAAAATAATTAACATTATTAGACTCTCTCTCTCTCTCTCTCTCTCTCTCTCTCTCTCTCTCTATTTTTTTACTTGACGCCCTTGACGCTAACTTAATTTATTTTCAATCTTTAGAAAAGTAAAAAGGAAAACATGTAACTTATAGTGACTACAGTTAATGCATATGACATCTTCAACAGAGTCTGCAACGAATTGAGTGATTGGTATGGTTAAAATACTAATCGATCTCTTACAAAATTGGGTTGTGTTTTCTTTCAAATACATTTACTTTTGATGCTTTGCACATAAATGATCAGGTCCATTTGAATCGATATTTAGGACTTCAGCAAATTATTTGGTGCATGTTTATCAATACACGTTATCTATGTGTTATTTTTCTACGACAGCAACAAAACTAAATATATATATATATATATATATATATATATTTGGCTACGACAGCAGCAAAACTAATATATATGTTATCGTACTCATTGCAGGGACTATGCGGGATGAATCGGGTAGCTATAGAATATCGCTTTGGACATCGGCATTGAGTGCTGGTGTGGCTGTTATTTCAATTTTAGTGGCTATGATTATGAAACACCGATCGAAACCAAGGAATGGCACATTATCAATTTCCGATGAAGATTCTACAATTACAAAATTTTAATTCCTTAAATGTTGGTCTCCACACTATCGGGTGTGTGCAGTGTGGTAGTACATGAAACATTTTTTTAAATAAACGCTGAGGGTATTTTGTTTGCAGGTTTTTAAAAAAAAATCTTTTAATCGGTTCATACGATATTCATTTTTATTTGACACTACATTCTTTTCAATATAATACTTCATTGAATATACGCCATGAAACTGTTATATCAGTCATTGCGAAGACAATATTCTAAATAATTTCCAAACATGAAAAAGTGTGAAGTAAACGCTGATATTGTTAAGGTCGGTTGGTTAGCTTATACATATGTTAGTATGCACACCAATACGGTGCACACCAACACAGCACAATAACACAACTGACAGCGATGCACATGCAACTGTGTACAATCTGTCCTTTAGTACGTCTCTGCTCATGTTTTGCAAATCAGTTATAATACAATCCTTGTGATTTCACTATAAAATCTTTTAGGTGATTGCCTTGTCAAATCGTTTACTTTGTATACTTTCAAGTGCTGCAATAGTCCGAAACAAACACAAATACTCGTATGAACACATAAGCAAAGGACAAAAAGTAGTTTGTTCGATTAATATTGGTTTGACATTTACCAGGGTAACAGTAAGATATATAATATTTTAAAAGATGTCAATGAATATGCATGCTTGCTATTTTTCTCGTATTAAACGTGCACCATGTCATCACATGCAAAGGACAAAAGTGATTCGATTAATATTGGTTTGACATTTACCAGGGTAGCATAAAGATATATAACATTTTAAAAGATATCAATGAATATTTTAAACGTGCACCATGTCATCACTTGCATCATTTGAAAGTCCCAACGTTCTCCACTAATAAACGTCTGAAATTCAAATAATCTTCTTGAAGTGATGCTTTCAGTCTCTCGTGAGCACCCGTGATTAGCTTAATCAAAGCTTCGTGTTCTCCATACCTCCAATTCTCTCTCTCCTTTATAATTAGCAGATTAACTCGAGTCAAGGTTTCAAACTATCCTTCATTTATATCAGGTATTGGATCGATTCAAACAAAGATAGGTCTTGTCAATCAAGCTCATTAAAAATTAAAGACTATGGCCATATCGGTGTCGATTCGATCATTTGCTAGTTGGTTGACACTCCTGCCAGTGTTAACGGAATAAAGCTTCTTTATGCTGCTACTACCCCTAAACATGAATTAATTTCCGTACAGCCAGATGTACACAAATAAATGATCATGCATGCAGGCAGTTGCGTTACCGTGACAAAGATGTTGTAGGTAGAGCGACATCGTTTCATTTTATCACCAACAGTGTTTCTGATAAAAATTAATTATATCGCTAGACCTCAAATATTTTCTTCAGGAATAAGCTCATGCCGTTATGACGGCATAGAAGCATCCTCAAGAAGAAGCCATCTGCATCCACACGATCAACATTGACTCCTGAACATGTATCCAAAAGAAAGCCTCGCATGATCGAGACTAAGTTTGCGAATCGGTCATTCTGCGGGCATACGTACAAACGTATATCCAGAGAGAATATGTTCAAAAGATTGCGAATAGAAGATCGAAATAGACAGTGTTATACAATACCACCGTTTTCCAATCACAAATAAACAAGTTCTAAACATGACGTTTGGATGGTTGATATAATCTTGGTGCCCAATGAGAAATATTCCATATATTCTTAAATACACACAGTTCCTTACTTGCCAATTCTTATAAAACCTAACACAATGAATTATCACATCAACATGTTATAGGCTACCACAGATACATCATCGTCTTCAGGTTTTGAACAGCGTTTGGATTTTAGAATTGTCTTCAGGACTTTCATTTATTATGACTTGCGTATGTAATTCCTTACGTTATTTGTTATAATTTTAATTTTTTATTCTAGTGAAATAAATGTCTCAAAATTTATATTTTTGCCTGACGTTCTTTTCTGTTACTTATATTTAGAGCACATACTAATAAGAGAGAATCGGGCGCTTGTCCTTGTTATACGAATTTCCCTGAAATATTTCAGAAAACACGTTTCACCTAGCTTGGGGAATTTTTAAATCCCATGTACTATTTCAGATTTTAGAAATCTTTTTGAAATTATGAAGCTTTTTAATGCCATATAGAGTAGAGCATTATGTTTGAAATCCTTCCTAGGAGGGGGTCTAACTTTTATGAAAGGAAGTCACGCTGCAAACGTTGGAACTAAATATAAAGAAGTGGAAGAAGAGTAAGTAGTTTCTGAAAGAGGAACATGAACGAAATATGCAATAGGAGAAAGAGTAAAAAGAGTTTAAAAATATATTAACGAAAAAGAAAATATGCTAAAGCAAACGATATTAAAATCACGAAACGAAAGTTCTTATTTGATTAAAATAAGTTATGAAGACAATCCGAAACGTTTTCAAAATATCATGTTGGTGTTCTCTTTTCATCAAAAGAGGTATGTCAATATGTGTTAAATATGAGCAAATTGCTTAAGTTTTGAAATGGCCTTGTGAGCACTGGACAGTGTTTATTTAATTAGTAGCAAGGCCCGTAATATTTACATTTCACTGCCACCCCAGCACATTATTGATTATGATATGGTTGAACAATGCATTTTGAATCGTTATGAGTTATTCTCAGAGATTTATCAATACGTGTTTATAAATTATATAACGGTAATTGATTAGACCTATGTCGAATTTGCATTCGGAAAATCACTCTCCGACCGCTCATAGTATTAGAAGAACTCCAGAATTTCATCCACATTGAGGTTTAGACTTGTCTTGATATGCACAAGGTTGAATCATTAGAAAATGCTACCGTACTGCTGATAGGTATTCCTGTGCTCATGCAGTTATTTTTTTAAGTCTCTCACACAGGAGTCGTCTAGTATAAATGTATTCAGACTAATACGAGCCCTCCAAATCAGTCTGGCACACCTTGACGAAATCAAGTTTCTGATAAGATTACTCAGAATTCATAACACTTCCAACATGTATATATTGCAAGAGTAAAGGAAAAAGTATTTCTAATTGAATGTATTAATCAATGGAATCAAGACGGACCTATTCCTAGTAATCTTATTTCAAAGAGATCTTTGTCATATATAAGCAATACATTTGTTGGGTCTAAAAGACCTCAATCTGATTTAATAATGATGAATTATGAACCATTCATTTTGAAGGGTTAGAAATAACACAATACAAGGGTATTGATCACAGTCATCCACTTTTAATGTCTCCTTCGCTATATTCTAAGCAAGGAAACACACTACAATTACTTGTGATCTAACAGGAAAATGACCATGAGCTTCCTTGTTTGTTTGAAAGGGCCTTTTATGAAACTGAAGCGAAACAAATACACGTTTATTATTTTATTAAATACGGGGTCTTCTGATAAAGTGAAGGTCATCACATGTACCTGCTGACGCCAAGTAATCAATGAACTATAAAATTGTAGTTCCAAAATCGTGCAGCAAGAACATTAATATTCTAGCCCATGGAATTCATTCGGCAGGTGCCATTTATATTTAAATTAAATATTTGTTAGCCTTTTATATTTTTTGTTCCTTTCATTACACGAGTTTGTAAGTAAACAATGTTTGTCGGGCTTGACCCTGTCCAAAATAGAGTTTACGTTTGCTTCAAATGAATGACATGTTAAATATATTTTGATTTAATTATGTCAAAAACTATATGATAGAGACACTAGTCTCTACATTTGTTTTTAATTGGGTCATGGAATTTTACTGTTCAATTCGTAGTTTATAGCTTCTTGTTTAGATTTTGTATCATCAGGATCATTCTAGAGAGTTAGTTTCCATTAGATAATGTTTATTTTTAGGAAAGGCTAATTGTGACCCGAGGTCACGTAGAGTACTATATAATCTTGTAATTGTGAAGACTTGGTCATTCGTGCTTTCAAATTTTACACTTACAATTTGTGTTATATTTGTATATGTTGGGATGCAATGTATGACATTTAAGTTATTGAACTCTAATGACATTGTTCTTTGGAAAATATTTGATGTTATACAATTCTTGGATAAAGTCATTCATTTTGTAATCGAGATAAATAAATACGTTTGTTACAATTTACACAGCGTGTTGAATTTCACTCTTTCTTTTAGTTTATTAAACTGTGGTCATTTAGGGATAATTATTACATGTCACAGCTTCTTGGAAAACGTTTAAGGGCCTAAAAACAAGTCTGATATTTGGTAAGTACTGTAGTTATTGTCACATTTGTGGAAACCGAATAAGAAGCTACCTATGGCTCATTTGCAGTCTACTCCTGCATGTAACGATAAATATAGCGCAAAACTGGTACATTGTGTAGTTCAATTACGTATGACAAATTCAGGTAACCAATGCATGCTGACCATAACGTGTGCATCTGCAAAGATCCCAAAGGCATATCCTTTAAGGAATATTACAAATAAAACAATAGAAAAAGTTAAGGTACAGTTGCTTAATCATTTTGACCATCCCAAATTTGTGCAATCTAGAAGTGTATTTTCGAATTAGGTAATAGTTGTTATTCAAACTGTGACCTGATGTCAAGTAGAGACCGACATAATCTTATAACTGAGAGGATGTTTTTCAGTCATGATTGAAGAAACACCACATTGAAGTTGTATTATATATTGAGTCCAGTTTTGCTGAATAGTATTATCTTCAAATATTGAAATCAAGTGATTATTGTCTCTGGAAATACAATGGTTATCTGATACAATTCTTGGATAGAGACATTCACTGGAATTGTTAGCGACTGCAAATCTGGAATTAAATTACTGTTGTTCAACAAAAGAGTGTTAACACATCAACACGCTATGACCAAATACACACCATGGCTTATTCGTTTTGAAGTTCTTGTCGACTTCCTTTTAATTTTATTCAGGACTATAAATTACTCGGACTTGTGTCTGTAACTCTTGTTACACTTTTGGATTTGATTTCGCAAGTTTGAAAGTTATTTTTTTCATTTGTAGTTTATATTCTATTTAGATAAATTAGTTGAAGAATTTAACAAAGCTTGTTTCCTTTCACTCTTTTATGTTATTTAGTTGAAGAGCGCATACTTGTAACACTCGTGAATCTTGCACATTAATGTTTTGAGATGAATTGAACTCTTTCACTTTACTGTATTCAAGAGCTCTCGGCCCATTAGTGGTAAGAAACTAAGAGTGAAGTGGTGTCAACAGTATTAGACATTGTGATCTTTCCTTTGTGCAGCTAATGCATGGTAGGTGAGATTCATAATGACGCACAAAACACATAATTTAGTAAAATTAATAACTGAAACGCACACAAACATACACATGCACACACGACGAAAAAGACGCTCATAAACGGTTCAACCCGACACGACTAGAGGGGAATAGCAATTTGCGCGAACCATCCATCAGGGCCATGCTCTTCGCAGACGATGCTGTCTAGCCACTCACACAGATGACGAGTTACATCACCTGATGGAATGCTTTGCTAAAGTATTCGGTGAGTTTGGGATGACCATCAGGCTAAACAACGAGGCTCGTGAAGGTGCCACAATTCTCAGCATGGTGATACTCCTCCGCCAACGTAGCATCAGATGGTTGGGCGATATGTGTCAGATTGATAGTGTGTGTTGGAGCTGCCTATTCTTATTTCGCGATCGCTTTTCCACAGCTAGCAAGAATAGATTGTACCAGCCGGCTTTCAAAACAATGAGCAGCTCGTATTTCTAGCTAGGCCTGTCTATGGCAAGCTCTTCCCAAGTGATTAAATCGATGTCGAGGGCTGTCGTGGTCTCGAGTATGCGTCGCACGTGCAAGGCGCACACTCTTTTCTTGTGTAGCTCTACTTCAGTGTGAATGCTAGGGCAGAATCGACGGCAGACAGCATGTCCCTGATTTTAGCTTCACGCACTTCTTTCTTCGCTTTTAGTTATGTTAGGTTGAACGCCGTCTGATCGCGTGTATAGGTAGATCCTTTATGTGGATGTCCCAGATATCTGATTGAGAAGTATAGCGAAGAAGATGCCGATGAGCGTGTTAGCTAGGACAATTTTTCACTCAACTGTGATATGCCCTTGCAGATGTTGCAGTAAATTCTGTCGCCTTTGAGTCTACACAGGGTTACAACGTTGAGTCTACACGGAGTTACGACGTTGCCGCATATCTTGCTCAGAGGAGATGCAGCCTCGTCACAGCACTGGTATTGTATGTCTTCCAGGTGTGTTAACAGCACACTAAGGCCTCACTTGATCATTCTGCTTAGACGCCTTTCTTCCTTGGGAATGTACCTAAGTGGCTTGAAATCGCGATCGAGATCGCGATTTAGATCAAGAAATATAATATGTTCAAATCGGCTCTTGACCCAGCGTTTGATATGGACGCCCCAATGCCCAAGAATGATTCTGTACGCGATTATCAGTATTTGTCCTATCATGCAGCATAACCGGATCTTCGACCAAGAATCGAACTTCAAGTCCATGATACCAGCAAATACTTTCTACCCGCTGTAGCGTTTATCGAAATAGAAGGAGAACTCGTAACAAATCCTAGTGCTAATGCACCATATCCAGATGATGAAAATACCCGAGTTGGTTTTGTCAATAATGGTATCATGGCGCTATTCGTTAGTGCTAGATACATGATTTATAGAAGAGAAATCGAGTCTTTAGAGCGTGAGGTTGATATTGCCACAGCAATAGTGGGGTTAGCAAGATACTCTGATGATTCTACAAGATCGGCAGGTCCGTCTATGATGTTCTCTAAGGATCTCACTGATCACCCTGAACAGATTCCTTATACTAAATTGCTCACACCGCAAGCTACTGCAGTTGATCTACAAACACCCGGTTCTCTTGAACACAAAGAAAGACTAGCTGCTGCCTTCGATATTATAAAAAAGTTAATCGCAATTACAACTTGGGGTTTGCAACACGCGTATTAGTGTTGCAAGGACAGTGTAGACAATTTTCATGCGCGATTCTACTATATCATATTTTCGGATTTTTCTGAAATGTTAGAAACGTTATCTATGGAGCGAAGCATACAGTAACAGTTGTGAGAAAGTGTAGTGATAATGATGCAATCTGGCGTAATGCTGCTGCTGCAGAGGGTAAAGCCATTATATCAAAACTATCATTGTAGATGCCAGTAATGGCTCCATCAATCAACGTGGAAGAAAAACTACTATCATTTATGAGTACAGGCGGCAAATCATTGCTAAGTTGGCTAACAGTGACCACAGATTCCATGGATTCTAATTTTGATGGTACACTTACATGGCACCTGGCATCAAAACAAGGTGTTTCAGTTCCGCGTCATATATTTATTGCATTACAGGATAGGACGCGATTGAATTCACCCGCCCTGTTGTAGGTGGTGTTTTCACTATCCCCGAATACAGAGCAGTTGCAGTAATTCTCAGTGACAAATCAATGCTACTCGAAGGTGTTGGTGGACTAATGGAAGTAGTTGATGCACCAGTGGAAAATATGTAATGTAGCAATTAGATCAATCTGTTTTTAATATAATGTCATATAGTCATGTTAGTGTTACGTTAACTCTTGGTGAAATTAAAATATTGCAATCGGAATCAGCTAAAAAAAATGTGGAACTACGATATCGCTGAACCAGAATCAGATGTCTGGCGGTCGGAATAAACTATCATTGACAGCTCGTCAGATAAAACAATTCAATGATGCCATCAAAGATAAAAAGATGTTCAGATCACTCTCTCTGTGGCTGCAATTTAGAACATGATAAAATCAGGTGGTGTATTCCCACTTCTCGCTGCGACTTCAGCATTAATTGCAGCTGGTAAAGCCGCCGTGCTAGGAGTTGCTAGAGCTCTTGGTGCAAAAGCAGTACACAGCATTGCTCAATCACATGAACCAAAAAAGGGATTGGGATACAAAAAAAAAGGGAAAGGGTCTAAGATTATTAGGAACTCCGTATTCATGGTACAGCGGAAACGGCCTTAGACTATGAACAGTTTATTAACAACAATAGTTCCCATGTCAAATTTTGATTTACTCGATGCTGCTAAAAACTAGCGATAAAAGCTTTAGAGGTGTTTTTATGCGAGATCAATTACCACAACAACTAAACAGTGTTGAAACCGGTATTATTAATCTCGATAACAGCACCGGACCTGGAACTCACTGGGTTGCATACTCGATTGATCCGCGTGCAATTGTTTATTTCGATTCATATGGCTTAGCGCCGTCTAAAGATTTTACGCGTTATATAAACCTCTTAAAAACTTCTATCTGGTATTCTACGCTACCAACACAGAAAATGAATGACCCACCAATATGCGGTATAGAAGTATTGAACGTCCTCAACGCTATTTCATCATCGGGAATACCACCCCATAAAACTGTACATGAATATACGCGTAATCGCTTTTTAGAGAGATCTTAGAGTATAATGATTGATATTTGGGGGAGATCTTTATCAAGCCTGAAAAAAAAAACACCACGGATATATCTGCAACCGGTGATGTAAAAAAAATAATCGAAGATGAAATATCCGAGATCTTAAATCTCGCAAGCGTTGATCCCAGTGAAATAGTTGTATTTCAAGATCGTCAGGGTAAATTGAAAACTATTAATATTTCCCTTGATTATATATTAGTTAAACGACGCGATGCAGTAGAAGATACTATCGCGTTTTTTTTCAAGAAGGATAAACTCAAACCGGGTGTACTTGTTTCAACGCTCACAGATAAATTAGCAACTTTCGGAGATAATTATTCATCAACGATAGAATTATTAAAAAAACTACATGATGAATATAACATTCACGTAAATACGTTAAAGGCGTTACAAAAAGCTCTTAACTCTTTTCAGGTCCCCTTAAACGATTTATTTGGAGATCCACCGGTTACCACACCGCAACTCAAGGAGGTAAAAGCAACCATTGATAATTTGATAAAATTGCGATTGGATTATGATACTCATTTATCTCAATTTACTACGTTACGTAAAAACTTTAACAGGACTGATGACTTGATAAATTTTTTGGTAAAAAAATTTCGAAACCCGATGATGTTAAAATAGATCTCACTGGTATTATAAAAAAACTCGATGAAATAACAGCGATTAATCAGCGATTAGGAGTTATTCGCGAGGATATTAAAACGACCAACGATGTCATCAAGGATGATCTACCGAGGATGATAGAAAAACTTGAAAAAATAAAAATCCCTCAATAGCAAACAAATATCATAAATAACGTGTACGCGATTCAATACGGATCAATTACGTGGACACCACAAAATAACATTAAATGTCACCGCGACCGTCAAAGGTATTTATCGATTAACACTAGTGACACCGACTCAAATTAATATTTCATCAACGAGTTCATCTGGGGTCAACAATATGATATCAACGATCATCGACAAGGGAACAATTGAACAATTCACGATAGTTAAAAAAAAAACACTGATAATAATTTGGCTAGGGTTTCAGTAACATGGTATGTGAAATTCGTAGCGGATTTAAGTAAACAACTAAATTGAATTCTGTTGTAATAAATAAAATGTCATCATAGCAATATCGCTATGATCAGGTTAGAGAATTTCAAACTAATCTCAAAACCCTCACTGAGGAGTACCAAACAAAAATAAAAAAAATACCGACGAAGAATCACCGCAGTGGATGTTACCGTGTACTCGATATCAGGTGTAATGACCGGAGCTGATATCATACTCTCCTCGGTGACAATGATTGCTCCGATAGCTGTTCCAATTTCTATATCAGTGGTGACAACAATCACGGGAATTATTTCGATTATAACAAAAAAATATCATTATGTAACCAGTGTAAACTACAAGACTTTTTATGTAGTTAAATTCCATGTTGTGTCAACCGCATACTCCCAATTATCCTCGATGATATCGTCGTCACTCGATGATACATTAATATCCGATAGTGAGTTCTCAGCGATGGTACGTGTTTATGATTCCGCGATGTCAACATTAGAAAAACAACACGAATATAATAACAATGGCAACATCGCAAGAACTACTTCAACGAATAGCGGATAATACCACACCGGTGAAAACCAGCATGATCTCAATAACCTCCCTACTGCGATTCCAGTAACAAACAGCGTTAGCAAAATTACGAGTATACAATAGTTGGCCTAATATTAGATCAAAATCATTCGGTTGTCAACAACCGAATAATTTCTTGGTGTTTGCGAGTAAGAATAAACCTGATGGTACCCCAGACCGGAACGTTGTTTTGTTACCATCTGGGTTCTACCAAATCGAACAGATCAATAATGAATTATAACGCAGAACAAAATCCATTACTGGAAAAGAACCGAAAATCGCTATAGCAGTTCACGAGCCGACGTTATCATCTGCCATTGAGATAAACTCGCCCGGGTATGCCGTAGATATCTATCAGAGTTCTATAAGGACAACACTGGGTTGGCCTGAAAATCCACCTCAGGCATCTTATCAAATACCAGAACCTAAAAATTCTCTTTACGTCACAGATGTACAATCATAACACGAAATCGCTTCATTGTATCGAAATTATTTACCTAGTATAAAAAATGCAAAATTAACCGATAGATTTACATTTCTTGATAATAATACCATGCAATGGTTTTTTGTGTTAGAGAAAACTCCTGATTCATCCATTGCAATTACATTCACGTTTACTAACATCATTGATTATTTAAAAGAGATTAATTAATTACATAAAATACAACTAGAACAACTACGACGGAGCTTCCAAGAGTATCTCTCTGACATAACAAAACCACGTGATGAGATCATAAAATATGTTAGGATATTAAATAATCTTGTATCTGACATGGAATATATCAACAAACGAATAATTTGAGTGATAATTAATGATAAGAACTGAGATGATTAAAAATTCCTAACCTGTTACAATATAACAGAAACCAATTTACCCGATTTCAAGTTTGCTGGGTATAA
Organism: Unio delphinus; assembly: GCA_029339505.1. Lineage (NCBI taxonomy): Eukaryota > Metazoa > Mollusca > Bivalvia > Unionida > Unionidae > Unio > Unio delphinus. The sequence continues at coordinate 16,922,609 of JAQISU010000087.1, forward strand.
CGCAAATGAGCTAAAACAATCTGTTAATGATCTTTTTCAAGAGAACTTTTCTCTGATACTCGCCGAATGGAACAAATGCCACAACCACAAAAAACAATCCTCAAACATAATAATGACCCAGACGGATACGGGCGGTATATCGCTCCTCAGAACGTCAATATATGCTCAGTGATTGCAGTAAATTTAGTATGTGATGTTATCGAAGGAAGTTACCAAATAAATCTCGAAAGATCGAATCAAGCCCAACAAGGATATATTTTATATTCATTTGCACCAACAGCTCCTCCAGGGTTTATAATCATTGAAGATCCAACTAATCCAGTCTATATGCGATGTCATAATGATTCGTTAACGTGCATTAATTTCAAACTCACTGACCAATCCAATAATCTGACTGATTTACGAGGTGAGATTTTACAAATTAGTCTGTTTGTGAAATCGTAAAGAGTTTTACCATAACAATTCGTCTCCGCAGCGACATCGGTGCCGGGTTTGTAGCGTGAACTGGTTTCGGTTTGCTTGAAATAGTTTCGGTCTGTCCACCCTCTTTGCTGCTCAAGTTAATCAATGTTTCAATGTCTTCCTTTTATGTGAAACGTTTTTCATAAATTGTTGTAATGCACTCAAAACATATAGCGATCGAAGCTTCTTTTAATGTAATATCCATTAAATATAACTCAATAAAGATTTTCAAATATTAACATCTATCTTTCTTAGCCAATAAAAACCGGTAGTGTTTATTCAAGTAGAAAGACAATATAGCATGTCGAACTATAACTATATCTACATAAGTCATAATGCTTGAGTATCGATCGAAACTGCATTAATGAGGTCATGTAATGCGAGATTTGTTTGTTCTTTTATCAATCAATTCAAAACTGCTAACTGTCTTATAACTGTACAGAGTCTAGAAAACATACATACGTTTTGTGTACGTTCGGGGGCTGCTCATTGCTTTATTTCGCATGTTTGCCAAATCCTGAGGAATAGGGGCTGCAGCCTTGGGTCAGGCTTTAAATGAACAAAGTGGACAAACCGCACAATCTGAAACAACTAATGATTAAAAATTAGTTAAGAACAGGAAATCAGTCCTTTGGGTAGCCGTCGTTTGTTGAAACCGCATCATAAGCGCATGATGAAGACATTTAATTGTATAACAATGAAAGGGTAATAATTGACGATATTCGTCTTTAAATAAAAATCATCTTATAATGAATGGTCTTAATGCGAGGAAGAGTTTAACCAAATGAATATCTGACACACGTTTAGAAACCTTCTATCAGTCAATATATTTATTTATTTATTATTTTACATTTTATGTTTTATATACGACATTAATTTTAAATCAGTATGATTTTTAATTTGTTGTTTTAAAGCAATGCAATATAGCAATGTAATTGTAGGTCAACATGAGATCCGCAAATTGCGTAATAATGTTCAATACTTGGAGGCGAGGTCGACAACAAATACTATGTTATCTCGTTGATTTATCTTCATTTCCCCAGCAGCTATTTCGACGATCAAACCGGTAACATGTATTATTGGTGCGAAATGATACTTGTCCGATGCGTACCTGACAGTCGCAGTACGTAAGGTCATATACGGATGAATACCAAGGACAAGCAAGGGATGATCATAGTAATAGGCAGAGAATAAGTCGGATTCTGGAGGTTGAATATTACTTCGACACATTGATTGTGTGACCAAATCCTCTCGTTTGTTTTGCGCAGGACTCGGTGTGACATCATGCTACATGTCTGCGGCATGATGCCCCAGTGATAGACATCACTGTAAACTGCTTCAATGCAGACATCGTAGTCAAATGTTTGTGTGTGTGTGTGTATGTGTGTGTGTGTGTGTGTGTGTGTACAAAAGATTATACACACGTAAGTGTTACGCAGCATATGACTTTATTCAAGTTGCCTTCATTGTAACAAACCTTTAGCTACTATGTTAATATTTATACTCATCCTTTAGCGTCAATCCCACAGGTATAAATGTATACGTCATATACTTAGCGTTATATGAGTTAAAATCAAGTAAAAGCTAGGCCAGGTAGTAGATAAAATTTAGAATAACAAGCGTAAGTTCATGATCTGGCATGGGTGAATAGTTAAGGATAGGATCGTTATTTACTGAAATCAGTAATCTCTCATAAACATGACAAATATAAATAAATAACGTTCGATTTAAGATCAGCAGGACAGACGAAAGTCGTCCACAATGGCGCATCATCGTTGGATTGTTGTTCTCAGTACATATCTGACAGAATTCATTTCGAATGGGCTAGCTTTTGCATTTCCTGTATTGTTCTCCACTTTAGTAGAAACGTTTAAGGAAGGTCGTGGTAAAACCGCCACTATAGCATCCATTCTTTTAGGGGTCCTTGGGGGTGCAGGTATGTGAATGTATGCGATGATACTGATTAATCCGTTTAGAAAGACAGACAGACATACAGATATACATAGACGGACATACCAACGGACAAACATACCGAGATAGAGACTTGATGAAGAAAGGTAGAAAGATGAGGCTTAGCAGAAGGAAAGCGATGAAGACAAAATTGATAAATAGAAGTGTAAGCGTACGGGCAGCAAAGCACAAATAGTATTACTAGTGACTATAAAAAGATCACAGCATATGTTGACGGACCCTAAAATGGTCTAAATCTGTGAATGTAATAACTCTAGCTGATTTCATTTGTACTTTTATTTGCGTCTCTAGACGATATTTAAATTTATAATCTAACTTTGGTTCCAATACACTTTAAGGAGTCCTCACCGGACTGATGGTTCAACGGATAGGGCCACGGAAAGCTGGATTCGTAGCTGGTTTGTTGATGGGTATTGGATGGATAATTAGTTTCTTCGCAACATCTGTTCTTTATCTAGTTTTGTTGTTGGCCGTACCAATGGGTAAGATACTACTACTACTACTACTACTACTACTACTACTACTACTACTACTATGATAACTAATGATGATCATATCAATACTATATTTCAAGCCTTCTGTTAATATGTTGACAATAACATCATTGATAATAACAACAAATAATATGATAATTTTATTGACTTATTCGATATAAATATTATTCCGTTTTCAGTATTTATACAATTTAAGGCTTTATACAAACATTTATGATCGATATTTTATTTTAGTTTGAGTTATTATGAAGGACAAATCACCAGCATGTCGCGAGAGTGTTACTTTTTGTTTCTGTAATATTTTATATTTGTATTTCATTAAACACATCATACATAAATATATCGTATGTATGACACAATATTAAGTATTCCATGCTGACAGTATGATTTTTAGCGTACTTGTAGTTATTAGTTTCCAATGCGAATGTCACTGTCAGTGATAAACTGTTTTCATTCAAACGAATGGCATTGTCATTGATAGACTATTTTCATCCTAAAGAACGTTATTCACACTGATGGATTATTTTCCATTAAATGAATGGCAATGTCCGTGATAGACTATTTTCATCCGAGAGAACGGTAGAGACACTGATGTATTATTTTCATCCAAAAGTATGCCATAGACAGTGATAGACTGATTTCGTCCAAACGTATGACATTGACAATGAACGACATTTTTGATGCAACAGCATGGCATGGACAGTGAAGGACTGTTTTCCTCCAAAGGTATGACATTGACAGTGAAAGACGGTTTTCATGGAAAAGCATGGCATTGACAGTCGGAGGCTTTTTTCATCCAAAAGAATGGCGTTTGATAGTGAAAAACTATTTACATCTTAAAGGATGGCAATAACAGTGATGGACTGGTTTCATACAAAACTATTACATTGTCAATTATAGATTAATTTGATCGAACGGAATGCCATTAATAATGATAAAATATTTTCTTCCCAATAAAAACGTCATTGACATTGATAGACTATTTTCATCCAAAAGACTGGCATGTGACAGAGAAAGACGGTTTTATGCAAAAAAAAAATGGCATTGACACTGAGATACTACTTTCGTCCAAATGAAGGACTCTAAGAGTGACAGACTGTTTTCGTCCTAATACAAAACATTGACTTTGATAAACTATTTTCATCCAAAAGAATGGCATTGCAATATTGATTTCATTCATTCATGTAGTATTAATAGTTTCAGAATGATCTGTTTAATAAGAAAGGCATTTAGTAATTCAAAATTAGATTTAATAAATATATTTACTGCATCAGATTGGTTTCATTACATTGAAACCCACTGACAGTGCCCAACCTGTTTCAATAGTACTGACATCGTCCGAAATGTTTCTAACAATAAATTGATACTGGGACTGTTACGTTAAATTAAGCATTGATAATGGGATTGACATTGTCCAGTTGATTTCAGCCAAAATAATAATGATATTACCAATGTGAGGTTGCTTCAGACATAATTATTCCTAATTCTTGGAATCAGAATTCAAATTAGAATCCAAAATGACAGGGTCATTCAGTTAGATGCACATAAAGCATTTGGTACGATGGGAGCGTCTGATACATTATTACATCTATTGAACCAAGATATTTGACTGTTACATTTATATTTGTGAGTTGTATATATGTTTCTATTTTAAACTAAAACAAAACAAATTTCTCTTTAAAGGTATTGGATGTTCTTTGGTTGCCTTAGGTGTCAGCAGAACCTTGAGTTATAATTTTCCTGGAAAGGCTGGACAAATTGCTCTTGCTTTTCAAGGAACCGCGTCTGGTGCAGGGAGGATATTGTTCACATATGTTCTAACAGGCTGTGTTAACACGTTTGGATTGCGAGGGTCGTTTTTAATTATGGGAGCTGTTCTACTTAATTGTTCGATTCTATCGATACTTTGGAGTACAGAGATGCCTACACCACTGGAAACCACGCAGGGAGTATGCAAGGCAGCAAAGTATAACACTGAAAAGAATAGAAAACAAAATTTCTTCATGCAATTCTGTCCAGTTTTGACAGACAAAATATTCCTATTTTATCTCATTGGTGTGTCATTTCTTTATGTTCCACACGCCGGGTTTATTATAATGTTTGAGGACATAATGAAGAATCGAGGATTTACAGAAGAGAACATACAATTAGTATTCGTTATCCACAGTACTTGCAACGTTTGTGGAAAACTATCATTTGGATTTCTAAAACAAATACCAAGAGTTAGTTCTTTGGTTTTAGTCATTCTTCTGGTATGCATGTCAGTAATTTCCTTTTCAACACTACAGTTTGCAAAACAGTTCTGGACGACAGTTATCGCTTGTTCCTTTATAGGATTTGAAATGGGCGCGACGGTTACAGCGATGTCTATTGGTACATTGAAAATTATCGGCCCTGAGCGATTTCCTTTTGGACTTGGACTTGTATATACGACTATTGGAGTCGGAAATGCAGTAGTTGGACCCATTTCTGGTAAGAGGAAAAAGCATAACACACATACATGACTCTCATCAGATTAGTAAGACCAGTTGCATAACCGTTTAATATTATTCATATAGCTGTACTGATTGTACTAAAATAACACATTGCTACAATGGTACAAAGAGACGTCAGAATACCGTCATTTGTACTGTAAACCTAGAAAGCTCATAGCTTGTGTCTTGGAATAAATATTTCAATGTCTAAGTATTAACCCCTATTTTCCAATACAACGCCTGTAATGATACAAAGTTGTGATGCTGGAATGAATCCGATAGAGGCCTTCAAGTGTACAGTTTTATGTTAGGAATATTTTATATATAACAAAATATTTACTGCCACATAACGAAACTGAATATATGTCCATGCTCGCGTTGAGGCCATACTGTAACAGAAAGCTTCATACTAAAAGAATGTATTTAAACAATTGTATGGCACATTGAATGTTCATTCATTTCTATCGCCAACGGGAATGTACCAAGGAATAATGCTTGATATGCCCTAGCCAGAAACTATTTATATTAATACAGCTGCAATGGGAGGGGGGGGGGGGGCATAATTTGTTCAAACAAACTGAAGGTCAATGCTATGAACTTTCGAAAGTGTAACAAACAATATAAATTGTATTTGCATTAGTCAAAACCAATTCCTATATATATATATATATATATATATATATATATATATATATATATACGAGATCATAAATGTAGACGTCTGAATTAGCACTCAGTGGGACTAATAACAGATTTGTATGTACCAATTGTCTCTTAAAGTATGAATCTCCCCATTTTAAATCAGGTCATTGTAAACACGTTTGCATCTTTTGTGTCCGCTAGAACATATTGTGGGTTAGAGATGATATAGTGTTCTGTAAGTTTTCATTTTCTGCTTGTCTAATGCCAATGTTTATCTGATATTCATTAATTACTAATATAAAGCAAGGTTTTTCTGATATAAATATATTTCTTGTCTAATAGTAGAAGTAGTATATATATATATATATATATATATATATATATATATATATATATATATATATATATATAAGGCAAGCCGTATAGGGTCAGCCAGTTGAATTTTGAACAAGGATTTCGCGATCGAATATTCAGATTAAATGGTGTAAAGACTACCTCATTGTAAAACGATTTAAGGTGGTGTTCATATCCTTCTCCTACGCTCTACGATTAATAAGTAATGAATTGTTTCATTTTAACGACTAGCACAACCCATATGAATAGTCCTTGTAAAGATGTCACGTGTTCGGTTTTTATATGCTCTGCGGACACCTGCAGTGCGTGACACTCAGCGAACCCACTTCCCTAAGTTGCATTTTGCTGTAGTTCGGACGATGATTCAACTGTGTTCCGAGAACTGACTTACGGAATAAAGGGAAAAAAATTGCAGCTACTAAAGTTAGGTCGTGTAGGAAAAGGCACCATGATACCGCAGGCTTTTTTTCCTGAACCATCATGTCCCTTGATGCTACTGGGACGACGTGTGTGTCAGCAGTAAACATCTTATTTCCAGCCTGAATTTCGGCATCACCTCAACAAAACTGTTACAAGCAGCAAGTCAGCCTAGATGTTAAACATTGGTTCCTTGTATATCTTCCTGAGATTGGCTTGGAGATAAATTGGCATTTCGGTTAGCCTTAATGGTTGGTTGGGACGGAGTTTACGTGTTTAAACGTAGTTATACAAAATACAAATTGAAGTATGTGCTCGTAATTGAACATTTCATGTCTTAGCTTCAAAACTTAAAGCGCCGATCTTGCTTCATAGCTCAACGTTTTTCGTCATAGCCTCAAAATTTAAAACCGTCGCCTTCATCCTTAATGCACGCATTATTTAATTGTCGATATTGTATATATCGTTACTTTTGTTCACATACATCTGTACACGGCAGAACGATCTGTTGCAGAAGATAGCTGCGCAAGTTCTGTGTTGTTCATAATGTCATATGTGAAAGAGATACTTCTGAAACTCGTCTGGTTTTAGTGATCTTTTTCATGGCCTGCAGTGATCGTTAAATGTCAGCTCGAACGTCCTGATTATTAGTTGGGGTGTATAGAAGAAGCGGCATTCCAAACCATTCACTTACAGCCGCAATGTTTTACGTTTTGTTTCCTTGCTAGGGATCATAGAAAACCCTTTTCAGGTGAATTAGATGTTCCTGTAGACACCCGAAATATTCACATGATGAACGAGTATCAAGTAGTGTTTTATCCAGACAACACCGTTTTGACTGTTGCAGAACCTATTTGTTTTTTATAAGCTTGCACGGTTGGCGTTTGGAGCTAGTGAGCCGGCGCTCTGTGTAATAGTTACTGCCAGCCAAGCAGTGTTTAGTTTTACAGCATTAGTACTAACCAGGTTTGGAAATATGACAATACTTTACTGGAATTGGTTGCTGTTCTCTTGGAAATTAGTCACAACGACGGAGATCCAGATTCCATTTACAGTGGGCGAGAAGAGAATGGTTTTGAATAGAACAAGTGTGTTTTCCGTTCTGGAACATGCCTAAGTAAGCTTGGTAATGCTCTGTGCTATTAGAGTTTGCGTCACGTTGCTTAAATACTCTAAGATTTGTCGTAGTGTCATCAGTGTGCTTGTTAAAACATGGATGAAGGTTTTGAAATTGCTCACTTTGGTGATTAGGATGTAAAACAACCCGATATGTATTACGCCATCATTCCACCGAAAACAAAAGACATAAGAATTACAGCCAGAAATGTCGAAAATACACTGAAAGACAGAAAGCAGATTTATCAACATGATCAAGCGAAAACCGCTTTGCCGAGTTCCCTTCCTAACACGAAACACTTGGCATTGCTGGAAAAGAATTCAAATAAATATTTTTCACTAGAGTTTGTTTTTATGTCAGAGTAAGTCAGATAATACTTAATATTGCCATATTACAGTAATCCTTTTACTTTTCCATTATAGACTTCTTCCCTCCATCACTCGCTCTATGTTCTTTTCTTCCTTTAAATATTTCATAAAGGCATATGTTCATCCGTCTTTGTGTCACACACGAAGGCGTCCAGCTAGGTACTAGATAACATTTTGGAACAGCATTCACAAGTAGTAGCCGAAGGTATTTTAGAACAATTTTGGCAACCCTTCTCCCAGCGTTTTATTTGAAAAACAAACACTCAAAATATAATGTAGCTGAACTTATTGTCATTCTTCAGAAAAGGGAAAATACAATTAGGCACTATAGTGTGACTTTATGTGAGTTTCTTTGTTATGAACTCATCAACGAGTAACAAATCGATTAAAAATGGAAAGATTCTATGAATGATTAGATTAGTATCGTATTCTATGTTATAACAAATTATCTACTTTGCATTTTAAATAAATTTCTTCCTGATGTTTTGCAAATTTCTGATCAGGTCCATTCCAATCGATATGTATTACTTCAGAAAAATATAGGTTGCATGTTTAACATTGCACCTTATATCTGTGTTATTTGGCTACGACAGCAGCAAACCAATATATGTTATTTTACTCATTGCAGGAACTATCCGGGATGTAACTGGTAGCTATAGAATATCGCTTTGGACCTCTGCATTAAGTGCTGGTGTGGCTTTTATTTGGATTTTAATGGCTATGATTATGAAATGCCGAACGAAACCAAGGAATGACACATTATCAGCTCAAGTTGACGTTTATACAATTACAAAATTTTAACTTCTTACATGTTGGTCTCCACGCTATCTATCCAGATGTTTACCGTATACATGCAATGTGGTAGTACAAGAAACGTTTTTAAATAATGTTGCTAATGGTATGAGCAGCAGAGAGGGCTAATCGGACAACTTTATAGAGGCGTCCATTTGGAAAAACAAGGCTTCCTCCAAAATCGAAAAAAAAAAAGTTTCCTTTGGAGACGCAAAGTCGTTGTCGCCTCCCCTCTGCTGCTATGGGGGTAAAACTCTTTTTACGATCTCCACTGAATATTTGATCATATCCGATACGATATCGTGTTTTCAAATCTGATAAATTTATAGTTATAAATCCGTGCGGGATAGCCTGAGCACCACTAAAGAAATTTCGAAATTGATTAAAGTCAATGTCACCGTCACAGCAATATTGATAAATATTTTGTAGTGTGTATTTTCCAGTTCCATTAAACACACATACTAAATTGCAATTTTCTCTGATTATACTTGGAATCTGTGCGTATTTTTGAGTGACATATCTGTGTTTTTATGCCGTCCTCGAGAAAATATTTTGGCAGTTTTTTTTTCGTTCCAACATTACATCATCTTATGCAACAAGATTATTAATACTTTTATCGAGGTCATCCACGGATGGAGCCTCGTCAATATCCGTGATATACTCAATAATATCCTCATCGATTACCGATTGTGCTTTCTCGTTAAAATCCTTTAACAATTGATAACAATGTTGATCTCCTGCGCTAGGAGCAACCAAATACAATTTGTCCCATTTCATCCATCTCGTTATTAAATTAAATAACAACTGCTTCTTGTCACTTTCAGATGGTCCGATTATAATCATACGAATAGAATTTGGTAGCGCTGCATGATGCTTAACTGGTTATCGTGTTTTTGTCGCCGAACAATCAATTACATTCATGTTATTATAAATAAATTATGGATCTATATTGTGTTAAATGTAAGAAGCGTACTAGCACAAACGACTTGACGACGATTACAACTAAAAATAACAGATCAGCACTTGCTGGTAAGTGTGTACAATGTGGTACAAAACATTTAGATTTGTTTCTATGAAATCTGAAGATGTTTTAAAACAAAACGAGGAGGTGATATTGCAGCCAAGTTAGTAAAACTCCCAGGAACACCATGGGCAAAATATCCAGGAGAAAATCACTTTCCAGGGTATAGTTACTGTGGACCAGGGAACATACTTGACATCAGATTCGATGATCAAAATCAACCCCGGCCTAGTGAAAACCTAACAAACACTATTGATAACTCATGATGTTGCTTATAAAAGCAGCAATCTGCAACACAAACATATCGCAGATGTGAAATTGATTCATGCGTTGAATTCTATCACTGATAAATGCTTCAGAGAAAAAACTGCTTCATGGTTGATAAAATTGGCGATGAAAAGTACATTGATGTTGGGTGCTGGTAATTAATAACATCATAGATTCTATTTATTATTCCCCAAGAGGATACTGGAGGGGTAAATCACAAATCATTAAACTCGCTAGCGCTGCAAAGATAAAAAATACTACAGCAGCGGATTGGTTATCCAAACAGGAGATATGGCAAATTTATATACCACCACCTAAACAAATTAATGATGGTGTTTACAAAAAACTGCTAACCGTTGTTGATGTTGCGAGTCGATACAAACAAGCAGAGCCGCTAAAAAACAAATTGAACAACTGAAGTGGCTTCTGCGTTTGAAAGGATTTATCAGCGGTGTCCTCTGCATTGGCCGAATCTATTACAAGTTGATCCTGACATGGAATTTCAGGGTGCAGTGTTATCAACAATGAAGAATCATCATGTCATCATCAGACGAGGACATTCTGCACAAGATCGCGAGCGATCAGGCAATTGTTGAACGATTTAATCGGACACTTGCTGAGTGGTTTTTTGGATATCAATACGCGAAAGAATTTATTCAGGATAAACGATCTTGTGAATGGGTCAAGAGATTACCAGGCGTAACTACTGCGCTAAATAATGAGATTACTCGAACAATCAACATGAAACCTAACAAAGCGTTTAAAAAAGTATATACCTGTAAAACCGCAAAATGATTTTTCAAAACAACCAATACTCGGCAATGTCACTGTTAAATATTTATATGAACCAGGAGAGATCGAAGGTGGCAAAAAAAGAGCTACTGATCCTTTTTGGAGTGTCACTGCACATAAAATATCTAACATAACACGATCCACGGGTAGACCGCCAGTCTGTAGGTTGGATTCAACTGCTCCTCAGCGAGGATTTACTCGTGAACAACTACAAGTGATACCCGAGGATACTCAATTACCACCGCGTGGTCTCAACTAGCACCTCTGCGTCTGTTGCACTCAAGAAAAGTCAGCGTTACATTATCTCTGGCATGACATACGCTGTTAATTTTTCTGTCTACGGTAAATTGGCGGGGGCCTTTATCCGACCAACACCAACGCATTATACAATTACAACTCGCGCAATGATCATTCTGTTTTTGTTCAGCGTAATTATAAATTCAGCATCAATGTCAAATTTTCTGTTATTTTTGTGTCCTGTTGTTTATAACCAGAGACTTTTTTCTGATTATATCATCGCTGACAATATCACTTATTGTAGTGTCATTATAATATAAAACAACTCTTCGAAGTTGATTTATTCTTCGTACTATGGACACAGCAAGATAAACTAATTTCGACCACTCGATGCGATGTATCGGATATAGTCAACCCGTGCGAAGAATGTATCGTCGCTGCTTATCCTAGTTTCCATGGGGATTTTTCAACGCGCATTGCATCTTCGTCAACACTGATATCAACCACACAATATCATTTAACACTAGAATCTGCTTTTATGTCACTGACTCTGTCAGGCCTGGAATATCAACTTCGATAGTTTGTCTTCCTGTTTCCTTGGGTCTATAACACAATGGCACTGGAAGTGTTGGAAATTTTTCTTTATGCATGTTAAATAACTTCATCTGAAATGTATCTTTGACTATCTGTCTACTTGCCACTAACAAATCGTTTGGTCTCCACGCTTCCCAAAAATCATTTAATGGGGTTTCTGAAATTATTTTACGCGCTATTTCACATTGGATTCTATCCGGTTCTAACCTTATTAGTTTTTTGTTTTAACACCGTTAATTATTTATCAATAGAACTATGATCAGTATTAATTTATTCATAATAATCTACAAAATTCTTCAGCCATTTATGTGGGGACAAACCGACAAATGGGAGTGGTTGACCATAATCGCCAGATATTATCACTTTTGTATTCGCTAGCAATAACCAATCGGGAAACTTTTGTAGTACATCTAACGACACTGTACATATCTCATCCCAAATAATGATTTCAGGAATATATTTCTCGCCCATTCGATCAGGTGTCCATTCGACGCCTTTCCATCGAACAAAATGTGATAAGTGCAAGCATTAACCCCCCTCCCCGCTGTTTCATCTCTCTTGCAAGTCTGTGTGTTGGTGTTAGCACAGTCATGTCTGATTTCCCTCGAAATAATTTAATTGCACGAGTCGTCTTCTCTGACCCACCACAGCCTTTAAGTAACTGGTTTAATATCTACATATCGAATCGGAACACGACGGTGCATTAGATAGTTCTGATATTTGATTATTTGTCAAGTAATTGTTCTCAATCGTAACATCTGCTGATTTGCAATAATCACACTGTATTTCCTTTTTAATTCTCCATCATCCCCAACATTCGTTGGAATATGTGAATTCGGCCACTGTTTCCTTATGTTTTATATCTATAAAAAACGAATCAGTGGCGACACTAACCGCGGTGTCAGGATATCTATTTATCATCGAAAGTAGATTAATAGTAGCATAAGCCAGCATAGACGCCCTTAAGTGCATATACTTAAGATTATATCCGTCGTTGTAACAATTGTACCAAATTGTGTTCCATCAGACAAGAAAGCGTCATTATATCTTTAGATACTGCATCAACAATTATAAAATCGTATTCAACATTATCTATATATAATCGCGAAGAATATCGTTTGTGTTCGCATTTTTTTCGACCTTGGATAAATTTACCAATTATTCTTCTACCGAGATCTTTTGAGTGTTTATTTCTAACTTCAAAGATTTATTTGGACCATTTCACGATATATTCTTCGTCGAGATCGGGGAATTGATTTTTATTTTCGGTGATTATACTATGTAGACTATCGGGTTGTGGTAACCAGACTTCAGTTTGTTTCCGATATGATATAATCGCTTCACTGACAATCAGCGATATTAGTATTTTAGAATCAATCATATACCGTAATAACACTATTGGCATCCAGTGTCTTTCAGAGATGTGTCTACCAAATCAAACATAACAACACGGATGAAATCCTTTAGCCAATTCAAATGATATTACACGAGAGAATGCGGTGAGATAAAATCGGGCAGTGGTCCATTAATTGCAACACGGGTCATTTGGTGTGTATGATGTCCAGAGTTTTTAAAGTACTCAGAACACTCTCCATATCCGAGAAAAGTCCCTGGATAACACGCAATCATATCAACCGAAATAATATTTTTGGGGTCATATGTTGTATTCCATAATCCGCCATGGCCATATGCAACGCAGTTGACTTGATATCTAAGAGAAATTCTGCGCTTGTTGGTTTCCAGATTTCTCTTTCTCGCGAAATGAGCTGCAACTGACGGAATTGTATAATAGTTTGTTAGTAATTAATCGTCGTGTTCCGTTGAAAAACCACTAGCTAGTTTGTTTTCAGTTCGTTGTGGAGGGTTTCAGTACTGTATAATTTGCGATTGGGTCTTACAAATTGATCGAATTTACCCTTTTCGTCTGTGAAGTAACCATATAGACACAGGATCGTTGTTTTTAAACTCGTAAATAAAATCAAATAATTTCTCCCAGGTGACGTTTCCTCAAAAGAACTCCACTGGTAGATATTTTATGGTTCTATCTCACGGAAATATTATTACCGCAGGTGTCCACGCGTGTTCATTAAGGTCAATAATTTTGATTGGAGCTTCTTTTCATTTATATTTCGATTCGTGTAATACTTCTCCTGTTATCGTCATTACGGTTATTGGGAATCCTAATGATGTTTCTAATTTGGCTATATCTTAAATTGTAACGTCGTTTTCCCTAACTATTAATCCCCATTCATTTATTTTTTTGTGTCTTATATCCGTCAATTTGTTTCCTCGCAACGCATTTGTAAAATGCTCTATAATTCGCTCTGCTAAACAATTTATCCTTGACTATTTCATTGGTTTTAGTTTCTCAATACTCGGTTTATCATTTATCGGACAGATCCCATAAACAACCGCGGTTACAGGATAGGATTTCTCGTAATACGGTTTGTCAATTCCAGTCAGAATTCCTGGTTTGGAATCCTGACTCACAGTGACGGTTCTTTTATTTTTCAGAATGGGTTTAAATTTGTCGCGTATAATCCAATTTTTCGTTTCTTAACGGATAATGAATTTCACTTTAAAAAAATACTTTTTCTTGTCAAGATGTGAGATTATCACTGCTGCTCTTTCGTCGTTCATTGTAGCATCAACACTACCATCAATTCGAAATGTTGACCAACAGTGAGATGCTCCATCGCGCTTGAATTCATTAAAACCATCATGGATTCTACTTATCATGCCTCTATCACTTATTAGACTCTTTGGTACATCAGTGGAGACTCTATCGAGATTGAACTCAATATTTTTCCGAGGCGTAATTTTCGATAATCTATCGAATTCCTCCATATTATAATTAAAATAAGTATTTAAATAAGGAATTTATTATATAATGAATCATTGCAAATGGCGTATGATAGAATCAGTAACTGCTTGTAACAAATCATGCAGAAATGAATTATGCGGATATCATTTACAAATCGTACGTCGTTGGAGATTTTAGGCCCTTACCTTGCATACAATGTGGAGTAGGTGTGCGTGGTAAGTCTCAGTTATGTCTCAATTGCGGTCGTAAGCGATACAGAGAGCTAAAGCGCTATGATGATAATAGAGTTAAAAACTCCATCAAAGATTCCGTTAAAAACTCCATCAATGTCTCTGACTGTGTCAGCGTCCTTGACTATGTCAAGGATAAAATCATAAGAACACCTCAAGACTACATTGACAGATTCTCAAGTAATAATTAAATCAAATAATGAATTAGACAAATAATATTATAGAAAATAAATAAACCGAAAATTTCAACCACATACCGTGATTACCAATTATGAACCATCTCATGATGGTATTGTCAGACACAGCAGACTGAAGAAACTATTAGAATTTGATAATGGTATTGGATATTTGATATTTAATTCTGGAGGGAAAAGTCATTTTAATCATAGATTTGTCTAAGAAGTATTTCACGGATTGATAAAAGATGGATTTGCAATCGATCACATTGATTATAATCCTAAGAACAAGTCTTTATCGATTCTACGAGCTATAACACAAAATGAAAACACCTAACGAAGAGGAACTGTAAAACACTCAAAAAATGCGAAACCTATAAAATCATTTAATACAGAAAATAACGAAGAAAGAGTATTTGAATCAATAAATGAAGCCGGTAGGTATTTTGATATTTGCGAATCTTCAGTACGAAAAGTAGCAGAGAATACCGCCTTTTCTAAAAAATTTCAAAACAGAATTCAATTCGTATATATCTGAATTATTATAGAATTCAGAGGAATGACTCGTGCGGGCTTGTGTATTGTTTCAGAAACTGTTACGGATAACTCGTGTGGGCTTGTATATACTTCTGAAACGGAGTTACGGAAACTCCACTATGATCTCATGGGAAAACCACTCTACGTCACGTCACGTGTGTATATTGTTACGTGCTTAGGCTCGAATAAGCAGAAACACAGAAAGAGTGAAAATTAACAAGCTTGTATAACTTGAACAATGAATGTATTAAATACAATTATTTTCATAAAATAAATAAACTTACGATTTTAAAGAATCAAATCCAACATTAATCCATTGTAGAATTCACAAAATAATCCACTAATGGAATTGCAAGAGTCCTGATTAATAAAAGTTCTAATAGTTCCAGGTTCGAATCTTGACAATTTAATCCGAAATGGCTGACAATGTCACGCGATGCAGTTCTTGTTTTATAATCATCCAAGCGAAATTATGAAACACATGTCCTTTTCCAGATAAATACAATAAATTCTCTTGCTCCAACGAATTGACACAATTTCCAGTACAAGGTAATTCAAATTATAACTCAAACATAAAAACACAACTATTAACTTTAAAAGCCCAGATTCTACTGAATCTTTCTTCCAGTACAATGATTTAAATACCCGTTTTCTAATGTAAACAAGGGATCACGTGATTTTCTGGAACGACAAAAAAAGAAGCTACTTTCACCAAGTCACGTAATAATAAAATGATCCGGAAGAAAAACCATCCCCAATAACTGAAAATATATAGATGTCATTGAAATCGACCAATTTTTTTAAAGGCCTGTTTTTCAATCTGAAGCAAGGTCAGATAATGAGGTAATGAGGTCAACATCTGGTTTCCACCCGTAAAGTACATAGGTCATAGAGACGTTGTAGAATAATCTCCCAATTAATGAATTTAAAACCCAATATGACAATTTTGGATTTGACAATTAAAAATAAATAAATTGAATCAAATATATGTAACAATACAAACAGCTGTCACCCCTTGTGCCGCGTTTATTCTTTGGAATTCGCTAGCCTGCCAACAACAGGCTAGGTGTTCTGATGTACCGCCTGTATACACTAATATGTTTATCTTTAGGAGCGATAACATGCGAGGGCATTTTAAAGCGAATAGGGATTGTGCCGTCTATGCTAAATTTTCAGAAAAAGAATTAGACCAATATTTTATATATTATTTGTATTTTGCAGAAAGTTTGAAATGACCTTGGTACTATTTTAATTAGTACTTACTAGCAAAGCTCGTAATATTTACATTTCACCGCCACGGCATCAGACTAATTATTGATTATGATTTGTTTAAAAAATGCATTCTGAATCGCTATCAGGTAGAAAGGCAACTGATTAGACCTATGTCGAATTTGCATCGGGAAAATCACTAAAATTTTAGAGATCGTATTCTTCTGAAAAGGTTAATACAGATTGGCGTAAATCTCCGACCGCTCATAGTAGTGGAACAACTCACGAATTTAATCCACAATGAGGTTTAGACTTGTCTTGATAAGCATAAGGTCGAGTCATTATAGGCTGACGGGTATTAGTTTGGTCCTACAGTTGTTATGTCAGTAAATCACCCACACTTAAGCCGTCTAGTATAAATGTATTCAGCCTAATAGGAGCCCTTCCAAATCCCAGTCTGACACAGTTTGAGGAAATCATGTTTATGATAAGATTCTCCCTACGTGAATATATTCCACGAGGAAACGACAAGTTATCTCCAATTGCTACACATTGCATATTAAGCGACACAATCAAAACAAGCCTATTCCAAATGCTCTTATTTCTAAGAGGTCATGGTCATGGTCATATATGGAGAGCAATACATGTGTTGGGTCTAATAAGCCTCGGTCTGTTTTTATTACGATGAATTATGAACCATTAATGTTGAAGGGTTTAATATCACGCATGGTGGATTCATCCCATCCTATCTCTATTAAAATTATGAACGACATAGTAGTTTCTCAGTGTCGTTTATTACCGATTTATACCCAGTTTATTCAGTTACTATAAAACTGTAGTCCATAATCGTGCAGACAGAAAATGCATAGTCTAGCCCATGAAACACATCTGGCTGGTGTCATTTATATTTGTATTAAATATGTTTTGTTCACTTTTAAAATTTTGTACATCATTACACGATACTGTAATTTAACATTGTTTGCTGGACTTGATCTTCTCCATGATTGAGTTCACTTCTGCTTGACCCGATATGGATTTTAAAAATATTCTGATTGCATTCTATGTCAACACGTATAAGACAGCGACACTATTCTCTATGTTTTAATGTCATAATTATTTTTAATATAAGAAGAAAGTATGTTTATTTGGTACAGAGAGTAAGACTTTCCTATGTCAATTTTACATTTTCTGGTTTAGATCTTGCTACATCAGGATGATTCTAGTATTTTGTTTCCATTAGATGATGTGCATCTTAGAACTTTCAACTTGTGCCATTTTGTGTCCTGTTTGGAATTAAATGTAATATGTTCCAATTATTGAACTCAAATGATTATTTTTATTGAAATATACATTGCTGTGATAAAGTCCTTGGCTAAAGACAGTTACTGGAATCTATATTATATTCAAACCTGGCATTATATTACTGTAATTCAACAAAGAATTCTTGACACGTTAACAATTTAATAGCTATAACACACACGTCCATTGATTGGGAAGCTTAATATTTTACTGTTACCAATATCTTAAATTTTTTCTTGGAACTATTTGGCTTTCTATATCGCTGGTCGATATTAAACATTTTAGTATTTTTAAACATGTATTCATGCAACTTATTGTATGGCGCTAAATAGCCTAAAAGTGCTGGTGCGTCGTTACAATACAATCAATTAATCAAGCAGTCAATCAATCAAAAACACACACGTCATCGTCTTTAGTTGTAGGACTTATTCAGGCTGCTGTTAGGACTTTATATTACTAAGACTTGTTTCTATCATTCTGTAATTATTTTGGGATTTAACAAAATATATACCAAGACCCCTAACGTGTAAGTTTCCACCAAAACTGTACTCACCCATTGCCTTTCTTTGTCAAATTATCTATTACGACACATTTTCACGACCCGAGATATCCGCGTTGGTCACTCGTCCTCCCGGCTGCTGTTCTTATGGCATCATGGCACTCTCTGAGGTAAAACAAAGTGGCAATGGTGGTGACAGACGCTTCAAGCAGTCAACTTGCGCGAGGTGGTTTTTTCCGAACATAGATGCATCGAGTTTGGTAGCAAACACGTCGATATTATGGCGGCAATCTTGCAGTTGTGTATATTCGATTGGGCAGCGTTAATCTTCTCTTCCCATTGAGCCAAAGATCATTGAATACGTTCTAATCATCAACATTATCAATAAATATCTATATTTTTCCTTCATCTTACTCATACATCCATGGCGAATAGGCAGGACAGATCTTGACAATTGTACGGTTCGAATTATGCGCTGGACAGTCGCTATTCAAAACACCCGATACACTGTTGTACGGTGGCTGTGATATTACTCACTACGACCGTTAAAATATGACTGAGGAATTCGACTATATTATTAGTACAGATAATATATTCGAGAAAGATGTAACCATACTTAACACCGAAGTCAATGAGATCATTCAGAAAAAATGTCAAGACGGAACGGAAAGACGAAAATATATATCATCAAGACTAGCAAAGAAACTACCAGCCGAGTTCGATCAGTACAGCAAAACACAACGCATGTCTTGAAACGTAGCATCAATGTCGATTTTCAAAAAATCTTGAATAAATCTTAATTAGTACGTGCGCCTTTTGTTCTCGCAAATTGAAAAATACTCAATATTTATGGCAGTAACACTTTGACATTTACATTATAATATTACTTTCCTTGATACAACGTTTTTTAAAATATATTTCTTTCTTCAAGTATGTTGCTAAGGGCATATAGCATATCAAACATTTTGTTTCTTTTCTTTGTTGTTTAGATCAGTGCTGCATGAACACCAGGTCTGAGGAGTAATTAAACTAAAATAACGAAGTCATACGATTCATAGAGGGAGCGTGGTCTATGTGTTAAAGGTAAGAGAGATCGTAAGGCTAAATAATAGGTGCGCCGTAGTCTTTTGGAAACAATTTGGCGACGAGTAGTACATGTTCTTTTATGAAATTGTTGCACCCTTTGAACGTTTTGACGATGATAACTGGGTTCATTTAGTTACTAAAGTTTGTTTTGTTTCGTACTCTCTGTCTCGTCTGGTGATATCTCGATTTATGTTGATCATTTTGAAAATGCAAAATAAACTGAGTATATTTCGTTACTTTCCATATAGTTTATAAGAACCCTTCCGTAAAAGCTAACAATGAATTGATTAACTGCAGAGTATTGATCGATTATCAGGATACATTAGGAATCGATATAATAAATATTGCTTGTTTTGCTTATAAAAATATGTTCTTACCCTGATGTGTTGCACATTTATGATTAGGTCCATTTTAATCAATATTTATTATTTCAGCATATTTACCGTTTCATGTTTTGTTTTCATAATACCTCAATCTGTGTCATTAGGCAATGATAAAAAAATTAGTTTTGTATCGTTATCATTGCAGGTTTTACCCGGGATGTACTGGTACGTGCACAATTCCTCAATCTGCGTCATTAGGCAATGATAAAAAATAATTAGTTTTGTATCGTTTTCATTACAGGGTTTATCCGGGATGTACTGGTACCTACAGAATACCTCAATCTGTGTCATTAGGCAATGATAAAAAAATAATTAGTTTTGTATCGTTATCATTACAGGGTTTATCTGAGATGTACTTTGTATCTACACAATGTTTCGGTGGATCTTGACGTTATGTAATGTAGTGCCTCTCATTTTGATTTTAGCGGCTATGATTAGGCAATACTGAAAACATTTCAATTCCCGTTCAAGTTTCAACAATTATTATTATTATTATTATTATTATTATTATTATTATTATTATTATTATTATTATTATTATTGCCTAGAGGATGCTGATGGTGACGATGACGATGATAATGATAATATGATGAATCCAATGACAAGGGTAATTTGAATCATTTTCTAGTGTGCTTTCCAATTTCTTTTTTTAATACATTGCAATGAAAGTTTCATTTTTATTATGGATAACTTATTATATTATTTGGAAGACTTTATGCAAAATGTAAACACCAGCGCAAAATAACTGGCCACGGAGAGACTGTATTTGGTGTCTTCACACATCAGTCAGTTTATAAGGCTTATTGATAAATATTATTATAAACTATACAAAGCATGATGTGCAATTCCACCTGAGATAGATTGTATCAAAACATTCGATCTTACTCGACTTGTATTGTCTGTAAATCCGGAAGAGCACGATTTCCTATCTGCGCTTGGAGTCGCACAGAGATTTTACATTTTCGCCAACTCGGTCACGAACTCATACATGCTTACTATGTTATCCACGGTCGCCACTGAATATTGTCTCCTAATTGTGTATAAACTTCTTTGTGTGATTGCAAGCAGCTTTGATAATCAAGTATTTATGGTAATAATGATATCAATCCTAATTTGCTAGCGGCATCAGAGGCAGTGTTTTCAATTGATTTACACCTTACCTTAATAATTATGGGTGAAAGTGGGGACTTGTACATCAAATTCTACACAGCTACTGATAATTCTGTACAGAATTTGATGCGTAGCTTCAATTTGTGTGGCCCCGTCAGCATTGTCAAGAAATGATTCAATATCCTTTGGAACGATGGTATAACATGCGCTGCTTTCAAATAAAATATGATATGGTTGCTATTAAAAGTAACCTGGGTCTGGCAGGGAATACGCGTCATCGGTGTCTATCAGTGTTCCCTCGAAGTTGTTCGATAACTGATTGAGATGTCTTCGACCCCAGGTGTACCATTTGATCCATAGCATAACCTTTAACGTTATCAACAATTCGTATTGCAACTTGTTTAGTAACTGGTGCAGCGTCGAGGCCAGATCCTCATGCAAGTTTGATGCGACCGTGACCAATCCACGATTAACATCACAACAGGCAGTTCACAATATACGACGACGCGGATTTCTTGAGCAATCAATACACTCAGATCATACATGTTAACGTACAATAGTCATTTGTATATTAAATCAGGTCGATCACTAATGTAATGTAGACTTGAAGCATTGATGTTTCACAATCAATGTGGACACAATACATTGTTGGATATACGATCTGATTCTAACAACCAACCAAAGTCTCGAGAAGCACTCGTAAATCGTGTTGCTGGTAGGTGTAACCGACATAAATTTGATTTTATAAACTAAAACGATATCCGGTGATGTTAATGTGTTGACGTGGATAGTATTTATAACTGGAGTGAGATTGCTCGACCTGACTCTGGAGAACGAATCCCAAAACGAGTCATCGAACGGACGCATGGAAGGTTAGCTTGCACATGGATGTTCTAATTTAAAGTTAAGTATTCTTTTACAAAACAATGGACTTAGAAGAGCCGAAGATTATGCAAAATTTTCCGCCTCAAACTTTACTCATGGGGTTCATATAACATAATTTTTCAAGCAGGAGTTCCGGCACATTTACCAGCCAATTCTTTAAAAGGGTTGTTGTTTTGATGTCTCACTATCAGAACATGTCCATCAGGCTGATTTGTCGTTTCTTCTAAACGGTCGTTTCCGACATTACAATCGCACCTATACCTATTTGTTAACGATTGACGATGTTCTGCAAGTGTGGCAGGTGCATTCTTTGACCCGATTCTAGTATAACGGTTTAATTGTGGCATAGTAAAACTTGTACATGATCAGCGTCGTGAAGTATAACACGCATCAGCCAATTAATATTAGTTTTTCAGCGCTATTATTGTTTATATTTGACTGTGAACAGCACAAAGTTCACAATCAAACATCATTTTGGTTTAGAAGGCGAAGTAAGCGATGAGCCTTCAAAGCCACTGTTGCTTAGTACCATGGACAAGGTTGAGCATTATACATCCGGGCAGATTCGTCTAGATGTTTCCAAACGCAGCAATGTTGATAGGCTTGAAATAGCCTGAACAACCGCATTTTTGTCCTTAGTTCTCAGATCCGTAATTATCTGGACATACAACGCCATCCAAGCCTTTTGGTACACTTAATGGATATTGATTACAAGTACACCCAATCGCAGATTCAGCTAGAGGCTTTGAACGTGCAATATATATTTAGTTTTGGTCCTAAGACTCGGTGTCTGTTCTGTACAATCACTAAATATGCGACTGTAATTATGTCATGTCTGCTCATGTGCATGTTCATGGTATTCCAGACCAATGTCAAAGAAGTATCCGAGGTCACTGTTGATCTTGTGATCTCACACGTGTCTTTGCACTTCAGTGGGTGTTGGATAAAAGTATTAAAAACCCTTACACCGAAAACAGCTCTATCTTTTTCAATCCATACATAAAGGTTATTCGCTTCGAGATACATGATGTCGCCGTTTGACGAAAGTGGAGTCATACCAGTTCACATTTCGGTTTCTGGAAGGAACACATCTATTTCGCACTTTATAAATCTCGCCACGACTAGACTTCTAAACAGAGTGCTTCATAACCATGTAGATGGGAAATCGCAACTACGTTTTAGATTTTGACAACAACGCTTTTCAATGGTGAGTAGTAATGTGCAGAATCGATATTGTATAGATGCATCACATTGTCAGGAACTTTCTCAAACAAATTAATGATACAAATACATCGATGCGCATATACAGACCACGATAAACATTGATGAGTTTGCGCTCGCGCACAGACCAAAGTATTGGTGAGTATAATGCCGTGGTTACTGTTTGTCTTGCAAAGTGGCTATTATACTCAAAGTTTGGTTACACTGTGTCAATCAATAGCAATATATACTCCACCCTTTCTCTGAAATTAGAATCATATCAAGATATGAAGCACTACATATATGTTACACTGTAGCTAGCACGAGCTGTGTGCGGATCCTCTGCACGTGCTAATGTTGTGACCTGGATCGCAGCATTTGTAACCGTAACCCGATCTTTCAGTTCCATCAGTTGATGAATCTTGGATTTGTGTAACGGGGCGAACACAAATCCAGCAACGAATGGTTGCAGAAAGCTCGCATATGATATCACTAATCATTATCCGGGTGAATCGAGCTTGTTCTCGAATACAGTTTACGTTAGCATTGATGACTTTCAGAAACGCCATAACTGCGTCCTTCCCACGATACAATACTGGTTCAGTTCATCCATAAATTTGCTGGTACATTTCGTATATATATATATATATATATATATATATATATATATATATATATATATATATATATATATATATATATATATATAGCAATAGCCAATTGTTTGGCCAATATAGTAGGTTGAAGAAACAACAACATCAATGAAGTATATTATGCATTACAGTATGTGTAAACGACAAATTTTACAAAGAGTGTCGACTATATAGGTTTTCATCCAGCCTAAAAATTGTTTTTCCCCCTTACTCCATAGTTATGCTCATGTTCTCCTTTGTTACATGATAATGGAGAGGGTAACGGAAACAAGAAAGGGTTGGTATAAAATTGTGTACGATGTTAAATTCATTTAGGAAACGGAGACTAGAAATACTTGTAGTCGTTATTTCGATACATTATTAATGATTAAGGAGGTCAGCTGATCATTGACCCATAGTTCTGCAGCTGAAAGAACACTTAGATATTCGTATTATAATATTTCGCTATGGTATGATAACAATATGATATACCAATAGTAAAGGTATATCAGTTCTTTTAATACCAGTATATTTGTTTTCCACATCGCTAGAATCACAAGCAGCAGAGAGGGTGAACCTCACAACTTTCCGAGCGTCGATTCGGAAATCTGAGGCTTCTGCCAAATAGTAAAAAAAATGGCGTCTATTCGATAAAATAAGATTTCCTTATATACGCCAACGTCGTTGTCATCCACCCTCTCTGCTGCTAGTGATTTCATCACTAGTGATTTCATCACTGGGTTAACAAAAAATAATAAATGATTTCAACCAAATATTTGATCGAGTCCGATACGATATCGTGTCCGAGGATCATGTAAATTTATTGTTACAAATCCATGCGGGGTTGACTGAGCATGACTAAAGAAATTTTTAAATTGATTGAAGTCCATATCGGAACACCATGTCTGCCAAATATTTCGTAGCGTATGTGTATCAACGCCGTTAAACACAGCAAGAATATTACAGTTATCTCTGATCACTTTTGGAATCTGAGTGTAGCGTTGAGTGACATATATCACATCAGTGTTTTTGTGACGCCCCCGGGAAAATATTCTAGCTGGGTTTTTTTGATTGTCTAACATCACATCGTCGTATACGACTAAATTGTTAATGCTCCCATCAAGGTCATCCACGGATGGCGCCTCGTCAATATCAGTTATAAAATCAATGGTATTCTCACCTTTAATTTCTGATGCATTCTCGTTAAAATCCTTTAACACTTCATAGCATCGTTGATCATCTACGCTAGGGGCAATTAAATACAACTTATCCCACTTCATCCATCTCATTATTAAATTGAGCAACAATTGCGTTTTACCGGATCCAGATGGCCCGATTATAATTGCACGGATAGAGTTTGGTAGCGCTGCATGATGCTTAACTGGTTCTCTTATTTTAGTCGCTGAAAAATCAATTATATTCATATCTCTATACATAAATTATGGATCTATATTGTGTGAAGTGTAAAACGCGTACTAGCACAAATGATGTGACGACGGTTACAACTAAAAATAACAGATCAGCACTAACTGGTAGATGTGCAACATGTGGTATAAAAAAGTTTAGATTTATTTCTACAAAATCAAAGATTTTACAATCCGGAGATGTTTTAAAAAAAAACGAGGAGGTGATATCGCAGCCAAATTGACAAAGCTCCCTGGAACCCCATGGGCAAAGTACCCCGGAGAAAAGCACCTTCCAGGATATAGCTACTGTGGTCCCGGAACACGATTAGATATCAGACTTGATGATCAAAATCAACCCCGACCCGGCGAAGAACCAATAAACGCCATTGATAAGGCCTGTCACCTTCATGATGTTGCTTATAAAAGCAGCAACCTGCAACACAGGCATCTCGCGGATGTGAAATTAATTCATGCGTTAAATGCTATTCCTGATAAATCTTTTAAAGAAAAGTTGGCTTCGTGGTTGGTAAAATCAGCTATGAAAGGCAAATTGATGATGGGTGCTGGTAATTGAAAATGCTACCATTTTAATATGGAATCAATTTATTATTCCCCAAGAGGATACTGGAGGGGTAAATCAGCAGTACATAAACTCGCTAGCGCTGCAAAAGTGAAAAAAACCACTGCGGCGGATTGGTTATCTAAACAGGCACTATGGCAAATTTATCTACCACCACCTAAACAAATTCAATTCTCGCATTTTGATGTGACCGCTCCTAATGAAGTTCATCAGGCTGATATATTATTTCTGCCACATGATCGTGGTTACAAATACGCGTTAACCGTAGTTGATATTGCAAGTCGATACAAAGAAGCAGAACCGTTAAAAACAAAATCAGCCACTGAAGTTGCTTCTGCATTTGAAAGGATTTATCGACGAGGTCCTCTGCACTGGCCGAATCTATTGCAGGTTGATCCTGGCAAGGAATTTCAGGGTGCAGTGTTATCTACAATGAAACATCATAATGTCACCATACGACGAGGGCATACTGCGCTACATCGCGATCAGGCCATTGTCGAACGATTTAATCGGACGATTGCTGAGCGGTTATTTGGATATCAATACGCAAAAGAATTCATTCAAGAAAAGCGATCCCGTGAATGGGTCAAAAGGTTACCAGCTGTGATTACTGCACTGAATAACGAGATTACTAGAACAATCAACATGAAACCTATCAACGCGATTAAAAAGAAGTCTATACCCGTACAACCACAAAAAGATTTCCCTAGAAACGCTAGCGTTTCCCAACCAATTCTTGGTAGTAATGTCACTGTTAGGTACTTATACGAACCAGGAGAGCTTGAAGGGGGTAGAAAAAGGGCTACTGATCCTATTTGGAGCGTCACTACGCATAAGATATCTAGTATAACACGATCAACTGGTAGACCAGCAATCTATAAACTGGATTCAACTGCTCCTCAGCGAGGATTTACTCGACAACAACTGCAAGTGATTCCCGAGGATACTCAATTGCCACCGCATGGTCTTAATTAGCACCCGATGCCAGAGGCATTGTGCTTTCACCCCGGCGTCTATTGCACTCAAGACAAGTCAACATCACATTATTTCTGACATGACCGAGATTGTTATTTTTTCTGTCTACGGTGAATTGGCGAGGATCCTTATCCGAATACTGCCAACGCATTATACAATTGCAACTCGCGCAGTGATTATTCTGTTGTTTCTTCAAAGTGATTATTAATTTAGCATCAATATCAAATTCTCGTTGTTTTTTTTTGTCCTGTTGTTTGTAACCGGAGAGTTTTTTTATTAATGATGCTAACATCAATATCACTTATTGTTGTGTCATTATCATCACCAATGATTTCATCATCGCCACCAATGATTTCATCATCGAAGACAATTCTTCGAAGCTGATTTATTCTTCGTACTCTGGATACTGCGAGATAGACTAAATTCGACCATTCGATGCGATTATCTACCATCCAAACAATTGTATCCGATATAGTCAATCCCTGTGAAGAGTGTATTGTTGCTGCGTATCCTAGCGTCCATGGGGATTTATTAGCACGCAATGCATCTTCAACGACATTGATATCAACCAGCACAATATCATTTAACACGAGAATCTGCTTTTCACTTCCTGACTTTGTCAGGCTTGGAATATCAACTTCTATATTCTGCTTTCGTGTATCCGAAGGCCTATAACACAACGGTACTGGAAGCGTTGCAAATTTTTCTTTATGCAATTCAAATAACTTCATCTGAAGTGTGTCTCTGACTATTTTTCTACTTGCTACTATCAAATCATTTGGTCTCCACGTTTCCCAGAAATCATTCATAGGAGTTTCTGAAATTATTTCACGCGCTATTTCGCATTGGATTTTATCCGGTTGTAATCTAAGCAGTGCTTTGAACTCGCGTAATTGTTCATCAAGTGATCTATGGTCGGTATTAATTTCTTCATAATAGTCTACAGAACCCTTTAGCCATTCATGTGGAGATCCACCGACAAATGGTGGTGGTTGGCCGTGATCACCGCACATGACGACTTTTGTGTTTTTGTTTAACAACCACTCAAGAAATGTTTTTAATACATCTAATGACACTGTGCATATTTCATCCCAAATTATGATTTCAGGAATGAATTTATCACCCATACGCTCAGGAGTCCATTTGTCACCTTTCCATCGAAAAAAACTATGGTAAGTGCAAGCATTTACCCCTCGCTGTATCATCTCTCTGGCGAGTCTGTGAGTCGGTGTTAACACAATCATGTTAGTAGGAATACAAGTATTTCCACCACCACGATATAATTCAATTGCACGAGTTGTCTTTCCTGACCCACCACAACCGTTTAAATAAACTGTCTTGTATCTACATATTGGATCAGATACCGGTGGTGCATTAGAAAATTCTGATTGAATCTCATCACATTTTAAGTACTTTTCATCCATGGCAACGTCTGCGGATTCACAATACTCATGTAGCATCTCCTTTTTAAATCGCCAACGCCCCCACGCTTCCTCCGGATCTGTGAATGCCGCTACAGCTGATTTGTACTTATTGTGTATATACATCGAATCAGTGGCTACTCTAACCGCGGTATTAGGAAATCTATTTATCATCGAAAATAAATTGATAGAAGCATAAGCTAGCATAGAACTTCTCAAATGTGTGTACTGGGAATTATATCCATCACAGTAGGTAACAACCGTACCCAATTTCTCACCATTGGATAGAAAAGCATCCTTACGGGATACAAGTTTTCCCTGTTTCGTTAAATCCGTTACAAGAAAATCGTATTCAGCGACGTCTATGATCAACCGCGAGGAAAATTTTGCATTGTCGTATCTTCCACCCTGGGTAAATTTACCGATTATTTTTCGTCCAAAATCCTTTGCTTGTTCTTTTTTACTTTCAAATAACTTCTTAGACCAATTTATGATTTCTTCTTCACTGAAATTCGAAGAATTTCCATCTGGACACTGTTTTCGTAGTTCGCTGATTATACGATCTAGATCGGGTTGTGGTAGCCAAACTTCTTTCTGAGCTCGATAGCATATAATAGCTTCGGAAACAATCAACGATATCAGCATGCCACAATCAATCATATATCGTAGTAACACTATTGGCATCCAGGCCTTTTCAGATAGGTGTCTACCGAGCCAAACATAACTACACGGATGTAACCCTGTAGCGAGTTCAAATGATATCACACGAGCGAATCCGGTTAAATCAAAATCAGGTAATGGTCCATTAATCGCAACACGAGTCATTTCATGCGTGGGGTGTCCAAATCGTTTAAAATAGTTACTACATTCTCCATACCCGAGAAAACTTCCAGGATAACACGCGGATATATCAATTGAAATCATACCGTCACGATGGTATTTTGTATTCCACAGTCCTCCATGACCAAATTCGATGCAACTCAATTTTACATCCTCGAGAAAATCACTTCGTGTTGGACGCCATGAGTTTTTTTCTCTTGCGAAGTGAGCTACCACTGAAGAAATAGTAAAACTATCCGTGAGTAGTTTTTCATGGAAACTCTTTGGTGAAAAATCATTAGCGATTTTTCTCATTCTGTTATCTAATTCTTCAACGCGATATAATTCACCATTTGGTCTTACAAATTGATCAAATCCTGATTCGGAACCAGCACTACTAAGTAACCACACTGACACAGGATCATCTTTACACAACGCATGAATAGCATCAAATAATTTCTCTTCATAGAAAACATCCCCGGAAAATTCCGGGGGGATATATCTCACGGTTCTATCTCGTGGAAATATTGTTACTGCAGGTGTCCACGCGTGTTCGTTATGATCAATAATTTGTATTGGCGCTCCTTGTAATTTATATTTCGGTTCGTGTAATACTTCTCCGGTTATCGTCATAACGGTTATTGGAAATCTTAATGATGTTTCTAATTTAGCTATATCAGAAATCTTTGCACCGTGCTGTTTCACTGTCAGTTCCCATTCGGTTATTTTCCTACGTCGCAGATCAGTTAGTTTATTTCCTCGGGATGCATTTGTGAAGTGTTCCATTACCCGTGTTGCTACACAATTGAGCCTTGACGAAGTCAATGGTGAATATTTCATAGGAGCTAGTTTTGCGATATCGGGTTTATCATTTAACGGATATATCCCATAAACGATTGCTGTTACGGGATAAGATCTCTCGTAGTATGGTTTGTCAATTCCAGTTAGAATTCCTGGTTTGGAATCTCTACTTACAATGACAGCTTTTTTATTCTTGAGGATTGGTTCAAATTTATCCCTAATAATCCATTTGCCTTCGACTTCGATAATGAATTTTATTCTGAAAAAATACTTCTGATTGGAATTGCTTTGTTGGGAATTGCTTTGCTTGAAATCCTTTGGATTTCCACCTTTGGATTTCTCACCAAGGTGTGAAATTATCTCAGCTGCTCTTTTATCGTTCATAGTAGCATCGATGATGGGTACATTGACATCTTCATCAATAATTCGAAATGTCGACCAACAGTATGCTGCACCGTCTCGGTAGAATTCATTAAAACACTCCCTGATTTTACCGAGTATAGTTCTATCACCGATTAGACGTTTTGGTGTATCAGAGACTCTATCAAGATTGAATTTAGTATTTCTCCAAGGCTTAATTTTCGATAATCTTTGGAACTCCCTATCAAGATTGAATTTAGTATTTTTCCAAGGTTTGATTTTCGATAATCTTTGGAACTCCCTATCAAGATTGAATTTAGTATTTTTCCAAGGTTTGATTTTCGATAATCTTTGGAACTCCCTATCAAGATTGAATTTAGTATTTTTCCAAGGTTTGATTTTCGATAATCTTTGGAACTCCCTATCAAGATTGAATTTAGTATTTTTTCAGGGCTTAATTTTCGATAATCTCTTGAACTCCTCCATGTTATAATTAAAACAAGTATTTAAATAGAAAAATATAGTATAATGAATCACTGCAAGTGGCTAATGATTGGATCTACAACCCCGTGTAACAAATCATGCAGAAGCGAATTCTGTGGGTATCATATGCAAAGCGTGAGGAACGGTTCAAAAGGCCCTCTCGCATGCCTCCAATGTGGGGTGGGTGTTAGAGGAAAATCGCAATTATGCCTTGCTTGTGGGGGTAAACGATACAGGGAACTAAAACGCTACTATGACAAACGAATCATTGACTCCGTCATCCTTGATAAAATCAAGGACAAAGTAATAAAAACCCCTCAAGATTATATCCAGAGATTTATAATTAAAGCAGATAATAAATTAGACAAGTAGTATTATTATACAAATGAGCCAAGATTTCAGACCTCACCCAGTGCTTGCTAATTACGAAGCCTCTAGTGATGGTGTTGTCAGGCACCGCAGACTCAAAGAACCTGTTGGGTATCTGAATAATATGGGCTATTTGATGTTTTCAGCTGGGAGGAAGAAGTATCTCTGTCACAGAGCCATCTATGAAGCATTTTACGGATTAATCGAAGACGGTCTTGTGATTGATCACATAAATGGCGTGAAGACTGATAATTGTCTTGGGAATCTTCAAGCCGTCTCGCAGCGCGATAACCTTTTAAAAAGCAACGCTGGTAAGCACGCGAAACATCCCAAGGGTGTGAAATCGTTTGATTTAGAAAATAATGAAGAGAGAAGCTTTCAGTCGATAAATGCGGCTGGAAAATATTTCGATATTTGCAGTACTTCCATTCGATTTGTTGCTGAAAAAATCATTAAAACATCTCTGTCTAAAAAAAATGGTCATAAAATAAAGTTCGTATACACTGAAACTATTTAAGGGAGATAAATCCTTTATGGATAAATCCGCACTACAATTCACACCCTACCTACTAAGTTCCCTTGTATTATGACGTCAAAGGAATTTGTCGCCTGCTATATTACCTGTACTTGACTAGGCGCGCCCACGTGACTGTAATGGAGATATAATGCATGAGTTTTCGATAGAGAATAAAACTTTTATTGTCACTTGTGGGCTAAAACTGCATTATTAGTTTTATTTATCTACATATCTCATGTTTGGGGTGGGTGGACTAGCAGTAAAGCAGACAGCTAACTCGTTCTTTTCAGTACAGACGTTCTTTATAATCCACGCATTACCTATGTTCGCTCAGCCAGAACGCGAGTGTTTCCTATTCATTGAAGTAGGTGGGCGTGGTTAAAATTCCTTGTATGTGAATGTATTTTATCTAGAGAATTATAACAGAGTATATAAAACGCTGTTTTATTAAACAACTGGATTATTTTGTTTAAAATATTTCTCATTGTTGCAGCATAAAATTGTCTATTTTAAAAATCTCTTATTGTTAAGTATACATGTCTTCCCTCTCCTCTATATTGATCGGTATTCATGTGACCTTCAGTACACACTTCTGTTTCCCACCCTGTATGATCGGTATTTCACTGACGCAGGCATGCGTGATTGATATTTACAAACAGTTAAATTAATTTTTTTTTGTGTACTTAGTATTTTATATTCCTAAATACGATGGATACAGTAAAATTGTCTATTTTAAAAATCTCTTATTGTTAAGTATATCAGATATATATATATATATTAAAAAATCTCTATTCTGTATGACTAGTCCGTGGTGTAATGGTATCGTGTTTGTCTTGTAAACATAGCTATCAACTACTACGTGTTCGGTCCCCATAGCAGATACATTATTTGATGGCGAAACGGAAGATGTTTTTTTCTATTAATTGGGGGTGTGGGGCGGTCCCCCTCAGCCAAACCAACATGGCAACCCATGCTATCGCATTCTCGGTAGCGTGGGTTGGTGTTTTTTTCCAACTCATGCAACCATGAATGAGATTTCATGGGTTGCCATGTTGGTTTGGTTTACCACGCCCACATCATACCATCATCGTTCCATTGAATTATAATCCATCCTTAATTAAGTTAATTAAGTATATGTTATGCCTAAAATTTGCCGCAACACTCGAGCGGAAATATATCATACCATCATCGTTCCATTGAATTATAATCCATCCTTAATTAAGTTAATTAAGTATATGTTATGCCTAAAATTTGCCGCAACACTCGAGCGGAAATATATGGCATTGTGCCGTCCATGTTGTGACGTTATACCTCAAGCATATCTTCTGGGCGGTCTAAGATGGCGTTTGCCACCTTAGGCCTCCCTTCCGGAGATGTATGTTTCGGGTCCCCCTTGGGCTTACTTGGATGCGAAGGCACCCAAGGAGTTCCAAAGATGTGTTGTCATATATGTTTTATTTTTATTAATTAGAGATACAGTATACTATATTTATAAATAAATTTATTTATATAAAAATATAAATAATGGATATCAATGATGTAAATGCTATAATTGCTGAAATCTCAAATTTAAATAATAAAGGGGTATTATTATCTGAAAGTCTCGACGTTGACAAGATTACCTCGGAATATGAAGATATTGAATATCTGTCTAGTAAGGGTCGTTATGTTTTACCTAGGATGTACAGGCTCGTGAAAGGAATTCAAAAATCCATTAATGGTTGTTTGTACGGTAACGACATTAATTTATTTATAACGCTATTTAGCACCGTTGAAGCAATACGTCAAAAGCTTGGCCAAGAATATCAAAAACGAGCTGAAATTGGTTCTAAAGTTCGTGATCTTAGAAAAATGTTAAACGAGGAGCGACCCGTATCTTAACCACGTGAGTGTTACTAAAAAATAATATAGGCTTTCGTAAATAATTTAAATAATTTATTTATTTTTTTTTTTTAGCGTTTTTTGTAACACTTGTTACATAGGATTTTCTCCTGAAAGGATACTCATCAGTTTGGACTTGCTCATGCAGTTATGTGCATAATGGATGATCTGGTCGTAGTAGCAAGTAATCACCGCGACGCCTCCATTTTCACGTAATTGTTCTTGTTGCCGCGTCGTTAACACAAATCGTTCATCGCCATTCTCAGATATTACAATTCTGAAATCCCCAGCGATGTTATTTCTGAAACACTCGCGAATAGCGTCGTACAGTTTAACCCTGTCGAAGATGAATACGTTAGCTTGATGGTACATTATTTAATAACTAAGTTATTTAATAACTAAGCTTTTAATTATGATGGAAACCCTCCGGATTTCACATTTGAAAATTTAGTTCACAAAC
Organism: Unio delphinus; assembly: GCA_029339505.1. NCBI lineage: Eukaryota > Metazoa > Mollusca > Bivalvia > Unionida > Unionidae > Unio > Unio delphinus. Next base: position 16,956,753 of record JAQISU010000087.1, read on the forward strand.
AATATATGGTTGGTGAATCGCTTACAACTAGATTAGCCCGAGAGCGGCTAGCAGCAATTAAAAAGTTTATACCGGTTCGAGACAGACTTCGCGATCAACTTCAACAACGACAACAAGCGCAGACTGACTTTTCTGTGTCAAGTGAACAACTGTTCGCCCCGGTAACTAAGGCGACCAGCGATGTGAAAACAGCAACTGAACGAGCAATATACGGAGATATTCCTAAGGAAGGCAAGCGACGAGAAGTGCCTGTTCTTGGTGTGCTTGAAAAGGTAGTAGCAGAGACCGGACAAACACGCGCAGGGATACAACAGTTATCCAGTGATATAAAAACTCAGCGTGAGTATGAACGATTAGCTGATATTGATGATTCCACACCTGAACCACAACTTGTTGATGTCGTCACCCCAAGAGGTGTTTCCTTTATAGACAAACTCACCGAAGGAGCTATAAAGGAAATCAAACGACCTCAATTGGAGAAACACCAGGATTATACGACTTTTGGTGATTTCGCCGCCAAAAGCTTTGATTCTAGAAAGGATTTTTTAAAAGACGAGTATAAAAACAGTAGAATAAGCCGAGATGAATGGGTTAATTGGTTGTATAAAACGAATAAGGGGATTATTGGTAATTTGAAAAAGGATACAATTGAGTATAGATCTTTTAAAGTAGGAGTTGATAGTTATGGTATACAAAAACAACAAGAACGAGAAAAACAAAGTCGAGGCCGACAAAGGCAATTACTTGATGATAGTCAGGGCGCAACTGGTACAACTGAGGAAACAAGCGGAAAGGGATATTCGATTAAAAATCCAAAGGATGTATTTGACTCTACCGTGACATGTCCTGGTAATATTCTCAGTGATATATCACGGTTAGAGGTTCTCATCGGAGGGAAACGAGCCGGAAATAACTCCGTCGAGATAATTAACGAGGCCGCTGATATCTGTAGACGATTATTTGCTGGTGGTATCATGGACATTAATGTATATCGAGAACTTATTGCTGAATTAGTTGAAAATCACAACGATGAAAATCTTATGGATGTAAGCGATTGATCACTAATTGAAAAACTACTAGTTTTATAACAAGATGATTATACACTATAACCATGATAAACCCGTAAGTGTCTACGTGGTGAACTCACGATTGCCTGTTTATCGCGCGTGGTACGGAGATGGTTTCGGCAATACCATTGTGGGGTTATTTACAAGAATGGCTCCCAAGGTGGCGCCGTTAGCTAAACAATTATCAATGAAAGCCATTGATATCATTCGTGATAAGGGAATCAATTTCGTTGGAAATCTTGCTGGAAAGGCATTTTCTGCTGCGAAAGATAAAATAGCATCATTGGTGCGAAAGAAACCACGAATGACTTCGTCAGTGGTTCTGCCATCAACTACAGTGATGCCTGCAAAAATCAGCAAAGTAATAAATAACGCAGTGGAAGAAAAACTAGCGCAATTGACTTCGTCACCACCGGTAACAGATAGCGCTATCATGAACGCGATAGCAGGAAGTGGTTTGAAACTAAAAAGAAATTCGAGGAATTTTCAACGACGATGATTACAAAGATGAAATTGCTTTGCAATTCACCAATTGAAAACGCTAGTAATGTTATAAATGTTTAAACGAACAGCTGATCCCGCGTTAGATATGGAAGCCCCAATGCGCAAGGATGATTCCGTCCGCGATTATCAATACTATTCCTATCATGCAATACAACCCGACCTACGATCGCGAATTGAACTTCAAGTTCAAGATACCAGTAAATACTTTTTACCATGTGAAGCATTTATTGAAGTAGAAGGAAAACTTGTAACAAATGATGCAGCTGATACCCCATATGCAAATGATTCAAATATCCGAGTTGGTTTCGTCAACAACGGTATAATGGCGTTATTTGAAAGTGCAAGATATCTCATTGATGGAAAAGAAATTGAATCAATAGACCGCGAGGTTGATGTTGCAACAACAATAATCGGATTATCAAGATACTCCGATGATTATACAAGATCGGCTGGTCCATCTATGATGTTTGCAAAGGATACCTCTGATAACGCTGACCACCTTCAATACATTAAAGTGTTAACAGCACAAGATACTGCAGTTGATAATCAACGAGAAGCAATTAATCCAGAACGTCGAGCTAGACCCGGAGCTGCGTTTGATATTCTCGGAGGCGTTAATGGTAATTTCAATTTAGGATTTGCAACACGAAAATTAGCATTGGAAGGACAAGATAAAAAGTTTTCATGTGCGATTCCACTCCATCACATATTTGGATTCTGCAGAAATGTAAGAAAAGTCATCTATGGAGCCAAACACACAATCGCATTAGTGCGAAAAGGCAATGACAATGATGCAATTTGGCGTACTGGTGCTGCTGATGGTAAAGTTGTTTTGAGTAAAATAGTATTATGGATGCCAGTAATGACTCCATCAATTACCACGGAAGAGCGGCTACTTTCGTTTATGGAAACCGGTGGTAAATCATTGCTAAGTTGGCTAACAACAACGACTGATGCTAAAGAGGATAATGTCGCTGGTACATTAACATGGCACCTGGCATCAAAACAAGGCGTTTCAGCTCCACGTCATATATTTATAGCGCTGCAGAATCGGAATCGATTAGGTTCCCAAGAACGCAGTCATATGATATTTGATCGGTTAGGGGTAAGTGAGGTTTCACTGAGAATAAACGGACAACAAGAACCATCTGAGGATATACAGCTTAATTACGGAAACAACCAAATAGCACGTGTGTATCATCGGATGCTGTCATATATGGGTCGTGATCAAAATGTTGATACTGGTTTGCAAATATCTCAGCTCGATTTTAAGAACTTGTATCCAATTTATTACTTTTCACTGGAACATCTTGATTTAACAAGGCAATCCGTTGTTGATATACATTTTAGGGCTCGTATAGATCCTGGTGGTGTTGATTATAGAGCGGTTGCTGTTATTCTCAGCGACAAATCAATGTTGTTAGAAGGGGCTGGCGGACGAATGAGACTTGTTGATGCACCAGTGGAAAATCTGTAAATGAAACTTGAAAAGTTTCCATAGGATTTCCCCAATTAGATCAATTGAAAGAATAAATATGTTTTACAATAAAATGCCATATAGTGTTGTTAGTGTCAAGCTGACTGATGGTCAGGTCAAGAAATTAAAATCAAAATCCGCTAAGGAATGTGGAACAACAATAACGTTAAAACCAGCGCAGATGTCCGGAGGTACACATAAAATATCATTAACGGATCGTCAAATAAAACATTTCAATGATGCAATGAAAAATAAGCGAGGAGTTCAAATAGAATTTTCGAAAGCTGCAGTCGCGAACATGATAAAATCAGGTGGTATATTTCCTTTGTTAGCCGCAATACCAGCATTGATTGCAGCGGCTGCCCCAGCGGTGGCGAAGGCGGCAGCGTTGGGAGCCGTTGGGACCGCAGCAGGGATGGCGTTGAAAAAGGCAACTGGGAAAGGATATAAAAAAAAGGGAAAGGGGTTGTACCTACCAGGAACCCCGTATTCATGGTACAGCGGCAAATCCGTGAACGGATCGGGTCTAAGAAAAATACCAGGAACGGTTTATTAGTTGAAAAATCTTCGATTTCCGGCCCAATTGTTGACGGACCTATGGTTCCTATGTCCAATTTTGATTTAATTGATGCTGCTAAAAAACTAGCGATAAAAAACTTCAGAGGGTTTTTTATGAGAGATCAATTACCGAGAAAACCAAATAACGTTGAAACCGGTATCATCAATCTTGATAACAGCAGCGGATCGGGAACTCACTGGGTTGCATACGCGATTGATCCACGTGGGATTGTCTATTTCGATTCATATGGGTTAGCTCCGCCAAGCGAGTTTATGCGGTATATAAATTCCTCGATGAAACTCAAAGGGTTTCCGATTTTTTATTCCACGCTGCCAACACAACAATTAAATGATCCACCGATATGCGGCCGTGAAGTATTAAATGTACTCGCGGAGATTTCATTAAAATCCTTTGGATCTCCGTGGAAACCACCTCATATTATTGTAAACGAATACACGAGTGGGAAATTACAAGGATCAATAAATTGAAAACACAAGTTACGCTAACAATAATGATCGATATTTGGGGACAACCTCTGTCAATGTTGGAACCCACCGAGGAAACATCTGCGGGTTCTATCGAGGATGTAAAAAAAATAATAGAAGATGAAATCGCTGAGACGTTAAATTTAACAAGTGTTGACCCGAACGAAATAGTTGTATTTCAAGATCGCCAGGGTAAATTGAAAAGCAGTAATATATCCGTGAATGACATTTTGATACGGCATCGCGCTGCCGCTGAAAACTCTATTGCACTGTATTCCAACGATGGACAACTTAAACCAGGCGCACTTGTGTCTACGATCACCGACGCGATTGCTACCCACGAACGTGAGCTGAATGATTTTATACGAGGTTATAATAGTTTTCGCAAAAATGTCGTACATAAATTTTTTGGAACCCCGCTTGTGGTTGGCATGACTCTCGCTGAAATTAAAAACTATCTATCGCTATTCTTCGCTAACAAGGACGCGGGAAGGATGATGAATGAAAATGAAATCAAGGCAAATTATCTCGAGATTTCTAAACTAATAGAAGATCAAAAACCCACTAATGACATTGTTGGTAGATTCTTTGGATCCCCACCTGTGGCAGACTCGACTCTCGCTGAAATCAGTGAGTTTATCGGCAAGCACACTCACAATGCCTACATCGCTAATAATTTCTTTGGTGTCCCAGCTACATCTACAATGACTCTCAAAGATATTAATATGTTTATGGTGAGACAAACAACACTTAATACCATCGTGGATAAATTTTTAGGGAGAACACCTGTGTCTGAAACCACATCGTTGACAGGTCCAACCCTCGCTGAAGTTAAAAAAGCTATTGACGAACAAAAGCTCACAAATGAAATGGTTAATAAGTTCTTTGAGGGCAGTAGCCTCCAAGATATCACGACGAAATTTTCTAACATCGACAACCATATTAAAACCCAAGCACTGATTAGAATCAACGAACTTCTGGTTTCATTCTTTTCTAACAGGTGGGGAGGGACAATAGATCCTACCAGAATCACGGTAAATTATCTCGATATTTACGACGATCTTCTTAAACTAAAAGAAAACTTTGAAAAGATAAAAATTCCGCACAAAAAACCTAAAAATATCGTGTATACGGTCAAACATATAATCAAGGATTGGATAAGAGACCAATCTCCTAGAATTACCATCGATCTCTTGTGGGATGAGGGGGAAGTGAAGGTTGATGGTATCTATAGGTTAACGTGGGCCTCTATCGATCAATTTAATATGATCATGAACAATAGAACCTACTCTGGTGGCGTCGCGACGTTAATTATCGAGACTGGCATAACACCACAATTTTACTTCGTCGCGGTTGATAGCTCCACCATTAGATCAAAAATAGCCTTGTGCATAGAACTCGTAGATCATTTTTCCGGCTGAAGTACTAGCAATTCCCGCTAACGATGACAAATAATTGAAAACACTAGCGGGTTTAAAATAACAATGACTTTGTCATCGACGCAATGTCGCTATGATCAGGTCAGAGAATTTCAGAATAGACTCAAAACCCTCACTGAGGAGTATCAAATAAAAATAAAAAAATACCGACGAAGAATCACCGCAATTGATGTTACTATATACTCGGTGTCAAGCGTTCTCACTGGTGCCGGAATAATACTTGCATCGGTTACAATGATTGCCCCGGTCGTAGTTCCAATTTGCATTTCTGCGGTGGCTACAATCGGGGGTATATTAACCGGGATAGCAAAAAAGATATCATCATGCAGCCAGAGTAAACTGCAGAATTACTTACTTCAATTTCATATTGCATCAACCGCATACTCGCAATTATCATTGATGATATCGTCGTCACTCGATAATACGATTATATCAGATAGTGAATTCTCAGCGATGGTCAGTATTTTTGATTCCGCGATATCGAAATTAGAGCGACAACATGAATATAATAACAATGACAACACCGATGGAATCAGAAAACACGAACCCAAAAAAACAAAAAATGATCTCAATAATATCAACATTACCAGATTGTGAGTTCTCAGTGATGGTCAGTATTTATGATTCCTCGATACCAAAATTAGAAATAAATCATGAGTATAGCAACGATGACGACACCGATGGAATTACTTCAACGAATAGTGGAGAACACGAACCCAGTACAAACGAGTATGATATCAATAACATCAACGAATCCAGAATTCAGTGTGAATTTCCCCTCTCCGGTCCCAGTGAAGGAGATAGCGCTAGCAAAACTACGAGTGTATCACAGTTGGCCTAATATCAGATCGGTTGCATTTAATGGTCAGCAACCCAATAACACACTGGTGTTCTCGTATAAGAATAAACCCGATGGTACTCCAGAGTGGGAAACAGTTTCGTTACCAACTGGGTCGTACCAAATTAAGCAAATCAATGCTGAAATTCAGCGTAGAATAAAATCAATCACTGGAAAAGAATCAAAAATAGCTATTAATCTTCATCAACCGACGCTCTCGTCGTCGATCGAAATAAGCACAGAGGGATACATTGTAGATATATATAACAGCTCGTTAAGAACAGTGTTAGGATGGCCTGAAAAACCACCGGAAAAATCCGCCACCGACTTAACCACGGACATACAATCATATCATGAAATCAATCCCAGTTATCAAGATAATTTATCTGATATAAGAAAAGGAAGAATCGCCGATAGATTTATATTTACCAACAAAGACACATTGCAATGGGATTTTATCATTAAAAGAACAACCGACTCATCTGTTACTATTTCATTTACGCTAACTGACGTCCGTGGTTATTTTAATGAGATTAAACAATTATATGACACACAACTAGAACAACTACGGAAAACAAAATCGCAAAAACACGTTGAAATAATAAATCAGCTTATATCGGACATGAAATATATCTATGAACTAATTATTCAAACAATAATTAATGACAACAGCGACAATAAACAACGATTCTTAACCGATTACAATATCACAGAGGACAATCTGCGTAATTTCAAGTTTCCCAAATACAACGCTGATGAACTAGCAAGAATTGTTAAAACCGATATCAAGGCGCTACAAAAATCAGATTCAGCTGTCCTCTTCAGGTATAATAATGATCCAGATGGTGGCGGTAGGCATATTGCCCCTCATAATGTGAATATTTCAACGGTGATTGCGCTCAATTTAGTATGTGATGCAATTGAAGGAAGCTATCAAATTAATCTAGAGCAATCAAATCAAGCTCAGCAGGGATATATTCTTTATTCATTTGCACCAACAGCTCCTCCAGGATTTTTAATTATTGAAAACCCAATTAATCCTGTCTACATGCGATGCCATAATAATTCGTTAACGAGAATTAATTTCAAACTCACCGACCAGTCAAATAATCTGATTGATTTACAAGAAGAGGTGTTAGCGATTAGTTTGTTTGTAAAGTCCTAAGGACTTTCATCATAAATGATTTTCGTCCTAAAGACTCGATCAAATATTTGGTTGAAATCATTTATTATTTTTTGTTAACCCAGTGATGAAATCACTAGTGATGAAATCACTAGCAGCAGAGAGGGTGGATGACAACGACGTTGGCGTATATAAGGAAATCTTATTTTATCGAATAGACGCCATTTTTTTTACTATTTGGCAGAAGCCTCAGATTTCCGAATCGACGCTCGGAAAGTTGTGAGGTTCACCCTCTCTGCTGCTTCACAAGTATCTGTCACTTTGTTCCTGCCATTTTGAGTACGGATACCATTCGCCTCTATTTTGCCTCGTCCCGGGAATCAAATTGCATAGCGATTCTAAATTGTTCAGAGTAAAATACGCAACTGTATGGCACCTCAAAATTTCAAATCAGGATTTCTCAGATAATATGGTCTGTACTGTCTGGCCTCTACCGTAAATGTTTTCGACATGGTTATAAATTCATCTGCAAACACGAATAAGTTAAGTTCCAAGCTACTATCAACCCAAAGCGACGCTAATGACCCATTATATATTATTACAGTAACTCAAGTATGACCAGACGTTATGAGTATGTATGTAGAACTATCACAGGTCTTGACGTGGTTGTAAATTTACTCAATATCTCTTAGTATTAACTTTTGAAAATTGTTTTAGTATTTTCGATATTTTCGTTTCGCCTCTTCTGCGTGTGTCTCCCGCGGGGTCGGGGTTGTATAATTTACCCCACGTGCCTCTCTACGTGTCGTAAGAGGCGACTAAGTAGAGGCAACCTGTTTTCCGCGGGTTGCGACCTGTGTCGGGGAAGGAAAGGATCCTGGTAGCTTCTCCGATGCAATAAACTGGTTTGGCCTCTACTTCATCACGGCAAGTTGTCGGGATGGGACCGGTCTCGACAAATCGGCTGGTCACGGCGAGCTCTAGGAAGTCTTTATTTTCCGATATTGCAGAATCTGCCCGACATGCCTCACTACAAGTCGTAAGAGCGACTAAATAGAGGCAATCTGTTTGCTGTTGGTTGCATCCTGGGTCGGGGCAGGAAATAATATTGATAGTTGAACATAGACGTTCTGTTGCAATACGCTGCTTTGGCCTTTACATCTTCTAGACGGATGTTCGGGATGGGCCCAGTTTTAACAAATCGGCTGGTCATACCAAGCCCTAGAAAGACTTCATTTATCTGCTCACCTTCTTTATATGTCTCCTTCTCTCTCTCTCTCTCTCTCTCTCTCTCTCTCTCTCTCTCTCTCTCTCTCTCTCTCTCTCTCTCTCTCTCTCTCTCTCTTTTCATACCACCGTTGCCCTTACAATCTATTCATTTAGCTGAACCTTTCCCAACTTTAAGAAGACTATCTAGGTAGTGGCTTAACGGTCAGTCAGGAGGTAATTTTAATGACACAAAAGGTGGTTACTTTACGGATCAATCATAGATAATATTATGGACTGAGAATAGCTCCCCCTGCGGGTACGGGGTTGTACAATTGGCCTGACGTGCTTCACTACTGTGTCGTAAGAGGCGACTAAGTAGACGCATCCTGTTTGCCGTGGGTTGGAACCCGTGTCTGGGGAAGAAATGATCCTGGTAGTTGCAACACACTACTTTGGCCTCTACGTTTTCTAGACGGTTGATCGAGATGGTCTCGGACTCGACAAATCGGCTGGTCACGCCGAGCCCTGGGTGGTTTTTATTTACTTGCTAACCTTCTTTATGTCTCTTGTATCGTTGTTGATACCACTGTTGCTCCTACATTCTATTCCTTTAGCTTTCACTTTCCCAAGTTTTAGAAGACCTTCTAGAAGGTGGCTGCTCAACGGGTCAATCGGGAGGTAATTTTACCGACCCTAGAAGGAAACTTCATGGATCAATCCCAGGTAATTTTATCTAACGAGTATAGCATCTGTGTATACCTGGCACTTGAAAAGTGTACCCTAGTTGAGCGCCATGGTGGGTGGGGAGCATGGGTGCTGAAAGTTTAACTAGTAATCATGGACTTTGATTTTTGTAATAAAACCCACCAACAAACGTACCAAACCACTGTGTGACTGATGAAGAATCATGTGGCGTGGAATCATTTCCACGCTTCATGGTTATTCAATTGAAGGATGCCTCAGGACAACTTGCTGCACTGTTTCCATTTGCTATTGAAAAAACTATTTTGGGATCCATTGGCACACCAAAAAGTGTCAAAAAACTAAAATCTGGTTGACTTCTTGCTGAGTGTAAGCGAAAAGTTCAAACAGATATTATCATCAAAATGAAAACCTTTTACGATGTTCCAGTTACCTCATATGCCCACACTATACTGAATTCGTTCAAAGGCGTAATGCGCTGTCGTGACCTAGCTAGAGTCACCGACACAGATATCATCGAGAGGAAACATAAAGGTGTCACTGCAGTGCGTATAAAATGTATTAAACGTAATAACATTATGCAGGACACCAACAGATTTGTACTCACTTTAACAAACCAACAGTATCCAAAGTAGTGAAAGCTGGGTTGTTGCAAGCAAAGATAGAGATATACATTCCAAAACCCCTTCTATCCTATATGTGTAAAAATACGACCATCACGAAGACCGATGTTCCAAAGTCAAAATATATGGCCGATGCGGAGACCACTCTCATCAGGAATCTGATTGTAGAGCAACTCCGCATTGTGTCAACTGTGGCAAGGTAAATCACGCCAATTTCAACGATTGTGATACTTGGAAACAGAAGGAGATTCAGAGGGTAAAGATTACATCAAACATACCCTATCCTGAGACCAGAAAACTTGTTCTTGAAAACACATACCTTCCTGGCCCATCGTTATCCACTGTCGTGAAACACAATCCGAAAATCACGAGGGACGCTGAAACACAGACGGGTCAACCCGATTCAACAAGTGCTAATATACCCCATTACCAAACACAAAAAACAAAACATCTACCCAAACTACATTCAATAAGAACCCACCACCGAAATAACCAAGAAAAAAAACAACAAATCGCAAACAAATAAGCCGCAAAAGGGGTCAGATGATCCCATTAAACTGTACAACATGTTATTTAAGATATTGAGAGCATGGTTGCAGACGAAACTGCTCCATGTACTCAAGATTTCTCCAAACCTACTAAAAAGATTGCTCCAAACCTATTAAAAACAAATTTACTCTGGTACTTCCTCCAGATAAATAACAACACAAATTTCCTCCGCGAATGGTAACCTAGCTCCACAATATTCAGCTTACCATTATAATGAAGAACACCATCATACAATGGAACTGTCGAGGACTTAAAGCTAACTACAATGATATTCTTCTGCTTTTAAATGAATACGATCCTGCAATACTATGTTTACGGGAAACAATCCTGAAAGAGACAGAAAAAACTACATTCAAAACATTTCCCTATTTAACACGTACTTTCAAAATGCTGACAGGGCGTCAGGAAGAATCTCTGTCGTTGTGAACAATAGAGCCCCTGACATAGTCATCCCTTTAAATACAAATTTACAAGCCATTGCTGTAAGCGTTACTCTACATCGAGTGATTATCTTTAACCCTATTTACTTACCTCCAAACACCAACCTAGTAGCAAATGAATTAGACAATCTTGTTCAACAACTCTCCGCGCCCTTCGTATTACTCGGGATTTTAATGCCCATAACATTCTATGAGGATAAAATCACATAAACGAAAGAGGCCACAAAGTAGATTTCATTTTTAGACATGATCTGTGTCTACATAACACTAAATGACCGATATATGTACACCCTGGAACGGGTACATACACGTGCATAGAATTGACAGTTTGCTCTCCTTCGCTGCTTTTGGACTATAAACGGAAGGTTGCTGATAACCCTGACAACAGTGATCACTTTCCAATCAACCTTTAAAATGACTCTTAAATTAACGACGAAATTCCTCAAGGGAATATAAAGAAGGCCGACTGGGCTACGTTTGAAACTCTATGTAAAACTAGACTAAATAATGATACAGTTTTCAACGCTGTAAATCCTATACAGCATTTTATTACAATTCTAATTGCGATTGTAGAAGAATTTATTCCAAAGTCCTCACCGAACAGCAGAAAAGAATCAAAAACCTTGGGTAACAATGGAATGCGAAAAAGCCATTAGATATCACCGAGAAGCTATCAAAAATGCAACAATTGTCCAACTCTCGAAAATTTAAACAAATATCGTATTATCCGGGCTAAAACTCGACGCACAATCAAGAATGTAAACGTGCATTATGGAATAAATATATTTCTTCTCTCAACTCCCGTTCCTTTATTGATTGATTGATTCATTCATTCATTGATTCATTCATTCATTGATTCATTCATTCATTCATTCATTCATTCATTCATTTTTAACAACGCAACCTGCACATTTAGGCTATTTAACGCCATGCAATAGGTTGTATGTATTCATGTTTAAAAATACTACAAGGTTTAACATCGACCAGCGATATTGAAAACCATATAGTTCAAATGAAAATGGTAAGATGTTTGTTAAAGTAACATATGTAGCTTACCGATCAACGGGAAATGTAAATGGTGTATTGTGATGAATAATGTTGAAAATCAGGGGCGGTATTTACATTAGATAAAAATGCTCTAGGTGATGGCATACAATTTACAGTTTAAAATAAAGATTTAGTTCCTTCAGGACATCTAAAATACAAGTGATAGGTATAGTTTATAAACGTTCCATCATGTCATATACATTATAATACTTATCATGCGTAGGTTGCAGGTCTAAACACTCGGTCATAAACTGCTTAACAGTGAATGTTTCATTGCAAGTAACGCACTCTGGTGGATCTTCACTTTTTAGTATGTGGGAATAGGTTATGTATGTATGACCAATTCTGATTTTTGCAATGACTACCTCCTCCCTACGGTGAGTTCTGTAGGAAGGAGTCCATTCTCCCAGGGTTGGTGTGATGGCGTGACGTTTGATATGCCTACCACTTCTGGCGTAGGTATGTTTTAATAAGAGGTTTCAAACCAGTAAACGGTAAATTAAAATCAGATGGTTCTTGGGATAGAGCCATTTTAGCAGCGCGATCTGCTTCTTCTTTACCTTAAAGACCATAATGGCTACGTTGCCAACATTATACTATATTGTACGAGGTGCTAATCTCGGTATTTTTGACGAGGAGATTGGTTAATGATGAGTTTTCCAGTTTTATATTGCGCATTGACTGAAGCACTGATAGTAAGTCACAGCAGATAATACTGAAATATATTTATTCTCAATAAATTTCAGAGCAAGGTCTATAGCTCTGATTTCTGCTGAAAAGATGGACGCATGCTTTGCCGTTCCTCAATTAAAAACGTTTTGGATACTAGTCGAAATATAATGGGAAAGAGTAAACAAAAAACAATTCTCTCAGACACCTGAAAACGCTCACTAACAATTTTAGTTCGAAACGTGACATAGCAAATAGTCTTGCAGGCAGTTTCTCAAATAACTCATCATTATCTAATTATTCAGAAGCCTTCCGAAGATTAAAAATTCAAAATGAAAAGTCACATTTAAAATTCACATCCAGCAACACTAAAAGCTATAACCAGCTGTGTTCACTATTGGAGATGAAAGAGGTTTTCGATAAGGCCCATGACACATCCGCTGGGCCTGATAAAGTACATAACCAGTTCTTCAAACACCTTCCAGAATCATCACTAACTTCTCTTCTGAAAACCTGAATAATTATTCAGATGCCTTTAGAAGACTAAAATCTCAAAAAGAAAAGTCACGTTTAAAATTTGCATCGAACAACACTGAAAATTATAACCAGCTGTTTTCTTTATTGGAGCTTAGGGAGGCATTAGACAAGGCCCATGATACATCCGCTGGGCCTGACGAAGTACATTACCAGTTCTTGAAACACCTCCTAGAATCTTCTCTGACATTAATTCTTAAAATCTTTAATGATTTATGGATTGCTGGTAATGTACCTAAGAGTTGAATAGAAGCAACAGTGATACCGATTACCAAACCAGGTACAGATGCTAAAGATCTTAACAGCTATCAGCCACTGCACTGACAAGCTGTGTGTGCAAAACAATGGAACGAATGGTTGATTCTCGACTTTTATGGTTCTTGGAAAGTAACAATTTAATATCTCTTTTCCAAAGTGACTTCCGTTTTAGTCGTAGTACCAACGATCAGCTGGTTAGACTGGAAACATTTTTTCGCGATGCATTTATCAAGAAGGAACATTTAGTAGCAGTCTTCTTTGATTTATAAAAGGACTATGATATAACATGGAATTACGGGATACTAAATGACCTGCGCGATGTGTGTCAAAAAGGCCGTTTGCACTCTTTCATCTCAAATTTTCTCTCCGACAGAGAATTCAAAGTACGAGTGGTCTCCCCCTCTCAAGTATGTATCGGAAGCGGGACGTCGTAGGCTATATCACCGACCGTGTCATACCAAGGACGTACAAAAAATGATGCTAACAGCTGCCTCGCTAGGCGCTCAGCATTAAGAATTTAGTGTTAGGACTGGTCGGCCTGGTATCAGGATAATGTGACTGGGAACGACTTCATGCCATTTGTCTGCGACCTGATGTCACAGTGTTAGTCATCACTATATAAAACCACGCTGTAGACATAGAATCGATATTACTGAAACATTAATAAAGCTAAGTTAAAAATCGAAATCATACACTACCTCACGCTGCCATTCCATAATATATGCATTTCACTGAGACAATGAAAATGAGTTGAGAGAGAAATTGCAAATAGGGCTTTGCCTTTCATAGGTACAAAAGCATAACAAGATGAAACTTACAGCAGCCTCAAGCGTGTTTTAAGTGATTTTAACATACTTCTCTAAAATTATTGAATTATTTGTAAGAGCAGTTTCTTCTAATTGTTCAAAGCCGCCCATCTTTACCGGTCACGGCTACCTTACCTCTATCTGCTTGCTTTTGCGTAGCGTGGTCAGGCGAGGTGTTCTTGCTACAAAACTTGACATCAGCTTCTCGTGAGTCGATGATTCTTCTCAGGGTTCTTTCTCTGCCAGTTGTACTGGACTCCATGTATAGCTTATTTATTCTGCGCTGAAAAGTGATGTAGCAAATATTAAGCAATATTTTGTGGTATCAAAATACCACTTTGTGTCAAGTAAAGATCTTAATGTTTGCGTTGTGACAAATAGATCGGTGTCAGGATAGAAACTTGTGTTACCACCCATAACGCGCATAAGTATGCAATGTCGCTTTTGGCAAACCTTCATTATAATAGTTTTCAGGAGATCCGTTACATAAACAACATATTGTTGAAATAGCATTAAAATGAAATAAATGACTATTAGATTTAACTCTGTGCAATGAAAAAGTATATTTGACCATACTCACCTTTAAATAAAAACCGTCTTTTAGTATTTGTTTTCATTTATTGGTCTAAGACAATTTGATTGATCCAATTATATTCGTATGTCAAAATGTTATCCACCCATGATGTATAAATATGCATTAATATTCGCAGAGTTCGTCGACAACTGATATGTTATCTCCATTATCAAAGACTGTTTTCATCCAAACGAATGACATTGAGAGTGATAGACTGATCCAAAAGAATGGTATTGACAGTGATATATTATGTTCATCCAAAATGAACGACGTTGGTAATTGAATACTAATTTCATCCCTTATCATGGTATTGACACTTTCAGGTTGTGCTTAATCCATATCATGGTATTGAAAATGTCAAAATTGGTTTCGATAAATATATTGATATTGACAACATTATATCGGTTTCAGTCGATATGAATCAACTGACAGTGTTATATTTACTTCATCTAATATAATAACTCATTCTAACTATATAATGGTACTGAAACTGTCACTTTATATTCAGCTTTGAGAATGACTCTAACAGTGTCAAATTGGGTTCAGCCCATATAATGATATTGACAATGCGAGATTGTTTCAGACATTATTGAACCTATTTCACAGACTCATTATACAATGTAGAATCCCAATGGGTTGCTAGATGGATAATTATGACTTCTCATAGTTTGTATGCTAAATCGTCTCCTGGAGGCACAAAAATCATTTACTACGATGAGAATGTATTATAAATTATTAAGTCGTTTGTACCAAACACTTTAACTGTACCATTTATATTTGTGAGAGTTATACATATATTTCTTTTTCAAACGAACACAAAACAACTGTCTATTTTCAGGTATAGAATTCTCTTTGGTTGTCATATGAATCAGGAGAACCTTGGGTTATCATTTACCTGGATAGTATGAACAAATTGCTCTTTCCGTACAGGCGACTGCGTCAGGTGTAGCAAGAATTATGTTCACATATGTCCTAACAGGCTGTTTTAATACGTTTAGATTCCGTGGGATCTTTCTTATTATAAAAATGTTCCACGTAACTGTTAGATTATGTCGATATTTTGGAACACTGAGTTGCCTATTCTCATTATAATAATAATAATAATAATAATAATAATAATAATAATAATACTAATACTAATAATAATAATAATAGGAAGGCTATGTATATTGCCTAATCTGTAGAAGCTATAAACGCAATAAAATATATATAATGAAATTACTAAAACAAACAAAAAACCCAACAAACACCATGAAATTAGAACACATCAAAACAAACTGAAAAAATTTAAGGTACGAAACGTTATTAGGTCTTAAGATTGTTCATGCATTCGAAAATAGATGCGTTGAAAGAGCACACTTGAAAGGGATCACTGTGTCCTTCTGCCTGATTTTAATGCGCAATTCATTCCACGTTTCTACGCCCTGGTACGCAAAAGAACGTTATCCATATGACTTCGTTTTCATAGTGAGGATATTTGGTATACGATTGTCAGAAGCGGAGTGTAAGCATCTTGATGATGTGTTCACATGGGTGAGGCCAAAATAGGTATTTGGACTGGAGTCAGTCAGTAAAACGTAGCACATAGAACACATTTTGTATTTAATTCTGGGTCGAATGGATAGCCAGTGTAGTGTACAGAGCAGCGGTGATGTGTTTTCATATCGTGGCATTGAGGATGATCCGAGCAGCTGTGTTTGAACATTTTGAAGTTTCTGGAGTAGATTCTGAGACGAACAAGATATAACTGAGATACAATAGTCCAGTCTTGAAAGTAATAATGAACACACAAGAGCTTTAGTGGCATCAACTGAAAGATATTTGTGAATGGAGGTGATGCGTGTCAGCTCAAAATATGCAGCCTAATATATGTTCATGACATGTTGGTGCAATGTGAGAGCACTTTCTAGAATAACACCTAGATTTCGTACTGACTGTGTGAATTTAATATTGGTGTTATTGATATTTATTATTTGAGGCAACGGATGTGAATGACAAAGTCTTTGCGTTGTAATCAGAATGGCCTCAGTTTTATCGACATTCATGTGCATCTTGTTACATGTCATCGATGATTTCACATCTCTATTCCTTGGATGGTAACATAACCTCAGTTGGGTGGGTAGATTTGTATATTTTGGTGTCATCGGTGTCTAATTGATGAGACACTGTATGATGAACTATAACACTTGAGAGCGGATGAATGTATATAATCAAGTAGATAGGTCCTCAATCAGACCCCTGTGGAACACCACAACACAGGTCAACTGGGCTGGAGTGCATTCCATTTGTATACGCAATGTGTGTCCTATTGACTAAGTAGGACTTGAACCACAGTAAGGCTTTATTTTAAATGCTAAATGCATTCTGAAGACAATGAAATAATATGTCATGTTATATTGTGTCAAATGCTGCAGACAAATCGAGGAGGGTGTGCACTGTAATCTTTCCGCCATGCGGAGCAGAGAGAATGTCCTTAGTTACTTTCAAAAGAGTAGTTTCAGTACTGTGGCAAGGTCGATTTGCAAACTCTATGTTCCAAAAATACTGAATTCAGATGAGATACAAGTTGGGTTAGAACAACTTTTTCTAAGACCCCCCCCCCCTCCCCCACCCGCCATGTTTTTTATGCAGATATTAGAAAACTGTTAGTTGAATGGTGAATCAGAGGTGAACATAACATGACACCGTTTCGGTACCTATCGTTGGTTTATTAAGGCGGATTCGCTAATATCAATGGACTAGTGTAGGTGTTTGCAGATTTATTATCTCCTCCTGACATCTCCTATTGAGGCGTGAATTTAGGCTTATTACTACGGTTGGAAAGATTACTCTCCAATAGGAGCATGCCAATAAGATATTTGTTAGATAAGGTATTATTGGTGTTTCGTGATATTTAGTTTAAATATGTCGATCTGTAGAAATGTATACTCCAACTATTCTCCAAAATCAGAATCATATCATTGAATAGTATTCGTACTATTATAAAATACTTGTAATATTGGATAATAATTGTAAGCTTGAGCAATAATCTTAGTATTAGACAATAATCGTTGTAATGGAAAGTTGTTCCATTAACAAAACATATTCCTTCAAAACATGAGTGTCGCAGAATAGAAACTGAGTGGATTGGATTAAATAAATAACTCAAACACAATGTGTGAAAGAAAGAAAATTTATGAACTGAATTAGTAAAGAAACATATATGATGTATAAATACAATGATTCTCACACGCTCTCAACATACATGTGATCCAATCACTCTATACAAACATTCACATTGAAAAATAAAGCCAAACAAATATTACATCTATCTGATTTACAGATTCAAGAAACCTCAGTTTCAAATAATAGTATGCACTGGAAGATATTCGCATAATTTCACGTATAGACTATATACGTTTCAAATGTTCTGCACAGTCAGTATGATTCACAGATTTCCTGGAATTCAACTAAGATTCAAAAGAATCTCATGTAAATACAAATGCACCAGTTGAAACAACATTTGGACAACACATATGCTTCGTGGCCCTTGTACAGTAGCACGATTCATACACTGAGAAACCGCACAGTTTCACCACGTCCCTTCGGATGGTCCTAACTTGTATCGGCCGCTTACACCCTTCATGGATCCATCATATGTACATACGTATAGACAAGTACAGACAGCATACAGATCCTTTAAATTAGCTACGTCTACAGTCGTGGCTCCATCACATGTACATAAAGACGTACATACATATAGACAGCTGAAGATAACTCTACACGTCAGCTAAACTCGTCAGCAGCTAAATCCGTCTGATAAACTCGTCAGCTACACTCGTCAGCTAAACTCATCAGACTCGTCAAGCTCGTCACACCCATTACACTCGTTAGACTAATAGCTACAATAAAACAAAATTGGTAATAATAATGAGTTCTGGAAAATGCTAATAAATTAAACCCTTCATAGCAACTTTAAATTCACAGTACACAACATTTCAAATCTGCTTTGTAATAAATGAATCGTTATTCGATATGACAAGACAAACTTCGCATATCAAATGAAATATAAATATAACACTCACCTCTATGTATACTGAATAAAATTGAAATACGTGCACTCCTCGTCAAGATCCAGAACGACCAGTGTATCCATTATAAATTAATCGTGCTTAAATTCGTAGGACGGTGTGGGTAATATTCAGGGTAAAATACTCGCGCATCTCGTGATTATAAGGTCTCTCGTCGCAAGTAATTTCCTGCGAGACATATGTTGGTTCCGTCGCTTGTCTGAAAAAGAAAAAAAATCTGTTCTCCTTAGTTACCGTTGCACGCATTCACAACGAAAAATAGTCAAATCTTTATTAAGCATAACCAAGTTATTTCTGTTTTGCCTATTTATGTGACAATGATCTTTATTAATAGTTATAATTAAATATTGAAGCAAAATATATAATTTTTAACTCTTTTATAGAATTTTATATAATTGAATAATTAAGCATATAACGTTTGTCTGATATATATATATATATATATATATATATATATATATATATATATATATATATATATATATATATATATATATATATATATCTTATTCTGCATTGGTATAACAAACTGTTTTCTGAATCAGGTAAAAGAATCTTAAACTGATTCATACTAATCCGTTATTCACTAGGGCCCAATACAAACACCGATTCAACCTACTCCAGTATAGTTTATTGTACTTTATGATACTATCTACAATCAAAGCAAGTGTATCAACTGACAAATTAATTTACACATTATCCATGCGTAAAAAAATATCCCTGTAAAATTATTTTGCAGTATATGTTTTGTTCTTTAGAACGTCTACACCAAACAAGTGAAAATGAGTGATATTCACATTCTTTAGGAAAGTATAATAACAACATCCGCTTCAATAATTTATTATACAGGGGTAAAGTAGATCATTTGTTTAGTGAGAATTGAAATATTATATATTTGTAGTCTGTATTCCATTCATAGTTGGGCTTTCTTTTACTATGTGTATAATTCGCAAGCCATTTAGAAAAATCATTAGGTACAAATCCCACTTTGTAAATATTTAAATATCTAAACAAAGTTAATATAATATAATATAATATATACGAATATGTACAAATAAATAAAAAATAATCAGACTTTGCCTGCCCTTGTCTGCCTTTGTATGACATTGCGGAGCACAGTAGGACCGTTTGAAAACAATGAACTTTATGGAGTACGGGAGATAACTCCGTAATTATATTATATTTAGTATATACCAGATTTGTTCCAAGATCAAAGTGTAGAGGATTAAATTACCTCTCTGGTACAACTCGTTCACTCTCCAACCGACAAACATTTGTCATAAAATCATCTCAACTTCAAAGGCAGATAAAATAGAATACACGTTGCTTAATTGATTTACTGATTGATTCATTTCTAATGGCGCACTTTTAGGTTGTTTATCGCCATACATTCCGTTGTGTTTATACACGTTTAAAATACTAAAAGGTTTAAAATCAACCAGCGAAATAAAAAACCAAATAGTTCAACAAAAATGGTGAGATGTTAGTAACAGTAACATATGAAGCTTCCCAATCAACGGGAGAAGTAAATGTTGTATGTTGATGGGTGCAGTTGAAAAGATGTTGAAAATAAGGGGCGGTATTTACATTAGATAAAAGTGATCTAGGTGATGACATACAAGTTATAGTTTAAAAAAAAGATTTGTTTCCATCAGCAACTCCAACATACATGTGATATGTATAGTATCAAACAGTTTCTTCATGTCATGTACATTATAATACGTATCACGCGTAGGTTGCAGGTCGGAACACTCGGTCATAAAGTGCTTAACAGTGAATGGGTTCATTGCATGTAACGCACTCAGGCGAATCTTCACCTTCTAGTATGTGGGAATGGGTTATGTATGTATAACCAATTCTGATTCTTGCAATGACTATATCCTCCCTACGGATGGTTCTGTAGGAAGGATTTCAGTCTCCTATTGTAGGTTTCATGGCGTGAAGTTTGTTATTCACTGATTCAGCCCATGATGCCTGCCAATTCTGGGGTACGTACTTTTTTATAAGAGGTTTAACATCAGTAAACGGTACTTTAGAATCAGATGATTCTTGGGATAGAGCCATTTTAGCAGCGCTATCTGCTTCTTCATAACCTTTAATTACCAATATAGCAAGGTTACCAACAGTATACTATATTGTATGAGCTATTATGCTCGGTATTTAAATTTCAGAGTTAGGTATATTGCTCTGATTTCCGCTGAAAATGGACGCATCATTTGGCAAGCAAACTTTTCTTATCCGTTTGCCACTAACGAAGGCTGCGTCAGCCTTTTTCTCATCCTTTGAAACATCAGTATAAATTCTAGTGTAGTCTAAATTCGGTGAGGAGTTCACGATAAGAGTTCTGAAAGATGGAAAGGTTTGTCTCAGATTTGTTTCCATCGTGTAACGTAAAAATCACTTTGGGTCTTTTAAGGAGCCAATGTAGTTTTTCCGAGACAACCGTTTTATGAATTGTAGAGAGATTACTTTTAATACTGTCAGGGCTGGATGATATTCTGATGTCAAATGAATGTATGGCATTTGGTTTGTTTTTGTATAAAGTTTTGTATTTGGGTTGAAAAACAGCCAAAAAAGTAGGGTTCAGAGGGTTTGATCTTAATTTGAGAGCGTAATGTGCAGAAAGCATTTCTCTGCGATGTAATAAAGGTGGTTCATTCGCTTTCGCGAGACGGTTTTCACATGTGGATGTATTAAATGCTTCTATAGCGCGTCTTAATCACTGATGATGAATTGATTCAAGCATTTTGAAATATGACTTCCTA
This sequence comes from Unio delphinus, assembly GCA_029339505.1. Taxonomy (NCBI): domain Eukaryota; kingdom Metazoa; phylum Mollusca; class Bivalvia; order Unionida; family Unionidae; genus Unio; species Unio delphinus. Next base: position 16,978,491 of record JAQISU010000087.1, read on the forward strand.
GCTGAACCATAAACAACGCATATATAGTCTAGTTTGAAGCGGATAAATGTCGTATACAAATCGATGATGACTTATTTATCAGCACCCCAGCCAGTGTGCGCAACTAATTGAGTAGATCTAAAGCTTTCAAGCAATTAGCTTTATAATTTTTGATGTGTGGAATAAAAAACAGTTTTCTGTCGAAGATAATATCCCAAAAGTTTGTTTCCTCAACAAATGGAAAATGTGTTCCATGCAGCGTGATTTGGGGTCATCATGATGTCTTCGCATCTAACAGAAATGCACGCATACTGTTTTCAATTTTGAAAATTTTAAACCGTTAGTACTGGCTCCATTGAGGATCTTGCTGACATTTTGTTGCAGTTGTCTTTCAATTGTATGCATGTACTTTGATCGATAACAAATTAGAAACTCATCGACATATAATGAGCAATCCACACCGGGAGTTAAACACTTGGTGATGCCATTGATTTTGATATTAAATAGCGTCGCAGATAAAATACTGCTGGGGCACGCCCAGCTCATGCTCATGCATATCTGAGAGGGTGGAGCCCACTCGTACTTTGAATTCTCTGTCGGAGAGAAAATTTGAGATGAAGGAGGGCAGAAGGCTTTTTAGACCTAGATCGTGCAGGTTATTTAGTATCCAATACTTTCATGTCGTGTCATAGGCCTTTTCTAAATGAACGAAAACTACTACTAAATATTCCTTCTTGATAAATGCATCGCGAATAAATGTTTCCAGTATAACCAGATGACCGCTGGTACTACGACCAAAAAGGAAGCCACTTTGAAAAGGAGATATCAAGTTGTTACTTTCCAAGTACCATACAAGCCGGTAACTAATCATTCGCTCCGTTGTTTGCACACACAGCTTGTCAGTGCAATGAGACGATAGCTGTTAGGATCTTCGACATCTTTTTCTGGTTTGGGAATCGGTATTACTGCTGCTTCGTTCAAAATCTGACGTACATTACCAGCAATCCATAAATCATTAAAGATTTTCAGAAGAGATGTTAGTGATCATTCTGGGAGGTGTTTCAAGAACTGGTAATATATTTCATCAGGCCCAGAGGATGTATAATCGGTCTTGTCTAAAGACTCCCTGAGCTCCAATAGTGCAAACAGCTGGTTATAGCTTTCAGAGTTGTTGAATTTTAAACTTGACCTTTTTGTTTTTAATCTTCAGAAGGCGTTTGAATAATTAGATGAGAAGATGTGTGCAAGAATATTTGATATGTCACGTTTTGAACTGAAATTGTGATTGTTTGTTTTCATGTGTTGGATAGAATTGTTTTTCCTCTTTCCATTTATCTTTCGAATAATGTCGCAAACTTTTTAAATTGAGGAACGAGAGTTTAAAGAAGAATTACATTTTTTCCATGATGTAAATTTTCGGACGTTGGACGATTGTTAAATTTCTTTAATGCTTCTCGGAGTTGTCTAATGGCTTCTTTGCATTCCTTGGTTACCCAAAGTTTTTTTAGTTTTTTTTACTGTCCGTTGAGGACTGTTAAATGGATTCTTCTGCAATCGCGATAAAAATTGAAGTAAAACGCTGTATGCGATTAACAGCGTTGAATATTGTATTACTTTTTTGTCTAATTTTACACAGTGTTGGCCTTCGTTATATTCCATTGTGGAATTACGTCATCAGTTTTAGAGTTGATTGGAAAGTGATCACTGCTGTGAAGGTCATCAGCGACCTTCCTTCCACTCATAGTCCAAACGCAGCCAAGGAGAGCAAATTGTCAAATCTATGCACGTGTTTGTACCCGTTCCTGGGTGTAAGTATGTCGGTCCGTTAGTGTTATATAGACACGGATCGTGTCTAGACATGTAATATTCTACTTTGTGACCTCTGTTGTTTATGTGATTTGATCCCCATAGAATGTTATGGGCATTAAAATCCCCGAGTAAAACGAAGGGCGCGGGAAGTTGTTGAACAAGATTGTCTACTTCGTTTGCTACTAGGTTGGTGTTTTGAGAAATGTATATATAGCAATTGGTAATCAATCGATGTAGAGTGACGCTTACAGTAATGGCTTGCAAATTCGTATTTAAAGGGATGACTCTGTGAGAGGCTCTATTGTTCACAACAACAGAGATTCCTACTGAGGCCCTGTCAGCGTTTTGAAAGTACGTGTTAAACTGGGAAAGGTTTTTAAATGTTATTTTATCTGTCTCTTTCAGGAATGTTCCCTGTAAACATAGTACTGCAGTATCGTGTTCAGTTGAAAGCAGACGATTATCATAATAGTTAGATTTAGGTCCTCCCCACTTCCGTTGTCTGATGGTGTTCTACATTATAATGTTACGCTTGACATTCTGGATCTAGGTTAGGTCATTGTAATTAGCTTTAATTCCTCGACATTTCCATTGTATGATGGTGTTCTTCCCTATAAAGGTAAGCTGAAGATTGTGGAGCTAGGTTACCATTCGCGGAGGAAATTTGTGTTGTTATTTGTCTTGAGGAAGTACGAGAATGTATTTGTATTTAGTAAATTTGGAGCAACCTTGCGTGTATGGGGCAGTTTCTTCTGCATCCATGTTCTCAATGTCTCCAAACCTGTTGCGAAGTTTAATGTGATCATTGGACCCATTTTGCTGCTTATTTGTTTGTCATTTATGTTAATGTCTTGGTGATTTCGGTGGCGGGGTATTATTGAGTGCAGTTTGTGTAGATGCTGTGTTTTTCTATGTTTGGTAATGGGGGATATTAACACTTGTTGAATCGGGTTGATCCGTCTGTGTTTGTGCGTCTTTCGTGGTTTTGGGATTGTATTTACTACAGTAAAGAAGGATGGGCCAGGAAGAGATTTATTTGCCTGGACAAGTTTTTTGGCATCGGGACAGGGGATTTTTTAGGTAAACTTTACCCTCTGAATCTCCTTCTACTGTTTTACAATCCTTGGAATTGGCGGGATGTTCCTTGCCACAGTTGACACAATGCGGAGTTGCTCTACAATCAGATTCCTGATGAGAGTGGTCTCCACATCGGCCATATATTTTGACTTTGGAACATCGGTCTTCGTGAGGGATGTAGTTTTGACACTTATAACATCGAAGGGGGTTGGTATGTATATCATGACCTTTACTTACAAAAACCCAACCTTGACCACTTTGGGCACTGTTGGTATGTTAAAGGTGACTATAAATGTGTTGGTGTCCTGCAGATTGTTATTACGATTATCCCGGGAAATTGCCTTCAAGGGTCGGTAAAATTACCTCCCGATTGACCAGTTATGCCACCACCTTCTAGAAAGTCTTCTTAAACATGAGAAAGGAAAAGCTAAAGGGATAGAATGTAGGGGCAACAGTGGTATTAAGAGATATACAAGAAAGATAGGGAAGTTGAGCAAGTAAATAAAGACTTCCTAGGGCTCCGCGTGACCAGACGGTTTGTCGAGACCGGGCCCATCCAGACCAATTCTCTAGGAGACGTAGAGGACAAAGCAATGTATTGCATCGGAAAAGCCTCCACTCAACTACGAGGATCCTTTCTTACCCCGACACGGGTCGCAACCCAAAGCAACCAATTTAACTCTACTTAGTCGCTTCTTACGACACGTAGTGAGGCACGTCGGACCAATTATACAACCCCTAACCCGCAGGGGGATACACGTGGCTTGAGAAAGAGGTATAATTAGGTGACCCTGTGTGTCAGACTAAATTAACAGGTTTTGTTCTATTTTGTAATATATTTGACCTTACCTGAAACAATACGAGTCTGATTCAGCAATGTATATCAGCAGGTCTATCGTTGTGTTCAAGGTATTAAAGGGAAATAACTGAGAGACGCGATCGACGTTAGGTCAGATTTCGTTATCAATAATTGATTTTCATGTATGTAAAGTGTGACGGTTCCTTTTTAATTGTCCTATCCTACAAACTAAACGTTTTAGTTTCTGCAGGTACAGCTCATGAAGGCACACATAATCTTTCTTTGTTTTAGCATATAATCATAAATCAAAATGTACAATAATTGCAGAATATTTGCAATTTACACCTATTATATTTTTATCACTGAAGTTTATGAGACTAAATGTTATGAACTAGAGGACAGGCGGGTTTCGAAAGCTCGTATCTATTTTGTATATACTACTCAGACGTAGGCGCATAAATCAAGTAGATTCTTTTGTGCATATACAACTCACAGTCACTCTGGCACAAAATGGAATTCGATTCAGTGTTTGTATATAATATTCTCATTCTTGCCTTACCAAATATCAAGTCAGCTTATTTCTTTCTTTCAGGGACCCATATAGCAAAGACAACAAGTAATATTGTGGAATTACGTGGACCGCTCTGGGTTGTTTTGAGAGTATGTTTTCAATCAAATCTCTGCATGTATGCGCTTATATGAATAAAAAGAGATACAGAAACACGCACACACTAATGATCACGATCTGGAAACAGTATAGGTCACAAACTCAAAAGCTCCCTGATTGGAAAATAAAAAGCCTGCTCCTACCTATTCACACCCCGTTTCTTTGCGTCCTTGGTGAACAAAGGGTGAATGATGGTTTTGGGTACTAGCAAAACCATCTGGATTAACGCCTTCCGCAATATAACTGAGGCATGTAACGTCAATAATCATAGCTGTATCTCGTACAATACCAGGCTTGATATACCAAATAAACTGCTCGTAGTTGGCCAATCCAAATCCGCATTGGTGTTGATCCATTCGCCTTAAAAGGTGTTTTCAGAATTAAGGGATTCAGTCAGCCTGCAGTCGGAATGACATGTTTTACAGGCATAATAAAGCAAACAAAACGAGGTCACAAGAACAAAGTCAGCGCAGGTTGTGTAAACACTGGTTCGAAAGATATGATACAATGCAAACCCTCTCCGTGTCCGCAGCTGTTGGAATATCTACATCATGATAAAACCGCATAAAACAAATGCAAAAATGTAGATTTTTTCTCATCAAGGGCAAATATAAAGTGCAGCGAAAACGAAACAGCTTAAAGTATGTTGTAACTTTGTGTATAGAAGTAAAATAAGTAAGGCTTGTGGATAATTTGTGTGACGTCTTCTAATTTTCCAACAAAATGGAACGCAGCCTCGCATTCAAGTCAAAAATACAGTCAATGCGCTTGCAGTAGTGCTCCTTTTTAGCACGGACATTTCCTATGCATTGGCAGACGGCTTCTTTTGGTGTTAGAGTCGACAGAAAGGAGTTAAAGCCGACAAATAAAGGGGAGTCAGCTTTTAACTTCTTCAGATGTTCTTAATAGACGCGTTAGGATTCGATATATTTAACAATGCGAAAGTTACGCCTTTGTTGCGTTCTTAAGGTTAGCCGACTAAGGTCAGCCAGTTGTTTTGAATAAGACTGTGGCCTAGACTGCTTCACGGTAATAGAAGTTCATGAGATCCGTGATTTAAGGAAGTTTTGGCATTTTGCACCTATATTTTAGGATCAATAGGCTTTGTGTTGTTATGATTTAACTATTAGCAAAATCCATACGAAGATATCTTGAGAAAAATGTTAAGTGTACCGCTCATATACGTTGCGGAAAACTGCACTGCAGGACAATCCAAAAGGACCCACTTCCCTGAAAGATGTATTTTGCTGTAGTTCTGACGAGTATTCACCCGTATTCCAAGAAAAAGTGCTAGCATGTGGGATAAAAGGTAAGCAAAATACCATCAGCTGCTAAATTATGGCAGTAAAGTAGAAGAAACCATGGTATCTCCTGCAGTTTTTCATGAGCCATCTTTTCCCATTATTATAATTGGGTTGCGTGTGTATTAGCATCATCCTTCTTATTTGTGTCTCGTATATGTGTTTCTTTTTTCATCAACATAGCAAAGTTCTTACCAGCAGCAAGTCAGCTTGGATGTTTAACATAGGCGTCTTGTGTCAATTCCTGAGATTACATCAAGTTGCTGATGGTTATATTCGCCGATGCATATATTGTTGCTTGTGACAGAGTATATATCTTTAGTTTTGCTCGTCATTTATCGTCGCTTATTTTCAAATTTTTCATGCTTATATATAGTCATGTCAACTGTAATATGTGTTCGTACTTCAACCTTTTTCGCCACGTCTTCAAACATTTAAAGCAGTGGCGTAGCGACGGGTTCGGCGGGGCAGTTGCCCCGGGAGCCGGTGGCTAGGGGGCGCCAAATAGGCACCCAAATCAGCCCAAAGTATCAACAATGGGTTTGTTAGATTATATATTGAACCCATTAGTGAAACTTAAAAAGTACGCTTATTTTAAGTAACACAATACAAACAATGTTTTTGGAAACAAGGTACATAACTGCGCAACAGGGGCAGCCGGGGGCGCAAATTTGGGTGTTTTGCCCTGGGCGCCAACTATCCTCGCTATGACACTGATTGAAAGTGTCGCATTCATGTTTAAGGTAAACATTTACTTATTGTTGATATTTTATATATCGTTGATCTTATTCGCTATCATCATTTTACGGCGGAACTATCTTATGTACAAAATAGTCGTGCTTCCCATATAATTCACTGCATCCTCAAGAATCCGACTTATGCTAACTTTGGTGTTCGTGACGAAAATTTGCCCAATGTATGTTGAGCCATCCTTCTGCTGAAGACAGAACAGAAGGGCTACAGAATATAGTCAAGGGACCGATTGCCAAGTATATACCACGTTGTGCATTAACGTTTTATTGTTAAAAACACTCAAAGTTTGATGTCAAATACATTTCCGCCTGACGCTGTGCAATTTAATGATCAGATTCATTCCATTCGATTGTTGCTAGTTCAGCATATTAATCGCAGCATGTGTATCATTACACTGTACTTTGTGTTATTAGGCAATGAGAGCAGCACAACTCTCTTTTATCTTCCTTATTGAAGGGACTATCAGAGATATAATTGCTATCTTTTTTGGGCAACTGAATTAATTACTGGTGTGGCGGTTATTTTGACTTTATGGCTATGAGTATGAAATACAAAACGAGACCAAATAAAGACACGTCATTTACTGTTCAAATTTCAACAATTACAAACGTTAACTCTGGACATATTTTTCGCTACACTATGCATTGGATATCAATCCAAATGTGTACAGTGTACATGCCGTGTCGTGGTAAATGATTCGTTTATTTAATAAACACTGCTGGTGTTATGGTTGCACTTTTTTGAAAGAATGTTTTAATCATTGCAGGCAAAAATCATTTTCTATTGACAAGAAATTCTCTCCAAAACGAATACGCCATTAAATCATGTCATGGCAAAGAAAAATAGTGAAACATAATTCCCAAACATAAAAAGATGTGACGAAAACGTGGATATTATTATGGTCGTTGTGTTAGCTTAGAAAGCGTTGATATGCTTACCAATAAACTATATATATATATATTATTTTCCTTGTGTGCGCATTAATTGTTTTTTTTCCAGCCGGAGTTTTCTCTTAGTGGGTGATATAAATTTTGGATCATAACAAAGGCATTGCTACCGAGGGGAAAATATTTTTATATGAAAATACGGAAGAGAAAAGATCATGTCAACTGAATAATGGTTGACATAATTGAATTTGGGATGATAAATACACTCGATAACACTGAATGTGAAAAGATGATATAACGAACTTATGGTGGAAGCGGTTACGAAACGTTATAAAAAGGAAACTGTTACGGATTTGGTGAAACGGTTGCTAATGTTATAAAATGGAAAATGTTACGGATCTCGTCGATTTACCATTATATTGCTGTATTTGTATTTGTTTTTCAAATTGTATTTCGAGTACATTACGTTGTTTACATTCCACTTTGCGTTGTCATCACTGGACTAGTGGTACAGCAAACTGGATAAGGGAAGTTTGGTTTCTTTCCTGGTTTGTTGATGAATATTGGGTAGATCGTTTGTTTCTTATCAGCATCTTCTGTCGATAGATTTTGACTTGACAGTACCAACGGGTAATATAATAATAATAATAATAATAATAATAATAATAATAATAATAATAATATAAATGTTTAATCTTCGATTAATGTGCAGTAACAGGTTCCAGGTTCCTTTTAAATAAATCGCAAGCTCAGTTATATATTCAATAGCTACAATGTTTAATATTATTGTGAATAATTTATGTAAAATAAAAAAACAAGCGCAAGCCGCGAGCATTGTTCATGTCATAAAACACCAGAAACTAGGGAACATTGTATTTATCATACATCACTGCATCACTAAGGCCACCATTCTGATAGTATTCGACCCTTTGAACGATGAATCGCTTCAGTCTATGGAAGTATTGCTTTTTATGGAATGGTTTATGCCTCAGCTTAACTATATCTGTTAAAGTCAGTGCTGAATATATTTCCTGGCAACTGGCAATTCCGGCACAGTCAACACTGTGAAGAATTTGGTAGAATTTTTGATGAAAAGAATTTCATTAAAAGATAAAGTAGGCTGTTTAAATACTAACGTTATTATTTCATGATATTGCAGAAAGAAAACATACTAAGTTTACTATATAGTTTTCGGTTTTTGACTTCACATGTGAAACAAAATATCTCAATTGAAGTTTATTGTGGTTCGATACATAAATGACTACAATATATGTACTAGTAATTATATTATACGACTTGTGTTTTCTCTCTTTCATAAATCTGATTATGTGCAGGCATTGCATATCTTATTGGCATTTTAAAATATTATTATTATTATTATTATTATTATTATTATTATTATTATTATTAACATCATAATCATTATTATTATTGTCACAGAATTGGGTAAAATAAACAAATGTGTTATGCCTTGAAAATATTTGATTTTTTTACGTTGTGCAAGCGCACAACGTTATCTAGGTGAACAAGTGTTTGTCCAGGTAAGCGACGGAACCAACATGTATCTCGCCGGAAATTACTTGAGACGAGGGACATTATAATCATGATATGCACGTGTATTTTACTCTGAATATTACTCACTGTCCAATGGATTTAAGCAAACTCAACTTATAACCGTCACACTAGTCGCTTTTGATCTTGTCGAGGAGTGTACGTTTTCCATTGTGTTATTAGGTTATAGGGCTGACGAGTTTAGCTGACGAGTAGAGCTGACGAGTAGAGCTATCTTGAGCTATCAATATGTATGTACTTATTTATGTACATGTGGTGGAGCCACGACTGTAGACGTAGCTAATTTATAGGTATAACGGTACCATTTGCGCAAGTCCAGGTGGGTGGAGCTTAAGGTGTAGGGAACCTTGCATTCAGAAATAAACAAAAATAATTGCTATGATTGGAGGATTATGTAAAAGTTATACTTTCTGTTAGGCTTAAAAAAAAACGTTTAGCCTCTTGGCAACATGTGAATGTATGCTAATTCCTATATAGATCATATTTTGTATTTTTTATGAATTTTTGAAAATGTGATACACATGACTGAAAATAAGTATTTTGTGACCAGTTCCAGCAGAGTTATCTCTCTTATAGGCAATGGAGTACATGATTCTGTCATCGTCAAATTGATAATATAACAGTGTTCTCTATACCAGTATGACATGCATGTTGAAATAGGATATAACATATATTTATTTCACCAAACATTAGCATTGAGGTCAATGGAAAAACAATTGGTACCGTGATAACTACAAGGGTGCTGTATGATGTGTGTACGTGTGGATACGCATGACTGTACATGTAGTGGATCATTGAAAGGATCATTATATTTATACATCATATATTTTTTTTACTAATTAGGTTCGTACATTTCCATCTTTTACACATTGTGTTTGAGTTATTCATTTAGTCCAAAACCCACTCGTTTTCTATTCTGCGACAATTATTATCCTTTTGCAGTTATAATTGTTCTCAATGCATTTCCCTAATGATGCCATTCCTTTCTCTACGCATTTGATTATCTTGAAGATATCTTCAGAAATCTAAGATGTAGGGTTTTGACATTCATGAAATGCCCTGAATGGAACACTGTTCACTCATTGGTTTGAAGCAAGTGACCTCCTGCATTCATTTATAACTTATTTTTAGTTGGCCAATGCGAAGGCAGTATTCCATTCAGCTCGTTGTTCTTGCATATTAAGCTAGCGCGATTATGGCGTTGTCGAGCAATGGCGTAATAAAATGTGTTGGCTTTCCTGACAGATATCATAGCAATCCAAAATTCGGATATGTATACAAAGTCGAATGTCAGAACTAAACATCGATACCAAATGTGTTACCCTACGCGAAACTAAGCCTGAAATGACAGCGTTTATTCTAAAATATGTAGCGCAACAAAAAAAACAGAAGTGTCTTCCCTTGTTATTATATGGTACATGTATGAGAGGTAATCGTAGGCAGCGATACCAGTCCCTGTGTGTGTTTGTGTGTGAGTGTGTGTGTCTGTGTGTGTCGGTCCCTGTGTGTATTTGTTTTCTTGTGTGTAGATGTATGTAATAATTATACACTTAAAAGTGTTTTGTATCATATGGTTTTATTCAAGACGACTTTCATCGTAACAATCTTCCAGCTACAGCCCTAGTGTTGCTGATAAACACTTTATTTCATTTTTACATGTATGAATAATATATTCAGGCATATGTCATCTATTTAGTGATAAATGGGATCAAATCCATGACAGACTAAGACAGGAAGATGCTTAATAACACACCACATCTCATATCCCGGCGTAGGTGAACAGTTCCCTTGCGCCATAATATTGTCATCGTAATAATTGATTAATCGCTATATCACGGACGATCATTTAAATAGCGTAAATTTTAAGTGGAAACAGACAGAAAGGTATTCACCATGATACATCATCGTTGGATTGTTGTTCTTGGTACCTACGTGACAGACCTGATTGCGTCGGGCCTACTTTATGCTTTCCCTGTCTTGTTCTCAGCTTTATTAGAAATGTTTAGGAACAGTCGTGCTAAAACCGCCACTGTAGGATCAGTTCTTTTCGGAGTCATGGGTTGTGCCGGTAGGTGATATTGAGTTAGGAGATAAAGATGAATCCGTTGTCACTGAGAAGTGGGCTGAAGACGGAAGGTACGATATATATATATATATATATATATATATATATATATATATATATATATATATATATATATATATATATATATATATATATATATATATATATCACCCTACGTCCCCACCCTGCCTGTCAGTTATTTTATATATCTGTATGTGTGCGATTGTAAGAAATGAAGGCATAAACTAGTGGCAGAAGGTAGGCAGTGTAGACACAATAATGCTTACTAGGGCTAGTGTATGGGTAGAAGAGTCAATATGATAATAATAATATAGAAGAGTCAATATAATAATAATAATACCTAGAACTGGCATCACCTCTTATTATGGAAGACTTTTGAATAGATCCAAAAGAGGGAATGCTATAATTCTAGTTGATTTCATTTGGAATTGCGTTTAATCCTTATGCTAGAGTAATTTCGTTTTATTACTTAGACTAGTGTTTTACTCTCTAAAGGTACCTTTGATTCAATTCCTCTTTAAGGTGTCATCGCCGGACTACTTGTACAACGTATTGGACCACGAAAAACTGGATTCTTAGCTGGTTTGTTGAATGGTATTGGCTGGATGGCTTGTTTCTTCTCAACATCTATTCTTTATCTAGTTTTACTACTGGCCGTACCAATGGGTAAGATAATAATAATAATAATAATAATAATAATAATAATAATAATAATAATAATTAATAATAATAATAAGAGCAAAGACATCTTATTAGTTTTGATTCTGCTGCTATGCTGGTATTAATGACAACAGTAAATTCAACAATGATTAGAATGATAACGATTTGTAAAAAAAAATTATTTGTGTATTTCGGAGTCTATACCTCTTTTACAATTTAATTTCTTGACGAAATTATCAAAATCGATATTTTATAACAGTTTCAAATATTATGAAGGAAAAATCATAAAAAACTCACTAGCATCAAGCACATTTGTTCATTATCTTTGACGTAGGTTCATACAGCACATGATTGATATATCGTTTGTATCGCATATTATCAACGCTTCCATGCTAACCATAAGTGACTCTGAATGTTATGACTGGTTATAGTCTAGGGAATGCTATTCTGCCAAGAGATGGTTTTAGTCTAGGGAATGCTATTCTGCCAAGAGAATGCCATTGACAACGTCATATTGGTGTCTGCCTTAAGGCGGATATTGATAATATCAGACTGGTTTGTCTAGAGAATACTATTAACAGTTTCGGGTTGTTTTTAGCTAGGCGATTGTCATGAACAATGCCATTGGTTTCGACCTAGAGACTGGTATTGACAGTGGCCGATTGGTTGTAGTCAAGATAATGGTATTGACTGCTACAATATAATGCAGTGTCATGTTTATTTCAGCCAAAAGAATGGCACTCAAATTGTATTGTTATGCTAATAAAATGTTAATGAATGTATATGTTATAGGCTAGAGGTTTGGTTTCAACCAATCGAGTACGATTGTTTTCAACCACGAAAATGTACTGGCAGAGTAGTATTGGTTTCAGCCCGTATAATAGTATTGACGATGTCGTATTTGTTGAATACAGTTGAATGGTACTGGCATTATCGGATTTAATTTCTTTCAGAAAATAGAATGCTACTGACCGTCATATTGCTTCCTGCCTACGAATTGTAATAAAAATGTCAGATACGTTTCAGCCAGCAAAACAGTATTGACAGTGTGAGCTTGTTTTCAGCAATGGAAATGTAATTGATGAAGTGAGATTGTTCTCAAGTAATATAATTATATTGACACGTTCAGATTAGTATATGCTAATATCGACATTTTTATAGCCAATACGTTGGTAGTGACAGTAATATATTGGTTTCAGTCCATTTAATGCTACTGACGGTGTCGTTGTATAATATTTTCAGCTAATTAATTCGTACTGACAGTCATAGTGGCTTTAGCATTAATAATGACGAATTGTGTCTCTTTGCTTCCAGACAACACATTGGTTTTGCCAATGTTACATCATACTGTTTTCCGACAAAAGAGAATGGTACTAACTTTAGCAGATTAGTTGAAGGCAATATAATTATATTGAGAGTGTCGGGCCAGTTTCAATTTAGGACTGGTGCTGATAGTTCAGGCTGATTTCAGCCAATGGACTAGTATATACAGCGTATCGTTGGTTTCAGCGAAGAGAATTGCATAGACTGTGTCAGACTAATTTCAGCCAAGAATATGATAGAGACTGGTTTCAATCACGATAATAGTATAGACAATATATATTGGTTTCAGTGACGAGAATGGCATGGAAGTGCTAGATTGGTTTCATGGAAGAGAATGGTATTGACAATTTCCGATTAGTTTCAATCAGCAAGAGCGGTTGATTTCAGCATAGAGAATGGGGTTGACTTTGTGGGCTTAGGCAATATTTACCTTCACTAATGTAATCTTTTTAAATTTAAACACCAATATAGAAGGAAGTATAGCTAATTCTAACATTTTTTCAGCCTTTAATACTAGCTCTTACTACAATGTAGTAAAAATCAAAACAATTTAATAGGATCATTCATTCGCATTTGCATCAGGTCTAGATTTTTGGTATACACCACAAGATGCATTTACTCATTTTTGGTAATTTACTTGTGTGACTACGTTGTAAATGTCACTAAAGCATATTTTAAACAATTAAAAATTAGGCAACACCCATTTGTAAAGAAAAACATAATTTTCTCCGTGTGGTTACCGGGACCTCCCCATCAGTCAGATACTTGAGATGGACAGCAAGAATGCTTAGGACGGGTCACAATTAATTTCGGAACGAATACAACAACAAGATTAACACCAGGAATCCATTCATATCCTTACTAGCATTTCAATCCCATGTTACAGCTGGTGATAATAGTGACAAGATTAATACATAATGAGATTAATAACAAATTATTTCAGTCCCATTATCAATCTCTCTCTCTCTCTCTCTCTCTCTCTCTCTCTCTCTCTCTCTCTCTCTCTCTCAGTTGGTTCTGTTATTAAACTGCAAGAGGAATTCACAAATGTCCACGTTAATCAGTACGTCAACCAAATATGTTCGTCTTCCATTTCGCGCAGCGGAGCATCCATAAGTTATTGTAATACATACATATTCATCCATACTTATCTTAATATGCTTGACCACAAAATATCACCATTTTCTTTCTTGTTTAATTATTCAACATAACACATATGGTTCAGTCGGACCAAACGCTGAGTGAAATCGGTCTTGTGCATGAATGTATATATATTATATATATAGCAACTTGCTTTACTTCACCGCACATACATCCTTAGGGCATGTTTTTCATTTAATTTCCATTGTCAGTATTATTCACTCAACACATTTTTTGTCCACTCTTGGTAACTTGGCTATCGGAAACTGCCAATTGAACGGATTGTTGTGACATTTCTCCCTACTTTTTGACAACCAACGGATCATGTTTCGTGTCACTGGACTAGTTCACATCAACTGTAGTACTTAAATATGATTGTGAAGTCTGTCATAATCCATAGGGACTTATCATACGCATCGAATTACATAAATATCGTTATATTATGTTTACTTTCAGAGTTTCTTTGTTATGTAGAGAGCTGAAATGATATTGTATGTTGTCATGCACAGCGACTTATCGTCTATATATGTGTGTGTGTGTGTGTGTGTGTGTGTGTGTGTGATTCATGTTTCTCTCATACACATATAGCTATCATGAATATACCTAAAATACACATGAACCTTTTTAGTAAACTGCCGAACCTTGAATAATCTTGCTGTTTGAGACATGAATAATATAATCATCCAAACACATATATATTTTCAAAACCATTCACAACTAAACTAGGCTTCTAACGATGAAGCAAAGATTTCATATGGACATTAATAATGAATTTACTTCTTTACATATTATTTTCGGCGACAAGATAGCGTGTCAGCTCTCATATAAGACGTTCCTGCTAGAGAATTAACCAAAATCAGTAGTCTTGGAGAGCTTGAGTCAGCGCATTAGTCTACCATTTCCGTAATAACTCTAAATCACGAATGTCGAGAGTATATGGCCGATCAGTAAAGTAAACTCCATACTCCATATTTATGGAACAAATGCGGCAATAGCCATTCCTAGTGCTAAGCACTCTTTCTCCGTAGTAGAATACTGTTTTTTGCGATTCAGGAGTTTTGGAACTTATACCAATGTGTAACTCATCTTACACAGGGTGCAATTCATCTTCATATAATGTAAGCAATAACAATCTTGTTGTTGTTGTAGGGTTTAACGCCATTTTGAAGCACATGATACGGTATACATGGCGGCCATTATTATTGGTGCAGGGAGAACCCGGGAAATCCCACGAAAAGAACCATCGACCCACGATAAGCTACTGGCAAGCTTTCTTACGTACATTAGCCGAATTGATAATCGAACCCACGCAGACAGAGGTGAGATGGCAGTGATCCGTAACTGAAAGCGCTTTAGACCATTCGGCCACTCGGGGCCCCATATAGCAATGTTAGTTCTGCATCAGATAAATCAATTGGAACGGCAACATCATGATTAAGATCAATATCAACGGTACCTTTAGTTTTATTGCTTTGTTATCACTAGAATAATCACGGAATTCGATTGGTTATACCCCTGGCCCATAAACGCAATATTGCTATAATCAGGTGGTTGTTGAATATATTTGCGTGCATTGTATTTCTTGCAAATATTGATATGGAATGTTTTCCTTTTGGGTATTCCTGAACTGTGTAATTGCAAGGACTAATGGTTTCGAAAATTAAATATGGACCCTTCCAGCATAATATACTATTAGCACTAGTGGGTCTTGACACTAATATCTTGACACCTGGCCTTATTAACTGTAAGTGGCTCTTTTATCATATTAGGTGTTGTATTTATAAGCGGTTTCTGTAACGGATATATAAATAAGCTTGCATGTTTCTGACAGACGATTACATAACTATATTTCATACTGAGCTGTAATTATAACCTCGTTCTTCTTCTTTCCGACAGATCCAAAGTTCCTTAAGGACTTGTAAGGTTCCTTGAGGGTTTCTTCCATAGAGCAATTGGAACGGAGTGAATACGGTACTCTCATATGTAACTCCTCGATAGGGAAAGAGCAATGCCACAAGATGTATGCCCCATTGAAGGGTTCGCTCATGCGTCATACAACATAGCATGGCCTTTACAGTGATATTGGTCCGCTCAATTAGACCATATGCATGTCGCTAGCATGGTAAGGGTTGATGTATCACTGTTGAAAGGATAATAGCGGCATGAGTTTGGATCCTTACATAATTTGCCCCTCTATCAAAAACAACTTTTTTACGGAACCCTATTCTAGAAAACATGTTAATCAACGCTTCGGCCTCAATTGCATTGTCAATATGGCGTCGGGCTACTGCTTATTGATATCATTTTACGAAATCCACCGTGGTCAATTTGTACCGGTGGCCATTCTCAAAAAAATGATGTCAACGCGATCATTTAGGTCTACGGGCAACCTTAGTGTCAGCAACTGTAATTTTTCCTTTGGGGCTACTGTGATGCACAATTTATCGACTGCTTTTGGCAAATGTAACAGGAGATACAATATCGTTTTACATCTGCAACCACTCCAGGCCAATGAAATGATTCTAATAACTTGTATACCTAAATGTACACTCATAATATAGTCATGGGCTGTATGCAGAATGGTTGATCCTAAAGTAGCATTCCTCTATCCGTCTCTGTGTCAGTTGTTGCTTCCAGCTGCTTAGCATTTTTCGTGTAACATCCTTATCACTAAGTAAATTCAAGTTCACCCCAGCAAATATAATGCATTTCCCTCATCTTTATTATAAGTTCTTAATTTTTGTCGCCATCTTATTTAAATACAAAATGTTGTAGACACCAAACGCAGTTTCTAAACAAATATAACCTATGAAAAAGAAAGGTTTAGAAAACGCACATAAACCAGCATAAGTGATTAAATTGAGACAAATTTGACGATACAATATAATAGACAAATGTTAAGAACCATCCTGATAATAACAGGACTAAAGACAAATAATAATAATTGATAATAATAATAATAATAATAATAATAATAATAATAATAATAATGAGGAGGAGGAGGAGGACTTTGTATAGATCTTAATCTTCAGAAACTCTAAGCGCTTTACAACATCTATAATGATATGACTACAAAAAACACAATGAAATTAGAAAAGATACAAACATGCGAAACAATTTTAAGGTAGGAAACATTATTAGGTTTTTAACTTTGTTCTTGCAGTGGAAAAGGGTGAGATTTAAGAGCACACATGAAAGGGATCACTGTGTCGTTGTGTCTAATTTCAATGGGCAATTCGTTCCACGTTGCTAGGCCTTTTGGTATGCAAAAGAACGATCTCCATATGACTTCGTTTTCATAGTGGGAAAAATGAGTATACGATTGTCAGAAGAGGAGCGTTTAAATATCTTGATCGTGTGTACACATGGGTGAGGCCAGATTAGTATGTGGGACTGTAGTCCGTCAGTGAAACGTAGCACAGAAAACAACTTTTGTGTTTGATTAAGGATCGAATGGATAGCCAGGGTAGTGTACATAGCAGCGGTGAGGTGTGCTCCGATCGTGGTACTCTAAGATGATCCCACTAGTTGTGTTTTGATATGACGGAGATAAATCTTTTTCCTGTTGAGATCGTCATATGTCACGAACTCCCATTCAACAAAAAAGATATTTGAAATGGGGGGGGGGGGGGTGAATACTTAGGACGGGCGATAATCCCGCCAGGAAAGAAGAATACTATAAAACTAGCAACACAAATAATATAGCATTTATTCATATATAAAAACAATAGTATATACACTTATGCATCCCGAATAGCACTACCATTCACGATGGCAGTGAAAAGAGAAACAAAACAATAAGATTAATTAAACCTTATTTCATTCATATGTTTCATATCTCTTCTCAAAGATTCAGTGCTAATATTAGACTGCAACCGGAATGTACCAATAGCAATGGTTCCATGTTTATCTTTATCAGCAGCACATCGCACAAATTATTCCACCTTGAATTGCGCACAGTTTTAATCCATAACTCACTGTAATATATTCGTATTCAACACACAGTATTCTCTTGTTATTACAATATACAATAATACCTTATATATCATAGCTCATTATATTAAGCTATCATTTACATCGGTCCGAACGCTCTGCAAAGTCTGCCTTGCGGATTCGATGATCTTCTATCTATGAGTGGCCCTCTGTACTTGACTGCCTTGTTCTTCACATCAGAATATCGATAGCACCCAGACAACATTAGAATCTGATAAGGAGACATGCTTTTTCTTAAACTTTCAGTATATTTTTTTTTTCTTTTTAGATCACATACTACGCTAAAACTGTCAAATGGATGTTTGTATGACAGTTGTCAAAATTTGAATTCCTATTTTGCATCAAATCCTAATTCATTTTGTATGCAATTTATTTGTAACTTTACCGTGAAAAGGTGGGGTGGTAGATAGTGCGTGAGTCGCTAGACCAATAGTGAATAGCGGCACTCTTACACGTGTTTTAAACCTCTTCAAAATGCTTTCGGAAAATTATTGAACGGTTTGTTTAGAAAATAAATTATCCGGCCGCACACTACGCATTCACTATGAAGTTAACCTATTTTACATTCTTATATCTGATTCACGAAATATCCTGAACTTTATTATACATACCTTTGAGTGTTGAAATTATTTTGATCAAAAACGGTTACAATTTACATTTCAGCTGTTGGATGTTCTTTGATTGTCTTAAGCATAAACAAAACATTGTGTCATCATTTTCCTGGAAAGCCTGGACAAATTGCTCTATCCATTCAAACAACTGCGTCAGGTGTAGGACGAATTGTGTTCACATATGTCCTAACAGAATGTGTTAATACGTTTGGATTGCGCGGGACCTTTTTAATCATGGGAGCTGTTTTGCTAAACTGTTCGATTATATCTATACTTTGGAATACCGAACTGCCTACACCACCAGAAACACCGCAAAGAGTATGTAAGGATCCAAACGATACTTCTGGAACGACAAAAATACTTAAATTCTTCATTCAGCTGTGTCCAGTTTTGACAAACAAAATGTTCCTCCTATTTGTCATTGGCATGACACTTCTGTTTGTTCCACACGGTGGATTTATGGTAATGTTCGCGGACATAATGAAGAGTCGAGGATTTACAGAAGAAAACATACATTTAGCAATCATTATCCATAGTATTAGCACCGTTGTTGGAGGAATATCGTTGGGGTTTCTAAAACAAATACCAAGAATTAGTTCTTTATTTTTAGTCTTTCTCCTGGCATGTATGTCAGCCATATCGTTTTCAACACTACAGTTTGCAGAACAGTTCTGGACTACAATTATCGCATGCTCTGTTCTGGGATTTGAAATGGGTGCGACGGCTACAGCCACGTCCATAGGCACATTGAAAATTATCGGCTCTGAATATTTTCCTTTTGGACTTGGCGTGGTATACACGAGTATGGGTGTCGGAAATGTAATCGTTGGACCCATTTCGGGTAAGAAGCAATACAATAAAACACATATATGATTCCATAGGAATCTTAATGTCTTATCATATTGGTTGTGCTGGTTTAATAACCTTCTAAGGTTTACTAGTCCATCATTTAATTACAGTTATATATCTTTACTTATCGTGTAGATTACGTGTGCAAAGGTTAATGTAGTTGTTGAAGGGTTTAACGCCATTTTTCAGTACAATTAAGTCTATACATGGCGGCCAGTATAACTGGTGGAGGAAGCCAAAAAAATCCCGGAAAGAACAATCTACCCACGATACACTTCCGGCAATGTTTCCCAGATACCCACATTGGCCGATCATGGCACTCGAACGGACGCAGACAGGTGATATGGCAAAGATCTGAAACGATAAGCTCTTTAAACCACTAGGTCACTCGGAACCAGTTCACACAGGATAAATGTTATTTCATTGATATCCAAGTAGCACCGTGTGTACCGTAGACGTATTAAATGTAAAGCTTGTGTCTCGGAACAAATATGTCAAGGTCGAAGAAGGAAACTTTATTAGGTAATACAAGGTATGTAACGATACGCCGTGTTTGTGGTACTGGATTCCTTTAGCATACACGCTGTTAACATAACCCATTTAGTATATTGCATTGAACTAAGATTGCTTTAAATATGACGCAAACATTTATATTTTTGCAATGTGTAATTGTATTTATGAGCATGCTCGGGTTATAACAGGAACGGTGTTGTAATAGAGGCCCTTATACTGAGGTAGTACAATTTAGCATGTATGTCGGATATGTAAATGACATTTATTTTAACTAATATAGGAGAAAATATTCAATCATTTTTAATTGTCAAGGAAAAGGATCATATCACATAATGGTGCTCGTTATATCATAGTTTGAAGATATTGCTATGAATACATAAGTTTTAGCAATATCACATTTACAAATTAAAGGAGATATACAACTATAATAGTGTTAGAACTCAGTTGATTTGATTACAGTTTGCATTATAATTAATATCAATATCTTAATAATCAATAACGAATGCTATTTTGTAACGTTATGCATAATCATCCATTGTAACTAACCAACCAATGACGCAAATGGACTAAAGTCAATATCTCCTAGAGAATGGAAAGCTGACATACACGAATTAAAGCTAATGTTCTCTGGATTTTGGGAACTTTCGTTTTGCTGACATTGGCAGACTGTCAGAGTTTCGTGCTAAAGAGTTATCGTCAATAACGCTTTGTCCCTATGTCATGTTCTCCAATTCAAAATTGGACTCGTGAATCGCACGCGAATGAAGGATGCCATTATATCGGCACCTATTAGCTGTTTTCTAAGCAGATTCACTAACGTCGTTTTCTTGTCATAGGCATTCGAAGATTTGTTATCTCCACTGACATGTCGAGTTGCATATTAATATGGTTGGAAAGATTTATTTACCAATAATAGCATAGATATAAAATATATAACGGATACGAAGCTTTTGCCGTTTTATGAATTTGAGCATGAAATGTCAACGTATATATATATATATATATATATATATATATATATATATATATATATATATATATATATATATATGTATGTATGTACCATTGTATTGAATAGTAATAGGGCGAATGGACGGCAAAAATTTTACTGCACAGAGATTTTCCTATAAGTAAAAAACTTACTGTATCAAATAATAAGCCGTGCTAATCGTGATATTTCTAAATTTTAACTCAGCTGAATATATCAACTTTTGATAGGTTTGTTACTTTAATAAGTAAGGTGGTAACTAGATTTAAGGTTATGTGGGCGATGCCCTCAATATATTTTATGATACTTGTAAGTATTTCGTGCCAAGGTAAGATCAGATGTCAAATTAAGCATTATAAAATCGATAATTAATCATCCTTACAATTAAGTATTTGATTGACGCCAACAAATATATGACCACTGACTCAAGAGAGTACAGCAGATTCATCGCACAAAACTTTAAAGCATGGCATTTAAAATGGCATAAATATGTGAAGGTTAATAATGTTGTCAGCGTCACATAGCGCGCCAATGAATCACGTATTCTCACCAATTCTTGGATTTGGTGTAAATTAGACTCTGACAAAGCTGACATAGAAGAATCCATAAGGGCTTGAATGTGGATGAATCAACATAATATATTTTACTCCGATAAATGACTTTACTCGAGTCTCCACGCTTCGTTATTTCGTGACCTTGCTGCTTTGACTCTGTGAAAAGCAGTATTATTTTGTTTTATTTCTTGCAAAGGTAGTTTATCAAATATTATTATTAACAAATATTCCATGTCTTTGCGACGTCCAGACGTGTACGTTTCGAAGTAATGACGCAGCGAGACAAGTGTATCGAAAGGTATTTTACAATGTTCAGAATATGCAACTATAAATGTTCATTACTACATATAAACTAAGGTTTTAAACATCAATAACAAACTAATTGACATATCCAGTGTGTAAAGAGGGCACGTATTTCAAGATTATGATATCATTGGATAGGTATAAGAAAAGGCTTGTTCAATCTATTTGAGTGCGGGAAACACAGCATTTTCTCGCAATCACGGTGCTTATTATCGACTTGGCCTTCATTCACCAGCGAAATTATATTTACATGCACAGAAATGTGAAAGAGTAAATTAAAAAAAAATGAATTGTAATGAGAAAGATTGATAGCTCCATACAGGACTATGCTATGTTGAGTATATTACGTAGTAGGAATGATATTTAAATATTTAAAAATATTAAAACTTAAGACAAATAATTCAATAATGTATTGTCATATACATACATATATATATATATATATATATATATATATATATATATATATATATATATATATCTTGCTTGATACTAGCTCATTTGATTGACAACATTTTGAAAAGGACAATTTAAAATGTGTGCGTTTCTGTGACTTATCATTTTCTGTGATATCTTCAGTATAAGCTAATTACAAATCGATCATTTGTTGGGTTGAAATCGCCAATCACATTGCTATTGTATTGGATGTCAGCAAATTGTTTTTTTCTTTGATCTTGAAATATATTTTACCTTTTATACTTCGCAAATTTATGAAAAGGTCCATTTAAATCGATATTGATTAATTCAGCATATTAATTTATCACTGCTTGGTTATCATAACACCTGTATCATTGTCATTAGCAGAACAATTAATCATGCACCTTTATCATTGCAGGGACTATCCGGGATGTAATTCTGTATCTTTGTCATTGCAGGGGCTATCCGGGATGTAACTGGTACCTACACAATATTTATGTGGACCTCTACATTAAGTTCTGGTGTGTCTGCCATTTTGATTTTAGGGGCAATGATTATGAAATACCATAAGAGACCAAACAAGAACACCTTAGCGAATGCCGTTGAAGTTTATACAATTACAAAATTTTAACTCTTGACATTCTAATCGCTCTAAGCAGCCGAAGGAGGGGGGGGGGGGGTTAAAATAAAAAACGGGCAACATCCTCGGGTGGATGGGTGATGGACTACAATCAATCCTATATTGTAGAATATGAGGCTAAAAAAAGTATTTCTTATCTTAGCAAAGTTGACTTATTAACTATCCAAAGGCTAATCAGAGGCTTGTTTGTAAGCATGATGCGGGGTGGGGTTGGTGGTATACCAAATGTTCGCTGCTTTGTTTTCAAACTTAAATCATTAGATTGTTGATGTCCGCTTCAAGAACCTCGACTGGCGGCGCATCACTGAATTCCTTAAGAACACCATAGCATCGCTGGCCATCTGCTGATAGAGCTACTAAACAAAGTTTGTCCCATTTGATCCACCACATTAGAAGGTTGATTTTTACCAAAGTCAGTCAGACCGACGATAATAACTTTGATCGAATTTGGTAACACTAGTTGATGTTTGACCTGTGGTCGTTCGCTTCTCGCTGAAAGTCGATCACGGTAAATAATCCTACATTGTAAGTAATATACTGTATTATGGCATTGTCACCTATTATGTTGTCGTTATTTCAGCGTCCTGATAAATTAAACATCAAGATCAAACTGACGTTGTTACTTTTTCTTCTCAAATGTAATCTGCTAATATTTTCTTTTGAATATCAGGTACTATCGTTGGCTGAGCCAGTGGAGTGTGGCTCTGCCATCACCGTGTCGTCGGCTTCGCGTTGTAGACAGTCGTGGAATTGTCTGAATCTTTTGTACAGTTGAGATATTTGTGAAACTGTAGGCACTGCCAAATATCCGAAATTGGATAATTTCATGCAATTGCCGACAATTCAGGTATTGGTAGAATGTTAGCCCTTGTAACTCATAAATTGTTATTGTATAACCTAGAGTCGATGTTGATTTTCAATCAATCGATTACCCACCCACCCAACCCCTCTGGCGACATCACTTTCTGTACAGAGTCTCCTGGAAGCTCGATTATATCATTAAGAACCAATTGCTGTTGCGCATCCGTTTCTCGAATTCCAACGTGTATATTTTGTTTACATGTATCCGCTGACGATAACACAATGTAATTAGAAGCGTTGAAAATTATTCTCTGTAAACCTCAAAAAATCTGCGTTGAAGTGAATCGTGGTCCGTTTTTTTCGTGATATATCTATCAGATCATTAGGTAGGCATGAGTTTCATGACGTAGTCATTAGTATCTCTGTAATTACTGTACGCATTAATTCCCATTGAATCTTATACTGATGTAATCTGATTAGCGATTTTAACTATCATAATGTTTGATTGCGCGATCGATGGTCAGACAATTCGTCTTTGTAGTAACTAACGTAACTGATCAGCCAGTCATGCAGTGACTCTTCTGCAAATGGCAGAGGCTATAAGTGATCGCCACACATGATACTTGCCGTGTTTTTCGTCGTGAGCTTTCCAATGTTTCTTAGGATACTGAACATGTTTAGTCTCATATGATGATTTTAGGAATCTATGTTTGTCCCATACGCTCATAAGTCAAATCATCAATAGGAATCGAGAAAAACTGAAATGTGAGCGACTTAAATTGCCGCTATTTCGTCTTTCTGGTCATAGCTGCTAAACAATTTATTTTACGTGACCATTAAGACAGACGATCATGGTTTTGATGATGTATTGCTTCGGTAGAAGTGCGGACTCGGACTGGTTTAACATCGGCCGCTTCAGAATAATTATGTATTTATTCACGTTTTCGTCTCTAATGACCTCAGCGAGTCTCTCATAGACCAGCATCGTCGTCGTGACGCGTATTGTCTATACGAGAGAATCTGTGTCAATAGATGGTTTCTGAAGATCCTGTTTCGATCGACATATATAAAAGGTTTTAGTGGAAACTAACATAGTCAGTGGAAAATAGGTTAAACATGATAACGGATTTATTGAAGAAAATGCGACCAACTAATGACTCAAATGAGTGAACTGTGGCGATTCGCTGTCGTAGTAGCTAACAACCATGCAGATATATGTATCGTCTCG
The DNA here is from genome assembly GCA_029339505.1 of Unio delphinus. NCBI lineage: Eukaryota > Metazoa > Mollusca > Bivalvia > Unionida > Unionidae > Unio > Unio delphinus. The sequence continues at coordinate 17,003,441 of JAQISU010000087.1, forward strand.
CAGTACAACCGCTTCCTCGACACTTACACCCCTCACTACACCATATCAGCTATCACACAATCTAGTTCTGCCGGAATCATAAATCATCTTTTACAGCGGCGTTCAGTATCAGATGACGCACTGAAAGTGAACATATCTGAACATTTCTTCACATAGTTTTATTACAGTTTTGGTAACCAAAATGTCTTACCCGGCCTGTATGACATTATTGCATACGTTACAGTCAGCAATGTAAGAATCTTGACGTCCGACATGTATTGTAATAGTACTTTTGGAGCCCCCCCCCCCCACTTTGATTCGTTGTCGTTGAGGTTTACACTGGTATTTTGCACATGACAATGGCCTCCATACCAGGCTGGTACAGGCGGAATGAATACAAGTTTAGGATTCGAATGATTCGGTCTCGGCAAATCTAGTCAGATCCTAGTCGGGATGTAGTGTGCCGTGTATTGCTCTGCTTATTTAGGATATTGGATTTCCGAATCGTTCAAACAGCTACGGTTATCATTTGCCGTATGCAACAAGCCGGAGTAAAAGCCACGCTCTCAACTGAAATCATATCGGCGGAATTATATTTTGTGAACAAGAGACAACTGTGACCAAACTCGGCACAAGGTCGTCGTTCATCGTCTAGAAATTATTTTGGAGTTGCACGCTAGGAATATTTTTGTTATTCTATATAAGTTACAACAGACGATGTTGTGAAATAGTTATTAGGTAATTAGTTACTATCGTTGTGTTACTTTACCACAATATCCAAGTTGGAGAGATTATTCCGATAAAGTATACCGTACTGTAGTTATTGTTTTTGTAGGGTTTAACGCCATTTTTAGTACAAGATGTGCTATACATGGCGGCTGGTAGTAATGCTGGAGGAAGAACCCGGAAAACCTCCTAAAAAACCACCGACCAACGAGAAGCTACTGGCAAGCTTTCTCACTTACCAATATTGGCTGAATGCGAGACTCGAACCAACGCAGTCAGAGGTGAGATGTCAGTGATCCGTAACGGAGACCACTTTAGACCACTAGGTCACTCATGGACCCACCCATACTGTAGCAGAAATTGATAAAATCTTGTTTTATCTGTAGCGGAGGTACCTGATGAAGATATATTGTGCGTCGTCATCATGAAATAGAAAGATAATAAAATAAATCTCCTCCAAACTATCGACTTGTATACGATTGCATTGTCCTCTTCAGAGGACATTTTGTTACTGATTCAGTTTGTGCGTGGCTGTTACGATCAGCTATAGCTATTTTGGCGCTTTTACTAAGATATTTAACGGAATGATGCAAACTCTTGTTTGTAATTGTTTTTACCACCATCTGGAACGTAATTTTTTGTTCCAACACTGCTGCACTATCTATTTTAACTCCTTTGATAAGAGAGTATTCGCATTGTGTTATTGTTTTATTCTCGTCTCTTTTTGCCCGTTTCCACGTTTCGAGTTAATTTATATCTTTTTGGGGGGCCCCGAGTGGTCTAAAGCGCTGTCCGTTACGGATCACAGCCATCTTACCTCTGTCTGCTTGGTTTCTTTTTTTTTTTTTTTTTTGGAGGGGGGAAACACCAGACAGATGCCCCCCCACCCCTAATAAATTTTTTTTATTAAAAAGTTTATATGTATGTGTGTACCCCCAAGTGTTTTTATGTTGTTTTTTATTGATTCTTTACTTCTAAAAGTCCCCATTTAGTTTTCCCCATCGGGGTTATATTATAGTTTGACAAGGGGCATTTTTAATACCCTAGTGTATTTTCCGTATTCCTTTCTAGTTGGGATTTGACCTACCCATTCTAGAAGACTACTATAAATTTTGTTGACCATGGCTAGTGGTCTCTTTACATCCTGATGTATGCTAAATGTATGATGTTATTTGTATGGTTGCTATATAAGTATTATATATACTTATATATGTGTTAAGGATAGCCTTGATTCTTCAAATCATACCAGTTTTCCTATTTTGTCATTATCTTCACCAATATGAAGATAATTTTCAATTTTAATTTGGTATTTTAAATGATTTAATTTTAGAATTTTGCATAAATTGAGGTGCGTTATTTATAAATGATTATATGTGCCTCAATTTATCTAATTTGTTAATTGAATTGGTCCGTTTTCCTTGAGACAGAAGCTGCACAAATGTATTTGGCTGTACAGCTCCTGTCTCAATTTGTCCGGCCTTTATTATTTATTATAATTCAAATTAAGAAAAGGTCCAAAATTGTTTAAGTTCCCCTAAATCGGGATCATGACTATTTCGGGATATAGTCATGACAGATAAAGCATTGATTTAGAATCCAAAGAAGAGATCATATGCATTTAAAGAGAAAGGATATAGCATTTTAAACAAAGTAATATTTGGGTGGTGTTTTCCAAACTCTACCACAGGCCTGCTCACTTCGCGTAGCGCCCTGTGATCTAGCCCTGTGACGTCCTCATATGTACTTCCCCCTCACAATTTTGTTATTCATATATAATAATATATACACATATTTTTTTTTTTTTTTTTTTAAGTATTCAAAATTTAATTTCAAAATTGGAATTTAAAATTCAAAAATTTGGTTTGAAATTTTGAAATTTCAAACAATTTTTTTTTAAAAATTTTAAATTTTAACTTTAATCTAGTTAGTTTCTGTTTAAGAAAACTATTCCCTAACCTTCATTAGTGGACCACACCTTATTAGTGTCCTCGTTATATAGTCTGTTATTTGTCTTACCAATTGATTATTAAAGTTTCCGTCTAGGAAGAGTAATTGTCGTCTGTCATATTTGTCTACCTTCATTATTTCAATTATCAGTTTGATTCTTTCTTCCTTTGTTTTGTCACATTGTGTGATTGTGTGGTACTTTGTATAGGAGCACTGCTGCATAGAGGGCAGCTGACAGGGGTCCGTATCCTTCGTCTACTGAGGGCCACTTCGCCTGTAAGCCAGGCGTTGTGGAGGTACGTGTATATGATACTTTGTACCTTAGGAGAGCTGATGTCGGACCAATGCCTCCAAACTCTGTCCCAGTTTATATAAGTAAATTCCTGTTCTATTTTACATTTAAATTTATGTGATTCTAATTCCAAAAGGCAGTCATAGGTGTCAGCTTTATCTATTTCCCATATTCTTTTATTGTCCCTAAACCTATGTAATATTTCCTTCATTCCCTTATATAAATGTGGTGCGTCTATTTTTTTCACTAAATTGTTGTTCATGTATATGTCATGTCTATGTCTCATGCCAAAGCCTAGCCAAAATATGTATAGTGCTTCCCAGGGTGTAGTAGGTGTGCTGCTTGATCGTTTAAATCTATTTAATATACTTTTATTTTTGATTAAGAGGTGATTAGGTAAGGCTAATCCTCCCCTTTTTTAATTCTATATAATGTCTGCTTATTTATGTAGTGTGTTTTGAAATTCCAAATGTATTCTATTATTTCATTGTAAGCAAGCAAAATGGGTGTTTTAGAGTTGCCACCGCCCTCTAGGGGCATATGGGCAACTTTTATAGCCACAATATCAGTGGCCATTTAAGGTCCCATGGAGGGGTCGCTACTCCCCCCCCCCCCTCAGGATTTACAGTGCTTAATGCACTATATTTTAAATAGGGCGTTCTCCCGAATTACTAAAAGTAACTATCGGGAGAGATGTAAGCCCATGGGGTGGGTAGGAATAGTACCTACACACACCCACCCCTATCGATACCAACCAATCAGAACAAAACTTGGTAGCGAGGGAAAATACTTTCTCATTTCGCTAGTAATTAAGTTGAGTCGGAAACGGAAAAGGAGGCAAGGGCCCAGGTCCAGGAGTCCAGCGACACAGCAGCACACACAAGAGCACACCAAAAGAGAGACAGCAAGGCCACGAACGCAGTCCACACCTGAAACGAAAGGGTCACACTTGTTTCAAATTCAGTCCAGTTATACTAATGGACAGCCTAACATCCAATATTGTGTTAACCACCTGTGCAATTAGTCAAATATTTGAGTTGAAGAATTATTATTTACATTCCTACTCCAAAATAATCTAGTACATAAGCGTACACATAATAAGTCCCTAACAAATTTAGAAATTAAAATGTCTAAACGACATATAATAGTGTAGTCAATGGTAGGTTATTTTTGGTGAAAAGTTTCGTTGGAGGCGGTACCAATAAGGTCTAATTATTCTTTTCAGGGCCACGGAAAGCTAGTCAAAAAGGGTATCTCGTTACCAAATGAGTACCCTATTAAGGCAGTGTTTGAAAGAGTCCTTAAAAGGACTAGTACTTTTCATAGGAAAAAGTACCCCCTTTTCTTCTATCTTCACCAGCTGGGCAGCAGTCTTGTCCTCCCTGGTGTAGTTGCATGGAAAATAAATTCCATGCTTTGAGGCAATGAAAGTTGCTGCATCTACCAGATGATAGAATGGTCGCTCCGAAAAGGCTTCATAGTAGTGCCTGGTGAAGATACTGTTAGCAAATTGCCATTGGTTGACCCTTGGTGGCGAGGTTTGTATGGACCGGAAGCCAATGTACGTCACTGATGAGACAAATGAAGTGGCTTTTCTCTTATCTTCAAGGAGTGGTTGCAATCCTAGGTCCCTGCATAAGTTCGTCATTAGGGTTTCTTTAGTTTTATCAGGCATTCTAGTAGTCTTCACTGGTACATCCCATACTTCTTTTGGAGTGGTGGTGGTAGTAGTAGTTATAGTGGTAGCTGCTTCCTCGAAGTCCTTATTCAGGTCCACTGCTAAACCTGATAACTGTGAAGGAGGTGTAGATGTTAATACCCCTTTTTTCTTTCCCCTGCCTTTTCCTTTTTTCCAGGGGGTGGTAGTGGTGGTGGTGTTGTCTTTACAGGTAGCAGTTCCGATTGGACCAAAGTGACGTGGCCACTTCCACCTTCTCTGGTTCTCCTGCTAGAAGCACCTGTAATTGTTGCGATAGAATTTCTATCTGCTCTTGAAGAATTATAGCGCCCGCCTGTACAGAAGCGTCTTGTTGAGATGCTTTGTGACACGTATCTTCTTGAGCTGCACGTGGAGGGGTGGGTGTGCTTCTCTCGGTTTCCCGCCTTCGCTGTCCTCTATTTCCCCATTACTGGGTCTTCCCTCCTGTATTTTTTGACCTATCCTCATTATCCCATATTAGCAGCAAAGTACATCTTTTTCCTGCTGCCCTAAGGCTCCAATTAGTCGCCCTAGGCCAAATAGCGCTTGTAAGGCTGGTTGAGGTATTATCTCCGTCCCTAGCGTGGTCAAAATATCCATGTTGCTTGTTTCGTGATCGCTGCAGACTGTAGAAAACGTCTGACTGACTTGGTTGTTTTATAGCTGCAGCCGTCTACTAGAGACATATGTGCAGCTTTTATAGACACCATATCGGTGTCCATTTAGTTCCTTCAGGGAGGGGAAGGATGCACTCCCTCCCTTTAGGGTTTGAGTGCTTAATTGCACCATATTTCAGTCTTTGTTAGGCGTTCCCCTGAATTACTAAAAAGTAACTATCAAGGGAAATGGTAGCCTATAGAGTGGATAGGACTGGCACTACACACATCCACCCCCAGTTAAGTTCCAATCGATGTATTATTAAAGGTAGCAAGGAGAATTTTCTCACTTCGCTAGTAATGTCATGTCCGGAAGCGGCAAAGGCGGAAAGGTCCAGTTCAGGAAGCTCCAAGCTCCAAGGTACTGCAATCGTCGTCCAGCACGAAGAGGGGGCGAACGCACACCCGGACCCCAATACGAAGAAACAAGAGGCACACCTTAGGTGCTTGGCTACTTTACAACCTCATGGGACATGTATCAGAGTGTATATGCTATAAAGTTGTGTTTTGTATTGTTTTGATGTTATTTATTGTGTAACATTTATTTGCAACATTGTGTTGCGGGAGTCTGATAGTCCTGGATTAAGACTACCTTATATTAACTAAGAGGGGCAGAATTGTGTGTACGTATATGTGTGCTGTCCATGAGGCTGCATTCCCTATGACTCTATTCAATTATCCAGTTGTACTAGTGGAATTCCCTATTCGCCAATAATGTGTTAGCCACCTATGCAATTACGTCAAAACTATATAAGTTACTGAGTTTTGCAAAAACTTAACACTATATCAGCAATTAAGTACAGAATGTACTATATGAGTCGCCACCGTCCTGGTGAAAAGCCCTTCTTTCGAGGGTAATTCACCCTATGAAAAAACAAAATACCTATACTATGTCAGAGTGACTGCATCAGTTGTTCACGGTGGATTGTTAAAGTTGTTAATTTGGTAAGGTGTGCTCCGAAAGGATCAATTCAATATTGATATTGGTTAATCAAATGGAATTCTCGTACCAATCGAGATTATGAGAATTCATGTTATAATAACATATAACAAGAAGACGATACATAGTACAGAATGAGAAGGGAAAAGGTTCAACATCAGCTTCCCTGAGAAATTAATTGAGTGGATACATACAGAGGTGTACTAGGCTGTACACATATATTTCTCCAGTCCAGGCTTGGAATACCCGTATCTCTACTGTTCCACTGATCTTCACCAAATCCCAAAGAATACACAAAAAAGGGGGGAATAGATATATCACACTGACAATACAATTACAACAATGACATTAGCAACACGAGTATATTAACAATATTAGTAAGCTATAAAACTAAAGGTCAGTAAAAGTAAATAACAGCATCTTTAGTATAACATAATTGTATTAGTAAAAAATTTAATACAATATTAGTAAACAATAAATATAACAATAACATGTTAACAAAATTATCATCAATACAAACTATACTAAGATTAGCATCAATACAAACTATACTAATATTAAGAGAACAAGAACATAACAAGAATAAAATAGCCCTGAAAAGGACTGTTGTATAATCCTATGAATCTGTAGTCCGTCCTCCACGTTTTCATTGTCCTCAAGGATAGCGCCATGAACTCCATTGATATTCCTAAGCTGTCCACACTTTGTGTAAAGTTCTATTATACTTTAGAATATCAAGTGCCAATGACTTTGCTCCAACAAGAAAGTGGTGAGTAAGGTGTTAGTAATTGTTTACAGACTACAGTTCAATTTAGTAATTTATAGCGATGATCTCTGCAGAGCACCATAATGGGCGGATATAGACTCGTGAGTAACGTATCAGTTCATTATGAACTAATTTATCTATACCCACCCATATCATGCATCAATCAGAGTCACAGGCCATTGTAACTTATTTTAATTGTATGTTTTATTTAATAATTATTTTATAGCTAATGAAAAACTACATAGCGATGATCTCTGTAGAGCACCACAGTGAGCAGGTATAGACTCGTGAGTAACGTATCAGTTCATTATGAACTAATTTATCTATACCCACCCATATCATGCATCAATCAGAGTCACAGGCCATTGAAAATTGTTTTAATTAGTTTATATCTAACCAAACCCTACCTAGCGATGATCTCTGCAGAGCACCATAGTGAGCAGATATAGACTCGTGAGTAACGTATCAGTTCACTATGAACTAAAGTATCTATACCCACCCATATCGTGCATCAATCAGAGTCACAGGCCATTGAATTTCTTTTAATTATATATCCTATTTCATAATTGGTTTTAGTTTAGCAATTTTTAGGATTTAACAACTTTGATTTGAGTGAGATACTATAATTAATGTTGTTTTTAATAGTGCGCTTTTTATTCGTAAGTGTACTGTAATTATACGATACGCTTTTTTCAAGGTGATATACGACATTTCGTATGGAATTTTGGCATATTTAGGCCAGCGATGCTGATTTACAGTACAGTTGCAAAATGAATTCATTACTATGTGGGCATAGCTTCATAAGAAGGATGGAAAGATTAAGATGGCTTCGCGAAGTGTGTCAGCAGCCAAGTGATATGATTGTGAGATACGATGGCCGCCCTGGGGCATGTTGTGCAAGTTTCTTGAACCATCCACCAGTGTTGAGTCCTCTACCCCACATAATTTACCTAAAATTAGGGGAAAATGACATTGGTCAAAAGGATTCTGCCGCCATAGTGACAGATTTAATTGAAGTTTGTCATATGTTTTTAGATCGAGGTGTTAAATTTGTTTGCATGGGGAGCCTGTTGCCCCGATTGAAACCAAGAGGGATGACCGTATCACACTACAATAGGAAGTGTAGGGACATAAACAGACGTTTGGCGAGCATTATACGGAATGAAGAGAGAGTCATATTATGTACACCCTCTGGTTTCAGGAGAAGATTTATTAGTTCTGATGGTGTTCATCTGAACAATGATGGAAACATTTGGTTCTATTCTCATGTTATATCTTCTATACTGGATGTGAATAGAAGAAATATTTCTGTATAACTCTAGTTTTTTGCATATTCAGTCCTATTTTATAATTAATTTTAATTGAAGAACTTTAATGTATGTTGAAACATTGTTATATTTTATACATTAGGTTTGAGTTTGTAATAAAATCCATAATATAAGTAACAGTCATTTGCATATTAGGTTGATTTAGATCAAGAAGTTTTGGATATAATTTAGTTGATTTACTTATTTTCAATTTATTTTTAAGGATATTTCTATATGTGATGTTTTTAAGACATTTATTAAAGATATGATCCAAATCTTCCACTTGGTTACACATAAAACAGTTAATATTGTGTGGAAATGGTCCTAAATATTTTCCAAAACTGTTAGCCAGTTTTGTTTTTCCTACCATTAGCCTATTCATTTTAATTTGCTGAGTTCTTGTCTTACCTATAGGAGTAACTTTCCTTTTAACTGTTTTCATAGTGTTATAAAGTACTCTCCCTTTTATTGAGTTATTCCAGTTATTTTGCCACATATTATTTATCATATCAGTAATAAATTTATATATCTCTGTATGGCTGTAAGGAACCTGTTCTTGTGTCAATTCATTTAGTTTTTCTTTTGCTATTTGATCTGCCAAATCATTTCCTTTTATATCTATATGTGATGGCACCCATAGAAAGTCTATTTCAATATCTTGAATGCTAAGTTTGCTTATTTGATACTGAAATAAATATAGAAAAAATTTTCTGCTGTTAGAGTTGTTTGTGCTAATTGTTTTTAGAACACTTAATGAATCACTAACAATAAGAAATTTTTTTGAGGTTAATTTAGAGTGTTGTATCCATTTTAATGCCTGAAGTATAGCCCAGAACTCCACAGTGTATATGGAGCAGTAATCAGGTAGTCGCATTCCTTGTTTAACAGTGAACTCAGGAATAACCCATGATGCTGCCGTTCTTGCAGGGTCTAGTTTTTTAGACCCATCCGTATATATTTTGACGTAATTTTTATATTCATTATTTAGCTTTTCATTGGCAAGCATTTTAAGATAGTGGGAGTCCTGTAATTTAATTCCTTTATCTTGTAGAGTGGTGTCTACTTTTATTGTTTTTAATCTCCATGGAATTATAATGGGATTTTTAGTTTGCTGTACATTAAATATATCAGTTGGTAAATTTGTTTTAAGACGAAGAATTTGTTTTCCAAATGAAGTGGAGTATTTGCCCCGTTTAATGAGTGGTTTAGTACATTTTTTAATTGCCTTTAAAGTAGGGTGCTCATCATTTTGGGTTGACAGTCTAGCTACATATCTTAACATGATTTCCTGTCTTCTGAGATGCAATGATGGTTCGCCAGTAAGAATTTGTAATTCTTCTGTGGAAGTAGATGGTAGTGCTTTAGTTGCAAGGAGAAGGGCTTTACGCTGAATTGAGGTAATTTTATTTAGTAAAGCTGGCGATGCTGTGGCATAAACATGACACCCATAATCGAGCTTTGAACGTATCAAAGATCTATATAGGGTCATTATTGTATTTTGACAAGCACCCCAATGTGTGCCTTGGATACTTCTAATTAGATTTAGATCAAGGTTACATCTACTAATTAAGTAATTAATATGGTATTTCCATTTCATGTTTTGATCAAAATACATCCCTAGAAATTTAACTACTTTTACGAAAACTATATTTTGATTTTGGAGGGTAAGTTTAGGATATATTTTATTATAGTTAAAGGGAGAGAATACAACTGCGACTGTTTTTGTATGTGAAAATTTAAATCCCCATTTATCAGCCCAACTACCAATATTGTCTAAGGTTTGTTGTATCTCAGCAATATGTTTTTGATTATTGGGATCTCCAGCGCGCCATAGTGCACTATCATCCGCAAACTGAGATAGGTCAATATTGGAGGTAGCTAGATTTGTATCTAGATCATTAATCATGATATTAAATAAGGTGGGGCTGAGTACGCTCCCTTGGGGTGTACCATTATCTAATACATACTTTTCAGAGTATGTTGTTCCTACTCTAGTTATAATTTTACGTTCAGTTAGAAAATCTTTGATAAAATTAAATATATTACCGGTTATACCATATTTGTTTAATTTAGTTAGTAGACCTTTAGTCCATACTAAGTCAAAAGCTTTTTCCATGTCTAAGAATACAGCAATGAGGTTTCTATTTTTTTTTTGATGATTATTAAAAGCTAATTTAATTGCTGTTTCTAATTTAATAAGTTGATCTATAGTAGATCTATTATTTCTAAAACCACATTGATTCTTGGATATGAAATTGTTGATTTCTAGGTGATATTTAAGTCTATTATTTATTATTATTTCCATTATTTTACATATATTATTGGTAAGAGAGATAGGACGATATGAATTTACATCATTCCTATCTTTGTTTTGTTTTAATATTGGTACTACTACTGCTGTTTTCCATTTAATAGGTAGTTTTCCTGTCTCCCAAATTTGATTATACATATCAAGTATTATCTTAACAAATTTAAGCGGTAACTTCTTATATACTGAATATCCTATGGTATCTTCTCCAGGTGATGTATCTTTTTTGGTTTTAAGAGCTTGATACCATTCATTAATTGTAATTTTATCATTTAGATAGGACTTTTTAGTTCCCATATCTGAGAATGTATTTTTATTATTTAATTCAATTTTAGATCTATGTTCCTGAAATTCCTTAGTGTGATTTTTATTACTACTCATATCTTGGAAGTGCTTTGCTAATGAGTCAGCTTGCTCTTTGTGATTATTGGTATTATTTATTTTTGGGGTATTGTTAGTATGCTTACCCCTTATTATTCTAATTTTGTCCCAGACTTGTTTTGAGTTTGTTTTATAATCAAAGGTACTGCAATATTGTCTCCAAGTATCTTGCTTAGCTTTTTTAATAACATTTTTAAGTTCAGTTTCTATTTTTTGATATTCTTTAAAATGCTGTGTATTATTAGTACGTTTAAATTTATTAAGTGCTTTACGTTTATTTTTCCTCATTACACTAATGTCATTATTCCACCAAGGGACTCTAAGTTTAGTGGGATTACCTTTTGTTTTAGGTATTGAGGCATTAGCTGCCCTTGTTATAGCATTAATTATGTTATCATAGTAATGATCTATATTTTCATTTTTAATGCCCTCAAGTGTTTCATATTTAATATTTTGTTGAAACTTATTCCAATCTGCTTTTTGGTAGTTCCATTTTGGGATTTTATTATCATTTTGCAGTTGAGCAGAATTTTGTAATTTGGTTATTATAAGAAAATGATCACTGCCCATGCTATCTTCTTGATCAACACTCCAAGATGCTAATTGAGCAAGTTTGGGAGTACATAGTGTGAGATCTAAGGCTGCTAAAGTGCCATCTACCGGATTAAGTCTTGTTTTAGTACCATCATTAAGTAATACAAGTTTCGTTTTATTAATCCAATTTTGTACTCTTTTACCTCTATTATTTGTTGATTCACTTCCCCATGTAACATTGTAAGAATTAAAATCACCTAACACCATAGCTTCATTTTGTCCTATATGCAGTTTAAGCGCTTTCAATGCTAATTTATGAGTTAGTGCAATATCATGTCCAGGATCATAAAAGTTATATAAAATAAATTTAAACTTGCCTGTATTAATTTGCAAAGCTTGTACCTCTATTGCAGAATTATTAATTGCTTGTAGGTTAATTGGGACTATTGTTGCAGAGGGTATGTTATTATTAAGATATATAACAAGTCCCCCTCCCTGACCCTGATTCCTATGTTGAAAAAATCCAGGTGAATATCCTACAATTGTCGGTAATGTTTTAGTTTTATTTGTTATTTTAGTTTCCTGAATACAGATTAGATCTGGTTTTATTACAGTATTAATTAGTTTTAATTTTAATTCATTAATATTAATAACTAGACTACGCGAATTCCATTGCCATATGGTTAAATTTGTGGTATTAGAGTGAGAGTTGGTTACTACTTTTGTTGTATTATTCATGTTGGTTGAATAACTTTCCTGATTTTATACCCTCCTCTACGTGTTGGATAAGGACATGGAGCCCGTTCGTGAGGGTAGATAAATAACTACTGTTTTTGTTTTGTGCGTTACTAATGTAACGACCTATTTGAGAAATAGCTAGGCCTATTGTATTTAGACCCAGATTATCTGTAAGGTCTATAGAATTTTCTGTTTGAGTTTGGCTATTAGAGGTTGTTTTATTAGTAACCTCTGTTATTTCTATAGTTTTGCCAATTACAGTTGATGTTGGAGTAGGAGTTGTCTTTTCCTGTTTTTTTGGATTTTTGGTATTTTGGTTTTGAAGATTTATTATATTTCTTGCTGTGATATAATCATAATTAGACGAGTTCATAAGGGTTATGACCTCGTTTTCAAAGATAGCAGCACTACATTTAATAGAGCTAGAGGGATGGTCTTCCTTACAATTACCACATTTAGGTTGTTCTCTTTTACATTGTCCTGTATGTGGTCCACCACAGTTTTCGCATCTATGTTTAAAGGTACAAGCGACCTTATAGTGACCCCAATGCTGGCAATTTGTACAGAATCTTACTTTATTCACAAATGACTGAGTTTTATGATATATTCCCAGAGATCCTACTTTGATTATTGCTGGTATTGGCGTTGTTGATTCAACAACCACCACAGTTTGATCTGTAGCTTTTTGATTTTTACCTATTTTGTAGATTTTAGTAACTTTATTTCCTCCCTGTGTAATTTTGTCTTTGATTTGTTGAGTGGTGCATGTTGCCATTTGGCCCTTTAATTTCATTACTGCCTTGTATTTTATTGGGCGGGTTTGTTGTTGTTGTTGTTGTTGTTTTTGCTGTTTGATTTCTCTTTGTTGTTGTTGTTGTTGTTGTTGTTCCTGTTGTTTAATTTCACTTTGCTGTTGCACTTTATTTACTTTTGGACTTTTATTGTTATTGTTGTTGTGGTTGTTGATTTTGTTGTTGTTGTTGTTGATTTTGGTAACTTGAGATGTTTTAGCTTTTTTGTGCAGCTCCATAATTACTGGCATGCCGCAAATTTTATTTATTTCCAAGAATTTTGCAACTTGTGCACGTGTGCTGCAATGCAAAATTATGTAATTTGTTTTAGGGCGTACAATTTTGCATTGCCCTGAATGAACCTTCAGTAATGCCTTAGCAATACTGATGGTTGTGAGATCAAATATTGTGCTTGTTTTGCCCTTTAGAAACACTGTCATATCCACGTTATGATAGTGTTTATTTATTTTTGTGTAATGTGAGCTGACTTGTTTTTTGTTTTCAGTTTTTGAAGAGTTTTTAGCAGGTCTTTGATATTTGGGGTTTAGCGCCTGTTTCCCCTTTCCTTTGTAAGCGGGGGGGGGAGTTTTCTATATGTTGTACCGTTTTAGCTGTTTTGCTCTCTCTATTACTTGCAGATGTTTCTGGTATTTGGCTACTATGGTACAATGTAGCTTTGTCTGCTTGGATTTGACCTACTTTCCTACCAGTTTTAAGTATTTGGGCGTAGGTAAATTTTGCCTGTGTTAATTTAATTCCGGTCTGCACAGTTTTACCCTCTATCATTTGTGTACAGCCGAATGGTGTGGTAGTACTTTTGGCCTTATCAGATTTAGTCCCTACCTTTTGTATGGACTGGGTTTTGTCCGAGTTAGCGGAATGGGGGGTTGGTGTGTCAGAAGGCAAAGTATCGTCTAGGTTTTGAGTGGTTGAAACCTCAATGATTTTAATACCTACTGGTTTGTTTTTCTTGGTAGTGGTGTTTGTTTCATTAGCAAAATTGTCCCCTAGATTAAATCTAACGGGAGATAGGGGATTTAACTTGTCTGCCTGCTCTTTTCTTAGGCGATATTCAGGCGATTTTAAGAAATTTAACTGTTTGATTTGGACAGGTCTCTTACTTGGCTGAGGCGTGAGGTCAATAACACCCATTTTTGTTGCCAAATTTGTTTGAATAGGCTTTGCAAGCCCACATTTGACCAAAGCTGCGAGTCTTACGTTATCTCTGTGCATTTTATACGGTGTTGGTGAAGAGTTGAAGGATTTAGGTTCTAATATTTATGAATTTAAAGTACTTGTAATGAAGATGAATTAAATAATATTTAGTATTTATGATTTATGATAAACTGAGTTATAGAATAACTGTAGTAGTCTGTATTTAAATATTAGTTGTTAGGGTTTTGTTTAGAAACTAAGTCAGCGGCACTCAATTTGAACCCGTAGGTTTAACAATTTACCTTAATTCGATGTGTAGCTTAATAGAATATCCTGATAACAAATCTGTACCCTCCTTGGAAAGCTGGTTACTTGACTTGTGGAATGATATGATACTCGCTATCCGGGATTCACTGTGAAACCGTGGCTGCCGAAAACAGGTAACAGGTTACTATAAAGCTTGAGTGAGAGATTTTCTGAGTGCTGCGACAAACACGTCTGTACAGTACAGAGCGGCGAGTGCAAGTGGTAGAAAACGTCTATATTTTCTAGTGTTTTATTGGTAATGTCCACAGTGTTTATTAAGTATGTCAAATTTGAATACATATATGTTTTTGCAACCTGTGAACGTTCGATTAGACTGAGTGGCAAAGGTGCCCAGATGTTTATTATTTTTTTTATTTTATTTGTTATCTTTATGCAGTTTTCCTTTTCTTCGTTTGCCCCAAATAATATCCCCAGGAATTTTACTCTGTTTTTTACTAAGTGTGGGGGTAAACAAGGGTGGTTTCCCCTCCAGTTGCCTATTTTTAGTATTTCTGTTTTATCATGATTAATTTTCGATCCTTAGGCTCTTCCAAAAGCCTCATATTCCTTTTGAAGATGTTTAAAGGAATTTGAATCGTTTATGAAGTTCGTACAATCATCTGCATGTTGTAGCATCTTAAATTCTTCTTTAAGGTTTGGCATCCTTATCCCTTTTATGTTAGTATTATTACTGATTTTCATACTCAGGATTTCTATTGCTATTACATATAATAACATTGATAGCGGACAACCTTGCCTCACTGATCTTTTAATATCAAATTTCTCTGTTCTTGCTCCATTTATTTGTACACTTGCAGTTATTTCTTTTTTGGAGGGGGAGGGGGGGGGGGGGGAAATCGTCTTTCCTCTGATCTTTGCAGACCATTTTTAAAGGAAACTCTCTCCCTTTTTGATTATCAGTGTGTGCTATATTATATATTTTGTATATAAGGATTTCCTTGAGTATTTTTACCTACTCAATTTTGAAGATCCTTTTTTTTAAATTTTTTTTAAAATTTATTTTTTTTTTTTTTTTTTAATTTTTAAATAATTTTTTTTTTTCTTGAAAAACATTCATCATAATCTAAGGTACATTTCGCCTGTTCTTCCCTTTCTATCCTTCTTTTTGCTCTCCTCTTTTCAATTCTTTGAATTCCTTTTTCTCTCTCTATTAAAACTGTTTGTGACTTCCCGCTTTCTTGACTGTCATACGTTTGTTGTTGTTGTTTTTCCCTTGGGTTTTGCAGGTTTTTTACCGTATTTTTTCCTTCTTGTTTTTGTTTGCCAGTCATTATTTCCGCTCTATGTTTCTTTTTCGGTTGTCTCGGCGTTTTCTGATGTTCTTCTTGCTGTTGTTCTTCTTCTATGTCTACGATAACGCTTTGATCTTGTATAGTTGACCTTTGGTCTGGATAGACTGTTCGTTTTGTCATCTTTACAGCTAGAATTTGATGATCTGGACAATATACTTTTTGTGGTTCCTGTCGTAGGGTCAAGGTTGGTATAGGTATTGGCTTGACTCCAGTTTGAGGATCTGATGTTTCTGTGATTGCAGTTCTCTTCCTTGTGCACTTTTTGATTATCTGTCCTCTAGTTTGAGGATCTGGAGGTTCTGGGATGGCATTTTCCTCTCTTGTGCCTTTTTTGGTTGTTTGTCTCATTTCTGATGTTCCCCGGGATTTCATTTTTCTGTTTAGTGCATTTATTTGTTGTATGCCCCGTTTCCTACATTTCCTGTGGTAAATACAACCTTTGTACCATGTCGATACTAAGAAACCGTGAATATAGCATGCGCGTTTTATTGTGTGAAGTTTGGTTCTTGCAATTTCCATAATTCTGGTTTCGTTGTATACTTCAAAACCTGGGATTTTCCCTAGTCGTGAATTTTCACCTTTTACTCCAAATTTTTCTTCCACCCATGCTACTACCGTTTCCAATGGTATTTCCATAGGCAAACCATTTATGTGAAGTTCTCCCGTCTGTTTTTTTACTTTCCTCATGAAAGGTTCTGGTTCTTTGACTATGGCTTTATTTCCGCATATCATGGTTTCTCCATATGGTAAAGCAGGTTTATTGTCCCTGTATCTTACATTGTAGCCTTTGTATGCGTAATTTATTGAGTAGATTTTATATAAACCTTCTTCGTCCAGGATTTTGAAATGAATCAAAAAGTAAAGATATAATGAAAATAGTTAACAAAAATTATAAGCAAAAAACATACAATACAAATTTCCCTTAAAATGGTTGGGAAGTGCGTAGTGCGTCGCACTAAGCACAGTACTCACAGTACTATTACGCTGTGTGAGCCTAGCTCGACACGTAGTAATTACCTGGATGTTGTGCTGATTCAGATAATCCAAAGTATAATCCAAATGTAGTGTTTTTCCACACAAAGCGAAGCCAAAAGGTTGTTTGAAAATCGAATGATTTGAGAGAATTGTATTCACATCAATGTGGATTTCTTTGAGAGCGCACAAAAACACGTCCGCTCTGTTCAACGTCAAGTTTAGCACCACCATTAATACTGGCCGTGATGTATTATCTATATTGTGCTGACAAATGGCGTTAAACCATAAAAAAGCAAAGAAACAAATATCTTCTTTGACGCGCTAAGCTCCACAGTTTAACATGCATGTGGCCAAGACCAATCATCGGGGTATGAGCAATTATATCATGATCGTTTAAACGGTATATTGTTTATTCTGGCAAAAGTGGTTTGTGAGTTGTTGTCGCCTTTATTTTCCTAACAGGGTCCAGCGTATCACGAATAAACCACAATGGACTAGCGTGACTGACGTGTTCAACAATAAATGTTATTCTAAACAGATATCGTTTGTCGTCTGCAAGATCATTAAAAATAGTCACTGATTGTTTGTGATTAATTGTATAGTCAACTAAAATACATTCGCCGTCTATCATGAATGTTGACCAAACATGGACCGCGCAACCTTGAGCAAACACATTTTTGGCCATTGTGATAAATCTGTGTAATTGCAGCGCAAATGGCTGTGGTTTTGGTATCATTTATTAATCTGTCAAATATAAATACATTGGTGTGATGTTAAACTTTTCATAACCTTATTCATTCTATTTTGAAAAATTGTCTCTGCTTTTTTTTGGGCTCGCCAACAGATAGTCTTCAAAGGTCACTCTTGGTTAATAAATCGTTAATCTGATTTCGTAAATATTTTGATGCAATTTTCGACCTTGGTAAGCTGGTTTTATAACAGTGATACTTAAATAATGTTCAATCAGCTGATTTCAAATGTTTAATTAGCCATTTATTATATAATTAGGAAACGTATATTTTAATACACATTAACTGGAGACAATAATATAATAGGTCGTGATCAGATTAGTGACAAGTTGTGAAAAAGACTTTCGTGATGAGTATTGTTGATATCACATGGCACGTGTTTGCCGTGGCAGCACTGGAAAACAACAATGTTTTAAATACAGAAATGGGGTCAAGGGCAAAATACAACTGTGTGTATCTTGCGGTGGATGAAACTGTCGAGCATAAAGAGATATTGCAAGATACACAATGCTTCTAATGAGATCAGAATAAAAGACGCAAAATATTGTCTCGATATCAATTCGTCTGCTCAGAAAATATTGTTATCTTAGAGGGAAAAGATTATATAGCTGGAGCATGTTGTTCTCGAGGAATTAAGATTTCATTCAATATTTGTTAATTATGAAGCAAGCAGGGCCGATGTTGTTAGACATGTTCGGCGCCAAAACCTTTCTTGGAAGTGTCGATAATATGGGTACTTCACTATTTTAATTCTCAAAAATAGAAAACTAACAAAATTATCTTTAACACAGATTTATTTACGATTGTTTCACGAGTAAGTCATCAATGATGGGTTAGTTATTGATCACGGGAACTCTACACAACAAGATAATTATCGTGTAAAGCTATTGACTGTTACACAGAACCAAAATGCAACACGTGGAAAGACAGACAAATTCAAAAAGCAGCCTCTACCAATTAGATACACGCATCTTGAAACAGGATAAATAAAAGATTTTATTTAAATTTCAGCTGCTGAAAATCCATATTTAGTGCAGTTTGTCGCAAATAGTATTTTTAAAACAGCTTTTCCAACTATATCCAGTAACGTAACTTATATTTTCAGTTGCAGCGAATTGTCGAAGTTTTAATTCGACTCACATTTGAGACATTGCCGCAGTGAATGCCTAAAATACCTTTTCAAATTAATAGCTGGTAATAACCCTCTGGTTTCCCAGGCTCAAGCAAAATTGAATACCTATTGCGATATTAGAACTGGAATGATTTAAATCATTCAAATACTTAATATATTTTTCATAAATACGTGTACTCTAATTTTGTTACATCAGTTCGAACGCAATGATATGACAGCACCTCTTGTACAGTTAAAGTACTCTTTTAGCTATATATTATTAATGAAGACAGTGGCAGAGTGGTTAGGGCATATGGACAATCTTTCGATCAACCTGTGGAAACGTACCTCACGTGTACTATGCAAGAGCACGACTCGCATATTGTCCGCCGTTTACAGAATATGACATATTTGGATAGTTGATGAGTCAGTATTGATTGAATACAGTGTTGTTTTCATCCTCAGATTCCAAAATGGAACATTGAATATGATTCATCTTCCCCCAACGTCAGTCGCCCCTTTTCTTTCTCTTTCATCTCTCTTCTGATGTTCGATATTATACATGCGAAATCAATCCATGTTAATGCACTGTGATTGTATAAAATATGATTATTTATTGAACACTGGTTGTATTCTATTGACAGCAATTTAGCAGAGATG
The DNA here is from genome assembly GCA_029339505.1 of Unio delphinus. NCBI lineage: Eukaryota > Metazoa > Mollusca > Bivalvia > Unionida > Unionidae > Unio > Unio delphinus. The sequence continues at coordinate 17,022,774 of JAQISU010000087.1, forward strand.
CCTTATCGTTTCAGAGGAAAGTATTCTTCTTGACGCCGCAATTATGTTCCATAAATAATCAACTCAAAAAACGCCATAAGATAATGTTGTATTCGTCATGTTGCAACAGAATGAAAAATATATCTCCAACATGAGCAGATGTAAAAAAAACATGGATAGTATTTAGGGTCGGTCAGTTAAAAACGATTTGGTCAGCTTAACAGTACAATGAAGTTGCTCCAAATGTACATAATCTAACTATATGAAGACACTGAGGCAAAATGCAAGACAGGAAGATGTTTAACAACACACCACTCCTCATATTCCGGCATAGGTGAACAGTTCAGAGCCTTGCGCCATAATATTGTCATCGCAATAAATAATTAATCCCTAGATCAAGGACGATCATTTAAATAGCGTATATATTTTAAGTGAAAACAGACAGAAAAGTATTCACCATGATACATCATCGTTGGATTGTTGTTCTTGGTACCTACGTGACAGAACTGATTGCAACTGGCCTACTTTTTGCTTTCCCTGTCTTGTTCTCAGCTTTATTAGAAATGTTTAGGAACAGTCGTGCTAAAACCGCCACTGTAGGATCAGTTCTTTTCGGAGTCATGGGTTGTGCCGGTAGGTGATATTGAGTTAGGAGATAAAGATGAATCCGTTGTCACTGAGAGGTGGGCTGAGGATGGAAGGTGCGATATATATATATATATATATATATATATATATATATATATATATATATATATATATATATATACCCTACCTCCCCATCCAGCCTGTCAGTTATTTTATATATCTGTATGTGTGCGATTGTAAGAAATGAAGGCATAAACAAGTGGCAGAAGGTAGGCAGTGTAGACACAATAATGCTTACTAGGGCTAGTGTATGGGTAAGAGTCAATATGATAATAATAATATAGAAGAGCCAATATGTAAATAATAATACCTAGAACTGGCATCACCTCTTATTATGGAAGACTTTTGAATAGATCCAAAATGGGGAATGCTATAATTCTAGTTGATTTCATTTGGAATTGCGTTTTATTACTTAGACTAGTGTTCTACTCTCTAAAGGTGCCTTTGGTTCAATTCTCTTTAAGGTGTCATCTCCGGACTACTTGTACAACGTATTGGACCACGAAAAGCTGGATTCTTAGCTGGTCTGTTGAATGGTATTGGCTGGATGGCTTGTTTCTTCTCAACATCTATTCTTTATCTAGTTTTAGTACTCGCCGTACCAATGGGTAAGATAATAATAATAATAATAATAAAAATAATAATAATAATAACAGCAACGACATCTTAATAATTTTGATTCTGCTGCTATGCTGGTGTTAATGACAACAATAAATTCAACAATGATTAGAATGATAACGATTTGTAAAAAATATTTGTGTATTTCGGAGTCTCTACCTCTTTTACAATTAAATTTCTTGACGAAATTATCAAAATCGATATTTTATAACAGTTTTAAATATTATGAGGAAACAATCACCAAAACTCACTAGCATCAAGCACATTTGTTCATTATCTTTGACTTAGGTTCATACAGCGAATAATTGATATATCGTTTGTATCGCAAATATCATCAACACTTCCATGTTAACCATAAGTGACTCTGAATATTATGATTGGTTTCAGTCTAGGGTACGCTATTCTGGCAAGAGATAGTTTTAGTCTTGGGAATGCTATTCTGCCAAGAGAATGCCATTGACAACGTCATATTGGTGTCTGCCTTAAGGCGGATATTGATAATATCAGACTGGTTTGTCTAGAGAATACTATTCACAGTTTTGGGTTGTTTTTAACTAGGAGAATGTCATGTACAATGCCATTGGTTTCGACCTAGAGACTGGTATTGACAGTGGCCGATTGGTTGTAGTCAAGATAATGGTATTGACTGCTACACTATAATGCAGTGTCATGTTTATTTCAACTAAACGAATGGCACTCAAATTGTATTGTTATGCTAATAAAATGTTAATGAATATATATGTTATAGGCTAGAGGTTTGGTTTCAACCAATCGAGTACGATTGTTTTCAACCACGAAAATGTACTGGCAGAGTAGTATTGGTTTCAGCCCGTATAATAGTATTGGCGATGTCGTATTTGTTGAATACAGTTGAATGGTACTAGCATTATCGGATTTAATTTCTTTCAGAAAATAGAATGCTACTGACTGTCATATTGCTTCCTGCCTAAGAATTGTAATACAAATGTCAGATGGACTAGTATATACAGTGTATCGTTGGTTTCAGCGAAGAGAATGGCATAGACTGTGTCAGACTAATTTCAGCCAAGACTATGATAGAGACTGGTTTCAATCACGATAATAGTATAGACAATACATATTGGTTTCAGTGACGAGAATGGCATGGAAGTGCTAGATTGGTTTCAATCAGCAAGAGCGGTTGATTTCAGCATAGAGAATGGGGTTGACTTTGTGGGCTTAGGCAATATTTACCTTCACTAATGTAATCTTTTTAAATTGAAACACCAATATAGAAGGAAGTATAGCTAATTCTAACATTTTTTCAGCCTTTAATACTAGCTCTTACTACAATGTAGTAAAAATCAAAACAATTTAATAGGATCATTCATTCGCATTTGCATAAGGTCTAGATTTTTTGTATACACCACAAGATGCATTTACTCGTTTTTGGTAATTTACTTGTGTGACTACGTTGTAAATGTCACTAAAGCATATTTTAAACAATTAAACATTAGACAACGCCCATATGTAAGAAAGACAACATAATATCCTACGTGTGGTTGTCACGAACTCCCCCATCAATCAGATACTTGAGATGGACAGCATGCATGCTTAGGACGGGTCACAATCAATTACGGAACGAAAACAACAACAAGACTAACATCAGGAATACATTCATATCCTTACTAGCATTTCAATCCCATGTTATAGCTGGTGATGTCAGTGACAAGATTAATACATAATGAGATTAATAACAAATTATTTCAGTCCCATTATTATTCTCTCCCTCTCTCTCTCTCTCTCTCTCTCTCTCTCTCTCTCTCTCTCTCTCAATTGGTTCTGTTATTAAACTGCAAGAGGAATTCACAAATGTCCACGTTGACCACGTGTATGTTAATCAGTACGTCAACCAAATATGTTCGCCTTCCATTTTGCGCAGCTGAGCATCCGTAAGTTATTGTAATACATACATATTCATCCATACTTATCTTACTATACTTGACCACAAAATATCACCATTTTCTTTCTTGTTTAATTATTCAACATAACACATATGGTTCCGTCGGGCCAAACGCTGAGTGAAGTCGGTCTTGTTCATGAATGTATATATATATTATATATATATATATATATATATATATATATATATATATATATATATATAGCAACTTGCTTCACCGCACCGCACATGTATCCTTAGGAACACATTATTTGCCCACTCTTGATAACTTGCCTATCGGAAACTGCCAATTGAACAGATTGTTGTGACATTTTTTTTTTTTTTTTTTTTTTTTTTTTTGGGAGAGGTCTCTTTCCTCTGATCTTCGCAGACCATTTAAAGGAAAGGCTCTCCCATTTTTTGTTTTCAGTGTGTGCTATATTATTGATTTCTTTATTATTCATTTTTGTAATATTTATTTATTTTTTTATTTTTTTTAAAAATTTTTTTTAATTAATTATTTTTTTTTTTTTTTATTCTTTTTTTTTCTAAAATTTATAACAGGCATTCATCGAAATACAAATCTTTTTGTCTTTCGATTTGGTAATTTCTTCCTCTTCTTTTTTTTCTCTCCTTCTTTGCTTCCTCCCTTCTAGAAAGATTTATTCTGCTGACTTATCATTATAATGATTTTCCTTTTCTCTTTCACTTGATGTCGTGTCAACTATTTTATTTTCTATGACTCTTAAAGGTTGTTTTTTTCCGTCTGTTGTACTGTTTGTTGTTCCTTCGTAGTCATTTCATCATTATAAAAAAAATCCCATTTTTCTTGTTCTTCTTTTTCTTTCCTTGCAAATATTTCCATTTGCTCCAAAATTTCATCTTCTGTGATTATTTCTGGTTGTTCTATTGCCGCTATTTTCTGTTGCTCTTGTTTTTGTGGTTTGTTAGAGTTTTCAGTGCTGTTTCTTTTTCTATCCAGTTTCCGTCTTTTTTTCAATTGTCTTGTTGTTAGTGGTTGTTTTTTGTTCTTGATTTGGTGTTTGTTGCTTTGGTTGTTCATCCGGTTGTATTATTTCTTGTTGTTTTTGTTGTCCTTGTTGTTCTTTCTCGTCGTTATCCTGGGCTATGGTTTGCCTTAGTTGTGATGTTCGGGGTTTTGGTTGTTGTTTATTAGACTTTTCATTTCTATTAGACTTTTCATTTCTTGTATGATTGATTGTTACTTGAGGATTTGTAGTATCTTTGTTCAAAATGAGTTGCTGTACTTCAGGGTTTCTCTTTTCGGTTGTTATTTGTTCTATTTCTATCTTGCAATTTCTTGGTGTATGCCCTGTTTCCCCACACTTGCTACATTTTCTATGATAAATACATCCTTTGTACCAAGTTGTGATCATGAATCCCCTTAGGAAGCACCTTCTTTTTATTGTCCTTAGTTTTGTTCTTTCAATTTCTAATATCTTAGTTTCAGTAAAAATTTCGATCCCCAGTATTTTCCCTAAGCGAAACTTGTCCACCTTAATGCCAATTTTTTCCTCTGACCATACTGCTACAATTTCAGTTGGAATTTCCATAGGTATGCCGTTTACGTGCAATTCCCCCGTTTGTTTCTTTATTTTCCGCATGATTGGTTTTGGACTTTGGATTATTGCTCTTTGTCCGCATATTGTAGTTTCTCCATATTTCAATACTGGTATATTTCCTCTATATCTGATGTTGTATTCATTTGCTGCATAATTTATGAGTAGATTTTGGATAGAATTTCTTCATCTGTGATTTTACAGTGTATCAATACTGGTGTTGTGCCTGGTATTTCTCTGGCGTTTAAATCCGGAAATATTATTTGCTGTGTACCTTCTTTGTACTTGCATTCTATATAGTCCCCATCGTCTAGTGTCACTCTCTTTGTTCTAAAGTATTTTTGGAGTTCTGTCATGGTTCTTCTTGACGACACCATTTTTTCCCGTACTGTCCGTTTGCTTCCGTTGAGCTCGACTCACTATTTTCCTTGATTTTTTTTCTTTCTCTTCTTCTTTCATTTAGTTATTCCTCTATTCGTCTTTCCTTCTCCTTTAATTCATTGTATTAACTCATTGTAATAGTCATCTATTTTGTTTTTACCCCTTTACCGCGTCCTGACATGGTTCACTTTGCTCGACGGTTGCTATCGAATGAATCTTGTGACATTTCTCCCCATTTCTTGACAACCAACGGATCATGTTTGGTGTCACTGGACTAGTTCACATACACTGTAATACTTAAATAGGATTGTGAAGTCTGTCATAATCCATAGGGACTTATCACACACACCGAATTACATAAATATAATTATATTTTGTTTGCTTTCACAGAGAGTTTCTTTTTATGTACAGAGCTGAAATTATATTGTATGTTGTCATGCACAGCGACGTATCGTCTATATCTATATATAAGTGTGTGTGCGTGTGTGTGTGTGTGTGTGTGTGTGTGTGTGTGTGATTCATGTTTCTCTCATACACATATAGCTATCATTAATATACCTACAATACACATGAACCTTTTTAGTAAACTGCCGAACCTTGAAAAATCTTGCTGTTTGAGACATGAATAACATAATCATCCAAACACATATATATTTTCAAAACCATTCACATCTAAACTAGGATTTTAACGATGAAGCAAAGATTTCATATGGACATTAAAAATGAATTTACTTCTTTACCTATTAGTATCGGCGACAAGATAGCGTGTCAGCTCTCACGTGAGACGTTCCTGCTAGAGAATTAAAAAAAATTCAGTTGTCTTGGAGAGCTTGAGTCAACGCATTAGTCTACCATTTCCGTAATAACTCTAAATCACGAATGTCGAGAGTATATGGAAAATCAGTAAAGTAAACTCCATACCATATATTGATGGAACAAGTGTCTCAATAGCCATTCCTAGTGCGAAACACTCTTTCCCCGTAGTAGAATACTGATTTTTGCGGTTCAGGAGTTTTGGAACTTATACAGGGTTTAACTCATCTTATACAGGGCGTAATTCATCTTCATAAAATGGAAGCAATAACAATCTTGTTGTTGTAGAGTTTAACGTCATTTTGAAGCACACGATAGGGTATACATGGCGGCCAGTATTTTTTGTGCAGGAAGAACCCGGGAAACCCCCCGAAAAGAACCATCGACCCACGATAAACTACTGGCAAGCTTTCTCACATACATTAGCCGAATTTTAGACTCGAACCCACGCAGACAGAGGTGAGATGGTAGTGATTCGTAAGGGAAAGCGCTTTAGACCACTCGACCACACGGGGCCCCAATTAACAATGTTAGTTCTGCATCAGTTGGAACGAAGATCGTCATATGTCACGAACTCCCATACAACAAAAAAGATATTTAAATATAGTGTGTGTGGGGGGATGGGATGGGCAACACAAACTACACAAATAATATAGCATTTATTAATATAAAACACAAATAATATAACATTTATTAATATATAACACAAATAATATAGCATTTGGTAATATATAACACAATTAATATAGCATATATTAATATATAACACAAATAATATAACATTTATTAATATATAACACAAATAATATAGCATTTATTAATATATAACACAAATAATATAGCATTTATTAATATATAACACAAATAATATAACATTTATTAATATATAACACAAATAATATAGCATTTGGTAATATATAACACAATTAATATAGCATATATTAATATATAACACAAATAATATAGCATTTGGTAATATATAACACAATTAATATAGCATATATTAATATATAACACAAATAATATAGCATTTGTTAATATATAACACAATTAATATAGCATATATTAATATATAACACAAATAATATAGCATCTATTAATATATAACTGCAATAGTATATACACTTATGCATCCCGAATAGCACTACCATTCACGATGACAATGAAAAGAGGAACAAAACAATAATATTAATTAAACCTTATTTCATTCATATGTTTCATATCTCTTCTCTAAGATTCAGTGCCAATATTAGACTGCAACCGGAATATACCAATGCCAATGGTTCTATGATTATCTTTATCAGCAGCACATTACACAAATTATTCCGCCTTGAATTGCGCACAGTTTTAATACATAACTCATTGTAATATATACGTATTCAACACAAATTATTCTCTTGTTATTACAATATACAATAATATCTTATATATCATAGCTCATTATATTAAGCTATCATTTACATCGGTCCGAACGCTCTGCAAAGTCTGCCTTGCGGATTCAATGGTCATCTCTCTATGAGTGGCCCTCTGTACTTGACTACCTTGTTCTTCACATCAGAATATCGATAGCACCCAGACAACATTAGAATCTTATATGGAGTCATGCTTTTTCATAAACTTTCAGTATATTGTTTTTTCCTTTTTAGATCACATACTACGCTAAAACTGTCAACTGGATGGGTTTGTATGACAGTTGTTAAAATTTGAATTCCTATTTTGCATCAAATCCTAATTTCATTTGTATGCAATTTATTTGTACCTTTACTGTGCAAAGGTGGGGTGGTAGATAGTGCTTGAGTCGTAGACCAATAGTGAACAGCGGCACACTTACCCGTGTTTTAAACCTCTTCAAAATGCTTTCGAAAATTATTGAACGGTTTGGTTGAAAAATAAATTATCCGGGGTTAACCTATTTTACATTCTTATATCTGATTCATGAAATATCCTGAACTGTATTATACAGACTTTTGAGTGTTGAGATTATTTTGATCAAAAATGGTTACAATTTAAATTTCAGCTTTTGGATGTTCTTTGATTGTCTTAAGCATAAACAAAACATTGTGTCATCATTTTCCTGGAAAGCCTGGACAAATTGCTCTATCCGTTCAAACAACTGCGCCAGGTGTAGGAAGAATTGTGTTCACATATGTCCTAACAGAATGTGTTAATACGTTTGGATTGCACGGGACCTTTTTAATCATGGGAGCTGTTTTGCTTAACTGTTCTATTATATCGATACTTTGGAATACAGAACAGCCTACACCACCGGAAACACCGCAAAGAGGATGTAAGGATCCAAACGATACTTCTGGAACGACTAAAAGACTTAATTTCTTCATTCAACTGTGTCCAGTTTTCACAAACAAAATGTTCCTCCTATTTGTCATTAGCATGACACTTCTGTTTGTTCCACACTGTGGATTTATGGTAATGTTCGCAGACATAATGAAGAGTCGAGGATTTACAGAAGAAAACATACATTTAGCAATCATTATCCATAGCATAAGCACCGTTGTTGGAGGAATATCGTTGGGTTTCCTAAAACAAATACCAAGAATTAGTTCTTTTGTTTTAGTCTTTCTTCTGGCATGTATGTCAGCCATATCATTTTCAACACTACAGTTTGCAGAACAGTTCTGGACTACAGTTATCGCATGCTCCGTTCTAGGATTTGAATTGGGTGCGACGGCTACAGCCACGTCCATAGGCACATTGAAAATTATCGGCTCTGAATATTTTACTTTTGGACTTGGCATGGTATACACGAGTATGGGTGTCGGAAATGTAATCGTTGGACCCATTTCGGGTAAGAAGCAATACAATAAAACACATATATGATTCCATTGGAATCTTAATGTCTTATCATATTGGTTGTGCTGGTTTAATAACCTTCTAAGGTTGACTAGTCCATCATTTAATTACAGTTATATATCTTTACTTATCGTGTAGATTACGTGTGCAAAGGTTAATGTAGTTGTTGAAGGGTTTAACGCCATTTTTCAGTACAATTAAGTCTATACATGGCGGCCAGTATAACTGGTGGAGGAAGCCAAAAAAATCCCGGAAAGAACAATCTACCCACGATACGCTTCCGGCAATGTTTCTCAAATACCCACATTGGCCGATCCTGAGACTCGAACGGACGCAGACAGTTGATATGGCAAAATTCTGTAACGATAAGCTCTTTAAACCACTAGGTCACTCGGAGCCAGTGCACACATGATAAATGTTACTTCATTGATATCCAAGTAGCACCTTGTGTACCGTAGACGTATAAAGGGTATAGCTTGTGTCTTGGAACACATATGTCAAAGTCGAAGAAGGAACCTATTTTAGGTAATAAAAAGCATGTAATGATAAGCCGTGTTCGTGGTACTGGATTCCCTTAGCATACACTCTATTAACATAACCCATTTAGTATATTGCATTGAACTAAGACTGCTTTAAATATGACGCAAACATTTATATTTTTGCAATGTGTAATTGTATCTATGAGCATGCTTGGGTTATAACAGGAACGGTGTTGTAATGGAGGCCCTTATACTGAGGTAGTACAATTTTGCATGTATGTCGGATATGTCCATGACATTTATTTTAACTAATATAGGAGAAAATATTCAATCGTTTTTAATTGTCAACGTAAAGGATCATATCACATAATGGTGCTCGTTATATCATAGTTTGAAGATATTGCTATGAATACATCTGTTCTAGCAATATCACATTTACAAATTAAAGGAGATATACAGCTATAAAAGTGTTAGAACTCAGTTGATTTGATTACAGTTTGCATTATTATTAGTATCGATATCTTAAAGAATCACATTTACCTCTCCTAGTTGTTCTACATGAGGTATTAAGCAACATAATATGCTACACTATGCGAGGTGGATTAGTTTTTTCAATAGAGTGATTGTTAAAACGATCGCTATTGCGTATTGCATAATCATCCATTGTAACTAACCAGCCAATGACGCAATCGGACTAAAGTCAACATCTCCAAGAGAATGGAAAGGTGACATACACGAATTAAAGCTAATGTTCTGTGGATCTTGGGAAAGCTCGGTTTGTTTACATTGGCAGACTGTCAGATAAAGCGGTGCGTTTCGTGCTAAAGAGTTATCGTCAATAACGGTTTGTCCCTATGTCATGTTCTCCAATTCAAAACTGGACTGGATGAATCACACGCGAATGAAGGATGCCATTATATCGGCACCTATTAGCTGTTTTCTAAGCAGAATCACTAACGTCGTTTTCTTGTCATAGGCATTTCAAGATTTGTTATCTCCACTGACATGTCGAATTGTAAAGTGCGACTTATTAATATGGTTGGAAAGATTTATTTACCAATAAAAGCATAGATATAAAATATATAATGGATACGAAGCTTTTGCAGTTTTATGAATTTGAGCATGAAATGTCAACGTATCTATCTGTACCAGTGTATTGAATAGTGATAGGACGAATGGACGGCAAAAATTGTACTGCACAGAGATTTTCCTATAAATAAAAAACTTACTGTATCAAATAATAAGCCGTGCAGCAGCAATGGCGCTGAACTTACCAATTTTTGGGGACCCGTCGACCTCCCCTTCGACTATGTAATTACATAGAGGCTTCAGATTGCGACTCTGAAGATTCAAAGAAAATTCTGTCTGAATTCACTAAGTTTTCGACCCGCGGTTCCCACGTAATTACATAGAAGCCTCAGAAGGTTTAAAAAAAATGTGTTCAAAACGTGGCAGCGTCGTGGATGAAATCGCGATAACAATTTGGAAATCGACTGTATATTCGATCAAGTCCAATTCGATATCGTGTTACAGGTTCATGTAAATTTATTGTTACAAATCCGTGTGGGGTCAACTGAGCATGGCTAAAGAAATTTTTTAATTGATTGAAATCCATATCGGAACACCATGTCTGCCAAATATTTCGTAGCGTATGTTTATCAACGCCGTTAAACACACATATCATATTGCAGTTATCACGGATCACTTTTGGAATCTGAGTGTATCGTTGAGTCAAATAAAATACATCTGCGTGTTTGTGGCGACCTCGAGAAAAAATCATTGCTGAATTTGTTTGTTTATCTAACATTACATCGTCGTACACAATTATGTTGTTGATGTTTCCGTCGAGATCATCTATATGCGGGGATTCGGATACATCTGTGATAAATTCAACAACGTTGTAACCGGTTCGTTTTGTTGCAGTTTCATTAAAATCTTTTAACACACTGTAACAATGTTGGTCGTGTACGGACGGCGCCACTAAATACAATTTATCCCAGTTGGTAAATTTCATCAACAACGTGAGTAACAACTGAGTTTTACCACTTCCCGATGGTCCTACAATAATACATCTAATTGAGTTTGGTAACATTCGATGATGTTTTATCGGTTGTTTCTTTTTCAACGCGGAGAAGTCAGTTACCTGCATTAGATATAATGTAATATTATTAAGGATCTATATTGTGTAAAATGTCAAACACGTACTGATACCATCGATCAGACAACTATTACTACAAAAATGGTAGACTTGCAGATATTGGTAAGTGTGCTCGTTGTAGTACAAAAAAATTTAGGTTTTTAAAAACAAAAGCCACGGAGGTGACATCGCCGCGAGTTTGTCAAACCTCCCCGGGTTCCCAACAGAAAAATATCCCGGAGAAAAACATCTTCCAGGATATAGTTACTGTGGACCAGGTACGCGATTAGATATTCGACTAGATGAGCATGATCAAGCTAGACCTGGTGAAGATCCTATTAATGCGATCGATGAAGCATGTCGGGTACATGATATAGCTTATCGTAGTGGTGATCTACAACAACGGCACCTCGCTGATGTAAATTTAATTCATGCGATAAATGCTATTCCTGGTAAATCTTTTAAGGAAAAATTAGCTTCGTTGGCTATTAGACTTGCCATGAAAAGTAAATTATTGTTTGGTGCAAGTGTATAATATGGAACAAATTTATTATTCTCCGACGGGATATTTTATGGGAAAATCCGCTATTAGTAAATTAGCTAACGCAGCTAAAGTCTCGCATGATGTTGCCGCGGATTGGTTATCTCGACAGGCAATATCGCAACTTTATCTACCAGGCCCAAAATCAATTAAATATGGATCGTTTGATGTTCATGCTGTAAATGAAGTTCATCAGGCCGATATATTATATCTTCCACATGATAAACATCGACGAGTGTACAAATACGCGCTGACGATTGTCGATATAGCTAGTTGATACAAAGAGGCATTTCCGTTATCAACAAAATCATCATTTGAAGTCGCTGAGGCATTTACTAAGATTGATCAAAAAGGTCCGTTACGATGGCCAAATTTGTTACAGGTTGATCCTGGTAGGGAGTTTTACGGGGCAGTATCATCGTTGATGGCGAAACATAATGTTGTCATTCGACGTGGACATACTGCAATTCATCGAGATCAGGCAATTGTTGAACGATTTAATAAAACACTCGCTGATAAACTATTTTATTATTAAACTGCGAAAGAATTTATTCAACACGAACGATCGCGTTAATGGGTAAAACGACTTCCCGATGTGATAAAATCACTTAACAATCAGATAACCGCGCCGATAAACGATAAACCTGCCATCGCAATCCCCGAAAAATATGTAACTGGGAAATTTAATAGATCTTCATCTAAACAAGTTTTCGATGACACGCCGTTGGAATGGAACGCCACTGTAAGATATTTGTATGAACCTGGAGAATTTGAAGGCGGCGCTAGACGATCTACAGATCCAATATGGAGTATAACTACACATAATCTATATTCTATATCTGGACACAGACCAACGCGTTATTAATTAGATCCGACTGCACCGCAACGTAGTTTTACTCTATAACAACTTCAAGTTATTCCTGATGATACTCAAATGCCGCCGAAACATCTACGATAATTCATTTAGTGTAACTGCTACACGTTTAAGTTGATTTAATCGCCGCACTCGTGATATCGCCAAGTAAATTAAATTATCCCATTCGATGAAATCGTCGATGATCCATATGGTTGTATCTGTAGTTGTTGATCCTTGCAAAGAATGAATCGTCGTCGCATAGCCTAATTTCCATCGTGAATTGGCTGTATTTATTGCGTCATTCACTACAAATAAATTAACTTCAACGATGTCGTTTAACACAAGTTCGCGTTGTTCGTTTCGTCCAGGTATATTTACAAGGATGTTTTGTTTTTTAGTGTTAGCTGGTTTATGACATAACGGAACAGGTTTATCTGGAAATTTTTCCTCGTGGCAACGACATAATTTTTCTACAAGAATATCTCTGGTGATTTTTCTACTCGCTACGACCATGTCATATGGCTTCCAGTTGTTATAAAATTCTTCCAGTGAGGTTTCTGGTATCGCTTTACGTAAATTTGATCCTTGATTTTTATTATCTGTGCATCTGCTTGACGCTTTCAACGCGGCTAATTCCTCATCAAGAGATTTTCGGTCGATTTTCATTTCTTCGTAATATTCAACTTGGAGTTTTAACCAATAATGTGGGGATAATCCTGTAAATGGTGGCGGTTGTCCATGATCTCCACATAACACCACAGTGACATTTTTTGTCTTCAGCCATTCAAGAAACATTTTAATTACTAATATTTCTATCGAAACGGTACAGATTTCATCCCATAAAACTACATCTGGGACAATTTTAGTTCCCATTCGCGATGATGTCCACTCGCCGCCGCTGTATCTGAAAAAGCTATGATATGTGGTTGCAGTAATTCCTTTTTCGCAAAAATCTCTAGCAAGACGATGAGTTGGGGTCAGTGCAATTAAATTGGCCCCACGAAATAGTTCCACAACTCGGGTTGTTTTTTCGCATCCGCCTGGCCGATTCAAATATAAGAGTCTGTACCGTCCAACTGGATCGTGTATACTTGGATGCGTCGATATTTTTTCAATTACATCGCCGTGATATTCAGGTTTATCCATCACGTTTGCGTGTTCTCGATATCCATGTAGCTGTTCTTGTTTTACACGCCAACTTCCTCAAGTGTTACCATCACCAAGATATTTTTGAACGTCGCAGTGATATTTCTTATCGTAATAAAATGAATCAGTAGCAACTCGTAACGCGATACATGGATATCGATTTACCGTGCTGATCAGGCTTATAGTTACATAACCTAGCATATACGACCTTAAATGGACGTACTGTGGCATTTCATTGTCGAAATATTCTACAATTGTTCCAAATGATTCTCCTGATGATAATTTTGCGGTTGTTTGTCTGGCGAATATACCTTTTGACACTGCATCATCGATAATAAATTTTAATTCGCCGGGATCTAACACCAACTTGACAGTTTTACGCCTACGGGTTTCATCTTCAGCGATATCTCCTTGTGTAAATTTTCCGATTATAATTTGTGAAATTTGTTTACACTCGCTGATTATACTTTCAAGAAGAAACTCCATTTCGTATCGTGGAAACCGATCTGGTGTTGGTAGCCAAACATCAGTTTGTTTATCGCTTAATATTATTTCAGATACCGTTAATTCGGTTAACACGTTATTGTCAACTGCCCATCTCAACAACGGTATTGGAACCCATCGTCGCTCATGTAAATGTCGTCCAAGCCATAAATAACTTACTGGATGTAATTCGTCTGCAAGTTTAAATGATGTCACCGAGACAAATCCAGTTAGATCATAATCCGGTAACGGTCCATTAACGGCTCTTCGTGCCATTTTGTGTGTTGGTAGTCCAAATTGTTTAAAATATTTCTTACATTCACCACCACCGAGAAAACTTCCTGGATAACATGCAATCATATCGACGGACATCATATCGTTGAAATCATATTGTGTGTTCCATAAGCCACCATGACCAAATTCTACACAGCTATCGCGGATATCCTGGATGAAATTTTTTTTAGTTGGTTTCCACGAGTTTTTTTCTCTGGTAATTTGAGATGCTATCGATGATATTATAAAACTAGTTTTACACAGCGCTGTAATCGTTGATTTATCACTGGTGTATTTTTCGGCAAATTCTTCCATGTTTCGTTGAAGCGATTCCCGTCGTTAAATTTCTCCGTTCGCGGTTACAAATTGATCATATTTGTCACCACTGGAAAACAACCAAACATTTACCGGATCGGTATAATTGTTTTTAATCCAATTGAACATTCCTTCGCCATCGTAATATTTTATAGTGTTATCGGTAGGGAAATCTCCTTCGTTGATTCCCAATGCGTGAAAATTATGGTCAATAATCTCAATAGGTGTTCCCGCCTTACGATAACAACCAGAACTATAAAATATTCTATCTGGGAGCATTTTCACAACAATGGGAACTTTTAACTTTTTTCCAATTCAGCTATATCGTGTTTTGTTGCACCAGTATCTCTGCTGTTAATAAATTCATTCCATGCAGCAATTTTATTTGCTCGGAATTCAGTAACACCAGACCTGCGTTTTGATTCCTTGAAATGTTTCGTTACTTGTTCAGCCACACAATTGAACGTAGTTGATAATTTCATTCCTGCAACTTCGTTGTCGTTAGGAGTCGCTACTGGAAATATCCCATACGTGATGACGTTAAATGGATATGCTACGTTGTAATATTGTCGATCTATACCAACTAATACACCCGGTTTGGTATGTTTCGTTAACACAAATAATCCGCCGTTGTATGAGACTCTTTTGCGATGATGAAATATCTTCCATGCGTTCGCGGATTTTTCATTTAATATTTTTCTTTCCAATTGAGTGTAAATTACATCGTATGTATATTTAAGATCTCCGGTAAAATTTATCATCGGTAATATCTTAGCGGCGCGTTCCATCGTCATTGTGTTATCGTCGAAATTTGTGAGATACGTCGAATACACATATGCGGCTCCATTTAACCGATGTTGATATTTCGCCTCACGGATACTTCGTGTGATTTTGGATTTAACCCGCGTAGGATTAACTTTTTTATCTAGGTCAAATCGAATTCGTCGTCGTGATGGGGTTTCTTCCACCTGAATCTTATAAATCTGTTTCATTTATATGTTAATAAAACTAATCTTCAATTAAATTTATAAATGTTATACTAGTATTACAAATAACAAATGGCGGAAAATAGATGTAAATGGCTTTGTAAAAACGACTATGGATTATGTTCTCGAAGATGTGTAGGGGAATATTGCGCGACGCATAATCAACAAATTAAAAAGGGATCTCCTGGAATGGTACTATGTATGAAATGCCAATGTGGTGTACGAGGAAAAACTCAGTTATGTTCTGAATGTGGAGGAACACGGTTTCGTGAATTTGCTAGATATTCAACGTAAATACGGGATCGTATATAACGAATACGACTTTATAACTGGAAATTACAAGAAATATTAATTAGATTCATAGATTTTGTCTAATTGATATATGGATGAAATAATATTTGTATCTCATCCCGTTTATACCAATTACGAAGCATCTCGATGTGGAATCATCAGACATCGGCGATTACGAAGAAATATTGGTGTCATCGGCAATATGGGATATATGCAGGTCTGTCTCTGGGTTTTAACGGGAAGGTAAAATTATATCGTTCTCACAGATTTATTTGGGAATGTTACAACGGTTTAATTTCACCTGGTTTAGTTATTGACCACATAAACCTAAATAAACTCGATAACAAAATCGAAAATCTCCGTGTGGTTACTCAACAACAAAATTGTCTCAACGCGTCTCCGAGAATTAAATCGAGACAGCAGAAACCTGTAATCGGGTTAATGGACATTGAAAAAAAATATTTCCATCGATATATTCTGCTAGAAAATATTACGATGTTAATTCGTCATCTGTGAAATATGTTGCAGATGGTGTCACTGCTTCCGCGCACTCGAAACGATTTCAACGTCGAGTATCTTTTTTATATCAATGAAACATGTCTGAATGATATGCATAATTAGACAGAAGAAGATCATAAGTATAATAAACGACAAAAATATCGCCCAGTTGATTGTCGAACTGAATAAACTTGCTCCATATGTTCCTACCGGAAACACATTTACCAGTGAATGGCTCGAACAAGAATATTCCGGTGTAACCTCAATGAGAAACCAAGCAAAATCATCTTATCGAAACGAATACAGAATTGTGAAGATTCTTATGGAATCACGCATAGCGGTCTTGTCAAAAATAAGCAAAGACAAGTTGACGTTATTTGTTCCATCGTTTAAAATAGTTAGAGATATCGAAAATTCCCTCAAGGAGGAATTTAATTCTCGTCAACGCGGTAAACAGCACACCGCCGAGTTGGAAATGTTGGCAGCGATGTCACCATAACACAAATCCCTCAGCGATGAATAATAAAGTAATTATGGCGGTAATTGTGATAAAAAAAACACGGTTAACGCTGATAATGCGTGTTGTCAGCGATCAGTAACAATGACGAGTAAACGTGACCGGTAACAATGACGAGTAATTATCGTGGTAACAATAAAAGATTTTTAAGGTTCAATTGGCTAAATCCCGCAGTAAACGCGATGAGTAATTTTTTCAATAATAATCCAATTATTATTACCAGGATAATTACTCGTCATTGTTACTGATCATTGTTATCGAATATATTTTTTATGTTACAATGACGCCGCTGGGGCGATTACCGATCATAATTACCACAATGATTATTCATCGTGATGTTTGTTTTATTATTTTTTGAAAAATTTTAATTTTTTTATTATTTTATATGCCAAATAAAGCAAAATATTTATCGAATATTGATGTAAATAACATTATCGCGTTGCGATGAGCGGAGAAACCGCTTCATATCGCCACTAAATACGGAGTTGGCCTAACACGGTTGTACAAAATATGGACTGATGCCTCTCCGAATAAGAAATTTCCTGGTGGGTTTGCTGGTACTCAGGCTGGTAAAAAACTAACAGAAACTACTAAACAACTACTCGATGAGACCAATTAAGCGCGAGAAAAAGTTTCGGAAATCCGACGCGAATATGTAAAATTACAAAATGAAATGAAACAACGAGGCGAAAGTATTGAACAGCAACAAAAAATACTACAAACAATGATCAACAGGCATAATTTACTAATGAAACAACAACAACAACTAAAAGAACTTATAACGGAGTTACCGAATAATGAAAGACACTTACTGAGCAACAACAACAAAAAAAAAGACGATCAGTGAATTAACTCGGGAAGTCGACGAAAACAAAAGTATTATTGCTGCCCAGCATAGCAATATAGAACAACTTAAGAAAGTTAGCTTAGATAAAGAACGCTTGGAAAAAACTTTTGCTGCAATGTCAGCCAAATACGATGTCACTGGCGGGAATCAAAGTAAAAAACCACCAAGTAAACCCGTCGCAAAAAAATATGTCGAACAAATAATGGCTGAGAATATGCTTCAATAACATTTCGTTGTTGAATCGTAAAAATTGCAAAGCAATTTCAGCAACGATTCCATGTATGGGCAGTTACGATGGTTCCGATTGAACAACTGAAGTGAGGGAAGTCACAGTATTATTTTATTTTTATAGCAATTATGTGACTTCCCTCATCGATGATAGAAGCTGTTATAGTATGAAATAATACTTGCACGACTATACACGCTACAATGTTACGATTTCAAAAAGGATTTCCGCCAGCGAGAATTTTCGATATTTTATTTTTGTCCACACAGTTATTAGCGTATTGTACTATTTGGTCGTGAGAACATGTAATTGTGGAGATTCCGTTAACAGATAACCGTCCGCGTTGAAAATCTGTTAGCAAACATTTATCATTTCCCGATTCCGATATAACAAAATTAAAACATGCAATTAAGTTTTTAGAACGTACCGCGTCATATAATTTATCTTTGTCATGGATTGTTACGTAGACTTGACGATACATTGTTGTTGTTGTTATTGTTATTGTTGTTGTTTGTTGAAATTGGAAACGCTGCCATGAGAATTGTCAGCAATTCTACTACGATCTCACTTCGAGGGTCATTTGTAGTTGTTCCCGTCGAAGATCAATCAGTGAAAAGTCCTGATCGGTTATTCTGAAATTTATCCATGTAATAAAATCATTTTCAACGGCCAAATATACTAAATTGGGCGGATTCATCACGATGAGAGATCCCGGAGACACATTCGAGGAAAATGTATATAAAATATATCCCGGAGTAGCCTTTGTAGATTTTGATATATCTACGGAATAACTATCCAGTATTATATCCGCGATGACATGTATCGCTATCGTCGATGTGATATTAGCAGGGTACGGGGATCTGTGTCTGCCGGTTTTAAACGGTGAATTGTCTGATCGTAAAAATTCTTCCGCGGATATTGATTCATACCATTTGGTGTGAATTTGTGGAAAAAATTCAGCAACTAAATCTTTCAGTTTTTTTTTTTTGAGTTTTAATGAATTCCACGCTGAAAATTTATAATCGGGAATTTTTTTTTCTGTTAATGAAAATACCATTAAAAAATCTTGTTTTTGCTCAGTTGTTGCGTTCAACAACGCCGCATTGAGATAATCTGCATCCGCGATAATTTGATTTAACACTGACACGTGCTTGTTAATTTCTACCCGTGTGGCTATCAAACCTTCAGCCAGACAACTTTGAAAAGATTATCGCAGTTGTTGTAACCGCAGCGTAAATAAGTCCTCAATGTAACCGAATTTTTCCGGTAATCTATTGTACGTTACTGTGTAGATGCGGTGTGGCGATTCGAATTTCCATGTTATCGGTCCATTCGCGATATATTTGGAACTTTGATCATTTCTAAGTATACGTACTTGCGTGTTCAGCGTGGATTTGTTTTTCAGCGTAGATAAAAATCCGTCATCGTGATAATCTAACTGAATTGCGGGGATTGGAAGTTTATCGATACGAAAATCAGATATTTTCGGTTCGGGAATTCTCGGATGCATTCCTGTGATAGTCTTAACCCATGCGGAATAAATTCTTGGATAAAACTCAACAACCACATCGTTGAGTTATCCTTGTAGCCATGGTACGTTATATCCTGGAAGTTTAAACGTAGTAATTCCCTCGACGCTAATATTATAACGCTTGAAAATTCTTCATCTGTTGCTTGACTAGTATTAACATCAAGAACGAATTTAATTACGCGCGAATTGAATTTTTCCATATCCGCGATGATTTTATTACAAATTTCTGTGTTATCAACAACGTTTTTTTTATCTACGCGGTCACTAATTGCGGTTACAATAACGTTTCGATGTTTTTCATATTCGGCGTTCATCGCGGCAAACATTTTAGCGGATTCCGTCCGATTATTAATAAACGGGGTTGTTGCAGGTATAGCATTTCGGTGTTCAACTTGAGAATTAAAATTATTAAATTGTTCGAGATAAGATAATCGCGTTGGCGCTGTATCAGTCCCGTGATAATCTTTTCTCGATGATGTATAATCTCGTCGCGCTGGTTCCGGTGGTAAATTAACAACGGCAACTGTACCAGGAGGATTTTCAGGCCAACCTAACAATGTTCTTATACTGGAATTATATATATCTACGGAATAATCAGGTGAATTTATTTTTAACAACACAACGTTGACAACAATGGTTCATGTGCGTGTATCTCTATCGGAGATATATCAAGTCCATGAACATCAATTTTATTTGGTCCGGTAATTGCCTCAATTCGTTCTATAATCTCATCGCTGATATCTTCAATGTCATATGCGCCCGTTGGCAATAATATTGTGTGCGTTTCAGTCTTATACGAAAAAACAAAACTGTTATTTGGGGGTTTTCCACGAAATGGTTCCGCTCGAATATTTGGCCAGCTATAATAGCAGCGTAGTTGTGTCAGCGCGATTGCACTTGCTGTTACTGCTGAGAACGCGATTGAAACTGCAATCGGAGCCTTCATGGCTACCGTCGACAAAATAACTCCGGCGCTGGCCATTACACCGGACACCGAGTACACAGTTACATCGATGACAGTAATTCTTCTGCAGTATTTTTTTTTTTTTCACGATAGCGCTCAGAAAGTGATTTAAAGTTCGCGGAAAATTCTTTCATGGTGTCGAATCGATATTGATGCGATGTCATTGTTATTTTAAACCCTCTGGTGTTTTCAATTATCCGATTATTGAACTGGGTTTAGGATTGGACGCGGGGATACCGGATACAAATTCTATTATCCAGGGTAGCGACTCCCTAACCACAGACTCGTCGGAATTATATATAGTAATTGTCAGAGAGATTGGTATAAAAGGTGGAGGTGGTGGTATTTTCTCGAGTATATATATCAATGTGTTAACACCGTGGATACCTGTTGAGCTAAATTCCAAATCAAATTTACGGCGATGTATTATTGTAAATGGGTAGCAACCTGGTACACCAGGATGTCTTTGACCGACACGAAAATTATTTTCGTTTCCTCGTATCCAATTAAAGGTCCCACTATCAAGCGTGTATACGATGTTATTAACGGTTTTTACACTGTGTGGAATTTTTACTCTATCAATAATCGCGTTACTTTTATCGAGGGTCGGGACTGTCAGAGATTCGATTTCAGATATATGTTTTTCCCTAAAAAACTTTTTCACGAAGTTATTAAGTATCGTTTGTTCCAACATAAAATCGTTAATACCGTTGAGAGTCAACGGTATACTTTCCACGGGGTGATAAAAGAAAGTATCAACGAGTAGGAGATTATGAGTATGTTTTCTAATAAACCCGCTAATTTCAACGAGAGTCATACCTGCCACAAGTGGGTTTCCAAAAAACTTATTAACAATTTTTGTTGGTAAGTTTTTGTACCTTTTCAAAATCTTCTTTTAGTTTAGAAATATCCGTGTAAATATCGAGATATTTTGCCTTGATTTCTTCAGGATTCATCATTTTCTTCGTGCCCGTGTTATAAAAGAATGAAACCAGAAGGACGTTGAATCCTAAATCTTTTTGGATTTGATAATGACTGTTGAAGTTAGAAAATGTTTCTGTGATATCCTGGGGTTTACTACCCTCAAAGAACTTATTAACAATTTCGTTGGTGGGTTTTTGTACCTTTTCAAAATCTTCTTTTAGTTTAGAAATCTCGAGATAATTTGCCTTGATTTCGGCAGCCGTCATTATCCTCCCCGCGCTCGCGTTAAAAAAGAATAAATTCAGAAGGTCTTTGATTTCAGCGAGAGTCATACTAACCGCAGGCGGGCTTCCAAAGAACTTACCAACGATATTTCTTCGCAAAGTATTATAATTTCTGATATAATCATTCAACTCACGGTCGTGATTGATAATCGCGTCGGTGATCGTGGACACAAGTGAACCTGGCTTATGTCGTCCGTCGCTGAAATACAGCGCAATAGAGTTTTCAGCGGCCTCGCGTTGTCGTGTTAAAATGTTGTTCAGGGATACATTACTGGTTTGTAATTTGCCGGTGCGATCCCCGAATACAACTATTTCATCGGGATCAACGTCAACGAGATTTAACGTTTCAGTGATACTATCTTGAACAGTTTTTTTTATATCCGTGCCAGTGATTTTTGAAATCGCATCACGGATAAGTTTTTTTACCATCGCGAATGTGACTTCCGGCCGCCAAAGTGATACTGATCGTCCATAAATATCTGCCATGTTATACAACAACATAACGTTTAAGTGACGATTTCATCGCATATTCATGAACGGCTTTATGAATCGGAAATGAACTTGTTGATATTGCCGTTAATACATTTAAAACCTCGTTGCCACATATTGGAGGATCTGTTAATGTTTGCGTTGGTAACGTTGAATACCGAATTGGAATTTGAAACTTTTCGAGTTTAGACACATATTTGACAAATTCACGTGGCGGAGGTAGTCCATACGAATCAAAATAGATAATACACGACGGTGAAATTCCGTCACATGTCAAATGCGTACCAGGTCCATCATGATCATCTAGATTAATTATTCAAGTTTCTGGGATTTTTGGTTGTTCCGGTAATTGATCTTTCATAAACACACCTCTGATATGTTTTACAGGGAGTTTTTGCACGGCGTCAACGATATCAAAACTAGATAACGGTGTTACTACGTCAGCACCCTTGTGTATCTGCTTCCTCGTAGTCTTAATCCCGCTCCCTTTGTTTTTTCGTTTAACACTGCCGCCAGTAACCTTATCGAGAATCTTTTTTGTTCCCCAACCTGCAGCCCCTGATAACGCCCCTGTTGCAAGTGCCGCAATCGCTGGAATCAAATATGGTAAAACACCACCGGATTTACTCATATCGGAAAATGCAACCGTTGAAAATTTTAACTTAGTTCCCTTCCCGGACGCCAGAGCATTATTGAAATGTTTTAGTTGAGTTTTCGTCAACGACAGTTTATGAACCCCGGAAGACATTTGCGTAGGTTTCAACGTTATTGTTGCTCCGCACGATATATAATCTTTTGATTGTATTTTTTTAATCTGACCAGGTGTCAATGAAACATTAACATAGTTGTACGACATTATTGTAAAATGCACCCATCTAATTGTTTACAATCAAAGATTTTCCACTGGCGCGTCAACGACTCTCATTTTTCCACCGCCACCTTCTAACAACATAGATTTGCCACTAAGCATAACCGCGATAGCCCTAAATCCACCTCCGTCGGAAACATCAGCAGCGGGATGTGCACCCACACGTGCTTGAAACTTTACATCAACGACGGGATGTTTAGACAAATCAAGATGTTGCAACGAAAAGTAATAAATTGGATACAGCGTTTGCAAATCAAACAGAGATATTTGTAAACCAGTATCTACATTTTGATCTCTTCCCATAAACGACCATAATCGATGATAAACTCGACCAATTTTATTATCGTTGTAATCAAGAATAGAATTTTCAGCTGGTTCTTGCTGATTACTTACTCGCAATGATACCTCAGTAACACCCAATCGGTCAAATATTATATGAGAACGCATTTAAAGATCGTTACCTTGTGCCCGATTAATATTTTGCAACGCAACAAAGACATGTCTTGGCGGCGAAACGTTTTTCGTTAACGCGAGTTGCCAAGTAAATACACCGGAAAGTGTCGATGTAGTAGTAACTGTTGTAACATCGTGCCAAGATAACAATGACCTCCCTCTCTGATCCATAAAAGACAACAGCCGAACTTCAACTGTCAACGATGGAGTCATATATGGCATCCACAAGGATATCTTTGTTAAATTTACAATCCCGTTTGGAACACCAACACCACGCCACAACGCTAAATTATCATCACCGTTTCGTTGTAACACAACTGTGTGACTAGCACCAAATATAACCTTCCTGATATCTCTGCAAAATCCAAATATATGTGACAACGGAATTACACATGAAAATCTACCATCCAAGTTTAACATTCTTTTCAGCGTTGCAAAACCAGAGTTATAATTTTTGTTACCGCCTACAACAACAAATTCAACATCTGCGTCATCAGCAGCAGCTGAAACCTTTTTTGGTTGTCGTAACACAAATGTACGAGAATCAGCATGATCATTTTGATCTTTCGCAAACATCATTGAATGACCTGCCGATTTAATAAAGTCACCGGAATATCTAGCTAACCCGATAATGGAGGATGCTACATCAACGTTGTTGTCGATAGACTCAATTTTAGTGTTACCAATTAGATACTGAGCGGAACTAAATAATGCCATTATACCGTTGTTAACAAAACCAATCTCTGTAGTATCTAAATCAGCATAAGCGTTACCGTTATCTCGTGTTTATTGTCTTTCAATTTCGATAAACGCTTCACATGGCAAAAAATATTTAGATGTATCATCGAATCTAAGTTCAATACGAGATCGGATATTTGGATTCTGGGCGGTATATGAAAAATATTGATAATCTCGGACAGAATTGTTTCTTCGTACAGGAACATCTATGTCAAAAGCATCATCGATCTCTTCTTGAAACATTATATTGAACCCGACAATCTAAATCTAACAATTTTAGACCAGAACCGATAATCGTATTTAATTTATTCTCAGCCATTTTATTTACTTCGTTGGCAACTTTCGCCGGCATATCCGCGGTAGATGGCAAATTAACAGGTTTATCGGGTGTTTTTTTTCTTTCTCATCAACGATATAATCTTATTCTTCGCGGTGTTATACGCGTGTGTGGTAACATCGGGTGCGGCAGACTTACCAACAATCCCAATAGACTTTGAAGCTAATTCTCTTCCGATTGGAAATATTTTTAAAGCAATTCTTGTAAATAGTCCAGTAACAATATCACCAAAACCATCTCCGTATGTCAATTTGTATACAGGTAATCGTGAATTTACAACTTGAACAGGTCTAGCTCGACTCATACTTCTAGTTACTATCATGATATCAAAAACCAATGCTTTCAAAAAGCAACAATTAATCACTGTGATAACCATCTATTACTTCATCAACAAAATTACGATACGTTGGCATATCCATAACACGCCCACGAAATAATCGCTGGCAGATTTCAGTTGCCTCGTTGATTAACTCAGGAGAATTATTTCCAGCCCGCGCTCCTCCCATGAGAATTTCTAACCGTGATATATCATCGAATATACTTCTCGAGCATGGTATGTCACTGCGGTAACCAGTGCCTATTTTTATTTTTTCCAACGGTGAAGATAAATCAGCCTCGGAGGTTACTTTTATTTCTGGAGTAGAAGTTAATTGACTAGCCAAATATGACGGAGGTTGTTTACTCCGTTGTTCCACTGCTTGCCAAAGTCTATTAAAATTTTATCTTTACGCGTTAATGTTTTTCTATCGTTTTTCGCCAAATATAATTTTTTTGCAAAAGTTTCTTTATCGCCAATGACATCTTCGTACCCTTTCGACATAAGTTGTTTCCTATCCTTGTATGAATCATTGATCATCTTAGCAAATTTATCACCATCGTTATATTCCTCACTTCTAACACTCGCTATCACGTCAGGTTTAAATATTATCTCCGGCGCAAGATCTTTTCTAGGTCATTTCGCCGGTATATCACTAACATCAATTTTTCCATATTGTCCCACAACGTCTTGTTGTTGTTGTTGTTGTCGCTGAATACTTACTATATTCCGGGGAAGAGTTTTTAAAGATTTTTTTTGTTTGTTTAACCCGTGAAGCTATCTTAGTGGTATCCGTGCAAATCTTTGCAACTTCTGTACCAAGTTGTTCCGTTGCAGCAGTAATCGGTTTAAAAAATCGTTCAGTACCGGTGGTAAATTCAACAAGTCGTTGTTGTTGAGCTTGTAAATTATCTCGAAAAGCATCTCTAACCGGAATAAATTTCTTAAGTGCAGCCAATCGTTCTCGAGATAATCTTGTTATTTGAGCCTCTCCGATATTTGACAGTGTATTAAAATCGGAGATTTCCAAATTGTTATCGCGATTTCATCCACGACGCTGCCACGTTTTGAACACATTTTTTTTAAAACCTTCTGAGGCTTTTATGTAATTACGTGGAACCCGCGGGTCGAAAACTTAGTGAATTCAGACAGAATTTTCTTTGAACCTTCAGAGTCGCAATCTGAAGCCTCTATGTAATTACATAGTCGAAGGGGAGCTCGGCGGGTCCCCAAAAATTGGTGGGCTCAGCCCCATTGCTGCTCGTGCTAATCGTGATATTTCTAAATTTTAACTCAGTTGAATATATCAACTTTTGATAGATTTGTTAAATTTAATAAGTAAGCTGATAACTAGATGTAAGGTTTTGTGGGCGATACCCTCAATATATTTTATGATAATTGTAAGTATTTCGTGCCAAGGTAAGATCAGATGTCAAATTAAGCATTATAAAATCGATAATTAATCATCCTTAAAATTAAGTATTTGATTGAGGCCAACAAATATATGACCACCGAGTCGAGAGTACAGCAGATTCATCGCACAAAACTTCAAAGCATGTCATTTAAAATGGTATAAATATGTGAAGGTTAATAATGTTGTTAGCGTCACATAGCGCGCCAATGAATCACGCATTCTCACCAATTCTTGGATGTGGTGTAAATTAAACTCTGACAAAGCTATCATAGAAAAATCCATAAAGGCTGGAATGCGGATGAATGAACATAATATATTTCACCCCGATAAATGACTTTACTCGAGTCTCCACGCTTCGTTATTTCGTGACCTTGCTGCTTTGACTCAGTGAAAAGCAGTATTATTTTGTTTTATTTCTGGAAAAGGTAGTTTATCAAAAAGTATTAGTAACAAATATTCCATGTCTTTGCGACGTCCAGACGTGTACGTTTCGAAGTAATGACGCAGCTAGACAAGTGTATCGAAAGGTATTTTAAAATGTTCAGAATATGCAACTATAAATGTTCATTACTACAGATAAGCTAAGGTTTTAAACATCAATAACAAACTAATTGACATACCCAGTGTGTATAGAGAGCACGTATTTCAAGATCATGATATCATTGGATAGGTATAAGAAAAGGCTTGTTCAATCTATTTGAGTGCGGGAAACACAGCATTTTCTCTCAATCACGGTGCTTATTATCGACTTAGCTTTCGTTCACCAGCGAAATTATATTTACAGGCACAGAATTGTGAAAGAGTAAATAAAAAATAAGAATTGTAATGAGAAAGATTGATAGCTTCATACAGGACTATGTTATGTTGAGTATATTACGTCGTAGGAATGATATTTAAATATTTAAAAATAGTAAAACTTAAGACAAATAATTTAATAATGTATTGTCATATATATATATATATATATATATATATATATATATATATATATATATATATATATATATATATATCTTGCGTGATACTAGCTCATTTGATTGACCACATTTTGAAAAGGACAATTTCAAATGTGTGCGTTTCTGTGACTTATTATTTCCTGTGATATCTTCAGTATAAGCTAATAACAAATTGATCATCTGTTGGGTTGAAATCGCCAATCACATTGCTATCGTATTGGATGTTAGCAAATTGTTTTTTCTTTGATCTTAAAATATATTTTACCTTTTATACTTGGCAAATTTACGAAAAGGTCCATAAAAATCGATATTGATTAATTCAGCATATTAATTTATCACTGATTGGTTATCATTACACCTGTATCATTGTCATTAGCAGAACAATTAATCCTGCCCCTTTATCATTGCAGAGACTAACCGTGATGTAATTCTGTATCTTTGTCATTGCAGGGGCTATCCGGGATGTAACTGGTACCTACACAATATTTATGTGGACATCTACATTAAGTTCTGGTGTGTCTGCGATTTTGATTTTAGGGGCAATAATTATGAAATACCATAAGAGACCAAACAAGAACACGTTAGCGAATGCCGTTGAAGTTTATACAATTACACAATTTTAAATCTTGACATTCTTATCGCTCAAAGCAGCCGAAGGAGGGGGAGGGGGATAAAAACAAAAACGGGCAACATCCTCGGGTGGGTGGGTGATGGACTACAATCAATCCTATATTGTAGAATATGAGGCTAAACAAATTATATTTTTATCTTTGCAAAGTTGACTTATTAACTATCCAAAGGCTAATCAGAGGCTTGTTTGTAAGCATGATGCGGGGTGGGGTTGGTGGTATACCAAATGTTCGTTGCTTTGTTTTCAAACTTAAATCATTAGATTGTTGATGTCCGCTTAAAGAACCTCGACTGGCGGCGCATCACTTAATTTCTTAAGAACACCATAGCATCGCTGGCCATCTGCTGATAGAGCTACTAAACAAAGTTTGTCCCATTTGAGCCACCACATTACATGGTTGAGTTTTACCAAAGTCAATCAGACCGACGATAATAACTTTGATCGAATTTGGTAACACTAGCTTATGTTTGACCTGTGGTCATTCGCTTGTCGCTGAAAGTCGATCACGGTAAATAGTCCTACATTGTAAGTAATATACTGTATTATGGCACGCGCACCTATTATATTGTCGTTATTTCAGCGTCTGATAAATTAAACATCAAAATAATACTGACGTTGTTACTTTTTCTTCTCAAATGTAATCTGCTAATATTTTCTTTTGAATGTCAGGTACTATCGTTGGCTGAGCCAGTGGAGTGTGGCTCTGCCATCACCGTGTCGTCGGCTTCGCGTTGTAGACAGTCGTGGAATTGTCTGAATCTTTTGTACAGTTGAGATATTTGTGAAACTGTAGGCACTGCCAAATATCCGAAATTGGATAATTTGATGCAATTGCCGACATTCCAGGTATTGGTAGAATGTTAGCCCTTGTAACTCATTAATTGTTATTGTATAACCTAGAGTCCATGTTGATTTTCAATCAATCGATTACCCACCCACCCACCCATTCTGCCGACATCACTTTCTGTACAGAGTCTCCTGGAAGCTCGATTATATCATTAAGAACCAATTGCTGTTGCGCATCCGTTTCTCGAATTCAAACGTGTATATTTTGTTTACATGTATCCGCTGACGATAACACAATGTAATTAGAAGCGTTGAAAATTATTCTCTGTAAACCTCAAAAAATCTGCGTTGAAGTGAATCGTGTCCTTTTTTTACGTGATATATCTATCAGATCATTAGGTAGGCATGAGTTTCATTACGCAGTCATTAGTGTCTCTGTAATTACTGTACGCATTAATTCCCATTGAATCTTGTACTGATGTAATCTGATTAGCGATTTTAACTATCATAATGTTTGATCGCGCGATCGATGGTCAGACAATTAGTATTTGAAGTAACTAACGTAACTGATTAGCCAGTCATGCAGTGACTCTTCTGTAAATGGCAGAGGCTATAAGTGATCGCCACACATGATACTTGCCGCGTTTTTCGTCGTTAGCTTTCCAATTGTTTCTTTGGATACAGAACATATTTAGTCACATATGATGATTTTAGGAATCTATGTTTGTCCCATACGCTCATAAGTCAAATCATCAATAGGCTATCGAGAAAAACTGAAATGTGAGCGACTTAAATTGCCGCTATTTCGTCTTTCTGGTCATAGCTGCTAAACAATTTATTGCACGTGACCATTATGAGAGACTGCGCGATTGGATCATTCGCTGACGGAAACGATCATGGTTTTGATGATGTATTGCATCGGTAGAAGTGCGGACTCGGACTGGTTTAACATCGGCCGCTTCAGAATAATTATGTCTTTATTCACGTTTTCTTCTCTAATGACCTCAGCGAGTCTCTCATAGACCAGCATCGTCGTCGCGACGCGTATTGTCTATACGAGAGCATCTGTGTCAATAAATGGTTTCTGAAGATCCTGTTTCGATCGACATATATAAAAGGTTTTAGTGGAGACTAACAGCGTCAGTGGATAAAAGGTTAATCATGATAATGGTTTTATTGAAGAAAATGCGACCAACTAATGACTCAAATGAGTGAACTGTGGCGATTCGCTGTCGTAGTAGCTAACAACCATGCAGATATATGTATCGTCTCGCAGTACAATCGCTTCCTCGACACTTACTCCTCTCACTACACCATGATTCGGTCTCGGCAAATCTAGTCAGATCCTAGTCGGGATGTAGTGTGCCGTGTATTGCTCTGCTTATTTAGGATATTGGATTTCCGAATCGTTCAAACAGCTACGGTTATCATTTGCCGTATGCAACTAGCCGGTGTAAAAGCCACGCTCTCAACTGAAATCATATCGGCGGATTTATATTTTGTGAACAAGAGACAACTGTGACCAAACTCGGCACAAGGTCGTCGTTCATCGTCTAGAAATTATTTTGGAATTGCACGCTAGGAATATTTTTGTTATTCTATATAAGTTACAACAGACGATGTTGTGAAATAGTTATTAGGTAGTTAGTTACTATCGTTGTGTTACTTTACCACAATATCCAAGTTGGAGAGATTATTCCGATAAAGTATACCGTACTGTAGTTATTGTTTTTGTAGGGTTTAACGCCATTTTTAGCACAAGATGTGCTATACATGGCGGCTGGTATTAATGCTGGAGGAAGAACCCGGAAAACCTCCTGAAAAAAACCACCGACCAACGAGAAGCTACTGGCAAGCTTTCTCACCTACCAATATTGGCTGAATGCGAGACTCGAACCAACGCAGTCAGAGGTGAGATGTCAGTGATCCGTAACGGAGACCACTTTAGACCACTAGGTCACTCATGTTCGACAATAAATGTTATTCTAAACAGATATCGTTTGTCGTCTGAAAGATCATTAATAATAGTCACTGATTGTTTGTGATTAATTGTATAGTCAACTAAAATACCATCGCCGTCTATCATGAATGTTGACCAAACATGGACCGCGCAATCTTTAGAAACACATTTTTGGCCATTGTGATAAATCCTTGTAATTGCAGCGCAAATGGCTGTGGTTTGGTATCATTTGTTAATGTGTCAAATATAAATACATTGGTGTGATGTTAAACTTTTCATAACCGTGTTCATTCTATTTTGAAAAATTGTCTCTGCTTTTCTTTGGCTCGCCAACAGATAGTCTTCCAAGGTCACTCTCGGTTAATAAATCGTTAATCTGATTTCGTAAATACTTTTATGCAATTTTCGACCTTGGAAAGCTGGTTTTATAACAGTGAGACTTAAATAATGTTCAATCAGCTGATTTCAAATGTTTAATTAGCCATTTATTATATAATTAGGAAACGTATATTTTAATACACATTAACTGGAGACAATACTATAATAGGCCGTGATCAGATTAGTGACAAGTTGTGAAAAAGACTTTCGTGGTGAGTATTGTGGATATCACATGGCACGTGTTTGCCGTGGCAGTACTGGAAAACAACAATGTTTTAAATACAGGAATGGGGTCAAGGAGAAAATACAATTGTGTGTATCTTGCGGTGGATGAAACTGTCAAGCAGAAAGAGATATTGCAAGATACACAACGCTTCTAATGAGATCAGAATAAAAGACGCAAAATATTGTCTCGATATCAATTCGTCTGCTCAGAAAATATTGTTATCTTAGAGGGTAAAGATTATATAGCTGGAGCATGTTGTTCTCGAGGAATTAAGATTTCATTTAATATTTGTTAATTATGAAGCTAGCAGGGCCGATGTTGTTAGACATGTTCGGCGCCAAAACCTTTCTTGGAAGTGTCGATAATATGGGTACTTCACTATTTTAATTCTCAAAAATAGAAAACTAACAAAATTATCTTTAACACAGATTTATTTACGATTGTTTCACGAGTAAGTCATCAATGATGGGTTAGTTATTGATCACGGGAACTCTACACAACAAGAGAATTATCGTGTAAAGCTAGTGACTGTTACACAGAACCAAAATGCAACAGGTGGAAAGACAGACAAATTCAAAAAGCAGCCTCTACCAATTAGATACACGCATCTTGAAACAGGATAAATAAAAGATTTTATTTAAATTTCAGCTGCTGAAAATCCATATTTAGTGCAGTTTGTCGCAAATAGTATTTTTAAAACAGCTTCGCCAACTATATCCAGTAACGTAACTTATATTTTCAGTTGCAACAAATTGTCGAAGTTTTAATTCGACTCACATTTGAGACATTGCCGCAGTGAATGCCTAAAATACCTTTTCAAATTGATAGCTGGTAATAACCCTCTGGTTTCCCAGGCTCAAGCGAAATTGAATACCTTTTGCGATATTAGAACTGGAATGATTTAAATCATTCAAATACTTAATATATTTTTCATAAATACGTGTACTCTAATTTTGTTACATCAGTTCGAATGCAATGATATGACAGCACCTCTTGTACAGTTAAAGTACTCTTTTAGCTATATATTATTAATGGAGACAGTGGCAGAGTGGTTAGGGCATAAGGACAATCTTTCGATCAACCTGTGGAAAAGTACCTCACGTGTACTATGCAAGAGCACGACTCGCATATTGTCCGCCTTTTACAGAATATGACATATTTGGATAGTTGATGAGTCAGTTTTGATTGAATAGAAATATTGTTTTCAGCCTCAGATTCCAAAATGGAACATTGATTATGATTCAGCTTCCCCCAACGTCAGTCGCCCCTTTTCTTTCTGTCATCTCTCTTCTGATGCTCAATATTATACATGCGAAATCAATCCATGTTTATGCACTGTGATTGTATAAAATGTGATTATTTTTTGAACACTGTTTGTATTCTATTGACAGCAATTTAGCAGAGATGCTTTATCGTTTCAGAGGAAAGTATTCTTCTTGACGCCGCAATTATGTTCCATAAATAATTAACTCAAAAAACGCCATAAAATAATGTTGTATTCGTCATGTTGCAACAGAATGAAAAATATGTCTCCAACATGAGCAGATGTAAAGAAAACATGGATATTATTAGGGTCGGCCAGTTAAAAACGATTTGGTCAGCTCAACAATACAATGAAGCTGCTCCAAATGTACATAATCTAACTATATGAAGACGCTGAGGCAAAATACATTGTTTTATATTCGGTTGTGTAGAATCCATGCTTTATTAACTGTGTTCTATGCTGCTTGAAGAAGCATGCTCTGGCACTTTTTTCCACAATCAAATGATTTTTGTGATTGTCGTGTTGATTATTTAATTTGCTATTTTATCAATTGTTATGATTGACCAAACACAGTCATAAACATATACGTATTAAAAAATAAAAATAAAAATAGAAATCTAATTCATCTTTTTATACACCATAAATACATTTTTATATAGTATGTAGAAAATTAATGAATTTATTTTGTAAATACTGAATTCTGTTCTTACCATGCGTTCATAATCTCAACAATAGCATCACTCTATTGTTCCTTTGCATCTGCGCGTGCTGATGATCTGCTAGAAATGATGGCTTCAAAGTCTTTCATTAACATCAATAGATAAGCTCACCAAAGCGTAATGTTCTCCCAGCCTTCCTCTCACCTTGTTCCTCTCAGCTGTGTAGCTGATTCGATGCCAGTAATTATTATCAAATTTTGGGTCGTTTCATACGAAGACGGATATTCATAAATGAGTCAAAACATAATAATAATAATATCCATATCATAGGTTTTCCGATCTCTTACTAGCTGTCGAGCTGATCACTTTCCTACACTTGATAATCCCCCGACATCACATGCCCTCTACCAGCCACAAGTTTCTCAAAGAGGACAACAAATGAACCCAGTGCTATTCTCCTAAACAGAGTCTCAAACACCTCGTCGGTTCCAGACCATGTCAAGCTACATGCATAACATCTAAGACATTTGCCCAGGAACCACCATCCAAACGATCAACAGGCAGTACAAACGATTCCAATGCACAAAGTAGTTCTAAACGTAAAATTTATATGGTCTATTATTTTTATTTTCGTGTACAATGAGCAGTCCATCAGAGATAGATCGATAAATAATGATCCCAACAACCTGGTTTGAGATGCCTTGCTGTTACCCATCAGATTGCAGACATAATTTGTAGGAAAGACTTCTCAAGAAACAAGTTTGTACCGGATTAAAGATGCTCACCCTACTTACCATGGCGAAAAAACCGTTGCCCACAATTTGTCTTTGCGAACACTGTAAAGGTGTGTGCGTGTGTGTGTGTGTGTTCGGGGTTGCCATGTGCCGGCTGCCAGAATCTCGTCTTACTAAAGTATATATTTATTAATCAACACTGGGAAGAAACTCATTACATGGTCTTTTCGTCATTTTAACTAACCCATGAGAGATTATGAGGTTTCAAAAACTTAGTCCTAAACGTAAATGAAGTTCATCTGGCCCCGTTTCTGGTCCAGATGAAAAGCCTTTCACTAAAGCACTTTTTAAATAATCTCTAACGCTATCGATACAGAAATATATTGTGTTCTTCCCTCAGTTGTATTTTACTCATAACAACTTTGGCTCCAAATATTCTATAACTGCTCAAGAATATTAAATATAACAATATATCTTATTTCATGTAAAGAACAATGTTGCGAGGCTGGAAGAAAACTTCTAGTAAAACCTTTAACTTCTTAGACGACTAACTTTCCTTTCAGTCGCATTGTCGAATAGCCTGAAATAAAACATTAATCGAATAAAATCGATATCACGAATGTATCCCAAACCTCACCACTGCCATCCGAAAACCTGTCTTATTGTACGTAAATTGTCTCACTACCAATCGAATGAAACGTGCCTGTGGTAATATAGGTAAAACACACATTACACAACATATCCATATAGTTCACTGTATAAAGGCTTCTATATAAATCAGTTAAAAAAAAAAGAATATAGCATTATAGTTAAAAGCTGATCCGAACTAAAATCCATGAGTTTTGTCCAACCGTATCCCGTATAAATGTTAAATCAGCATAGCAATAAAATATAGCGCTCTTCTGCATTTCATCCATTTTTCAAAAGGGCGTTGTCAGTCATAGGAAAGTTCTCCTCTGTATAATGCATTTAGCATATACTGGGAATATTCTTTCCCCGTTCTTACGGTCGATTGCGCGGGCTTGCATCTACGCACATTACAATCAAATATATAATTCTGCCTTCGTGCAATTCTTACGAACGAAATGCGTTGGGTTTTGGGAGAACATTTAAATTAAACACTGCAGCCACATTCAGATGATTCGACTCATGAGCATAGAATAAGCACAACATAGAATGAGTTAAGAAAGGTTATCAGTCAATACCAACATAGCTAAAAAGAAAGACTTTAGTCTGCGTGTGGAATTTGACCACATAGTTGATTGAATTTCTCTGTTTTTGCTATCTTGTTCTTGCACCCAATCAGTAACGCCTACAAACAAGTTAGTAATTACTTGCAAATGATTTTAGTACAACGTGTCACGACTTTGCATACTATATGAAATTATAGTATACTTGGTACATTAAAAAAAAAATGTAGTAATTATTACAAAATATATATGTTGTATCATAGGTCCATTCTGGCAAAACGATGCTCATAAATTTGAATCCCTATGAATCTCCATCCTTTCTCCAGAAAAATCAATTCAATTATTCAGATGTATCCAACGAGCCTGCCGGCTATTTTGAACGACGGCACAATAGTGATCGTTGTCGACAACCATACAATCATACATAAACAATCGGTTTAATTAATATTGTAATGTACAGGTTGAGGTAAACAAGTCGGCGGCATTAAAGCTGTCAATGCTGATGTGTGAACAAGGACTAATGGATGATATAGCTAAATATATTTTAAAAAGTTCACGGATATAATAACGAGCTAACTAAAATTACTTCATGCTTATTATAAAATGTCGACTGTGACGCTATACTTCTGGACTCTGGATACGCCGGTGTCACTGCTCAGCTGGGTGATTCTTTTGACTGTCTTTAAACAGACGAGAATTGCAGAAGCAGTGCAGAATAATAAAAAACGAACCGTTTAATCAAAGAATTACAGCACGCTCTCTCTCAGTCAAGCAAACCTATCCGTCATCTCCTGTGATGTATGCCATATAAATTTCAAACTTAATTTGATCCGGACGAACAACAGTAAAGTTGCAGATTTAAAGGTAGATGATATAATTAGGCAATTGCAGTTTTAATCACGGAGTATTCCGAACCGTTTATGGAATCTCTGTGATCAAGCAAAATAACAACTAAAACCGAATATTCAGTACACATCCTCTAATGCGTATTCTTCCAAATATGTTGTAGCCCATATGCTGAAACATGTACCCTGAAAATAAACCTTCATTCCATCTGATTGTATATGAATTGGTCTTTAGCTATATGCAGCAAGAAACCTCGTAGAATACATTAAGCTCCTAAAAATCATTACCTTGTGTATTACACCGTATCCTCCAAGACTCTGACCCACGCAGACAGAGGTGATACGGCAGGGATTCGTAGCGGAAAAGCGCTTTAGACCACACGGCCACTCGGGGACCCTTCCACAACAGGTATAATAAATAGAAGAGCTAAGTTTTTGCTATGACAAAGAGACTCACATAATTGCTATACGTTTCTGACCATCGCGACAGAGCAATTTTTTTTTTTGTTGCTACCATTACGTTTCTTATCTCAGTCTGGTTGTCTTCAGCCGGCCGACTCAGTCAAGGTATCTTCGTGCCAACAACTAGTTGCGTAAAGAAGAAAAGGTCTCTCCTCCTTTGAAAATACACCAGGCAAGACATTTTAAGAGAGAGAGAGAGAGAGAGAGAGAGAGAGAGAGAGAGAGAGAGAGAGAGAGAGAGAGGATGTTACATTTTTTACCTCTCCGCCTCGGGATTTTGTCTGGGATTTACATGATTCAGTGCCAACAATAACAGATTAAAAAATGAAGAAACCTAAAACGGAGCTCAAACATTTCGAGTCCTCCATGACAGTGAAACGCCTTCTTAGTTTCTAGTGTATATGCCTCTCTACCTGTTGGACATATTCTTACTATTATTATTATTATTATTATTATTATTATTATTATTATTATTATTATTATTATTAAAGAACTTTTTTGATTTAGTGCATTGAGAGAAAGAAAATCTTGGCCCATTTTGAATAAAAGTGTTTTTTTTTCATAACAAATTTGGTTCTATATAGCAAAAATGTTAAAATTAGTTTGGTATCTTTTCCCCTCTTGACAGATTATATCACTGTGTTGTCCTTTACCTGTATACGTTATTTACCGTATGTATGACTTGTTTTGTTTGTTTTCGTAACATTTGCATGCAGTTTTTTATATTTAAATTCTCGTTCACGTCTCCCGGTGTCCTAGTGGTTAGATCGTCTATGTCGGATATATGGTCGCGGGTTCGAAACCCAGACAAGTCATGCCAAACACTACAAAAATTGTACTAACAATTATCTCGCTAGAGACCCTCAGAATTAGAGTTTAGCGTTAGGGCTAGTTGGCCTTTTGTCAGGATAATGTGATTGGGTCGGGAATCATACTACCTGTCCGATGCAATATGCAGAATGCAAGACCTCACTATAAGGCTGCACAATTTGTAAGGCTATGTTAAAAATGCAATTCAAATCACTTACAAACACCGATCTTCGTTTTGTGCCTGCTTATAATCTGCATCATTGTATGTATTTTTAACGTACTGCTAAACTCCTAATAAATTAAACCGCATACATATATGCATACATCATTCCATCCATCCTTCAACACACACACACACACACGCACGCACGCACGCACGCACGCACACACACACACACACACACACACCACACACACACATACATACATACATACATACATACATACATACATACATACATACATACATACATACATACATACATACATACATGCATACCTACATACCTACCTACCTACATACATACATACATACATACATACATACATACATACATACATACATACATACATACATACATACATACATACATACATACATACATACATATTTACATGCACACAAACATACATACATACATACATACATACATACATACATACATACATACATACATACATACATACATAACATACATACATATTTACATACATACATACATGATATTTAATCATGTAAATAAGCACAATCTGTCTTCTTCGGCATTTCATTCTGGAGCAAGTATTTGTTTAATTTCTGAATTGACATTTTTGTATAAAAATTTAAAATGAAGAATGTTATAGAAGGAAATACGAAACGGAACGTAAGGTAGCGGACGTGCCTTACAATAAGTACATGGCCCTATTTGAACTACAATACGTATGTAAATCCTTTTAAAGATGATCGTCAGGCATTAACATATGATGAAATTAAATGAAATTGTAATCATTATATCATTGATACAAAATAATAATAACGAGGACTTTGAATAGGGTCTGCTCTTTAGAAGCGCTACGCGCTTTCCAACATCTAAAATGATATGAATACAAGTACAAAAAATAGAAAACATAAATAATGCTGCAAATATTTAGAGTTGGAAACATTAATAGGTCTTTACGTTTGTTCCTGCAGTCAAAAATGCAGCACTCTTTAAAGTGTTTTTGTGTCTAATTTAAATAGGCAATCCGTTCCACTTTGATGGTCTCTGGAATGTAAAATAATGTCGTCCATATAAAGTTGAAGATTTGCAACCTTGCGTATGTTCATGACATGTTGGTGTAATGTGAGAGTACTATCTAGAGTAACACCTAGGTTTAGTACTGACTGTGTGAATTAAATTTGGTGTTGCTGATATTTATTTTTTGAGGTAAAGGATGTGAATAAGAAAGTCTTTGTGTTGTGATCACAATGACCTCGGTTGTATCATCCTTCATCAGCATATTGTTACATGTCCTCCATAATATTACAGCAGAAATGCACTTCTCTATTCCTTGTATGTTAGCATCAATTTCCGATGTGTGGCTGAATTTGTATATTTGGGTGTCATTGGCGTAAAACTGGCGAGACACTGGATGATGATATATGACACTTGAGAGCGGCTGTGTGAATGGAATGAAGAGAACAGGTCCAAGAACAGACCCCTGTGGAACACCACACATTTTGAATGCTAAATACATGCTGGAGACAGTGAAGTAATATATTATTGTATAGTATGGATAATTCTACATGCAAATCAAGGAAGGCAACGATTAACATATTTCCTCTATCCAATGGAGAGATAATGTCATTAACTACTTCCAAAAGATTATTTTCAGTACTATAACAAGGTTGATATGCAGACAGAGCATTACTAAAAAGAATGTGTGAATTCAGATGAGATACAAGTTTGGTAAGAGCAACGTTTTGTAATATGTTTTATATAAACGAGAGATTATAAACTGGGCCGTAGTTCGTTATATCCTTATGGCCCGAGTTTTAAGTTCTTCTTCTGAGGCTTTGAAAAGACGTTTTCAAATATGATATGAATTCCCGAAAAAGAGAGAGAGAGAGAGAGAGAGAGAGAGAGAGAGAGAGAGAGAGAGAGAGAGAGAGAGAGAGAGAGAGAAGAGAGAGAAAGAGAGAGAGAGAGAGAGACAGAGAGAGAGAGAGAGAGAGAGAGAGAGAGAGAGAGAGAAGAGAGAGAGAGAGAGAGAGAGAGAGAGAGAGAGAGAGAGAGAGAGAGAGAGAGAGAGAGAGAGAGAGAGAGAGAGACAGGGGTATTAATAGCATCAGTAGTGAAGGCAATATTGGATCTAATCACTCAAGCTGCAGTGATGTTAGAACTGGATCGAGTTCATATGACTTTGGTGCACTCGTAATCACGATTGTCCGTACTAAATCCATAGAGACAGATACAAATGCTGCTAACGGTTGTCACGGAACGTCTGCATCACATCTGTATGTTGATGACGAGTCAACTGAAATAGAGTAAACACGCTTATCTCTAACAGTTTGTTCCTTGTCACGGAAGCAATTTGCAAACAGTTCCGGAAGGCCTATTGGAGAGAGGGTAGTTGGAAGTGGTGTACCTTTGTTCCTTGACATTAGTTTGTTAGTTATCTCGATGAGCTCTTTGCAGCTAGAAATCTTTGTGATCTTAGTACTGTGGTGTGATAATTTAGCTAAATGGGTTATGTTTGTTCCGTTCTTCTTAGCAGCTTCATATATTTTTTTTTATGAATAGTGAGGCTGGTGGTAATGCTTTTACGCTTCACGGCGTTCTTTGTCAGCAATGCAAAGCTGTACCCTAACACTGCTATACAATGAAAAATACTTTTAATTTATACTCTGCACTTGTTGGATGTGGCATGTTTTTGTAGCAAAGAACGCAATCAGGTATTGAGTTGTTCTGCTGTAGGAGGTACACAAGTTGTGAGGTTTACATGGATGGCATTCGTTAGTTTGGTTTTATATATCATACCTTGGTTTCTCATAATAGCAAATAAGGGTGGAGTGCTAGGGACTGCTACGTCCCGATGGCATATAAGGCAGAGGCAATCTGATGCAAGTTCGTGGGATACAAGGCTTGACCGTTGAATCCTATCATCACGTATATGAAGAATCCAGTCTAAAATGTGACCGAAATTCCGGATGGTCTAGCTAAATGACTGTTAAGGCTAAAAGCGTGAATGGAATGTAGACGTTTTGATGTGTATGGCTTTCCTGGACAGTTAAAGTGAATGTTAAAATCTCCGAGAAGAATCATGTTACCATCTATGGAATTTCCATACTCCAAAAGATTCGGAAACTGCTCCAAAAAGAGAGATTCGATCAGCTTGTTGATTTTACTTGAAGGGCGGCGGTTGAGGCAGAACAAATAGACTAGGATTTGTTCCAGTGTGAGTGTTATTAGGCCTAGTTCAAACGATGTGTGGCAGAAATTGAAGGTTGTGTCGTTCATTTTATCATGGAATTACTTGTGACAACAGCAATTCCACCTCCGCAAGAGTGGCGGGGGAACAACCTGCTAGAGTAACCGGTGGATGTTAGATTTGTGCACGTGCGCCCATCGCCTCATGTTTTTAGCCATTTTTCTGTCAGTACGCAGTGGTGTCTTTGGGACAGTTGACACAACGGTTTATGATTTAATATGATTTGCCCAGGCTTATCTAACTTAACGGCCGATTTTGACATTGTTTAGCTGTAAGGTTCGAAAGGGAGACAACTGGAATTCTTTCTAATCTTCTTTGGCCATTACCTTTTACGTAATGATAATAGTAGTTCCATTCCGTTTAGTCTTAATCACAATTTAGTACGAATAGCCAAGGAGTGATCATTTAAAGATATTAATGAGAGTTCGTCATAAGATAAACGAGTTGACTGGCGATCACGTGATGGCGGTTTATTTAAGAACAAATGCCATCGTAGTATTGGGGCAAGATCGTTCCGAAAACTTATAATTCTTTCCGTTCCAAAAACAAGGAGATGAAGAAACACATACGAAATGAACAGCCAATGCATGATGAAACACAATAATGTAGACGATGATAGACAACAAGCACATACGTCATTAAAAAGTGTACTATATCGGACGAGCTGCTTCTAACCGGTTAAGCGATAGTGGCCATCTTTCAAGATGTTCGGATCAAGACAATATTGATCCTGATATAGTCAAAATAACCAACAGTTTTACAAGCAATATTGTTGTTACACGCATGTGTTCTCTCTTCCGAGGGAATAAAACTGTGTTAGTATGATTCAGTATTCTCTTATCTCCGATGGCATCAAAACAACATTCATTGTCGATTGAAAGACTGATATTCATGCAAGCACTACATTATTAATCTTCCAGTAACATAATTAATCTGCAAGACTCTTCAATAATACTTTCTAATCCGAACAGTACTAAGTCACTACATTAAAAAATAATACACAACACAATACTCAGTAGAAATAAATATTTGTATCTGAAATTACTAATTATACGTGTTGAGCAATCTCATTTGAACTTCCTGTTGGTCAAGTGTCTCTATGGAAATACATAATTTTAGTTTTGACCATATTACGTTTTGTTTAACTATACAGTGTCAATTTTAGGATCAACATTTTCTAGACTCGACAGGTGAAGTTAACGAGGGCCTTTTGTATACATATTAGTTATGTTAAAGCTAAATGCATTGATATCGCAATTCATTGATATTCAGTCTCTGGCCTTACATACCCTCAACATTTTTAGCCTTAAGGTTTCTATATTTATTTCTTTTCTTCATACAAGTCTTCACAATTTCGAATGTTAATAAGAGATTGAAGAATTTGTTTCTGAAACGCAAAGTATTGCGGTATGTCTAAACATTTTTGAAATTGTTGACTACATTTAATGAGGTATAGTAATAGGTAAATAAATACGTTTGTATTTTAAAATAAATACTGTTACGTGCTTAGGCTCAAATAAGCAGCAACACAGAAAGAGTGAAAACTAACAAGCTTGTATAACTTGAACAATGAATTTATTAAGTACAATTATTTTCATAAAGTAAATAAACTTACGGTTTTAGAGAATCAAATCCAACATTAATTCAATAAAGAATTCACAAAATAATCCACTAATGGTATTGCAAGAGTCCTGATAAATAAATATTCTAATAGTTCCAGGTTCGAATCTTGACGATGCAATCCAAAATGGCTGACAATGTCACGTGATGCAGTTCTTGTTTTATTACCATCCAAATGAAATTATGAGCACACGATTCCTCCTCTAAATAAATAAATAAATAAATCCTCTTGCTTCAATGAATTGACACAATGTCCAGTACAAGATAATTAAAATTATAACTCAAACAGAAAACACAACTATTAACTTTAAAAGCCCAGATTCTACTGAATCTCTCTCCCAGTACAATGATTTAAATACCCGTTTTTTAATGTAAACAAGGAATCACGTGATTTTCTTGAAATTGATAGAAGGTCAGAGGGCGAGGCTACCTTCACCAAGTCACGTAATACTAAAATGATCCAGAAGAAAATCAGCCACTAATAAAAAGATATTTTTGGATCTAGCCAATCATTTCCAAGGCTTGTTTACACTCTCTAAAGAAGGGTCAGAAATGAGGTCAACAAGCCAATGTCAACCTGTGTTTACAGCTAGAGTCTAGGTCAGCCTGA
The DNA here is from genome assembly GCA_029339505.1 of Unio delphinus. Taxonomy (NCBI): domain Eukaryota; kingdom Metazoa; phylum Mollusca; class Bivalvia; order Unionida; family Unionidae; genus Unio; species Unio delphinus. The sequence continues at coordinate 17,065,998 of JAQISU010000087.1, forward strand.
ATTTTCCAGAATACTTTCCCAATTAATGAATATTAAACCCTAAATAACAAATCTGGATTTGACAGTTAAAAAAAAGTAAATTAAATCAAATATACGTAACAATACTCAAAAATTCATGTACCATATTTAAAGCATAATTAGTCGAAAAATGTTGCTAATGCCAATAAATATGTTGTAACATGAGAGGCGTAGAGCCATGTAGGTATAAAGCTATTTCTTTTAAGTATTCGTGTAAATATTTTGCATGTTACAATCCAGTAGTAGAAACGTGTTGCAATATATACGGTTTAATGACGCATCAACACATATCCGTTAGAGCTGTGTTTTGAAGCAATGTAAGAAGTCAATAATTTTAGACACTTTTAGTTTTCATATCTTTTGGACTGCATGGTCGGACTTATTCATTCTGATTGATGCATCACCTGCATTTTATCGAAAAATATATGCATACTTGCATGGCCTATATGTTTTGAATAGGGTAACAGTTGGGACAGCAAGGTAGGATGTTAGTCAACACTGTCATACAGATGAAATTATTGAATTAATGCACCAGCAGGTATGATTTCACGACAGCACTTCATTTTGAAATTCATTTACTTATTACGTGCTATGTTTTATTCTCCGTCAACCCAAGGGCACCTTTAAGAACATTTCCCTTTCCAAATGACAAATCACAAAGGTATGACTGCTTTTATAGACATCAAAGTTGGATTGTGCCGATAAATGCATACATGGTAGAATTTAAAGAATTGGGTCACTTCTTTGCTGTCCCTCTTATAGTTATAATTGTTTTTGAAAGGTTTACAGAAAGCCGCTCTAAAACTGCTGCTGTCCATTATTACCATCATGGATATTGGATGCAACCGTACGTGACATACATTTTTAATCACAAGGATAACTTTGTATTTTAAATATTTATGCTTTGAAACTTGAATGCATCCTTTTGTTTGTACGATAGATCGTGTTATTGAAAGATGGTACGGTTAATGAAATCGATGTGATACAAGCTAGCATGGTAAACTACTTCCCATTCTACGCTTAATATGTTGTGCCCACAAAGGATTTACAAGAAGCAAAAACGTACATTGCTACATAGAACAACGAAATACGAACAGTCTTACATTTTAGTCATTTACATTAAAACTTTTATAACGAAATTTGACTAGACCTCGTTCCGGTATATCTGAAGTAATTTCGTTTCTATTTCCTTGACAACAGCAATACAACCAATGCGATACATTGCTAAATCGGTGTAGTATTTTTTCCAGATAGGGTCTAATATTTTGCAAAGTAACAAAACTGTTACTAAATGTAACATAATGTCGACATAATTCTGCTACTTTCAATTTTAAACGTTGATTATGAAATACATGTGTTATATAATAAAAAATAAACTAAAATATATAGTTCATCTTGCGTTAATAAATACCAATTTGGCTTTCCTTAAACTATGTCGTGTTTGGAACCACAAAAACACATACATCTAGAAATAACGTGGGAAAAAAAAATATTCACTTTTGTATTAATGGCCAATACATTATTTGTTAAATTTTACTATAATGTTGTTTCACTTCTTTTCTGGTATCAGTTTATTACTCCAGGTGCAAGTAAACCGACTTTGTAGCCATCCCTTTTCTGAACTCCTTCGTCAACCTTACTCAAATTGCATAGTCATTCGTACAAAATCATTCACAATGGCACGATACCGTTACGACCTTACATTTTAGATATTCAGTGTTTCTGACCGTAGTTTCTTTTTTCCATATCTGCATATGTTTTATGTCATTGATCAATATATTGCCTTTATATCACTATTTAAAATTCTCAGAATTTGGTAATGATTTGTCCAGACACTCGAAATGAATTTGTGTGTCCTAAAATATGAATTTATTGACTACTATCAGCCCATAATGAGTGTTGTTATACAATGTCCCTGCCTATCTCTCTCTCTCTCTCTCTCTCTCTCTCTCTCTCTCCTTATGTTACATGTACTTGGTCTGAAACTTATTTTGTATTAATCACGAGCATCAATAATCAGCACTCATTTTTTTTATAGCTGCCAATATGCTTTAACTAGGTATATTCGCTAACGAAATGCGACAAGAATATGGTGTTTAAGACACCAGGTAACGTTTGGCTGCCAACTTTGTAGTACGTATTAAATTGTATTTGTATTCAATCATTCGGAATGTAATGAATAAGATGCTACCATCCAATCACTACTATTCGGAAAAAGGATGTTCGAATGAATGACCTTGAAGTCGAGGAGTAAATGTTATTTTTAATTCTGGCCTTAAATCTTGTCTTTCCAATTTACATTTGGTGCCATGGCAACGCTTTATTTTTCAGGTCAATTTAAACGTTCGTCTTTCAAAGTACTACAATTAACTCTTTTTATCCTTCAGATCAATTTAAACGTACGTGAACTACTACAATCGACTCACTTTATCCTTCTTGTCAATTTAAACGTACATGTTTGAAACTACTAAAATGAACTATCTTTATTATTCGGGTCAATTAATACTTAAAGTGTTTGAAAATACTACAATATACGCTCTTCCTCGAGATATTAAAATCTGCAAAAACAATACTAATATGAATCCAAAGATTAATATTTTATCTAAATAGAATACATGCACTGCAAATATAACGAACTACACAATATGACAATTTTGTATATTAGAGAACTTATACGAATGATAATGTCAGCTTCGTACACGTCATATGTATTATTGTAACAAGATAACCGGGTGAGATTTCCGGATTGACCAAGAACACTTTTGACGATGTTACACATTTTATGTTTAATAATGAATGACTTCAATGAGCAATTAATTATGAAAACGTGTGTGTGTATATTTAAATAAAATAATGGATTAATTAACATAAGAACGCACATTTGCAATAATAAAAAATGCAAGCAAATTACTCTACAAAATACAAACACATGGGTTGGATGATTTACAGTAACTATACGATTAAAAGTTGGATACTGTTTACTCAGCAAGCAAACAATTTAGTATTTTACTCACGTAACAACTTATCAGTTATAGTCACAAACTATGCAATGGGTTTTACGAACCCCACAATTAGACACGGTATATATATATATATATATATATATATATATATATATATATATATATATATATATATATTTATACCACATGCATTTAAAATAACATGGCATTTAAAGTGTTGGTATAAAGCAAATCTATATACCAATACTATTGGTATATCAAATAGTGATCCGCCCAAAGCGCAATAATACGAATATATAAACATTCTTTCTACCGTAGGCCTATAGCTCTATGAAGAATTTCTACTCATTCATTAATCATAAAAGACATGAAATTAACGACAAAAATATTAATAGTCCCTGTTTTCTAAATATTAAAATGGTACACAATTTCATCGGAATCCTGTCTTTTTCCTCTCCCCCTCTCATGCAAAATAAGCACAAATCTGGAGTGAGAGAGAAATATATTGCGCTGGACGAAAACATTAAAGCTGAACTCGTACCAAGTAACCCACAGTACTCTGTTTCCTCGTAAACCTATGCTTACGCTTTCCTTGGGATTTATCTATAGTATTCATAATACCAATGATACATAGTTGCAATCGTCAGACGACACACAAGGCCTACATGTTAAATTTGTCGGTTACGATGCGCACATACTGTATTGTGTTTTAAGCCTTTGTTGTTGTTTCTGAAACCCGTTTTAATCGAGTATTAATAATTAAATATAAAACTGTCCAAATGGTCGCCAGCACCCCCCCCCCCCCCCACCTCTCTGGAGCAAAAATACACGAAAATACAAGCGTTGTGGATTTTTTCTTGTGTCATACGACGATGTCTCTGGACCTATGAATGATGGCAATGTTAGTCAAGACGTACAGAGAGAGAGAGAGAGAGAGAGAGAGAGAGAGAGAGAGAGAGAGAGAGAGAGAGAGAGAGAGAGAGAGAGAGAGAGAGAGAGAGAGAGAGATGTTTAGTCTGTAGAATCGCTGATTAAATCAAAATGATGACTTAGTTGAACTGTCAATATATTAAAATAATTTAATTACCTCTTGTTGGTTTGTGATTCCAATTCGTTTATATTCCACGCGAATTTCCATACGACAGTAGGTCAATGCCTAACAGTACATGCATAGTCTATAATAAGATCACCGTGTTTGCAGTGCACTACTTTCTTCATTAAAAAAACAACACAACAACATATTTTATGTTTAAATAATGCGTGTGTCTTATATTGATTTAATAAATGTGAATAAAAAAAGAAAATGAAAAAGAAAACAATCAACTTATCAATTTGAATATGTGATTGTGAATAACAAGAAAAATCGTAGAACTATAGAAATATATCAGGAGCACATCGTAACTCAAACTTGCAAATATTTGTATTTGTTTGTGATATAAATAAAATATATGTATAGTATGTACGCTGTATCATTGATATACCACTCGTTGTATAAATTTTTCATTAAAAGGAAACTCGGGCAAGCCTCGTTTCCTTTTAATTAAAAATTTATACATCTCGTGGTATATCATTGATACAGCGTACATACTATACATATATTATATATATATATATATATATATATATATATATATATATATATATATATATATATATATATATATATATGTATATATATATATATATATAAACAGAGAGAGAGAGAGAAGGGGGGGGGGGGAGAAATCAAACACAAAAGGAGCGCTACATACACAAGGAAGCTGTCAAATTCAAGCAGGGAAAACAATGATTATGTCCATCAAAGTAGTTGTTGATGAATGTTTCTGGTAAAGGTTACCTAGGTCCCATGTGAACCGTCACCGCTCTTTTATAGACCACACTAACCAGTGTTAACGCTCTATAAAGGAATAAATGACTTTAATCACATTCAGATTACATTATGATGACAATGAATGCAGCTTTTCAGCTGCATGACGTGATACAAATGTGGATTATTACATATACAAAGTATATATATTCAGGAAATGTAATTATGCCGTCGTGTCCTTAAGGTGGTGTGTCTGTGTATGCATATTAACTAAGCACATCCTCAAAATGACCTCACCTATGCTGAGACAATGCCTCATCCTGTACCTAACTTCAGGGCAATGACTGACTATCATTGTACATGTTGACTAACTCCAACTTGTACACGGTGTCAGTCGACCTAAGGAAACCTTTTTTTACACAAGTATCCATGGGTGTCTTGGAACATCACAGTAAAATTTGTTTAACCCATGATATGCATGATAATTGGGTTTTGTTTGCAATTCAACGATGCCATGCTCATTCTTGATGTGGACGAAGACGAGTTACCCAAAAAATTCTCAATCACTCTGCGAGGTCGTGGTTGTACACCTAACCATCATCAATATGATGCTACTGACGCTTTTACGCGAATGTGACACCTGGGAAACTACATATATGCCGCAATGCCCGCAAAGACTTCAAATTTAGAGAAGACTGCAGACGATGAGGTTACAGGAATAACTGTTAGTTATTTAATATTTGCTCACGATTTGTCCCTGAATGCAAATGTGTGCGTCTGGTAGACAACATAAATTGGAACATTTATCGTTAGCTTGTGCTAATTATGATCGCAAGGTCGTACCAGGAAAGACTTTTGAAGTACCTAACATCTCATCCGTGGTTTGTTTCGCATATATCGGGAAAACACTACAACGTGCAGTGCACATGTATGACGAAAGGCAATACAGGAAACGATACCTGAATGGCAAATCTGTGAAAGAGTAAAGGCATCGCTGTACGAAACTTGTGAAGGTCTCAAACATCATTATATACCCCATCTGCAATGTGGATATGATATATGTACAGTGTACAGACCCCATGTCAAGAAACTGAAACATGTTAACATAGTCAGACATAGAACACGAATGAAGAAAATATGACAGGGCAGGTTACTAAAATCTGGGTGTCTCACACGATCAAATATTTAAAGCATCGGCACTGTTCTCGTTAAAATCATAGATGAGATGGGCATGTCACATTACCAGGAACATATACTGTTTTCTATTAGGGAAGACGGCGGATGAACTGAAATATGAAAACTAATTCAGGGTGTTGAAAAAAAGCAACTCAAAGATTCTTTCAAGTCACCCATGAAACACTATAATATTAATCCCGGATGTTGTGAAGACAGCTACGCTCCACCAGGCCTAGTCGGATCCAATCTGGACCTTCAGATTGTAAATAGAAAAGGATATCAGAAACACTGCAGCAGTGCGAGCAGCGTTATCTTCGAATGTCAGCATGTCATATATTGTCGTCTCATGTCACATGTACTACAGAGAGTTCAGCGGACAAATTGGCTTGGTCAATCACTGCCATAACATAAATCACTTAGCAATGAGGTCGTAAAATAACAACAACATCGTTAAATATACAGGTAAAATATGTAATATGGCGGAGTAAGTGCCATACAAGCATTAGATACTATGTATCCTTCATGACGTTTTAGATGTTAAAGCTAGTGAATCATCACATCGCTAAATATCGAAACTGGCCATCTTCTAATCCAATTTGTCCAAATACAAGTATTACGTTACGCATTTGTATTCACTTAGAAGCTACGCATAATTCAATCATGTAATATTCTAAGTTGCAAAATCACCGCCTTTTTTAGAACACATTCTCCTTCAAGATAACAATGCATATTTGTCCTTTCAAGTGGTTTTCCAAGAGTACATTCAGTAACATCAGCGCCTCGTTTCGTCATCACTGGTCCTTGTAAATCGACGGATAGAAAATCGAAGCTAGGTTAGATCTGTCGATAAAATAATTAAAATCAAATGGATAAACAAAGAAGCAGAAGCTGTCTCTCAATCATGAAGCAGTGCTGATATATTATTTGCATGAGTAATGAAACCACGTTAAAACAGCTGAGAGTAATAAGACAACTATTATTATTATTATTATTATTACAATGTATAGTTAATACAATTTATAATTATGTCCTTATAAGAAAACCACTGAAAAATCTTGGATATTCTTTCTTTAATAGTCTATAGTGTACTACTTTATGTATGTCTTGTTTCGATAGCCTCGTCTTTGTTTTACCTGTTTTCAATTCTGTATAATTATCTTTATTCATCTTTATTTAAAACATACATACATGTGCCGCAAAACACTAAAGCATACATACATGCACACACACACATACACACACATACATACATACATACATACATACATACATACACACACACACACACACACACACACGCACGCACGCACGCACGCACGCACGCACACACACATACATACGCACGCACGCACGCACGCACGCACGCACACACACACACACACACACACACACACACACACACACACACACACACACATACATACATACATACATACATACATACATACATACATACATACATACATACATAGTTTTACTGTTTGCTTACTAAAATATGCATTACTGTGTGTAATTTGTTGCTTTTCATACAAGAGCAAATTTAGTATTAAGTACTGTATAGGGGTTTGTGCTTATAGATATATAGATAGATATATAGATAGATATATAGACAGATATATAGAATTGAATATAACAACAGATAGAAAGCAGATGAAAGTGAATATTAGAGTAGCATTACTTTATTAGCAATTCGAAAGGAATATACAAATTTGTAATGAAGTTATATGTATAAATGTACGTATGGTGAATTTAAATTAGGCTCAAATTATAATATCACTGCTATATAAATATATGGATATAAACTAAACTCCATCGTGTATCATATATTTCTACAAAGATTATTATTGTTACACTCATAGGGTCACGCTGCCGAGCGAATAAAACCAATGTGTTGGATGTGGTTTAGTTCTGATTTTATCTCCAAGGAACACAAGATAACAATTGTAGTTAAACGGGCACATCCTACATTAGTATTATTCCAATCACATAATGCCCTCACATTGCGAAACTCTAATTAGTTCATACCTAAATAGTTTCTCTTGCTTGACCGTATGCATAACTGCTCAGTACGCTGTTAGAATCCTAATATTAGTATTTCACGCCTAGCTAGACAAAACACGAAAAATAAAGCTCAATACAAATGAATATTCCCATCTCATTAAACTAAACAATTATACTATGTTTTACGAAACCAGTCCATGTTGTCGTAGTCTCGTATCGTAAATACTGTAGACTGTGAGTAATGCTCCTAGAAATTGGATAATTATTCGGTTTAAGAAATAGCTTCCCAATACCGAGTCCACACAATCAAGCAAATAAAAGCTATGAAAGCGGAGGCGCAAATAAAATAACACATAGTTTTATTATATTATGTTTGTATCCACTCAGTATAAAATCAATCAGATTGTGCAATACGTTATTGTAAAAGTCATTGTATTTTCTGACAAAACAGTGAATAAATATAGTTCGCAATCAATTATTTGTATATTTTTTTCAAACACGCCACAAATACAATCTCCAAGGTATGATCGTTATCCTCAATTACGTATTCCTAATAATCCTTTAACAACAACATATAAAGTTTTCATATGTAGCATCGTGTTGTAGAACAAGATTTAACAAAGTTAAAGCATCTTTCAATATCATAATTTAAAACAATTTATATGTCTCTTTTAAATGCCAACTTGCTGACTTTTCTATAGTTACGTTTACAATGCTGAATCATTAAAAGCTCAATTTTTTTTTTTATAGCAAACGCAAATTAAACTAACTTAAATCTGTTGCTGACATTTCGGCTCTGTTGGCTTTTAAATACTTGACTCCTTAGAGCATATGTCTACTGTTTTATTGTCTTATACCTCGAGTCATTTTTCTCCTTCTGGTCTTCTCGTTTATTTTCGTTATCGACTCAGGCCTCATAACGTCACATATTCAAGAAATAAATACATTTAGTTTTCTGACCTAACGTATTCCTGCATGTCTTAATGTTTTTGTTTTTATTGTTGACAATATTTAAACAAATATAATACTTGTACAATACATAGTTTAGTATCTTGTCCCAAAGTTAATTCTTATTTTCTCATTGGCTTTATGTGAAATAGAATTGCTCAACTGGTATATATACATGTATAATACGAATAAATGTGTGACAAGCACATTTTGTCTTCTTCATGTATTCCTCTCGGTATAATTACAGTCATATAAAGTGAGATTGTGAAATGCGATCACTAACGTTACATCGCACATTTCTGTCAATATGATGTTAAATATTTCGATCATTGCTCTCAGACTATTACTTGCTGCCTATCATATACCAATATATTATTCGGGAAATATATGTATACGTTATGAGTATCTCGTTTTTTTTAGTATGGTGGAAACTATGATTCATAAAGGCAAGATGTTAAGCAAAGGTTTAATTCAACTGTAAACAAAGGAATTAATGCACGGGCAGGTACGATTGTTGGAGACCACTGAATGATGAACTTCTATTACTTACTGTGTGCGTTATCTTAAATTTCATTTCGCTCAAAGCAGACCTATACTTACATTTCCTTAGCAAAAACAATTTAAAGAACAGTAGACAGTGGTAGGAGTGCTTTTATGGGGCACCAACGATGGATCGTGATGTTAAGTACATATTTGACAGAATTTACGTCACTGGGTCTGCTATTTGCTGTCCCTGTATTATTTGTAAATTTGTTGGAAACGTACAGAGAAAGCCGTGCTAAAACGGCAACTGTGACATCGATTCTTTTCGGCGTTATGGGATGTAGCGGTAGGTGTCATGAATTCTGAATCACGCAGATAATTATATAGTCTTAATTTGTATTTTGCTGCAAACAAATTAGATAACGAGATCGATTTCTTGAGATATGGAACGGTAAATATTAAAGCCTCAATATGATACATGTTAACATGAAATTTCATTCTCTATATATCTAGAAGCATTTCCGCCATCTAAAGAAAAACACTATATGATGGATTATTAGTATATTTTGTTGTCTTCATTTTGCTTGCTTTTATAATGTTTCACAGCAGTTTTTTTAAATTTACAAAAGCTGAGGGGCCCCGAGTGGCCGAGTGGTCTAAAGCGCTGTCCGTTACGGACCACTGCCATCTCACTTCTATCTGCGTGTGTTCGAGTCTAAGATTCGGCTAATGTAGTTATGTGAGAAAGCTTGCCAGTAGCTTCTCGTGGGTCGGTGGTTCTTTCCGGGGTTTGTCCGGTTTCTTCCTCCACCAATAATACTGGCCGCCATGTATAACCTATATTGTGCTGAAAAATGGCGTTAAACCATAAAAAAGCTGAGTTGAGAGTAATGTATGCTTTAAGGTATCATAAACGGACTGCTGGTACAATCGATTGGACCACGGAAAGCTGGAATTTTGGCTGGGCTGTTAATGAGTGCTGGCTGGATGATTTGTTTCTTCTCCTCTTCCATTCTGTATACCGATTTGTTGATGGCGGTACCAACGGGTAATGCTACCACTATTGCTACTACTACGACTGCTCTTACTTCGGCTACTACTACCACTGCAAATGCTTGTTCTACTACTACTACTACTACTACTACTACTACTACTACTACTACTACTACTACTACTACTACTAATAATAATAGTAATAATAATAATAATAATAATAAAAATAATAACAGTTAAGATTACTACAATACTTGTTTGACAGTTTTTATATTCACCAAATTGTATATATTAGACTCATATTGTTCCCTAGAAAGGTCGAGTAACTGTGTTAATGGAACATAAATAGCGTTGTTGCCGACGCGAAATAGCAATAATTGATTAAACATTCGCATATGCTAAACATTTGGTTTCTTTATTTATTAATTACCTCATTGTTCTTGCAAGAAATTTAAAAAAAAAAAATAATTTTTTTATTTTGATAAACACTAAACTGTAAAATGATATTTGTTTTTGTTCTTGGTAGTAAAGTGTTCATGAACTCATCTAGATTTTACTTGCGTTGTACTCGACATGTACAATTCTGTCCCATTTTGGACAGTTAATTAGGTAAGCTCCTATTTTACTGGTAGTCCATATATTCATCCATGTGTTATACACCTATCAGCGACCGAGATAATCTATCCCGAACGTTAGACGAACTCGGATGGTAAAATGGTGTAGCAGTCACTCGATCATTTAAACAAGAAAAAAACTATTAGCAGTCACAACATGTATTTTGGACAAAAGCGCGTCTTGGCAATAATTTTAAGAAACCATAAAGAAACAGAAATTGTAAAAGGATCTTTGAAAACGAACGTGTCGAGACTGTGGGTTCAGAATACCATACACGAGATCTTTGTTGTGAGTAAGCATCCATCCCATTATGACTTACCTCACCTTTACGAATCCATTCTTGTAAACTGGTTTGTTTCGAAAATAATCGTTCATATTCATGATAGTTCGTCCGTTTGAGGGATTATTTGTTTTTACTCATTAAGATGGGTTGATGATAAAAGCCGCACGTAATAATACAAATTACAAAACAATTTACCATTTATGTGATATATTCACATCAACGTACATCTTTAATCAGAATTCCATAACACGAATAAAGAACTTTAAACGTATTATGCATATTACGTTTCCGAACACTAAGTGTGTATGTGTGATTTTGTAATATATTTCAAGTAATTTAATTAATTTAAAGGCAGCACAGCGTGACTTTAATATTAATACATTTAATAAAATCAAACTTTAGGCCTTAACATTGTCAGGATTTTCTTTTATACATATATATTATCTAAATAATAAATGTCGTTGTTAACAAGCATACTATAGACAAATACGTTTATAAGACAACAAAAGGTTGTCGTATCATGGAATTCTGTGAGTGGGCTATATTTCATCTCGTCGTGTTTGGCCTATTATCAAGCAAGTAGTTTTTGATTCATTAATGTGTTTGTTATGTTCCTTAAACTACTTTACAACTTGTCGAAACTCAACCTGAGGATGGTTATCGACAACGGTCATGGATCTCTACCAACTTAAGACCTATAAATAGATAGTCATACGGATTAGAAATAGAGCAGGGCACGCAATGTATCATTCTCATAGTTAGAATGATAATGAATGGCTTCCAATAGTTATACTTTAAGTTCTGCTTTTAGGAAGTTTGATCAAATAATCAAAACTTGATGTAATGTAATATTATTAAATTGGTTAATTTGTAATAATTGAAACTTGACTTAATATCAAGATGAACGTCATCACACACAGTTTCGAAGATCAGCTTCACCATAATGTCAAATGAGATAATAAAGGCTATTTCACAACAGTGTCCTTAATCCTGCTTGACGTCAAGGTAGACGATTATGTTTGCTGTGATACGACAATGATTATGAACCAATTTTAGAATGCAGAGCTTATTAACCTGTCTCTTGTTTAGGTTAAATATGCTAGTACCTACCAAGCTCAATTCATTTATTTTTAACGCTCTAACTATTAACATTTCAGGTATCGGGTGTTCTTTAATTACTATATCTACAAGCAGAACTTTGAGTCTACATTTCAAAGGAAAGCCTCGTCTAATTGCTCTGTCTGTACAGACATCTTCATCAGGCATTGGCCGGATTGTGTACACATATATCCTAACGGCATGTCTTGAGTCGTTCGGCTTACAGGGATTGTTTTTAATTATGGGAGCTTTATTATTAAATTGTGCGATCTTGCCTATACTTTGGCAAACAAATCAGATTTCACGACAAGGAGCATCAACAGTCTTCAAAGGGACTGAGAAAACGTTGGACACTAAAACCTGCCGCATTCGTTATGGACCAGTTATTACAAACAAAATATTCCTAACATTTTTATTTGGAATTGCTTTTCTCTATGTTCCACACAGTGGGTTTCTAATTGTGTTCACTGATATAATGAAGAGTCGAGAATTTACAGAAGAGAACATTAGACTTGCATATGTTATCCATAGCATTTCTAACGTGTGCGGAAGACTATCCTTTGGGTTTTTTAAACAAGTACCAAGAGTTAGTTCTCTGTCTTTGGCATTTCTGTTTGCTTGCATGTCAGCCGTATCATTTTCGACAATACATCTAGCAAAAGAGTTTTGGACTACAGCATTTGCGTGTTCCATCCTGGGATTCGAAATGGGTGTGACTGTTGCAGCCATTCCGATCGGTGCGTTGAAAATTGTGGGCCCTGAAAACCTGACATTTGGAATAGGGCTCATATTTTCGGCAATGGGAGTCGGAAACGTAGTTGTTGGACCAATATCTGGTAAGAAAAAGTCGAATAATAAACAAAGTTGATCTTAGATCAGTATTTATTTAGTTTTTGTAGAGCCATTGGTAAATAAACCTAATCCGAACTTTGGCCAGAATATAATTGTACTTTTTCAAAGTTCTCCATAACTTGAACACAACATGTCCTTAAATGGAAAATACTACGGATAACACGACGCATCATAGAATATGTAAATGTGTCCATTGGACAGTTGCTTTTTTTGAAATAAAATTAACATGTCTAGCTAATAAAATCTGCATACTTATTTGAAATATATTAACGTACTTATTAAGCTCTTTGGCCCACGAGAACACTTCATTTGCATGGTGATTAGAGCAACCGCCACTGATTCAGGAGGTCGTGGTTTCGAAACCCGTATGAGTCATATTAAAGAATCATAACAATAGTAGAGATAACAATAGCCTCGCTAGGCACACATCATTAATATATATATATATATATATATATATATATATATATATATATATATATATATATATATATATATATATATATATATATATATCATGGAATGATGCAGTGAATAACAAAACTTCACGCCATCAAACCTACCTTGGGAGAATGCACTCCTTACTACAGAATCATCCGTGCAAGAATCAGAACTGGTCATTTATACATAACCCACTTACACATACTGAATGGTGAAGATCCACCAGAGTGCGTTACTTACAATGAAACATTCACTGTTAAGCACTTTATGACCGAGTGTTCCGACCTGCAACCTACGCGTGGTATGTTTTAAAATGTACATGACATGAAAGAACAATTAATCAAAGACTTGGTAATGCTATTGATTTTGATGTTGAAAAGCGTCATAGATAAAATACCACCCCTTATTTTCAACATCTTTTTAATTGTACTCATCAGCATACACCATTTACATCTCCCGTTGATTGGGAAGCTTCATATTGTACTGTTACTAACATCTTATTATTTTATGTTGAACTATTTGGTTTTGTATATCGCTGGTTGATATTAAACCTTTTACTATTCTGAAACATGTATGTATGCAACCTATTGTACGGCGCTAAATAGCCTAAAAGTGATGGGGCGCCGTTAAAAACCAATCGATCAATATATATATATATATATATATATATATATATATATATATATATATATATATATTTATATATATTGCATTGTTGCAGGAGCTATCCGGGATGTTACTGGTACCTACTCATTATCTCTATGGATCTCTACGCTGAGTGCCGGCATTTCCGCCAGTTTATTCCTGACGGCCATGATAATGAAACACCGAATGAAACTACACAAGGCCAAACCAACCATTTCTGGAACATTGATCATTATAACAAAGCTTTGATTTTATATTATTGTAACATTGTACCAAGCACAATAGTATTGCATGAGGCAAGAAATAAAGCATTTCTCATGAAAATTCATAGGCTCCAGAAACAAAAAAGACTTTTATGAATCCATTGCATGATATATTAAATAGAGGAGGGTCCAATGAATCAGATCAATATCAATAATCAACTTGGGATAATTCGTATATATATATTTATATATGATATCGGCAATATGATACATTGTTAATCTGGAATCCATATGGGTGGCTGTGATCTCAGAATATTTTAAAAGTCTTAATTACATCAGTAACCAGAACTAAAGGAACATGGTGATTGTGTGCGGTGCGTGCAGTCGACGTGCTGGGTAGTCATCGACATCGCCTAAAGTTTTAGTCTGCAGCATTTTGGTCACTACACATACGGCCTACACGTAGACTAATATTATATAATACAAGCAGTAAAGGTGTACTTCTAAAATGATCAACATACGGACATGTAGAGTATAATTGAAGAAAGCTTCAGTGTACAATGTAAGTGTGTATAAATAACGAAACGAATATATGTAATTATAAAGCAGAATAATAGCGAGACCAAACTGAAATAGGTAATATTATGCCAACAGTAGCATTAAATACATGAACATGAATGACAGTATGTGGTAGTACTACCCTGTAATCAGTAATGTGTACTGCTAACCTGACCATTGAATGTGAATCGAGGGTACTAAGGGTTACGGGATTACACTAAAATGAATAATGTATGTCACTAATTCGACCAGTATATGGACATCAAATATAAGTGAGTAGTTTGGATTTTAACGTAACTTTAGTAAGTTTCAATCATGTCACTACGATGTCTGCAGTGTGGGGCATCAGGCACATTATCCTGACACCAGGTCAAGCATTTCTAACAGTAACATAGTAATGCTGCTCGCAAGGAAGCTATTAAACTCATTTATATAGGTCTTTAAAATGACTCGGTCAGGGTTTGAAACCGCGGCCTCTCGCATCCGAAGCGAAAGCACTAACCACTCGTCTGCCTGAGCGGTCCACATAGACGTCAAAGGCAGCTAACATGAATAAAAATATGCACATCAATGGCATCACGGATAATTCGTTATACAACGATTTTATATACAGGACCAATACATGAATAGATATGGCAGGATATTAAAGGCATACAAGCTAATATTTTTCATAATTTTATTTTGTACTTTGTTGCATTTATTTGTATCTCCCCTTTCATATTCCAAATGAAAAAATGTTTTTTCTTTGTAAAGAATTATAATAATTTAGTTTTCTTAACTTTTATATACCATCTGAATTTCTTCCATCCAGTAAGAAATTCAATCGTCAAATCTACGATGTCCGATCGTTACCTTTCGTAAGCAAATTGTTGCGCATGCGTTATCCGGAAACTTTAGAAAGGAAGATGTCAGAACGAAAATCGAGTAGAGGACGAAAGAGAACTTTAACCGATAGTGCCCGTAAAAGAAAGAAAAAGGATTCCACGGCTAAATATAATCAAGCCAGGATATGCATTGGTGACCAATATGATCGTTGGATGGAAATAAAAAAGGAGTTGAATGTCAAAACACACGCTGAAGTTGCGAAATTTTTGATTGTTCGGTGAGTGGCATGCACATGTACTTCTTTCTTGTTTTTATAGCCATAGGGGCTTTGTAAAATGAAACCAAGTATTCATAAGTTTTATCACTAACGTCTATAATCATTTTCATTAATTTTATTCGAGTCCTCTGTTTTAAATTGTTGACATAATGCAATGTAAACAAAGATAAAAATTTAAGGGGCCCGACATGGGGAAATCTTAACGGATATAGATGTTTACATGAATTCCGCTCAAAAACATTCTAACGTTTTAATTTCTTGTACATGTACATGTATATATTTGTAGCTCCACAAATCGCCAAGAAGATGGATCATCCATACCTAAGAAAAGGCTGGATGAAATTGACCCTAATAGCATAGATATTCAGAAGTTGACATCTACTCCAGGTCCTGACAGCCATTTTATGGTAGTGCCTTCAGATGTTTCAGAAATAACATCCTCAGATCATGACCCAGTCAGTAGGTATGGTTTGTATCACACATCAATTTATCCTGTTGCCTGTTTAAATGTAAATTCATATCAGATATTGACTTCATTTTTTTATAATTTTGTATTTATATATGTCAAATTTCAGTTAGATTTCTTTCATGTTTCATAAAATGCACTGATTATGACCCCATGGCGCATATAAATATACATGTAAGATGTACAAATGTCATGTGATGGTAACACAAGTTTACTTAACCCTTCATTAGCATCATGCTCATTTAGATAACACGATTAATGTCAAATTGATAATTATTTATAAAAAATATATTTAAATTTTCAGTAATAATGAAATGTCGGGTGTAGAAGAGATGCATTCAGTGAGTCACACAGAAGGAACAACAAAGTGTCACCAAAAGAACACCCCTTGTAACATGTCCAGTACTTTTGTAAATCCTTTTGAGTGAGTATCTTTGTTTCCAACAGTGAAGCATTGGGTGGACATGGTAATGGTTCCTGTCCATGTGTCTGCAACATTTCTGTAATTGCAAACACCTCTGAAACTGTTTGCACTATTTTTATGAAACTTAGCAGTTATTTTACACATAATATCTATATGCATATTTGTTATTTCAATTCAACATTTGTAGGAGTTATGAGACATACTACTATCTTTTAACTTTCATCAGCGACTGGTGGACATAAGGCTACATGTAGCAATCTAGTTTTTAGATTTGTTATTTTACTGTAAAAAAAATCTTCATAACATGTCTATGTAATTTTTTTTTTCAGGTCATGTATTTCTATTTCCCATTTCATGTCCTGAATTTTTTCCTTTTTTTCAGTTTAACCATTGATGTTACAGAATCATATCTTGATGATGATCACCTTTCTGATGAGGATTATGAACCTAGTTTTAACCTTACAATAAGGTATATTATTTTACAAACACTTTTAACAGTTTTTTTTAACGTTTCCTAAGCAATAATTTTTGAAATGTTATCAGCTTACTGCGTGTAGACTGGCTGTAGGTGATGTGCATATGCACAGGGTAGACAAAGAGTAAATTAAATTAATGGATCTGAATCAAAGAATAGTTTTACTCAATAATGGCTCCAAAAATAAGTTTATTACAATAAATTGTAAATTATAGTACATTCTTATCTGTAATAACTGTTTATTTGACTTGACTTTTTTTTTTTTTAAATAGATCGACGAATAATGACATGGTTTTTGAAGATGATGCAGACGTGGAGGAATCATGTGTTGAGGAGGATGAGTCTTTAAAGCCAGAGATAGGAGGTCCTGGAATTAACAAGATTCAGTTGGGAAATGCTAATGAATTTCTTAGAGACACACCTTACATTGTCTTCTCCAGTTGTCTTGAGAATCTGTTGAACTCTAGCATCAGTTCTGTGTGTAATTTTGATAAATGCAAAGAAACTGTATCTATGAAGCAAGAAGTTGTTGGTTCAGCTTTATATATTAAATGGGTGAGAGAATTAGAATTGCTTATTGAAGTGTATATACTTTATACATGTATATAATATTATAGTTAAATTGTGAATTGAGGTGATAACAATATGTTGTTTGTTTTTGTGTCGCCTGTTGTAAACAGAGTTGACACGTAGGATCACTATCTGTCCTCGGTATTGTCCGTCAGTGTCGTCACATTTTGTTAATCTGCAACTCCTTCTAAACCACTTGATGGATTTCAACCACACTTTCTGGGATTCATTATTAGGGTATGTAGATGTGCATCTGCTACTTGAAATTTTGATTCAAACTATTTTGACATTTTGCTAGCAGGTGACATATCTTCAATATAAGACTCGCATCTAAGTTGTAATTTTGAATCACTTTCAAGTAATTAAGATTTTTTCATGATGTTGGGTGGACAGTTTGAATCAAAATAAAAGCCTCTGACGAGTTATACATGCAAGATTTATAATAACTTTTCCAATATAGTAACTTTATTTTATTTACTTTGTTTTTACATTGCAAGTGTGCTGTTTCTCACACTGTCAAGTATGTTGTTAACAGTCTTACATTTTTTAGCTACACATTTTAGTAAAATGCAGACAGCAAATCATCTTTAATTTACATGTATTTTATTTCCAATGAATTTTATAGGTGTGAATATATTTTTCTTAGGTTTGTAATGGAGGGCACATGGTCCATAAGTGGTGTTCCCAGCCGATTCTAAACAATCGACTACATGGTGGTGATCTGCTGTTAGCAGCTGCAATACTATTTTCCGGCAACAACTTTAAGAAAGTGGCAATGTTGGCTAAGTTTCTTCGCCTTCCTTTTCTTGGAGAGTCATCTTTTAACAAGATACAGAGGACTTATTTAATACCGGTTGTCGACAATTACTGGATAGACAATCAGGAGGATGTGCTACAGAGATATGTTGGAAAAGAGATTACAATTCTAGGTTAGTCCTTTATTACTTGTTGTGATTCCACAAATAACATTTTGTGAACAGTCACATTAAAATCAAGCACAACTTACAGCTCATTATGATTTTTAGTGATTTTCAAGCTTTGATGATTGTCTCAGTTCAGTTAAACAATGATTTCTATATGGGTTTATATAATGATATATCTCACTTTTTGTGTTGCCGTTGTTGAAATTTATCATGGAAAAGACTTGCATCATTTATGTTTTTTGTGAGTAGCTGTCTTGTTTAAAATGATACAATAAAATTAATAAACCAGTGCACTAATTGAAAAGCTTTGATTGCTTATATTTTAGGAGATGGACGTATGGACAGTCCTGGACATACAGCCCAGTACTGCTCTTACACTTTTATGGAGTATGATTCAAAAGAGATTTTAAGCATTGTCACGATGGACAAGAGGGTCACTGATCGTAAAAGTGGCAATTTGGAAAAGGCTTGTTTTCTAAAAGGATTGCGATATCTGATTGGAAAGAACTTGCACATTAAAGAAGTCGTGACAGATGCACACACTCAGATAGCAGCTCTTATGAGTAAGTGGTTTTAATTAATATTTAATTAATATCATTTGTGTGATATCAATGTGAGTCATTTAGGTCATATGTCAGGCATGTACCTTGTTATCTTGGCAATTGGCATATTAGGAATTGTCTTAGTGCTACAGCGGTTTTTCCAGAGCATTTAGCAAAGGGAATATTTTTTGCATATAGTTTGCTAGCTTAACCATGAAACTACAGGTAAACATCATACCTTCAACCCAATTTTAAAATGAAGATGGAATAGTCTATAATAAAACACTGATCTCATCCAGATTACTTGTAAAGCTTTGTTATCCTGCTACCTGTAATCATGATGAGATGAAAGTTTAATAAAAGACTTTTCCATCTTTTATTTAAAACGGGGTGCAAGGTATAAAGTTTTCCTGGAATTTCATGGTTGAGCTAGCTTCCAAAAAATAATCCCTTTGCTACATGCTAAAGGAAAAACCGTTGTAATATTAGATAATATTTATGTCTTGCTTTACATGTATGGAGTGTATATGTATTATTTATAGTAAAGTTTTATCTTTAATTAAAAACAGGAATAAAACTCTTGCCCAATGATTTAGATTCAGTTTATATTATTTGGTGCACAGCTGGATATCCTTGAGATACTAGTGATTCTCATGTGACCGACGAGCACTTGACTTTTCATGAGACTTTGAGTAAGGTTGTTAAGTTTTTATTTTGGGTGGTTTTTTTGCATCATGACCAATATGTTCCTTTTTTAAACAGATATTTGCATCAATATTCTCTTATTTTCAGAAAAAGACTTCCCAAATATCCAACATTCCTTTGATGTCTGGCATGGGGCAAAGAACTTTGGAAAGAAGATTTGTAGGGTATGGTTTTATTAGTTCTTGTGCATATAGACATTTTACCCTTGGTCTTTTCTTATTCTGACATTGTTTTTGCAACATTTGTACAACAGAAGTAACGCATAAGAGGACAAAAATGCACCATGCTATATGCTATTACATAAGTTGGCAATTTTATTGACAGTAAGTAAATTTTTTGGCTGTTGTGCACTCTTAATTCTATCCAATATTTTGTTCTTTTCAATGTTAAGGTTTTTTACATTAAAAATACTTTTCTTATGGATTATAAATCCAGAAGCATCTACTTGATTTTTCTTTTTATTTATAGATAAACTTTTTTTCAGGCTGCCAGCAAAGATAAACAGACTGCTGAATTGACAGAATGGTCAAAAGATATTGTCAACCACTTGTGGCATTGCTACGACATTTGCAACACTAAAGAAGAATTTTCTGTAAGAACTCTTCACTTGAATTGTTTCATAGTGACCTTAACATAAAGAAATTATTTCATAGTAACTAGAAAATAAAATCAAGAATGGAAATGGTGAACATGTCAGAGTCAACAACCCAGCCTGTGAGCTAAAAAGAATCTTAAGACCACCCTATATAATTCACAGATATTTTTAATAGAAAATATGAATATATTTGCAGATTTAATTCCATAACAGAACTGTCAAAATTGATTCCAATTGTGCCTTAGCTATATTTTGAGTCAACTTTCAACCATAATGCAAAGGCCTTGTAGATTGGTTTCAGATGACACATGCAGTTTTTGTTAATAAGAAATACCCATGGCATGAGATGAATATTGTTTATTTCATTATATAACCAAACCATAATGTCTGTTTTCAGTTTGTCTGGGCTGGAATACTGAACCATGTTGTTGACAAACACGAGTGGCTATGTCCTCAAGACAGTGCTGGGAAAATTGTTCGATGTCAACATGGACCACTCGATAGTAACAGAGAGAAAGGATGACTAAAACCAAATAGTCCAGCTCAATCAGACTCATCACTATTTAACTTTCAGGTTCGTGCTAACTATGGCTTAAAGTGGTATTCTTAAAACCAGTCATCAATACTTTTAACCTTTTGTTGCATTTATCTCACATATTTTTGGCATGGAAAATTTGTTGGTTTACAGTATATCTGATTTGCAGTGTAACATAATTTTGTTGAATTGTTATTGTTATTCCACTTCTTGTTGTAAATGTTGTCATACATGTAAGATTATTTTTTGGGAAAAAATATTTCTGCTGTGTATAAAGGCATTTTTTACATGGATTTTTTGTGGATATCAATGTTTTCATGTCAATTTCTTAAAACTTTTTCAGATCTACTGCAGAATTGGAGAATTTCCAAAATCTCATTTTGATGTATGCCTCCAAACGTATCGCCTACCGCCCACCAACATATAGGTCACGAAACTTGTTAGCTGCCATTGACCACAACAGGCACATCAACAGACCTTCTATTGTTAACAGAGATGGTACACTAAGGTATTGCTATGCTAAGAAATTGTTTAAATTGTGAATAGTCATATTTAAAGTATATAGACTAGTTGACTTTAAAATATTTCATATTCAGTCTGTTCTCCTTTTCTAAGAAACATCCCATAAAAGTTGAGGGAAATAGTTGAAATTGTCATTATGTGATGCTATAAAACAGGTATATATTCAAATGTCCTGGCTAATGCTCTTCATCATTGATAAAGTATAAGACAGAAACAGTGAAGGTGTCGGAGTGACAGTAATCAGACGAGAAAATTATAATGTAAGAAGTATTTATGATTTATATAAAAGCATTTCTATTTCAGGTATCAAAGAAGTTTCAACAAAAAAAGTAGACGCTGCTCAGCTTACCCTGTCAAGGAAGATAAAAGATATGATTATATTACAGAGTTAATGGAGAAGGTTATAGAAAGGAGGCTAAATGACAACATTGGCATGAATAGACCCGTAGTTCTAGAGAATGATGACCCTAGACGCATTTCACGAGTGTTGGCACCAATACCGCCACCAGCTACAGCTGAAATCGTACAGCAGCAAAAGTCAAGATTTTCATCAAAACGAGATGATAATTAGACGACACCAATAGATTGAATAGTGTTTCGATGGGATTTGATTACTTTTCTATTAAATAAAAGATCAAAGCTATGAACTTGTTTTTGTCAGTATTTGTCTAGTTGTTGTCAGTACTTATTACCTTACCAAAGGAATTGTACATCATATGTATTATGTGTTTGCTTTAACCCATCAGGGTTTTGGTTTCCTGGCTGGTTGGTTGGTTGAATGGGGTTTAACACCACTTTCAGCAATCTTTCAGCTATATCGTGGCATCCAGTTGTTATTGGGGGAGGAAGCCGGAGTACCCGGTGAAAACCCCCGACCTGTTTTGGTTTGCAATAAAGAATATTATATTTCTTATGTATATTTAAAAGAGTAGAAATAGAAAATGCTGAGATGTGGAATAAATGTGCATGAGACAACATTCTAACCAAACAGCAAAGTACTACTTCACATAAAGAGAACACAGAGCAGTCTTCAACAAAAGACCAACGTCCGCAACTCGCCGTTCTGTATTTCTGTATATGGTTCCAAAGAAAATCATAAGTACAAATCAAAACCAGTCTCTGTACAACCCAATGCAAGGCCCCTATTCTTGATAATAATACACAACTACATACACAACACAGTTACACTTCAAAAAATAAAAACAAACAACTTTAAGAATAATAGACTTTAAAAAATAAAACAATAGTGATAAAACAATATTGCAGTTATTCAAGTCGTCCTGCCAGAAAACCAGTATATTGTCCAAAACGGTCTGGATATTTATCTCTGATCTTCCATACACAACATGAAGGGATCACCCTTCTGTTGCCTGCACCTAAATATCCATGGTGCCACAAAATAAATTGTCTGTAGGCAGCGAGTCGCTTGCCTCTATTGTAGTCCTCATCTTGGTCCAAGGCAAACACATTTTGTCTATACTGTTGTGCTACACCCAAGACAACTTCATCTAAGACTACAAGATCAAAGTCCTGAAAAAAAGATTATTATTTATCATTCATATTTGTATACCACAATCTAATAAACAAAAACAATAAGGTTAGTGATGTTTTCCTTTTAATTATAACAAACAAAAAAGTTGAAAATCAAGGATTAATAATCACTTGTAATCATAAACTTTGAATGCTATTTTATTTGATTTTATTTTACAAGTAAGTAAATTGTTCAAGGTTACAAAACGAAAACTTGTATACCTGTAGTCTTGACAGGCAGTTCATGGGAAGCTGGTTGCAACACATCTTCTCTTCATCTGAGGGCATTTCCCTGCAATGGGTGCATCGACACCAGTCTGGGGCTGTGACTCCTGGAGCAGGATGATATCCTCCTTGTTGTTCCTCAGTTGACTTCATAAGGATGTTGAATATAAATTGGGGATGTGCTTCCACAATCTTGCAGAGCAAATCCTGCCTTCCCTCATCTGTTAGCTGGCTCACTCGTTCCTGAAAGAAGTTATAAGCATGTAACGGATGTCTAAATGGCCAGTAATAAAGTAATGTGTGAAAAGTACAGGGGCGTGCAGCTTCTTATATTCTATTACCGTTAGTTTGACTGATTTTATGCATATATAGGCTAAAATGACAATTTTTATCTGACTTAAAAATTTCCAAAGACAAAATATTTTTTTAAAATGCAAAACTAGATTTATTGTTGACAGGTGCTAAAATTTTGTAATCACTAAAAACAAGATGACTAATATACCATTACATAGAAGTATAATATTATCTATAAAAAATAATTTGTACTTACCATAAGCTGTTCATCCCTCTCCTGGCGTAACATCTGGACTCTCTCTGTTCTTGTTGGAAGTCCTGGTCCATACTGAATACCCCTAGCTCTGCTGCCTGCACCCCTTGCTCTGCGTCCTGCGCCCCTTACTCTACCTCCTGCACCCCTAGCTCTGCCTCTTCCTCTCTTCTTAGTCCCTCTTTGGCTACATCCATCACTGTCACTCCCGTTGCCACTAGAGCGTCTGCTAAAATGTAATGATCCGTCAGATGACTGTCAAAATGAAAAATGTAAAGTTATTTCAATCCTTGCTGGCTTGCGCTATCGGCAATACTGGTAGACTCAATGCTATAACGGTACAAATACAAGTCTTTTCAAATTTTATTTAATTGCAGTTAAAAAGAAAAGTAACATGTCTTTTAAAATCATGTTTAGTAAAATAATACAATAAAATAGACAAACAGTCAAAATATATTGTTATAATGGATATACAGTATATCAATAAGTGTATCCTCTAGGGGTACAGGACTGAGAGTCAAAAGTCTCCTTGGTGTCAAAACTGGGGGTCAGAGTGAGTAAAAAACAAACATTGGTATCAAAACTGGGGGTCAAATTAAAAATTTGGGGGTCCCTGAAGCACAAATGAGGGTAAAGGGAAACACTGATCAATTTTAAAATTATACAATTGTATATAGTGCATTGGCATTAAGTCCATTAGGATACAAAGTAACTAACTTATGAATCCAAAAAGTTTCTTTTATGAGTCGATTCATGTCACCATGCATAATATATAATGGCATGAAAGAAAAATTGAGTCTAGAGTGATTATTGGTGTTAAAGTGTTTTGAAATATTAGAGGAAAACTGAGGATCTCTATTTATATAAAAGCGATGATTATTGGATAAATTTAGGAGACTATAATATATATTAATTAATTATATGACCTATATATCAGGTAATGAAGGATTATATTGTATTATGAAAGGAATTACATCTCTATTTTATATTCTGTTGTGTTTAAGCCTCAAGCTGAGTCAGATTACAGGCTTTGTTCAGTGCAGAATGAATTATTTGTGTTGGATAATTTATATTTTGGAAATATGTTTGCAATTTATCCAACGAATTTTGTAATTGACCATCATCAGAAATAATACATCTGTATTTTTTGGCCTGGCTATATGGTATACCGTTTTTACTTGATATGGGATGACATGAGGAATATTCCACATATTGGTGGATATTAGTTTCTTTGACATGAATATTTGTAGGTTGTTTGAATATTAAAGACGTCATCAGTTTCTTTCACGACATTTCGTGCCTGAAGAAGCATAGATTAAATGCAAAAGTAGTTGCACAGAATTTTCGACGTTTGTGCTTTTTTTTATCACATTCAAAAATCATGTTTAGATATTTATATAGATTTGCATGCAATGATTAACATCACCAATAACGTTCTAAGCAGTGATAATTTGACAATCCATCAATTTTCGTACGAGCATTACAATTTCCCCTAACTGTACCCCAATATAAAGAATCGTCGAGATTTGCGAGTATTTTCAGATAAAAGTAATTTTCCGTCGAATTTCTGTGACAAAAGGCTTTGCATTTGTAGAAATGTACATCAAAATACGCATGCATATCACTTAAATTGAAATGCAATGCATAAAATAAGTAATTATCGGAGTTTTTAAATGGGCGCATCTTAGATGTACTTACCCCAGCTTCCATGGCGAAGAAAGGTCAAGGTTCAAAACACCGAATCGGAAGTCTTCGTAAACGGTTCCGATGAATAATTAATAAGCGTCATGGCACCAAGAAGACGAAGTTGTCGAGTGAAAAAAATTAGGTTTCTTATTAATTGAACGAGTATGATGTGTTATGGCGTCGGCAAAACAACGAATTTATAAACAAATAGTTCATATCAAGCTAAATTTCCATTCTTTAAAATTTACCAAATTTGACAGCTTGTATGCCTTTAATGGGTCTATACTACAGGCACAGAAATCAGTACTAACATGAACCAACTATAACTAACATGATAGATTTAGGTATGGATCTGTCTTAAACTGAAACAAATAAACAAATAAAGCCAAGCTATTAGCCCTCTCACACAACAGTAATAAAGCCAAGCTATTAGCCCTCTCACACAACAGTAATAAAGCCAAGCTATTAGCCCTCTCACACAACAGTAATAAAGCCAAGCTATTAGCCCTTTCACACAACAGTAATAAAGCCAAGCAGTTAACCCTCTCACACAACAGTAATAAAGCCAAGCTATTAGCCCTCTCACACAACAGTAATAAAGAACTGTATCCGGTTTTCTCATTAAAATTCTTCGCCACGAGAGGAACGCTTAGCTAGTCATGTACAAAAAGAGGGACCAGATTGTAATTCTTTGTAGTGAAGAGTAGGATGTGGAGTCGAAACAAGCGAACAAAACAACAGAACATTAAAACAAGGACCCGATAAACAATTACAAGGAGTGCATATCACATGAACAAGGTTAGAATCAAATCTAAGAAAACTAAAGTTCCGGGTAATATTTGCCAACAATGAATTAGGGCTGCAAAGATGTGTCGTTAAGTAATATTCTCAATAGTTTGGTGCTAGACTAGTTAATCGCATTGATCCTATACTGACGGGTGTCTGAGAAATAGTTTTTAAAAAAAGACTCTATAAGCGAGTAGTACTAATTATATTAACATCTTGCGTTGTTGAACTAATCACATTTATTCCAAAGTATAGTTTTTCATTGCTGAATACGTTTTAGACATAAAGGATTCATAAATTGATGCTGTTTTAGACGGATTTGGCTTTCAATATGATTTTAATCCATATTCATTGACTCGTCATGGTCTCAAAAGATACGTTAGATACATTTTGGTCTAAAACATACGCTTGATACATTTGACTCTAATGAACCAATGCTCCCATCATTGTTTTCCTTAATTATATATCTTGTAGAGACAAGTGATAATTGCACTTCGTTTGTAAATCAATCAATAGTTTCGTAATATTATCTGACCTCTGATAATAACAATGGACTTCTGAACCCGAAATTGAATGCAAAACATTGTATCATAGCCTCACGTGCTAGTGACTTGTATTGTTATTAACGACATTGTCGTTTTAGTTATAGGTTATAGGTATCATAATAGGTTCCTGGAATTACACGGTCAATTCGCACATCGGCAACGTGTTCGCCTAAGCATTTAATAACATTGTGGATGGGTTTCATGGGTGTAATTTTGCTCGTTTTAGTTATAGGTTATAGGTATCATAATAGGTTACTGGAATTACACGGTCATAGCGCACATTTTGCTCGTTTTAGTTATAGGTTATAGGTATCATAATAGGTTCCTGGAATTACACGGTCATAGCGCACATCGGCAACGTGTTCGCCTAAGCATTTAATAACATTGTGGATGGGTTTCATGGGTGTAATTTTGTTCGTTTTAGCTGAATGTTTGAAGGTTAAACAAGATGTTTTAAAAAGATAATCCATTAATTTATACAATCCCAACGAAAACATTGGAACTTGAATAGTGTCAACTACTCTACGTTTTACCATGTATTCCTTTAAATCTTAATTTTTACGCTATGGACGTATGCGATGTGGGATAGAAAAGACAGTCTTAACATTTGATAACAAACTAGATCAAATACTGAAGAAAAATGAATGCGCTGTCAGGCGCAACATGTCACAGCTCGGTATTTTCCTCCTAATGATCTAGGCAAGAAAGTTGTTTGTTATCAGTCAGTAGAATACCATTGAAAGGAATAATATAATAGGACGACTACAAAAATATAGATTGTAATTAGCAGTACATATATAGTGGAAACAACGGCTATGGGTATATGTTTTACATGTATGGTGTTGTTTATTGGAAACATTTAGAGAATGAACAACCATCATAATGTCTTCCATCCCTCTAGAGATCACAATATGTTATATTATTTGTTTACATTATAAACTTGAAACAAAGCATCGTGGTCTCTAGTCAGGTACAAGGTGACATTGATTTTGGACATGAGCAAGTAAACAATACAATTATATATAACATATAATGCTGGGAAGAAAAACCATAACAACTGCAAATTTAATATACAGAACGTAGTATTAACATACAGGAACAATGCACTAGGTAAACAGAATAAGTGAAACATGGAGAAAAAAAAAAACACCACCTGAACAAGTAGTAGAAGAAAAACATGGCAATACACTTAAGGTAATTAAACGTGCGTTTAACGGTAATTATATGAAGGAAGTTTGGGTCATGCCAACTGAGTGAGGAACATTAGTTACTGAAACACATGTGATACAAACGGACCATAATAGGAAAACGCTTCATGAAGGAGAAAATTTAAAAATACACTCGTACAAAATGAAACCGTAATGAAATGCCAAATTAAAAGAACAACATAAATAAGACCAATACTTACATCTACGCTCGTGAGTCCGGGGAATAGATGAAATCATTAAAATCAAGACTCATGAAGTTAACAGACACAATCTAAAACAGATTTATAGATAAAATGGTCGAAATCTCGCCGACAACAAACATATTTAAAGACGATAGATGTGTTTGTCTCAGCTTTTATCCATTATGTAGCGTAAAAAGTACTTTTGGTTGTTTAGGGAGCCGGGGAGGTGTTTCGGAGATTAACGTTTCTGAAGTTCAAAAAAAATCCATTTTTATACTATCAAGGCTGGATGATATTCTAATCACAATAAGCTGTATGGCTTTTGGTTTATGTTTGTAAAGGGTTTTGTGTTTAGGTTGTAAAACATCCGTCATTACAGCGAGAAGACTTTCACAAGGAGATGCCTTTAATGCTACCAGAACAAGTCTTATTCGTTGACGATGGATTGGGTCATGTAACTTAAAGTATGACTTCCTAGATGAACGATAAACAACGCAACCATAGTCCAATTATATATATATATATATATATATATATATATATATATATATATATATATATATATATATATAAGCAGCAGAGACGGCGAATCGGACAATCTTTAATTGGGTTAGATTTCGAGCAAATAATTTTGAGCTCTTTTTGTCAAATTAAGGCTTTCTCAAACCAAAAAGAAAATGTTAAAAAGACAACACTAAGGCTTGTTACGAAACCGAAACACAGACGCATATTTGTTGTCGTAAGTGTGTTAGTTTTTATGAATTAAATCATAGATATAACAATAATGGTAACAGAATCGTTAACAACTAGACTAGCTCGAGGGAAATTAGAGGCAATAAAGAGATCTTTCCCCGTGAAAGATTCTGTCAGACAAATTCACATGACGTGACGTAGAGTGGTTTTCCCATGTGATAAAAGTGTAAAGGTTATCTCCGTTTCAGAAATTGTATATACAAGCCCACACGAGTTATTCCCCTTGATGTTTTATACATAATACAAAATTAAATTCAGATGTAAACGAATTGAATTGTATGTCCAGTTCCTTTGGAGAATGCGGATTTATAAATTCGTTCTGCTACTTTTCGTACAAAAGGCTCGCAAATATCAGAATATTTTCTTGTTTCAGTCATTTGTTGAAATACTCTTTTTTCGCCTGTATGAATATTTTTTGATTTTACGATTTTATACATATTTTTTGGTACTTCCCAGTTCTGCCCCGTTTGTAATTTTCACTTTGTGTGATAGCTTGAAGATTAGCCAAAGAGTTATTCCTAGGATTTGAATCAATATGATCAATAACAAAACCATCTTTGATCAATCCGTTAAATACATCATAGACGAGTCGATGAGAATAATATTTTTTCCCTCCAGCAGCAAACATAAGATATCTAAAGCCATTATCAAACAATAATGGTTTCTTCAGTATACAGTTTCTGACAATAGCATGACGAGATGCTTCATAATTGGTGATCATAGCATGTGGTTGAAATTCTTTTTTTTTTTTTTTTTTTTGTTTTATTATTATTATTGAACACAAGGTATCAGGATTTTACATATTCCCCTACATCACCACCTGACCTGGTGTATGAGGCGTGATCTTAAATTCTTTTGTGTCCTGATCTCTACATGTGTTCCCTACATAACACACACACACATGCACACACAGACACTTACTTACAATCACAATTATTGTACACAAAGTCATACTCCCATACAAACCCCAAGATGCTTGAAATTGCATTAAAAAGAAAATAATAAATATATAAATTTTAAAAGTAAAAAGAGTAATAATAATAATAATAATAATTCATGTACCAAAAGTTGATAATAGGGTCCACATTCTTTTAAACTCGTCACTGCTGTTATTCACTTTGGCGACATAATTTTCCAGCGTTTTATATGATAAAACACAATTTTTATAATAGGCACGATTTGGGCTTTTTGATGCACAACGTGATCTGTATATAACATATTTCGCAAGCAAAATTAGGAAGTTGATAAGATCGTCAAAGTTGTTATTTCCTATAAAGACATCTTTTCGTGTAATTCTAAAATTTGGGTCATAAGTTTGGATCCATTCTACCAACAGTTTCCAAAAGTTTTCAGTAACTAAACAGTCATAAAATAGGTGCTCAATTTCTTCTATTCCCTCATTACAAAAGGTCCATTTATCATTATCACTTAAATTAATCTTTTTAGAAACTGGTTTGTGGCAATATTTCTGTGGAGAAATCTAAAGTTAAAGCTAATCAGTTTTGTGTCTTTTGTACAAAATCTAGCCGAAACAAAAGAGTTGGTCCATTCATTTGTACCAATCGCACACTTTAGCTGTCTGGACCAAGTTTCCTGTTTACCATTTGGCTTTATTATTTTGGTTCTTATCAGGTCTTTATAGATAAATTTATTCTTTGCTCTTACCCTAAGGAGAGATGTTTTGTCCAAAGCTACAAGAAAACTATTTCCACTTTCATAGAAAGTTTTAATTTTCTTTTTCCACATCACAGAGATCTTTGAAATAAGAGCAAAGTACTGTATGAAATTATTTGTTTTTGTTTTTTGTTTTATTTCATCAAAACTTAATAGAGACCCTTGTGCATCAAAAAGATGTTTAATAATTACAATACCATTTGTTCTCCACCTTGTGTATGATTTAAAATTATCTACAGTCACTAAATTAAGAATATCTTGAGACAAGTATTCATTGACAGTAGATGGTTCATTTTTCCATTGAGATAACGCATAAATAACATCACGCCAAAAAATATTTTTAATTAATTTAGAGATTACTTTTAATTTAGTTTTCCTAATGAAAGTAACAGCATACCTCCAAATTTTCCAAATATTTGTTCAGAAACCAGTTTTTGCCATAAGCCATCTTCGTTTATTAAGAGGCGCCTAATCCAGGTAAGTTTGATATAACACACAAACGAATGCAAGTGAATCATATTTAATCCCCCTTCCTCAAAAGAAGCTATAAGTGTGTCTCTTTTAACTCTCTCAGTTTTACTGCCCCAAATAAACTGGAAAAATAATGTATTCAGTTCCTTTTCTCTATGGGGTGGAGGATTTGGCAAAGCTGCAAAAAGATGAATGAATTTAGGCAAAAGCAAGGACTTTATCAAAGTAATTTTTCCAATAATGGATAAATTTCTTCTACTCCACCAGCCAAGCAGTTTCTTAACTTCCTTTAACTTCATCGAATAATTAAGCTCTACCATATCCTCCAAGTTCAAAGAGAAATATACTCCCAGCAATCTAAAATTGGACATTGACCAGTTAATATCAATTTCTAGACATATTTTTTCATTAGAGTATTTTTTGTTTCCAATCCAAATTGCTTTCGATTTCAAAACATTGCAGTGCAGACCTGACACCAAAGCAAAATCATTTAAAATCTGCATGGTTGTCCTCAAGGACAAATGAGAACCATCTAATAATAGAAAAGCATCATCAGCGTACTGCCCTAGTTTGAACTCCATTTCATTATAAAAAATGCCTGTAACATCTGTGTTTTTCTTTAGTTCTGTTGCAAGAAGTTCAATTCCTATTATAAAAAGTAGGGTGATAAATGGTCTCCCTGGCGACAACCTCTCTCCAAATTAAAGAATGGGGATAAATGTCCATTATTAATAACACAACTTTTTGATGTATTGCAAAATAGCCTGAACCAGTGACAAATTGATTCTCCAAAATTAAAAGACTTCAGAGCAGCTTCTAGAAAGTCCCATTCAACTGAGTCAAAAGCTTTTTCAAAGTCTATCAATAGGAGAAGACCAAATTCATTTTTTTCCCTCAAGGTATTGCATCAGGTCATACAACAATCTTGTATTTTCATCAATGAATCTCCCTTTCATAAAACCCTTTTGGGTGTCACTGATGATAAACGGGACTACTTTTTTTACCCTATTAGCAATTGACGCTGAAGCAATCTTGTAATCCACATTAAGTACAGAGATTGGTCTCCAATTGTTTTATAAATTTCCTGACTTTATCTTCTTTTGGAATGCATGTTATGATCCCCTGAGACTGAAATTCTGAAAAATGATTCATATCATATCCAGTATTTAGAGACCTAAAGAGAAATCCGCCTAGGTCTTTCCAAAAGAATTTGTAGAATTCTACCGTAAATCCATCAGAACCAGGGCTAGTTTCATTTTTCATATTTTTTAGTGCTAAACCACATTCCTCAAATGTTAACTTACCTTCACATGAACTTCTTTCAAAATCTGAGAGTTTTTTTTATCATGGTTAAAAAAGTGGTTAAGCGTTTGAAAGTTACATTTGTTTTTACTTTGGTATAATTTTTCATAAAAGTCTTTCTGTGGATTTAATATTTCTTTTGAATCTGTTACCTTTGTTCCATCTTCCTTAGTTAACTCTTTTATTGTTTTGTTTGTGTAATTTCTCTTTTCGAGATTAAGAAAATATTTAGAGTTTTTTCCCCAGATTCATACCATCTTGCCTTAGATCTTAACATTATACCTTCCACCTCTTTTTTCCTCATTTCTTCTAATTCCGCTTGCTTTTTCTTCAATTCTTTCATCGTAGTGGGGTTATTATTTTGATTCATTAAAGCATGTAAGGTATTTATTTCAGCTTCCATTTTCCTGAGATTTTGTTTTTCCTGTTTTGCTTTAGCTTGTGAATACATAATAGATTCTGATCTTATTATCATTTTAAGGATTTAAAAAAAACAATTGATCATTACATGTTAGTTTCACCTGAAGTGGGTTTTCTTATCACCTTCACAATAATATTCTTCTACTGTGTTGGTTATACATTTTTTTAGCAATTGAATATATTCATTTTGCTTTAATAGCTTTGAAATGAATTTCTAGTATCCAGGACCTCTCGGTGCTGCAGATATAGACAATTTGAGTGTTATTGCTGAATGATCTGTTTTATAGCCAGGAATAATAGAGGCGTCTATAAAATTTGAAAACATGTCCTCAGAGATTAAAAAATAGTCCAGTCTACTCTGTTTCACAGGGTTTGCCTGATGCCAAGTAAATACTCTACTGTCAGGATTGACTGTTCTCTAAGGATCCAGTAAATCTAGTTGATTCTTGATGTCCTGGACTGCTGCTCGAGCCATGGAGTGTTTATCATGCAAGATATTATAAGAGTCAAGCTCCATGTCCTGAACAACATTCCAGTCACCACAAATAATAACAGAGGAATTTTCAAAATTTATAATATCCTCTTTCAAATTTTAAAAAAACCTGAGCATTATCATCATTATGACCATATAGATTCACTAGTGTGAATCTCTGTCCATTAACTAATAAATCTAAGAGAATGTATCTGCCCTGACAATCACATCTGTTTCTAAGAATAAGAAATTCAAAATTATTTCTAAACAGGATAGCAACACCAGCACTACTGCTAGATTTATGGCTAAAAACACACTTATATCCCCATTCAGCCTCCCAATACTTCTCAGTCTCAACTGTACTATGTGTCTCTTGTAAACATATAATAGATGCTTTCTTTTGTTTGACCCAGCAGAAAATATCTCTTCTTTTGAGATCAGAACTATGTAGACCCCTAACGTTCATCGACAAAATTTTAATTTGATTATCCATTGCTAAATCTTGTTTTAAGTACAACTTTCACAGGGCTTATATAGACATGCATCACAAAACCATTATCATGAAAAATGCTCACATACACCTTGGGACACACTCTCACACACATAACCACATAATGCTTAAAAAATCGATAAGTGTAGTACAGTGTCATGCACCATTTGGGTACAGATATAATGTTGCCCAATATAGTGATTCATGAACTCTGTTCTACGCTGGAGTGTTGGTATAATTAGTAAATATAAACATCAATACAGTATGATTGAGAAATAATACTTTTTGTCCATCGATTCAAGATTGAAATACAATGTGCATATTTCAAAATTTTAGATACAATATTATAAGAACATTCTTACCTATTACAGGTTTTGTCCTTTTCCGAAAATCACTTTTCTAATTTAAATATATATAATTAAAATTAAAACTGTGCATATCCATTTTGGAACAAAGTTCTGTACCTCCAAATGCATCCAGAATCAATATGGAGAAAAATCATTTTGCTTATAAATTGCGATTTAGTGTTTCACTAATGGTTGAAATTCTTGGTTCATTTATATACTATATAGTGTTTGTCTAATTAATTATTTGGTTTAATTATTACTTGAGAATCTAGTAATATAGTCTTGAGGTGTTCTTATGACTGTGTCAGGGATACAATAAGGGTCGGAATTCTTGACGGAATTTTTGATTCTTTATCATAATAACGCTTTAGTTCCCTATAACGCTTACCACCACAATTGAGACACAACTGCGACCTACACCGCATACATACCCCACATCGTATGCAATGTTAAGGTCCGAAACTCCCCCGACGTACGCTTTGTAAATGATATCCACATAATTCATTTCTGCATGATTTGTTACAAGTGGTTACTGATCCTATGATAAGCCATTTGCAATGATTCATTATATAATAATTCTTTATTTAAATACTTGTTTTAATTATAATATGGGGGAGTTGGTGAAATTATCGAAAATTACGCCTTGGAAAAATGCTAAATTCAATCTCGATAGAGCATCCATTGATGCACCAAAGGGTCTAATAAGTGATAGAAGCAAGACAGGTAAAATCCGTGATGCATTTAATGAATTCAAGCGCGATGGAGCATTTCACTATTGGTCAACATTTCGAATCGATGGTAGTGTTGATGCTACTATAAACGGCGAAAGAGCAGCAGTGATAATCTCGCATCCTGATCAGAAAAAGTATTTTTTTAGAGTGAAATTCATTATCCGTTCAGAAACAGGAAATTGAATTTTACGCGACAAATTTGAACCCCTCCTGAAAAATAAAAAAACTGTCACTGTGAGTCAGGATTCAAAATCAGGAACGCTCACTGGGATTGACAAACCGTATTACGAGAAAGCTTATCCAATAACAGCGATTGTTTATGGGATTTATCCGATAAATGATAAACCGAGTATTGAAACATTAAAACCAATGAAACATTCGTCGCTAAATTGTGTAGTAGAACGAATAATAGAGCATTTTACAAATGCGTTGTGTGGAAACAAATTGACGGATCTAAAACATAAACGAATGGGGATTAACAGTCCGGGAGATCGGGGCAACAATTTAAAATTTGGCCGCGTTAGAACGGATACTCAAATTTCCAATAACCGTAGCGACACTAACAGGCGAGATATCATATAAACCGAAATATAAATCGAGAGGATCTTCAATCAAAATTATTGACCATAATGCACACGCGTGGTCATCCGCAGTAACAATATATCCGCGGGATAGAACCATAAAGAGCTACCCGTGGCGTTCACGGAGAGCGGGAATTTATTTGATTTTATTTCTCAGTCAAGTAGAAACGATCCTGAGTGAGTGTGGTTATTTCAGAGTTTTGAACACGAAGAAGGTAAATTCGATCAAATTGTAAAACCCAATGGCGAATTATATCGTACTGAAGCTCTTCAAAACGAAATGAAAAAACTAGCTAGTGGTTTTTCAACGGAACACGACGAACAATTACTAACAAACTGTTTTACAATTCCGTCAGTTGCAGCTCATTTCACGAGAAAGAGAAATCTATGGAAACCAATAAGAGCCGAATTTCTCTCGGATGTCCAAGATAGTTGTTTTGATTATGGCCATGGTGGATTAAGGAATACAAAATATGATCCTGAAATCGTTATTTCGGTTGATATGATTGCGTGTTATCCAGGGAGTTTTCTCGGGTATGGAGAATGCTCTGAGTACTTTAAAAGTTTTGGAACACTGCCCGATTTTGACCTAACCGGGTTCGCTCGTATGGTATCAGTTGAATTGGCTACAGGTCTTCGTCCGTGTTGTTATGTTTGTTATGTTCTGGGAAGCATGAAGACCAAACGATTTGATAGTGGCAAGTAGAGAACGATAGACAGAGACACACTTCAGATGAAGTTATTTCACGCTCATAAAGAAAATTTTGCGTCACTTCCTGTGCGATTGTGTTATAGACCCGAGGGTAAACGAAAACAGAATATCAAAGTTGATATTCCAGGACAGACAAAGAAGCAAATTCTCGTAAAAAATGATATTGTGTTGGTTGATATCGGTGTTGTCAAAGATGCATTGTGTGCTGACAAATCCCCATGGAAGCTAGGCTACGCAGCGACATACATTCTTCACAGGGGTTGACTATATCCGATACAATTGTTAGGATCATAGATAATCGCATCGAGTGGTCGAATTTAGTTTATCTTGCAGTGTCTATAGTACGAAGAATAAATCAACTTCGAAGAGTTGTTTTAGATTATAATGACATAACAAACAGTGATATTGTCAGCCATGACATAACCAGAAAAAAACTCGCTGGTTATAAACAACAGGACAAAAAAAAATAACAGAAAATTTGATATTGATACTGAATTTATAATCACGCTCAAACAACAACAGAATAATCACTGCTCGAGTTGTAATTGTATATGCGTTGGTGTTGATCGGATAAAGACCCCGCCAATTTACCGTAGACAGAAAAGATAGCGGCGTAGGTCATACCAGAGATAATGTGATGTTAACTTGTCTTGAGTGCAACAGACGCAGAGGTGCCAGTTAATACCACTCGGTGGTAATTGTGTATCCTGGAGTATCACTTGTAATTGTTCACGTGTAAATCCTCGCTGAGGAGCAGTTGAATCCATCCTATATATTGGCGGTCTACCCGTGGATCTCGTTATACTAGATATGTTATGTGCAGTGACATTCCAAATAGAATCAGTAGCTTTTTGTACCGCCTTCAAGCTCTCCTGTTTCATATAAATATCTAACAGTGACATTGCCGAGTATTGGTTGTTTTGAAAAATCATTTTGTGGTTGCACGGGTATATGCTTCCTTTTAATCGCGTTGTTAGGTTTCATATTAATTGTTCGAGTAATCTCATTATTCAGCGCTGTAATTACGCATGGTAATCTCTTGACCCATTCACGAGATCGTTTATCCTGAATAAATTCCTTCGCGAATTGATATCCAAATAACCGCTCAGCAAGTGTCCGATTAAATCGTTCAACAATTGCCTGATCGCGGTGTAGTGCAGTACGTCCTCGTCTGATGGTGATATTATGATGCTTCATCTTTGATTACACTGCAACATGAAATTCCTTGCCAGGATCAACTTGTAGTAGATTTGGACACTGCAGAAGACCCCGCCGATAAATCCTTTCAAACGCAGAAGCCACCTCAGTTGATGACTTTGTCTTTAGCGGCTGTGCTTGTTTGAATCTACTCGCAACATCAACTACAGTTAGCGCGTATTTGTAAACACTATCACGCTGTATAAGTAATATATCATCTTCATGAACCTCGTTAGGGACACTGACATCAAAATGCGAGAAATTAATTTGTTTTGGCGGCGGTAGATAAATTTGCCATACCGCCTGTTTGGAGACCCAATCCGCTGAAGTACTATTTTTCACTTTTGCGGCGCTAGCGAGTTTACCGATTGCTGATTTACCCCTCCAGTATCCTCTTGGGAAATAATAAATAGATTCCATGATGTTATTAATTACCAGCGCCCAGAATTAATTCACTTTTCAACGCTGATTTAACCAACCATGAAGCTAATTTTTCTTTGAAGGATTTATCAGTAATAGAATTTAACGCATGAATCAATTTTACATCTGTGATATGTCTGCGTTGCAGATTGGTTCTTTTAGAAGCAACATCATGAGCATGACACGCCTTATCAATAGCGTTTATTGGATACTCACCGGATATGGGTTGGTTTTGATCATCGAGTCGGATGTCGAGTCTGGTCCCAAGTCCAGAATAACTATACCCTGGAAGGTGTTTTTCTCCCGGAAATTTTGCCCATGGTGTACCTGGTAATTTTACTAACTTGGCTGCAATATCACCTCCTCGTTTATTTTTTTTTTTTGAAACATCTCCAGATTTCATAAAAAACAAATTAAAAATTTTTGGTACCACATTGTACACAATTACCAGGAAGGGCTGATCTGTTATTTTAGTTGTAATTGTTGTCAAGTCATTTGTGCTAGTACGCGTCTTACATTTCACACAAAATAGTTCTATAATATTTATAATAACATGAATGTAATTCAAGAGAACCAGTTAATCATTATGCAGCGCTACCAAATTATATTCGTATGATTATAATTGTACCATCTGGAAGTGGCAAGACACAATTGTTACTTAATTTAATAACGAGATGGATGAAATGGGATAAATTATATTTGGTAGCCCCGAGTGTAGATGATCAGCGATGTTACAAGGTGTTAAAGGATTTTAACGAGAAAGCAAAATCGGAAATTGATGAGGATATTATTGAATTTATAACCGATATCGAAAAAGCACTGAGTGTTGATTCTCTTGATAGAAATATGAACAATTTAGTCGTGTATGATAATGTGATGTTAGGTAGACAAGCAAATCCTGCCAGAATATTTTCCAGAGGTAGATATAAAAATACTGATGTGATATATGTTACTCAGAGGTATACACAAATACCAAAACTGATCAGGGAAAACGGTAATATTCTTGCTGTATTTAATGGAGTTGACACACAAGCGCTACAAAATATTTGGCAAACTTGGTGCGGCGGTGATATGGAGTATAATCTCTTTAGAAATTTCTTTAGTCACGCTCAGTCAATCCCACATGGATTTGTAACCGTAAATTTGCATGACCCTACATCAAGATATCGTATCGGACTTGATCAAATATTCGGTTAAAACAATTCGTATCCACAACGCAATCGGCGCCGGTTCTGTAGCGTGCGAAACCGAAACTATTTCTCTTTTTCTTTTCTCTCAAATAGTTTCGGTTTCGTAGTAGCCTTATTTTGTTTACTTGAAATAGTTTCGGTTTGCTTGAAATAGCTTCGGTCTGTCCACCCTCTTTGCTGCTTTTATATATATATATATATATATATATATATATATATATATATATATATATATATATATATATATAGTATAAAGAAACCTCGCTTAGAGTATTAGTGATGAAATGAAAAATGTGTGTGCAGTTTTAACCTTGGCAAAATATTTTAGTGTTACACATGTAATGATCGTATCCTTCCTAATTTACTAACAAACACAGATTATATTGCATTTCTACATAGAATATCGCAACTAAAGGTTACCATATCGAACGTAATTTACAAATTGTCCGATTTTAGAGCAGTATTCAAACAATTCAATCACATTATCTTAGTTTCAAGGTTTAGCGCTACTGAACACCTAGTTTACAACTAATAATTTCAATATTCGAACAGCGAATTATGTTTTTCATCTTCGGTTCTTTGTACTACCTGTTTCAAGTATATGACGTAATTATTGGTAAAACCTTCGTTTACGTGGTCATTTAATTACATAGGGCTTTAAAAGGCATGGGTTAATAACTTAAGTAGATGATCTTTACAATCTATGAAGGTGAATGAAATCAACTAAAGTTTCAATATAATATTGATGTTATCTAGTACATAGATGGATGCATTACAAAAATGAATACAGAACTGTATCATAGATACACAAAAAGAATATTGATCACACCTAACAATGTATATTCTTACATAGCTGGTTGTTTTCGGGAAGAATCACGCTTGTTTCCTTTATTGGAATTTTAGTGTAGCTAATGTTTTAAATTAGGTGACATCAAAACATAATTTGAAGCAAACATGAGAACTACAGCAGATAGACGTATTCCGGATATTCGCAACATCTATTGTTCTGATTTCGGCTGACGAAACGGATGTACCATTTGGCAAATGATCCTATGTTGTGTGTTTGTCACTAACGAAAGATGCAGCAGCCATTGCCTCATCGTTTGATCGGCCAGTATACATTCTAGTGTAGTTTATAAATTCGTGAAGGAGATCATGATAAGATTTCTGGAATATAAAAGGGTTTGTCTCAGATTTTTTTCCATCGTGTAACGTAAAAGGAAATTTGGATTTTTAAGGAGGTAGGGATGTGTTTCGGATACAAACGTGTTCTGAATTGCAGAAATATCAATTTTGTTACTGTCAAGGCTGGATGATATTCTGCTCCCGAATGAAGACGTGGCATTTTGATTGTTTTACGTACAAGGGTTTGTATTTGTGTCTTCTGTTTGAGTTATAATTTTAATTACCTTGTACTGGGAATTGTGTAAATTCATTGGAGCAAGA
Source organism: Unio delphinus (assembly GCA_029339505.1). Lineage (NCBI taxonomy): Eukaryota > Metazoa > Mollusca > Bivalvia > Unionida > Unionidae > Unio > Unio delphinus. The sequence goes on from JAQISU010000087.1 coordinate 17,106,856, forward strand.
GAATTTATTGTATTTATATGAAAAAGGACATATGTTCATGATTTTCATTTGGATGATTATAAGACAAGAACTACATCACGTGACATCGTCAGCCATTTTAGATTACACCGTCAAGATTCGAACCTGGAACTATTAGAACATTTATTTATCAGGACTCTTGCAATTCCATTAGTGGATTATTTTTGTGAATTCTATATTGGATTAATGTTGGATTTGATTCTCTAAAACCGTAAGTTTATTTATTTTATGAAAATAATTGTACTTAATAAATTATTATTAAATTTTACAAGCTTGCTAGTTTTCACTCTTTCTTTGTTGCTGCTTATTCGAGCCTACGCACGTAACATGTGTAATAAAAGTCAGGTATCTGTCGATGATAATACGCAAAAAGTTTGTTTCCTCAATAACTAGAATAGGTGTTCTGTCCAGAGTGAGTGTAAGGTGATCATGATGTTTTCGCAACTGAAAGAAATGCATTCATACCGTTTTCGATTTTAAGAATATTAAACCATTAGTACTGCCAGAAAAATTAATCTTCTTGATATTTTGTTGTAGTTGTCTTTGAATTGTATGCATGTCATTTTACCGATAACATATCAGAAAATCATCAACGTATAGTGAGTGAGCAATCCACACCGGGAGCACTCACTTGGTGATGTTACGGATTTTGATATTAAGTAGCGTCAGAGATAAAATACTGCCCTGGGGCACACCCATCTCTTGCTCTTGTATATCTGAGAATGAAGTGCCCACTTTGAACTCTCTAACAGAAAGTTTGATATGAGATAATGCAGACGGCTTTTGAAACCCAGATCTTTTAGACATTTAGTGTCCAGGTACTTCCTTGTTGTGCCTTAGGCCTTTTCTGAATCAAAGAAAACCGCTATTAAATGTTCCTTCTTGATAAATGTGTAGCGAATGAATGTGTCCGTCTAACCAGATGATTGTTGGTACTATGACCATAACGGAAGCCACATTGGAAAGAAGATATTACATGTCCATGTACCATAAAGCCTTTATTCGTTCCATTGTTCATCAGACAGAACTTGTCAGTGCAATTGTTCGATAGTTGTTTGAATCTCTGCTATCTTTATCTGCTTTGGGAACTGGTATTACGGATAACTCTTTCAGATTTTAGGTGCATTACCAGCAATCCATAAATCATTAAAGCTTTTCAAAGAGATGTTATTAATGATTATGGGTGGTGTTTCATGAACTGGTAATGCATTTCGTGTGGCCTAGCGGATGTATCATGGGCCTTGTCTAAAGCTTCCATAGGATCCAGTAGTGAAAATAACTCTAGAACTTTCCGAGCTGTTGGATGTGAATTTAAAACTTGACGTTTATCTTTGACTTTTTAATCTTCGGAAGGCTTCTGAATAATTAGATGATGATGAATGTTTAAAAACACTGTTTGCAAGAATATCGGTTATGTCACGTTTTGACCTAAAAGTGTTAATGTTTATCTTCAAATGTCAGAGAGAATTGTAATTTATCTTCGCGTTTATTTTGCGGATAGTGTAGCAAACTTTGGTATTAGAGGAACGAGAGTTTAAAGAAGAAATGTATTTATTTCATGATGCTCGTTTACCTTCTTTGAGTTGGCAGCGAGCTTTAGCCCGGAGAATACTGTATTTAGTTCAATTTTCTGGTGTTGGACGATCATTCAATTGTTCAGTGCTTCTCTGCGTTGTCTGTCTAATGACTTCTTAATATTTCTTAGTTATCCAAGGTATGGGATTTGTATAGTTCGGTGAAGACTGGGGAATATATTCTTCTGCAATCTCGATTAGCGTGCACGAAAATGCTGAATAGGGTCATTAACATCGAATACTGTATCCTGATTAAGTCTATAGTTACAGAACGTTACAAGCGTAGCCCAGTCTGCCTTCTGTAAATTCCATTATGGAATAACGTCATCAATTGTTAAGTTCACATTTTCAAATGAGACTGGTAATTGATCACTGCTTTGAAGGTCATATACGACCTTCCAATCATTGTACGAAAGCATAGATGGGGAGCAAACTGTCAAATCTATAGTTGTGTATGTACCCGTTCCTGGGTGTAAATTCGTCAAGTATTTAGTGTTATAAGGACACAAATCGTGACTAGAAATGAAGTCTTCTACTTTGTGGCCTCTGTCACTTATGTGATTTTATCCCCATATTATGTTATGGGCATTACAATCTCGACGACAACAAAGTGCGCGGAAAGTTGTTGAACTTGATTGACTAATTCGTTTGGTACTAGGTTGATGCTTGGTGGTATGAAAATATAATACAAGATAATTAATCGATGTAGAGTGACTCTTACATAAATGGCTTTCACATGTGTGTTTAAAGGGAAGACGCTTTGAGGGGCTCTATACTTCACAAGAACCGAAACTCCTCTTGAAGCTTGATCCATATTTAAGTGTTTAAATGAGAGTAGTGTTTTAAGTGTGATGATATCCGTATCTTTCAAGAATGTTTCTTAAAGGCATATTATTGCAGGATCGTATCCGTTTAAAAGCAGAGGAATATCAATTGTTTGATGGTGTTTATAAATTAAAGATTGAAGATTGTGGTGCAAGGTTAGACCTTTCGCTGAGGCAATCTGCGTGGGTTATTCTCTATAAAGTACGATGGTGTTTTGATTGTTGGATGGTCTGGAGTCACCTTGAATACATGAAGCAGTTTCTTCTACATCCATGTTCTCGATGTCTCCAAACCTGTCAAACGCCTCACTTTGCTGCTAAATTCATTACGATTGTTTTTTATTCCTTGGTAATTTCGGTAGGGTGATATATAATGTTGTTTATGTAGATGCCGTGTGTTTCTGTTGTTAGTAATGGTGGATGTTACTACTTGATGTTGGATCGGGTGCATCTGTGTGTTTGAGCGTCCTTCGTTGTTTCAGGACTTTTTTCACGACAGTGGAAAATGATGGGCCAGGAAGGGATGGTTTTGCCTGTACAAGTTTTCTGGCTTCTGAATAAGGAATATTAGATGTGTACGTTTATACGATGAATCTCCTTCTCCTGTTTCCAAGTACCGCAATCCTTGAAACTGGCGTGATGTTACTTGCCACAGTTGACACAATGCGTAGTTGCTCTACACTCAGATTCTTGATGAGAATTGTCTCCGCATCTGCCACATATTTGGACTTTTTGTCGTGTGAGCGAATGACGTGACTGGATTATCGAAGAAAGTTTTCATCTTCGTGATATTTTCTGTTTGACCTCGTTTCTCACTTTCAACAAAAAGACAACTAGATATTAGCTTTTGAACGCTTTTGGTGTGCCGATCAACCTAGTTATTCTTTTTTCAATTACGAAAGGTCACAATCTGCAAGCCGTTTTGTGGCATATTTGATTGTAAAACCATGTAGCGTGGAAATGACTCCACACTACATGCTTCGTCATCAGAGTCAGAATGAGTTTTAATTCGTTTCAGTTGTTTAACATTAAGCACCCACGCTCCCCGTAGATCAGCCAAGTAGATCAACAAAGGGAAGCTTTGAACGTACCAGAGATACATAGATGCTACACGCAGTTGATAAAATGATTAATGAATTGATCCGTGAAATCACTACCTTATCGGGTCGGTACAATTACCTCCCGATTGACCCGTTACGCCACCGCCATTTAGGAAGTCTTCTAAGACATGGGAAGGGGAAAGCTAAAGTAATAGACTGTATGGGCAACGGTGGTATCAAGAGAGATACAAGAAGAAAGATAAAGACGTTGAGCAAGTAAATAACGATTTCCTAGAGCTCTGCGTGATCAGACGAATTGTCGTAACCGGGCCTATTTCAAACACCCGTCAAAGAAAGTAGAGGACAAAGCAGTGTACTGTATCAGAAAGTCTCCGCTCAGCTATTAGGAAAATTCAGGTGTATTTGAATCAGTAGTATTCTTTTACAAGGCATGTAATTAGTGTAATTAGTAGCGCATCTATCGTGAAATCAATGCATGCATATATATATATATATATATATATATATATATATATATATATATATATATATATATATATATTGCGGTTTTGGTGTTGTTGAATATTTTATTGAAATCCTTCAGAGCAAGTAGTGCCAGAACTGTCACTACGACTTTTACCATCGAGGTCGGAAACTTGATTTTGTTTTATATCCCAGCCGCATAATTCCTGAAATAGAGACAAAGTCTATCAATTGATGCCTGACTGACATGAAAAGGAATTTTAATTAAATAGCATCTACAAAGTAAACAAATATATTATATTATATTATATTATATTATATTATATTATATTATATTATATTATATTATATTATATTATATTATATTATATTATATTATATTATATTATATTATATTTTATTATATTATATTATATTATATTATATTATATTATATTATATTATATTTTATTATATTATATTATATTATATTATATTATATTATATTATATTATATTATATTATATTATATTATATTATATTAATAGATAGATAGATAGACAGACAGACAGACAGACATACAGGTAGGTAGGTAGGTAGGTAGATAGATAGATAGATAGATAGATAGATAGATAGATAGATAGATAGATAGATAGCTGTGTTTGTGTGTATAAAAGGAAATAATCAAAATCTGACACCAAAGGTTATAGTCGAAGTTTAATCGAAGTTGTTTTTCTTATGCGGTGAACGTGCTTGTAGTATCAAATGTATTTAAATCCAACGGCACAAAGTGTAGCTTGATGTCTCTCGCTTATGACCCTTTGTATTTGGTAAACTAACTTTATTTTCATAATTCTCATTTTTTCTACCTGCTCCTATGCAAAGGACCTTTATGCTGATTGCTGCAATTGCTGGCATCGTATCTCTTGCCGCAATAGTTATACAAAATCTACAACATAGACATGGTAGATTGGATATTTCAAAGCAAGCTTTTATCAGCTAAACACGTATAACCTAATTTTTTGACATGTTGCTTACATATACCCATGTGTGGATAACATTTTCAAAGTTTATTTATCTCATTCCTATATGTGTCTTATACAGGATGCACAGTTTAGATATTCTATTGAATGTGGGTCCTACTGACACTACCATAATACCGCTTACACTGGTCAACAGTGAAATCATTACTGACTTGAAAAGGCTCTAATCTGTAGTATTTTGGTGTGCCGAACACGAATATAACCGTGAAATTGTTTTATTGGCTCTCGTTTTGAAGATATTCATATACCTCATTTTCTATGTTTCACTGTGTAAATTTCTCCAGTAGGACTGCAGCAACATCCGGAATAATGATGTAACATTGCATAATACCATCATGCTCACATCATTCACAGTTGATTGCATCATTTTCTGATGCAATGCAATACTAATGCCATGCGGCTGCTGAAGTAAGTTGACGTCAGCTGTGTACTATACATGTGTAGGCCTATTATACTAATGCCAGGCGGCTGCTAAAGCTGACGTAAGCAGTGTACTATATAAAGCCCAATCAGATAGGTTCAGCATTTAAAATATTTTAGACGTTGTGCGAGACAGTTCAAGCTACTATTACATTAAACTTATTATTTTATCCATTTACGTACAATAAAGAACAGTAATGCCTCGAAAGTGTGTTAATACGGCGGACAATTTTTGCTATATTTGTGGGGAAGTGACATTTGCAAACCAGAAGAAAAGTATCAATTCTCAAGTGAAGAAGGCATATCATCTTTACTTCGGATGCAAGGTTGGTGACCAAGACAAGCCTTGGGCTCCACATATATGCTGTGCTACATGTACAACACAGCTTTCACAGTGGTTGAATTGCAAAAGGTCATCAATGCCGTTTGCAGTCCCAATGGTGTGGAGAGAGCCGAGCAACCACCTAAATGACTGTTACTTCTGCTTGGTTCCTCTTCTTTCCGGCGGAATAACGAAGCGAAAGAAGTCGAGAATAGTCTACCCAAACATTCCGTCTGCATTGAGACCAGTTTCACATGGTGAGGGACTTCCTATTCCAGAACCTCCAGCAGAATATTCTCTTGATTCATCTGACGAAGACAAAGGTGAGTCGACCTGTTCTTCTCCTGGTCCATCAGCATGCAGTGATCCAGATTTTCACTGTGGTGCATCATCAACCCCACACAGAATAACACAGGAAGAACTAAATGACCTGATTCGTGATTTGGACTTATCAAAGAACAAGGCAGAATTGCTAGGATCAAGACTCTAACAATGGAATCTTCTAGAAGAAGATGTCACAATTACTGCATATCGAAAGCGCCACCAGCAATTAGAGCCTTTCTTCAGAAAGGAAAGTAATCTGATATTCTGTTCCGATATTGAGGGCCTCATGAATGCTTTAAAAATCACTCATGACCTACAAGAATGGAGACTATTTGTGGACTCTTCGAAACTGAGTCTCAAGGCTGTGCTTTTGCACAATGGAAACATTCTTCCATCTATTCCAGTAGCGTATGCTGTCCACATGAAAGAGACATACGATAACTTAAGGCAGCTACTGAATTCCATTGAGTATAACAAGTACAGTTGGCACCTCTGTGGTGATTTGAAGGTAGTTGCCCTTTTAATGGGACTGCAGCAAGGATATACAAAATACATGTGTTTCATATGCGAGTGGGATAGCCGAGCAAGGGAAATGCATTACGTGAGGAAGGAATGGACTCACAGGCAGAATGTAGCCATTGGAGAGAAGAATATCCAACACCCAGCTCTGGTTGAGGCTCAGAAAATCTTGCTACCACCCCTTCACATCAAACTAGGTTTGATGAAGAACTTCGTGAAAGCCATTGACCGGACTTTGCCAGCATTCCGATACCTGCATGAAAAATTCCCTCGACTCAGCGAAGCAAAGATTAAAGAAGGAGTTTTTGTGGGTCCTCAGATTCGAGAGCTTTTCAAAGATGACCGGTTCAACAACTTGCTGGAAGGTGACGCGAAACAAGCATGGAATGCTTTTCGCCTTTTTTCTACAAACTTCCTCGGAAATGTTAGGGCAGAAAACTATAAGGAACTAGTAGAAGACATGTTGATGAAGTATAAGAAACTTGGCTGCAATATGTCTCTAAAGATTCACTTCCTTCATTCCCATTTGGATTTCTTTCCTAGCAACTTTTGTATTGTTAGTGATGAACACGGCGAACGTTTTCATCAAGATATCGCAACAATGGAACAAAGATACCAAGGAAAATGGTCCACTACAATGCTGGCTGACTACTGCTGGACACTCCTCAGAGATGCTCCCGAACAGCTGTACAAGAGACAGGCGAAGAAACCTAAGATGTAGTCAATGACTTGATTTTTTTATAGGTAGGCTATTGCAGTTGACGTTTTACTATTGGAATGCATTTCGTTATGTAAACATTAATTTCTTGCAAATTACAAAAAACTAGAGCCAATTTTGCAATTTGACTGTCATATTCGTGTTCATCACATAAAAATTGATAAGAATTTACTAATTTTATTTCAGTAACATGACTTTTGTAAAAATTTGTTGTCCAGTGAATTATCATTGAAATACCAACATCTGGCTGTCAACCTGTTCACGTACCCTATGTCTTCCAACACTGACAACAATTTGACGCAGGACTCAACTCGATCCTTGGGAAAAAGCAGCAAATGGGTCTGGATTACAAGTACAGGGATTTAGCATATCAGCACACTCCTCCTAGGTATCGGCTCATTACTAATATCCTCGCGCCACGAAAAGAGACTAAACAGCCTCTTCCATCATCTTCTTGACGAATTAAGTTTCCCGCTAATAGATCCTATAGCGTGCAAACGTTCCCAGCATGGGCACACTGATAATACATCATTGATCCTTATTTATTGGACAGTAAAAGGGAAAGGAATTCGGACTCATAAAATAGAAATCCTCAACGGCAAGCAGTATTCAAGGTCGGCTACAGTGGCGTTTCAAAGATACGTGCAACAAAAACGCCATGGCATGGAATATCGATATGAGCCCATGGGACGCACATTCAAGTGATCCAAGTAGCTGATTGAGTTCATAAAAGGATTACAGCAATGTTCTGAGACAACTATTGCAATTGACAGAGTAAAAACTAGTAAGCAGGACGGAGAAGGTGGTACAACATCTGACAAATCATAGCGCAACCCAAAAGTACGACAATTTTAAAAGATATTGTCATTGGTGTGTTTATCCATGCGGCAAGAATAAACGCTGATCATTAAGAATAAAAATTCATATAGCGAATAACAGTCACTTAAAGTGCACTGGATCCAGTAAAGGATCGCGTGTGTCATGGACTGAAGTGAATTGCTATAAACTGACTACAAACAGTGCAAAACTAGTGACTGATTGGCATGGGCATTTTCGACTCTTATCGAGTCTTTTTCAAATTCAAGCACAAAATATAGACATGACAAACAAATAAAACACAAAACAAACGTTGTTATTGCTTAACTGTACATGGATCGTTCTACAAGAATAACACATTTAAATCAATTAATTTTCTAATAAGCTATTTCGACCCGTTGCGGATGATGAAAAACACTCGTATTGACCCTAAAATTGACGAGCCATAACGACATCACACTGTTTTATGTAATTTATGCAAGGGCAAATTACATATGATGATGTCTCACATTGTCATAGTAGTAATGTAAGGCTATAAAGCAAATTTAGAGAATTATGTAAAACAAAACGTGCCGGCCTCACAATATAATTGTATTTTTGTATGGCAGTCTTTTTTCAGTCGTCTTTTCTTAAACGGCTTTGTTTCAATGCTCTAAAGGTGAGTATCCAGTAAGATTCCTTACGTTAATAGTTTCCAGCTAAGGTTGTGAACAATTGCAATAAGTGATAAATCACTCAAAACGTGGCCAGTAGAGGAGAAATGTTCTACGACCGGGCTTACAGCGTCCATTTCATCGACTTAGATCTATGAAAAATGATTATTTTGTGTAGCTTTTCCGATTCTCCAACATACTGAAGGCTGCAGATCTTACATAAGATGAAATATACTACATTCTCTGTTTTTCAGGTTTGTTTGGACCATTAATATTGAATTTTTCGCTGGTCACTGTGCTTGGAAATGTCTTGTTGAAACCTAACATGGTGCTGATTGCGATTGTTTGTCTTTTGCATTGTTGTTTTTCGGAAACACCGAACTTTATTGCATGGTAGGAGATCTTTTAAATATGCAAATCGTTCAGTTTTCAATTTCAATCTTCTACAGGATCTTCTCTTAATCTGGGTTGAAGGCTGATGATGCTTAGGTGCTTTCTTCCAGACAAGAAGAGGAGTTTTGATGGCCATGAGTCTGTCGTGTACTCTCTTGGGAGTTCCGGCCAATTTGCCAATTAGTGCTGTCTTCACCGCAAAGACGACACCAGCATCATAGCGTTATTCCCTTCTACGTCCGCTCAAAAAGAAATTGTATTCTGTGCCCCTTTAACAGAGTTCGCCTTGTCCTGCAATCCGGGTCTTGCTCGTGAAGATAGCAATGTTCACGTTGTATCTGGCGAGTTCCTTACCTATTAGGGCATTTCTTCTCATCGTCTTTCCGCGTTGTCTCTGTCTATTAAGGTGCGCACATATGATGTGTCAAGTGTGAGAGGAACAATCCTCATTTTCGTTTTTGCACTTTGCACTGCTGCAGTACGTTTTGCCTGCTGCGTTCTGCTGGCTAGAGATGTTCAGAAAAGCCAATGTTTCAGGTGTCTTTTCTAGCCTCTTCATATCGCCAGAGAGGTAAGCAGTACATTCCTGAAGACGACTGATCAGTCTCTTCAGGGGCTGACGAACTCCACTGCTCCTCCATGTCAGTGGTAAATGACCCTACTGCCCTGAATCGGCTGCATGCAGGTTTGCGTCTACGGCTGACAGTGTACCCACACCTGCCGCTTAATCGCTTACCTGCGTCACAGGATTGTAGTGAGTTATGAAAAAAGATGGTTGGATGACAAGAATAACTTACGCAGTGACTTTGTTTAAAGGGAGGAAGAGTTGCGTAGTTCGTCGACCTCACTTTCTCCCCCAAAACCATCTGGATTCAGTAACACCACAACGTCGAGACGACCGGAGACAAAGTTGAGTGCAGTGGACGACCAGGACGTCCTGCGTGTCTCGTCGTGCTCTTCGCGCCCCACGACACTTTGCTGTGAATCGCCTTTTCGCATGTTGATCAGCTGAAATTTCATTCATGCAGACAGGCGAATTCAGTCTGCACATGCAAGGTGGAAAAAGCCTAACTCACTGATGATTTAAGACCCGTCGGCTACCCTCAGCCTGGTTTATCCGGCCAGTCGATGCCATTTTTCGGGATGTGGTCGCTACGCTTGCCACAGCTTCTTGGAGCCACAGGTAAGAGTTGATTGCCAAGTGAGGACTAAAGGTAGGTTAGTTACCCCCGAAGGAATACGACTGCGTAGTCAGCCATAGGTGTTACCCATCCCAGGACACCCTATACAACCCATACACATACACGATACGCACCACCTGTACAACAAATTATACTTGTTATGACAGTATGTTTGGTTATAACATTACCATTGCTAACATCTCCATAAACTCCATAACTTGCAGTGGATTTACGTACAAAACATTCTAAAATTCACCCATGAGTTGCGATTGAATCGGTAAAAATACACGTACGACATTTGGTTTTGAATCATGGACTAAAGCGTTATGTGCATTAAAATTTGGCTCAGAAGTGCGATTAACAGGAGAGTCTTCTTTGTAATGTCTATGATCTACATTTTTAGTAACATCTTTGACAAATATCAACGTTGGGTCAGTATTTATATCTGATGATTGTTATTTCAACCAGCTTAGTAATTGTTTAATTAGGACATTGTTGTCTAAAGTTGATTCTACTTCCTTTCTATGAAGGGATTAACGTGTGCTGTTGAGCAGTTCCGTACTTCCGTTGATAATAGATCCCACTCCGGCAGTTGATGGTGTTGTCAGCATCATCGCCCTGTACTTGTTGTCCCTCCACTTCCGAGACTGTCTCACATGGAATGAGATGCCTAGATGTGTCATCAAGCATGGATGTGTGTTGTACATCCAATTATAAGTTTGATTGATTTGGATTAAAAGGTGCGTATGTATTCTACTATTCTACCGAAAATCATAATAGATTTACTTCTAATAATAAATTTACTTCTAAATCCATTTCCCATTATTAGATTTGTGACAATAGCTGCTGGTCGCTCTTGTTATTTATTTTAGTATCTGCAGCCGATTTGGATTCCGACGATTGTAGAATATCTTCTTTACTTGTTTTTTTTTTTGGTGTCTTTAATTGCGTTATCGATCTTGATTCGACTGAACTTCATGAGAGACCAGTTATTTTAATCCTTCCACGGTAGCACTTTTGGTACTATCCAAAACACATATTGCAACGTATTTAGCGATGGATTCAGTGCAAGACTGTAAAACTGAGAGCTTTTAGTACACATGTATAGAATCCACGACAAACACCCATATCCTAGTTAAAATATATATTACATACACTGGTTTTCTAGCGCTACCTTTTTGAATCAGCTTCACATACGTACGCACCACTATTGCTGTTATTATAATAAAATGCCAAATTGATATCTGATATATATCTGTATCATTTATATTTCAGACCGCAGATGAACAACGTGAGCTTTCTTGATCCACATTCCAAAAATGAATACGAGTCAGAATATTATTACGGCAAATAAGATTTTACAAGATTTTACCAGTGCGCAATCGATATCAAATCGCCAAGCTCCACCTTTGCCGAATGTCTAAATAGAATAGTATGTACAACTGTAAAACTACGGCTGAGATTTTAAACCTGCTTTTATAAATGGCACAATGACGTCACGAGTTAACTTAACACGGCTTTTTTAATCTAATTCTGAAAATGTCAGGCGCGAAAATCGTTTATCATGTGGAATGTTTCCAGGACAACGTATAAAATGATCTTATTGAAGACATTATATCATCTTTGATAAATATAATTTTTCGTATAATTTATTCATTGAGCGATTATATGTCGAGCTCACAAGAGGTACCTGTAATAGTATTCCGGTTCGCGCTACATTTTGGAGAAAACACAGAGACTTTTTCGCAGGCTGGCCTTTAAATGGTTGTGTTTGAATATTACGCTAACTTTAATAGTAACTGTAAAAGTTCGATCGCTATTGTACATAGTTAACTAGCCGTCACATATACAGAAAAGGTCAGACTGAATTCTGGATTTGTGGACTAGAAGATAAGTAAAGTAACGCCCTGTGTTTTATTTGAAACCGCTAGAGTTCACGTACAATGTGTACCTTCTTAAGTGTTTCAGGCCTAACAATTATATGTATCTTACTTCATGACTGCCTGTGAGTTGTTGCCCATAGGAACTGTTCCTACGAATTTTTTTTTAAATGGTCGGCAAGGTCAGTTAAGAGCAACGAACTGAATTGGTGTTTACATATGCGACTTTATATCTGGTGGTAAACTTGTCGTTTTGGCAACTGCTTCTCTCACATCTTCATGAAGTTCACTCGTGCGTTTCGTTACCATAAAAGCGGATTCTTTAATTTCACCAACATCATTTTTTACGGCATCAATCGTCTCTGGCAAACGAGGAATCGCCTCTGCATTTGCTCTTAATCCTTGCTGGTATGGTTGGTAATTTTAACAAACTGCACAATGGATCGCATCCTTTCATGTCATCGCCTCTACTTGTCCGGCGTCTGCTCCAATTACATTTTTAATATCATTGGCACGTTCTACTATTTCCTTGGTGAGTATAATCAGCTTTGCAAATGTTTATCAAAACCGGTTGTATGGTTCTTTTGTGTAGTCTGTAACTACAGTTAAATATCTTTAACTTGTTGCTGCTTTATTCACAGTATTAATCAATCGTTGTCATAACGGTGACGGAATGACACTAATGTCAGTGATATATACATACACTGAGACCAGTGACAGGCGTAAACTACACTCCAGGAAATGCAAACTATATTAATAGTCTGTGACAAACTGAATATTGACTAAACGTGCACATGTTAAAGCAAATTAGCACGGCGTATGTATGACAAATAGGTCCAAACAGTCTTTCGTGCACATATGATCGCTTGTCGGAGTGATTTGAGAACATGATAGAGAAGTTTGGAAAAGAACTAAATACGATCATAGTAGACAGTAGTGCAATGTTTATGATGGAAAATCTAAGTTTGTGCTGAAAACGCCGTCGGGTGGTGAGGTCAATTACTCGTATGCATATTAGTGTTGTTCACTGTCACTGTCACTTGACGTATAACTGTGTACAATAAATCTATTACCGTGGCAAGCTATATAATAACGAATCATAACGCAGTCGTTCTGCTTTCGTGCTACTTACAAAACTATGAGACACTCTAAGGTATGCACATTCTATAATTGTCAAGTAGAAGCCATCATCTGATTCAATGCAAATATTCTATTCATGTCTCCGACAGGCTGAAGTACCATGTCATCAGCAATATATTAAGCCAAAAGCGGTAAATTGTGCAACAACCACTTTGGAATATATACTACGTTTAAAGCAGAAGAGCATATTAGGAATCAAATCTGAGAAGCATATATTGTTCTACGTAATATTTTAAGAACTCAGGATGGCAGCTGGTCATTTTTTTAAAACGTTTGCAGTTTATCATCCGTCGTGCACACTTCGAGCCGAACACGTTAATCATACATTGTCCGGTGTCTCCAAAAACATTCAACGCGTTGCCCTTACAAGTGGTCTGCACTGATTTTGATTACGTATGTTTGAGACAAGGAGCTCACAACATGTCTCCGTAACTATATTTCCGCACTGTATTATCGGTTTCATGGCCTAGTCGATGCAAAACAAAATGCATTTTAGACGGATTGGCTTCTAACTCTCACAATTAATTATCCACATTTCATTAACACGTTTTAATCTCAATAGAGCTACGATATATGTTTGACTATGCAGTAGGAATACAACATTGTATGATTCTCTTAACTAGTTTTTCTACAGACAACATGATATGTGATATAAAGTCGTTTGAACTTCAGTGGAACAATTTGCCCGCATGGATATTACTTAGTAATTAATTTTATCAATCGAAAATATGGTACCATATAACTCGCCTGATATTCTTTTAATGATAGCTTGATATTCTCTGTATATCTTTTCTCCGCCGAATACGTTCTAAGTTTATTCGTAAGCCACAAACTACGTTATCTAAATTACGACATTAAAAAGCACAAAACGTAGATGATAGCTGTTGATTAATGATCGCTGAATATGTATACACTCAACATATAAAAGTGTCTTTGTTACGTCAGGCATTACACCCATACTTCGTATTTTATACTAAATTTAAGGAAAATATTAATTTTTTCAAGTCGTAATCGATCTGCATGTATCTTTTTTTAATTATGTGTTATATAACCCTTTTTGTGTCAGGTGAATATCTAGTACATGGTAGGCTAGTTCCGATAATTAAAATTGATGTATTCATAGGCAGGGGCAAAAGTCCTTGCTTAGTATTTTGAAATACATGCTAGAGTTTGTTCTTGATCATTGCACTATTATAAGGAGCGAAAGCAAATAGTTTCATTGAGTAAGATAACTTTGTAAAGGACAATACAATATAAAGATTACAAAAATGGTACATCATCGGTGGATTGTATTTCTTAGTACATACATTGCAGAAGCAATCTCTATTGGTCTCGGTACTGCATTTCCCGTTTTGTTTTCGACTTTATTGGAAACGTTTAGAGAAAGTCGTGCCCGAACTGCCACTACGCCTTCTATTATCTTCGGAGTCTTAGGATGCAGTGGTAGGTAATATGATTGTTAATAAGAACATCAGAATTATATATATATATATATATATATATATATATATATATATATATATATATATATATATATATATATATATATATATATATATGTAGGAGAGCGATACAGTTCAATGAAATAATACATGTATGGTTTGTTATATATTAATTAAATCATCTACCTATCACTGAATTCATGCCGGGAAACGTATTTTATTATTCATAAATTGTTATATGTACATTTCGCTCCATCTTTGTATTAATTGTATTGTCAGAACAAAATCGGGTTGTGTGTTCTATTTATAGGGATCATCAATGGATTACTGGTGCAACGGATAGGACCATGTAAATCCGGTTTCATAGCCGGAATGTTGATGGGAATTGGATGGATGGTGTGTTTCTTCTCTACGTCAATTCTTTATCTAGATTTATTATTGGCTGTTCCAATGGGTAAGACATAATACTACTACTACTACTACTACTATTAATAATAATAATAATAATAATAATAATAATAATAATAATAATAATAATAATAATAATATAAATAATAATGTAAATGATGGTTCTTGACGACGATGATAATAATGAAGTTGTTGATGACGTTGATGATGAGTAGGTCTATGATAATGATAATGCAAATTGGCATTGAAATTTAAAATAATATAATGAACTTTGAGTGAAAGTAAAACATTCAATTATGCTGGGAAAATAACGTGACGAGGAACAATGCAACAGTGAGTTATACAAAACAATGTAACAGTGAGTTATACAATACAATGTAACAGTGAGTTATACAAGACAATGTAACAGTGAGTTATACAAGACAATGTAACAGTGAGTTATACAAGACAATGTAACAGTGAGTTATACAAGACAATGTAACAGTGAGTTATACAAGACAATGTAACAGTGAGTTATACATGACAATGTAACAGTGAGTTATACAAGACAATGTAACAGTGAGTTATACAAGACAATGTAACAGTGAGTTATACAAGACAATGTAACAGTGAGTTATACAAGACAATGTAACAGTGAGTTATACAAGACAATGTAACAGTGAGTTATACAAGACAATGTAACAGTGAGTTATACAAGACAATGTAACAGTGAGTTATACATGACAATGTAACAGTGAGTTATACATGACAATGTAACAGTGAGTTATACAAGACAATGTAAAAGTGAGTTATACAAAACAATGCAATAGTGAGTTAGTTATACAAGACAATGTAACAGTGAGTTATACAAGACAATGTAACAGTGAGTTATACAAGACAATGTAACAGTGAGTTATACAAGACAATGTAACAGTGAGTTATACAAGACAATGTAACAGTGAGTTATACAAGACAATGTTAAAGTGAGTTATACAAGACAATGTAACAGTGAGTTATACATGACAATATAACAGTGAATTATACAAGACAATGTAACAGTGAGTTATACAAAACAATGCAACAGTGAGTTAGTTATACAAGACAATGTAACAGTGAGTTATACAAGACAATGTAACAGTGAGTTATACAAGACAATGTAACAGTGAGTTATACAAGACAATGTAACAGTGAGTTATACAAGACAATGTAACAGTGAGTTATACAAGACAATTTAACAGTGAGTTATACATGACAATGTAACAGTGAGTTATTCAAGACAATGTAACAGTGAGTTATACAAAACAATGCAACAGTGAGTTAGTTATACAAGACAATGTAGCAGTGAGTTATACAATACAATGTAACAGTGAGTTATACTAGACAATGTAACAGTGAGTTATACAAGACAATGTAACAATGAGTTATACAAGACAATGTAACAGTGAGTTATACAAGACAATGTAACAGTGAGTTATACAAGACAATGTAACAGTGAGTTATACAAGACAATGTAACAGTGAGTTATAGTAGACAATGTAACAGTGAGTTAAACAAGACAATGTAACAGTGAGTTATACAAGACAATGTAACAGTATGTTATACAAGACAATGTAACAGTGAGTTATACATGACAATGTAACAGTGAGTTATACAAGACAATGTAACAGTGAGTTATACAAGACAATGTAACAGTGAGTTATACATGACAATGTAACAGTGAGTTATACAAGACAATGTAACAGTGAGTTATACAAAACAATGCATGAAATGGGAGGATGAATCGATAATCCAAGTCATAATAATACTTTGAATAGTAAAGACAAATATCATTTTTACCAAGTGAACCGAGTAATCAAATTTGTGTGGCTAGATTAAATGGCATAATACGCCTCTGCTATTATGAAACAGAAGGATACCTATTTTCAAGAATGCATGTCTCATAGTGCGAATATGATGTTCATAATATTGACGAGAGAGAAATGAATGATAGTAGAACACGATACACTCAATTATATAAAAAGCGGCCATAAAACATCTTACCAGTAGTCTCCAAAACAATGAGATAAAGGACATGTAGATTCGTTTGTAAATAAAACATCATGTACATTGAATGGGCAACCAACGACTACATTTGAAGTCTAAAGAGAGCAATTCATATTTACGCAATCAAACGCGTTGCACGACTGAGGTAAATCGAACACAATACTTGTAACACACCCTAAGACGAGTACACCAGATAAATATTACAGGTAAAGCAAAAGAATAAATTCCAGCCATTTATTTCCAAATAATAACCAACTAAAGAAAGGATCAGTTCAATCAAAAGTAATTAGCAACAGCTTAATGGTGATTGCCAAATGTTTTGTTCATGGTAAAGAAAACGGGATAACAAGTTATTTCAACAAATATGATACAAACAGGCAAAACAAAGCATAAGGCTTGTAAAGAAGTTATTTCAACAAATATGATACAAACAGGCAAAACAGACATACAAAGCATAAGGCTTGTAAAGAAGTTATTTCAACAAATATGAAACAAACAGGCAAAACAGACATACAAAGCATAAGGCTTGTAAAGAGGATACATACACTTGCGCAACTGACATTACAACGACAGCCTCGATGAACTACCTAAATCATCGACGAATCTAGTTCAATAAAGTCTTATAAGTCTTGTACCAGATAGATAGATAGATAGATAGATAGATAGATAGATAGATAGATAGATAGATAGATAGATAGATAGATCAATGATCTCGGGAGATATGTTCAAATTGTATGATCATTAAAATAAAATGACGTTGGTAAGAGGCACCTGCAGCTTAGCATCATCATGTCCGTGTTAAAAAAATCTGGAGTTCCTGTCGCCGATTACATTGGATAAGCTTAATACAATATGAATAAAACGAACGTAAACAATGAAAAGTATATAGAGACTTATATATGTATGTCTTCGTGGTCATCATACTAAATGGACCAAACTATGAATGATCTGTCAAAGCGTTCATTATATTAATGATTTTAATTATTTTTCATTTCAGGTATTGGATCTTCAGTGATTCTACTCAGCGCAAACACAATTCTGAGTCATCATTTTACCGGAAATGCTGGAATAATTGCTCTCTCCGTGCAGTCAACGGCATCAGGTGTTGGCAGGATACTATTTACCTATATTCTTACAGCATGCAGCGAAACGTTTGGTCTACAAGGGTCGCTGCTGGTTATGGGTGCTATGCTATTAAATTGCTCTATTTTACCATTCCTTTGGCAGACACAGCAGTCTCCCGAAAGAACAATATCTAGGACAGTAGAAACAGCAACAAATAATATTGAAGAAAAGTATGAAAAACAGTGTTTCTGTTTTCAATGTGTACCAGCTTTGATGAACAAAATCTTTATTATATTTTGTATTGGCTCGGCTTTCTGTTTAGTTCCTCACGTTGGATTTCTAATAGTTTCAACAGACGTGCTAAGGAATCAAGGATTAAGTGAAGAGAACATACCAACTGTATATTTTATTCACAGTATTTCCAGTTTGGTGGGAAGGATATTTTTTGGGCTTTTCAAACAAGTCCCAAGAATTGGTATCTTGTCTATTGTTTTACTACTAGCATGTATGTCAATTATTTCATTTTCTACTATACATTTAGCAACAGATTTCACGACAGCCGTCATTGCGTTTTTTTTCTTAGGTTTTGAAGGCGGTGCAACGATTTCAGCCATCCCTATCGGTACACTGACAATTCTTGGTTCTCACCATATGCCATCTGGAATGGGGTTTATATTCTCGGTGAGAGGAGTTGGTACTGTAGTCGTAGGACCTATCATAGGTAATTGCCGTCCCAATACCCACTGCTTTATCATACGTGAATTTTTACAACTACGTTATTCATCAAGTGCCTTAATGCATTTCACAGCTTACGTTGTTTTTTAATTATTTTAGGAAATTAATGAATATAATAATTTTTCAAACCATTATGAAATGATATCAAGATATGGTATATAAATAGTCATTGATAATACTACTATTAATAATGGTCACCTGTGACATGTTGCAGCAATCATATTTGTAACATATGAATGTCCAGCGTAGCTAAGGATCCAAACAATCCAAAGCCATGGTTGTTGTGCATTTTCTTAAAGTGATTAATACTTAAACTTATTCACCAGAATGAGCTATAAGATGGAACATGAACTGATTATGTAATATGTCAACTAGTGGACATGCAATTACACCTGAATTGCTATTTAATATTTTTAATGGGCATAAAACAACAGACGTTGAGTTAGATCCATTGAAACAGCCCTAAGAATATGCTGCATATGTATAGTAAATTAGTAAACATTACCCGAAAAAATGTGTGGATTTACACATTGCCTATATCGTATTCTTTCACATAACTATTGTTACTTTCATAAGAATTGTTTCAGCATTGTTCTTGTAATTATTTAGTAACAGTCAGTGGTTGTAATCCCATCATAGAGTTCCGACAAAAACTAAGACCTGGCGTCATACTATTCTGATTGGTCAAAATTCAAAACTAGCAAAGGACTCCCGCTTATAATTGACATCATTGCTCTGAATTTCATTTTGCATTCTTATTTAACATTTTATCAAATATAACTGTCCACAAATAGACTTTCATGTTTTTCCTGTATTGGACAAAATCATTTACTTTCATTGCAACAGCACACACGTTGTTACAAAAGCCAAAGTCAAATATTATTAATGAGGACAAACAGGTAAAGTAGCATAAATGCACTATATACGCAAAGGCTTCAATTCGACATTGTTTTTTTACTATGATGAAATTACCGAAACAAACTTATAAACATTAACGTAGACTTTTCATGTCGAAAATGTTAACAATTTATTCCATAATTTACAGGGCTAATTCGAGATAGAACCGGTTCTTATGCAATGTCTCTCTGGACTGCTACAGCGAGTGTGGGAACTGCTGCCGTCTTTTTTCTTGCAGCAATACTTATTAAACATCGGGCACAACGGGAAAAAGTGAAACCACATATTTTAAAACATGATTTTACAGTTACAAAACTGTAACATTATGTTTCTGATTATGTATTGCTTGCAGGAATAAATATCTCGAGAAAGTAATTGGAAACCCTATAATATTAACTTGTATGCCTACTGTATGGCCATGTTTATGTTTAACCTCTCGTGCGGAGAAGTCACTGATCTTTATATAAAGAAGGATACAAAAGTATTATCTTTAGCTGTCTTTACGTATGTTTTACGTATTTGGTTCTTTATAAAAACGTTTTTCAATGTTATGACTTAAATATCTGTAAAATCTGTAAAGCCTTGATATTGGCAACAAAAGTTTAACACACTTGGCTAGTGTGATGTTTTAACACATTACTGTTATGGTCTTTGCAATTTATCAACTTAAGTGACACAAATCAAACATGGTTTGGAACATGGCAGGTATAATTTTCCTTTGCGATAAATTAAAACTCACAGTTAGAAGCTTTAATAAATAAATTTAATGGAATGCAATTGTTTTCTTTACATGATTCTAGGATAATATACACGTATTCTATTTTAGAAAAGCTTTATAATAATTTATATGATCGTTCATAGCATAGTAATACGATTTTCGAATTTACCAAGTAATACCAGAGATGTCTCTTTTACTTTGCTTTGTACGTGTCGACTTGAAAGTAATACATTGATCTTCACTATGACCTGAAGCATTCACAAGCATAATTGCAGTTATGAAATTGGAAGGGTATTATAATTCTGACTACCCCTTATTCATATTTAGATTTCTTTCAACAATCCGTAAACCGGTAAATTTGACGATGAGTGTTTCTTTGTCACTTGATAGTTAAATACTATGTTGTAATTTTTCAAATTCGAAATACGTTCCACATACCACTCAATATCAGATATCAATTTAGAAAACTAAATATTTGCAAGTGTAATAACCTGTTTTCGCTGGACAAAATCAACAGTTGTTAAATTGTGTGCATTTGAGTTTACCAGTCGTCACCTTTTGCAATATCATACGCCTGTATTTGGCCATTAACACACGAATACGTGCAGATTAAACCAGTATCATCTATAAATGTATTGAAGTATCATCATATTATGTAAGATTCTAAATTTGAGTTATAACGTATATCAAAGTAACCTTTTACCTACAATGTCTCATTCGATGGTTTTGTTGGAACATCATTAGCACCCATTACAATTTTATTCTTATAATGTTGTTCCCCCCTCTCTGTCTCTGTGTCTCTCGGTCTGTCTGTCTGTCTGTCTCTCTCCTCTTTCTCTCTCTCTCTCTCTCTCTCTCTTTCTCTCTCTCTCTCTCTCTCTCTCTCTCTCTCTCTCTCTCTCTCTGTGTCTCTCTCTCTCTGAGTCCCTCTGTCTCTATCTCTCAGTCTCTCTATCTCTCCATTCTTTCTCTGTATGTATGTATTATGTAATTTATTTAAAATGCATTACGAGCTCATGATCATCTATATTTCAAGTCCGCACTATACTGGAAACGACGTTGTCTCACAAATAACATTAAGTACAGTAATAATTCCTAAGAGGAAACTGTACCACAACCACTGTCAACGAATCCAACGAATAACCCATGTAGGTTCTAGTTGTACTGGGAGTTAAAACTTTTTTCTTTGCCAATGATAGTACCCATATCGGAACAAAATACTAGAAAGTGCATTAAGCTGACGCATATGTCCAAATGGTATTGGTTTGCACTGATTCCTATAACTATTCAAATCGAGGGAACCTCATACATGAACACATAACACGAAATTCGGGGACTATTCTTCAGATATGTAGCCTGAAATGATAACAGGGCGTTTACATGTGATGAGACATATAAGGCACCGTGTAACTATTCATCCGTGTATCGACAACCAATATCAGTACACGGAAATATAAATCCGAATGATATAGATCAGATGAAAATCATACGAAGCATTCAGGTAACAGAACCAATACATGGCCATCAAGGGCACGAAATTAATAATCAATACTACGTACGGCTAACAATTCCAATACGTGAAGACCAGAAACACATAGGTAACGGTGCAACAATGCAGCTAATAATGGGCCATCAAGCCAATTGCTAGATCATCAGGGAGAAAAATGTTCTTGCACCACCTTACACTCAGTATTATCTACTGACAATAGAAGCAAAAACACAAATATATATGGCAGAATATAACAAGACCACTTATATAAGACCGACACTTGAAGAAAAACTATATGCCAATGTCAGCTATAGTTATAAATTATAATTTCAAACACTCTTAAACTGAGCACATAAAACGATGAAAATAATGATACCACAGACGACATATTAAAGGCAGGACATTCACTGCAGTTTCATAACGATTTCATTACACGCACATGTAATCGCTTGTCGATGTGATTTTCATACATGATTGTGCTCTTTAGAGGAGAATGAATTCGATTATTTGACGAAATGTGTAGATGTTGTCCACGGGGTATAATCGAAATGTATCAATGTATGCTACAATTAATCCGCAAATTCGCAAGCCAAACCACATTCGCTATGTTGTGGTCCTACATTCACAACCATGAAAAACAACGGAATACACTGTTAATAATTGGAACGCAACAGTCTAACGATCAAGAGCTGCGAAGTCCAAATGTTCATTAAATATCCAACCAATATAATGTCCATATGCTGAGCAATATATTAGGCGAAAAGCGGTAAATTGTAAAACAACAAAACGTCCGAACAAAACCAGGCAAATATTTACGTCCATATGTACAATGCTTCAATACAAACGAGCATACATTATTTTTTCGGCTAGACTTGCCAAGCTAGTTGTCGGACTTCTCAGAAACAGAGAAAGAGATGACATTATAATTGGCGTGTGTTGATTTATAAGAAACATCTAGCTTTTCGAGACAAAGACCTCCTCCATTTCTCCATTCCTATACTTGCTCATTGTTTCATAAGTTTTCGTTCAAACTTGGATCTTAACTCGATGGAATTCGCGACGGATTGACAATCTGGTAATTATCCGTGTTGATATTACTACTCATTAACTGATCCGACAAACAGTATAGACTTGACTACATGATATGATCGGAATGTTTCCTTATGTGTTTTTTTCTTCTCAAATATCTTCTCTAGAAAATTTGATATTTGGCATGCGTCAGTTTGCTGTAAAGCTATGCTATTTTCATATATTATTTTCATAATTTGCTCGGTTAATTATATAGTTATATGAACCAGAAATCGGCTGAATTTTTAAAAAAAATAACATTTTGTTGCAGACATTTTTTGGTTTGGTTTCGTTTCATCTATAAGTGCACTATAGTTTATATGAATTATAGGTTCAAAGTCGATATAGACTGGAAGATTGTCTTTGAATTTCTTGCGTATTTCTTCAATGGCACGTATAAACCAAACAAAATAGAACACCGAGTAGCTGCGGTAGAGTTAACAAAAGTTTTCAGCACAAGATATATATGTATCGTCATACAAGCTGATACTCGCACGCTTTTTGACGTAATCATGTTAGCAGAGCCTGAAACTAAGAAACCACGTAAGCATGGTGATATGGCAGTGATCGTAAGTAAGGGCATTCAACCACTCGAAAACCTAGAGCATTCAATTTATTCAGACATGACCATGTTTAAGTTTCTGCTAAGTAATAAAGCAGCATAGATTTGTACACTTAGTTTGGCAAATATTAATACTCTTGCATATTCCCTATTTATGAACGTGCGTCTATGCTCTATTTGGGGTAAATATTTAATGTGTCATACGCATGACATATTCACACATAAAGACTTTATAATGAACTATATTGAATGCACTACAGGCATAAACTATCCTTGCTCATTAATGTTTAAATGCGTGTTAAATAAATTTGCGTAAATTTGTTCCTAATTATCACACTGTTGTAATGGTCGGAACTGAATGTTTTTTGAACATGTAGAGTTAGTGTTCTAGGGTTTAGCGTCATTTTTCAACACATCATAGGCTATACATGGCGTCCGGTATTAATGGTGGTGGGAGAAGCCGGGAAAAACTCCGGAAAGAACCACCGTCCTACAAGAATCTACTGGCAAGATTTCTCACATACCCACATTGGCCATATCTGAGACAGAGGTGAGATGGCAGTGACCCGTAACGGAGAGCGATTTAGACCACTCGGCCACTTGGGACCCCTACCGAACAGGTACAGTACCTATGTAATAGACAATATAATATTGCAATAAAAGTCTACAATAAATGGATTCATCATATTACTGGTAGTTCATATATCGTGGAAATAGAAGTTATGGGCCAAGTTACTGCATTTCTGATTTTGAAACGTTTAGCGGATTGCCACTCCGCCTTCTGTTATCGTCCGAGTCGCAGGATGTATTAGTAGGTAATTCAATTTGCTCTTCTAAACCACATTCTTACTGAGTGAGAAAGAAAGATAGAGTGACCTTTTAGATCATTAATAATATAATAGATTGTTGATAACACTGACGTAAATTGACCAAATATCAGAGAATAAAACTGAATTTTGAGGAAACATAAAACCAAAACATATAACAACTCTATGAGTGCGCTATTCAAGATCAAATGTACCATCAGATACTTAATCATATGCTATGTAAAACTGAAACAAATAATGAAGCTAATGGGTGACAAAATTGCAAGACATAAAACTTAACCAATGTAATGGATAAATTTATCACTGCCATAATACAAACAACTACATTTAAATAAATACAAAAGCTATCAATAAAAACTATCCATACTTGTACAAAATACAATGGGGTTGTACGTGTTCTAAATTTGTTAACAACTAGAACAATCACACTCGCATACAAAGACACACACCACATGCATATAAATTACACATTACGAACTGTATGATAGAAACAAAACAGGTACACAGGCTTGGTTATTGAATTTAGATTTATTTTGTATACAACAAACTGGATTGCAACAGTACCGGTAGCTGTCACAGAATTTTTTGATGTGATATAGACAATTAATTTATATTGAGTATCCTGCTGGTGTTTTTCTTATTTTTAACAATGCCACGCTTTGCATATGCCAGAATGTGAAAAGGCGTTCTTGAATAAACGAAATTGGATAATTAAATGATCTGGAAAGACAAGCAAAAACATTTATGTCAATAAATGAAACGGTCATTATCAGTCAGGGTAATGATGACATGATTTTCTGATGCTGATCGTTAGTAACAGTATGACTAAAGAAATAAAGGTCATGAAACTAAAGAATAGTATGTAATGGTCCCATCACACTTCTCTTCATGATAATTATATTAAATAAACACGCCTCTGAATAATCGTAAGCCCATGTAATTAAGTTTATATTCTCATCTGGGTATTCGATCGTCCGTTCTTCTACTAAGCGCAAACATAATTATGAGTCATCATTTATGGAATAATTGCCCTTCTCGTGCATCCATCCGCATCAGGTGTTGGCAAAATAATATTTACTTATATTATTACGGCATGTAACTAATCGTTTGGTGTTCAATGGTTTTTTCTGATCATTGCGGTCATTTTTTTTACATTGTTCCGTTTTATTAATTCTTTGGGAAACAATTTATTCTTCTGAAAGTAGTATCTCGACAGAATTATCAGTACCATCAACTAAGAGTGGATCTACGTGTGGGAAACACTGCTTCTGCTTTCAATGTAGATCAATTTTACAACAATATTTCCATGATATTTTGTATCAGCAATGATCTGCTTTATGTTATTCACGGTGGGCTTTTTATTGTCCTCACTGGCATAATGAAGTCGCAAGGATTATGCGAAGAGAACCTAATGATTGCGCATTTAATTTATTTAAACTTGCTGGGAAGGATGCCATTTGGTCTCTTGAAACAAGTCCCGAGAATTGGTATATTGTTCATTGTCTTACTTATCGCGTGCATGTAAATAATTTTGTTTACTACTGTACATTTAGCTAAGGATTTTAGAAACGGAGCTGTAGCTATATTCTTCTCAGGGTCTACATTTGGTGGAGTCACTCCAGCCATCCCTAGATGTACTCTGAAAATTATAGGCCCTGAACATATGACAACTGGAATTGGATTTATATTCTTCCTGGCAGGAGTTGGCACTGTAGTTTTTTGAAATGGTAATGGTAAATACCATCCAAAAAAACAGCTTCTAGGGAATTTATACAACTATGTTATTCAACGAGTATCATATTCTTCATCATCCTTCGTTTATTTATGAACGTATCATTCTAACCATTACAAAAGTTTACATACCTGACAATGCTTCATGATGTCGATGTTTTGCATTACTTCACTATTGATAGAATCGTTATCATGACTTGTGGAACACAAAACTATATTTCAGAGTAGAGAAGAACCTTTCACACTGAATAATGGTCAACTGTGAAATATTCAAATATTTAGGTCAAATTTCATGGGCATGTTTCAGCCATACTTAACATATTTTCCAGCCAATTATACACGTTGTTGCAGACGAAATATCAGTCACATATCTTAACGTGCAACACGTATGCACAATGTCAAAACTGTATTGTACATAAAATTATTTAACTTTGGGATATGTTTCGATCTAGACCAAAGTATGTACTTTCATTTCGCAAATGACAACTCGTGTTTCCTAAGCTGTCCGACAATTATTTTACAGGGTTAATTTGAGATACGATTGGTTTCTATGTAATGTCTTTATGGAGGTCTATCCTGAATGACAGGACTGCTGCCGTCGTTCGTTTCGTAGTAATACTTATAAAAGATTTGGTACAAGGGATATTTCGGAACAAGTTGTTACAGTTACAAAAATGTAACTTAATGTTCCTTGAAACCTGACGCTTGAGAGAATACAAATGAGCGAGAAATACGTTGCAACCCTTTAGCTTTGGAATGTGTCGTGAAAATTATTCACCCATACTAAAAACGTTGTTAATTTGTAAAATTATTGCAAGGAAACATCTATATTTAATAGAAGTGGAAAGAAAAAAATTTATTTGTATTGCAATACGCTTCGTGACGTATATGGTTTCACATTGGTCCGTTTAATGTGTTTTTCTTTAAAGTTTATTCCGTAAAGCCTTGCTAAAGGTGATATATGCTATGGAAGTATAACTGGTATTTAATGTCTAAGCATTACATTGGAATGGCCTTGGAAATGAATGAACTTGTGTATCCGAAAAAAAATTAAAGTTTTCAACATTTTCAATAATCTTTTTCAATTTATAGTACATACAAACAGAATTTATGCATGCTAATCATATTTTATATTGAATATCGTGAACAAAATACATGTATAGTGACTTCCAGGTAACGCTAAAGATAGTACAGACTGTTCTTTGACTGCCATCTTTTGTTCTTTTGGACCAACTGTGAAAAGGATTATATGCTTTTCGTGTTAAGGATTCGCACAGCAGCCTTGCGATAAAAAATGCAATTGCATAAGATTGTGTCCATATAATATCATAACATTTTCTACCTGTATGTATGTATGTATGTATGTATGTATGTATGTATGTATGTATGTATGTATGTATGTGTGTATGCGTGTTTGCTTGTACGTATGTTGTCATAGGGTTAACGTCATTTTTCAGCTCAAGATAGGTCATACATGGTGGTCAGTATTAATGGTGGAGGAAGAACCATGGAAAACCCCGGAAAGAATCCCAGACTCGATCAGACTCAGATAGAGGTTAGATGGCTGTGATCAGTAACAGATTGAGCTTTAGACCACTCGGAGCCCTATGTATGTATGTATGTATGTATGTATGTATGTATGTATGTATGTATGTATGTATGTATGTCAATGGATGGATGGATGGATAAATGGTCCCTCACAAGTATGGCAACGCCGTACCACTGTCTGTCTTTTAATGTAGGAATAGTTTCAATGAATAGTAATGAATATGTACTTTAGTTAGACGTCAAATGTACATAGTAAACTAGATGTCACAGATGCAGAAAAAGTCAGACTGAATTCGGAATTTGTGCATTAGAAGATAATATAATCAAAGTAACGATCTGTGTTTTATATGCAACCACCTGCTGAGCTGAGGCAAAGAGTTCACGTAGAATGTGTACCGTCTCAATTGTGTCAGGTCTGAAAATGCAATGTATCTGCGATAATGACTGCCTTTGAGCTGCTGCCTACTGGAACTTTTCCCTCGTGTATTTTTAAATGGTTGGCAAGTGTTGATAGTGTCGCAGATTGTAGCAAAGCCTTATTCGTATTTGGCTGACATTCATTATTCCTTTTAATCAACTGTTGCACTTCGCTTTATCTTCTTATCTTAGTTATTTTAGGCTTTACCCCATGCGTCCTCTTTTATAATCATTATAAGGAAAAATATACACTTATTTCTTTCAACTCTGTATCTATCTGCGTGTACTGTATCTTATTAACGTATAGGTTATTTAACCTTATTTCTGTGAGGTGAATATCTAGAACGTGGATGGTGAGTTATGATAATGAACAATAATGTATTCATAGGCAGCGGTAAAAGTCCTTGCTCAGTATTTTATTTACATTTTAGAGTTTGTTCCTGAAGATCGCACTAACAGAAGGAACGAAAGGAACTTTTTTTTTCTCAATCAGTAAGATAACTTTGTAAAGATCAACATAATATAAAGGTTACATAAATGGAACATCATCGATGGATTGTAATCATTAGTACTTACATTGTGGAAACAATATCTATGGGTCTTGGTGCTGCATTTCCCGTTTTGTTTTCGACTTTACTGGAAACGTTTAGAGAAAGTCGTGCCCGAACTGCCACTACGCCTTCTATTATCTTCGGGGTCTTAGGATGCAGCGGTAGGTAGTCTGATATATATATATATATATATATATATATATATATATATATATATATATATATATATATATATATATATATATATATATATATCCTGAAATTTTATAATGAAATATAATTTTCTAATTAACGCTTAATTTATGCCGGAAAACGTACGTCGATTATTCTGAACTTGTGGATCTATACATTTCGCTCCAGCTTCGTATTACTTTTTTTCAGTCCTAAATCTTATTGTGTGTTCTACTTATAGGGATTGTTAATGGATTACTGGTGCAACGGATAGGACCATGCAAATCCGGTTTCATAGCCGGAATGTTGATGGGAATTGGATGGATAGTGTGTTTCTTCTCTACGTCAATTCTTTATCTAGATTTATTATTGGCTGTTCCAACTGGTAAGACATACAAATAATACTAATAATAATAATAATAGAAGTGATGGTTCTTGACAACAATAATAGTGAAGAAATTGGTGATGGCGACGTTGATGATGAGTACATGGACTGTGATAATGATGATGCAAATTGGTAAATACATATGAAAATAAAATAGTGAACTTTGAGTGGAAGTAAAATATTTCAATAACGTGACGAGGAAGACAATGCATTAAATGGGAAAAATAACGTGACGAGGAAGACAATGCATTAAATGGGAGGATGCCACAACAATTGATGAAAAGTATATAACGATAAGTATATAACGATAAGTATATAAAAATAAGTATATAAAGAAAAGTTTATAAAGATAAGTATATAAAGAAAAGTATATAAAAATAAGGATATCACGATAAGTATATAAAGAAAAGTATATAACGATAAGTATATAAAGAAAAGTATATAAAAATAAGTATATAAAGAAAAGTATATAACGATAAGTATATAAAGATAAGTATATAAAGATAAGAATATAAAGATAAGTATATAAAAACAAGTATCGATAAGTATATAAAGAAAAGTATATAACGATAAGTATATAAAGATAAGTATATAACGATAAGTATATAAAGAAAAGTATATAACGATAAGTATATAAAGAAAAGTATATAAAGATAAGTATATAACGATAAGTATATAGAGATAAGTATATAACGATAAGTATATAAAGATAAGTATATAAAAATAAGTATATCAAGATAAGTATATAATGATAAGTATATAAAGATAAGTATATAAAGATAAGAATATAAAGATAAGTATATAAAAACAAGTATATCAAGATAAGTATATAAAGATAAGTATATAACGATAAGTATATAAAGATAAGTATATAAAAATAAGTATATCAAGATAAGTATATAAAAAAGTATATAAAGAAAGGTATATAAAAATAAGTATATCAAGATAAGTATATAAAAATAAGTATATAAAGAAAAGTATATAACGATAAGTATATAACGATAAGTATATAAAGATAAGTATATAAAGATAAGAATATAAAGATAAGTATATAAAAACAAGTATATAACTATAAGTATATAAAGATAAGTATATAACGATAAGTGTATAAAGAAAAGTATATAACGATAAGCATATAAAGAAAAGTATATAGAGATAAGTATATAACGATAAGTATATAAAGATAAGTATATAAAAATAAGTATATCAAGATAAGTATATAATGATAAGTATATAAAGATAAGTATATAACGATAAGTATCTAACGATAAGTATATAAAGAAAAGTTTATAAAGATAAGTATATAAAGAAAAGTATATAACGATAAGTACATAACGATAAGTATATAAAAATAAGTATATAAAGAAAAGTTTATAAAGATAAGTATATAAAGAAAAGTATATAAAAATAAGTATATAACGATAAGTATATAAAGATAAGTATATAACGAGAAGTATATAAAGAAAAGTTTATAAAGATAAGTATATAAAGAAAAGTATATAACGATAAGTATATAAAGATAAGTATATAAAGATAAGAATATAAAGATAAGTATATAAAAACAAGTATATAACGATAAGTATATAAAGATAAGTATATAACGATAAGTATATAAAGAAAAGTATATAACGATAAGTATATAAAGAAAAGTATATAAAGACAAGTATATAACGATAAGTATATAAAGATAAGTATATAACGATAAGTATATAAAGAAAAGTTTATAAAGATCAGTATATAAAGAAAAGTATATAACGATAAGTATATAACGATAAGTATATAAAGATAAGTATATAACGATAAGTATATAACGATAAGTATATAAAGAAAAGTTTATAAAGATAAGTATATATAGAAAAGTATATAACGATAAGTATATAACGATAAGTATATAAAAATAAGTATATAATGAAAAGTTTATAAGATAAGTATATAAAGAAAAGTATATAAAAATAAGTATATAACGATAAGTATATAAAGAAAAGTATATAACGATAAGTATATAAAGAAAAGTATATAAAGAAAAGTATATAACGATAAGTATATAAAGATAAGTATATAAAGAAAAGTATATAAAGAAAAGTATATAACGATAAGTTTATATTGATAAGTATATAAAGATAAGTATATAAAGAAAAGTATATAAAGATAAGTATATAAAGATAAGTATATATACATAACACCTCTTGCTAGTAGCTAAAGGACATGTAGACTTTTTTGTAAATAAAACGTCATACAAATGGTTTGTACATCCAACAAATACACTTAAAGTCTAAAGAGAGGAATTCATATTTACGCAATCGAAAACATTCCACGACTGGGACAAATCGAAAACGAAATACTTGTAACACACCCCACGACGGGTAAACTAGGTAAATTTAACAGGTAAAACAAAAGAATTCAATTTATTTATTTCCAAATAATAACACACAGTAGACGCAGAGCGAAATAAAGGGTCAGTTCAATAAAGAGTAATTATCAAAAGATTAATGGTGATTGAAAAAATATTTGGTTCATGCCAAGGAGAAAAGGACCATAAATTATTTAAACAATATGATGCAAGAATGCAAAGCATTAGGCTTGAAACGAAGTAACATGCAATAACACAACTGATGAATAGGTAATGTGTAATTACACCGACAGCCTCGACAATAAGAAGAGACCAGTTCTAAACATAATGTACAACATTCAAATGCCTTATACCAGATGTGTGTGTGTGTTGTACCAAATATATATATATATATATATATATATATATATATATATATATATATATATATATATATATACAAACGTTTATGTCGTTAATTACATCGTATGATAAGCGTGATACAATATGAATAAAACGAATGAAATCAATGAAAAGTCTATATATGCATGTCTTCGTGGTCATCATACTAAATGGACGAAACTATGAATACTATGTCCAAGCGTTTATTAGATTAATGAATTTAATAAGTTCTCATTTCAGGTATTGGATCTTCAGTGATTCTACTCAGCGCAAACAAAATTCTGAGTCATCATTTTACCGGAAATGCTGGAATAATTGCACTTTCCGTGCAAACAACGGCATCAGGTGTTGGCAGGATACTATTTACCTACATTCCTACAGTATGCAGCGAAACGTTTGGTCTACAAGGGTCGCTGCTAGTTATGGGTGCTATGCTATTAAATTGTTCGATTTTACCATTCCTTTGGCAGACA
The DNA here is from genome assembly GCA_029339505.1 of Unio delphinus. Taxonomy (NCBI): domain Eukaryota; kingdom Metazoa; phylum Mollusca; class Bivalvia; order Unionida; family Unionidae; genus Unio; species Unio delphinus. The sequence continues at coordinate 17,139,423 of JAQISU010000087.1, forward strand.
CAGCAGTCTCCCGAAAGAACAATATCTAGGACATTACAAACAGTAACACATAATATTGAAAAAAAGTGTGAAAAACAGTGCATTTGTTTTCAATGTGTGCCAATTTTGATGAACAAAATCTTTATTATATTTTGTCTTGGCGCAGCATTCTGTTTGGTTCCTCACGGTGGATTCCTAATAGTTTTCACAGACGTGCTAAGGAATCAAGGATTAAGTGAAGAGAACATACCAACTGTATATCTCATTCACAGTATTTCCAGTTTGGTGGGCAGGATATCTTTTGGACTTTTGAAACAAGTCCCAAGAATTGATATTTTGTTTATTGTTTTACTACTTGCTTGCATGTCAATTATTTCGTTCTCTACCATACATTTAGCAAAGGATTTTAAGACCTCCGCCATTGCGTGTTTCTTCTTAGGGTTCGAAGGCGGTGCTGTGGTTTCAGCCATTCCTATTGGTACATTGACAATTCTTGGTCCTAAACAAATGCCATCTGGAATGGGGTTTATATTCACGGTGACAGGAGTTGGTAATGTAGTCGTTGGACCTATCATAGGTAATTACCGTCCCAATGCCAACTGTTTTATCATACGTGTTCAATTTATACTGGATAGATGCAAGTGCCTTAATGCGTTCCACAACTTGTGTTATTTAATTTTTTTTTTAAAATAATGAAAATAATTTTTCAAACTATTATGAAATGATATTAAGATATAGTATATAAATATTCATTGATAATACTACTATTAATGATGGTCACCTGTGAAAGGTTGCAGCAATAATATTTGTAAAATATGAATGTCCCACCTAGCTAATGATCCAAACAATCAAAAAATCAAGGTTGTTTTGCATTTTGCCAGGGCTCATGAATGACACCTATTCAGCAGAAAGAACGATCAGCGAGGAAGTGATTAAATGAACTGAATAAGAAATATGTCACCGATTGGACAAAAATTTATACCTGAATTGATATTTGATATTTTTTAAATATAAATGAAAACCGCAATGATTTCGATCAATTTGCTTTCAAGCAATAAAAAGAATGTGCTTTTTATTTATTGCAGATGGTAAATTGGTAACATTATCCAAGAAAGATGTGTGGATTTAAGCGTTATCTATATCGTGTTCTTTCACAAAACTAGTGCTACCATCATAAGAATTGTTTCAGCATTGTAATTGTAATTATTTAGCAAGAGTCAGTCGATGTAATCCCATCATAGTTACGATAGAACTAATACTGGATGTCAGAATATTTTGATAAGGCAGAAACCCAACTCGCAAAGATCTCCTGCTTGTAAATAACTTCATTGCTTTTTATTTTATTTTGCATACTCATTAAACAGTTTATTAAATATACCTCTCCAAACAATAAACTTGCATGTTTTGACAGTATCGGTTAAAATCATTTACTTTCATTGCAACAGTATACAGCAGGTAATGAGGACGAAATTCAGATAAAATAACTGAAATACATTGTATACGTTAAGGTTATTATTCGACATTGCCTATCTATGTTTATGCTATTACCGTCACAAGCTTCCAAACATCAACTTAGGCTCTTCATTTGAAAAATAATCAACAGTCCTTCATAAACTGTCTGATATATGTATATATATATATATATATATATATATATATATATATATATATATATATATATATATATATATATATATATATATATATATGGATGGATGGATGGATGGATGGATGGATGGATGAATGGATAGATATAAACATTTTATTTCATATTTTACAGGGCTAATTCGAGATAGGACCGGTTCTTATTCAATGTCTTTATGGACTTCTACAACGAGTGCTGGAACTGCTGCAGTTTTATGTATTGCGGCAATAATTATCAAGCATCGGGCACAACAGAAAAAAGTTAAACCAGATATTGTGGAACAGGGTTTCACAATTACAAAGCTGTAAAATTATGTTATTAATTATGTATTGCTTGCAGGAATAACTATCTCAAGAAAGTAAACGGAAATCCTTCAATATTACTTTATATTATGTTCCCTGGCAGAGACGTCAGTGATCATTATAATAAGAAGGTTACAAAGTTAATTTTTTTAACTGTCTTTACGTATGTTTTACATATTTGGTTCTTTATAAAAACGTTTTTCAAATTTATGACTTAAATATCTGTAAAGTCTTGATATTGGCAATCAAAGTTTAATACACGTGGATAGTGTGATGTTTTTACACATTACTGTTATGGCCTTTGCAATTTATCAACTTAAGTGACACAAACCAAACATGGTTTGGGACATGGCAGGTATAATTTTACTTTGAGATAAATTAAAACTAAAAGTTTGACGTTGAAATAAATCGATAGAATTGTGACTGAATTTTACATGATCCTAGCGTAGAATGCACGTAATCGGTCATAGAAAAGCTTCCTAATAATTCATTTGATCGTTCTTAGCATAGTACTACGATTGTCGAATTCACAAAGTAATTTTCGGTATGTCTCTTTTACTTTGCATCTTTTTTCCTAGCAATAGTTATCAATCATTCGGGGCAACGAAGATTTTGCAACAAGTTGTTACAGTTACATAAAAGTAACTTAATGTTCCTGAATACTTAGCGCTTGAGAGATTACATTTGAGCATGAAATATTTCGGAACTCTTTACCATAAGAATGTATCGTGTCCAGTTAACACAATACATCCAACGTAAATTTCTTCTTAATTTTTAAATTACTGGCGCAGAAATCTATATTCATTAGATATGGAAGTATAAAAATAAAGTATTTTGTTGTACTATTTTTGACGTATATGGTTGGGGGGTTGGTCATTTTAATGTTTTTAAGTTTATTTTACTTTATGTCTAATCAATAAATTGGTATGGAATATGTTGTTTGTGAAGTTGTGTATCATAACACAAATCAAGTTACCTGCATTTTCAATAATTTGATTGGAGTTATAGTGCATTGAAGTAGAATGGATGCCTGCTAATCAGATTTTAAATTTTATAACTTGAACGAAATACATGTATAGTGTATTCCAGGTAACACTAAAGATAGTATAGACTGCATTATTTACAGTTATCAAAATACGCATTTTTTATTTCTCAATGCCATTAAAGAAGAGAAGTTAAAACTGTTTTCGTAAAAATCCTAATGATAAAATTTAACATTGTCTTAATATTTGCGCATGACTTGAATGACTTGAATAATACTTTGCCAGACGCTTTTTCCGATCTGAAAAGGTGTTGGTCGTATTAGTCAAATTAAATCAGTGCACAACGGACACGATCGGAAACGAATTCAATTCCCCATGTCCTATAACATCAGTTAGTGTATTCAGTAGTCAGAGACCCAAACTTTAGTTTCAATATCAGAAACTCTTACAGGTTTGCTTTTGTTTAAGCTAACTGATGCATATTTTGTATAATTATGAGAAGCCATTGATTTTAACTGTACATGTTAAAAGGCATTATTTAGAAGAGGTATAGGCCCTGATTATTTGCCGTCTCCTCTTCCCTTCCTTTAGTTAAATAAATAAAACCATATAAATTCAGTTAGCATGCACTTCTTTACGGCTGTATTTTTAAATGACTTTACACTGCATAATGAGACCTCATTATTGATATGCTTTTCAGCCTTAATGCTCTTCGACTGCCGTCTTTTGTTTCCGTGGGCCAATGCTTTTCGGGTGGTGGGGATTGGTTTATAAATAATATCTATATTTATTCTTGCACAGCCTTTAGATGAAAAATGCAATTGCATAAAGTTGTGTTCATATAATATCAGAACATTTTCTACCTGTGCATATACATGTACGTATGTATGTATGTATGTATGTATGTATGTATGTATGTATGTATGTATGTATGTATGTCACCATGCCACTGCGTGTCTTATAACGTAGGAATAGTATGCATGAGTAGTAATGACTATGGACGGAATTGCATAACCGAACCTTTAAATTCAATAAGGCAATATTAATAGAAGTATTAAATTGGATTACTTCCGGAACCAGACTTCCAGGAAACCAAGAGTACAGTAGTAGTTACGCGTATTAATGACATACTGAATTGATTCTAAGTGTATACTGATAATGCGAGGAACACCATTTAAAAGTATTTATTTGTCATTCCTTAGTTGTATGAGACAGTGTGCCTATTTAAGGCAATTATATTGCATGTATCTTCATCAGCACACTTTCTGACAAAATGCGTTATGTCGCTGTGCTTAAGACATGACGAATGACTACATCAGTGATTCAAATCTTGAAAATATTGACGCAATTTTGATTCCGATCAAGCAAGTCACAGTTTATAAGAAATAATGGTAATAATAAGTTCTCGTTTCTATAACAGGACTTTGAATTTCTCATAAAACGCCGGTACAACTGGCTAAAAGAAAAAAGAACATTACAAAGCTAGGAAAGAATCTCAAAGTGCAGGAATTGAATCGTAGGAGATAAATATTTTCTTTTGCAGCTTGTTAAACAATAAGAGCTTTCATAGACTACTTTGTATTGAACATATACTTATTGTTCAATAGAAAGTTGCAATAGCTAACCTTGTAAAAAGACTCAGTCATAATCCAGTGGGCATTTGCTCTTTATCCTGTGATGGGGGCATCTAGAATTCACTAACATAGCATCATTTAGCCAATACAGCAGTTCATACGCAACCAAATAACACATTATGCGTATCAATACGTTTGTAAATTTATAGAGTACATTCATTCAACGAATGTACAGAATACACGTGTCCAGCAATAACCAAAGACACATATAACAAAAAACACGAAGAGATTTAATATGTAACATTTTGAAGGCATGAGGTAAAATGCAATGTGCAATTTCTGAATCTCTAATATATTTTCCTTTATTTCTAGAAATCGTTTTGCGATTACAATGTTCTTGAATTTTTAATTGATCGTAATGATGGGTTTCTCCATTTTTCACTTCATAGCTACATATGTGATATAGGGAGCTGATTTTTATATTAATAATTTACGTGGACAAAAGAGCTTAAACTAGTGAGATTAAACAAAAACCATCAAATGAAGAGAGAAACAAAAATCAAAAATCACTATATCAAAAAAAATTAATTTCATGAATGAAGCAAAGACAAGAAACAAACACATTCGTTGAATGAAAACAAATATAGATCTATTTTAGACAATGGATTAATTAAAAGAGAGACAGACAATTGGGCAAGAGATGGATTATATTTCCTTCGTATTCAATGTTTCATTGCTTGTTCTATCTCTATGCAAAATCTTGACTGTATGTAACACTTACATCTTTTGTTTCTCGCTTTTAATATTGTTCAGGGTCAAATTGCAGTAAGGCGTCCGTGTGATTTGTATTTTTCCTTGACCAAATCGTAACATAAATAATACTTCAGCTTTATAAAATAAGCGACTTGGAAGACAGTTACGTTACCCTGGACTGGGAATTCTAGGTCATGATTACGATGAGTGTAGGTGTATATCTATCAAGATATCCATTGAAAACGATTACAGAGTATTTATACTTCTCAGTCAAATTCAAAGGTCAGATACTTTATGGACCCTACGGAAAATTATTTCCTAAGCTTTATAATCTAGATGAAATATTTCGATCCAATCAGTTTAATTAATGCCTCACACTAAATTAATGGTCCACATTTAAGGAAAAAATCTTTTCTGAAACAGAAATATTGATGCTTGTACTTACTCAGAAGAAAGTCTTTTCATCGTTTACCGATACAAGCATACTATTAGGGATACGGAAAAAAACACCAAGAAACAGCTTCTTTCCTTGGTAAACTTTCTAGTTTAGTTATATTTGTAGTGAGAAGTTAGCGTTAAGTAATATGTTTGGTCTTTTTTTAAAAATACAATCACATGATCCGGCCATATATTTCTAGAGTTATTTCATTAGTTTACGCCTATCAAGTAGTTCGTGGTCACAAGTGGTCAACTCGAGCGCACACAATTTGATAACTGTTTGGTTTGCAACACAAATATAGTTGCCCTCTTAATAAGATTCTTAAGGACAACACTTTCCAAACTAAACTATGCATAGTATACTGGAAAGTTTTAATTATAAATAATCATACGTTGATTTATTTGCACGGGAAATCTTGCTAAAGTTTGTGAACTAAGATACAAAATCGAAACTGAAACGTTACACTGTTTGATTTACAAATGTTCCATTCAGCTATTTTTTCTGTAGTGGAGAAGAAAGAAAACTCCATTTCAAATGATGAAAGTTCAAAGTGAATGAAGCAAGTCCAACTATTTCTGAAATTACAGAGCGATGCCCAACTACAGACTTTTTACTTTCAACATTACGCTTCCTTTCAGTGTACAACCTATCATTGGAGATGGGTTTGTTGTATCATTACGTATTCAGGGGTTGGTTAATGAGGGTGATAATTTAACAGTGGTTTGGCAGCCAACTGAAACAAAACGCTTTGTAGGAAATGCTGCATCTTTTCAATAACACCATTTTGAATTATCTTGTAACTGGGAAGTATTCTTTAATTGAATAGGCGGAATGAGCATGCCTTATTCTTAAAACATGTTCGTGTCTACCACAGTTGATTCTGTAACAAATATGCTGTGAAAGTGTCGGTTTTAGTGACAGTACATGAAACTTATAACTACGTATACAGTTGTTAGGCAAGGATCATTTGAAAAGTAAGCACTACAGCATTTCGGCCTAAGAGAAGGAAGCACATAATACGACCCTACATTTAATACCTTTGCTGCTAATCCGAAAGCCTCTAAAAATTGTGTACATATTTCAGAATGAAATTAAACGTGCTATGTTGTCATGACGGTTGTGTTAAACATAATTAAATGTACTGAAGGTGTAACCTAATCAATGTGCACATTGATACTGCTTAGAACTAAACAAAATGGTAAGAACTGAAATAAAAAATAAATTGTCACTTTGTCACCGGCACAATTCGTGATTGACAGCAATACAACATGCATGGTTATTGTTAGTTATGTAACATTGTATGAAACAGAATATATATATATATATATATATATATATATATATATATATATATATATATATATATATATATATATATATATATATACATATATATTACATTACAAAAGACATGCATGTCAATCTGCAGGTGTAAAAGATGTATCTCTAGTTTACCTTGGCCTTATTTTTTTTGTCATGAAATACATGCGACATAAAGCTGCAAGCTTAAAAGGTGTCCAATATTTAAATAAGACAGTTTAATTATGTGTCCATCTGAACAGATGTTATAATATTTATCATACCTGTTTCTATTATAGAAAATGTGATGTAATTTGCGTGTTAGGAGATGCAACTAATATAGACAGTAAACAAGTGACCTTAGGGTTTCGGGCTTAAATATATTCCTTGGATAAGCGAAGGTTCCCTGCTCTTGTGTATTAATGGGCAATGCACTTTACTCCAATTATCGCAACATTAAAGATTATTTGCATTGATTTTCTGTCTTAGATATAACCATTAAATAATTACAAATCAATAAGTGTAGTTAGGATTACCACAGTGCAGACACGTGAGATTTTCAACGCTTACCAAGATAGGCATTTAGATTGTGTGCATCAAAGTGAAACAAATTTGATGCTTTTGGCAACTCCAGGTGAAATGCAGGTCTTGAAGTTTATTTGAATCGGTTAACCTAGGTTCAGTGAGTTAGCAGATGCATCAGTAAAATCCCCAATCCGTTAGACGGGTGAAAACGTATATCCGTTGCTTTCATAACAGTTAACAAGTAACCCATGTACAAGTCCAAATCACATAAAATTTGAAAAAAAACAGTTCTTTAGGTGTTATTCGTTATGTTTCCTGTGTTCATAGAATACCTGGGAAAATATATGTCCATGGTGGAAATGAACAGGTGTCATTCCAGGCATCAGCGAAATTAGGTTGTGTATGAAAACACATGCTTCATATATGTGGAGGTAAGCTCGATAACAGCGGCCAACCTTCGATGTCATAACAAAATATTGAAGGTATCGGGCTAGGACAGACTCAACAAATCACCCACAGGTAAAACAAAACATTTTCAATAGTTTGTTGATAATCATTCGGTCAATTGTACTGTGACTATTGGAAAGATGTGGAAGATTTTGCATCGTCTGCAGCTACCGTTGAAATGTCATCAGTTGGATGATCAGAAGATAAAGTGCAATCGTAAATATGGTTTAACAAGAACCCGTAATGCTGAGAAAATGAATATAAACGGATGAATTATAACCATGAACATTATATGATTTTATGTATTGTTGAGACTCGCATTTGTAAAAATTGATTTTGTAATTTGCTGATAGATGAAATAATTTGATAATTCATTCATTGATTCACACTAATGATATTACACTTTTACTCACCAAACATCTAGGAGTATAACCCAAGATGTCGACATAAATGCTACCAAACTGATAATCAATAGGCTGATGGTTGCTGGGTGTTGTCTTTGTGTGGTGTATTCCTCCAACAGTTAAGTAGAATGCTTTGAATAACCAATCTTTTGGTAAAGAGTGATGTTAAATATTCAATCTAAGGGTTCTGTATGAAACTACATCAGCAAGACATCTATCATATGTATCTATGTATTCATAGATTTTAGAAAGGTCTTACAGAGTGTGGCATGAGGCAGTATGGGCCACAATGAAGAAGTACCTTTCTCTGTGGGTCTATGTTACTTGAGGAATGCGCATACCTTTGCGTGTGCCATTCTGTTCATGTAATGCTAAGTAAGTGCGGTCTTTATTGATACATTACCCAGTCACATTAAAACTTGGAAATACCTTCTGAACCTACGATATCCAGCTCACATGAAATAAAAAAAGCGTTTTCTGTTAATATATAAATGTACCTTGTGTATCCCGTCGATTGGGAAGCTTCATATTTTCCTGTTACTAACATCTTACCATTTTATATTTAACTATTATGGTTTTGTTATATCGCTGGTCGATATTAAACCTTTCTTATTTTTAAACATATAACCTATTGTATGGCGCTAAATAGCTTAAAAGTGCTGGTACGTCGTTAAAATTCAATTAATCAATCAATCAAAAATCAATCATGTACTTCTTGTAAACTATTCCCTTTATTCCTTTAAGAGGGCACCAGTATTCCTGAACCTATCCTTTCAGATTTATAAAAAATGTATACCATATTTTCAAAACCATTTTTTTCAGAAGTATCAAATAAAATGTAACAGGATAAATTAGCAATTGCAAGGTTCACATGAATATTTTGTTATTTTTGCATTATTTATTGCTCATTGTTGTCCATGCAAGGATTAGTAAGTTAAAATGTAGTTCTGATTCAAAATTGTTTTGATTGAATTTCGTTTTTTTCGTTGTTATTGTATTGTTTTAGGCAATTTGCAACCTTGACTATTGACACAGCTTTTGTATTATGATATGCACCGGTTTATTTGTTTGTTGATATTGGGGGGGGGGGTCTTTTGTTTTCGTTGTTTGCTTTTCTGTATTTAGCAGTACAAGAGAATGCATTTTAAGGCCAACAAGATTAACCTAGAGACACGCATAGCTTGCACGAAATGCTCCTCATTGCCAACGAACCATGTGTGTTATCATGGATTAGGATATTTGGTCCATTGTTCTTAGCGACATTGGAAAGGGGGTGTTAAATGCATATTTCGGAAGTTTTCCAGACTTGTCAGCTGATGTATCTAATACGATCGCCGTGTTAGCCGAATTTAAAATCGCGTTATTAATACTTTGCATGAGTGGTTGATTGTATCGTCATGGGATTTTCACAGAAAAAAAAACTTCTAAACTAAACATGGAATCCGTCAGGCATGCAATTTGACATTGAATAATGTTAAGAGTGCGGCCGTCATGAAAAGATTTCCACCAATACTATTTCTCGAATGGACGGCCGAAGAGACATTAAGTTCTCTAAAGGTGTTATGATGTTTAGGCTTAATTTGGATAAATAAAGTTCTGATTTGGCATTCAATATGACTGCGGTGGCTTTTTATTTTGATTTTCAGACATTGTATGTAGCAATATCAGGTGACGACAATCATTCAACGTTATTTAGCATATACTTTCCCATGAGGCTATTACTATATTCAGAGTGTTGCTTTTTGTTGCCTTGTGTTTCCTTTATGTTCAGGGGGTAAATATTGTTTATATTTGGTGGTGTGCATGCCAGTTTATTCCGATAATGGCCCTGTCTATATACCGGCGTTGGTCCAATACAAACGAGCAATAGCAACCCAAAAGGAAAAAGAACATGTCATCCATCAGTGGAGTATGACCGGTGATTCCTGGCCTGTTCCATTATTCAAACTGCCTTTAGACCTACAAGTGTCCCAATCAAATTCCTTACACACCATTTTATTTAATCATTGGTTTAATCGTTGTAATTTATTTTCATGGTTTTAAGCTGGTCATACTCTCTTTAGTTCGATTTTGCGACCGAAACCTGTTTTTATTCAGATTTGTTTAGTCATCTTCGTTTCTTTTCTTCCTGTTGTCAGTCTGCTAACGTGTTTCATGTTGTACGTATATATCATTTGAGAGGACTGTTCAGATGAAATAGTGCTCCTTATTTGGACTATTACATTATCCTGGAACTGCTGAAAATTATTCGAGGGAGTCCTGGACAACGGCACTTTGATGACGTCATGATTCTTGGCGGAACAGTACATTTCCAGATTTGAAATTTATACAGATTGTTTTGATAATTAAGTTATTTGTGAAGCTTTACAAATCGTATTGGTTATACTTTGTTATTTTCTTAGTGTTTGTGTGCAGAAATTCGTAACAAAAATTAGTGTATCCTCCGGGATGTAAACGTTTGAGATCGTTGAGAAAAAGTGCAATTGTTTTGAATGTAAAATAATTTTATATCATTTTTCCATCCCTAGTTTTATATTTTCATTGTGAAACCAACATGATTTCATAAATTGATCTAAAGTGTAGGCCTTTATTATAAATCCTAACAATAAGGGATAGAATCCTTGAAAATGATAAATTGTTCTGATTTGCCAGACAATATCATCTTTGGGAAGCAAAAACCATATTTGCTTAACTAAGAAATACTAAATAATTTAGTTCAATATCGGGTAGAATTGAATATATTTGATAAGTTAACTTTAGATTTGATTTGTAACTTTGAGTCTGAATTTAACCTGCACGTTTATGTACTTGAAATAAAATTACAATAATGAACGAATTGAAGACATGTGATAACGAGAAAAGTTGACAAAGTAACAATACAGACAAATGTATTTTTTGTATAACAAAATTACATAAATGAGATGAAATTACAAATATAAATATAAGAAATGACCATAAAGGAAAGAAATAAGGAACAACAATGAGACATGCAAATGGGAAAGGAAGAAAAATAATTGACAAAATATATAAAGAAGAGATGCAAAACAAGTTACAACTACAAAATGAAAACAGAGAGATAGAAATGCAGTTAAAATAAACAAACATTAAGCGCGCAAGCAGAAGACGCTTTATTAATAACTTCATTCAGAACAATTCTGGTGGACATAGAAGGTGTTAAAAAAACACTTGCTGGAAAAGTTTAATATGAGAATAATTTGATTGATGATGTCTCTGACTTAACTATGGAAAGTTTGTGAAACGGCAATATATAATTGCCCGTCAACCCAATCTATAATGAAATTAAAGTCTAGAACAACTATAAGGAAAATAACGTTTTCAACTTTGAGATAAGTTCAAAAGCATGGATGTCATTTACGTTATATCCTTGATACTCCTGGGAGGAATATAGGAATAATTGCTCATGTGAAAGATAACTAGTTATGCAGCAACGAGCAAACCGAGATCATCATTAACTATTCAAATGATCCCATGAGGACTTTAAACTGTATGCTACAAAGAGCATTTACAATGCATTTACATTTACAATGCTTTGTAAACTCTCATCTTTCACCACAGTCTCTACAAATTATTATTCGTTTTGGAAATGTTCGCGTTGTCTACCATTTCTGTCAACGTGACTGGACCGATTCATTAAAAGAATCCATGCTTAATATTGTATGATAATGTCAGTATGAATCTGTGACTAAAGAACTGTTACACATCTTTTGAACAATTACTGCCGATACGTGTTTCCTGTTTGAGCCACAAATTGTCGTTTTCCTGGGGTTAGATCTCTGTAGATAATTTAAATATGCAACTGCGGAGTATGAAGCGTATATCTGCATTAGTTACGATTTTTCTTTCTTTCTTTCGTGTGAAATCAGGTAAGAATATAATATTCGTTTGGGGTTTACTCGCAGAAAATTTTAATCGTACATATTAGTATAGGCTACAAATTATTATGTTTAAGCGACAATTATTATCAAATCGCTTATTTCGATATTGTTTTCTGATTGAGATAGAATTCATTCTTTGTTTCTAATTGTATCAATTATTCTTAAGAATTGCTACACTGATATATGGTTCTCAAAAGAAACACGTTTGCATAGTCCGCGTTTACTAAACAAAAGTTAAGCATATTCGTGTTATTTGGTTAATACCAGTTATTGTATTATAGTTATGTACACACCCTTGACAAAATGTCGAAATAGCCTTAACATATTTCTAATATGCATCATCGTCATAAATACCAGGTACGTCTACGTAAAATCATGCATGTATGTCTATCTTACAGATGTTGATGCTTGTATTCATTTGCTTGATTTGTTTGTAAATTATCATGCGCACTTGTAGAGTTACTACCAGTAAGAAAGTTTATTTTTACGGTGTAGTTTTATAATTGCATCTTTCTGTGATAGCACAATTGAACCCATTGCATTACACATTAATATTATAAACATTACACACTTCAGAAACAAGACCGAGATCCCTTAAACAAAAATTTAAAATAATAGTTTTACTCATCAAATACAACTGTTATGTTCTTTTTGCGTCACGTTTACCTGTCCAAGTAGTAATGTTTTTTCCATACATTATTTCTAACTTATGATGGTATGAACAAACAAACTCACTTTTCGAAATGCTATAGATACTACGCAACTGTGAAAATTGTAACGAACAATATTCAGGAAAATATGTTCGTATTTTTCGGAATTCATACAAGAATTTCATACTAAGTTTGTGAAAGAACAGCCTCGAAGTGATACTAAACACTGTACTGTAAAGATACAAAGTAAAAACATTTCGTCAGCATTTATTTTTGTTTGCTTCAGGGAATGACTGGACAGTTTGGTCATTAGATAATGATCATCTAAACAACCCGAGCTCATCCGTGATAATTTGGTACAAGCTCATCCCTAGCAAAACGTTGTGCCTTTTTGAATGCACATACGATTCAATGTGTATGTCCGTGTTTTACCATCTACAAAGACGTGCATGCATGGGGTCATCCTCTCATAAAAAGGGACTACCGGAGGAGGAACGGGGAGACTCTAGTTGGGATTACTACATTCGTAAGTAGGCTTAAGTGTCTATATAAAAATTACATACATACAGGCATGAACGCACAAATCCATGCATGCTTGTATACATACATACATACATACATACATACATACATACATACATACATTCTGTTTTGGGCTCTTCGTTGCTGCTTGGGTCATTAAATGCGGACAATATTAACCACCATTGTTACTTAATCTACTATTCATAATTGGAATATGTTTGTCTATGAGCAACAGAGGAGGCGAACAATACAACTTTTGTTTTACAAGCGTCTATTTGTTAAACCAATGTCTCCTAGGAAAACAAAAACAATAGTGTAAAAACTCAAAACCAAAGCTTCTCTATCCGAGCGTCTCTTTTTTTCTTCATTTGTTTACATTATTGCACGCTTTATTGTTTACTTTTTTACGCATATTCGAAGTCGCAACTCTCTGCTAATACAAATTAAATAATATCTTATAACAGTGATGGTAGGAGAATCATTACCAACTAGATTAGCACGAGAAATACAAGCAGCGATTAAGAAATTTCTATCCGTCCGTGATTCTGTCAGACAAAAATTACAGCAACGACAAGAATCTCAAGTGACTAGTTGGTTTTGTCAATAACGGTATTATGGCATTATTTAGTAGCGCTAGATCTATGACTGATGGAAGAGAGACTAAATCTAATGAGGATGCTGATGATGTCGCCACAACAACTGTTGAATAAACTAGATATTCTAATGATTATACAAGATCGGCTGGTCCATCTATCATGTTTTCTAAGGATATTACTGATAGCGCTGATCATGTTCAGTATATCAAATTACAGACATCACAACCTACTGCGTCTGATCAACAACCAGTTGATTTTGAATATGTGCCTGACCAGGTGCTGCTATTGATAGTATAAAAGATTTTAGTGTTACTTTAAACCTAAGGTTTGTAATACGTATAAATATAATGCAAAGAACACGTATATTATTTTTATGTGCGATTCCGTTGTCTCATATATTTTGATTTTGTAGAAATGTAAGAAAGGTTATCTTTCGAGCTAAACACACCGTAGTCCTTGTAAGAAAAAATTATGATAATGATGCAATCTCGCGAGGTGTTGGTGCAGCTGCGGTAGCTGCTGGTATGGTAAATGTAAATAAAACTTTCACTATGGATGCCAGTAATAACTCTATCGATCACCGCAGATAATAAATTACTATCATTTATGGATATAGGTGATAAATCATTATTATCATGGCTAAGAACAACGACGGATATTATGGAGAGCTATATCAACCGTATACTTACTTGGCATATGGCATCGCAACAGGGTGTATTTGCACCACGACATAAAGTTGTATCGCTACAGGATAAAACACAATTAAATTAACAAACATGCAGCCATACGATATTTGATCAACTGGACATTTAAGAAATCGCATTAAAGATAAACGATTAATAAAACCCATTTGAAGGTATTTTACTTAATTACGGACAAAACCAAAAAGCACGTATTGGTGCAGCTGCGGTCTCTTCTGGTTTGCTGGCAGTTATGGGACGTGATCGTAATGTAGAATCTATACTGGTCTGCAATATCACAATTTGACTTTAGCAACCTATATCAGGTTTATTACTTTTTTTAGGAACATCTTTATTTAACCAGACAGAGTGTCGTTGACATACACTTCCGAGCTCGTGTAGATCTTACAAAGGATGATGCAGGTGCTATCACTATTCCTAATTACCGTACAGAGCAATAGCTGTTATACTCAGCGACAAATCAATGTTAAATGAGGGTGTTGGTGGACGAATAAGACTCGTTCATGCACCAGTTGAAAATATGTAATGTTTTCCAAACATGTAACACAATTAGATCACTCGTATTATTATAAATGTCGTATAGTCACGTTAGTGTTACTCTGACTCCGGATCAAATTAAAAAGATAAAATCCAATTCAGCTAAAAAGACGGGAACACAAATATTGATAACGCGTCAAACTAAATATTTCAACGATGCAATAAATTAATAATAAAATGGGCGTTCAGATTACTTATCCTCAGATGCTGTTTCTGATATTGTTAAATCAGATCGATTTTTTCCACGTCTCGCTGCAATACCAGCATTGATTTCCGCATCAGCACCTCTCCTAGCAAAAACAGCTGTACCTGGTGCTATTTCAGGCCTTGCTGGCGTAGCAGCGAAAAGAGCAATAATATTACCAGGGATTCTTTACACATATGGAAAATGGACTGAGATTACCAGGAATAATTTATTCATAGAAAAATTTGTGCCAATGTCAAATTTCAAATTTTACTTGTAGCTGCTAAGCAACTAAAAATAACTATTTTAAGAGGAGTGTTTATGCGACATCATTTTCCAAAACAGCTAAATGCTGTTGAAATAGGAATTAATAATATTGATAACAATTCTGGTCAAAGAACTCACTGGGTTGCATACGCGATTGATCCACTTCGCATTATTTTTCTGATTTATATGGATTAGCACCTCGGAAAGAATATTTAAAATATATTAGCGATACGCGAGTTCCAATCTGGTATTCAATATTCGACCCACCAATATGTCGCCAAGACGTAATTAATGTATTCAAAATCATCCAAACCGCCTCATAAAGGCGTACATGATTATACAAGGCAGCGTTCGAAATCTACCGATTAAAGAATAACTTAAATATAATAGTAGATATTTGGGGAATGTCTGTCAATAGACAAGAAACCACTGGCGGAATATCACGCAAAAATGCAAAAAAAGTCATTAACGACGAAATATCCTAATTGTTAAATCTTGTTGATGTGGAGATAAGTGGCGTTTGATTCCACTGGTAGGATTAAACCAGGTGTTCTTTTTCCAAGTGTGCTAGATAATATTCACTCGTGGGTACAAAAATCCGGCAGCGCAATGACAGGTCCCCTCAATATGAACTTAATTTTTAAAAACAAAATCACTTGGTAATCTAACATCTGAAGCCGACGCGGTAACAAACACCTATGCAGACATCATAGACGGAAAACTATCAACGCTACGAGCCGAATATGATCATGTAGGTGCGTTTGAAATTAATACTGCAAGTGCAATAATTGAAAATAGATCCACTGAAACATTTACAATAACCCCCATCAGTGGTAGTTTAGGCATCAGCGTCAATCACATGGTGTGTAGAAATTGTAGAAATTATAATTTATTTCAGTAAATAGTGAAATGAACGTCCAACAACATCTATAGTATCAAGTGCGCAAATTGGACGTGTATCAGGTAAAAATAATAATAATAATACCACCGATGTATTAAAGGTGTTGATATAATCATGTATTCGGCTTGAACTGTTAATACCGGAACGGGTATATTACTATCAGCGGTTAAAATGATTACACCGATAGTTGTTATAATTTGTGTTTCAGTGGCAACAAAAATAACAAGAGTTGCTAATAAAATTGCAAATTAAATATTCACGTGCAGTCAGAATAAACTACATGATTTTATAATTAAATTACATAACGCTACGGCGTCATATTTCCAATTATCTTCGTTGATATCATCCAGCCTCGACGATACAATAATATCCGATGATGAAATCTCGGCAGTGATTAAAATATATAATACAGCGACATCAAAATTAGACAAATATAACAATAATATTGACGACGGAATAACTGCAGCATATAGCCTTCAATACAACCCCGGCAAGAAGAACAATGATATTATTACACTCAACTAACCCTGAATTCAGCGTGAATTTTCCAACTGCGATTCCTGTAAGAGAAATCGCACTTGCCCAATTGCGAGTATACTACAGTTGGCCAAATATCCGGTCAAAATCATTGAAGGGTCAACAGTCAAAACATTCTCTATTATTTGCAAATAAAAAAACCCAGATGGAACACCGGATTGGCTAATTGTATTTGTTTTCAAAGCAAGTTTTGAAATCAAGGATATCAATGATGAATTCCAGCGTGGCATAAAATCCATAACAGGAAATGAATCAAAGATAGCTATAACGGTTTACAAACCATCCTTGTCAGACGTGATAGAAACAAATTATCCGGATTACGTCGTGGATATATATCAGTCATCGATTAAAACAGTGCTAGGATGGTCTGAAGTTGACATGAAAACAACACCAATATTGCCATAACCAGCACGGGAAAATTTTACCTCAGATAATCGTTCGTCTCATGTAAAAAGCTTAAATTTAAGTTCTTTCATAAGCATTGATTTATATGATGTTAAAATGGTATTCAGGTGCGTTGATGAAAGATATTAGTTTAAGAGAAGAAGTAGTACGGACGGATAAACCGGTTATTTTCATAACTATCATGTAATTCACAAACTACTGTCAACACAGTCATGACTACAGTTGCCAAGGACGTCATTGGCTTTCATTACCCAAAGAAAAAAAACCTGGGTTACAGAAGAGATTTTGAATCTGTGTGATACACAAAGACACCTCAACAGCATCAGACAAAAAACAGGGTCAATGGAGTACCGAGAAATAAACAAGAATATCAGAAAGAACAAGAAATCAAAAGAAGATTGGATTGGACAAAGGTGCACAGAAAAACAGAACAGTCTGATAAGGAATTACAGCAAAAAGGCATTCCAAATTGTGAAAGGACTCACCAGACAGAAGCAACCAAGAGTCAGCACCATCCAAGACGAAAATGGAAAATACCTCACAGAAGCAAGTGACATTGCAGAAAGATGGACTGAGTATTGTAAAGAACTAAAATCATCCGTCCACAGGAGACCCAGAGGTGTTTGAAGTTCCAAACTCCATAAAAGATGATGATTTTACCATTCACATAGAAGATGTAGATTCAGCAATAATAGCACTGAAAAATGGGAATGCAGCTGGAGACAATATCTTAACTGAACTTATCAAGAATGGTGGGGAATCAGTGAATGAGCTAACAAAAATGTGCAACAAGATGTGGCAGACAGACGAATGGCCAACACAGTGGACACAGTCACTGAGTATAACACACCCCAAAAAGGGCAAACTCCAACTGTGCCAAAAGTACAGAACTAACAGTTTGATCAGCCATGCTAGTAAGGTGATGCCGAAGATTATCTTGAACAGACTGAACCAACTGGGAGAAGAAATAATTGCTGAAGAACATGCAGGGTCCTCAGCGAAAGAAGCACAATAGAAAAAATATTCAATCCTAGCTTCTGTGTGTAAATTTACTCAGAACATCAACAAGACATCTATCATGCGTTCATAGATTTCAAAAAGGCTTTTGACAGAGTGTGACTTGAGTCATTTTGGGCAACAATGATTGATGAAGTATAACATGGGTCAAACGTTGACAAACACCATCAATATGCTGTACGCCAAGTCTTCCACTGCAGTAACTGCTCAAGGCTCTGTGGGGGACTGGCTCAAGACAACAGTTGGAGCATGGCAAAGCTGTCTCCTGTCACCCACGTCTTTCAGCATCTACTTAGAGCGCATCATGAGCGAAGCCCTGGAAAACAACTGTGGGACAGCCAGCACTGGCTGGTGTAACATCACCATCCTCTGCTTTGCAGATGACATTGATGGGCTGGCAGGCAGTGAAGATGAGCTTGTCACCTTAGTGAAGAACCTGGTTGAAACATCTTCCAGAATTAACATGGGCATAAATGGCGAGAAGACAAAGCTGATGACAAATAGTGGCAAACAAATCTTAATCAAGATTAAAGTCAGAGGACAGGAACTGGAAACAAGGGGCCAATTCAAATATCTTGGTACCAGTAATCACAGAAGAGGGATCAAGAGCAGAAACTTTGTCATGAGCAGCACAAACAACGACAGCTCTGTCACAACTAAGACCCATCTGGAGAGACAAGAATATCTGTCTGAAAACTAAAATCAGACTATTGAAAGCACTATTGATCTCAGCCTTTCTGTATTAATGTCAGGCCTTTACCAAGACAGCAGAATTACAACGAAGAATCTAGGCACTTGAAATAAGATGCTACAGAACCATCCTTGACATCTCTTACATGAAACAGATCAATAAAAAAAAGTGCGTAACACCATCAGGCACAAAGTAGGCCATTATGAAGACCTCATCATTGTCAAAACGAGAAAACTGCAATGGTATGGCATTGTCACTAGAGCCAACAGTCTATCCACAACGGTACTGCAGGGTGTCCAAGGTGGTAGAAGGAGAGGTAGACAGATACAAAAGTGGAGTGACAACATCACAGAATGGACCAGAACAAGTTTTGCGGCTACACTGGCATTGACATCTGATCGAGACAATTGGAGACAACTGGTCAGATGTTTAGTAGCACAGTGCCTAAATGACCACACTAGGTCAGAATACTGATGATGATGACGATTTTACCGAGAATCTCTCTGTGTCATCACCTCGGGATAATATTATTAATCAAATATAAATATTAAATCAAATACAATTTGATATTGATTTTCTTAATCGAAAGATCATACAAACGATAATTAATTCAGATAATATAAATAAACAAAAATTCCTTAACAAGAACTCGATGGCAGAAGCTGATCTTACAAATTTTAAATATCCACCGTATAACCCAGACGAACTAATAAAAATCAATCAGCGATCTTATCGCGACAAATATTTCTCGAATACTCAACGAGAGGAGAAAATTAATACCTCAGGATAATATTCTTAGACACAATAATGATCCATTTGGATATGGTAGACATATATCACCCTTGAATGTAAATATAACCTCAGTGATTGCGGTCAATCTTGTGTGTGATGCAATTGATGTAAGTTACAGCACGAACAAAGACATATTAAATCAGGTACAGCAAGGATATTTTCTTTATACTTTCACTCCTCAAGTATCACCTGGACGTTTGATCATACAAGTACGGGTTAATTCAATATCTCAGATGCCATAATAATTTCCTAACTAGAATGAATGTCAAACGTACAGACCAAAACGGTAACTTAATTGATTTATCTGGAAAAAAGAAACAAATAAGTCGGAATGTGAGATCTTAATTCAGAATTAGCCTTAATAAAATCAAAAGGAACGATTTTCATTATATTTACTAGCAATTACTTATCAGAATGAGCAATTTTATCTGTGCACAGAATATATTATAAGCAAAATATTTCAGTCGCATAATAAAATTATTAATATATGTTATTACTACCAAGATGACGATTTCCATTATTTTTACTAGTAATTTGTCAGCGTTGATGAAATAATCAAAATGATTTTAGTAGTAAAAAAAATACCCTGAATAATTTCAATACTTAGTTCGCTTCGTTACAAAGCCGCTTTAGTTACTGGAAAACGGGTTTGTACTATTATTTTGTATTATCTTTTTTAGTAGTCTGACACGTGAATGAATGTTTTTCTTCGTTTATTATTCTTTTGATAATTCCGCTATTATTTTTTCTACTACGGTTAAGATGGGGATGAATTTACTTAATTTGATAGGATTCGCTAGTGATGCATTAACGGCTGATTGGATTTTCTTAATGAATCTTTTCTGTTGCGGTAGTGAATATTTATTTTCTAATTCGAGTTCTTGCAGGTACCCAAAATCAAAATTAATTTTTTCCACAATTTAGTAAATCTGATAATTTTATACCTTCATTTTTCAAATGTTTAATAGCAGAAATTATATAATTGATATCTACATTGTTCATTATATATTAAATACACCTTTAATTAGTAATTATTGGAATAATTACCTGTATTCAGGTATATTCAAACCGAATTTTCTGGCAAGAGCAGATTTGTATTTTTTAACTGCAACATGTTGTAAAGAGGGTATGCAAATATTAAAATACTTGCCGGTTTTTAACCTACGCTTGCCCGCCGAGCACTTTGTAAATAATATCCCCAGAATTCGTTTCTGCACGATTCATTTCACGGAGGTACGGATATTATCATCAGCCATTTGCAATGGTTCATTATATAAATATTTTGCATTTAAATACTTGTCTTGATTATAGTATGGAGGAGTTTGAGAGATTATCTAGAACCTAACCCAAGAAAACTTATAGATTTAATCTTAGTAGGATTGTAGATGCGCAACTGAAGGGTCCAGCAGAGAATTAAAATGTTATTGATAAAATTCGTAATGCTAAGAATGGATTTAATAAGGATGGCGCATCTGACACCTGGTCAACATTTCAAATCAGTGGTGGTGTTGATGCTATCATGATCTATAAACGAGCAGCTAGTATAATCCCCCATCTCAAACATCGAAAGTATTTTATCATATTGAAAGTTATTATGCAGGCAGAAAAAGAAACAGGATTATTCGTAATAAATATGATCCAATCTATGCTAATAAAAAACTGTCTTTGTTAGTAAAAGTTCCAAACCAGGTATATTGACCAGAACTGACAAACCGTATTATGAGCGAGCGTATCATGTGACCGCGGTTATTTATGAAATCTATATGATAAATGAAAAACCCAGCACATAGAATCTAAAACCGATGAAACTGTCAAGGATACATTTTGTAGCTGAGCGAGTAACGAAACATTTTACAAATGCGATGCGTGGAAACGGTCTGACAGATCTAAGACGTAAACAAAATGAATTGTGTTAATCAGTCAAAGATTCTTGTGCTACAATAAAAAAAATGTATCCGAGCTAGAAATAAACACTAAGATTTCCAATAAGCTTAGCAACAATAACAGGGGAAGTATTATACGAATCGAAATATAAAAAACGGAACTCCAATAAATATCATTGATCATAATGTGCACTCGTGAACTAACGCAGTAACAATATTTCCACGATATCGAATTGCAAGATATTATCCACCAGAGAAAGAATCTCGCAGAAACATGTTTGATTTATTTACGAGTGAAACGATCATGTGTCAGTGTGGTTATTTCAGAGCTTCGACGAAGAATGTAAATTTGATCAATTGGTAAGGCCTAAAGGTGAATATACCGAAAGGAATCTCTTCATGGCGCGATGAGAAAATTCGCTGAGAAATTGTCAAATGAGAATACCGGGTAATTATTCACAAACTGTTTAACAATCCCGTCAGTTGCGGCTCGTTTTGCCAGAGAGAAAAAACTGTGGAAGCCAAAACGATTTGAATTTCTCACGGATACACAATCAAGTTATGTCCAATACGGACACGGCGGATTGTGGAAGACAACATATGATTATATAAGTGTTATCTCAGTTGATATGGTTGTGTGTTATCCTGGAAGTTTCCTCAGATATGGACAGTGTGCTAGGTATTATAAACGATTGGGACATCCTCTTGGGTAATAATAAATAGATTACATAATAATAGTAATCAACTGATTAATTACCGGCATCTGTGGTGCATGTGGTGGTAATGAATGCATGTATTTTTAATGAATCCATACATTAAAATCTGGAGACTACTACACCCCATTGATAAACTTGATCTCATTGTATTGAGCGTTTGATTTTTTCGTCAAGGTGCAAGTTTGTCAAAACATTTCAAAATCATGTTGGGTGTAAATATGTACGTTCCATTCAAATGAAAATACTAAGAGTGTGACACTTAATTTTGAAGCCTTAACAGTCTTTGTACATGAGCAAAGATGTTAATTTATATGCTTTGCATTTATATTTAGGTTCCTTGAGGAAGTAAACAAACGTTTCCATGTGAAGACATATTTCCAACGTTTAAAAAAACAATCTCGAAATATCACCTAGACAAAGACATGCTTGCTATCTATGAGACATTACATTTCAACTAAAATTGATTCCATGCGAAGAATTTGCTTGATTACTTAAAGCGAAAGAATTTCCGTTTCGCTTTTGAAGTGTTTATATGAAAGTTTTATGTGCACTACGGAAAACAAAATGTTCAAATAAGGAACTGTGCAAAGTAGATCGTTCTTTATAAGTAAATAAATGTTTCAACTCGTTTCACACAGTTCGTATCAAAACCAATATTAAGCAATATTATGTATGTTTGGTGAAAATAGCATGGTGCAGTGATAATGTCTTCCTTTGTGCTGTCAAAAATGTAAATGCTGCTCTTCGTATTTTCAGGTAAAATTCGAGCCTATATATTTTCATATGTTGGTAACGGACCAAACAAATAGAAAAGCTAGTATAAATGTAATCGATAAAAATCCGTCTTAACTAATTATTATATCCTCATTTTAACTTTTTTTGCATAAGACGTCTTTTGGAAAGGGCCAGATAAACTCCCGAACCTCTCATATTTTAGTAGAATAAAAGCATCTTCATATGATCGTAACTAGAAAAGCAGCAAAGAGGATGGAAAGACCTTCTCTAAATTGAGTTAGATTTTAAGCTAACCCGCAAACACTAAGAAATTATTCGGCTGCTGACCACCAAATGGTTTTGATCTAATATTTGGCCAACTGTGGTATACTCGTAATTTCGCTAGCGCTATCTCCTTAACGGGAATCGCGGTAGGGAAGGAAATTTACACTGAATTCAGGATTGGTTGAGGTTATTGAGATCCTGGTGGTTATCACCGGGGCGGAGTTTTCCGCTATTCTTTGAAGGAGTTCTTGCAATGGTGCGATTATATTCGTGCTGTTTTTTCTTATTTTAACATCACGGGATCGTAAACACGTAACATCTCGGAAAACTCACTATCGGATATTATTGTGTCATCGAGGGAGGACGATATCATCGAGGATAATTGCGAGTACGCGTTTGACACAGTATGAAATTAAACTACGTAATCCTGCAGTTTACTCTGATAACAAGATGATATTTTTTTTTGTTTGTTATTATTGAAATTAGTCCCGCGATTGTTGTCGTCGCGGATATACAAGTTGGAATAGCTATCGGGGCAACCATTGTCATCGAGGACAGTATAATACCGGCCCCAGTAATTACACCTCAAACAGAGGACACGGTAACGTTAACGACGGTAATTCTTCGTCGATATTTTTTATTTTTACTTGGTATTCTTCGGTGAGTGCTTTGAGCTTAGTTTGAAATTATCTGACCATATCACAGCGATACTGCTGCGATGTTGTCATTGACATCGACATTGTTTATTTACAATAACAGACAGCAATTTCAAATAAGCTGTATACTTAAATCCGCTACAGATTCCACATAATATGTCATTGATACTGTAGCTAGTATATCATCAGTGGCTGTTAACGTGAATCGCTCAGTTTTCCATTGTCGATGATCACTGATATCATATTGTTAACCCCAGTTGAACTCGTTGATGAAATATTAAATTGGGTCGGTGACACCAGTGTTAATCGATAAATACCTTTGACGATATCTAATATGTTAGACTGTGGTGTCCACGCAAATGATTCATGTTTGATTGTATATACCGAGTTTATATTCTTCTCATGAGGAAATTTTATTTTATCTAATCGGGTTATCATCGCAGGAAAATCATCTTTGATGGCTTCGTAAGTTATCCTAATCTCTTCGATGGATTTTTCAACATCCAGGATTTTTATGTTTACTTTATCTAATGAGACTCCAAAGAATTTTTCAATGAGATGTTTACGAAAATTTGAAAATGTCTCAACGTGATCTTCATATTTGGATTCAAGTATTGCTAGTTCACCGATAGCGGTTTTTATCTCTGTGTGTTTCGGTGTGGTCACTGGTGGATTTTTAAAGAAATTTAGAATGGGTTTGTCAATATTGTCAATTATATTTTTTTTGCGATTCAGTAAAATGATCAAATTTAGTTGTATAGTCGCTATAGTCTGATTGCATCGTTGTCAACTTATCGATGGCGGTTTTTACGTCTGAGATTTTCAATGTGGTCTGAATACATGGATTCCCAAAGACATTTTTTTTATCGAAGTTTGTAATTGCTCACATTTTGTTATATGGTCATTATATTCTGATCGCAGTTTTTGTTGGGTGTCCACGATAGTTGAAACGATAACACTTGGTTTGAGTTTACCCTAGTCGGAAAAATCCGCGAGAGCATTTTTCGCTACACCACGTTGTTTAACTAAGATATCATCCAGGGAAACATTACTCGTTTTCAGTTTACCCTGACGATCTTGAAATACGACTATTTCATTTGGATCCACACTTGCGAGGTTTAATATCTCGGATATTTCATCTTCAATTATTTGTTTTTACATTCTTGTTGCCGATATTTTCTCTTTGGGATGATTTAGGCTTGAAAGAGATCTTCCCCAAATATCAATCATTATATTCTAAGATCTCTTTAAAAAAGCGATTACTAGTATATTCGTGTACGGTTTTATGGGGTGGTTTAGTTCATGATGAAATAGCATCGAGTACATTTAATACTTCTAGGCCGCATATTGGTGGTTCGGTCATTTTCTGTGTTGGTAACGTGGAATACCAGACAGGAATTTTTAATTGATGTGTATAGCGCATCAATTCTTTATGCGGCGCTAACCCATATGAATCGATATAAACAATTGCACGGGGATCAATCACGTATGCAACGACGGACCGTCTGGTTAAATCAAGAATCCAACGAAAAGTAATAAATCGGATATCGATTTCTAAAATCTAACTGTGATATTTGCAGACCAGTATCTACATTATTATCACGTCCCATAAATGTCAGCAAAGGATGATACGCGCGTGCTATTTGGTTTTGATTGTAATTAAGTAAAATATCCTCGGATGGTTCTTGTTGACCTTTTATCCTCAACGAGACTTTATTAACACCTAGTTGATCAAATATCATATGGCTGTGCTCCTGATAATTTAATCGCGCTTTATCCTGTAACGCAATAAATATTTGCCGCGGCGCAGAAACTCCCTGTTTTGATGCCATGTGCGACGTAAATATACCGTTAACTTCAGTCTCTATAATATCCGTCGTTGTTATTAGCCATGAAAGCAATGATTTACCACCTGTATCCATAAATGATAGTATTTTTTTCTCTGCGGTGATTGATGAAGTCATTACTGGCATCCACATTGAGAGCTTTGTTATATTTACTTTACCAGCAGGAACACCATTACCACGCCAGATTGCATCATTATCGTCGCCATTTTGCACGAGGACTACTGTATGTTTCGCTCCAAAGATAACTTTTCTAATATTTCTGCAAAATCCGAAAATATGAGATAGTGGAATCCCGCACGAAAATAATCTACGCTGTCCATGCAACATTGATACGCGTGTTGCAAGCCCTTGGTTGTAATTAGGATTAGCACCTTTTATAATATCAAATGCAGAAGCTGGTCTAGCTTCATGTTCAACAGAATCAGCTGGTTGTGCATCAGCAGTATCTTGTGGTGTCCGTAATTTAACATACTGAATGTGTTCAGCGCGATCAGTAATATCCTTAGCAAACATCATAGATGGACCTGCTGATCTTGTATAATAATCATAATATCTTGCTAAACCCACTATTGTTGTGGCAACATCATGTTCTATAGATTCAATCTCTCTTCCATCAATCAAATATCTAGCGCTACTAAATAATGCCATAATACCATTATTGACAAAGCTAACTCGAACATTTGGTTTATCTGCATATGGTGTATTAGCTGCAACATTTGTTACAAGTTCTCCTTCTACTTCGATAAATGCTTCGGCGGGTAGAAAATATTTGCTGTTATATTGAACCTGAAGTTCGATTCTTGATCGACTATTTGGTTGTATTGGATTTCAGGAATAAAACTGATAATCGCGTACAGAATCATCTTTGCGCACTGGTGCATCTAAATCCAAAGCCGTAACAGGTGTTGATTTGAACATTTTATTATATATTTCATTCCATTTCCCGCTATCATATTAGCAGTTATATTTCCCTGAGCGTCAAATCTATCATTTATCCATGATGCTATTGTTTGATCCACTGCGTTGTTTATTATTTTGATAATACTAGCAGGCATTATCTCCGTAGATGGTAGTTTCACTGGTGGTTTCTTTAGTCGTCGAATAAACGCTAATAGTTTTTCTTTGGCCGTGGAAAACGCTTTACCGGCAACATCACCAACAGCGCTAACACCCTTATCACGAATAACATCAATAGCTTTCATTGATAATTGTTTTGCGATTGGTGCTATTTTTGGAGCCATCCTTATAAATAATCCGTCAATAACATTACCGAGACCATTTCTATAATATGCCCTATAAACAGGCAATCGTGAAGTTACTATGTAGGTCATGGTTGGTTTGTTGTGGTTGTAGTGTATGAACATCATATTTAAATGCTATTTATCTAAATGCATGACAAAATGTAACGGACAAAGTCATCAATGACAATTAGTCACTATGGTAATCGTCCGCTAGTTCATCAAAAAACTCTCGATATACACCAATATCCATGACACCACCTTCAAATAGTCGTCTGCAGATATCAGTGGCTTCATTAATTATTTCCGGTGAGTTATTTCCAGCTCGTTTCCCAGCAATGAGAATTTCTAATCGTGATATATCTCCGAAAATAGTATTAGGACAACGAACAAGACCACTACCAAAAGCTCCGCTTGGGGTTACACACTGAGAAAATCCAAAACCAGTTGCACCTTGCGAATCATCAGATTCTTCTCGATCATATGGTATGTAAAAAAAATTGCTTATTATCAGACCCCAATAATCTCAAAATTGCTAAATCATCGTCATTTTTGGGTTGCTCAGGTGGTGGTTGTCGTTGAGGTGAGAAAGATATTTTCTTTGAAGATTGTTGTCTTTCTCTTTGCAATCTTTGCGGTTTTTGTTTTTGTTTTAGTTCTTCATATTGATTATTCACTATACCCACCGCATCGAGATATCCCTTGTATGATACATTTTTTGTATCAATTCGACTTGTATTAGTTTTGATTTTGTAAAATACATCGGCTCAACGTCCTATACTTTTAATATATCCGCTGTGTTCTGGTTTCAACATTTGTCTACTATTTTCATAAGTCGTAACAGCACTCGCAGGAAGTTCTCTTGGATCGCCCTTGTCGATTGCTGTTAAACCCTCCTCAGTAAATCTATCACGTAATTCCTCGATTATTTTTTCACCTGTTTTTTAACGACCAGTTGGAGGTTTTGCCGGTTGTGTTGAAGGTGACTTTGTCACCGGAGGGAGATTTTGTAACAGTTCTGATGTTTGTTTAGTTTCCTTTGCTATTTTTTCGAGTTCAACAAGAACACCTCTCTATGCTTCTTCTCCTTTTTTCCGTATATAACCTCTTTTGTAGTTCTAGTAACAGGTTTGAATTATTGTTCAGTGCCCGTTGCAAAACAGTTTGAAATTCCTGACGCGCTTGCAATTTATTTCTGACAGAGTCCCTCACGCTTAAAAATCTCTTTATTGCTTGTAATTGCTCGCGAGTGAGTCTGATTGTTAATGATTCTCCGACAATTATTGTTAAATTCCTGGCAATTTCTAATATGACATGATTTAAATTGTAAACAGTTAACCCACCCTCTTCCGACAATTTTACTTCCGTGTTCATTGATTTGTCTCTGGTGACAAATAAAAATAACACATACCTGGAATGGTACTAGTGATATAGAATTTCAACCCCTACAAATTCGTTCCGTAGGAGTAATCCCATACCTGTCCTGTTTTAAAACACACAGCGTACATGTGTTATGTTATGATGCTGGGATAGTCGAGAGAGGAAGGTGATGTGTGTAACAGAATTGTTACCGAGTGGATGGTGGATTAAATGAACAACACAAACACAATATGTGAAAGATAATGTAAATTTATGAAATAAATTATTAATGAAAAATAATGATGTATCAATACAATAACTCATGCATTCAGCCCTCGATTACACTCCACAACCATTCACATTTCAACAATAAATTAAATATTAATACAAAATAAACACAGATCCCAGGAATCTCCTGGACTATACACAGATCCAAGGAACCTTTACAAAAGTTATATTAACACAAGTATAAATTGCGATAACAAATACAAACATTAAACTATACTATCGCACGTATGGATTGCGACAACTAGCACAAACATATACATGTATTTAATCAAGTTGCTAAATTTTATTGAGATTCATGTAATCCATTGAAATACTACTGTGATTCAATGTAACTATGTGTAAATATAACAATGTGTTCAATTGTACTACAATGGCAACACACACATGTGTCTCGACCCTGTACAACCGTACGATTCACCAACTGTTGAATCGCCGCCAGCTTCTCCGAATACCTAGGATTGACTCAATACTTTTATTGGTCAATTGCCCTTCACGGATCCACCACAGTTATACGTACAGACAGTAAACAGCATCTACTAGAACCATCAGTCCCAAATACCTAGACGTTTACACCTCTAGACAGCTCTGACACTCGGACATTAAGACTTCTAGATTTCCGGATATTTACACATCACGACAGATGTAGACGGACAGACAGTCCGACAGACAGACAGTCAGATACCTCAATTTGATCGCACAATTAAACAGCATAATCACGGCACAATCAATCACATTCAGCTACAATTCAGAGACATTCAGAGGCGTTCAGAGACGTTCAGCTACAATTCAGAGACGTTCCGCTACAAAATCAGAGACGTTCCGCTACAAATCAGCTACAATAAAGAAACAAGACTAATAATAGTTGTTTCTAAAACAATCTAAAACTTAGATTACGCTATTGCATTTAAAGTCTAATAGTGACTAGTAATTCCAAATATTCCACGTTTTAAATCTACATTTTAATAAAGGCATCATTACATGAAATGAAAAACAATAAATTCACAATAAAACGAAATATAAATATAACAGTCACCCCTTTGGCTGGAGAATGAATGACGAGCTATCTCTCCTGTGATAAGCTACTTCTGGACTCGTAATAGTATCAGAATTATTTTGCCTTATATATCCTCAAATAGGTAAGCAGAATTCACGGCAAAATTCCCGTGCACCCCGTGATTCTGATGTTCCTGACTTCAAATGATTCGTAGTCAGGCACATGTAAATCGTTACACGTCGCTTACCTTGAAAAAAAACACTTATTCACCCCAGGTAACGCATGTACGACGAAACAAAAAAGATGGTGAAATTAGTTAGTAAATCAAGAAGAAATAAATTCAATTTTCGCCTAATTTTGTGTCAATGTGCATTGCGTTCTTATGATGTTTCAAAATTCGGTCTATTATTCTGTTTAATGATATCCTTTAACATCTTAATCCTGGAGTTTATTGTACGCCTCACCTGGTATTGTTGGCCGAGTTCAGATCTGACCTTTTTTACTGATGTAAATAACGGAATGAATTTATTTACATCACTGCAATATGATAAGGATTCATTTATGTCATGCTGAATCATTTTGATTAGGGCATATTGACAAGGCAAGACATATTGATAATTCTGAGTGCCATCATCGAGATCTAGAAAATCAGAGAGAATCTGATTACAAAAATCTAATTTATCTGATGATTGTATTTTTTGATTTTTCAAAACTGAAATCTCATTTATAATGTCATTTACATTTTCGAAATTCATTATATGATATATAATATATCAAATACAAAAAATAAATAGTAGCTATGATGAGCGGTAATCATTCAATGGGTCCCTTTTTATTGGCCGTTGTGTCTTTCATAGGGTCTTTTTCTTTGAGATTTTCTCTTTTAGATTTTATGTTTGAGATTTTTTCTTTTTACCATGACCGTTTCTTTTTGCCACAGTTCGTTCTGAACAGCCTTGTGGGATCACCATAGTGAGACATAGAGCTGTTTGTACCTACGCTACTATTTACTTCGGGGGCACGCACTGACATATCTAAAGTGAATTTTTTAAGCGAAACGAAATGTTAGAATGTTTTATGTATTTGTTGTAAACCTACCCCCAAGAATCTAATTCCCGAGTGTTCAAAATCACACCATCACGTGTTTTGACGTGATGGTTGGTGAGAATGAAATACCCTTTAAGCTAGTGCCCCCAATTATTTAGAAAAACCCTTAGAACAGTACCGACGACAATAAATGCCTGCCGCGAGATTCGAACACTGGGCCTCGGGACGAGACCCAACCGCATAACCAATTATGCTATGGTCCAAATCTACAAGTATATACTTTTCAATATAATATATATAGTTAGAGTATGTTAAATACGTGAACGATGTAACGAATTAAAGGCATGATTGTGTATAATGAGGAGAGTTTACTATAATTAAAAATCAGACGAAAAATAAATAAATTTTCTAGTCAAGCCAACACAAAGAACAATTCAGTCTGTCCATGAATCATATCTATTTCTACTTATCAAAACATTCCATCGAAGGACAATAACTCTATCACACACATATCCCTACACAAGTTATTCCTATTGGTGTTACACATAGTACAAAATGGAATTTAGATGAACGCAAATTGAATTCTGTTTTTAAATCGTTTTGAAGAAGCTGATTTATATACATGTGCTGCTAAATTTTGTACCGAGGGTCTAAAATTATCCCAAAAAAAATTCCAGCCACATTCATTTATTGAAATATTCTTTCTTCGTAAGTTTCTATATGCATAGATTTGACAGGCGTTGCGTGGAAACAAATTCACGATCTAAGACTAAAAAAAATAAACGAATGGGAGTTAACAGTCAGGGAGAGCGGTGCAAAGGATATTAAAGGATACTAAAATTTCCAATAACCGTAGCGACGATAACAAGAGAAGTATTACATGAATCGAAATATAAATCGGGAGGATCTACAGTCAAAATTGTTGACCATAATGCACAAATTATTTCCGCGGGATAGAACCATAAAATATCTACCCGTGGGGGATGAGATATTATTTGATTTTATTTATGAGTTAAGTAAAAACGATCCTGTATCAGTGTGGTTATTTCCGAGCTTTAAAGACGAAAGAGTGTAAATTCGATCAATTTGTAAGACCTAATGGCGAAATATACCGTATTGAATCTCTTCACGACGAAATGAGAAACCTAGCTTCTGATTTTTCAACGGATAACGGGATAACGACGAACAATGACTAACAAACGTTTTTACAATCCCGTCAGTTGCAGCTTATTTCGCGAGAAAGAAAAATCGATGGAAACCAACAAGAGCTGAATTTCTAAGATGTCCAGTCAAGTTCTGTCACGTTTGGCCACGGTGGATTATGGAATTCCAAATATGATCCTAAAAGTGTTATTTCTGTTGATATGGTTGCGTTTTATCCAGAGAGTTCTCTCGGGTACGGAGAATGCCGAGTATTTTAAACGATTTGGGCATCCTACACAATAGATGACCCGTGTTGCGATGGTTGGGCCGCTAGCCGATTTTGATCTAACCGAATTCGCTAGTGTGGTATCATTTGAATTCGCTAAAGGACTTCATCCGTGTTGTTATGAATGGTTTGGTAGACATATATCTGAAAAACAATCGATGCCAATAGTGTTATTACGGTATATGATTGATTGTAAAATACTGATATCGCTGATTGTCAGTGAAGCAATTATATCATATCGGAAACAAACTGAAGTTTGGTTACCACAACCCAATAGTCTAGATAGTATAATTAGCGAAAACAAAGAAAAACTCTCTTCACTCGACGAAGAATGTGTCGTTGGGTGGTCCAAGGAAGTTCATTGAAGTTAGAAATAAACACGCAAAGATCTCGGTAGAAAAATAATTGGTAAATTCACCCAAGGTGGAAAACATGACCACAAGCGATATTCTTCGCCAGTAATTCTAGATGATGCTGAATACGATTTTTTAATCGCAGATACATCATCTTGAGGGATACATGTCAATCGTAAAGACGCTTTCATGTTCGATGGAACAAAATTCGGTACTGTTAATTACATAGATGGAGATAATCCTCAATATACGTATTTAAGAGCTTCTATGCTGGCTTATGCTTCTATCAATTTACTTTCGATGATAAAAGGATTTTCTGAATCCGCGGTTAGAATCGCCACTGATTCATTTTACATAGATGCAAACGATGTGGCGAAGCAGTGGCTGAATTTATTAATTCCGACGAGTGTTGGGGGCCATGGAGAATTAAAAAGGAAATATTGCTTGATTGTTCTAAATCAGCAAATGTTATAATTGAAAACAAATACTTGAAAAATAATCAGATATCAGAACTATTTAGTGCGCCTTCCTTATCCGATCCAATATGTAGATATAAAACCAGTTACTTAACCGGTTGTGGTGGGGCAGGATAGATTACTCGTGTGATTGAATTATTTCGAGGGAAATCAAACATGATTGCGCTAACACCAACACACAGACTTGCAAGAGAGATGAAACAGCGAGGAGTTAATGCTTGCAGTTATGACAGTTTCTTTCGATGCAAAGGTGACGCATGGACTCCTGATGGACTGGGCGAGAAATATGTTCCTGAAATTATTATTTGGGATGAGATATGCACAGTATCGTTAGAGATATTAAAAAAACCTTCTTGATTGGCTATTAAAGCGAATACAACTGTGATAATGTGTGGCGATCATGGTCAACCACCACCATTTGTCGGTTTATCTCCACATGATTGGCTGAATAACTTTGTAGACAATTATGAAGAAATTAATACTGATCACAGATCACTTAATCCAGAATTAAGTGAGTTTAAGAAATTAATCAGATTACAACCGGATAAAATCCAATGTGAAATAGCGCGTGAAATAATTTTAGAAATCCAATTAAATGATTTTTGGGAAGCGTGGAGACCAAACGATTTATTAGTGGCAAGTAAAAAGATAGACAGAGATAAACTTCAGATGAAGTTATTTAAAAAACACAAAGAAAAATTCGCAACACTTCCAGTGCAATTGTGTCATAGGCCTACGAATACACGAAGACAGAATATTGAAATTGATTTTCCTGGACAAAGTGAGAAACAAATTCTCGTGTTAAATGATATTGTGTTGGTTGATATCAGTTTTATCCAAGATGCATTGCGAACTAATAAGTCGACATGAACGCTAGGATACGCAGCGACGATACATTCTTCGCAGGGATTGACAATATCCGATACGATTGTTTGGATCATAGATGATCGCATCGAGTGGTCAAATTTAGTTTACTTAGCAGTATCCAGAGTACGAAGAATAAATCAACTTCGAAGACTTGTTTTAAATGCTAATGACACCACAATAAGTGATATTGTCAGCGATGACATAATCATAAAAACTCGCTGGTTATAAACAGCAGGATAAAAAAAAAAAATAAACGAGAGTTTGACATTGGTGCTGAATTTATAATTACGCTGAAACAACAACAGAATAATCACTGCGCAAGTTGTAATTGTATAATGCGTTAGTGTTGGTCCGATAAAGATCCTCCTCAATTTACCGCAGACAGAAAAGATAGCAGTGTTGATCATACCAGAGATAATGTGATGTTGACTTGTCTTGATTGTAACAGACGAAGAGGTGCTAGTTAAGACCACGCGGTGGTAATTGAGTATCCTCGCGTATCACCTGTAATTGTCCCCTTGTAAATCCGCGTTGAGGAGCAGTTGAATCCAATCTATAGATTGCTGGTCTACCCGTGGATCTTGTTATGCTAGATATTTTATATGTAGTGACACTCTAAATAGGATCAGTACCTCTTCTTGTACCGCCTTCAAGCTCTCCTGATTCATATAAATATCTCAGTGATATTGGCAAGTATTCGTTGTTTTAAAAAGCCATTTGTGGTTATTGTTCACGAATATACTTTTTTGATGGCGTTAATAGGTTTCATATTAATTGTTCTAGTAATCTCATTATTTAGCGCAGTAATTACACCTGTTAATATCATGACCCATTCACGAGATCGTTTATCCTGAATAAATTCCTTCGCGTATTGATATCCAAATAACCGCTCAGCAAGTGTCCGTTTAAATCGTTCAACAATTGCCTGATCGCGATGTAGTGCAATATGTCCTGGTCTGATGGTGATAGTATGATGCTTCATTGTTGATAACACTACACCCTGAAATTCCTTGCCAGGATCAACCTGAAGTAGATTTGGCCACTGTAGACCACCTTGTGGTCCAAGACCTCGTCGGTAAATCCTTTCAAACGCAGAAGCTTCATCAGTTGATGACTTTGTCTTTAGCAACTCTGCTTGTTTGTATCTACTCGCAACACCAACTACAGCTAGCGCATACTTGTATGTTTGTTTATTAACAGTATAATGCGGCAGAAATAATATATCAGCCTGATGAACTTCATTAGGGACGCTGACATCAAAATGTGAGAAGTTAATTTGTTTAGACGGGTGTAGATAAATCTGCCATATCGCCTGTTTAGATAACCAATCCGCAGCGGTGAAGTTTCTCACTTTTGCGGCGTTATCGAGTTTATCGATTGCTGATTTACTCCTCCAGTGTTCACTTGAAAAATAATAAATAGATTCCATGTTGTTATTAATTACCGGCACCTAGCATTAATTTACTTTTCATCGCCGATTTTATCAACCATGAAGCTAATTTGTCTTTGAAAGATTTATCAGTGAAAGAATTTAACACATTAATCAATTTCACATCTGCGATATGTC
Organism: Unio delphinus; assembly: GCA_029339505.1. Lineage (NCBI taxonomy): Eukaryota > Metazoa > Mollusca > Bivalvia > Unionida > Unionidae > Unio > Unio delphinus. The sequence continues at coordinate 17,175,188 of JAQISU010000087.1, forward strand.
TGTGTTGCAAATTGCTGATTTTATAAGCAACATCATGAGCATGACACGCCTTATCAATAGCGTTTATTGGATATTCACTGGGTCGGGGTTGGTTTTGATCATCCAGTCGGATATCGCTCTGGTTCCTGGTCCACAATAACTATATCCCGCAAGGTGTGTTTCTCCTGGATATTTTGCCCATGGAGTCCCTGGAACGTTTGCTAGTTTGGCTGCAATATCACCTCCCTTTTTTAAAAAAAAATCTAAATTTTTTTTATACCACTTCGTTCACACTTGCCAGTGATAGCTTCTCTGTTATTCTTAGTTGCAACAGGCATTGGGTCAATTGTTGGTGTACGCGTCCTACAGTTCACACAATATATGAGATCCATAATTATTTATAATAACAAATATAATTGATTTTTCGGCGACAAAAACACTAGAACCTGTTAAGCATCATGCAGCGCTACCAAATTCTATTCGCATGATTATAATTGGACCATCTGGAAGTGGCAAGATGCAGTTATTACTTAATTTGATAACGAGATGGATGAAATGGGATAAACTATATTTGATACCCCGTGTGTAGACGATCGGCGATGTTACGAAGTGTTAAAGGATTTTAACGAGAAAGCAAATTCAGAAATCGATGAGGATATTACTGAATATCGAGGAAGCACCGAGTATTGATGTTATTGATGGAAGTGTATACAATTAATCGTATAGGATATTTTCCAGAGGTAGGCATAAAAATATTGATGTGATATATGTCACTCAGAGATATACACAAATACCAAAAGTGATCAGGGAAAACTGTAATATTCTTGCTGTATTTTATGGAGTTGACACACATACACTACGAAATATTCACCAGACCTGGTGCAGTGGAGATATGGATTATAATCTCTTTAGAAATTTCTTTAGTCACGCTCAGTCAATGCTACATAGATTTGTAAATTCGCATGACCCTAGATCGTTTGAAATTCTAAAGGATTTTACCATAACTGTTTCGGTTTGTCTCCGTAGGTTTGAAAACTCGCTTTATTTACTCTCTCTCCGTAGCGTCTATGGTCCATTCTAAATCTAGGTTTGGTCTACCTGAATTAGTTTCGGTTTGTCCACCCTCTTGCTAAAAGCCTTAATTTGACAAACTGAACTCTAAAATTGTTAAGTCTCAGTTTGTCAAACAGAGGTCTAAAATTATTTGCTTAAAATCTAACTCAATTAGAGAAGGTCTGTCCACCCTCGTTGCTGCTAGACATAAGGAAAGTGATCAAGCAATAATAAACCTACTTTGAATGTAATCGCTAAACTTCCTTCTTAACCATTTTTTTTTATCTTTTTAAGTTTTATTTTCATACGCGTCTCATGAAAACTGATAAATTATATGTCTAACATGATGAAAAATGTAGCTATATAGTCTCTGTCAGAAGACTCTCTCTCTCTCTCTCTCTCTCTCTCTCTCTAATATATATATATATATATATATATATATATATATATATATATATATATATATATATATATATATATATATATATATATATAATATGTGTGTATGTGCGTGTGTGTGTGTGTGTGTGTGATACGTTTACATGAATCTAACAATTACTACATTTATGTTGTGTATTGTACATAAAGGTCCCATTATTCGATTGGTTGGCGGCAGAAACAATAATGAAGGTAGAGTTGAGGTTTACTACAATGGTTCGTGGGGAACGGTGTGTGACGATTACTGGGATAACAACGACGCTAAAGTTGTCTGCAGAATGCTCAGCCTCAGGTAAAAATCGAAACATTCTCACACTTTTCAAATTTCTTTAAAGTTAAAATCTTGTAGAGGCTTGTATTTTAAGCCTTAATATTATTTTATTTGTTTGAGGGTGGGTCCCACCATTAGCTAATCTTTTGAGACCATTACAGAAGTTCCTCTACCGTATTTGTATTATTGCTTAAGCTTAGATTTATACTTTCGATGTTGCTTTATGTGTTGCTATATTTGGAAATTGTTGTATTTGTGATATTAGTGTTCACCTTATATATATATATATATATATATATATATATATATATATATATATTTATTTGCTAGGTGTATGTCATTGTCAAGTAGATGATATTTTATCATCTCTTCATCCTCTCTTCTTCTATACTTCTACATCTTCTTATTTCTCTCTTTCTTAGTCTCTCAATTTTCGTTTCTTCTTTCATTTCATCGATTGTTATGATCTATGTGACCTTTCCATCTATGATGATGTCCTTGTTGCTTTAGTATTTTCTTCTATCAGTGTCGATACCACGTTTGATGCTTTTGTTTTTCTTGTTCCTGATGCTGTATCTTAAATCCTCTCTCGTTTACGGTTATGTCGTGTTATTGTTCTTGTAGCATGTGACTTAATTGATTATACTCCTTCTTTAATTGATAATATCTTTACTTGGTTTGTCCGATGGACTTTCACGCAGTTTGCTTTGTGCGTGACATTTCATGTGTTACAGAAAGATTGTACTTCTCAAGAACGAGTATCAAACTCAACGATTTAAGAATTGGACCCGTTTCGTGTTCATTCAAAGTTCATTGTCGAGGCTTTAGCAACATTTGGGAAACCTTCTCATATTTTGTTTGTTGACGTTAATCATCAGCTATCTGCAAATCATGGACAGACGTGAGAAACATATGACTATTTCATATTCTGGTTACAATCATTCTATCAACAACATTAAATGTAATAGTTACTTAATTTCATTCATGCATGAACTATTAACAAGCATATTTACGAACGATATATATATATATATATATATATATATATATATATATACTCAAATGGAATAAATAAAGGCCTGCGAGAAACAAAAAGCAGGCATAGCAAGGGCGGAAACTCTACGTAAATTGGAATTACAGTGTAATGCAAATAATTGTTTCGAAAACAAGCACACGTTAAATTAACACTATTCAAACCCGCAAGATGTGATATTCATTAAGACCGACGGGACCAATTTAAAATTTGCAAACGAGAATGATGAATTGCCGCTTTTGGAAAGCATCTATTTTATACACAGTCGGCAATTACCTAATTTTATATTCACACGCTTCCGTATTAACTCTTAATACCAAACAGTTCTCCAAAGGAAACGATTATTTGGGTATCTCGACGGAGTTAAGGCGTTGCACTTAAAATCGACTATCTTAAATTAAATTCTTCGATTAATTGTTTTTTTTAGTGTTTTCAAGTTATTTTGATATTAGAATAACACATCATTTTATTTGTCGTTTTCAGTTTTTATTTAATCCTGTTATTTGTGTCAAGATACCCAGCAGGACTAGAAACAATCATTGATTAAGTAATGAATAAAGTCTTTTGTAAAACATTGCTTCCTAGATAATATATATTTAATCCAGACAAAACCTTTTATCTTGTAGATCCGTTACATCCCGTCCCTGACCGTTATGCATTAGAAGCAGTAATACAATTAATAGATTTGCCTTCTTCTTTCAACAATTTTGCATTTTCCCTAAAATCTCTAAGCTCCTCGTTGTATCTCTGATCATCTACAGGTGGTGACACTAAAAATAACGTATCCGTCTTGAGCCATTTCATTAATAGGTGGAGTAATAATTGCATATTAAGGCTCTTGTTTTAGTGTCGCTGAGAAATCAATGACATCCATGTAGTACAAATGCAATAAATACGATGATTTTACATTATGTTAGATGCAAAACATCCACCCCCACAAATGGATTAACAACAATAATAACAAAGATTAAGAAAGAATGCCCTTGCAGGTAAGTGTGTAAAATGTGGTACAAGCAAATATAAATGTATGTCCATGGCACAGTCAGAATACAAAGCGTATGGTGTTGATATCGCTGTTTCACTGGGTAAATTACCAGGAGAACCACGGGCTAAGAATCCAGCAGAAAAGCATCTTTCTGGATATAGCTAGAGTGGTCCTGGAACCTGACTTGATATCCGAATCAACGAGTGAGATGAACCAAGACCTGGATAGTACCCAAAAAATACGATTGATCAAGCATGTCATGTTTATGATGTTTCGTATAAAAAAGATTTACAACAATGACATATTGCAGATGTGAATATAATTCATTCGCTACATTTTTTTGTTAAATGTGGATATCTCATAGAATCATTAGCTAATTGGTCGCTAAGATCTGCAATGAAACGTAAACCATTATTAGGTGCCTATAATGAATCACACATTTTTCTGCGAACTGGTTAGCATGATAGGTAATATGGCACATTGTTCTACCACCACCTAAATTATTCATTACGCACATTTTCATGTCAGCGCTCCCAATGAAGCTCCTCAAGCAGGTATGTTATGTTTACCAAAGAATATGATTAATTACGTAGACGTTAGTCACTCACCAACAAATACGTGTTAAATGTCGTTGACGTTGCAAGTAGGTATATATTTATATATATATTTCAGTACCATTCATTTTCGTTGGGCTCAATTTTCGTGGCTTGTTATTAACAAATAAAAGCATCAACATCAAATGAAGTCGACGCAGCCAATGAACCCAGACAAATCAGCTATTAAATTACATAAGAATGATCTTTTACTTAAACGTGTTTCAAGTTGCAGCATCAGTACATTTTGACTTTCATGGCGTTAACACAATGGCTTACGAGATCCCTCTCGGTTCCCGGATTTCTAACCCATCAGAAGCTGCGAACCCGGCGCATGTCCTTGCTTACCAGGCAGTCAATGACGCAATATTTTTGTATACCGTTTTTGTATTATAGTTTCTATCATTTTTAGTATTACTATTGTTTGAATACCTTATGCATTTTTTTTTTGTATTTCTTTATCCTTTCTTAACTTATTGATTTAAGACAGTGAGTATAAAATTACAGCTATCGGATACAGTACCTTATCAAACGTGTGCATTGAAACAATATAAAATGGTTTAAAATTCTTGCTTCAAAAGGTTTAACAATAAAAGAAACACATGTAAAAGCTAATATTTAATTACCAAATTACAGTGTCGACCTAGATTTAGCAAATAAAAGTAGCTCTGTTAATCTCTATGAATGAAACACTGTTAGAGGGGGAAGGTCATCATCCTAAGTGGCTAATTTTTCGTTGGAGATTTAAATTCATGGTTTCAACAACAAATATTAAATATAACTACACGGGTATTGTTAAAAATAAATCTAAGTTTAGACAGACTCAAAAACTGATAAAAAGTCTTGGAAAAATATAGCTCTATGCAATAATAAAAAATGACATGAGCGAAAACTCTTCCTAAAATGAATTTTCGCGCTTTAATACAAATGCTTGATTGGGAAAAAAGAAGCTGTAAAATCAGCACTACAGAAGCCCTTGAGACGTTAACATGGTTTAGACCGACAGGATAAGCTTTCAAAATACAAATTAAATATTGTGCTATATTTTGAAGAAAAAAATCGATTTGATACACAGTTGGCGACATCAATTTTATGCCGATGATACAAGGTACATCGTTTATTATTGGGCAGCAAAAGAAATGAAAGCAAATTTAAAACAAGTCTGACATAATTAATTGTGGTACCAAGGCTTCGTTTTAGTTATTCAATATGATACATCAAATGCCCTTTTCCCCTCTATGATGTCTTTTCTTTCCATTTCATAGTACCGCTGGAGCAGTGGCGACAAAGCTATCAAGCTTTGGCGAAAATAACAATCTGGATATATTTCTGGATGATGTAGAATGTCTCGGAAATGAATCGTCTATTCACATCTGCGATCATTCATTGTGGAAAAATCACGACTGCGACAACACTGAAGACGCAGGTGTGCGATGTGGTACGTATCTGATCTTCAAAGACAACTTGAACGGCACTATAGTTAGTTTCTGACATTTGTTGTAGACATGCAGGATACATTCTATCTCATTCAATTGCTGCCTATTGATAAGGCAATGCATATTGGGTTTGCTTTTTGTCTTACATGAAAACAATTTCGAAAGACACGTTTCTGGTTACCATTTTATTCATCACAATTTCCTTTAGTCATATTCATTATCATTATTCAAATTTAAGCTTTCACTGTCTGCAGAGGTTAAAATAACGATGAAAACTCCCATACAACAAAGTAAATTTAAGCATCCTAATTTAATTATAAAACATTAACTTGCAAATCTAAGGTAACTTGCAAATGCATAGTAGATTTCAATACAACGTAATTTGCAAGCTTGGTCAAAAATCCATTATGACCTTTGTGAGGCTTTACTGTCAGATGCACACACAAAAACAGAATTTTACAGCATTTTTTACAAGCTTTGCCCGAATAAGAATCCTGAATTAATAGTATTCTTGCTATTATTATTATTCCCTCGATTTTAAAATGAATAATAACCTTAGACAGTTAATGCAATTGATATTTTGCGATAGGGTCTTCATCTAGAGACAATGTATGTTATATCTTCATATAGTGGGTCGCTGTTTATATCGCTGAATAAAAATCAGTTAATAAAGTATAACGTCGAACATTTAGATGACTTTTAAACATTGGCAGGAATTATAAGTGCTTTATGCAAATTTGTTTTGCGTTATTGCTGAACGTCAAACAAATTTTTCATATTAAGTTGTAAAATTGCATGATAAAACATAATATAAACAACATATTTTCCGATATGAAATAATTTCAGTCAAATTAAATACCTCAGATTTGACAAGACCTTTTTCTTTTTCAGCTACATGAGGTACCGAGATCTGTGAAGAAAAGAATATCTAAATATAAGTTAAACTTTGTCGATGGGACATAGTTTAAACAAATAGTATTTGAACTGTAATCTAAAAGCAACAATGTTTCAATGAAGCTGAAATTTTGATGAATCAGTCATAATGAAGCAGATAATAAACATTGCCATCTTAGTAACTTTTCTCTTTTAACTTATTTCAACTTTCAACGTTTATCATACTGAAATCATATATAAATTTAGGGGTGTTAAAGGCATTGTATCTGCTCTGTAATGTTCATGAGATAATAAACTACGTGTTATGTTCTATGAGAAAATATCATCATAGAAACGTTAGACTATATATACAATTTTACCTCATGCATGACTAAAAGCAAATGAGATTTTGAATACGCAAATTGTTTTCTATATTGCACAGCAGTACGAAAGGGAGTATGTCTACAACTAAAATTACGCAGGAAGATATTAAAGAAAGAGAAAGAAAATTGCAAAATGGAATATATAAATATGATGTAAATTATATCAGTTAATGCTGCAATACACTTTTCAGTCCAAGGTTAAAAATGTAACTGATTAATTCATAATTACTCGCAATTCAATTTCATAAAATCAGATTATATCTTCTTTATACACGTTTGTTAGATACTAACGACATTCTAAAATATTAACATATACTTGCTATTATCAGGAGTAACAGAGTCTCCTTCACGTTTTTCATTTGTATTATTCTGTAGATCTTGGTTTACAATTTAGATATTCTACTGCTATCAGGTCTACTTTTACGTTTTGTCACAGACTGGATATTGTTTTGTTTCCTGCCAATATTTCAGAATATGTTTATAGTATAGATTGTGATAGTGTATGCATAGTCACTGAAGATCATTAATTTAAACAAAAGAGCAACTAATACTTTCCCCTCTACGTTCGTGAATGATCATCCTCTAGTAATATTTGACCGTAAACGAGCATTTTCTGACGTAATATATAAGTTCAAAATGATATCTACTGATTGAGTTACAATAATCATTAACAGCTTGATAATTTTTGTATTCCTTCTGCAGTTTGCCTTTCTTACTTCAAACATGGTTCCACTACAAAGATCCATTATGTTGTTATTTTGTGTACTTGTATCGACAAAATATTTCCCATCAGAATATAAAGTCAACCGTCGCTTACCATTTCTTCATGTAAAGAACAATTGCTATGTTCGTTTATTTCTTAAACTATTATCCTATTTTTCAGCCCATTTTATAGCCTTCAGTAGTTTTGATAACAAAATAGCATACATGGCAATTTATATCGCTGAAATTAAATTATCCACGATACTATATAGGTAAATATAATTGATTATTTGGAGGTTCTTCTCATTCCTTGATTCATGCAGTCAATTTATCATATGTTTCTGCAGATCCTGCGTCTATTCTTAATGGATTTAATCCATGGTGTTCGTGTCATAAATCTCTCTGACCTGACGCTAATCTTTCCTTAAAAAGACATCTTAAGACATCAGATTTAATATTTCTAAATTAACAAAAACTAAATCGTATAACAGCATTTTTTATTTTTGACTATGTTGTTTTTCTTGATACACGTGGTTGATACTAGATTTTCTTTTATAAAGTGAGTTTCTTTTTCACTGGTTCTAGTACCGTTCACGACCATATCGAACTTTAAATGTTTCCAATTAATTATTGAATTATATCATCCATAGGACTACTGGGTCGCCGTCTTCTGGGTCTCTAACTGTGTATTATTCTTGGTCGTTGAATGGTTCGTATTTGTGGCATATGCTAGACCTTGAGGCTAATAATATCGCGCCCTAAATGTACGAAGCTTAATTCAGCAACCAATGAGGTTTCAAGCCCGTTAATTGACATGGTCATAGTAAATAGTGACTGGCTCCTTAATTTTGCCCAGCCAGTTACATAATAGTGTCATAACATGGCTCAAGTAATGATATTCTGTGTTCGGATCAAAGGAACATCACGTGGGGTTTGTAACATCATCCTTGACAGACTGTTGAGAGGGCAGTGTTTGATAATTATGTGAATCAGAATCCACTTGGAATTGAACACTACGTGGCCAACATTAGAATTGCAAGCTTAAATCTATTATCTTGAAAACTAAAGGCACTGGACACTAAACCATCTTGCTACTCCAACGTCATTCAAAATTGGCGAAAAAAATTTTATTCTGGGAATTAGAAGAAGCTACAGTACTGGTCAGTGACTATTTGCTCGATTGTTGTAATCTGGCAAAGTAATTTTACTTTAATTATCGCGGTATGTATATATTAGTAGGTATAATTACCATTTGTATGGTTTGATTCATTTGTAGTGTTTGATCTACATTTATATGTTATTGAGATATCAACAATCTTTATGTAAAGAATTCATATTGTAATTTGTTATTGGGTTAATTGGTTGCAAACTCGTGTATTTATTCATGTGATATTCTAGATTTGCAAATGTTGAATTAAATTACAACTTTGTACAATGGTTGCAGTCTGCAACATTAGTTACTTGGGATTTTACTGGTTATGTATACTTCGTAGAAGTATCATGTGTATGATATATCAGTTCTTGGATATCTGTGTACACTTTTTAGAAGTGCAATGTACAGAAATGCGTCTGATTATATGATATTGTTCTGTATAATACGATTGATAATCTATATATGCCGTGTATACATATCAGACAGAATAAGTAGTTCAATGTGCATGAACGCCTGAACAAAGAAAGCAATGGCTTATCGGATGATATCGTTGTTTAGTATGAGTTTAGATAGCGAGGGGAATATGATATGCTAATGTCCTGGTGTGTTTATACAGAAGCTTTTAGTGACCAGATCAATTGTAGAGGACACGGTGTAATGCCTTAGCGCAGTTGGTCCGAGTCTCTGAGAGACAGAGAAAAAGGACGAACGAATGCAGAAGCTAGACGGCCTGGAGCGAACTGGATTACCAGTGCAAAGAAAGATAATTCAGATCAGTAGGAACACAGGACAGGAGCAGCAGAGAGGGTGAACAGACCACGATTTCAAGCAAAAATAAGGCTTCCAGATCATGTTTTCGAACAAAATATGGCCTATAGATAACGTTTTCGAACAAAATATCAGGTTTCCAACAAATCTCATTTAACCCAAAAAAAATCTCCATTTTTGCAAAAACGGAGATTTTACGATTTTTTAATCAATTTTGCTCGCAACGATGTGGTCATCCACCCTCTCTGCTGCTACAGGTTAACAAAAAATAATAAATGATTTGATCAAGTCTTTAGGATCTCACAAACAGACTAATCGCTAACACCTCTTCTTGTAAATCAATCAGATTATTTGACTGGTCGGTGAGTTTGAAATTAATTCTGGTTAATGAATTATTATGGCATCGCATGTAGACAGGATTAATTGGGTTTTCAATAATTAGGAATCCTGGAGGAGCTGTTGGTGCAAACGAATAAAGAATATATCCTTGCTGAGCTTGATTTGATCGTTCGAGATTAATTTGATAGCTTCCTTCGATAACATCACATACTAAATTGAGCGCAATCACCGATGAAATATTCACGTTGAACGGAGCGATATGCCTACCGCCACCATCTGGGTCATTATTGTGTTTGAGGATTTTTATTTCCGGTGATGCTGTTTTTTTCCACGTATCATGAATTATTTTGAAACCAACATCGATGGCATCATTGAGAAGTTTTTTTAGTTCTGGTACGTTATATCCTGGTAGTTTGAATGTTGGAATATCCTTAACGGGGATACCAAGAGTTAATTCAAACTCTGTTCTCGACTTGGGGTGATTATCATCTAGTATAACTCGAATAATTTGTGAATTAAATGTTTCCATATCGTTGATGATTTTGTTACATATTTCTACAACGCTGATAAAGTGAGAGAGCCGGATTTAATGGATATTAACAACAGTAAAAAATCATATTCCATCGCTGTGAAGTTTTCGATAATTTTAGGTTCGTTAACAACATAATATCCCTCTTGACCCCTCCCCTCCTCCTCTTCCTCAATTGGGGAGTAGAAGAAATAAAAAAAATCTTCACTGGATTGGTAATCTTTATAACTTTTTATTGGATTATCGGGGTTTATTCTGTCGGTGATATAATCATTTTTTTGTGGTTCGGGTATATCAACGGTTCCCCCCCGGGGTGGTAATTCAGGCCATCCTAGTACGGTTCTTATCGAGCTGTTATAGATATCTACGACGTATCCTTCTGTGCTTATCTCAATTGCGGATGATAGCGTCGGCTCATGAACTGTTATAGCGATTTTCGATTCTGTTCCAGTAATCGATTTTATTCTACGCGCGAATTCATTATTGATTTGTTCTATTTGGTATGACCCTGTTGGTATCGAAACGACGTTCCAGTCTGGGGTACCGTCGTCTTTATTCTTATTCGCAAACACCAGTGAATTATTCGGTTGTTGACCACCAAATGATTTTGATCTGATATTAGGCCAACTGTGGTATACTCGTAATTTTGCTAGCGCTATCTCCTTCACTGGGACCGGAGAGGGGAAATTCACACTGAATTCTGGATTCGTTGATGTTATTGATATCATGCTTGTTTGTACTGGGTTCGTGTTCTCCACTATTCGTTGAAGTAATTCCTGCGGTGTTGTCATTGTTATTATACTCATGTTGTCGCTCTAATTTTGGTATCGAGGAATCATAAATACTGACCATCACTGAGAACTCACAATCTGGTAATGTTGATATTATTGAGATCATTTTGTTTTTTGGGTTCGTGTTTTCTGATTCCATCGGTGTTGTCATTGTTATTATACTCATGTTGTCGCTCTAATTTCGATATCGCGGAATCACAAATACTTACAATCGCTGAGAATTCACTATCTGATATAATTGTATTATCGAGTGACGACGATATCATCAGGGATAACTGCGAATATGCGGTTGATGCAATATGAAATTGAAGTAAGTAATTCTGCAGTTTACTCTGGCTGCATGATGATATCTTTTTTGCTATCCCGGTTGATATACCCCCGATTGTAGCCACCGCAGAAATGCAAATTGGAACTACGACCGGGGCAATCATTGTAACCGATGCAAGTATTATTCCGGCGCCAGTGAGAACGCTTGACACTGAGTACACAGTAATATCAATTGCGGTGATTCTTCGTCGGTATTTTTTTATTTTTATTTGATACTCCTCAGTGAGGGTTTTGAGTCTATTTTGAAATTCTCTGACCTGATCATAGAGACATTGAGTTGATGAAATCATTTTTTTATTTTAAAAATACTAGCGTTTTCAATTGTGAAATCCGAACGATTTTCCTTTCAATTTAGTTATTTACTTAAATCCGCTACGAATTCCACATACCATGATACCGAAGTTCTAGCCAAATTTTTATCAGTAGATGTTATAGTGAACTTTTCAGTTGTATCCTTGTCGATGATCGTTGAAATCGTATTATTGACCCCGGATGAACTCGACGATGATATATTAAATTGAGTCAATGGTGTTACTAGTGTTAATCGATAAATACCTTTAACGGTTGCAGTGATATCTAATTTGTTGTTTGTAGGTGTCCACGCAAATGATCCGTGTTGGATTGTATATACTACGTTGTTGGTTTTCTCATGAGGAATTTTTGTTTTTTCAATGATTGTTATCATCCTCGAAAAATCACCTTTGATGGCTTCGATGAAAGTTTTCGTCTCATCGATGGATTTTTTAATATCCGGGAGTTTTATTTCAATTTTATCTAACGGGGTTCCAATAAATTTATCAATGATATTTCTACGAAATGATGTAAACTCTTTTCCGTTTTCTTCAATTCTAGATTCAAGTGTTGTTAGTACAAACACAGAATTTTTTAACTCATCGTTGAGAGTTTTTAATCGATCTGTAATCGTCGAAACGAGTACACCCGGTTTGAGTTTACCCTGATCGGAAAATAGCGCGATAGTATTCTCGATTGCGTTTCGTTGTTTAACTAAAATATCATCCAGAGAGACATCACTAGTTTTCAATTTACCCTGATCGGAAAATAACGCGATAGTATTTTCGATTGCGTTTTGTTGTTTAACCAAAATATCATCCAGAGAAATATTACTGGTTTTCAATTTACGCTGATCCGAAAATAACGCGATAATATTCTCGATTGCGTTTCGTTGTTTAACTAAAATATCATCCAATGACACATCACTGGATTTCAATTTACCCTGTTTGTCTTGAAATACAACTATTTCATTAGGATCAACATTTGTTAAGTTCAACGTCTCAGCTATTTCATCTTTGATTAGTTTTTTTACATCCTTGACAGAATCAGGTGGTGCAGTGCCATCGGGTTTGGGTTTCAAAGATCTCCCCCAAATATCAATCATGTTATTGTAAAACTCTTTCTCTCTCTAAAATCGTTTCGATTTCCAGCGATTACTAGTGTATTCATTAACGACAACATGTGGTGGTTTTCCGCTTGGGTTACTCAAGGAGTTAGAAATAGCGTCAAGGACATTTAATACTTCGCTGCCGCATATTGGTGGGTCAATCATCGTTTGTGTTGGTAGCGTAGAATACCAAGTCTTCATTGGAAGGGTTTTTATATACCGCATAAACTCTTTTGGTGGGGCTAATCCATATGAATCGAAATAAACAATCCCACGTGGATCAATAGCGTATGCAACCCAGTGAGTTCCAGGTCCGGTGCTGTTATCTAAATTAATGATTCCGGTTTCAACGCTGTTTGGTTGATGTGGTAATTGATCTTTCATAAAGACACCTCTGAAGTTTTTAATCGCTAGTTTTTTAGCAGCGTCGAGTAAATCAAAATTGGACATGGGAACCATCGAAGATTTCTGAATTAATAAATCGTTCCTGGTAGTCTTAGACCCTTTCCGCTGTACCACGAATACGGGGTTCCTGGTAGTCTTAGACCCTTTCCCTTTTTTTTATATCCTTTCCCAGTTGCTTTCTTTAGTGCCATTCCTGCTGCAGTACCAACGGCTCCTAACGCTGCCGCTTTAGCCACCGCTGGGGCTGCTGCTGAAATCAATGCTGGAATCGCAGCTAACAACGGAAATATACCGCCTGTTTTAATCATATTTTTTATAGCAGCCGCAGAAAGAGTAATCTGAACACCTTTTTGGATGCAAGTGCATCATTGAAATGTTTTATTTGACGAGTTGTCAGTGATAATTTATTTGCACCACCAGTCATTTGGTTGGGTTTCAATGTGATTGTGGTTCCACATTTTTTACCTGATTCCGATTACAAGTTTTTTAATTGACCGAGAGTTAACGCAACACTAATAGCACTATCTGACATTATACATAATAGATTGATTCTAAATCGTTTACAATTTCAATTACATTTTTTCTACTGGGGCATCTACCACTCTCATTCTTCCTCCAACACCTTCAAGTAGCATTGATTTATCACTAAGAATGACAGCAACCGCTCTATAATTCGGGATAAGGATAGGGGATACCCCACCAACTGGTGGACCAGTCGGACGGGTTACACGGGCTCTAAAGTGTATATCAACGACAGATTGTCTTGTTAAATCAAGATGTTCCAGCGAAAAGTAATAAATCGGATAGAGGCTTTTGAAATCTAATTGTGATATTTGCAAACCAGTATCCACATTTAGATCACGTGACATATATGACAACAGGTTATGATACACGCGTGCAATATGATTCTGACCGTAATCAAGTTGTATATCCTCGGATGGTTCCTGCTGTCCGTTTATTCTCAGCGAGACTTCATTAACACCTAACTGATCAAATATCATATGGCTTCGTTCTTGATTACCAACTCGCGCATTATTCTGTAACGCTACGAATATATGACGTGGAGCTGAAACACCTTGTTTTGATGCCAGGTGCCATGTGAATGTACCATCAACACTGTCTTGTTTAATATCCGTGGTCACTGATAACCAACTTAACAACGACTTTCCTCCTTGGTCCATAAATGATAGTAGTCGTTGTTCTTCGGTGATTGATGGAGTTAATACTGGCACCCACAATGATAGTTTTGTTAAAATGACTTTACCGGGAGCAACCCCAGCATTACGCCAGATTGCATCATCATCAGTACCCTTTCGTACAAGCGCTACTGTGTGTTTAGCTCCATAAATAACTTTTCGGACGTTTCTACAGAATCCAAATATATGATGCAGTGGAATCGCACATGAAAATCGTCGACGCTGCCCATGCAACGTTGCTACACGTGTTGCATATCCTAAATTGAGATTACCATTAACGCCTCCGAGAATATCAAACGCAGCTCCGGGTCTAGTTCGACGTTCTGGATTAGCTGCTTCCTGTTGATCGGCTTCTGCATTATCTCTTGCTGTTAACACTTTAATGAATTGAAGGTGATCAGCGTTATCAGAGGTATCCTTTGCAAACATCATAGATGGACCCGCTGATCTTGTATAATCATCAGAATATCTCGCTAACCCTATGATTGTTGTGGCCACATCAACTTCACGGTCAATGGATTCAATTTCTTTTCCATCAATGAGATATCTAGCGCTTTCAAATAACGCCATTATGCCGTTATTAACAAAACCAACTCGGACATTTGCGTTATTGTCATATGGGGTATCAGCTGCAACATTTGTTATAAGTTCTCCTTCTACTTCAATAAATGCCTCACACGGTAGAAAATATTTACTGGTATCATGAACTTGAAGTTCAATTCGCGATCGGAGATCTGGTTGTACTGCGTGATAAGAATAAAATTGAAAATCGCGTACAGAATCATTCTTGAGAACTGGGGCATCCATATCAAATGCTGGATCAGGTGACCTTTTGAACATTTTATTCTATTTATCAGAGTCTAAATCGCGATTTCCCATTTCATCGTCGTGTTTTTTTAAAGCCACTTCCTGCTATCATGTTTGCTATCATGTTATTTTGGTCCCCTTGATTTATCAAGGGAGTCACCAATGATGCTAGTTTTTCATCTACTGCGTTATTTATTATTTTACTAACACTTGCAGGCATTTCTGCTGTAGATGGCAATGGTACCGGTTTCTTTTTTCGTCTCACTAATGATGTTATTTTATTCTTCGCGGCTGAAAACGCTTTTCCAGCAAGATCTCCAACAGCACCAATACCCTTATCACGAATAACATCAATTTCTTTCATTCCTAATTGTTTAGCCAACGGCATCACTTTTGGAGCCATTCTCGCAAATAACCCTGCAATGGTATTGCCTAAACCATCTCCGTAGTATGCTCTATAAACCGGAAACCGTGAATTAACTACGTAGACGGGGGTTGGTTTATCATGATTGTAGTGTATGATCATTATTTGAAATCAGAAACAATTTTTCAATTGACTTTTCAATTCAGTCACTATGATACCCACTTTCCACTAACTCACCAATGAAATCTCGATATGTGCTGATATCCATGATACCACCCTGAAATAATCGTCTACAGATATCAGCTGCTGCATTAATTATTTCCGGTGAGTTATTTCCAGCTCGGAACCCTCCTACAAGAACCTCTAATCGTGATATATCACTGAGAACACTACCAGGACATGAAACGCTAGCGTTTCCAACTAGACCACTCCCCAAAAATTTCTTCTCATCGTATGGCCGTCTTATTTGGAGTTGAAATTTTCTCTTGAAGTCTCTGTATTCCTTCATTCTTCTATCTAAACTCCCAGTATTTATTTCATACACTATATCAGCCCATTCATTATGTGACATTCTATAATTCGAATAATTGTCCGTGAAAAACTTCTCTTGTGAATCATAGCTGTTAGCAGCGAATTCACCTAAATTGTCTATATCCTCGTTGAGAATTTGTTGTTTAGCGCTCTCGGTAAATATAATTGATTTAGGTAGTCCACTAACTAGTTCTTCCTGAAATCCTTTAAATTTTCGTTCTGAAGCGGTTGATATATCCTGAGGAAGTGATTGCAAGGATTTTTTTGTTTGTTTAGTTCTTTTTGCTATTTTTTCTAACACAGGAATAAGACCCTCTTCTTTTCTTTTACCGTCAGGATCATCTCCCAGTATAGCACGCTCTATCTCCTTCGTTGCTGTGGTTACTGGTTTAAACAATTCTTCAGATCCCGCAGCAAAATCAGTCTGAAGACTCTGTCGTTGTTGTAGTTTATTCCGTACAGAGTCACGAATTGGTACAAATCTCTTAATTGCATCCAGTCGTTCACGAGTCAATCGGGTTGTTAATGCTTCATTGACCATTATTTAAAATCAGAAACAATTTTTCAATTGCAAAACAATTTTCCCGAACCTGACCTAACAGACGAAAACATTTGACATGTCGGATTTTGAGGGCGAAAACCAGAGGTTTTTTACACAAGATTTTCGAGATTTTTTATCAAAAAGGGCTAAATCAAGCAAATCCTACATGAATTTCCATCAAAAAATGCTAAAAATAAATGAAAATCTGATACGAATTATGGCTAAAAAGTGTAATCTGATAAAAAATCTCGAAAATCCTGTGTAAAAAACCTCGGGTTTTCGTCCTCAAAAACCATGAAATGTCAGACATGTAGGATGATTTTTAACACGATCATAGAAGCGTTATTTCATCCTATCAATGATGAAGGAAGTGTGGAAACTGCTATAAAAATAATTAATATCACACTTCCTTCATTCTATTTTTGATCAATCCGAACCAGCCATCAATTTTTTATTCACTGTTTTTGACATTATCAATCAAAAAATGCTAAAAAAAATTAAAATCTCTATAAGGGACGGTCACAATCAAATAATGATAAATGGTTGGTCAATCAAAATTGTTCATTTTCTTGAATTAACGCCCGTAGGTTTCTAACTTTAGAATTAACCTCCTTTTTCAATTCGTATTCGTACCCCAATTCTTTTCGTATTCGTTCTACGATGGTATACAACGGAGCGAACACACTTACGTCACTGGAAAATGCGAGAGAGTCCCGAATAGAATTCTGAATTCTCTTGATGAGCGCATACTTCTTTGGTAGCATATATTTATTGTTGTTAACTCCGTATTCAATATCCTGAAAATCAGACATGATTTGATCAGGATTTAACCCATCTGATAGTTCAATATCCCAACTTTTCAATTTTGAAATCTCGGATAAAATGCTATTCATGTTTTCAGAATTCATTATTCTATAATAATGATATATTTCTAAATGAAAAATATGACGCATTAGACGTAACTAAATTGAACTTTTTGTCCAGTCCCCTTTGAAATAGCCGTTTTGGTTATTCCCTCTGCAACGAATCGTACTGAGGATATACAAATATCGAAGTGCCTACCGGCTTCATATAATTATTGAAATATTTTTTCTTCGTTAGTTGTTGTATTCAAAGATTTTACTGGTCTCGCTTTTTTTGAGCATTTCCCAGTCTCTCCTCTTTTCAAATTCTCACTTTGTGTGATAGCTTGCAGATTTGATAAAGAATTGTTTTTCGGATTAGAATCCTTGTTATCAATGACAGAATCATCCTCGATCAATCCATAAAAACACTCGTACACAAAACGATGGCAGTAATATTTCTTCTTTCCAGCACCAAACATCAAATATCCATGATTATTCACATCACCAACTGGTTTCTTCAGTCTGCGGTTTCTTACAACACCATCACTGGATGCTTCATAATTTGTGATCACAAGGTGTGGTCTGAATTCTTGGTTCATTCGTATACATAATACTATTGTTTGTCTAATTCATCGTTTGGTTTAATGATAAATCTTTCGATGTAGTCTTGAGGAGTTCTTATGATTTTATCCTTGATACTGACTTTGTCAGCGTCAAGAATACTGACTTTATCAGCGTCAAGAATACTGACTTTGTCAGCGTCAGGGTCATAATTTCTGATTGATTGTCCATTTTTTATTCTTTTATCATAATAACGCTTCAATTCCCTGTATCGCTTACCACCGCAATTTAGACACAACTGAGATTTTCCCCTGACCCCAACTCCACATAGAATACAAGGTAACGGACCAAGGCTTCCACGACGAAAGCTTTGCATATGATACCCACAGAACTCATTTCTGCATGATTTGTTACACGGGGTTATTGATCCAATTATAAGCCACTTGCAGTGATTCATTATATAAAAATCTTTCATTTAAATGCTTGTTTTAATTATAGCGTGAGGGAATTAGGGAGAACGCCTTCGAAAAATGCTGATAAGGAGTTTAAGAGATTATTAAAAATCAATCCTAGATTTAATCTCGATAGACCCAAAAAACGTCCAATAGACGGAAATATGAAAGAGTTTATGAGATTATTGGAAATTGGTCCTAAATTTAATCTCGATAAACCCAAAAAACGTAACAAACGTCCAAGAGACGGAAATATGAAAGAGTTTAAGAGATTATTGAAAATTAGTCCTAAATTTAATCTCGATAAACCCAAAAAACGTAACAAACGTCCAAGAGACGGAAACATGAAAGAGTTTAAGAGATTATTAAAAATTAGTCCTAAATTTAATCTCGATAAACCAAAAAACGTAACAAAATTAATCCTAAATTTAATCTCAAATGTCCAAGAGACGGAAACATGAAAGAGTTTAAGAGATTATTAAAAATTAGTCCTAAATTTAATCTCGATAAACCAAAAAAAAGTCCAAGAGATTACCCTGGAAAGATGCTCAGTTCAATCTCGATATAGTTTCTAATACACCAAAGAATACAATTCTTGATAAAGCCATGATTAGTAAAATCAGAGACTGTTTTAATGAATTTAAGCGTGATGGAGCATCTTATTGTTGGTCAACATTTCGAATTGAGGGTGTTGTTGATGCTACCATGAATGATGAAAAAGCAGCAGTGATAATTTCACGTGTTGGGGAAAAACGGCATTTTTTCCGAATCAAATTCATTATCGAAGTCGATGGTAAATGGATTATTAGGGATAAATTTGAACCAATCCTCAAGAATAAAAAAGCTGTCATTGTGAGTAGAGATTCCAAACCAGGAATTCTAACCGAAATCGATAAGCCATACTACGAAAGATCTTATCCCGTAACAGCAATGGTTTATGGGATATATCCGTTAAATGATAAACCCGATATCGCAAAACTAGCTCCTATGAAATATTCTAGTTCACTGAATTGTGTAGCAGAACGAATAATAGAACACTTCACAAATGCATCCCGAGGAAATAAACTAACTGATCTGCGACGTAGGAAAATAACCGAGTGGGAATTAACGGTAAAACAGCACGGTGCAAAGATTTCTGATATAGCTAAATTAGAAGCATCATTAAAATTCCCAATATCAGTAACAACAATAACCGGAGAAGTATTATACGAACCGAAATATCAATCGCGAGGAGCCCCAATACAGATTATTGATCGTAACAAACACGCGTGGACACCTGCGGTAACAATATTTCCACGAGAACGAACCGTGAAATATATCCCTAAGGAGTTCGTCGGGGATGTTTTCTATGAAGAGAGATTATTTGATGCTATTCATGCGTTGTGTAAGGATGATCCTGTGTCAGTGTGGTTACTTAGAAGTGATGAAGAATTCGATCAATTTGTAAAACCAAATGGTGAATTATATCGCATTGAAGAATTTGATAACAGAATGAGAAAAATCGCTAGTGATTTTTCACCGGAGAATTCCCATGAAAAACTACTCACGGATAGTTTTACTATTCCATCAGTGGTAGCTCACTTCGCAAGAGAAAAAAACTCATGGCGTCCAACACGAAGTGATTTTCTCGAGGATGTTAAATTGAGTTGCGTCGAATTTGGTCATGGAGGACTGTGGAATACGAAATACTCACGTGATGGTATGATTTCAATTGATATAGCCGCGTGTTATCCCGGAAGTTTTCTCGGGTATGGGGAATGTGCTGAGTACTTCAAACGATTTGGACACCCCACACATGAAATGACTTTTGTTGCGATTAATGGGCCATTACCTGATTTTGATTTAACCGGATTCGCTCGTGTGATATCATTTGAATTAGCGTCAGGATTACATCCGTGTAGTTATGTTTGGCTCGGTAGACACCTATCTGAAAAACACTGGATGCCAATAGTGCTATTGAGATATATGATTGATTGTGGTATGCTAATATCGTTGATTGTTTCCGAGGCTATTATATGCTATCGAGCTCAGAAAGAAGTTTGGCTACCACAACCCGATCTAGATAGAATAATCAACGAACAGCGAAAACAATTCCCTGATTTCAATGAAGAACAAATCATGAATCGGTCTAAGAAGTTATTTGAAATTAAAAAAGAACAAGCAAAAGATTTTGGACGAAGAATAATCGGTAAATTTACCAAGGGTGGACGATACGACAATGCAAAATATTCTTCGCGGTTGATCATAGATATCGCTGAATACGATTTTATTGTAACGGATTTAATGAAACAGGGAAAACTTGTATCCCGTAAGGATGCTTTTCTATCCAATGGTGAGAAAATGGGTACGGTTGTTACCTACTGTGATGGATATAATTCCCAGTATACACATTTGAGAAGTTCAATGCTAGCCTATGCTTCTATTAATTTATTTTCGATGATAAATAGATTTCCTAATACCGCGGTTAGAGTGGCCACTGATTCGATGTATATACACAATAAGTACAAATCAGCTTTAGCGGCATTCACAGATCCCGAAGAAAATTGGGGGCGTTGGCGATTTAAAAAGGAGATGCTACATGAGTATTGTGAATCCGCAGACGTTGCCATGGATGATAAATATCTTTGTTGTAACCGTATTGAAATTCAATCAGAATTTTCTAATGCACCACCGGTATCTGATCCAGTATGTAGATACAAGACAGTTTATTTAAACGGTTGTGGTGGGTCAGGAAAGACAACTCGTGCAATTGAATTATTTCGTCGTGGAAACGCTAGCGTTTCTAGCATGATTGTGCTAACACCGACTCACAGACTCGCCAGAGAGATGATACAACGAGGGGTAAATGCCTGTTCTTACCACAGTTTCTTTCGATGGAAGGGTGACAAATGGACTCCTGAGCGTATGGGTGATAAATTCATTCCTGAAATCTTAATTTGGGATGAAATATGCACAGTGTCATTAGATGTATTAAAAACATTTCTTGAGTGGTTGTTAAACAAAAACACAAAAGTCGTCATGTGCGGTGATCACGGCCAACCACCACCATTTGTCGGTGCATCTCCACATGAATGGCTAAGGGGTTTTGTAGACTAATATGAAGAAATTACCACTGATTATAGATCAATTGATGAACGATTACGAGAATTCAAAGCGCTAATTAGATTACAACCGGATAGAATCCAATGCAAAATAGCGCGTGAAGTGATTTCAGAAACTCTAATGAATGATTTCTGGGAAACATGGAGACCAAATGATTTGATAATTGCAAGTAGAAAAATAGTCAGGGACACACTTCAGATGAAGTTATTTGAATTGCATAAAGAAAAATTTGCAACGCTTCCAGTACCCCTTTGTTATAGACCATCGGATACACGAAAACAGAACATTGAAGTTGATATTCCAGGACAGAGTGAAAAACAAATTCTCGTATTAAATGATATTGTGCTGGTTGATATCAATGTCGTTGAAGATGCATTGCGTGCTAATAAATCCCCGTGGACGCTAGGATACGCAGCAACAATACACTCTTCACAGGGATTGACTATATCGGATACAATTGTTTGGATGGTGGATAATCACATCGAATGGTCGAATTTAGTCTATCTCGCAGTATCCAGAGTACGAAAAATAAATCAACTTCGAAGAGTTGTTTTCGATGATAATGACACCACAATAAATGATATTGATGTTAGCATGATTAATAAAAAAATCTCCTGTTACAAACAACAGGACAAAAAAAAAACAACGAGAATTTGATATTGATGCTGAATTAATAATTACGCTGAAGAAACAACAGAATAATCACTGCGCGAGTTGCAATTGTATAATGCGTTGGCAGTATTCGGATAAGGATCCTCGCCAATTCACCGTAGACAGAAAAAATAACAATCTCGGTCATGTCAGAAACAATGTGATGTTGACTTGTCTTGAGTGCAATAGACGCAACGGTGCTAGTTAAGACCATGCGGTGGCAATTGAGTATCCTCGGGAATCACTTGTAGTTGTTGTCGAGTAAAACCCCGCTGAGGGGCAGTTGAATCCAGTTTATAGACTGGAGGTCTACCAGTTGATCGAGTTATACTAGATATCTTATGCGTAGTGACGCTCCAAATAGGATCAGTAGCCCTTTTTCTACCCCCTTCAAGCTCTCCTGGTTCGTATAAGTACCTCACAATGACACTACTACCAAGAATTGGTTCTTTGAAATCTTTTTGTGGTTGTACGGGTATTGACTTCTTTTTAATCGCGTTGATAGGTTTCATGTTGATTGTTCTAGTAATCTCGTTATTCAGTGCAGTAATCACAGATGGTAATCTTTGAACCCATTCACGGGATCGCTTTTCTTGAATGAATTCTTTTGCGTATTGATATCCAAATAACCGCTCAGCAATCGTCCGATTAAATCCTTCTACAATGGCCTGATCGCGATGTAGCGCAGTATGCCCTCGTCGTATGGTGACATTATGATGTTTCATTGTAGATAACACTGCACCCTGAAATTACTTGCCAGGATCAACCTGCAATAGATTTGGCCAGTGCAGAGGACCTCGTCGATAAATCCTCTCAAATGCAGAAGCGACTTCAGATTCTGATTTTGTTTTTAACGGTTCTGCTTCTTTGTATCGACTTGCAATATCAACTACGGTTAAAGTGTATTTGTAACCACGATCATGTGGCAGAAATAATATATCAGCCTGATGAACTTCATTAGGAGCGGTCACATCAAAATGCGAGAATTGAATTTGTTTAGGCGGTGGTAGATAAATTTGCCATAGTGCCTGTTTGGATAACCAATTAGCCGCAGTGGTTTTTTTTCACTTTTGCAGCGCTAGCGAGTTTATGGACTGCTGATTTACCCCTCCAGTATCCTCTTGGGGAATAATAAATTGATTCCATATTATTAATTACCAGCACCTAACATCAATTTACTTTTCATAGCCGATTTTATCAAAAATGAAGCCAATTTTTCTTTGAAGGATTTATCAGGAATAGCATTTAACGCATGAATTAATTTCACATCTGCGAGATGCCTGTGTTGCAGATTGCTGCTTTTATAAGCAACATCATGAAGGTGACAGGCCTTATCAATGGCGTTTATTGGTTCTTCACCGGGGTTGGGTTGATTTTGATTATTGAGTCTGATATCAAGTCTGGTTCCCGGTCCACAGTAGCTATATCCTGGAAGGTGCTTTTCTCCGGGGTACTTTGCCCATGGGGTTCCAGGGAGCTTTGCCAATTTGGCTGCGATATCACCTCCTCGTTTTTTTTAAAAACATCTCCAGGTTTCATAGACACAAATCTAAATTTCTTTGTACCACATTGCACGCATTTACCAGAAAGCGCTGATCGGTTATTTTTAGTTGTAACCGTCGTCACATCATCTGTGCCAGTACGCGTTTTACACTTCACACAATATAGATCCATAATTTATGTATAGAAATATGGATATAATTGATTTTTCAGCGACTAAAACAAGAGAACCAATTAAGCATCATGCAGCGCTACCAAACTCTATCCGGATGATTATAATCGGGCCATCTGGATCCGGTAAAACGCAATTGTTGCTCAATTTAATAATGAGATGGATGAAGTGGGATAAGTTGTATTTAATTGCCCCTAGCGTAGATGATCAACGATGTTATGAAGTGTTAAAGGATTTTAACGAGAATGCATCAGAAATTAAGGGTGAGAACGCCATTGATTTTATAACCGATATCGATGAAGCACCGAGTATTGATGATATTGATGGAGATATTAACAATTTAGTCGTATACGACGATATAATGTTGGATAGACAAAAAAATCCTGCTAGAATATTTTCCCGTGGGCGTCACTAAAACACTGACGTGATATATGTCACTCAACGCTACACTCAGGTTCCAAAAGTCATCAGAGATAACTGCAATATTCTTTCTGTATTCAACGGAGTTGATACTCATACTCTTAGAAATATTTGGCAGACATGGTGTTCTGATATGGACTTCAATCAATTTCGAGATTTCTTTAGTCATGCTCAGTCGACTCCGCACGGATTCGCAACAATAAATCTACATGATCCTCGTACACGATATCGTATCGGACTGGATCAAATATTCGGTTGAAATCGTAAAAGAATTATTAACCCAGAACTGAAAACTTTAGCAGCAGAGAGGGTGGATGACCATATCGTTGCGAGCAAAATTGATTAAAAAATCGTAAAATCTCCGTTTTTGCAAAAATGGAGATTTTTTTGGGTTAAATGAGATTTGTTGGAAACCTGATATTTTGTTCGAAAACGTTATCTATAGGCCATATTTTGTTCGAAAACATGATCTGGAAGCCTTATTTTTGCTTGAAATCGTGGTCTGTTCACCCTCTCTGCTGCTACAGGAGGAGCATCTATCATACTAAGGCAGATGATGAAATAGGCCGTCACATGGTCCAGTAAAAGATTAGTGATAGGGTTTTAAATTTGTATTTTATCCGAGAAATGACCATCTGTTATTGTATGATATTAAATTTTTGTGTATTTAAATTTCACATTTTGTGTATGCATTAGTTTAACTGTCGGCATTGTTGACTAGGGGCTCAGAGCTTTGCATCTCTATCACTACTTCAATTTCAGATAAAAACGAGCCAGGGTGGTTATTCTGTAATAATTTAAAATATTATTGGGAGCACCCCACCCGAACCTAAATAACGGGAAACCTCTACAGTCTTCCAGATCGCCGACAGTCTTGTTAACTTTTTACTGCGTCGCTTAGTAGTGAAATTTTTAGTTACATACTGTATTCTTGCAGGATCGTGAAAACAAGATTTCCATTCCTCTTAAGTTAATAATGTATCCTCTTTTGTTCTGGTCGAAGAAAGATTTAACCGCTACATTTTTTTGATAAATACTGTACAATGTGTGATATCAAATTGTCGTAAGACCATAAATAACGATGATCGTTTCAACCGTATTAAAATAGTGTACATGTACGCGTGATATACCGCGTAAATTTATAAGGAATAACCAGTCACTGCTGTTCAGAGATATTTTGCAAACAAACCATCATGGAAATGATGTTACTCTAGTGAGATTAAATCACTAACCGTTTGGGATTTCTAGCCTGTACTAGCTTTCAGTCTTTGATATTATCTTGCCAATTTAGGCGGCATAAAAGATACAGGAAAATCCTTACTATCCAGACGCCACAGGAAACATGGGTTTTGTCCTGGCATTTAATTATCAATTAAGCTGACATGATTCATGCACATCACACTAAGTTGTTCAGGGACAATAGCTTTTCACACAGAATTTTGCTGTTAACGAGTGTGAAACGAAAACCTTTCACCAAAAATGTGAAATCTGTTTCCCTTTCATCAAGCGGGAAAAAGACTCGAAGTAAATAAAAACAGTATAATAAGGTATGTGCCATACAGGCTGTAAGTTGTCCGAACAAAATAATGTTCTTCTTTCAAACTTGATAAACGTTAATGTATCCAGAAATATGTCTTTTGAATCCAATCTATGTTTTTTTATGCATCAATACATTCTATTACAAGATCGTGGTGACATTACAGAAGCAAGTTCAAGAAACAATGAACATTATTCAACGTCGTTAACCTTGCAGCATCAGCAAACTATTTTCTAGCAACGCCACGATTTGGTTCCGTCGAGAATTTCTCTCCTTAGCTCTTTTTGACCTTTTGGCAAATATAATATGCACAAATTTGCTAGCAGTTTAGGTTCTTTATTGAATGCTTTTGCTGCAAAATTTTGGCTGTAAATAAGACAAAAGGACCAAACGAAAAACAGAGGAACAAAGTAAGTCAAGATTCACATATCCCATTCAACAAGTCAGAAAGATTTCAAGACAGATGCTTGCTTGGGATTCGATTGTAACTAAAGGCACTGGAATACTAGCACGTTATTTAAAACCGATCCAGTTCGATTAAAGTGCCTTCCCCAGGAAATCAACAAAAAAATCGAAATAACAGCAAATACAAATGATATGAAAGGTTACAAAATACTCAGTGACGAAAAATAGCTGAAAGACATTAAATACATAAGCGGATAAATAGTCGGTGTCAGTTAAACGGATATTAAACGCGTAAATACAAAAAATAATTTTCTAATCACCTAGTTACCACACATCAAGAAAATTAATTTCACAGTTGCAAGATGTTCTCGTTCATTGTTTGTATGACTCGTCAGTCATCCTTCCAAGCCAACATTTATTATCTTATGTATGCATAACGAGATGTCATAAAACCCTTGTGCAACTATTCGTTTTCCTTCGCAAGTTACTAAACAGTCATCCATTAGAATTACCAATTCATTGTTATGAAATTAAGGAGGGTCCGTTTTGCGCAAGTAATCTCTGCTACTACAAAGTCTCGTGAATGTTGTACATTATTACTTCTGCTAATAAGAGAGGGAATTACTCGGTTTGGGAACTATCTTCCCAATATTGGCTACTCATAAACAACAAATAATCGCTAAGAAACTTAAAATGGATACGTAAATACAAACAGCATATAACTTAGGTTTATTAAAATATATAAAATCGTTTGCATTTCTCAGGAAAATGTTTCGTTCATACCAAAGGTTCGTTCGCTCTTGCTCTATAATGTATAGTTTAGAGACTCTGTTTAACTGTATTTTGTATTCGGAGTTATCCTTTATGCTTTTCAAAGTCATGTTCAACCCGTTTTCATAGAAGCGGCCCACTCCTGTGACCTTGTGGTTAGAGCGTCCTTCTCATCTGTCGGAGATCGCGGATTCTAACCCCGGTCAAGTCATACGAAATACGTATAAAAATGGTACTAACAGCGGCATGTCTGTAAAGTCAGCATTATGAAAATAGTTCCATCACTCGAGTCAAGATTTGTTTAAATTTATATATGATGATTTTAAACAAAGACTTTTTTCAAAGTCCAACAAATTTGTTATCTACTGGTTTTAAACCCATCTTGCCGGTCAGTTACTATTTCATTATCCATATTCTATGTAACTATAGTTTCCATTATGGTCTATATCAATGATAGGTTTTTATGTGTTGTTATATGACCATTGTTCATTTTCTGTAATATATATTTGATGAAACCAGCGGAAAAAAATCTGAATTTAAATATATAGGACATTAATCGTATCTGGCAATTTAGTTAAGTTCCTTGAAGTACATTTATAAACTTAACTCTCAATTTGCTATTAATTTCGGAGCCTGGGTGATTTTATCTCTGTAAAATAGGCAGATATTAGTTCAAAGAGCAAGCAAATTACGGTACAAAATCTAAAATATATTAGTCGCTGCAAGAAAATGTCTGAGTATATTGTGTTTGATTAATTTTATAACATCTCTTTTTATGCTTATCCCTGAACTGCTATATTATTGAAGGGGGTGTTTTCATTTTGTATTTGCAAGTATAGGTGATATTTTATAGTAAAAGCTTAATACATGATACTATAAATGTAACTGCATTAATGTATGATGCATGAATTTGTATTACAGAAGTAAACGTTTGATCCTAAACTGAAAGACTTGTATGATATGAGATGAAACGAGTCACCTAGCATATTATACGTTCTAGTACACGTATACGCATGAAAGAAAGAAAGAAAGAAAGAAAGAAAGAAAGAAAGAAAGAAAGAAAGAAAGAAAGAAAGAAAGAAAGAAAGAAAGAAAGAAAAAAAGAAAGAAAGAAAGAAATAAAGAAAGAAAGAAAACAAAAGAAAGAAAACAAAGAAAGAAAGAAAGGAAGAAAGAAACAAGAGAAAAGAAAGAAAGAAACAAAGAAACAAAGAAACAAAGAAAGAGAGAGAGAGAAAGAAAGAAAACAAAAGAAAGAAAGAAAACAAAGAAAGAAAGAAAGGAAGAAAGAAACAAGAGAAAAGAAAGGAAGAAAGGAAGAACGAAAGAAAGAAAGAATATTTAATGCAGGACAGAGAATGTGTAAATTGCTAATCTACTTTGTTTCGATGCCTAGTCTGCAAGAAAAGATGGTTCTTGATAATGTGAACTGAACTTGTATTGATAAAAAATATCATCGTAGCTGCTAGTGAATGTTTTATATCATTACTTAACTCGATTCATATCAGGATCCTCATGTTATAACCTCGATTGTCTTACCTGCAAGAACCAACTCTCGTGCCAATAGAATAAGAACGCAACCACAAGTATAGCTCGAAACTAGTCGTCATATATATGTTGCAGGTTCCAACAATACTTCCACCTTCTCATATTAATGTATGCATGAAATGGAACAATTTAGAGATATATGTTACATTAAGAACTACATTGACGAGGCTCAGAGCACAATAAATTATTGAAAGGATTGAAAAAAAAAAACTAAAAAAAGAAAACAAATGCATTTATTCCATTATTAATTATCAACCCAATGTCAAAAGCTTGCAACAACTTAGAATCAATATCACAGTGACAAATAATTCTTTGGAAGGGAATATTTCATATAATTGATATGGTTATGTAGGGAGATCCATCTGGTACGGTATAAGGTTACGTTTTTTAAACTACAAAAGTATGGACATATTATTACTAAGATAAACGCTATCTAAAATCTAACCCTATGTGTTGAGTACAATAGTTTCAGAAAACAAATGGTGATCTATAGGATGTGAAAGATAACTAGTTATGGAACATCGAGCAAACCGAGATCATTTAAACAAAACCATTCATATGATCCCATGAGGACTATAAACTGAATGCTACAAAGAGCATTTATAATGCTTTGTAAACTCTCATTTTTCACCATAACCTCTACAAATACACAAATTAATAATCGTTTTGGAAATGTTGGCGTTGTCTACCATTTCTGTCAACGTGACTGGACCGATTCATTAAAAGAATCCATGCTTAATATTGTATGATAATGTCAGTATGAATCTGTGACTAAAGAACTGTTACACATCATTTGAACAATTACTGCCGATACGTGTTTCCTGTTTGAGCCACAAATTGTCGTTTTCCTGGGGTTAGATCTCGGTAGATAATTTAAATATGCAACTGCGGAGTATGAAGCGTATATCTGCATTAGTTACGATTTTTCTTTCTTTCTTTCGTGTGAAATCAGGTAAGAATATAATATTCGTTTGGGGTTTACTCGCAGAAAATTTTAATCGTACATATTAGTATAGGCTACAAATTATTATGTTTAAGCGACAATTATTATCAAATCGCTTATTTCGATATTGTTTTCTGATTGAGATAGAATTCATTCTTTGTTTCTAATTGTATCAATTATTCTTAAGAATTGCTACACTGATATATGGTTCTCAAAAGAAACACGTTTGCATAGTCCGCGTTTACTAAACAAAAGTTAAGCATATTCGTGTTATTTGGTTAATACCAGTTATTGTATTATAGTTATGTACACAACCTTGACAAAATGTCGAAATAGCCTTAACATATTTCTAATATGCATCATCGTCATAAATACCAGGTACGTCTACGTAAAATCATGCATGTATGTCTATCTTACAGATGTTGATGCTTGTATTCATTTGCTTGATTTGTTTGTAAATTATCATGCGCACTTGTAGAGTTACTACCAGTAAGAAAGTTTATTTTTACGGTGTAGTTTTATAATTGCATCTTTCTGTGATAGCACAATTGAACCCATTGCATTACACATTAATATTATAAACATTACACACTTCAGAAACAAGACCGAGATCCCTTAAACAAAAATTTAAAATAATAGTTTTACTCATCAAATACAACTGTTATGTTCTTTTTGCGTCACGTTTACCTGTCCAAGTAGTAATGTTTTTTCCATACATTATTTCTAACTTATGATGGTATGAACAAACAAACTCACTTTTCGAAATGCTATAGATACTACGCAACTGTGAAAATTGTAACGAACAATATTCAGGAAAATAAGTTCGTATTTTCCGGAATTCATACAAGAATTTCATACTAAGTTTGTGAAAGAACAGCCTCGAAGTGATACTAAACACTGTACTGTAAAGATACAAAGTAAAAACATTTCGTCAGCATTTATTTTTGTTTGCTTCAGGGAATGACTGGACAGTTTGGTCATTAGATAATGATCATCTAAACAACCCGAGCTCATCCGTGATAATTTGGTACAAGCTCATCCCTAGCAAAACGTTGTGCCTTTTTGAATGCACATACGATTCAATGTGTATGTCCGTGTTTTACCATCTACAAAGACGTGCATGCATGGGGTCATCCTCTCACAAAAAGGGACTACCGGAGGAGGAACGGGGAGACTCTAGTTAGGATTACTACATTCGTAAGTAGGCTTAAGTGTCTATATAAAAATTACATACATACAGGCATGAACGCACAAATCCATGCATGCTTGTATACATACATACATACATACATACATACATACATACATACATACATACATACATACATACATACATACATACATACATTCTGTTTTGGGCTCTTCGTTGCTGCTTGGGTCATTAAATGCGGACAATATTAACCACCATTGTTACTTAATCTACTATTCATAATTGGAATATGTTTGTCTATGAGCAGCAGAGGGGATGAACCCTACAACATTTTAGAGGTGTCTATTTGTAAAACCATGGTCTCGTACGAAAACAAATAAATAATGTCAAAACACAAAAGCAAAGACCGAGTGTCTCTTTGTTTTTCTTCATTTGTTTTCATTATTACACGCGTGATTGTTTACCTTTTTACGCAAATTCGAAGTCGCCTCTCTCTGCAAATACGAATTAAATAATATCATATAACAATAATTGTAGATGAATCATTAACAACTAGATAAGCACGAAAACAATTGACAGCGATTATAAAATTTATACCCATCCGTGATTCTGTCAGACAAAAATTACAACAACAAGAATCTTAAATTGATTTTGCAACTGGTCCTGAACAATTATTCAAACCCATTACTACAACCCCTAAAACGTTATAAATGGAACGAAAGAAGACGAAAAAGTAATAAAAGATATTTTTTCTGAACTTGAAAACATCACGGAGATAACTGGATAAACATCGATTTTACAACAACTTCCAACCGATATAGCTGCAGATCAACCTCCTCAACTTGAAAAGAGAGAATCGGGATTGGGGGGAGGGGATGGGGGCTAGTTTTACTGAGATATTTACTGAAGGTAGCTACAAGAAAAAAAGAATATTATATTGAAAACCAATAAGGATATAATCGAGTTCGGTTCGTTTGCTGCTTCGATTTATAGTTCTAATAATAAATTTTTAAAATCTGAATATTTTAAAGGTGTAGATCGTAAAACATGGATCGATTATGTGTTTAAAATAAATCGGAATATTAATTATATAAACAAACAAGATTTTGTTTATGATAATGCTTTATATGGGGTTGGAGTTTATAATGAATTACAGCGGAAAACAGAAGAAGAATGAACACAGAAATAATAACAGGATAAAAAAACTAAAACAGCAAGAAAAGGAAAAACTAAACAACAAAAATTCTTCAGCGCAAGAGTCTTATCAAATTGCTCAATCTCCGGAACAAAATTCTCAACCCGAACCTCAACCTAAGTCTTCCGGATTACCACCACGACCTGCATAAATGTTTACCGATGAAATTCTTAAGGTTTCTGCTGATCGGGATAATTTAATCGATATTGCTATGCAGTATAATTCCAAAGACAGGTATTTAAAACCTGAATTTGTTGAACTAGTAAAACATAATAATTGGCTTCCTTCATTATATTTTGCTTCCGTGGATTCGCGTGTTAATGTTAAAGATCCAGATTATTAGTGACACGCCAGTTTCAATCTGGTATTCAACGCTCCCAGCACAGACGAAAACCGACCCACCATTATGCGGCCAAGAAGTAATTAATGGAGTTGATGCTGTGTCAAATTCATCCAAACCGCCTCATAGAGTCGTACATGATTATAGAAGTCAGACTGCCTCATAGAGTCGTACATGATTATAGAAGTCAGACCGCCTCATAGAGTCGTACATGATTATAGAAGTCGAGTTGGAAATCTACCGATTAAAGAATACCATAAGTACAATGATAGATATTTGGGGAATGTCTGTCCATAGACAAGAAACCACTGACGGAATATCACGCAAGAATGTGAAACAAAAATCATTAACGACGAAATATCCAAGTTGTTAAATCTTGTAGCTCTGGAGACAAACGAAATAGTTACATGTCAAGACAAACAGGGGACATTAAGAACAAGTAAGGTTTTATTGAACGATAATATTGTTAGATTTAATGGAGTAACTGAACACTCCATAGCGGTGTTTGATTCCACTGGTATGATTCAACCAGGTGTTATTTTTCCAACTGTGCTACAAATAATTTACTCGCGCATACTAACTGCGGAGACAATGACAGGTCCCTTCGACATGAACTTAAATTTTAGAAAAATCATCACTTGGTAATCCAACATCTGACGCCGACGTGGTAGTTAAAACCTACGTTGACGTCATAGACGGAAAACTAAGAACTATCAACGCTACCAGCCGAATATGGTGTTCATCTACGCGCGTTTGCAAATCTCCGTAGAATGTTTAGACAAAATAATGAAACCACGGATAATGTTTTTTGGAAAACCGCCGAATATCCCATTGAAACTTTCTGATATTAAAACAACTATTGACACAATTAAACAAACACAGGATAATATCGTTAGTGATGTTCCTGCAGTCGTTGAAAGACTTGATACAATTAAAATACCGCATAAACAAAATATCAATACCGTGTACTCGATACAAGATGCGTCTTTCACATGGAAACGTCGAAATAACTTCTTTTAGGTGTCTGCAGATGTTAAGGGTATCTATAGATTAACCCTGATTTCGCCGTTACAGTTTAATGTATCATCAAGTATGTCCGTGGGAATTAATACTACAAGTGTTTCACAAGAATCGGGCAAATAATAACGGACCTGTTTCGAAAGATTCTGATTATTCCCTGAATAATTCCGCCATTACGAATAGTCTCAGAGTAGTTTCATTTGCTTTGTCCGGTTCGATAAATAATTGTAACCCTACTAATGTTCTGTTTCTAAAGATGACATATTTAAACTTAAGATTCTAACGTTTGCAACGCCTGACTCAATTCCGATTGGAGGTTGGTTCCTAATGATCGGACATCGCCCCTCCCAACTGCTTGTCAAAGATGCTTACGATACTCTTTTGAAGATCCAACAAGAAATTGACACTTACCCGTGAACAAGGTTACGTAACTGACTTTGGCACAAATAAACCGTACTTCTCTAGTTTATGGCTATGCCAATTAACTCGTTGGACTACTCAGACATTTTGCTGGCGAGAAATGTTAGCCTCGGGGTTTAAAATACCCATGCTAACATCTGGTTTTTTCTATACCGTAACAGCCTGGACATCCACTATGGGACAGTCAGCATTGAAGAGTGTAACATCACCATCCTCCACTTTGCAGACGACATTGATGGGCTGGCAAGCAGTGAAGATGAGCTTGCCACCTTAGTGAAGAACCTGGATGAAACATATTCCATATTTGACATATAGAGAAGTGCCAAGAAGACAAAGCTAATGACAAATAGTGCCAAACCAAAATATCAACCACGATTAAAGTCAGAGGACAGGAACTAAAAACAGTGGTCCAATTCAAATGTCTTGGTTCCATGATCACTGAAGAAGGATCAAGAGCAGAAACATTGTCACGAGCAGCACAAACAACTGCAGCTATGTCAAAGCTAAGACTTATCTGGAGAGACAAGAATATCTGAAAACCAAATTCAGACTATTGAGAGTACTCGTCATCTCAACCTTTCTGTATTAATGTGAAGCCTGGACTCTGACAGCAGAATTACAACGAAGAATCCGAGCACTTGAAATAAGATGCCACAGAACCGTCCTTGGCATCTCGGCATCTCTTACATGGACCACATCACAAACGAAGACGTGCGAAACACCAGCAGGCACAAATTAGGCCATGATGAAAACCTCTTCATCACTGTCAAAAAGAGAAATCTGCAACGGTATGGCCATATCACTAGAGCCAACAGTCTATCCACAACAGTACTGCAGGATAGTGTATAAGGTGATAGTAAGAGAGGAAGACAGAGACAAAAGTGGAGTGACATCACAGAGTTGACCAGGAAAAGTTTGCAGCGAAACAGGCAATGGCACCTGATTGAGAAAAGTGGAGGGTACTGGTCAGATATTTAGCAGCACAGTGCCTCAACGGCCACACTAGGTCAAGAGACTGATGATGATGATGATGATGATGATGATGATGATGATGATTTTACCGATTATCTCTCTGCATCATCACCTCGAGATAATATTATCAAACAACTATAAATATTAAATCAAATACAACTTGACATTGAATTTCCTAATCGAAAGATCATACAAACGATAATTAATTCAGATAATATAAATAAACAAGCATTCCTGAACAAGTACTTGATGGCAAAATCTGACCTTAAAAATTTTAAATATCCCCCGTTTAACTCAAACTAAAAAATAATCACCCAGCGATCTTATCGCGGAAATTGTTTCTCGAAATACCGCCGAGTGGAGAAAAATAACCCTCAGGATAATATTCTTAGATACATATATCACCCTTGAATGTAAATACAACCTTAGTGATCGCTGTCAATCTTGTGTTTTATGCCATTGATGGAAGTTACAGCACGAACACAGAAATATCAAATCAGGCACAGCAGGAATATATTCTTTATACTTTCACGACTCAAGTATCTCAAGTATTTGATCATACAAGTTCCGGTTAATACAGTATATTTCAGATGTCATAATAATTTGCTAACTATAATGAATTTTAAACTTACAGACCGAAACGGTAACTTAACTGATTTATCTGGAAGAAAGTTACAAAAAAGTCTGTATGTGAGATCTTGATTCAGCATTACCCTTAATGAAATCAAAAGAAACGATTTTCGTTATTTTTACTAGCAATTACCTATCAGAATGAGCAAATCTGTCTGTGCACAGAATATATTAAAAATAAAATATTTCAGTCGCATAATACAATTATTACTATATAGCATTACGACCTTGAATATATCAGTGCCGACGATTTTCATTATTTTTACTAGTAATTTTTCAGCGTTATAGCAGTTAAAAATAATACTCTGAATCAATTTTTCTATACTTAGTTCGCTTAGTTACGATTTTAATATTTAAAATTAAATTAAAAGATTTTAATGAAAATGCAAAATTGTTCGATGAGCATTGTGATGATATTATTAATTTTATCACTTATATCAATGAAGTACCGAGTGTTTATTTCATTGGTGGATTATTAATTTTGTTGTATATGATGATGTAATGCTAGATAAACAATCAAATCCAGCTCAGATATTTTCTCGAGGAAGACTTAAAAACACAGCTGTGATTTATGTAATCCAGCGGTATATATAAATACCAAAATTGATCAGAGATAACTGTAATAGTCTTGCTGTGTTTAATGAAGTTGATACTCACACAATTATAAATATTCATCAAACCTGGTGTAGCGGTGATATGGATTATAATCATTTAGAAATTTCTATAGTCATGCTAAATCAACCCCACACGAGCTTATAACAATAAATTTACACGACCCTAGATCAATATATCGAATATGCGTCAAAATGTAAATAATCACGCATGTAATAATGAAAACAAATGAAGAAAAAAAAATGACTCTCGGATATAGAAGATTTGGTTTTGTGTTTTGACATTATTAAAAATTTTGATACAATGAATTTTGTCTTTTTTCTCGGTCATAATTATTATATGAGAATTCAACACCTCGGCGCTAGAGGTACGATATAATAATGTATTATATTTGATCGATTGGCTTTTCTCCAGAGGTCCCCAAGTAAATCTGAAAGAAAATCCAAAACAGAAGAATTGTCGATTAGAATAGATGAATTTCCTATTGAGTATTAGTTGAGATTATATTAAGTAATATTTTGATTGGCTGGTACAATTGTTAATTAGTCGACGATTTTCTTTGGCGAATCAACGCATTAAGGTCTCTTTATTGTCAAGGTAAACAGCTGATATGCCATGGATACCATTTCAGAAATGAATTGTGGACTCAGTTTATCTCAGTATAAGGCGCCGTCGCAAGTAACACATCATTATACATATATACCTCCATTGATTAATTCAAATCACAGTAATGATGATGCAGTAAGAAGTGACCTCAGACTTTACTTTAATATAAAATATGGTAAAATATCAGAATTAAAAGCATTCGCCTATGTTTACAGCATGTTTTAGTTTCATCGTTACTGCTGGAAAATAGTTGGAACATTTGCCATGTGTCATTTAAAATACACAATATTGAATGATGTATTCACCTGTAACCTATATGTATGTAGTCAAAGTATAAGACATTTAAGGACTTTATGCATTCAGTTTTATACAATGTGTTCATTAAGGTTACCCCATGTAATGTTTAATTTGCCTATTCTGTGTTTCAAAAATCTGACTATCCCATGGATATGCACATTGAAAGCGAAGTGAATGTGGTCTTTTCCTTTCATTATAAATGTGGTGGATGTTTTACGGTTTAAAAAAGCTATCTTCTGCTTAATAAGTTTAAGCATACATGTCCAACCTTGAATACTGGTGTGCATTTATAAAACAAAATAGCTTCTCCACAAGAGCGTCCTCAATGTGAAAGCTTGTTGATCCTCATCACAAGAAATACCCATCTGGTGCTTATCGGTGTGTACGGTTTTCACGGACGTTAAACAGACTGCTCAATGGGCTTTATGATATCATTAGCAACAAAATCGAAAACATTCATCTAAAATTGTTGTTTTTCTAGGTTTTAACGCCATTTTTTCAGCACACGAAAGGCTATACCTGGCGGCCAGTAGTATGGATGGAGAAAGAACCCCAGTAAGAACCACCGACACACAATAAGCAAGCTATTGAAAAACCTTTCTCACATAACTACATTAGCCGAATCTTAGACTCGAACCCATGAAGACAGAGGTGAGATGGCGGCAGTGATCCGTAACGGAGATAGCTTTAGACCATTCGGTTACTCGGGGCCCCTGTCGCAAATTGTATTTCCACATCTGCTGGCACATGTAATGCTGGTGTTGGCTCGATGTCACCTCTGTGATTCATGTGGTGGTAATGAATGCATGTACTTTTTAATGAATCCGTAGATTAAGTTCTGGAGACTAATACGTGTCATTGATAGACTAAATCTCATTGTCTTGAGCGTTTGATTCTTTCGTCAAGGTGAAAGTTTGTCAAGACATGTTAGGTGTAAATATGTAAGTACTCATAGTATGACACGTAATTTTGAAACCTTGCCAGTCTTTGCATATGAGCATAGATGTTAATTTCTATGCTGTGCATTTATCTTTAGGATCCAAGATGAAGTTAACAAAGGTTTCCAATGTAAATGTATAAATGTAATCCATACAAATCCGTCTTAACCAATTATTATGTCCTCTGTTTAACTTTATTTGCATAAGACTTCTTTTTGAAACGGCCAGATAAACTCCCAGACCTCGCATGTTCAGGTAGAATGCGAGCCTATATATCTTCATATGATGGTAACTAGACATACGGAAAGTGATCAAGCGATAATAAACCTACTATGAATGTAATCTCTAAACTTCCTTCTTAACCATTCATTTCTTTATCTTTTTAATTTCATTTGTAGGTGGTTTCTCTGGGAAAATGATAAATTATATGTCAAAGCTGCAAGAAGAGTGGACAGACCGAAACTATTTCAGACAAAATCAGAAAATAAACCGAAACTATTTCAAACATGCCAAACCTAGAGAGAAAGCATGGTGAAGAGACAAGTTTTCACACAAAAATAAGGCTGCTACGGAGAGAGAGTAAATAGACCGAGTTTTCAAACCTATACCGAGACCAAAACTGTTATGGTTTTAACCGAATATTTTATCAAGTCCGATACGATATCTTGATCTAGGGTCATGCAAATTTATCCTTAAAAATCCATGTGGGAGTGATTGAGCGAGACTAGAGAAATTTGTAAAGAGATTATAATCCATATCTCCACTGCACCAGGTTTGGTGAATATTTCGTAGCGTATGGGTGTCAACTCCATTAAATACAGCAAGAATATTACAGTTATCCCTGATCACGTTTGGTATTTGTGTATATCTTTGAGTAACATATATCACATCAGTATTTTATGCCTACCTCTGGAAAATATCCTGGCAGGGTGTGCTTGTTAATCTAACATCACATCATCATATACGACTAACTTGTTAATATTTCCATCAAGATAATCAACACTCGGTGCTTTTTCGATATCGGTTATAAATTCAATAATATCCTCATCGATTTCCAATTTTGCTTTCTCGTTAAAATCATGTAACACCTCTTAATATCGCTGATCGTCTACACTTGGGGCTACCAAATTTATCCATCTCGTTATCAAATTAAGTAACAACTGTGTCTTGCCACTTCCAGATGGTCCAATTCTAATCATGCAAATATAATTTGGTAGCGCTGCATGATGCGTAACGGGTTCTCGTGCTTTTGTCGCCGAAAAATCAATTACATTCATGTTATTATAAATAAATTATGGATCTATATTGTGTGAAGTGTAAGAAGCGTACTAACACAAACGACTTTACAACAATTACAACAAGCAATAACAGATCAGCACTTGCTGGTAAGTGTGTACAATGTGGTATAAAAAATTTAGATTTGTTTCAATGGATTTTAGAAAAGCGAGTAGGTGATATTGCAGCCAAACTAGCGAAACATCCCGGAACTCCATGGGCAGAATATCTAGGAGAAAAACACCTTTCAGGGTATAGTTATTGTGGATCTGGAACTAGACTCTATATCCGACTTGATGATCAAGACCATCCCCGACCCGGCGAATATCCAATAAACGCTATTGATAAGGCGTGTCATGCTCCTGATGTTGCTTATAAAAGCAGCAATCTGCAACACAGACACATCGCAGATGTGAAATTGATTCATGCGTTAAATTCTATCACTGATCAATCATATAAAGAAAAATTAGCGGCGATGAAAAGTGAATTAATGCTGGGTGCTGGTAATTAATAACAGCATGGAATCTATTTATTATTCCCCAAGAGGATACTGGAGGGGTAAAACAGCAATTGATAAACTCGCTAACGCCGCAAAAGTGAAAAATACCACCGCGGCGGATTGGTGATTCAAACATGCATAATGGCAGATTTATCTACCACCGCCTAAACAAATTAACTTCTCACATTTTGATGTCAGTGTCCCTAATGAAGTTCATCAGGATGATATATTATTTCTGCCGCATGATACCATTAATAAACGAATATGCAAGTATGCGCTAACCGTAGTTGATGTTGCGAGTAGATACAAGCAAGCTGAATCATTAAAGACAAAGTCATCAACTGAAGTAGCTTCTGCGTTTGAAATTATTAATCGACGAGGTCCTCTGCATTGGCCAAATCTACTTCAGGTTCATCCTGGCAAGGAATTTCAGGGTGTAGTGTTATGAACAATGAAGCATCGTAATGTCACCATCAGACGAGGACATACTGCATTACATCGCGATTAGGCAATCGTTGAACGATTTAATCGGACACTTGCTGAGCGGTTATTTGGATATCTATACGAAAAGGAATTTATTCAGGATAAACGATCTCGTGAATGGGTCAAGACATTACCAGGTGTAATTACCGCGCTGAATAATGAAATTACCCGAAAAATTAATATGAAACCTACTAACGCCATCAAAAAGAAGTATATACACGTACAAAAACCATAAACTGATTTTTCAAAACAACGAATACTCGGCAATGCCACTGTGAGATATTTATATGAACCAGGAGAACTCGAAGTCGGTAAAAAAAAGAGCTACTGTTCCTATTTGGAGTGTCACTGCACATAAAATATCTAACATAACAAGAGTTACGGGTAGACCCGCAATCAATAGATTAGATTCAACTGCTCCGCAGCGCGGATTTTCCGTTTGAACAATTACAAGTGATACCCTAGGATACTCAATTACCACCGCGTGGTCTTAACTAGCACCTCTGCGTCTGTTACACTCAAGACAAGTCAACATCACATTATGTTTGGTATGACCAAGACTATTATCTTTTCTATCTGCGGTAAATTTGGCGATGATCTTTATCCGACCAACACCAACGCATTATACAATTACAACTCGCGCAGTGATTATTCTATTGTTGTTTCAGCGTAAAATATAAATTCAGCATCAATATCAAATTCTCGTTTATTTGTTTGATCCTGCTGTTTATAACCAGCGAGTTTTTTCTGATTATGTCATCGCTGACAATTTCATTGTTGTTGGTGTCATTAGCATCTAAAATAACTCTTCGAAGTTGATTTATTCTTCGTACTCTGGATACTGCCAAGTAAACTAAATTTGACCACTCGATGTGATCATCTACGATCCAAACAATTGTATCTTATATAGTCAGTCCCTCCGAAAAATGTATCGTCTTTGTGTATCCTAGCGTCCATGGAGATTTATCAGCACGCAATGCATCTTCGACAGCACTGATATCAACCGACACAATATCATTTAACACGAGATTCTTCTTCTCAGTTTGTCCGGGAATATAAATTTTAATATTCTGTCTTCGTGTATCCGTAGGCCTATAACAGAATGGCAATTGAAGTGTTGCGAATTTTTCTTTGTGCGTTTTAAATAACTTCATCTGAAGTTTAT
Organism: Unio delphinus; assembly: GCA_029339505.1. Lineage (NCBI taxonomy): Eukaryota > Metazoa > Mollusca > Bivalvia > Unionida > Unionidae > Unio > Unio delphinus. The sequence goes on from JAQISU010000087.1 coordinate 17,216,593, forward strand.
CTATCTTTCTACTTGCCACTATCAGATCGTTTTGTCTCCACGCTTCCCGAAAATCATTTAATTGGGCTTCTGAAATTATTTCACGCGCTATTTCACAATGGATTTTATCCGGTTGTAATCTTATTAATTTCTTAAATTCACTTAATGCTTTATCAAGTGATCTAACATCAGTATTAATTTCTTCATAATAATCTACAAAATTCTTCAACCAATCATGCGGAGATAGACCAACAAAAGGTGGTGGTTGACCATGATCGCCACACATTATCACAGATGTATTCTTTAAGAATAGCCAATCAAGAAACATAAAATAATATATCTAACGATACTGTGCATATCTCATCCCAAATAATATTTTCAGGAATATATTTCTCTCCCATTCGATCAGGACTCCATGCGTCACCTTTCCATCGAAAGAAACTGTGATAAACGCTTGCATTAACTCCTCGCTGTTTCATCTCTCTTGCAAGTCTGTGTGTTGGTGTTAGCACAATCATGTTTCATTTCCCTCGAAATAATTCGATCACACGAGTCGTCTTCCCTGATCCACCACAACCGTTTAAGTAACTGGTTTTATATCCACATATTGGAACGGATCACGAAGGGGCTTTCGATAGTTCCGATATCTGATTATTTTTCAAGTAATTGTTTTCAGTTGTAACATCTGCTGATTTTTGAATAATCACGTAATATTTCCTTTTTTATTCTCCATGATCCCCAACACTCGTCGGAATTTATACTGGGGATTAACTCCATCTATGTAAGTAACGATTGTACCTAATTTTGTTCCATCGGACAAGAAAGCGACTTTACGATTCACACACACACACACACACACACATACACACATACACACACACACACACATATATATATATATATATATATATATATATATATATATATATAACTCTAGATGTTGCATCTGCGATTATAAAATCGTATTCAGCATCATCTTGAATTAATCGTGAATAATTTCGCTTGTGATCATATTTTCCACCCTGGGTGAATTTACCAATTATTCTTTTGCGTGTTTATTTCTAACTTCAAAGATCTCCTTGAACCATGTAATGATATATTCTTCGGCGAGATAAGAAATGTTTTTCTTGTTATCGCTCACTATATTATCTAGACTATCTGGTTGTGATAACCAAACTTCAATTTGTTTCCGACATGATATAATTGCTTCACTGACAATCAGCGATATCAGTATTTTACAATCAATCATATACCGTAATAACACTATTGGCATCCAGTGTTTTTCAGATATATGTCTACCAAAGCAAACATAACAGGACGGATGAAGTCCTATAGCCAATTCAAATGATACCACACGAGCGAATCCGATTAGATCAAAATCGGGTAGCGGCCCATTAATCGCAACACGGGTCATCCCGTGTGTAGGATGCCCAAATCGTTTTAAATACTCAGAGCATTCACCCATCTCGAAAAAACTCCCTGGATAACACGCATCCACATCAACCGAGAAAACACCTTTAGGATCATATTTGGTATTCCATAATCCACCATGGCCATATTTCACACAACTGGTTTGGACATCTGATAGAAATTCAGCTTTTTTTGGTTTCCATAGATTTTTCTTTCTCGCGAAATGAGCTGCAAATGACGGGATTGTAAAACAGTTTGTTAGTAATTGTTCGTCATTATCCGTTGAAAAATCACGTGCTAGTTTTATCATCTCGTCGTGAAGAGGTACAGTACGGTATATTTCGCCATTAGGTCTTACAAATTGATCGAATTACTTACACTCTTCGTCTTCTAAAACTCTGACATAACCACGCTGACACAGGATCGTGTTTACTCTCCGCGTGAATAAAATCAAACAAATCCTCCTCCCGGTAGAACTCCGCGAGTAGATATTTTATGGTTCTATCCTGCGGAAATATTGTTACCGCGGAGGTCCAGGCATGTGCATTATGGTCAATGATTTTTATTGGAGATCCTCTTGATTTATATTTCGGTTCTTATAATACTTCTTTTATTGTCGCTACGGTTATTGGAAATTTTAATATCTTTTCTAGCTCAGCTACATTTTGAATTGTGGCCCCATTCTCCCGGACTGCTAACTCCCAGTCGTTTTTTATTTTGTGTCTTAGATCCGTCAATTTGTTTCCACGCAACGCATTTGTAAAATGCTCTATTATTCGTTCGGCTACACAATATATTCTTGACTGCGACTGTTTCATGGTTTTAAATTTCTTAATACTCCATTAGTTTTTTTAACGGATATATCCCATAAACAACCGCGGTTACAGGATAAGATTTCTCGTAATACGGTTTCTCGATCCCAGTCAGCGTTCCTGGTTTGGAATCCTGACTCACAGTGACAGGTCTTTTATTTTTATCTTTCGAGATGGGTTCAAATTTATCACGAATAATCCAATTTCCTGTTTCTGAACGGATAATGAATTTCACTCTAAAAAAAATACTTTCTATGGTCAAGATGTGAGATTATCGCTGCTGCTTTTGGGTCGTTCATGGTAGCATTAACAATACCATCGATTCGAAATTTTGACCAAAAGTGAGATGCACCGTCGCGCTTAAATTCATTAAATCCCTCATGGATTTTATCTATCATACTTCAATCACTTATTAGACCCTTATTTGGTACATCTATGGATACTCTATCGAGATTGAATTTAGCATTTATTCAGGGTTTTGTTTTGGATAATCTCTCGAACTCCGCCAAATTATAATTAAAACAAATATTTAAATAACAAATTTATATATAATGAATCACTGTAAGTGTCTTATGGTAGGATCAGTAACTGTCTGTAACAAATCATGCAGAAATGAAGTCTGTGGATATCATTCACAGAGGGTGCGACGTGGAAGCTTAGATCCGTTACCCTGCATACGATGTGGGGTGAGTATGCGAGGAAAATCACAACTGTGTCTCAGTTATGGTGGTAAGCGATAGAGGGAGATTAAGCGCTATTATGATAAACAAATAAAGAACTCTGACCCTGACTCTGTCAAGGATTCTGACTCCATCAAGGACAAAATCATAAGAACACCTCAAGACTACATTACTAGATTTTCAATAAGTAATAATGAAACCAAACAATTAATTAGACAAATAATATGTATGTATATAAATGAGCCAAGAATTTCAACCACATCCCGTGATCATCGATTATGAAGCATCTCGTGATGGTGTAGTCAGACACCGCAGATTGATAAAACCATTAGGTGTTGTAAACAATCAAGGGTATCTTATACTTACAGCTGGAGGGAAAAGATATCTTAATCATAAATTCGCATATGAGTGTTTCTTTGGGGAGATCAAGGAGGGTTTTGTGATTGACCACATTGATGGATGTCCAAACAATAACAAATTGGTGAACCTACCGGCTATTACTCATAGTGAGAATACCAAGCGCTGCCATACGGCAATGTACCCAAAAAATGCGAGATGTGTCAAATCTCTCAATATAGAAACTAACGAAGAAAAAAATATTTCAATCAATGAATACGGCTGGGAAGTATTTTGATATTTGTATGCCTTCTGTACAAAAGGTTGCATAACGAATATATAAATCAGCTTTTTCTAAACGATTTAAAATAAAATTGAATTTATATACGTCTAAATTTCATTTTGTACTGTGTTATAACACCAAGTGGAATAACTCGTGTAGGCATGTGTGTATTGTCCTGAAACAGAGATAACTATTACGAAAACAGCCTCTATGATCTAATGGGAATAATCATGTATTACCTCTCAATTCGATGTTCAACTGAAAACCATTCTACGGCACACCGTCACGTCGTGTGAATGTGTTTTTGCATTCACTCCGGCGGATTTTGTGGTGGTAGTCCTTTGTATATATATATATATATATATATATATATATATATATATATATATATATATATATATATATATATATATATATATCAAACTAACCTAAAAACTCTTATTGACGAAAATAAAACAAATACCGCAGGCGAATTACCAGCGTCGACGTTATTGTGTATTCGGTTTCAAGTGTAATTGCTGGAACTGGTATATTGTTATTAGCAATAACAGTACTGGCACCTGTAGCTGTCACAATGTGTTTCATCGGCGACAACAATTACTGGAATTCTTAGCATTATCACAAAGAATATATCCACATGCAGTGAGACTAAACTACACGAGTATATATATATATATATATATATATATATATATATATATATATATATATATATATATATATATATATATATATATATATATATATATATATATATCTAAGTTACATATTGCATCAGCCGCGTATTCCCAATTATGGTCGCTGATATCATCTAGTCTCGATGACACAACAATATCAGATAACAAATTCTCCGCGATGAAAAATTTAGACAAACAGCACAATAATAATAATGTCAATGTCGACATCAACAACGGAATTACTTCAGCAGATAGCCACAAACACAATGCCGCAAAAGACAACCATGTTCTCAATAACCTCAACCAACCCTGCATTCAGTGTAAATTTCCTCACTGCGATTCCAGTTAAAGAGATAGCGCTGGCAAAATTACGAGTATACCAATGTTGGCCAAATATTAGATCAAAATCATTTGGTGGTCAGCAACCGAATAATTCCTTGGTGTTTGCGAGTAAATATAAACACGACGGAACTTCAGAATGGAATATAGTTTCCTTACCATCTGGGTCTTACCAAATCGAACAGATCAATAATGAATTACAGCGTAGAGTAAAATCAATTACGGAAAGAGAATCACAAATCGCTATAACAGTTCATGAACCAACATTATCATCTGCGATTGAGACAAATTCACCAGGGTATGCTGTAGATATCTATAAGAACCGTCCTAGGATGGCCTGAAATCCCACCTCAGGCATCATCTTATCAAAATCTACCCGAACCTAAAATGTCTGATTATATCACAGATGTACAATCATACCAAGAAATTGCTCCATCATATCAAAATTATTTGTCTGATAGAAAAAATGCAAAATTAACCGATAGATTTACATTTCTCGATAGGAATATCATGCAATGGGATTTTGTTTTTGAGAAAACCCTCGATTCATTCATGACCATTGCATTTACTTTAAATGATGTCATTGATTATTTTAAAGAGATTAATCAATTACATAAAACACAACTAGAGAGACTACGACAGAGTTTGCAAGAACATCTTTTTGATATAGCGAGTTCACGCAGCGAGATCATAAAATATGTTAAGATATTAAATCAGCTTGTATCCGACATGGAATATATCAACAAACGAATAGTTCAAGTAATAATTAATGACAAAAACGGAGATAAACAAAAATGTCTAACTGCTTACAATATATCAGAAGCTGATTTACCTAATTTCAAGTTTCCTGGGTATAACGCAAACGAACTAAAACATATGTTAATGATCTTATCTCGGAAAACGTTTCTCTGATATTCAAGACATGGAAAAAATTAATCAACCACAAACAACCATCCTCAAACATAATAATGACCAAGACGGGGGTGGGCGACATATTGCTCCTGCTAATGTGAATATATCATCGGTGACCGCAATAAATCTAGTGTGACGCTATTGATGGAAGGTACCAAATAAATCTCGAAAGATCAAATAAACCCCAGCAGGAATATATTTTATATTCGTTTGCACCAACGGCTCCACCCGGATTTTTAATAATTGAAGATCCAACAAATCCGGTGTATATGCGATGTCATAATGATTCATTAACGAGAATTAATTTTAAACTCACTGACCAGTCCAATAATTTGATTGACTCAGGAGGAGAGACTTTACAAATTAGTCTGTATGTGAAATCGCAACGATTTTCATCATTAGACTTTTACCAAAAGTGTCCTTTTTCATTTGTATCTGAAATAGTTTCGGTTTGTCTGAAATAGTTTGTCTCCGTAGGTTTGAAAACTTGGTCTATTTACTCTCTCTCCGTAGCAGCCTTATTTTTGTGTGAAAACTTGTCTATTCACCATTCTCTCTCTCTCTCTCTCTCTCTCTCTAGTTTGGTCTGTCTGAAATAGTTTTGTCTGAAATAGTTTTGGTTTATTTTCTGATTTTGTCTGAAATAGTTTCGGTCTGTTCACCTCTTGCTGCTGTCCAACATCTTTCTCTCTCTCTCTCTCTCTCTCTCTCTCTCTCTCTCTCTCTCTCTCTCTCTCTCTCTCTCTCTCTCTCTCTATATATATATATATATATATATATATATATATATATATATCTGTGTGTATGTGTAATATTTTGACATGAAGCTAACAATTACTACATTTATGTTGTGTATTGTACATAAAGGTCCCCTTATTCGATTGGTTGGCGGCAGAAACAATAATGAAGGTAGAGTTGAGGTTTACTACAATGGTTCGTGGGGAACGGTGTGTGACGATGACTGGGATAACAACGACGCTAAAGTTGTCTGCAGAATGCTCAGCCTCAGGTAAAAATTGAAACATTCTCACACTTTTCAAATTTCTTTAAAGTAAAAATCTTGTAGGGAAGTGTATTTTAAGGCTTTCTAAATTTTATTGGATTTGTTTCTACTTCGAAAATTATTATCCCATTTGTTATGCGAGTCAGAGGGATTGTGTCTATTTTTACGTTCATGACTAATACGTTTCGCTTTTCGTTAAATCTTTTGATCGTTGCCTCTAAGGGGATCTCTATGAGAATATCAGATATGTGTAATTATGCTGTCTTCTTTTTAATTGTCCTAAGTATTGGTTCCGTGTTTTTTACTAATATTATCTCCCCTCCTATTGTCATTTCCCCAAACGGTCATGTATACATGCTTCCCTTAGGATGCAGGCCTTTCCTTCTTAAAGAGTCTGCCTGATTTACAAAATCTGTAATCTGCAGTTGCAAGGTAACCATAATACATGTCATGCTTGGTCTTTTATCTGTCGGTATATCTGAAGAAATATCTCCTGTGTGCCTTCTATAAACGTGCACTCCAGAAAATCTCCATTATCTGCTTCTATCTGCTTTCTAGTGGAAAATATCTCAAGTTCAGTAACTGTCTTGTTTGATATATCTTTCCGTGCTGATCATTCTACTCGTGCTTCTCTCACTGAGGTTTTCTCAAACAATCCCAGTTTTGTGATTCTCTTTCGTATCTAAGTTTATATTTGCAGAACGCTAGATTTGTAGATTTCTAGATTTGTAGATTTCTATAATTTCCTTCTTTAAGTGATCATTTCTTTACTTGGCTTGTCCGGTGGACTTTCGCGCTGTTTGCTTTGTGCGTGCCATTTTGTATGTAACAGAAAGATTGTACTTCTCAAAAACTAGTATCAAAATTAACGCTTTAAGAATTGGACCCGTTTTGTGTTGTAATCAAAGTTCATTGTCGAGGCTTTAGCAACATTTGGGAAACTTTCTTATTTTTTTGTTTGTTGACGTTAATCATCAGCTATCTGCAAATCCTGGACAGAAGTAAGAAACATATGACTATTTCATATTCTTGTCACAATCATTCTATCAACAACATTAAATGTAATAAGTATTGTTTTTCATTCATGCATATAGGTCTCGATGGACAAAATTACACAAAGGTTCACCATATATTAACAAGCAAATTTATGAACAATATATATATACACTCAGAAATGGAATAAATAACGACCTGCGAAAAACAAAAAGCGGGCTTAGCAAGGGCGGAAACTCTTCATAAATCGGAATTACAGTGTCATGCAAAAAATTGTTTTGAAAACAAGCACACGTTCAATTAGCACTACTTAATCCCCCAAAATGTGAAATTCATTAGACCTACGGGACCAATTTAAAATTTGCAAACGAGAATGAGGATGTGCCGCTTTTGGAAAACATCTATTTTATACACAGTCGGCGACAAACTAATTTTCCATTCACACACTTCCTTATTAATTCTTAAGACCAAACAGCTCTCCAAAGGAAAAGATTATTTGGGTATCTCTAGGGAGTTAAGACGTTTCACTTCAAATCAAATATCTGAAATTCAATTCTTCGATTAATTGTTATTTAGTGATTTCAAGTTCTTTTGATATTAGAATAACAACATCATTTAATTCATCGTTTTCAGTTTTATGTAATCCTGTTATTTGTATCAAGGTACCCAGCAGGACTGGAAACAATCATTGATTAAGTAACGAAAAAGTCTTTTGTAAAATATTGCTTCCTAGATAGTATATATTTAATTCAGATAAAACCTTTCATATTTTAGATCCGTTACAGCCCATCCCTGGGCGTTCAGCATTAGAAACAGTAATAAAATTAATAAAATTGCCGTCTTCATTCAACAACTTTGTATATTCCCTAAAATCTTTAAGCACCTCCTAGCATCTCTGATAATCTACAGGTGGTGCCACTAAATATAACGTATCCTACATGAGCCATCTCATTAATAGATTAAGCAATAATTGCGTCTTAAGGCTCTTGTTTTAGTGTCGCTGGGAAATCAATGACATCCATGTTGTACAAATGCAATAAATACGATGATTTATATTGTGTTTGATGCAAAGCATCTACACCCACAAATGGATTAACAACAATAATAGCAAACATTAAGAAAGCGTGCGCTTACAGGCAAGTGTGTAAAATGTGGTACAAGGAAATATAAATGTATCTCCATGACACAGTCAGAATACAAAGCGTATGGTGTTGATATCGCTGTTTCACTAGGACAATTACCAGGAGCACAATGGGCCAAGATTCCAGTAGAAAAGCATCTTTCTGGATATAATTATTGTGGTCCTGGAACCTGACTTGATATCCGAATCAACGAGTGAGATGAACCAAGACCTGGATAGTACCCAATAAATACGATTGAACAAACATGTCACGTTTATGATGTTTCGTATAAAAATAAGGTTTTACAACAATGACATATTGCAGATGTGAAGTTAATTCATTCGTTACATTATTTTTTAAAATGTAGATCTCTCAACGAATCATTAGCTAATTGGTCGCTAAGATCTGCGAAAACTTATTTGCACAAAACATATTATTAAATGAATGGAACAAAATAAATTTAAGAAAGAGCCTTACTATCAAGAATTATGATGCATCTCGTGATGGTGTAGACAGGAACAATCGGTTAAAGAAAAAAAAATCAGTAATATCATATAATACTGTTTACCTCAAATTTACTGTTGAAAAATGTATCTTTGTCAGAGAATTATCTACTAAGGTTTCCATGGACTAATGAAAAGAGTTATTTTGATCAATCATAATAATTCTGATCCGAAAAATAACTTAATTTTTTTACATGCAATCACACAAAGTCAAACTTGTAATATTGGAAATACATGTTATACTATTAAGAGCGCAACCTGAATGTAGACAGGTCTGGTGCTATAACCCCATGACGGACAAATTTGTCGATGGTAGTGATATAATCACAACTTTTCATTACCAAAGTGGGAGTCTGCCCAAAAGTTCGATATTCAACTGAACAAGTAACCCCTCCCACCAAGTTACCACGTGGTGGGTGCTCTTTTGCACTCTCCCGGGGTTGACAATCAGGGTAAGGTGCAGTTTGATGAACTTAGAGAAGGCCAAATACTATTTGTAAGATTGCAAATATGCTGGAATAAATATATTTTATTATAACAACAAAACTTTTAAAATAGATTTACATTAGCAGAAGAGCAGTTCATTTAGCTCATTCACAATATATGTTACAATCCTTGGCAACAGTTAAAGATACACTCAGATACACAGGTTGAAAGATTCGTCTCATTTTCGCAAGCGATTGAAAAAATTAGATAAGAATTATCTCAAGAATTTTAAATTAAAAAGATTGTCAATACACTCATAAGGCAACTGAGATTGATTATATCAGATAATAAAAACGACAACAGTGACAAAGTCACAAGTGAAAATGAAAGTAAATAATAACACGTGTACTATTTGTTCTGATTCAAATTTATTTTTTATTCTTCCTTGACTTTGTCAAGCGTAATATATATTCAGATTATAATATTTATTCTGACTTATATTTATTTATATTCTGTTAATATCTATTCAGATTATTATATTAAATCTTATTCATACCTTTTTCATTATGCCTTGACTTTTCAAGAATAATTACTGTTTTGTAACGTTTTGCTTTTCAGGAGGGTTATGAAACGTTTAATTTTATGTATTTGATCAAATTCTGAAATATGTTTGATTTTTACAATATTTTGTAATATTTACTTGAATGCTGACTGATGATCAGTTTGGAAATAGAATTCTGTAATAATATATTTGCCTTGACTTTGTAGAAGATTATTATTATTATGTTATTTTTTTCTTCTTTCTGTTTTGCTGAGATTTTCATTATTTCAGTACCATTTATCCCATCACTCTGATGAACTCTGACTGTATTGTAAAGGTTGAGTACCATTTATCATATCAAATTATAAAATCTGACTGCTTATTACAGTTTATTCAATCAAATTATGACAGCAGTGAAGAATAATATTTTTTCTACCTTGAGGTTGTCAAGTATAATATTTATTCAGACTTAGATAATATTTTAAGCCGATTAAATTCAACTAAAAAATGTGAATAATTCAGAATCGGATCTCTATCACACTTAACCGTAATAATAAGTTCTCGAATCAGTTAATTTCACTGTTCCTGCGTTAATAAACCATTTTCGTCGCCGTATTCATCAATAATTATATTAACTGCCTTGACTGGTAACAGTTTCAATATTGTTTAGATGGCATTTTCAAGTAGATCTTCATTGTGTATAAAACAATCACGTGTTGTAACATTATATACTACCCCTTGAGTAAATAATTAATTTGTAAAACGCCAACATCGACCCTATGAAAATATCTTTATTATATCAAAATCATTAAGATTGCACATACAGATTTAAACTCAACAATCATATCTAAAAATAGGCACGAATCTGGTCTGGTCAGTAGGTTTGAAATGTATCTTTGACAATATCGGATGATGATAACGCAGTATATTCGAATTAATGGGTTATTGAACAATTATATGCACAGGACGTACCTGAGATGAAAAAATGTATACATAATATATTACAGTTAGGCCTGCTTGGATTTTTCAAGATCTATTTGACAGCTGTCATCATTTGCATTACATAAGAGATTAATTGATATCGATGATGTTATATTAATAATTCCTGCTGACATATGACGACCTTCACCGTACGGATCATTGCTATGTCTGCAAAAAATTGCCAATGGGGATGTTTGTCTTCGTGCATCAAAGATTCATGGGAAATAACCATCAATAATATCATTAATTGATTTTGTTAGTTTTAGTTTCTCAATGTTCAACTCTGGTAATTTAAAATTTGATAATTCTGTTTCAGTTCTTTTATAATGATCGAGAAATAATTCTCTAAATGTTATTTTATCTTTTATATCCACTGAATAAGTATTAAAACATGTATTATTTCAACGGTAGTTTGATTAGCGTAATCAATGTCTAATATAACTTGATTTAAATGTTGCATTGTTTCAACGATTTGCCTTTTATGATCGTTATTAGGATACTCCAGAATATATTTTGGGAATAACTATATTAATGTTATGGTTGTATTATATATTCATTTATAATTTTATTATGTAATGATTTAGGATCATTTTCATAAATATGTAGATTACGAGGTAGCTCATTACTATATTTAATCACTGATATTGAATCAATAGAAATGTTTCACCACCAGGGTAAATAGCAGGCTTGAGATAACCTTCCTGGTATATTGGAGGTTTTTGTTAAACAATTTTCATTTGTGATATAATAATCGCGTTTTGGTTTTAACGTTCCTTGATACACATGTGGAATCTTGGGCCATCCCAACACACTTCGTATCCATGATTGATGTATATCTACAACATAATCTAGCTAGTTTATATATATCGAAGCTGATAACGTTGGTTCGTGAACAGTGATAATTATTTTAGATTCTTTTCCTGAGATAGATTTAATTATATGATGGCATTCATCGTTAATTTGTTCGATCTGATAACTTCACGGGTTCCATCTAGTTTACTTTTCATTGCAAAGCCGAATGTATTATATGCTTGTAATCCACCGAATGATATACTAGTGAGGTGTACAAACGCTAATTCATTCGCATGATTTGCAGTTTAGAAAATTAACTCAGATTTTAGTTGATTGAGCCTGATCATATCATGATTGTTTTAGACGGAGTTGTATGAACGACGATCTGTTATAGTAGTTCTTGTTATGACGACATTATTATTTAAATCCCAATTGTCTAAATAGGACTTAGATTCTGATAAAGTCATTGCCTCGTTGTAAATCTTAATAATGTATGTGATATTATTCCATCGCTAAGGCATGATGGTATCAACGAAGATAATTTGGTGTATGGTATCATTGCAGGATGCAACTTTATTTTGGTTTGCCACTAACGTACTTATTTATATATTTGTAATATTGAACGTTGATTTCGGGGATCATTAAATTTTAAGTAGGTTTTAGTTTAGCGACTACTTCAGGACACCAATAGAAATTCAAGTCTAGTTGTTTCTAATTCGGATTCTTCTACGAATATTTCCTCGTCGATTTGCTCCAGCATCACTAACTTAATCCAGAAGATACACTTGACGGAGTGATGTGTGGATAACGCCGAAATATTGTGGTGGATATTGTAAATAGTACTTATGAAAGAATTCATGAACAATTGTACACGGTTAGAATATTCAGACTTAAAGGTAGTTATTCCATCATCAACTGCAATTAGCCAGTTCGTCGTGGGGAGGGTTTTATCATCTACTTTTGTCTTAGTTGCAGAGTCATAGATTGATTATGCTGTTCGAAAATCAGCAATATTATTATTAGTCATATTAATGAAACCGAATATATGATACCACCGGAATTTTGTACTCAATTGCGAATATTATCTAATTTTGTTAATATGATAACACCAAACTTAATTTTATTACCAATATCAAACCCAGTTATGCTGTTTTCAGGTAGTCAATTAAATCTAACATTAATATCTTACAATGAACAATCACTCGATTTTTTTCTTGTTTAATTTGAAATATAACCAATTTATTTGGATCTACATTTGCAAGATTAAATATTTAAATATATCATCATTAATCTATTCAGTTCTGTTTTCATGGGATATTCCGTTAGGTGTTGTCTGGTAGATCTTCTGTAATTACCTACCATTATATTTTATGATCTGTTTAAAACAACGGACCGACTACTTTAATACTCGTGCAAGACTTTATGGGGTCCTTTGATTGATACAACGTTGAGTACAGCAATTACTAAACGGTCAGATATTATCGGATCAGTTATTGTCTGTGTTGGTAAATTTATTTGGTGGTGCCAATCTGAATAAACAATTACTTCTGGATCAATCGTGTATGCAACCCAATAAATATCTACGCCATAACCTCCTTCTAGATTGATGATACTGGTTTCAACATAGCTTATTTGTTTTGTCAACTGATCACGCATAAAAACACCACTGAAAGTTTTAAATTTAAATTACATAGCAATATCAATTAAATCAAAACTGGACATAGGCGGGCGACGTGTTGCATCTAACGAAGTGTCCTGGGAAGTCTCAGACCTTTTCTGTGTCACAAGTTTGGAGTTCCTGGCAGTCTTAATCCCTTACCCTGTGTTAGACAATCAATCAGCAGTTCCAACAGTACTGCATGCAGCTGCTTTTGCATCAGCTGGGGCTGTAGCGGCTATTACCGCTGGTATATCTGCAAAAAGTGGAACTATCCTTCATGTCATGACTACATCTTTTATGGCACAAGCAGAAAGATTAAGTTTAACGCCGGTTTTCGATTATTTGGCTTTTTTAAATACTTGAGTTGTCGTTTTCACACTGATAGTTTGTCAGCAACATAATGGTATGACATTATACTATCATGAACGATTTAATTACATTTTTTTCTACGAGGTCATCAATGACTCTCATTTGTCTCTCAACACCTTCAAGTAACATAGCTTTAACGTTGAGTATTACAGCGATTCCTCAAGAAATGTACACGAGCTCAGAGGTGTATATAACTGACTGATTGCCAGAACAAATCCAAATGTTCCAGTGAGAAACAAATAATCGGGTATAATGTTATCAAATCCCGCTGAGATATCTGAAAATCAGAATCAATATTTTGATCACACCCCATGAATGCTAACAACCCATGATCAGCACACGCAACATTATTTTGATCAAACTTTAGCAACACGTCTTTAGAAGGTACCTGATACGTTCATTTATCCTCAAAGAAACCTCGGAAACACCAAGCGTACAAAACACCATTGGATTTTGTTCCTGTCAGTCTGCTCTGGAATTTTCCTGATAAATGTATGGCATGGTGAAAAAACACTTTGCTGTGATGCTATATCATCATCATCATAAGTCTCTTGACCTAGTGTGGTCGTTGAGGCACTGTGTGCTGAACATCTGACCAGTTCCCTCCACCAATGCCTGTGTCCCCGCAAAACTTTTCTTGATCCATTATGTGATATCCTCATTCCACTTCTTTCTCAGTCTACCTCTCAGCCTCAGTTGCTGTAACAATTTCTGGGTTAGATAATTGGTTTAAATAATTTTTCTGAAACCGTTGCAAATTCTCCTTGAGATTCCAGACACGCTAGTAAATTTTGTTTGACAAAATCACCAACGGGGATATATTTCTTAATTGCTTCTAGTCGCTCTCGAGCAAATCTTGCTGTGTGAGATTCCATTATTGATATAATAATGATTTAATCACCCAGACACTACAGCATCACAGAGAGAATGCATCCTACAGTGACTGTTTGGGCGGGTGAACAAACACATACAAATTTTGGAAAACACAAAAGACAAAGATAAAGTAATAAAATGAGCTAACCCAGTTAGAGAAAGTCTCGGTTTTGTTTGGAAGCTTTGGTTTGACATAGATAGATAGTTGGATTATAGTGATGCCGGCCACGAAGGGTCATGTGATCACTGGTTTAAACCACCATTTTTTAATGATGGTCGGTTTCCCGTGGGGAAGGAATGGTGCCACATCCCCACGGGCTTTTAACGCACATAGTGCGCTATTTAATTGGCTGTCATGTCATACCACTAAAAAGTGGCTAATGACATGAATGTAAGGCCCTGGGTGAGTGGGAATAGACCCAACACACACTCAACCCTATCAACCAATCGGTGAGTTTGTTACAAATGGAGGTGCAATGGCACCAAATAGCGAGAGAAAAATAGTCTTCTCATATTGCTATGTTGATGGGCTCTGGACGACGAAAAGGAGGAAAAGGTCCCGGAGGTCGGCCAGCCGAAGTCGTAGATAGATGTCGTTTACGCCCTGGAACGCCCTAGCCATACTTATTTCAAATTCAGTCCAGTTTTACTAATGGACAAAATAATACCAATAACGTGTGAGCCACCTATGCAATTGAGCTCAATTCTATAAGTTGTAAAATTTTCCTAACGCTTTTCATACCAATATTACTAGTACATAGTACACATATTGTAAGGCCCTAACAATTTTGAAGCTAAAATGTCTATGCGACATATATAGCTGAGTCACTGTTAGGTTGGAATAGATTGTAAATTTTGAGGTGGTGTTTCAAAAAGATAGTATTAGATTTTTCAAAAAAACTTGTTCAAAGAGAGTTCTCTTGCCAAATGAGAGCTCTATTAAAAAATATATGGCAGTGATTGAAGCCCTTAAAAGGACTCTTATGCAGCTGGGTAGAAGGTGTCATTTCTGTCCTCTATCTCTGCGATGGTTTGACATTACTACGCTTGTGTTTTCATTTTCGTGAGAAGCTTTATTTCTTGTAACTCTTTATTCGAGAGAGAGATATGTTTACCCTCTCTGTTGCTTTTTTCGAGGCTTTATGAATTTGATATATTTTGTTTCAAATCGAATTCCAGTTTTGAGGCTTAAATACAATTTCGGAAAACTTTCGTATTTTGTTTGTTGACGTTAATCATCAACCATCTGCAAATGCTGTGCAGACATAAAAAACATTTGACTTTTAATATTCGGATCACAATCATTCTAGCAACATCATAAAATTTGATTATTGCTCAATTTTATTCAAGCATATACATCTCAATGGAGAAAATTACACAAAATTTCACGTTTTCAACAAAATATAACAATCCGATTTGTACAATATTGTAGTACCGTTTATTTTCGTTGGGTCAAATTTCGTGGTTTTGAATTAGCAAAAAAAGCATCAACATCAAAGTAAGCCGAAGAAGCTAATGAACCCATAGAAATCAGTTATTAAAGCACATATGAATGATCTTTAACTTAAACCACTTTCCATCAAGTTGTACCATCAGTACTTTCAGACTATCATGGCATTAACACAGTGGCTTACGAGATTCCCCTCGGTTCCCGGACCGCCTAACCCATAAGAAGCTGTTAATCCGGCACAAGTCCTTGCTTACCAGGAAGCCAATGGCTCAGTATTTTTATATACCGTTTTTGTATTATTGTTTCTTTCATTTTTAGTATTACTATTGTTTGAATACCTATACTTTTTCTATATGTATTTATCTATCCTTACTTACCTCACATATTGATTTAAGGCAGTGAGTATAAAAGGACAGCTATCGAATACAGTACCTTATCAAACGTGTGCGATTTGATATGACCCAGAAGGTAGCAGCAGAGGAGGAGAACTGACCAGCTTTGATAGGCTTCGATTCGGCAAACTGAGGCTTCCTCGTAAATGCTTAATAGAAGCGTCCATTTGGTAAAAAAAATGACGCAATGTCGTTGGCACTCACCCCCTATGCTGCTATGGGTTAACTATTTTTTAGGATGAAAATCATTAAGGAATTTCACAAACAGACTAATTTGTAAAACCTCACCTCGTAAATCAATCGGATTATTGGATTGGTGAGTGAGTTTGAAATTAATTCTCTTTAACGAATTATTATGACATCTCATATAAACTGGATTAAAAGGATCCTCAATAATTAGAAATCCTGGAGGAGCTGTTGGTGCAAATGAATACAAAATATATCCCTGCCGGGCTTGATTTGATCGCTCGAGATTTATTTGATAGCTTCCTTGGATAACATCACATACTAAATTCAATGCAATCACCGTGGATATATTTACGTTGAGCGGAGCGATATGCCTACCGCCTCCATCTGGGTCATTATTATGTGTCAGGATAGTTGTTTGTTGTGGTGCTGTTTTTTTCCATGCATCGTTGATTCTATTAAAACCAACGTCAATGGCATCATTGAGAGATATTTTAGTTCTGAGATATTATATCCGTGTAGTTTGAATGTGGGAATACCTTCTACGCGTATATTATACATTGTCGCCAACTCTGTTCTCGTTTTAGGATTATCGTCACCTAATACCTCTTGAATAATTTTCAAATAATATGTCTCCACGTCATCGATGATTTTGTTACATGTTTCTACGACGCTGATAAATTCATCTCGGGTGAGAGTACCGGATTTAAGAGATATTAACAACAGTGAAAAATCATTATTCATCGCTGTGAAATTTTCAGTGATTTTATCTTGTCGAGATGTGTAGTATATATTAACGCGATTTTCTATTACTCCAGTGAAAAAATCCAACTTGGTTTATTCGTTATAACGTTTTACTGGATTATCAGGTTTTATCTTGTCGGTAATATAATCAGATGTTTGTGGTTCAGGTGGTATATTAACTGGTTCCTGTCGAGGTGGACTTTCAGGTCAGCCCAGTATTGTTCTTATCGAACTCTGATAGATATCTACGACATATCCGGGTGAGTTTATCTCAATTGCGGATGATAATGTCGGCTCTTGAACCGATATAGCGATTTTTGATTCTTTTCCAGTAATGGATTTTATTCTACGCTGTAATTCAGCATTGATTTGTTCTATTTGGTATGACCCAGATTGTAGCGAAACAATGTTTCAGTCTGGAGTTCCATCGAGTTTATTCTTATACGCGAACACCAAAGAATTATTCGGTGGTTGACCGCCAAATTCTACCGATCTAATATTAGGCCAACTGTGATACACTCGTAGTTTTGCTAGCGCTATCTCCTTCACGGGAATCGGAGTAGGGAAATTCACACTGAATTCAGGATTCGTTGATGTTATTGAGATCATGCTGGTTTTCACCGGTGTGGTATATTCCGCTATTCGTTGAGTCGGTTCGGTATTTTTTACTATCTGCTGAAGTAGTTCTTGCAGTGTCACCATTGTTACTATTATCCTGCTCTAATTTCGACATCGCGGAATCATAAATATGTACCATCGCTGAAAACTCATTATCTGATATTAATGTATCATCGAGTGACGACGATATCATCGAGGATAATTGCGAGTACGCTGTTGACACAACATGGAACTTAACTACGTAATCTTACAGTTTACGCTGGATGCATGATGATATTTTTTTGTTATTATTGAAATAATTCCCGCAATTGTTATCCACGCTGATATACAAATTGGAACAGCTATCGGGACAATTATTGTTACCGAGAAGAGTATTATACCAGCTCCCGTTATTACACCACTCACCCTGTATACAGTAACATCAACTGCGGTGATTCTTCGTCGGTATTTTTTTATTTTTGTTTGGTACTCTTCAGTAAGTGTTTTGAATTTAGTTTGAAATTCTCTGACCTGATCATAGCGATACTGCTGTAATGACATTTTATTTATTACAATTGATTTCAATTGAAACCGCAAGTGGTTTAATTGTTTACTTAAATCCTCTACGAATTCCACATACCGTGTTACTGAAACACTAGCAAAATGTTTATCAGTGGATGTTATTGTGAACTGTTCAGTTGTACCCTTGTCGATGATCGTTGATATCGTATTGTTGACCCCAGATGAACTCGAAGATGATATATTAAATTGAGTCGGTGTCACTAGTGATAATCGATAAATACCCTTGACGGTCGCGGTGATACTTAGTATATTGTTTGTAGGTGTCCACGCAAATGATTCATGTAGCAGCAGAGGGGCGAATCCGACTTCTCTAATTGGGGTAGATTTTAAGCAAAACATTTTAAGTCTCCTTTTGCCAAATGGAGCCTTAACGATTTTAAAGCCCTATTTGTCAAATTAAGTCTTTCTCGAAACCTCTCTACGAAAAAGAACCAAAAGGGGGCGAATCCGACGTCTCTAATTGGGGTAGATTTTAAGTCTCCTTTTGCCAACGATTTTAGGGCCCTATTTCGCAAATTAAGGGGAACCCGAGGGTGCAAAAACCTCTAAAAAAAATTGTCGTCGCCGCCCCCTATGGATTAACCAAATATTTTATCAAGTCTGACACGATATCGCGTCCGAGGGTCTGATAAATTTATCGTCACAAATCCGTGTGGGATTGACTGAGCGTAACTAAAGAAATTTCTAAATCGATTATGATCCATATCACCGCAGCACCAAGTTTGCCAAATATTTCGTAGTGTATGAGTATCAACTCCGTTAAACACACGCAATAAATTGCAGTTATCTCTGATCACCTTCGGAATTTGTGTATACCGTTGAGTGACATATATCACGTCAGTGTTTTTTTTGCCTGCCTCTGGAAAATATCCTAGCGGGATTCTTTTGATTATCTAACATCACATCGTCGTATACGACTAAATTGTTAATATCTCCATTAATATCATCAATGCTCGGTGCTTCATCGATATCGGTTATAAACTCAATAATACCCTCGCCAGATTCTTATACCGCGCTGTCGTTCAAATCCTTTAACACATTGTAACATCGCTGATCGTCTACACTAGGAGCTATCAAATACACCTTGACCCATTTCATCCATCTCGTTATTAAATTAAGTAGCAGTTGTGTCTTGCCGGATCCACATGGTTCGATTATAATCATTCTAATTGAATTTGGCAAAATCACATGGTGTTTAATAGGTTCTCGTCGTCGGGTAGCTGAATAATCAATTACATTCATGCTGTTATATAAAAATTATGGATCTTTATTGTGTGAAGTGTAAGGCACGTACTGGCACAGATGACTTGACGACGATTACAACTAAAAATAACCGATCGGCACTTTCTGGTAGGTGTATACAATGTAGTACAAAGAAATTTAGATTTGTGTCTATGAGATCTGCAGGAAATGCTAGCTGGTTTTTAAAAAAACGAGGAGGTAATATCGCAGCCAAGCTAACTAAACTCCCGGGAACACCATGGGCAAAGTATCTAGGAGAAAAACATCTTCCAGGGTATAGTTATTGTGGACCAGGGACTAGACTCGATATCAGACTCGATGATCAAAATCAACCCAAACCCGGTGAAGAACCAATAAACGCTATAGATAAGGCGTGTCATGTTCATGATGCTGCTTATAAAAGCAGCAATCTGCAAAACAGACATCTCGCAGATGTTAAACTAATTCATGCGCTGAATTCTATCACTGATAAATCCTTCAAAGAAAAATTGGCTTCAAGGTTAATAAAATCGGCGATGAAAGGTAAATTGATGTTAGGTGCCGGTAATTAATAACAACATGGAATCTATTTATTATTCTCCAAAAAGATGCTGGAGGGGCAAAGCAGCAATTGGTAAACTCGCTAGTGCAGCATCGGTGAAATATACCACTGCAGCAGATTGGTTATCCAAACCGGCGATATGGCAAATTTATCTACCACCGCCTAAACAAATTAACTACTCGCATTTTGATGTGACCGTTCCTAATGAAGTTCATCAAGCTGATTTACTATTTCTGTCGGATGATGGTGGTTACAAATACGCGTTAACTGTAGTTGATGTTGCGAGTCAATACAAACAAGCAGAACCGTTAAAAACAAAGTCAGCCACTGAAGTAGCTTCTGCATTTGAAAGGATTTATCGAAGGGACCCTCTGCGCTGGCCAAATCTGTTACAAGTTGATCCTGGCAAGGAATTTCAGGGTGCGGTTCTATCAACGATGAAACATCATAATGTCACCATCAGACGAGGGCATAATGCACTACATCGCGATCAGGCAATTGTTGAACGGTTTAATCGGACACTTGCTGAGCGGTTATTTGGATATCAATACGCAAAGGAATTCATTCAGGATAAACTATCCCGTGAATGGGTCAAGAGATTACCAGCTGTGATTACCGCGCTCAATAATGAGATTACTCGAACAATCAACATGAAACCTAACAACGCGATTATAAAGAAGTATATACCACAACCACGAAACGCTAGCGTTTCCCAGCCAATACTCGGTAATGTCACTGTTAGGTATTTATACGAACCAGGAGAGCTTGAAGGTGGCACAAAAAGGGCTACTGATCCTATTTGGAGTGTTTCCGCGCATAAAATATCCGGCATAACACGATCTACGGGTAGACCAGCAATTTATAAACTGGATTCAACTGCTCCTCAGCGTGGGTTTACTCGACAACAATTACAAGTGATACCCGAGGATACTCAATTACCACCGCGTGGTCTTAACTAACCTCTGCGTCTTCTCCTGACTCTGTCAGGACAACTCTTCGAAGTTGATTTATTCGCCGTACTCTGGATACTGCAAGATAGACTAAATTTGACCACTCAATGCGATTATCCACTATCCAAACAATTGTATCCGATATGGTTAATCCCTGTGAAGAATGTATCGTCGCTGCGTATCCTAGCGTCTATGGGGATTTATTAGCACGCAATGCATCTTCGACGGCGCTGATATCAACCAGCACAATATCATTTAGCACTAAATTCTGCTTTTCACTCTGTCCTGGAATATCAGCTTCAATATTCTGTTTTCGTGTATCCAAAGGCCTATAACATAACGGTAATGGAAGTGTTGTAAATTTTTCTTTGTGCAATTCAAATAACTTCATCTGAAGTGTGTCTCTGACTATTTTTCTACTTGCGATTATCAAATCGTTTGGTCTCCATATTTCCCAAACTTCCTCCATGGGAGTTTCTGAAGTTATTTCACGCGCTATTTCACATTGGATTCTATCCGGTTGTAATCTAATTAGTTTATTGAACTCGCGTAATTGTTCATCAAGTGCTCCATGATCGGTGTTAATTTCTTCATAATAGTCTACAAAATTCTTTAGCCAATCATGTGGGGATAAACCGACAAATGGTGGTGGTTGGCACATGACGACTTTTGTGTTCGCGTGCAATAACCAATCGAGAAATTTTTGTAATACATCTAACGACACCGTGCATATCTCATTCCAAATTATGACTTCAGGAATAAATTTCTCTCCCATTCGTTCAGGAGTCCATTCGTCACCTTTCCATCGAAAGAAACTGTGATAAGTGCAAGCATTTACCCCTCGTTGTTTCATTTGTCTTGCAAGTCTGTGTGTCGGTGTTAGCACAATCATGTTTGTGAAATCGGTAGGATTTTTCCTACGAAATAACTCAATTGCACGAGTCGTCTTTCCTGACCCGCGACAGCCGTTTAAATAAACTGTTTTATATCTACATATTGGATCAGATATCTGCGGTGCATTAGATAGTTCTGATATCTGATTATTTTTCAAGTAATTGTTTTCAATCGTAACATCTGCTGATTCGGAATAATCACACGGTATTTCCCGTTTAATTCTCCAACATCCCCAACTCTCGTCAGAATTTGTGATTTCAGCCACTGCTTCGTTGTGTTTCACGTTGATATAAAATGAATCAGTGGCGACTCTAACCGCAGTGTCAGGAAATCTATTTATCATCGAAATTAAATTGATAGAAGCATAAGCTAGCATAGGTGCTCTCAAATGTGTATACTGAAGATTTTCTCCGTCTGCGTAAGTAACAATTGTACCAAATTTTGTTCCATCGGACGAGAAAGCATCTTTACGATCGACGTATATACCCTTAGATGTTATATCCGTAATTATAAAATCGTATTCGACGTTATCTATAATCAACCGTGAAGAATATCGTCCATTGTCGTATTTTCCACCTTGAGTGAATTTACCAATTATTCTTCTATCGAGATCTTTTGCGTCTTTGTTTCTGATTTCAAATAGCTGTTTGGACCATTTCACGATATATTCTTCGTCAAGATCGGGAAACTGTTTTCGTTGTTCGCTGATTATACTATCTAGACTCTCAGGTTGTGGTAACCAGACCTCAGTCTGAGCTCGATATGATATAATCGCTTCACTGACAATCAGCGATATCAGCATGCTACAATCAATCATATACCGTAACAGCACTATTGGCATCCAATGTTTTTCAGACATGTGTCTACCAATCCAAACATAACAGCACGGATGTAACCCTGTAGCCAATTCAAATGATACCACACGAGCGAATCCGGTTAATCAAAATCAGGCATTGGTCCATTAATAGAAACACGGGTCATCTCGTGTGTGGGATGTCCAAATCGTTTAAAATATCTAGCGCATTCTCCGTACCCGAGTAAACTCGCCGGATAACACGCGACTATATCAACTGTAACAATACTTTCACGGTCGTATTTTGTATTCCATAATCTTCCGTGGTTATATTCTATACAACTTGATTTGATGTCTGTGAGAAATTCAGCTCTTGCTGGTTTCCACGAGTTTCTCTTTCTCGCAAAATGAGCTGCAACTGACGGAATTGTAAAACAATTTGTTAATAATTGTTCGTCGTCGAAACTCTCCGAGAAACTACTAGCTATTTTTATCATTGCCTGTTGGAGGGCTTCAGTGCGGTATAATTTTCCATTGGGTCTTACAAACTGATCGAATCCGCCCTCGGGGTTTTCGGCGCTGTGAAGCAACCACACTGATACAGGATCGTTTTTACTCAACTGGTAAATAGCATCGAACAATTTTTTCTGAGAGAATTCTGGAGTGGAAAATTCTTCGGGTATATACTTTATGGTTCTATCCCGCGAAAATATTGTTACCGCAGGTGTCCATGCGTGTTCGTTATGATCAATAATTTTGATTGGGGTTCCATTTGATTTATATTTCGGTTCGTATAATACTTCGCGGTTATCGTCGTTACTGATATTGGGAATCTTAATGATGTTTCTAATTCAGCTATATCCTGATAAGGTTTGTCAATTCCAGTCAAAATTCCTGGTTTGGAATCTTGACTCACAGTGACAGTTTTCTTGTCCTTGAGAATTGGTTCAAATTTATCACGAATAATCCAATCTCCAGTGTCTGAACGGATAATGAATTTTATTCTAAAAAATACCTTTTCCGCGAAAGATGTGAAATTATCACTGCTGCGTTTTTATCGTTCATGGTAGCGTCAACGATACCATCAATTCGAAATGTCGACCAACAATGAGATGCTCCATCATACTTGAATTCATTAAAACAGTCTCTGATTTTAGTTATCATGGTTCTATCACGAATTTTACTCTTTGGCTTATCAGAGACTCTATCGAGATTGAATTTAGCACTTTTCCAAGGTGTAATTTTCGATAATCTCTCAAACTTCTTCATGTTATAATTAAAACAAGTATTTAAATAGAAGAATATTGTATAATGAATCATTGCAAATGC
The DNA here is from genome assembly GCA_029339505.1 of Unio delphinus. NCBI lineage: Eukaryota > Metazoa > Mollusca > Bivalvia > Unionida > Unionidae > Unio > Unio delphinus. Next base: position 17,240,983 of record JAQISU010000087.1, read on the forward strand.
CTTACGATTGGATCAACAACCGTGTGTAACAAATCATGCAGAAAGGAGTTCTGTGGATATCATATGCAAAGTGTTCGACGTGGAAGCCTTGGTCCTATACCTTGTATTCGATGTAGGGTAGAGGTGCGTGGTAAATCACAATTGTGTCTCAGTTGCGGTGGTAAGCGATATGGAGAGTTGAAGCGTTATTATGACAATAGAGTTAAAAACTCCATAAATAAAATCCATCAATGACCTTGACCCTGACAAAGCCGTCAAAGATAAAATCATACGAACTCCTCAAGGCTACATCGAAAGATTTCCAAATGTAATCATTCGACCAAAAAATGAATTAGACAAATAGTATTATGTATACAAATGAACCAAGAATTCCGACCACATCCCGTGATCAGCAACTATGAGGCTTCCCCTGATGGCATTATCAGAAACCGTAGACTGAAGAAGCCAGTCGGTTTTGATAATGGTGTGGGGTATTTGAAGTTTGGCGCTGGAAAGGAGAAATATTACTGCCATCGTTTCGTCTTCGAGGTGTTTAATGGCTTGATCGAGGATGGTTTTGTTATCAATCACATCGATTCGAATCCTCAGAATAACAAATTGGATAATCTAGAAGTTGTTACACAGAGTGAGAATACCAAACGAGGAGGAACTGGTACTTATAAATCAATTGGGAAAAGACCGGTAAAATCATTTAATACAATAACTAACGAAGAAAAAATATTCCAATAAATGTCTGAAGCCGGTAGATATTTTGATATTTGTGAACCCTCAGTACGAAAAGTAGCAGAGAATATAACCAAGACGACGATTTCAAAAAAGACCGGACAAAAAATTAAATTTGTTTATGCATAGACAATTAGAAGTATATAATTATTAGTAATATGAATTCTCAAAATATCAATGATGTAATAACCGAAATTTATACCCGGTCTATTATTTTTCGTTGGAACATCTTGATTTAACAAGACAATCCGTAGTTAATATACATTTTAGAGCTAATGTGCTTCGTGGTGCTATTGCTAATTATATAGCAGTTGCTGTCATTCTCAGCGACAAATCAATGCTACTCGAAGGTGTTGGCGGAAGAATGAGAGATGCGACAGTGGAAAATCTATGATTGGAATCTCTTCAAGATTCAGAAAATCCTTGTTGAAATCGTAAACGATTTTCTCGATTTTTTCCATTGAATCGGCGATTTAGAATTAATCCGTTATGGTATAATGTCATACAGTCATATTAGTGTTGCGTTAACTCCCGGTCAACTCAAGAAATTGCAATTGGAATCGGCTAAGCGATGTGGAACCAAAATCACGTTGAAACACAATCAGGTGACTGGCGGGGCAAATAAGTTGTCGCTGACAAGTCGTCAAGTAAAACACTTCAATGATGCTTTCAAAAGGCGTTCAGATTACTCTCTCTGCGACTGCTATCAAAAACATGATAAAAACAGGCGGTATATTCCCGTTGTTTGCTGCAATTCCAGCGTTGATTGCAGCAGCAGCTCCAGCGGTGGCTAAAGCAGCGGCGCTAGAAACCGTTGGGGCCGCGGCAGGATTGGCACTAAAGAAAGCAACTGGGCAGGGTTATACAAAAAGGGAAAGGGTCTAAGACTACCAGGAACCCCCCACACGTGGTACAAGGGAAGCGGCCTGAGAATCCCAGGAACGGTTTACTAGTTGGAGAGTCTTTGACTGAGGAACCTATGGTTCCCATGTCCAATTTTGATTTACTCGATGCTGCTAAAAAATTGGCCATAAAAAACTTCAGAGGTGTCTTTATGAAAGATCACAACCAAACAGCGTTGAAACCGGTATCATTAATCTCGATAACAGCACCGGACCTGGAACTCACTGGGTTGCATACCCGATTGATCCACGCGGGATTGTTTATTTTGATTCATATGGATTAGCGCCACCGAAGGAATTTATGCGTTATATAAACCGCTTAAAAACGTTTCATGAAATGAAGACTTGGTATTCTACGCTACCAACACAACAAATGAATGATCCACCAATATGCGGCAGCGAAGTATTAAATGTCCTTGACGCTATTTCAACATCTGGAAAACCCCCACATGTTGTCGTAAATGAATACACTAGTAATCACTGGAAATCGAAACGATTTTAGAGAAAGATGTATAAAATAACATGTTGATATTTGGGGGAGATCTTTATCAGCGCTGAAGAAACCCTAACCCGATGGCACTGCAACCGATGGTATAAAGAGAATAATCGAAGATGAAATAGCTGAGACGTTGAATATAGCAAGTGTTGACCCCGGGGAAATAGTTGTATTTCAAGATCGTCAGGGTAAATTTAAAACTAGTAATGTTGCTCTGGATGATATTTTGGTTAAACAACGAAACGTAATCGAGAACACCGTTGCGCTATTTTCCGATCTGGGTAAACTCAAACCGGGTGTACTTTTCTCGACGATTACAGATAGATTAAAAACTCTCAACGATGAGTTAAAAAATTTCTATGTTGGAACTAGCAACACTTCAATCTAAAATTGAAGAACACGGAAAACAGCTTTCAAATTTTCGTAGAAATATCGTAGATAAATTTCTTGGAGCCTCGTTGGATTAAATTGAAATAAAACTCCCTGATATTAAAAAATCCATCGATGAGACGAAAAACTTCATCGAGGCAACCAAAAATGATTTTTCGAGGATGATAACAATCATTGAAAAAACAAAAATTCCTCATGAGAAAACCAATAACGTAGTATACACGATCCAACACGGATCATTTGCGTGGACTCCTACAGACAATATACTAAGTATCACTGCAACCGTCAAAGGTATTTATCGATTAACACTAGTGACGACGACTCAATTTAATATATCATCGTCGAGTTCATCCGGGGTCAATAATGCAATATGAACGATCATCGATAAGGATACAACTGAAAAGTTCACGATAACATCCACTGATACGAATTTGGTTAGGGTTTCAACAACGTGGTATGTGGAATTCGTAGCGGATTTAAGTAAATAACAGTTTCAATTGGAATCGTAAACAATTTGGGAATAAAATGACATCACTGTTGACTTCGCCATCAACGGTACCTTCGGTATCTCAATATCGCTCTGATGAGGCCAGAGAGTTTCAGACTAAACTCAAAGCGTTCACTGAAGAGTATGCAATGAAAATTAAAAAATACCAGCGAATAATCACCGCAGTTGATGTTACCGTGAACTCTGTGTGTGGTGTAATCACCGGAGCTGGTATAATACTATCCTCTGTGACAATGATTGCTCCGATAGCTGTTCCAATTTGTATATCCGCGGCGACAACAATCTTGGGAATAATTTCGATAATAACAAAAAAAATATCATGCAGCCAGAGTAAACTGCAAGACTACATAATTAAATTTCATGTTGTATCAACCGCGTGCTCGCAATTATCCTCGTTGATATCGTCGTCGCTCGATGATACATTTATATCCGATAGTGAGTTCTCAGCGATGCTAGATATTTATGATTCCACGATGTCAAAATTAGAGCGACAGCATGAATATAATAACAATGACAACACCGCAGGAATTACTTTAAGGAATAGTGGAGAACACAAACACTGTGCAAACCAGCATGATCTCAATAACATCAACGAATCCCGAATTCAGTGTGAATTTCCCTATTCCGATTCCCGTGAAGGAGATAGCGCTAGCAAAACTACGAGTGTATCACAGTTGGCCTAATATTAGGTCGGTAGCATTTGGCGGTCAACAACCGAATACCAGCTTAGTATTTGCGAATAAGAATCGCGAAGACGGGACTCCAGACTGGAACGTTGTTTCAATACCAACCGGATCATACCAAATCGAACAAATCAATGCTGAATTGCAGCGTAGAATAAAATCAATTACTGGAACAGAATCGAGAATCGCTATAACGGTTCATGAGCCGACGCTATCATCCGCGATTGAGATAAACTCGCCTGATTATGTCGTAGATATTTATTAGAGTTCTATTAGAACCGTACTAGGATGGCCTGAATTACCACCCAGGGGAGAAACCGTTAATTTACCACCTGAACCACAACAATCTGATTATATCACCGACAAGATAAAATCTAATAATCCAGTAAAAAGCTATAGCGATTACACCAAATTGAATTTTTTCACTGGGGTGATAGAAAATCGCGTTATTAGATATTACACAACAGACATAATGAAATCGTTAAAAAATTCGCAGCGATGAATAATGATATTTCACTGTTGTTAATATCTCTTAAATCCGGCACTCTCACCCGAGATGAATTTATCAGCGTCGTAGAAACATGTAACAAAATCATAAATGACATGGAAATATTTAATTTGTAAATCATTCAAGATGTATTAGGTGACGATAATCCTAAAACAAGAACAGAATTTGCAACGAAGTATAGTATACGCGTAGAAGATATTCCTGAGTTCAAATTCCCCGGATATAATAATCAGAACTACAAAAATCTCTCAATGATGCCATCGATGAAGGTTTAAAAAAAATCCATGACGCATGGAAGAAAACAGCACCACAACCACAAACAACTATCCTGACACATAATAATGACCCAGACGGAGGCGGCCGACATATCGCTCCGTTCAACGTGAATATATCCTCGGTGATAGCGCTCAATTTAGTATGTGATGCTATCGAAGGAAGCTATCAGATAAATCTCAAACTATCAAATCAAACTCAGCAGGGATATATTTTGTATTCATTTGCACCAACAGCTCCTCCAGGATTTCTAATTATTGAGTCTCCGGTTAATCCAGTCTATATGCGATGTCATAATAATTCATTAACGAGAATTAACTTCAAACTCACTGACCAGTCCAATAATCTAATTGATCTACAAAGTGAGGTTTTACAAATTAGTCTGTTTGTGAAATCGTGAAAATTCTTCGAATTTCAACAATGATTTTCATCCTAAAAAAATTGTTAACCTATAGCAGCAACGAGGGCAGCGACGACGATTTTTTTTAGAGGTTTTTCCACCCTCGGGTTCCCCTTAATTTGACAAATAGGGCCCTAAAATCGTTAAGGCGCCATGTGGCAAAAGGAGACTTAAAATGTTTTGCTTAAAATCTACCCCAATTAGAGAAGTCAGATTCGCCCCCTTTGGTTCTTTTTCGTAGAGAGGTTTCGAGAAAGACTTAATTTGACAAATAGGGCTTTAAAATCGTTAAGGCTCCATTTGGCAAAAGGAGACTTAAAATATTTTGCTTAAAATCTACCCCAATTAGAGAAGTCGGATTCGCCCCCTCTGCTGCTCATTGTTGGTTCTCTCATGAGGATTTTTTTTTTCAAGTATTTTTACCATCCTCGGTAGATCATCCCTGATCATATCGTTGGTCGTTGTAATATCAGAGTTGATAGCTTCTATTCGCCGATTAATCGCGGGTATTTCATTACTGGTTGCTTTAAGATCATCGATCGATTTTTTAATATCATGGCGTTTTATATCGAGTTTATCGAATGTGGTTCGAAGAAATTTATTTACGATATTTTTACGAAAAGTTGAAAACTGTTTTACATGTTCTTCATATTTGGATTGAAGTGTTGCTAGGTCCAACATAGAAGTTTTTATCTCCGTGAGTTTGGGTGTGGTCACTGGTGGATTTCCAAGGAAATCTAATAGAGGCTTGTCAATATTGTCCACTATGGATTTTTGTAAATCAGTAAACCGATCTAATTTAGTTACATGCTCGTTGTATTCATCGCGTAGTGTTTTTAATGGTTCTAAATCGTTAATTCGTTCCACAATAGTTGAAATAGGTACGCCTGGTTTGAGTTTACCCTGATCAGAAAACAACGCGATAGTACCTTCGGTTGCGTCTCGTTGTTTAACTAAAATATCAACAAGGGAAATATTACTCGTTTTCAATTTACCCTGACGGTCTTGAAATACAACTATTTCATTAGGATCTACACTTGCTAAGTTCAACGTTTCGGCTATTTCATCATCGATTATTTTTTATATCACCGGTTGCAGTGCCATCGGCATCGGGTTTCTTCGACTGTGATAGAGGTCGTACCCAAATATCAATCATATTATTCTATATAATTTCTCTCTAAAAGGCGACTACTCGTGTATTCATTCACAACCCGATGAGGTGGTTTTCCGGATGTTGAAATAGCGTCAAGGACATTCAATACTTCGTTGCCGCATATTGGTGGATCATTCATTTGTTGTGTTGGTACCGTATAATACCAACGAGGGGTGTTTAAGCGGTTTATATAACGCATGAATTCCCTCGGCGGAGCTAATCCATATGAATCGAAATAAACAATTGCACGTGGATCAATCGCGTACGCAACCCAGTGAGTACCAGGTCCGGTGCTGTTATCGAGATTAATAATACCGGTTTCAACGCTGTTTGTTTGTGCCGGTAACTGATCTTTCATGAAGACACCTCTGAAATTTTTGATCGATAGTCTTTTAGTAGCATCGAGTAAATCAAAATTTGTCATTGGAACTAGTAAACCGGTCCTAGTCTCAGGCCGCTTCCTTTGTACCATGATTACGGGGTTCCTATCTAATGAAAAATCCAAAGAATTTTCAGTCACTGTAATACCAATGATGCTCGGTTAACTCATCAATGAAATCTCGATATGTTTCAATGTTCATGATGCCGCCTTGAAATAACCGCCTGCAGATATCAGCTGCTTCATTAATTATTTAGGGTGAGTTATTTCCAGCTCCTTTCCCTCCGATGAGTACTTCTAATCGTGCTATATCGCTGAGAATATTGCCAGGAAAACTAACAAGACCACTACCTTATACCCCACTTGAATATCCACTAGCGAATTTTTCAGTTATACCAGTTGCACCTTGTGCATCATCATCATCATCATCATCATCTCGATCAGATGGTATATACAATGGTTCAGGTGGTAGTCGTTGTTGAGGTTCTTGTTTTTTCCGTCCTCGTGTTTGTTTTGGTGTTAGGCGCTTTCTTTCTTGTTTTCGTTCTTCTATTTCTTGTTGTTGTTATTCTATTTGTTGTTTTTATAATTATTGATTCCTTTTTTAAATTCTTTATACCCTATCTCACTAGTATTTAACTGATCAATCTCTTTGTTTATTTTAGACAACCAATCATACCAATTATTACGTGATAATATATCATCTTTATGCGCGTCCTCTAAAAAACTCCCTTTTTGAAAATTATAGCTGCTAGCAGCAAAACTTAGCAAAAGCATGATAGTCATTTTGTTTTAATAATTTAAATTGTTTTATTAGTGCTCTAGCCCGTTCGGTAAATTTATTCGCGTAAGAAACATTCGTTGTTTTTTAGCAGCATCCTGTGGTTGTTTGTCTTTAGCTATCAGTTTTAGCAACGGGAGAATACCCTTTTTCTATCCTGTTCGTCAATAGTCTCTCCCAAAATAACTCTCTCGGTGGTTGCAGTGATGGGTTTAAACAATTGTTCTGTATCGGCAAAAAAATCGGTCTGAAGACTCTGTCTAGCTTGTAGTTTATTTCTGACAGAGTCGTGTACGGGTATAAACTTTTTAATCTCAGACAGTCTCTCACGAGCCAGTATGGTCGTTAATGCTTCGTTGGTCATTATTGAAATCGTAAACAATTTTCCAATTTGAATCTGAAAATCGAATATTTTCCAGAGATTTCAATCTAAATGTAATGACGAAGTCACCATAATAAGAAAACCTCTAATTGATTCATTTAGAATAAATCGACCATTTGACCCGACTGAAACCAACAGTCATTTTTGGTTGTTTTGGTCGTTTTTTGGTCATTTTTGGGTTATTGTTGGTCATATTTGTGAAGTTTTTAGTTAAAAAAAACAGCAAAAATGACTTTTAATAAGAAAACCTCTAATTGATTCATTTAGAGAGAATAGACCATTTGACCCGACGACACCACCTAAAATAAGTCAAAAAATGACCAAAATCAGTCAGAAAACGACTTAAATCCGTCAAAAAATGACAAAAAAAGTACTTACTAAAATATTTCAGTAATTAACAAATAAAAAAAAATATTTACTATGAAAACTTCACCACTTCCTTATAGAAAATGCGTTCATTTATAAACGCTAGTATAGAATTTCAACCGCTATTGTTTGTTGACTAAAAACCACCTTTACAGTTGAGCGCGCATACCTGTCCATGGTATTGTAATACAATACCGGTCCATGGAGTACATGTCTGTAGTAAGAATTTTACACACACAGTTAACTTATACAACTGAGGAATCCGGTTTTTCATTTTGTTCAATTAACGCTCTTATATTTAACCTCAAGTTTCACCTCCTATTCCTGTTCCAGTCCCTTTCTTATTTTTTCCACGATGGTAAATAACGGGAGAAACACACTGACGTCGTTAAAGAATACAAGGGAGTCGCGGATAGAATTCTGGATTCGTTTTATCAGTGCGTATTTTTTGGGAACACATATTTGTTGTTCAAAACCCCGTATTCAATGTCCTGGAAATCTGAAATAATTTGATCACAGTTTAAATTATTTGATAATTGTATTTTTTGAGATTTCAAATTTGAAATTTCGGTTATAATTTCATTGATATTTTCAGAGTTCATATTATATGTAATTATATATTTCTAATACAAAAAAAATTGGGTTCCTTATTAGGCCTTTGTGTCTTTCATAGGGTTCCTTCTTTGAGAGTATTTTTCTCTGTTGGTTATATATCAGAGATTTTTTTTCTTTTTGAAATTGTTTCTCTCTTTGAATCTCTCTTTGAGATCTTGACCCTATGACCGTTTCTTTTGGCCAATAATTCATTATGAATTATCCTGTGGGGTACCCAATATGATAGAGAGCTTATTGCATCCATGGTTACTGTTTATTTTGAGGACGTCTTTGTTGTTATACACCTCCCCCTGAGAATTAATTTCCCAGGGGTGCAAAGTACCTTTGGGCTGGCGTCCTCAATTATATAAAAGAATACATCCATCGGTACCATAGATATATGTCTATTACGTGATTAGAACCATGGACCCCAAGACGAGATTCCAACGCGTTACGAATGAGCTAACTGTTCTTATTACAGGTATATGCTTTTGAATATAATATATATGTAAATTAATACAAATTGGCGGAAGTCAACAGCGAACAGGTGCGAATATACAATGAATGACGTAAATGACGTGGTATTGAATGAATGAATGAATGTGCATTATATAGGACAGCACAGAACAATGAATTATAGAATGATATGACAATGAATGAATCTATATACCTTTCGTGTACTTAATACTGATTATTGACAACCGAATATTTGAAAAAAATACAAAAAAGAATACAATTGTTTGTAAACACTGCGTATTTGATTCGTTTTCTTACATAAAACAGATAATTGATTATCCTGTTGAGAATTGTGATAATTATAATCAGCCAATGAAAACCATTGAGATCATATGACGTAGTGTTTTAAAAAAAAACATCAAGGGTAACTCTTTTCTAAGCTGACATACCCGTACGAGTTATTCCCCGCTGCTGTTATATACACAGGGCAAAACATGGTTCAGACATACGAAAATTTAATTCTGTTTTTAAAACGATTTGAAAAAGCAGAATTTTGTATTCGTTCTGCAACAAATCGTACTGAGGATATATCAAAATACCTACCGGCTTCAGACATTGATTGGAATATTTTTTCTTCGTTAGTTACTGTATTAAATTATTTTACAGATCTCTTCCCAATTGATTTACAAGTACAAGTTCTCCCGAATAAATTATTCTCACTCTGTGTAACAGCTCGTAAATTATCCAATTTGTTATTCTGAGGACATCAATCAATATGATCAATAAATAACAAAACCATCTTCGATCAATCCATTATATACTTCATACACGAAACGATGATTAAGATATTTCTTCTTCCCAGCAGTAAACATCCAATACTCTCGAGTAGTCACAAAACCGACTGGCTTCTTCAGTCTACGGTTTCTGACAATACCGTCAAGACACGTTTCATAATTGCTGATCACGGGGTGGGGTTGAAATTCTTGGTCCATTTATATACTATAGTATTATCTGTCTAATTCATTACTTGGTTTAATGATTACATTACTTAAAAATCTATCAATATAATCTCGAGGTGTTCTTATAACTCTGTCAGGGACGCTAACACAGTCAGAGGTAGAGTCATTGATGGAGTTCTTTATCGAATCTTTGATTCGTTTATCATAATAACGCTTCAACTCTCTGTATCTCTTACCACCACAACCGAGACACAACTGTGATAATCCTCTAACCCCTACCCCACATCGTAGGCAGGTTCAGGGGCCATAACTCCCGTTACGAACGCTTTGCATATGATATCTACAGAATTCCTTTCTTCATGATTTGTTACACGGGGTTACTGATCCAATCATAAGCCATTTGCAATGATTCATTATATATAAATTTCTTATTTAAATACTTGTTTTAATTATAATATGAAGGAGTTCGAGAGATTATCGAAAATTAAACCCTGGAAAAATGCTAAATTCAATCTCGATAGAGTCTCTGTAGCACCAAAGAGTCTAATAAGTGATAGAACAATAATAAGTAGAATTCGTGATTGTTTTGAGGAATTAAAACACGATGAAGCATCTCACTGTTGGTCAACATTTCGAATTGATGGTAGTGTTGATGCTACCATGAACGACGAAAACGCAGCCGAGATAATTTCACATCTTGACAAGAAAAAGTATTTTTTTAGAGTGAAATTCATTATCCGCTCGGAAACAGGGGATTGGATTATCAGGGATAAATATGGCCCCATCTTGAAAGATAAAAGAACTGTCACTGTGAGTCGAGATTCCAAACCAGGAATTCTGGCTGGAATTGATAAAACGTACTACGAGAGATCCTATACTATATACGGAATATATTCATTAAATGATAAACCGAGTATTGAAAAACTAAAACCAATGAAACTGTCAAGGATAAATTGTGTAGCAGAACGAATAATAAAACACTTAACAAATACGTTGCGTGGGAACAAATTGACTGAATCACCAGTTAAGTAAAAACGATCCTGTGTCAGTATGGTTACTTCACAGTTTTGAAAACGAAGAGGGCAAATTTGATCAATTTGTAAGACCCAATGGAGAATTATACCGCACTGAAGCCCTCCATGATGCGATGAAAAAACTAGCTAGTAGTTTTTCAACAGAACACGACGAACAATTATTAACAAACTGTTTTACAATTCCGTCGGTTGCAGCTCATTTTGCGAGAAAGAAAAGCACGTGGAAACCAGCAAAAGCTGAATTTCTATCAGACATCAAATCAAGCTGCATTGAGTATGGCCATGGTGGATTATGGAATACAAAATACGACCCCGAAAATATTATTTCGGTTCATATGGTTGCGTGTTATCCCGGGAGTTTTCTCGGGTACGGAGAATGCGCTGAGTACTTCAAGCGATTTGGACATCCCACACAGGAAATGACTCGTGTTGCGATTAATGGCCCACTTCCTGATTTTGATTTAACCAGATTCGATCGCGTGGTATCATTTGAATTGGCTATAGGACTTCATCCGTGCTGTTATGTTTGGATTCGTAGACACATATCTGAAAAACACTGGATGCCAATAGTGTTATTACGGTATATGATTGAATATAAAATGCTGATATCGTTGATTGTCAGTGAAGTGATTATATCATATCGAGCGCAAACTGAAGTCTGGTTACGACAACCTGATAGTTTAGATAGTATAATCAGCGGAAAAAAAGCAATTCCCATCCCTCGACGAAGAATTTATCATGAAATGGTCGAAACAGCTATTTGAAATTGAAAATAGACAAGCAAAAGAACTCGGTAGAAGAATAATCGGTAAATTTACTCAGGGTGGAAAATACGACAATACAAGATATTCTTCACGGTTGATTATAGATAACGTTGAATACGATTTTATAATCGCGGATGTAACATCTAAAGGCATATATGTCAATAATAAAGACGCTTTTTTTGTCCGATGGAACAAAATTCGGTACAATTGTTACTTTCAACGATGGATACAGTCTTCAGTATACACATTTGAGGGCGTCTATGCTTGGTTATGCTTCTATTAATTTGTCTTCAATGATAAATAGATCTCCTAACACCGCAGTTAGAGTAGCCACTGATTCATTTTATATAGACGCGAAACACAGCGAAGCAGTGGCTGAATTCACTAATTCAAACGAGAGTTGGGGATCATGGAGAATTAATCGGGAAATGCTGCGTTATTATTCCAAATCAGCAGATGTTACTATTAAAGATAATTACTTGAAAAATAATCAGATATCAGAACTATCTAATGCACCACCGATATCTGATCCAATATGTAAATATAAAACAGTTTATTTAAACGGCTGTGGCGGGTCAGGAAAGACGACTCGTGCGACTGAATTATTTCGTGGGAAAAATCCTACAAATATGATTGGGCTAACACCGACCCACAGACTCGCAAGGGAGATGAAACAGCGAGGAGTTAATGCAAGCACTTATCACAGTTTCTTTCGATGGAAAGGTGACGACTGGACTCCTGATCGAATGGGCGAGAAATATATTCCTGAAGTAATTATTTGGGATGAGATATGCACGGTGTCGTTAGATGTATTACAAAAGTTTCTCGAGTGGTTATTGCTAGCGAATACAAAACTAATAATATGCGGCGATCATGGCCATCCACGTCCATTTGTCGGTTTATCCCCACATGATAGGCTGAAGAATTGTGTAGACTATTATGACGAAATTAATACTGATCAGAGAGCACTTGCTGAACAATTACGTTAGTTCAAGAAACTAATCAGATTACAACCGGATAGAATCCAATGTGAAATAGACCGTGAAATAATTTTGGAAACTACATTAAATGATTTTTGGGAAGCGTGGAGACCAAATGATTTGATAGTGGCAAGTAGAAAGATAGTCAGAGACACACTTCAGATGAAGTTATTTGAACTGCATAAAGAAAAATTCGCAACACTTCCAACGCAGCTGTGTTATAGACCCAAGGATACACGAAAACAGAATATCGAAGTGGATATTCCAGGACAAAGTGAAAAGCAGGTTTTAGTGTTAAATGATATTGTGCTGGTTGATATCAATGTCGTCGAAGATGCATTGCGCGCTGATAAATTCCCATGGACGCTAGGTTACGCAGCGACGATACACTCCTCACAGGGATTAACTATATCCGATACAATTGTTTGGATAGTAGATATTCACATCGAGTGGTCAAATTTAGTTTATCATGCAGTGTCCAGAGTACGAAGAATAAATCAACTTCGAAGAGTTGTTCTAGATTATAATGACACTACAATAAGTAATAGTGTCAGCGATGTAATAATCAGAAAAAAACTCTATAGTTATAAACAACAGGATAAAAAATAATAGAGAATTTTACATTGATGCTAAATTAATAATTACACTGAAACAACAACAGAATAATCACTGCGCGAGTTGCAATTGTATAATGAGTTGGCGTTGGTCGGATAAAGATCATCGACAATTTACCGTAGACAGAAAAAAATAGCAGCGTTGGTCATACGAGAGAAAATGTGATGCTGGCTTGTCTCGAGTGCAACAGACGAAGAGGTGCTAGTTAAGACCACGCGGCGGTAATTGAGTATCCTCAGGTATCACTTGTAGTTGTTCACGGGTAAACCCTCGCTGAGGAGCAGTTGAATCCAGTCTATAAATTGCTGGTCTACCCGTAGACCGTGTTATACTCGATATCTTATGCGCGGTGACACTCCAAATAGGATCAGTAGCCCTTTTTGTGCCACCTTCGAGCTCTCCTGGTTCATATAAATATCTTACAGTGACTTTACCGAGTATTGGTTGTTTTGAAAAATCATTTTGTGGTTTTTCAGGTATATACTTTTTTTTAATCGAGTTGTTAGGTTTTATGTTGATTGTTCGAGTAATCTCATTATTTAGCGCCGTAATTACGCCTGGTAATCTCTTGACTCATTTCGCGTATTGATATCCAAATAACCGCTCAGCAAGTGTGCGATTAAATCGTTCAACAATTCCCTGATCGCGATGTAGTGCAGTACGTACTCGTTGTAACGCGGTATTATGATTCTTCATTATTGATAGAACCGCACCCTGAAATTCCTTGCCAGGATCAGCTTGTAATAGATTTGGCTAGCGCAGAGGACCCCGCCGATAAATCCTTTCAAACGCAGAAGCCACTTCAGTTGATGATTTTGTTTTAAGCGGCTCTGCTTGTTTGTATCGACTCGCAACATCAACTACAGTTAGCGCGTATTTGTAGAAACCATCATGCGGCAGAAATAGTATATCAGCCTGATGAACCTCATTAGGAACGGTCACATCAAACTGCGAGTAGTTAATTTGTTTAGGCGGTGGTAGATAAATTTGCCATATCGCCTGCTTGGATAACCTATCCACTGCAGTGGTATTTTTCACCTTTGCGGCGCTAGCGAGGTTACCAATTGCTGCTTTACCACTCCAGTATCCTCTTGGAGGATAATAGGTTCCATGTTGTTATTAATTACCAGCACCCATCATTAATTTACTTTTCATCGCCGCTTTTATTAACCATGAAGCCAATTTTTCTTTGAAGGATTTATCAGTGATAGAATTCAACGCATGAATTGATTTCACATCTGCGATATGCCTGTGTTGCAGATTGCTACTTTTATAAGCAACATCATGAGCATGACACGCCTTATCAATAGCGTTTATTGGGTTTTCACCGGGCCGGGGTTGGTTTTGATCATCGAGTCTGATATCGAGTCTTGTCCCGGGTTACAATAACTATACCCTGAAAGGTGTTTTTCTCCTGGATACTTCGCCCATGGTGTTCCTGGTAATTTTACTAACTTGGCTGCAATATCACCTCCTCGTGTTTTTTAAATCCTTAGAAACGAATCTAAATTTATTTGTACTACATTGTACACACTTAGCAGAAAGTGCTAATCGGTTATTTTTAGTTGCAATCGTCGTCAAGTCATCTGTGCCAGTACGCTTCTTACATTTCACACAATATAGATCCATAATATATTTATATTATATGGATATGAATGTAATTGATCATCCACCAACACGAGAATCAGAACACGTAAAACATCATGTTATCTTACCAAACTCTATTCGAATGATTATCATTGGACCTTCAGGGAGAGGTAAAAAACAATTGTTAATTGATATGATAATTAAATGGATGAAATGGGACAAGTTGTATTTAGTGGCACCGACCGTAGATGATCAACGATGTTACCGGGTGTTAAAATATTACAATGAAAAAGATATAGAGAGGGCCAGCGAGTTTATAACCGAGATCGAGGAAGCACAGAGTACTAATAATACCAATGGAATTATTAACAATTTAGTCGCATACGACGATGTCATGTTAGACAAGATGTTAAAAGATTACGAAAGAGCTGTAGAGATTGTCAGGGAAGGTGTTATTAGGTTTATAACCGATATCGAAGAAGCACCAAGCATTGATGATATCGATAGAAGTATTAACAATTTAGTCGTATACGATGATGTGATGTTAGACAATCAAAAGAACCCTGCCAGGATATTTTCCAGAGGCAGACATAAAAACACCGACGTGATATACGCCACTCAACGATACACTCAAATACCAAACGTGATCAGAGATAACTGCAATTTGTTATGTATGTTTAACGGAGTTGACTATCATACATTACGAAATATTTGGCAAACTTGGTGCAGCGATATGGATTTTAATCAATTTAAAAACTTCTTTAGTCGCGCCCAATCAAACCCACACGGATTTGTAACGATAAATTTATCAGATCCTCGGACGCGATATCGTATCGGACTTGATAAAATATTCGGTTAAAAAAAAAAATTAACCCATAGCAGCAGAGGGGGTGAGTGCCAACGACACTGGCGTCCTTTTTTACCAAATGGACGTTTCTATTAAGCATTTACGAGGAAGCCTCAGTTTGCCGAATCGACGCCTATAAAAGTTGGTCTGTTCGCCCCCTCTGCTGCTAAAGGTTTAAAACTAAAACAAACACATGTAAAAGCTACTATTTAATTACGAAATTACAGCATTGACCTTGATTTGTCAAATACAAGTAGCTGTGTTAATCTCTATGAATAAAACACTGTTAGAAAACGGAGGGGTGGAGGCATCACCCTAAGTGGCTCAGTTTTCGTTGGGAATTTAAATTCGTGGTTTGTGGAGATGTATATATGTATATATATATATATATATATATATATATATATATATATATATATATATATATATATATATATATATATATATATATATATATATATATATATATTTTTATATATATATATATATATATATATATATATATATATATATATATATATATATATATATATATATATATATATATATATATATATATATATATTTGTATATATAACCCATCAAACACAAATAGTGAATATCGCTACACGGGTATTGTTAAAAATAAATCTAAGTTTATACAGACTGAAAAACTGATAAAACGTCTTGGAAACATGAAGCTCTATGCAATAATAAAAGAAAAACATCAGTGAAAACTCTTCCTAATATGGATTTTCGCTTAAACACAAATACTTGTTTGGAAAAAGCAGCTGTTAAATTAGCACTACAGAAGCCCCAGAGACGTTAACGTCGTTTAGACCGACAAGATCAACGTTCAAAACACAATGAAACAATGTGCTATCTTTTGAATAAAAAATAATCGATTTGATACACAGTCGGCGACATCAATTTTATGCCAATGATACAAGGTATATCGTTTATTATTGGGCAGCAAAATAAATGAAAGCAAATTTAACCCAAGTCTGACATAATTAATTGTGGTACCAAGGCTTAGTTTTAGTTATTCAGTATGATATATCCAATGCCCTTTTCCCCTTTATTATGACATTTCTTTCCATTTGATAGTACCGCTGGAGCAGTGGCAAAGACTGGTGCATACTTTGGTGGAAATTACAATCTGGATATATTTCTGGATGAAGTAGGATGTCTCGGAAATGAATCATCTGTTCACATCTGCAAACATTTATTGTGGAAAATACACAACTGTCACCACGGGGAAGATGCAGGTGTGCGATGTGGTATGTATCTCGTCTTCAAAGACGACTTGAAAGATACTATACATATGTTCTGACATTTGTTATAGACATGCTGGATACATTCTATCTCATTCGATTGCTACCTATTGATAAGTAAATGTATACTGGGTTTGCTTATTGTCTTATACGAAAACAGTTTCGAAAGACACGTTTCTGATTGTGACCTTTGTCATCACTATTTCCTTTAGATATATTCATTATCATTATTTAAATTTATTCGAAGTTATTGTATTTTGGGTCATCGACTGAGTCGTGGAATAGTCGTATTCTTAGTCACAGATTGGGCTGTCGACTGAGAATTCCTCTGAAGCACAGACAGTGTCTTACACTAGTCTGCTCTGGGTCGTTGGCTTGGTCGCTGCGTCGGTAACTGGCTAATCATCGGCGTCTAAAACGGCATGGTCGACTCGATCGCTTGTCTGAGTCGTCCACTGAGTCGATGAGTCGTCGAACTGGTCGTCGTCTGGGTCGCCAAATGAGTTACCGACGGAGCTGTCGACTATGATCATTCTTTTGGTCGTTGACAAGCTTTAATGGTAGTCTGTGGTAATGGTAATGGTATTTCTGAGTCGTGTTCATGGGTCAACACTCGTTTGAAACTAGCAGAGAGACAAATAGGACGAAAAGATTAGCATGCTCTAATGCGATATGGTTATCCTTCCTTCCATTCCATCGCCCTGCTTACGGTATAGAATGGACCATGTTTTCTTGATTCGATGGAATCGACATAATTTAGCGAAAGAGTTCACTTTCAAACTGTCGGCCTTGATCCGTGTAAATTTGTATTAATACTATGTTCCTCGTCTATCAGCGGCTCATCGCTGATTATTTTAGTTTCTTCGTTTCATACTGGAATCTCTACTTCAACACTGAATTACTTTCAGGGGCCCCTTGGAAGGGCATCGGCATTATCCCGGGACGATGTTGAATCTCAAACGGATACCGTGAAAAAACTAATGTCCATCTTGCAAGTTGTCCTTCAGGACTCTTGAAATGCAATAACCACCTCTAGGAACTGTTTTCAGTCTTGAACAAGAAACACGTTCCAGTTCAGATTCTTTATTGATATCTTTTGCTACGAAATTTAGCCTGTAAGTAAGGCAAAATGATTATCATCACATTTTTATTGCTCTCTTTCTGTATGTATCTGAGAGTTTTATTCAGTTTCGAATACCAGATATAGTTTGAGATCAAAACGCCAGTTTAAATAACAAATTTGATGCATTATTAGTAGTTATTAGATATTAGGTTGATAATCCCGCCTTGAAACTCGGTGTATTATGTTATTATGTTCGTTCATCTGTCTCTATGATACCTATACAATTTCTCAGTAATCACTCGATTTCTCCACAATCTATACAGTAATTTCCAGGCTTTCTAGATGTTTTTCACTTGTCCTAAGAGCCCTGTCAATTCGATGGCTAAATGATGATAAGTCAAAGACACTGTCATTGTAAACACAAATATGGTATCCACTCTATAGTTCCCAAACGTTGTGTAAGGTTTCTACATGGGGTAGGAACTAATTGTACCGTGACTGAAAATGTTATATTAACTAAGACATATTGAGAGAAAGATTTATTTGTGAATACAAAAAGAAAAGATCATAAGCTGTACTAGCGGCATTCTCAAGTTTTAATAGCACTATTGAGATGATTCCCAAGCAAATTCAAGGTTGTGTGTGTTGTATCCATTGTCTGTGTGGTTTCTTTTCTATAATTTCGAACGCTTTGACGCGCGTGTGTGTATGTGTATGCGTGTGTGTGTGTGTGTGTGTGTGTGTATTTTAAACGTAGCATTAACAATTTTCAGAAATTGGTTTCAGGATAATGTGAATGGGTGGGACATCATGCTACATGTCTGCGGCATGATGCCCCAGTGCTAGACATCACTATTCACTGCCTCGCTGCAGACATCGTAGCGATATGACTGAAAACGTGTTAAAGCTACCTTAAAAAAACCTAACCACACACACACACACACACACACACACACACGGAGTCTTCTTTACAGATCCATAAATAAATTTATCGAAAACGTTCTGATTTACCAAATAATCCAGAAGGCTATTCTTAACTTCCTGTTTCTTCCATGGATGTTTTGCCTCAGCAGGATCATAATGATTGATAAGTTGAAGTTACTCGTCCTTTTTAAAGGACTCTAATTTCTTCTGTCATGATGGAAGCTTGTTGTGTTGACTATTAATTTTCCAGGTATGAAATCAAATACCAGACTACAAAATTGTCAAAGGACGAAATTGAAACTTCATAAGAAGTCTTCTGAAATATCGATATCTCTAAAATATTTAAACATCGAAAATATTTAAATGAATTCAAATGCTAAACATATTATAAATAAATAACGGTTTCATCTCGTGGACCTTACAAAGATGAATAAAACAGAAGAACCTTTATATGTTTCTTTAACTCTTCCATATAGTCTGTGTGTGCACAAAAAATCAATAAAATCTGAATTACGAAACATATTCTGGAACATTTAAATCCCTAAATTGCTAAATACGTAACAGTTATTTTCTTGCCTTCTTCAGCCAGACAACAACTAGGTCGTGCATGTTATCTCTACAGGACAAATGCGTTCTTGTTCTGTGTCGCTTTTCATGACCACCAAGTCCACCATACAAACTAAGCTGTGGCGTACTTGAACATAATAGTTGTGGAACTGACCTTAGTAATTACCTTTTCGGAAAGTACATACCTGCACCCTTTGTATTACTTGCCAGCCACATAACTGACGAATAAAAATTAAATGTCATGGACTCAACAACATACAAATCTATATTATATATTAGTCGATAATGCACATACATTTTGGTCCGTGGCTTTCTGCTATGAGATTTCATTGTTTCTGCGAATACACATATGGAAAAATATTGTCGTCAGTAGGTTCTTATATATCTTATATATCAACGTAAGTGAACTCATATCGATCGAAATGTGATTGTGTTTGAAAGGAAATACTGGCTGACCCACCACTGACACAAAATAAATGTTATTGTCGGATCAGCCTCCGAGAACATAAAATGTTTCCATGGTTCAAAGTGATTAGTTATGCAGATTTATGTACGCTCGTGGCTTAAAGTGATGATGGATGGGTGAATGAGCATCCATTCCAAGAAGATGAAGATGGCTGGTCCGATGAATACATCCACAACACAACGATGCATACATTAGTAACTTCCCGATATTTATCAAGTCTCTTGACTTGCCAATAGTTTAAAGGTACTTTAGCGATACATATAGATTGCTTCTAGATCGAATCCTGTTTTCTTTATGACACGTAGTTATACTATGTATAACACGAGACCTTATGGTTTTTTGTGAATTTTGTGGCTAGATTCGGTTCTTCACTTGTGTGTACAGGGCAGAATGTGAGTGAGTGTGTGAGTATCGGTATTGATTTATTGGACAAAAAAAATACATGATAAAAAAAATTAAGGAGAGTTCAAAGAGACAGAGACAAAATCACACTTTATGTTCGTAAACATAATTAATCTGTACGATGCTTTATGTGCCAACGTCTATAGCATCTTATTACGATATCGGGTATTATATGCTATAGCGATATTCTAAGTTTTCAGGATTTTTTTCTTCTGCATAACGACACCTATCGTGCACTTATTTTCTATCCACGATACGACCATAAGTTATTAGTTCTGATCACCAGCTGATTTCGGTGAATTTTCGAGATTGCTGGCGAGCAGACTATTTTAAAATATCGATCGAGAATATCCCTGTTTCCAAACAAATAGATAACCAATTTATTATGGTGATATATAATGTAAGAAGATATTGATTGTAGACTTTCATGCTCATGTTTCCAGTCCATTCTAGCGACACCCCCGTACTAATCCCCGACAAAGGTGATTATCGATGCAGTTCATTAATTATTGATCAGTTTATGTTGTTGGAGGGCACGGGTGACAGAAAACCAAGAAATGGACGTATCATCCATCTATTCAAGTTAGTTTTCTTTTTGTGCAAGCATATATGTCAAGTTCCCAACCTATAAACCAGTACATGCCATCGTATATATATATATATATATATATATATATATATATATATATATATATATATTGTTTTCTTTGGTATTACTGCGATATTAGGGTAACTCCCTTTGCATAACACCTAATATACAGTGAGTCTGTTTATCTGTCGTTTCCGTAGTCATTTGATTTGAACTAGAAATTAAATGCATTTTAATACCGAGCAAAAACCATGAGAAAGACTTTATAATGTGTGGAAGGTCAGTATTTTTATTTACTTATTTGCTGATCGCAAACTTTAAGACCAGCGGTACCATAACAATCTGTATTAGTGAAGGTGGAGAAGAATAACACACCGCTACAGTGGCCTAGTGGTTAGAGCGTCCGCCGCGGAAGCGGGAGGTCGTGGGTTAGACCCCCGGCCAAGTCATACCAAAGACTTACAAAAATGGTACTAACAGCTGCCTCGCTTGACGCTCAGCATTAAGAGGTTAGTGTTAGAACTGTTCTGCCTGATGTCAGGATAATGTGACTGGGTGGGACATCATGTTACATGTCTGCACCATGATGCCCCAATGCTAGACATCACTATAAACTGCCTCACTGCGATATAACTGAAAAATTGTTAAAGCCACGTTAAAAATCATAATCAAACAAACAAACACACTTTACATGATCAAAACAACTTTTTATATTTTCCCAATAAGAACCATGATTATTTTGCGAAATGAAGTAGAGATGTTAAATAGAGGTGAGAAAGAATCACATTATTATGTACTGCATTATACCTTATAGAATTGCTTTATCCATAACACTTCTGATTGACCTTCCGTTTTAACATTAGGATAGGTGGCGCTGGTAAGCGTGTTTCCGGTGTTAGTTAAGAAAGACGTACACTTGCAGTTCAACGCACATTTAACAGTAAATATTTCCTGAACTAATTACTATCGATTTTGACTTGATTCAGCATAATTTAAAACAAATAATGAACGTGTATTAATATTTGATTATGATGTCGTCGCATTTTCTATTCAACAACGAAATTTGTAGCGAGAAAACGGCGATAACGTGTTTAAATCTCATTCGCATAGGCTTCCTTAGTCCTATCACAGGGGCTCGTATCGTTTATTACAATTGACCTGTCGTATATGTAATATATAATAACTACAAGGGTTGTAGTTTTATGTTGCTTTGATATAAGTGACCTTACACTCCGTTTTAAAAAAAACTTACGTTGTAATCGTGTTAGTGTTACGGATAGTCCTACCCATAAGACGTATCACATGTTGATCTTGATTTTAGTGCTACGTCTTACGAGCCTAATGACGCCATAGTGTAGTTAGTTCCGATGTCGTCGACATCGGAACGATAAATCAAAGTTTCAGGAACATCGAACATACTTGGCAACCTATTTAGACAGTCTTCCACTAATATATGTTTAATTAATTATACTTACTGCGCTGTTTTTATCCAAATGGAATCAATAGTTGACACTTGCAAACGGACGCATTTTTTGTTCACTTGACATACATTTGCATTTGCTGAAATGCGACAGTTGTCGAGGTATGCCGAAGTATGTTTAAGTTAGGTTCTAATCGGAAATATTTTTTGAACGAAACGAAATATTGCTTGCTGTTCAAATAGGCAATATAGAAATAATTTCGTTTCGTGAAAATAAAACAGCTTTATTGAAACTTACTTCGGCATTCCTCAGCCACCATGGCATTGAAACGTGTTTCAAAGGAACATGAAAAATGCGTTCATTTCCTAGTGTCAGAGTTAGAGTCGATCACGATCAGACAGCAAAGTAAGTATATCAATAACTCTTAAATATGTGGATAAATATTGATACTCATTGCCAAGTATGAAAATTTCACCTCTTATTCTCTATTCAGTATATTTAAAAACACTACACAGCGCTGCTCTTTAGGCAGTAAGACCCAGACGCGAGCAAACATAAATATCAGCGTCTGGGCTTACATTGTAGGACTAGTGTTATGGACTGAGTAGTACATTACAATACTGGAATGCTTGCTGTTCAGAATTCCCTATCAACCTAATCTAGTTCCAGGGTATTAGTTGTCGCAAAAACATTCAGCTTCCATTGTGTGGAAAATTATGATTTTGTTAAGCCAAAGCACAAAAGTAAAATAGATTTCTGATGAAATTACCTGATCTATATTCAACATGCTAGCCTGTGTTATTGCATTTTTTCATGAACATGTAATAGTTATACTGGTTGTGCATGAACCTTTTCATAAATATTGACTTAATTTATAGCAGCATTTATTTGATTGAAAAGTGTAAATTGTGAGTGCTTTGATCCACAGAAATGAAACGGCTATTATCAAATAGTTGAAGTGTAATCTGGAAGAACGTAACTTGGTTTGAAAAAATGAATATACACTTCTCCCTTGATATCTTGCATACAACTGCATCCACACACATAGACTGCACTATAAGCGAGGGCGCGAGTTACAGAGGGACCTGCAGAAATTGAAAAAAAATCATCTTGACATCGAGAAAACCATGGGGGGATGGCATTATGGAACTTAATTGTTTAATAACTGAATCCTCATTTTACAATCATGTTGATGATAATTTTTAATAACGCACTATTCTAATAAATTTGTTTGTTATTTTCTTACCAAATAACATTTATTATCAAAATGTCCAACATAAGAAAAATGGTTTCGACAACCATCATGTGTACACGAAAAATCTGTATTATGTCAGTGCTTTTAGTTTTTGTGATGAGTCTTGTTCCCTACTGGTGTTGAATGGCATCCATCCAAATTGGGAGTCTCCAGAGTAGGGAACTAAACTAACTTCATATACCACCAAACAAGGTTCACTTTTTTTTTTTATTAAACATGTGACATTTATTTTGTGAGACAATCTTCTATGTTCATATTCAATTTTTTTATTGTTCAGTTAGTACACTAATGGTGTCATGATTTCATTGGAAGTAATAAGGAAGCTCCTTATCATTCTTGAGTATATCTCAAAGTGCCTGTTTAAGAATTCACTTAAACTCGCTTGCCCATAGTGGTGAAATCAGGCTCTTCTTTTTACAAAGTATTCATTTCGCTTGGTTGCCTTGTAATCTTTCATCTCAGTTATGAAATAGTTGGTTAAATTAATGTAGTTTAAATTACATAATAATATTTTTAACATTGTTCGATTGATCAAATGAAGTGAGTTGATACGACTGGGACCGCTAGATTTAAAGTTTGTCGGATTTCATGCCTTTTAACTTTTTTTTCATTCCATCTCCATTATTTGATTAAAAAAACATAATTAACGTGATAATATAAAGAGGCCAGCATTTAATTCAGTGCAATAATTAAAAAAATACTCTTCGCAAGTTAATTATTAAAACACGTTTGGCATTTAATTAGGTTTTCAGAAAACTGCTTGTGGACATAGCATTTGTGTTTTGATATATGATTAACAACTGTTTGCTTAAGTCTATCCTTCAGTTATTCTGCTAATTTCCGAAAGTTGGCTAAACTATAAAAAGAGGTATTGTCCTAAAATGAGGCGCATCACATGGTTGCATTGCAGAGAGAACTGGTACAGACTTTGATGATTTCACATATATTTGACTCGGAAATTCATTCCCTGAGAGCCATTAATTACCAATGCAACAAAAAGCCTTGTATTTTTTGCCAAACAATTTTTGTTACAAATACCATTTAGACCTCTATATAAAGGTATGATGTCAGATCAACCTTTAGAAGGGAAGTTCTTTTTACAAGATAACTACAATGATAAGGATTAACTGTTAAATAGTTGCACTGACTTTTATGTCTGTTTACCTGTATCAATGCTTTAGCTTTTCCATAATAATAATAGTAATAATAATGAGGACTTTGTATAGCACGTAATCTTTAGAAGCTCTAAGTGCTTTACAACATCTGTAATGATATGAATATAAAATACATGTATATAAAAAACATGAAATTGGAAAACAAAATTTGCGGAAAATATTTACGGTAGGAAACAGACATAGACAGACCACAGATGATGAAAATATTAAAAGGGGGTAAAAATATGTATGTCATTTCAGACAGTGTGTCCTTTGAGAAGTTTACAAGTGTTTTACTAGGAATCTTGGCTCCCTGAGAGCCCTGGTATTAGATGGCTGACTGGGAATACATTTGATTTCTACTGACAATATTTTGGTGATATGCCAATTTATGGACTAACATTGTAGATTCTGTTGTTCCTTTATAAGATTCCACATTGGACAAAAAAATGGAAACTATATTTTATAAATATAGTTTTCTCTTGCACTTGATTTGACAGCCAGCCATTACACATATTGGCTGAAACATTACATTTATTGTTGTGACCCTATGACAAGGGCAGTTTCATTGTATGGCAGAATAAATGCATACATGCTAATTCATAGGAACTGCTTATACACTTCTGAAAGTAGCTACCTTTCCTTTTATCATTTAGAGTGACAACATGGTTGACAGTGAGGAAGAATATGATCGGAGGAAAGGCAGAGATAAGTTCAGAAGAGAAAGAAATGATTATGAGCACCGTGGACGTGATGAAAGAAGAAGAGATCCCTGGGAACATGAACGGTACTTTGGAAACTTTTTAAACAAGGCCTGTAAGAGCTAGTGTCTTAGTTGTCTCTGGAAAATATGGCCTCAATTGGCACTAACTAAATCTCTGCGTTTATCATTTAGAGTAACAACTTGGTTGACAGTGAGGAAGAATATGATCGGAGAAAACGTCAGAGGCTCCATAATGTTGGACATTGACTTTTCTTCAGAGTTCTGGGCATGGCCATGTTATTTGCTTGCAGTCTGCATGATTTTCTGGTTTTTCTTACTGCATTTGTGGGATAAAAAAAATTAAAACTAATTATTCATGTATTTATGTGGCCTGTACCCAGCTATTTAATGTCAGGGAACAGATACCAGTAATGACCTTGTTCGTTTTGTTTTTTAATAAGTTGTTTGCACCGATATTTGACAGAAGTAAACATAGTGAGGGACACTTGTAAAATAATGCATGTAATAATAATCAATAATAATGTTAATTAGTAACATTAATAACTTCATTCTTGCAGCTCAAGCAGGAGTCGTGATGTCTGGAGTGGACGAGGACGTGACAACAGGGCTGATAATTATGGGAGAGAATACGACAGAGGCCGCAGAGATAATCGTGGGTATAGCCCGCGACGAGATATCAGTCCTCCACATCCCAAGAGAATGCGAAGAAATTGGTATGGAAGGTGAAAGAATTATTTATGGCCAAGCTGAAGAAAATGATAAAACTACTTAACTTGAACCATAGTTTTTATCCCTCCTTTTGAATGGTGTAATATGACTCATTATGACTTTAACTGTTATTTGAATTGGATACATGCAGAAATGTTTTCATTTGCTGCATTATTCTAGTTGGGATAAGCCAACTGACAAACAAAAGCATAACAACAGGTGTCACCATTTGCTGTAATTTTGAAGGATATTACTATTTTCAAAGTTAGATAAACTGACCAAATTACCATTTTAATAAGGAAATGTTTCCAGTTTTGTAAGAAAAGTAACAAATGGTGGTAAATATTGCTAGAAGAAATTTTTAATAAATTTCTTATAATAGCTAATGTGGCAAAGTGGGGACTGTTAATGGTCTCATTCTGCATTCAACATCTAGGCATGTGTAGTCCAGTCTTGCCAACCCTCCTGAATTTTGCACGAGTTCACAACTCTTAATATCAATTCACATATTCGCGCTACATACAAACAAGAATCATTAGTTACCCAATACTCAGTCTGCTTAGATCAGGAATATATTTTTCTCCTATTAAGTGCTATTCACTATGTCAGCAGTGGTCACTAATGCCCATAACGGTCCCGTACTTTTTGTGGTGATGTTAATAAAACTAAATCCAATTGTTACAATGTGCCATGTAGCAAGCGTTTTAAGTATTTAATGTAAATTTAGAACAGAACTTTTACAAATAATTATGAAGAGGATAGAGTCCAATTGGATATTTTTAAAATGGCAAATCTACATACTCACAGCAATTGGAATCTTTTCTAAACAAACACTGAATGAAGAAATATCGAAAGATTCACATAAATCGTAATTTGCTGGAGTTCTTTTTTTTTTCATGCATGCCCTGACATCACTAATCATTTACTGTTTGACATCACATCTGGAATAATACCATTTCATAACTAAGATACACTACAGTTTAAAACTTTGAACTTCCCCCAAGAAAGAAATGTAATCCACAAAAAATGATGTATAGATTGGAACACACCAAAAATTGGACTTGCAGACATTGTTCTGCAAATTTTAGAATTGGGAATGTGTTCGTATCGTTGCTAACTATTTTCTTGTCATACATGTGCTTTGTAATATGTATATATATTATGATATTGTACTTGTATGACATAAATTGTAAGCATTGACACAAGCTCCTATGTGTATGTGGCAGACATGTAAAAACACAAACAGCTAGCAAAGAGCGCAGATATTATGAAAATTAAGAAACCCCAGCGCTTTTCAGCTGTGATATATTTATTGGAGATCAGCAATGGTGAAAGTGAATTTTTTTATCATGAGGTAAAATAAGGTTGACTTTTTGGCTTCCCCAGGTGATCAAAATGTTTATGTGATTTGGATTTATAGTGTAGCTTCATAAAAAAAAAACAAGCATATTGCTACATTGTCTGCAGTGTTGTAGTTTGTAGTGATGTCTAGCACTGGGGCATCATGCTGCAGACATGTAACATCATGTTCTGACCAATCCTAACAATAACCTCATAATGCTGAGCATCTAGCGAGACAGCTGTTAGTATCATTTTAATAAATCTTTGATATGACTTTGCTGTGGTTTGGACCCATGACCTCCTGCATCAGAATCGCATTATCTAACTGCTAGCCCACCAGATGAGAAGATTTGCAACAATTTTAGTCCTCAAGATTAACAAGCAGACAAGAAACCTGAAACCTGAACTATTTTGAATATAAATGTATCAATGCCCCATTGATGAAGTTCAAGTCTGTCGCAGCATCATGTCATGACAAATATCATGAAGTTTTTGTATATCAGTAATTTGGCTGAAAATAAATTTGTATGTGTGATTAGTGTAAATGATGTGTTTTATTTTGGGATTTTCATATGATGCATTACTGACCATCAAAGTGCATGGAGCTAGTGTCATGGTATAAGTTTCCCTTAATTGTTTTCAAAATTCACTAATTGTTATCTTTTCAATAATTGTGAGTCTGGAAGGTTGGCAGCTTTGGTAGTTAAATCATAATCAAGATTTCATATATATCTCACAAAATCATGCTTGCAAACGAATTGAGAAATTGAACACGTGCATGTGCAGTGTTTTGTTTTTTCTTAGTGCATTCTGCATACACACTAGAGTTTGTGGTCTGACCTAGAATTGGAAGATAACAGATGTATTTAAGCAGTAAGGGATTGTTATTGGTTGTTTGACTGTCCACATAGAGGTTTACTAGTGGTGATGACTTGTTGCTGGACAAACCGATATTTCTGGAACACAAGACTGTTGTTCCCATTCTGAAACAGGAATTGTCCCCATTTTAACACAGTACTGTTAAGCCACAAACGACTGCATTTCCACTTTTGAAAAGTTCGGTTCCTACTTTCTTTGTCATACTGTTTGTCGCGTTTCCTTTTGTCCTCATTATTGTCAGACTTGTGCCTTTTGGCTGGATTTTCCACACCTTGTACAAATTGCCACATTTTTTATCTTCACTTTCATTGTTTAATTATGATCCTGATCAGTGCGACAATAATGCTTTGCACACCATTTGTAGTGCTTAATATAAAGTGCCTAGGTGATCAGGATTTAAATACGGGAGTTAGAACAGATTCAAATATTGGAATATATTTATTAGTCCCTGAGGAAAAGAATTAGTTGCACCGACACATGTAAATTATTCATTCCATATATTAGCACATGGCTCGTAAAGAGTAATCTGATTGGTCAATGATTTAAATTCATCCAGTGAATCTTTGTGTAATGGAAACCAACAGTAATGGAAAGAAGACATGGTTGCAAAACATGGCATCCGGAGTTGTTGAGAGAAAGCTTATCCAAGTTTCCTCTGACCCTTGCCACCCCATTTTTGATATTTGAACATTTATGTTGGAATGTAGGGTCAGAGTCTATTTGCTATCACAAAGCTGGAGATTGCTGACACTGTTTGATGTCGGCATGGGTTAGCCACTTACTAGCGGGCCCAGGAAACTTTAACTACCTGTCTTCATGTTATGCCTGCAGGAATATGATTTATTTTCTAAACAAAATTGTGACCATTGCATTCTTCATGTCTTTAATCCACTGACCTCTGGAGATGAAAGTACATTGTTGCTAAAATTTACCCTGTATCTAGCCATTTGCATTCTGAGAAAGCATGACACATGTAAATGGGAATAGCTGGTGAAAAAATTTGATGGAAATTTAGTTGGTCAGTTTATAAAAGATGCTGAAAGCCAGACTGGCACTTTGTGACCACTGCAAGAAAGGACTGAATGGTAATTGCGGGTTGGAAGTGTTTGGAACAGCGGCTACAAAAGAAGCTGCATACAGAAAAATTGAAGCTCAGAAGACCTCTAGAAAAGTGCAGTTAATTATGTTAAGAAGAAAGATTTCTTCCCTTAGTCAGAATATGCACACTGCATGTCACCAATACAAGAACCAGTTTGAAAGGAAAAAAATCTCTCATTCAGAAGGAAAAGAAATGATTGCACATTGAGCCAAAACAATCAATGGTGACAAAAAGGACTGCTAAAGAAATCTTTGCTTAATCTGCAAAAGGCGCTTGACTGGCATGTCAGCAGGTTGTATTCATTGGAGAAAAGGACAAGTGAATGTACGAGATTATATGTATATAGTTGATGTACATGTATATTTATTTTACAGATTTGTTATAAAAAGAGAGAAGTATGATATATTTGCTGCAATAATTGACAAATTATTGTGACATAGTTACGATGTGCACACTGACAGGCAAAATAACTTCAGCATCAATAGTATTGGAGAACAAATTCATGTGTCTATCAATATTGTGAATTATTGAAGTCAAGTTGAACACTTTTGTAAAGTTTATTAGTTTTTCAAATTATTTTGGTTTATTTTATGATCATAAGTTGCACCATTAGCAGTTTTGTTTGAGTGTAGCTTTAAGAGGACCCCCAAACCGTCCTTTAAAAAAATTTAGCTTTTTTTATGGAAGACCAAAATCATGCCTGATTACACTTGCACATTTGTTTGACTCTGTCTCAGTAAAATATGTATTATCACAAACATGTTTACTATTTTGCTTCAGGTGGCCAGAGACATATCACATGTATTCGCTTATATGTCTAATTCAACTGCAAACTGCACAAGCCTAGACTTGTCAATGCATAATACATCAGCAGATATTGGTCTGTGCTTGAAATACAAAAGATATGAAGTTGCATCCTTAAAAAGCTTTCAAAAGATTCAGTTGAGTTCATTTTTAATTTCATATGCATCTGGTCAGCTGGCAGAATATTTATCAGAGGATTTGTTAGTAGAGAAAATTATATGTAATTTGGTAATTTAAATAACTCTATGCAGATTTTAGGATGTATCCTTATTCACCCTTGTTTATGTTATGAGATGTGACTAATGTATGCAGGAATCATGGTAGTTTGCATAATAGAAAGCCCCAAAAGGGTGTATGTTAAAATTTGCCACCAGATCAGTCGACTGTTATGGAACATCAATGGTCATGGCTCATTACATTTGTGTCTCTGTGCTAAAGAGCCTACATATGTTCATTTACTGGAACACATCCAACCAACTAATTCAAATGATAATCAATAAATGGTGTTAGAATTACCAAAGTGCAGTGACAAGTGATTTATAATTCTTACCAAGAATAACATTCACATTTTTGGCATGAAACTGAACCTTAAGCTGAATACCCCCATATCTGAATATATAACTTAAGCAAATCTAGGATAATCGCAGAGCTTGGCTTATAAGAATCGGCAACCTGAGGTCATTGAATGACTAACTGGTGTATCATTAAATTCAACATCAGTGTTTTGGAGCAGTGAAAATTTGTATCAATTACCTTCATAACAATTAACTAGTTGTCTTTCGTAAGACAAATTATTTAAGATGTGAGACATCATTCCCTACAATAGTAGAAATCGGACATTACTTTGTTGTGCCTATTAGTGCAACCATACCCAGTATTTATGTTGGTGTTACATTTAATGAATTTTGTTTCTTTTCTGTTCTTTTCTAAGGGATGATGGCGGTTACCCTATGTATGATATGCCTCCTTATGGTGGAGGACCAATGCACAATAATGGACCACCCCCAAACTGGGGTCCAGGGCCAGAGATGGGACCTCCTCCTGGTGGACCATATGGTGGTGGAGGACCAGGGCAAAACAGGTTAGAAACCACAAAACTCATTTCTGTCTTGTCCGTATTACCAAAGGTCAGTTCACACAAATCACTTCTTGGACAAAGATGTCAATGTCAGCATCTACTCTAAGACACTTGCACTTCTGTATTAATTTGTGTGTGTGTGTGTGTCTTGCATTTGTTGTATCATGCTGTAGGTGAGTTGCCATGTTCTGCTGATTACCACAGTTAGATTTACCTCAGGGCCTTTATAGCCCATTCCTTCTCTCCTTATTTAGCTCTATATTCTGCCTCCTGATTACTAAAAACTGTTATTTTCATTTATATGTATTATTATTTGACTTACGATACATGTCTGAACGTCTTTTGATTGTCTATTCTCCAAAAAAGATATATAAAAAAAATTTAATGTTGTTATTAGCATTATAATATGAAAATAATTGTCCTTTATCATTATGTTGATAAATTCTACTATTTTGTAACAGTTTTACATTCCTTTAAATTATTTATTAAAGGAAAATGCATGTTTTTTCTAGGAGGGTTGTATCCTGTAGGTAGCAGAAAGTAATTCCTGTTTTTGTCATCGGTTTTTAATAGTTTTACTTTGCTCATTCAGTTAAGCTTTGAAACCTTTTTTATATTACCTTTAGCCAACAGTTTGATTTGTTTTCTGAATGTACAATAGGTTGTAATATTCATGACCCAAGCTGGTCAACTCGTGCAATTTTGGCGTGAATTTCCCATCTTGAAATAGTGATTCATGTATTCACACCGTATACCCCAAAAAATCACAAATTTCTGATTTCTCTATTGGATTAAATCGTTAATAAAATAAATGTTATCCTGTTAACATACATGCCAACCGTTACGCTTAAACATATATGGATTGCGCTTTTTTCGTATATTCACCTCCCCCCCAAAAAAATCAGTTATTTGTTTTCTTGTTATTATTAACATTCCACTAATCCCACAGACCATATTTTAGAAAAGACGGCTTTTATGTGTAACTACAATATAAGAGTACGCTTGACAGTGGACTTTCCTAACAGTATCATATTCTATTTATAGCTAACCTGGTTCTGCTGTTGACCTCAAATTCTATTTATAGCATCAGGATACTTAGTGATGAGAGAGCAGACTGGTTTTCTAAACTTAATCTTTACATGCAGATTCCATGTTCTACTTCATGCCCAGCAGAACCAGTCTACATATATTTTAGCGCCTAAAAAGTATATTTTATTTTAGTCTGTGCATTTATGCGAGCAAAAATATCCCCTATAAAAAATTTCCCAGATAAATTGGAAACAGGCAACCAAAAAAATCCAGAAAAAAAATATAATAGAATCCTCTAAATATTAAGACTTGACATCTATTTCTGGCCATGTGGAAAGAATTTTGAAATTAAGCGATAAAAGTCTTAAAATGGTTTCTAGTCGATGTGTGTAAAGCTAAAAGTGCTACATATGAAAACTTGAAACAGTAAAGGATGTTAAAAGACAAGAAGGGCACACAATCATTGTTTATTGAAATTTTAGCATGATATATATGGATTACGCTTTTTGACCACTTGGATTATGCCATTTCCTTGTCAGGGGTTGGCATGTACGTGTTAAGTGCAAGTCAGAATAGCAGCAGTGATCACTTGTGACCATAATGGTCTTGTAATGTTTGTTGCGATGTTAGTAAAACTGGATTCAGTTGTTACAGTTTAAAAATTTCACCTCTACGAGAAAAGATACATATTCCACAAAATGAAATATAGATTTGATTACACCAAACATTTACCTTGCATTCAGCTATCAAACATGAACATTATCCTTCACGTACAGGAGTGTGCCATGAATTTTAGAATTGGAATGTGCACAGGGGCTCATATCATTGCTTACAATTTACCTCTCATACATGTATTATATAACAATTAGTGTTGTTCCGATTATTGATTATAATCGATCATCAGTTGGTTGAGCAAAAAAATAATTTAATCGATTGTGAAACTCCATAATCGATTGTGTGTAAAGGGAGACTACGTTTTAGGTGTATGCAAAGCACAGAGGTTAGTAAAACTCTCAGCCACTAAAGTTGACCTGAAATTTATTAATCTCTTCACAACTACAAATAAAAAACCTTACGATTCATAATTAGGAACATATAGTCATTATTACATGGTCAAGTTGTTAAATTGTTGAGTTAATAAATTTAAACACATTTTGTTGATTTGTTGCAGTTAAATTGCAACATCTTTGTAATATTTATAAACAACGACAAACAAGAAAATCATGTCCTTCAATACTTTAAAGTATAAACACATCACATATAAACAAAAGAATTTCAGGAGATTGTAGCAGTACTTCAGTTACATATAAATGATCAGCCATAAAAAGTTGCGTTCATTTAACAAAGTTGTAGAACAAAAGTAAGACACAATGTAATATTATTGTCATTTTAAAGTATACATGTCATTAAAAGAGATTACTCCTGTACATTTATAAACATATTGAACTCTTGATCAAAGATATAACTGTAACAAAAATTAAAATTTGTTCTTAGTAACCGATTACAATCGATGATTAGTTGGTAAAGGGGAACCGATTATCGATTATGAATTTCTGACCTATTCCCATCACTTTATAATATTATATAGTACTTGTATGACAGGTGAAGTGTAAGGAACAATACAAGCCCCTGTGGGCATGGGGCAGAATGATGTGAAAAGGCACGCAGCTTGCGAAAAGCACTTAGATATTGCAAAAATGAAGATTGCCCAGGTCTGGAGTACTTTGAGCCACCTACTTCTGTAAGCTATCAATGTTGAAGCATTGTTTGTGAGTTTTCTTGTTGAACATAACTTGCCTTTCTCAGTTTGAGATCAATAACAGTTACAGAGTATTTCCCATTGTAATGAGATTTTTTTTATGATTGTGAAATGTGTCTATATCAGTACTTTTGGCTGCAAATAAATTTGTACTTGTAATCAGTGTAAATAATATTTTTTAGTTTTATTTCATGATTTTCATCATATGTAGTACTGATGAATGGAGCTAGTGTCATGGTATAATTTTTCACTGCAAAATTCACTCATTTTTAACCCTCTGTTAACTAATTACAAGTCTGAAAGGTTTGTAGCTCTGATGACTCCATTATTGCAAAATTAGATCCTTGTGACATATGTTTCATGCTTCATTCTCTTCTCACAAAGCTTAGTTGTGATTTCTTCCTGGTATACATTAGATTTTGAAGCCAAGTTAATATGCTTATTCCATTGCTCACAGTGGATGGTAATCAGGTAAATTTTCAGGCAAAAGTGCTTTCGTTATATTTGCCTACTTCTAGTATTTGACAAAATTCCAAGACAAGCTGCCTAGTTATATGATACCCAGGGAAAAAGCTGAGATTTCAACATCATACATGCCAACCATTACACTTTTGACATAATCATTATGCTTTTTTCACTAAATGATGCGTTACGCGTAAATGTGTATGGATTACGCTTTTTTTGGTATATCCACCGTCCAAAAAAATCTATTATTGGTTTTCTCGTTTTTATTAACATTCCACTATTCCCACAAACTGTATTTTAGAAAAGATGGCATTTACGTAACTACAATATAAGAGTTTGATTGTCCATGGAGATGCATGCACTTTCCTAACAATATCATGTTCTATTTGTAGCAAACCTGGTTCTACTTTCAAACTTTCTACCTTGAATTCTATTTATAGCATCTGTATGGCTTAATGAGGAGAGAACAGGCTTGTTTTCTACTTTCAATCTTTATGCACAGATTCTTTGTTATAATTCATATTTACTGCAGAACCAGTCTAAAGGTATTTGGTGCTAAAAAGTATTTTTTTTTTTTAGTCGATGCATATATAGGAGCAAAAATATCTCATTTAAAAAATTTCACATATAGATTAGAAAAGGGCACCAAAAATAACGAAACAAAAAAATAACAGATTTTCTTTAAATATGAAGATACAAGTGTAGCATCACGTGACATCTATTTCAGGCCATATGGAAAAAATTGTAATATTTGGCACTAAAAGTCTTAAGATGGATTCTAGTCAATGTATGTGTAAAGCTAAAAGTGCTACATATGAAAACTTGAAACAGTAAAGAGATGTTAAAAGACAAGAGGGTCAGATATATCATTGTTTATTGAAATTTTAGCATGTATTATGTGGATTGTGCTTTTTCTGCCTTGATTCCGCTCTTTGATCACTTGGATTGTGCATTTTCCTCCTTACGGGTTGGCATGTATGCAACATGGGTTTTTGATTATGAATCTGTGTTTTGATCAGAGTTGAGAAAGGATATTGCCAAGAAGGATTGTATTTTTTAGAAATCGAAATGATTCTGGTGTTGCTCAGTTTTCAGTGGTTGGCATGTTTTTTTTTTATATTGTATTTGTTGCTTAATTTAACAATGAAGCTATGCAATTGAAACATAACCTGCTTCGCTTTCATATTGTATTCTGATAAAATATTGTATTCTGATAAAATATTGTTTCATTATGGATATGGGCTGGAGTCCTAAATTATAATTGAAACTTCATTTAGTATGCACTATTAGCTGTTTTCATGTTTTCTATTTATTTTTTTACTTCATCAGAATAGACCCAGATTACCCTACCCAGCCTCCTATGATGACATTTAAACAATTCTTGGGACAGCAAGAGGATAACATCAGTGACCAGGATGCTATTAAGAAGTACAATGAGTACAAGTTGGAATTCCAAAAACAACAGATTAGCGAATTCTTTTTGGCACACAAAGAGGAGGAGTGGTATGTGTGGCCCACCTGCAGACTTGGCCACTTTATTGTCCTTTTTTTTATATTGTAGATTGTGAGATATAGGTATCAGTTTTATTTAAGTAGAGTCCCACTGCAAAACAGCAATAGACTAATCTTAAGTTACATAAGACTTGAAAGTCCTGTTTCTTCTGCAAATTTAACTGTTATATTACCAATGGTGTAAAAATTTGTGCTCATATATACTAAGGATATCAGTTTTGCCTGAATCCACTGTTTCTTGACTAGAATTGCATTGAGCTCCATTGTTACAACAGTTTCTGGAAGTTCAGTGTTTTAAAAAAAAAAATTCATGGATAAGACTGTTCTACAAAAACTTTATTTGTGGAAATTTAATGCTTGATTTGCAGAAGAAATATAGTTTGTTATGTTTTCAAATAGTTTTATATGTGAATTAACACATTTAGTCTTTGGAAGTATGAATAGGAAGAAATCATTATAAATTATATCATAAATTGATACATTTTACCAAAAATGCAATTATTTGTGTTATATGTTATTGAGAGGTCATATTTTTATTGAGCTTGCCATGGCACAGACTAGATATGATAAATTTGGCATCTGTCCATGTTCCCTTGAAGCTAGAAAAGCCAAGAAATTAAAGTCTTAAACATTCAATACCCTTTTATTGAATCCTTTCTAAATCTGGAATATTGTTTATGGCTCAACATGCTGTTAATTGTGATGGTAAAATCTTGCTAATCTTGGCAGACAATTAAATGTCTTGACTGCTAGCTAACATTCATTGGGTCAGTGCAATTATAAAGAATCTACACAGCATGATAAGTAATAATAAATATACAGAAAAACTGATTTGCTCCGGATTCATCCTTGAAGCCAGATGTTAGAGATTGTAACTTAGGGTTGGAAAAAAGAAACTGTTAAGCATCTGCAACATTTGGCTAGATGAATAAAATTGTTACATTAGTTTATATAAATAATAATGAAAAAGTTGGTATCTGTGATATGGAAATTGTATTTCTGAGCAAGTATGCCTTTTGTTTTCAAAAATAGAATTTGCCTTCTGGTGATACTTTTTCATTTGATTTTTTTTTACATTTGATTTGTGATATGTATGTATATCTTCCTGATCAATATTTTTATGACTGATTTTAACATGTATATTCTTTTCTCCAAGCTTTGTGTGTGAGTTGCTACTCACAGCACCAGGTTTGACAACGCAAGACTTCCGCGCCTTAGATTAGATGACTGCGCACAATGCAGTCTAGATATTTTCCAAGTTTTAGGGCATAGTTAGGCATGCACTAATGAATATATGCTACAAATCAAAGTATTTATCCACGTAACATGGACAACAAATGGGATTAAACCCAAAAGGGAGACAACCAAACAGGTAATAAAGACCAAGGGCAAGTTTCCATCTGGTTATGTTTTAAAGCTCTTATTGCTTATGATCTGTATGCAGTCATTTATGCAACTATTGTCTTTATACATCTGCATACCATCAATATGACTTTACACTAATCAAAACATTTTATCATTGTAGCTTGCCAGTACAACAAGGACAATATTACCTTCATCCAGCATCATTTTTATATTGAGTGTTAATACATTTTTTGTCCTGCATGTCTTGAGTAACAAACTTATTTTCTATTTTTAATTGTGTATAAATGATATTTTGATGAAATAGTATATATGCCTAAAATTGAATATAGAGTTTAGTCTTTTATTAAAGGTTTCCTTCATATGGAGGTGTACACTAACACAGGTTTCATTGTATATTGCTTCCCAGCTCTGACAAGATAAATAGCTACAAAATTTTAAACTTCTATAACCAGGGCAGATGCCAGTTTGGAATTCTCATATTTGACCCAGACATTAACAGAATATTAACATTTGACTTGTAACTGATATATATTTACACTGTATGACCTTTAACCAATAATATTACAGCTGCATTCGATCAGTTCATGGTAATCATTAAAAACGGCATTATATGTACCATAATTAATCAAATGTGATACAGCATGTAACATCATAGGTTGAATGGCATTTTTTGAACTCTCTTTGTTAAATGCAGTAATAAAAAAAATGGTATTTTGCTTTTGATGCAGGGTAATGTTTTAGGGAATACGTTATTTTCTTCTCATTACCATCTACTAAGAGTAAGCTCAGGAGACCACTGGCTTCATAAAAATAACCACAGTTAGGTCCATACCATTCACATGTTTTAAGGTGACCATCGATCACATATATGCACTTATTCCTATTCTTATGTTATAATGCAATATTTTCTACAGGTTTAAATCCAAATACCACCCAGAAGAATGTGAAAAAAGACAGAAGGAAGTTATTTCAGCTTTGAAAAAGCGATGCAATGTTTTCCTGGAGCTTTTGGATGGGACATATTTTGAGAACATATCAGTGGATACAGAAAAGCATGAAATGCTTGTTAAGCTACTTGATGCAGGTAAAGCCTTGTGCATAAATCGTAACTTCTTTACAATTAAAATGCTGATTGTTGTTCTTTATGACATGTTATCCTTTTTCCATCAAGAACATGCCTATAAAGAATAAATTTTCTTACATGCATAGAATTAGGTCAAAATCAGGAACAAAAATGCAAAGTTAGTATAATGTGAATATGATCTTATTAAAAAGTCCTGTCACTGCAAACAGTATATACCTTTATTTTCTTTCAAATCATTTTGTGGCAAATCATGGTCTGTGTTGTTTGTTCTGGTGATTACTCCCAACAAAATGCACAGACCCAAATCTGTGAGTGCTTCATGCAGTTGCAGATCTGGATTTGTGAAATTTGGGGATTGTAAAACATTTGAACTCTAGTGTGAGCCTTAGATTCCATTTCAACCTTCACACACTGTGTTGCTAATGAAATGCTTGTTCATACTGGCTGATAGAGAAAATTCAGTTTTAAAATCAAGCTCAGAGCTCTGTGATCCAGAGGCCAGTTATAAAAAAAACTATAGTAGTCAGTCTGCCCTGATTGTTGTCAGATGTCTTTATGCTTCGTACATTATACTGAGAACCCTTTCCATATTGTGCTTAAATTTCAAATGTTCTGTAGTTGATTACTGATATCTTAACAAAACTTTAAACATGTTCAGAATGATATCCTTTTCCATAATCAGACATGATTATTTTCTGTTTGAAAACAGAATTCCGCTTTTCTCCAGACTTGAATCCAATTTTTCTTGATATAGTCAGTTTTTTTTTAAAATAATGTCCGATCCGTTTTTTTTGTTGTGGTTTTTAACCGTTTTTATCAGTTGTATTCCATAACAACCCTTGCAGTGTATTCGTTCAATATATTAGTTAGCCCATGACTCTCATAAAGAGAATTCTGATTGGTCAAAAGTTTAAATTCATCCAATGAATTTTCGTGTAAAGGAAACTGATGTCAATGGAAAGAAGAAGTGTGCTTGCAAAAAATGACATCCCTAGTTGTTGAGAGAGACGATTACACAAAAAGTCTAGATAAAGGTTTTTTAAAAACAATAGGGAATGGCTGGAACAAATTGTCGATGAAAATTTAGTTGGTCAGTTTATAAGAAAACTGAATGCTTAAGGACTGGCATTTTGTGCCCTCTGCAATATATACATTACAGAAGTCGTGGTTGAAAGAGTTTGGAACCGCAACTACAAATGATACAGAAATACAGAAAAAATGAAACCCTCTGTCAGAATATGTGCGCTGCACGTCGCCAATACAAGCTGGAGCTGGAAAGGAAAAAGGCTCTTGTTAAGAAGGAAAAGAAACTATTGCACATTGAGCCAGCAAAATGATTGGTGACAAAAAGGAAGACTAAAGAAATCTTTCTTAAAGCTGCAAAAAGAGCTCAACTGGCATATCAAGAGGTTGTTTTCAGTGGACAAAAAGACTAGTGAATATATTATTATTTAGTTTTTTTTATATAGATGATGTATTTGGGTGCTTAGTTTACATATTTGTTATGAAAATAGAGAAGTATAATATGTTGGCAGCCAAAATTGCCTAATTATTGACTTAATTACGATGTGAACACTGACATGCACATGAAATAACTTAAGTACCAATAGCATTGGAGAACAAATTCATGTGACAATAAATATTGTAAAATTATTAGGATTTTTGGTAAGTTTGTTTGTTTTTCAAATGATTATTTTGTTACATATTATGGTCACAAGTTACAACAGGAGCAGATTTTCATGCGTGTAAAATGCATTTTTAGTCGGGGGGTCCCCCGGAACCCCCTAATCAGGGGCGCTGTCCCTTGAGATCCCATTAGGGAAGTACAAAAAAAAACTTTAACATTTTCTGGTTTTTTTTTTTTTAAAGGTCAAAATCATGTCTGCATCATGTTTCGTCTTTTAACACTATAACTTCTTCTGACATAATATTTGTGTGAATTGCTTTTCTCAGTACACAGTCATTCCTGTAATTAAATGGTGGTACCTTGATTGCCATCCTAAAACTGGTTATATGACTAATTCCGAGAAAAAAAGTAATTAAACTGACCTTTTCAGTAATACACAACTTAATTGTGTGGCTTATTCAGAGTGAAAATGGGTGTGCATCTGACATCTAACATTGCGCCATCCAAAGCTGTCTCAAAAATTCTTATGGCCCCTTTTTGTGAATGAATGATGACATCAGTATAGGCTTTTATTTACAATGGTTCTTGCAACATTTTGATTGGTTCTGAATGAAAATGGTTCAGATCTGATCACCAATATATTAATACAGGGATTCTAGTGATAAGTTGTTTGTCCAGCAATTCCCTCTGTGTAATGGGTGAAAGCTAAACTGTCTTCAACACACTTGTCGGCCTTGCTGACCATACTACTGGCAAACCAGCCGGCTACACTGGTAAGATCATTTCTTCCTGCAGTTCCGGTTGATTATTTTCATGGAGAGCCCATGAAAGATGGTGGCATTCTATCATCTATGCCACAGGGTATGGCTAATTCAGATATGTAAACCAAACCAGAACAAAATGATTCACACAGGTGATGATACTTATAAAGCTTAGGTTCTCCGGAGATCCAGTCATAAAGTGATTTGCGTTTAATTTCAAGGATTAATTCAAAGTGTCATGAGCTTCAGACTGTTCTTTCTTGCCCTCCTTCCTTTCGACCATTGACTATAAAGTCAACACCTCGATAGATATTGATGATATGGTAGATACAGTATCATTCTGTCTGCTTCCCCAGTCTGCCAAAATTGGGGAAGTGAATTACTGTATTGGTTAGAATCTGTTTCAGGGAACACATAGGCTTTCTTTTCTGAAAGCAAAGAACCTGAAACATCCTCATTTAACTGGTATAAAACCCACTATGACAGATGCTATATTGCCCTCATGGCTCCAGATAAAAATCTAGCATCAGTTCACATTTCTTCCCACTGTTTTATAAAGTGGGTTAAAATGTATTTGACGCTACTTGAAATTTTGTTTTGAAATGTCACTTCTTCGGTGTTAAATTTGATTTCATTGGTTATTTCCAGCTCACTGAAAAATCATGCAATGAACATGCCTGGAAGATGACATCCTGAATTGTGCAGATCGTTACCGGGGAGCTTACCATTCCATTGCCAATTCACTGATTTCATCCACCAATTTTTACCTGATACAAAGTGAAGATGGTTTCTGCTTCATATCACTTAAGCTGTATCAAGCCCTTGCATTATGGATTACTCCATTTGGCTTGCCATTACTCTTAGGGGCAAAATTGAAGATGTTTTTGAAGGCAGGTAGCTCAGGAAATGCC
This sequence comes from Unio delphinus, assembly GCA_029339505.1. NCBI lineage: Eukaryota > Metazoa > Mollusca > Bivalvia > Unionida > Unionidae > Unio > Unio delphinus. The sequence continues at coordinate 17,283,003 of JAQISU010000087.1, forward strand.
CCTCCAGCTTGCTGCCTGACACATAAAGGCTCGAAAGATCAATTTGTCCCTGCCATGGAGGAGGGATGATATTTGGGCCAGGGACAAAGAATCTTTTCAGGAAAAAGTTCAGGATCAGCCTAATGCCTGGAGGTAACAATTTCTGGCTAGATGCTTACCTGCAAACCCTACTGTCTGCAGACAGCCTACCTGTGGGCTCATGAATCGAGCAATACAGTCTTGTTGGCTTACCCTATTTCCTTGGAATAAATAGATGATTCAGCCCATTTCAGAGAGACTTTGGATTTCATTTACCCAACCCCTCCCTGTTTCCTCATCTCTTTTATGTACGTACCATTAGAACAGTAGGAGGATTTTCTACAACAGGAGATAATGCTGCTCATTGACAAATGAGAGATGGAGATTTCACAAAAAAAACCACAATCTCATGGGTTTGATTCCTGTCTTTTTTATGGAGAAGACAAACAGCAGGTTCTGGTTTATCTTCAATCTCAGTTGCCTCAAAATATATTATGCTACTAGAATTGAAGATGGCAATGATAATATGTCTGTCGATCAGTATGGAGAAGAACATCCTTAGTTTCAGTCTGACCGACAAACATTTTTACATTACTATTTGTCCAGCTACCCCAACTGACCAAGTGGTCTGAAGCTCTCACTGTTATGGACCATTGTCATCTCACCCCTGTCTATGTGGGTACATAGCTGCCAAACCTCACAACATTGTGTGCAAGAATTAATAAAATAACCGATTTTCCATTAAACACTAGTCGAGATATTGGCAGTTGCCTAAATGGTCTGGTACTGCTGGTCACAATATTAGTAGAACTATAGCAGATTGGTACAGTTGAACCAGTAGCAAGCACTTTAGTGTATTATAATCTATGTGTTCAAAAGCAGTTTTATAAATGCATTTGAGATAATCAGAGGCCTAACTGGAATCTTTTTCCGTGCATGCGCTGCCAACACTGTTTTGAATTACCATTCAGCATCACATCTTGGAAATGTCTTGAACAGCAAAGAAAAAATAAATATATTGTACAAAAGTGAAGCTTAGTTTGGAATATACCAAACATTTGCCATGCATTCAGCCATCAAATACCACTACACATCATGCTTTTTGCACGTATTGTGCCACATTTTTTAGCATTGGGTATGGTGGCACTGATGATGTGAGGAAGCACAGTGGTATCAGAAAGCACATAGAGGTTGGGAAAATTAAGACCTCGCAGCAGATTTCAGCTCTGGAATATTTTAAGTCATCGATGCAATACCTGCAACCTACCAATGCTGAAGCATTGTTCGTAAGTTTTCTTGTTGAATACTACCTTTATCATTCTGTGGACTACACCAAAACATTTCTTCCGAATCATATTTCCTGTTTTGAAGATCGCTTCACAAATTCATGTCAAAATTCACTAATTTGTATTCTTATTTTCACTGATTGCAAGCCTGGATGAGAAAGCTTGCCAGTAGCTTCTTGTGGGTTGATGGATCTTTCCAGTTTTCCTGGGTAGTTCCAACATCATTTATACTGGACGCCATGTATAGCCTATCTTGTGCTGAAAAATGGCATTAAGCCATACAGCAACAACTACTAATTGTCCCGTGTAATGAAATTTATACAGTTTGCTTACTGTGACACAGTTTATGAATTGGCCTAAATAGCACTCCCTGGGCTTTTACCAAATTTATGGATTGTGTTGTCACCATGTTCTGGTTAATTTCATCAGCAACAGTGGTTGTATATGTGGACAATATCCTCCAAACTCATATAGTAAATTCTACTCTCCTCAGAGCAGAAACCATTTACATTTACTTTTGAACTGTCTAGATTTTCTGGTGGACTGGGAAATGTCTGATCTTCCATCCCATTATTTTGTCATATCAGGGAATGGAGTTTCTTACCAACCTCAGTCTAGAATGGCTCACTCAGTTTATATATCACAGATCATCAAACTTTATTCCAACTGGAATTTTATCTTAGAGAGTTCTTGCCACCTTGTCGTTTTAGTTGGAATAGAAGGTAGCAAGATTACATCCTAAACGTCAGTGTGGTTAGTAAGTATTCTCAGAGACATATAATTGACTTGAATATTTGCTATCCTGTTAATTTTTTGACCAGTAAAATATCAGTTATTTCAAGGAGTTTTTGTTTGATTTTAGCTGTGATAAAAATGGAGGGTGGCACAGACTTTGATTTGACTGTTCTGGATGAACCAGAAGATGAAGTGGAAGGGGCTAGGACTAGAAACAATTCAGAACCTCATCCAGTGGATAAAAGGTTAGTGTCCATATTAAAGTTTGTCACTGCTACCCAGATTTTGTCCTTACTGTGAATCGTGAGACTGTATCACTTGCCTGTTTCTGATGTCTTCATCAGAAATTTTAATATGCTGTGTTAAATTTTGTCTCATGCTGTCAACATCTGTTGCCATGTGGTGATATATAACTTTGTGTCAAGTTTTATGATTATAATAGCAGAGGGACAGGTGCCATTGCAAGTGATGACAGTATTGATGTAATCAACATTTAGGACATTTTAAAGATTACTGAAAATGGAGGGGAAGTGCATCCTTTCACTTGTTGATTGCAGTTCCTAACATAATGTACGTGGGTAGGGAATTTCCCAAAGCAGCTGCAGCATGTTTGAGATATAACATGCAATTTGATTGATTTATTACAAGGTGCTCAAACTAAGTTGTACCAGTTTGTCCCACTTAATCCATGTGTTAGCAAAATCTGCTGATCCTTTTGTGTCGGTTTTACATATTTAACTTTTTTGCTGAAATATAATTCCAATTCTTGGATGAAAATCATTTATGAATCATCAAGCTTATTTGGGCTTGTAAACTGGTGTGATTAACCCTTAAAGGAGATCAGACTAAGGTCTTTTGACTTGATTTTCATCAACACTGCACTCCGAACCATGCTTATCGGATGAGTTGTAGGATTTCCTTCAGTATACCTCCTCTGTAGAAAAAGTGGACAGTCAGTGGCATTCTGATAAACATCAGTTCATTTTTTGTTCTGTGCTTTGTGTGTTAGAAGCTATGCAGTAAAGCCAATGCATTCCAGATCTTCAGTGAAGCTTCCCATTATTTGGCAAGATATTTTTTTCATAGTCATCAAAAGATGCAATAAGCTAAAACTTGAAAAGCTAGAACATATAAAAGTATGTGAACAAGCCTCATGATATGGTTGCCAGTGTTAGAATATATTTTCATGAACTTGTGCCGTTCAGAAGTAAACATAATATTCTGAAAAATACTTTTTATTGATTTGTCCGCAAGATATACAGCCTGGTCAAGTTGGAATTTAGAAATGTAATTGACCAAAGAAAGATGAATAATTTTGTGCAAACACACACACACACACACACATAACCAATGTTCTTTTCATCATATTTGTCAAAAATGTTTAGAAATACAGGTTGATTTTGAAATCTAAAATATAGTCCAAATACTAGTTGTGCAGTAACTTTTTTCTTTCTGTCCTTCAGCTTCTCCATGCAGAATGTATCTGAAAACAGTTTTAACAAATTCTGGTATCAGTCAAGCTCAGACATAGTTAAAATTAAGAAATACATACACAATCTATACTTCATTGAATGTCCATGAATATATTGAACTAAACAATATGATTTTGTTTATTACTAAAAAGTTAAATTGCATGTAGTTTTGATTTTCTCACTTGTGCATTTTAACAATTAAAAATATTTATTCTTGGAACATTACTAGCGTTGTAAGGTAACTCTGTTTTAAAGAACAATTACAGAATTAAAAAAAAATCCCTGTGTCGCAGAGGAGGTAATTAAGTTAAAATATGCTTTTTTTCTTAATATTATACATATATTAAGCTTCTTCCTGGTGTCCTTTTGCAGCCCTGACGAAAAAACTAGAAAACGGAAGAGAGAGGACTCTAGAGAAGAGAAAAATCCAGATGTAGGTCGTGATCTTTTTAGTCCAGCTGTTTATGATAGGGAAAATAGTACCTGTTTCACGATAATTTATCCATTTATGTGTCAATCCATAAGCAAGTCTGTAAACTTGCATATATCCATCAGCCAAGCACATAGCGAAAAGTCCATGAAATTATTTTATCCATCTCAAACTTGCAAACTGTCTAGTGACCACATTTTTATTTTGATTGCAAAGAAAGTTTCTTTAAAGATTCATTTCAGCAATAGTAGGAGGATTTGATTGTGACCATATTTTATTAGTATAAGTATTATAACCCTTTCAAACCTCCACACCCATATGGTTTTACGTAAATGAACATCAAATATGGAATAAAAGCAAAGCTACAGAAATATGGTTGTCACATCAAAATCCTGATAATTTTTTTCATTATTGTTGAGTTCGATCCCAGTTTCATATTAGATTTAGTGGAGTTAATCAGGGAACCATATTGTTTCATATTAGATTAGTGGAGTTAGTCCGGGAACCATATTGTTTCATATTAGATTTAGTGGAGTTAGTCCGGGAACCATATTGTTTCATATTAGATTAGTGGAGTTAGTCCGGGAACCATATTGTTTCATATTAGATTTAGTGTGGTTTCTTCGGGATCCATAGTTTCATGTGAAGCATCTGCATCCTCAAACTGTTGATTATATAATTTTTTCTAATTCCATCTAACGAGCAATATATGTTGGAAACGAAGGGAAAATAAGCATCTTAAAAAGTGTTAATAATTGTTAATAATCAGAACAAAAGAAATTTAAGGAATATTTAGATTCTCATGAATAAAAGCAAGAATGGATATCATATTGTTGATTTGAGTGTGTCTTATAGTGGGAGATATGATTACCATTATCATTTTGATTTTTGAAAAATTACAAACATTATGTCAAGTTGAGAGATAGCAACAAACCATTAAGCTGCATAGAGTCTGTAACTGAATTTTTTACAACCGTACTAGATGTAAATAAGGTCTACATTTAGTTTGCAAATGTTTCAGTAGAACATAATGTTTACCATCATTGCATTAGTTATGAATACCAAACACTTTATAAAGACATGTTTTCGAGCTTGATAGTAGCAGTTCATAACATTTTGTTACACCTTACTGAAAACCGGTCAGACTTGAGGAAAAAATTGAATGCCTTATGAGACAGTTATGTTAGGGTTGGCAAGTCTGCTCTTTAGAAATTAGCATGGTGACTTATGATCACACAAACATCTACTGGGTGGGGGTGGTGGATCTTTTCAGCTCACTTTTGACCTGCTGTAAGTACAGATGTGTAGTAGTAAGAAAAAAAAGGTGTTATTGCTTTGCCTTCCTGGATAAAGTGTAATTATGTTTTAGAGATGGCTTATCTGCTGATGAAATTATATAACCGCTTATTGAACTGAATCTACAAACTACTTGTAAATCAGTGACATAATGTACCGTATATACTCGCATGCATGTCATATTCAAAAGCAGACTGCATAGACCTGTTTCTGCCTTTGCATCATGCTGGCTGATCTGGTTTCTTTCTTTTGGATAGAAGTAATGGCTAGAAGAGAAGCCAAATGGACCCTATTCTGACTGCAGTTTGAAAGCCAAATCAAGGTTTATGTTGACTGCAATTGGACCTGACTTCGTATAGAGTGTATTTGGTAGTGATTATCAGAAGAAGATGAACTTGCCTGCAGTATTTCAGTGTGTACTTTTGGTGGTAAAACTAACATATGTTATAGAAATATCTGAAGAATGATAGTTTCTGCCTGTATAATTTATCTGTGTTACCTTATTAACACATAGGTTATCTGAGTATCAGAGATTTGTTTCCAAAAGAAGTACACTAATAAGTTTAATATGTGCAGTGATCAGGTCCTTTTTCATCTGTTTGCAGCAACCTCTAGAAATAACCATCACAGGGGAACAAAAAGAGTTGATGCGCAAGGCCCAGGAGTATACAAAGAAACAGCAACAACAGGAACAAAATGAAGATGAGGTTAGCAGCATTATTTGATGAATAACTTCAGCTTGTCTTCTTTAGGTTCATTAGGGTATAAGTCCTCGAAATCTCTGAAGTGAGAATTGCTTAACAAGATTTTACAAAAGATTTCTAGGGCCATTATAATCTGCTGTAATATTTGTTTGTTCGTGATTTCTCCTTGGTTGATATGCTTTCTTTGGTTAGTGGTCTGTTTTTTGGATATTCTCTATTCGGTTGACAAAATACTTTTTAATTTATACTGATTCTAACTGATTACTTTTTACTTTTGCTTGAGGAGACTATTCCACTGGCCTACAAGAAATGTTGTGTATACCTGCTTATAAGTCAAGTCTTATTGCAAACTATGTAGACCCTGATCTGATGTCACATAATACACTGGCCAAAATAAGGTTGATATTTGTTTTGCTGTTTACACAACAGGCTGCATAGAACCTGCTTTGTCAACACATTAATCATTGGTATGTAAGTTCGCAAAGTTGGGGGCTGCTTATTGTTAATGTAGGTTGGGGCAGAAAAAATGGTATTAAAAATGTCTTTTGTATCTTTAGGAAAAGAAAGGGAAGAAGAAAAAACGTCAGAGGGATAAGACCGAGTACAGTTATGAAAGTGAGGAATCTGAGTCAGAGAGTGGGTCTGAATCAGAGCCAGAACCAGCACCACCAGGTAAGTAGTCACAGCCCTTGTACTGTGGGCTTTTGAGGTCTTTTGTATGTATTAATTAGCATTGGGTTCAACCCCATATGAGTAGTCTTAATCCTTCTACTGTGTGCTTTGGAGTCTTTCTGTCTTCTGTCTACTTAAATTGTTGAGGTTTTTTTTTTCTCGTTTGGGAACTATTTTTTGTGCAGCATGCCATGTTTCCTTTCATAGAATGACTGAATCTTAAACTAATAATCAACCTTCAACATTTTAAAGACGTACACATGTGCAGTGCACCATGTTTTGTACATTACACCTAAAAAGTCTGCCAAAGATGTGATGTAATCACTGGCTGTGCACCAAGAGATTTTGAAAGCTGATACAAATTTGCAAGTCCACAATAAGATCGCATTTAACATTGAATTATATATGCTAGTAGGGAGAAACCCCAATCCTCTGAACTAGACATTTTTAATTTCCTTTTTGAAGATGCATAAAGTCATGGAGGATAGCATTTTTTTACAAAAACACCGGGGCCACGAGTGGTCTAAAGTGTTCACCGTTATGTATCACTGCTATCTCACCTCTGTCTGTGTTGGTTCAAGTCTCTAGCTCGGCTAATGTGGGTATGCAAGAAAGTTTGCCGGTAGCTTCTCGTGGATCGGTGGTTCTTTTTGGGGTTTTTCTGGGTTCTTCCTTCACCATTAATACTGGCCGCCATGTATAGCCTATCTTGTGCTAAAATATGACGTTAAACCCTACAACAACAACAACAAAAGCACCAGCAGTAACATCTTTCCATATGGAACATATGGACCTGAAAATGTACCCTGCGAGTCTGAAGACTAAAGGCCCTTTTTTTCTTGGGCATTTTAGTGTTTTTATGGTTTTTAATAAATTTCACATTATTGATATTTCAGTGTTTTCACTGTCCAGTAACATCTTTCTTAGTAGCAATCTTTTTGTAAAGGATACAATTTATCGCATTTTCTAACTTCATTTACATAGTAACTCTTTAATAAGGGACACCTGAAAAGAAAGGACATTTTCTGATATGAATGTTTTTCACTGTTCAGTAACATCTTTCTTAGTAGCAGTCTTTTTGCAAAAGTTACAGTTTATCACCTTTTCTAAATTCATTTACATATTAGCTCTTTAAAAAGGGACACCTGAAAAGAAAGGACATTTTCTGATACATTAAGTGCCTGCTGAGCAAGTGAACTTGACCACAAAACTATTCATTGCATTTTCCATTAAATGTTGGCTTTTTATATCTGTTCGTTTTTGTTACATTTGCTTGCCTGCTATTATTATGGCTAGTTTATGTTTCTAATAATAGTAAGTCACTTTCTATATTTAGCTGTATTGGCCTTAAAAATCCAAACTGACTTCATAAAGGGACATTACTCTGATTTTAAGCATAGGTCGAAAAGATGCCCATAGTGGGTATCTTGATATAGTAGGAATTTATTTTGAAAACATTTAGAATCATTTGAGCAGGAAATGGTTCCGAAAAATAATTGTTGATTTCATAAAAAATACTTTAAAAATCTTTTTTAATGAAGACACATGGATGAGAAAAATTATTAGAACACTTATTATTTGGGTTTTGATGAATCCCGATATTTGCTTATAGTCATAAAAAAGGAACATGATTGTCAATATCTCATAATATACCTTCATTCTATTGATTCTTTTAAACATATCATTATCTTATTCCTCCAGTACATCAGTATTTTCAGTAATTTGATATTTATATAGGTCTAGAAAATGAACCTCCTCCACCAGGAATTGATGATACAGATGAGGGCGAAATTAAAGAAAGAAAGAGAAGATCCTCAGGAAAAGAAGGTTAATATAACATATAACAATCTGATTTCATGTTGTGTTTCATTAAATCTTGATTAAGTATTATTTGGAGCTAGGTCTATGAAAATGGTGCGTATCTAGCCTCCAGTATGGCTGCCCCATGGTGATCTTCTTGAAAATGTCAACATATTGACATTGAAGGACTTCGAAGCCTATTAAAATGTTGCAAATGTGGCAGATGCTGCAAAAGACATCAACCTTAAGTAACTTTACATAATAATAAATGCTTAACGATTGTAACGAATACATTACAGTTGTAATATTTTCAGATTGTTAGGATACATTAGGAATCATGATGGTCATAATACTTTCAGGTAAAAAGGATGATGAACGAGATGAAGATACAAAACAAGAGGACTCGGATGACAAGCAGAAAAATCCCCGACCACGTGCACTGCACAAGACATGTTCCATTTTCCTGCGTAATTTGGCACCATCTATCACAAAACAGGAAGTTGAAGCAGTATGTATGGAGAGAGAGAGAGAGAAGAAGAGGGAGAGAAATTGTATTATTGAAGAAATATTAGATTGGATTGGTCACTTGTAGTAACACATACCAACAGTATGTGCTCTTAAGAGAATAAAAAGTTTCCTGTATGAATAGGTTTTGGAAAAAAGGAGCTGTTAGTATAGATGCTAATGATTATGCTTCTAGTATAATCGTTGCACTTTTTTAACCGAATTTCATTTTAAATAAGCTTATATATTGATTATGCTTTTTTGGGTACAATAACAAATGCAATACAAATTAGTTGTTGTTTAATGCCATTTTTCAGCACACAAATGGCTATACACAGTGGCCATTATTAATGGTGGAGGAAGAACTCTGGAAAGAACCACCAACCCACGAGAAGCTACTGGCAATTTTTCTCACGTACCCACATTGACCGAATCTGAGACTCGAACCCACACCGACAGGTGAGATGGCAGTGATCTGTAACAGAGTACTTTAGACCACTCGGCCACTCTGGGCCCCAAAATAAAAATTTGCAATATAAAGTTGATTTTGTTACCTATTTTTTTTTTTTAATCTCTTTTAATTCCTCTCATATAAATATACAAATATTCTTAAAAAGATGGCTGCTGTCCAAGAACAGTAGAAGAGTATTTTCTATTATTAGCAGCTGTATATGACCCATTTCCAAGAAAACTGACAAGTTCTTAAAAAATTAACTTTACTGTGGATGGTTGGAAAATGTTGGAGCAGATGGTTCTTTTCAAACCTCAAAACATGTCAGATCAGAGAAAGGAAAAATCAAGGCCGCTTTACAAACTTTATAAGGAGAGCATAAGAGTAATGTAATACACTGCTCTGAGCACATGATCATTCTCCTTGCAGATTTCCAGTTCACAGTCATTTAGCGCAAGTTTTGCATGTATTCTAGTTCAAGTGGGTGCTGAATATAAAAAACTTTTCAGTATATTTTGTGTTTGTATTCTGGTTCCAATACCTACGGTTTAGCCTTTTGTGATAATTTTGACCTGATGCAAACCAGGTTATTTGCCAAAATAAATGTGTCTTTTTTGTATGAGCTGTAATTCTGATTGATTGATTGATTGATTACACTTTTACACCCAAATAAATCTTCTTTCCCCCCCCCCCCTAAAATGTCATTAATCATGATTATATCTCTGGGGTGGGTTGGCTTGTATGTATTAGAAAAATTAACTATGATATGTTTTGTTAAAACTTGATTAATTTTCTCACCAGGTGTGTAAGAGGTACCCAGGATTTGTCCGTGTGGCTTTGCAGGATCCACAGCCTGAGAGACGATTCTTCCGTAGGGGCTGGGTCACTTTTGAAAAGGATGTTAATATCAAGGACATCTGCTGGAACCTGAACAACATTAGGGTAAGTGCTCATATTATGAAATGGTTTTAGGACTGAATTGAAGCCTACCATTAATTTGGTTTGAATGGAATTTCTGGTGATTTCTTTCTTCCTTTTTAGTTTGATATTGTTTTTCATATGCATATATTGGCAAACTTAACTTGCACAACACATCATGACCAGAAAATATGTAAACTAAAATTTTATTGTAGAGACTGCATGGGAAATGTTTGCGAATATGCCATTGTGTGGAGTATGGAATTTACCTTTAACTGGACTGGCTCTTAACATTGCTGATATTTCTATGAGTTATTGATTGTCAGATGGGTTGATTTGGCTTTTTGGTGTTTTGAGTACATCAATTAATTGAAGGTTATATCCTGCTAAGTTGAGAAAATTGCCTTGTCACAGTAATAAGTCTGGGCTGATCTTGCTGTGGGAATCTAACCCATACCCTTTTGGTTATGAGTACAGATGGTGATTATAATTTTAATGCCAGATGTTATATGTGGCTGAATTGGTCACTGTAATATTTCATTTATTTAAAGGATTTTTTATGTTGCATGGATTGCACAATAAGTTCGTCCAGCTTTTACAAATGTACTCAATGCGGCTGAGATGTTGGTGTAATGCAATTTTTCATGATGGATTAAACTGGAAGACTCCAAGGATCTATGTTTCTCCTATTGCACTGGTTTTAATATTAAGGTAGGCAGGTCATTTTTATTAATATGATATATATTTAATGTCATTTGTTTTATAAACTGATAAAAAAAACAGTGGGAAAAGGGGTAGGGTGGCCATTCGGAAACACTGAAGGTTTGGGGTCTTAGCAGCAGAGAGGGTGAACAGACCACGATTTCAAGCAAAAATAAGGCTTCCAGATCACGTTTTCGAACAAAATATGGCCTATAGATAACGTTTTCGAACAAAATATCAGGTTTCCAACAAATCTCATTTAACCAAAAAAAAAGTCTCCATTTTTGCAAAAACGGAGATTTTACGATTTTGCTCGCAACGATGTGGTCATCCACCCTCTCTGCTGCTAAAGTTTTCAGTTCTGGGTTAATAATTCTTTTACGATTTTAACCGAATATTTGATCAAGTCCGATACGATATCGTGTCCGAGGATCATGCAAATTTATTGTTGCGAATCTGTGCGGAGTCGACTGAGCATGACTAAAGAAATCTCGAAATTGATTGAAGTCCATATCAGAACACCATGTCTGCCAAATATTTCTAAGAGTATGAGTATCAACTCTGTTGAATACAGAAAGAATATTGCAGTTATCTCTGATGACTTTTGGAACCTGAGTGTAGCGTTGAGTGACATATATCACGTCAGTGTTTTTGTGACGCCCACGGGAAAATATTCTAGCAGGATTTTTTTGTTTATCCAACATTATATCGTCGTATACGACTAAATTGTTAATATCTCCATCAATATCATCAATACTCGGTGCTTCATCGATATCGGTTATAAAATCAATGGCGTTCTCACCCTTAATTTCTGATGCATTCTCGTTAAAATCCTTTAACACTTCATAACATCGTTGATCATCTACGCTAGGGGCAATTAAATACAACTTATCCCACTTCATCCATCTCATTATTAAATTGAGCAACAATTGCGTTTTACCGAATCCAGATGGCCCGATTATAATCATCCGGATAGAGTTGGGTAGCGCTGCATGATGCTTAATTGGTTCTCTTGTTTTAGTCGCTGAAAAATCAATTATATCCATATCTCTATACATAAATTATGGATCTATATTGTATGAAGTGTAAAACGCGTACTAGCACAAATGATGTGACGACGGTTACAATTAAAAATAACAGATCAGCACTTACTGGTAGATGTGCAACATGTGGTATTAAAAAGTTCAGATTTGTTTCTACAAAATCAAAGATTTTACAATCCGGAGATGTTTTTAAAAAAAACGAGGAGGTGATATCGCAGCCAAATTGGCAAAGCTCCCAGGAACCCCATGGGCAAAGTACCCGGGAGAAAAGCACCTTCCAGGATATAGCTACTGTGGACCGGGAACCAGACTTGATATCAGACTCAATGATCAAAATCAGTCCCGACCCGGTGAAGAACCAATAAACGCCATTGATAAGGCCTGTCACCTTCATGATGCTGCTTATAAAAGCAGCAATTTGCAACACAGGCATCTAGCAGATGTGAAATTAATTCATGCGTTAAATGCTATTCCTGATAAATCCTTCAAAGAAAAATTGGCTTCATTTTTGATAAAATCGGCTATGAAAAGTAAATTGATGTTAGGTGCCGGTAATTAATAATATGGAATCAGTTTATTATTCCCCAAGAGGATACTGGAGGGGTAAATCAGCAGTCCATAAACTCGCTAGTGCTGCAAAAGTGAAAAAAACCACTGCGGCTAATTGGTTATCCAAACAGGCACTATGGCAAATTTATCTACCACCGCCTAAACAAATTCAATTCTCGCATTTTGATGTGACCGCTCCTAATGAAGTTCATCAGGCTGATATATTATTTCTGCCACATGATCGTGGTTACAAATACGCTTTAACCGTAGTTGATATTGCAAGTCGATACAAAGAAGCAGAACCGTTAAAAACAAAATCAGCCACTGAAGTCGCTTCTGCATTTGAGAGGATTTATCGAAGGGGTCCTCTGCACTGGCCAAATCTATTGCAGGTTGATCCTGGCAAGGAATTTCAGGGTGCAGTGTTATCTACAATGAAACATCATAATGTCACCATACGACGAGGGCATACTGCGCTACATTGCGATCAGGCCATTGTAGAACGATTTAATCGGACAATTGCTGAGCGGTTATTTGGATATCAATACGCAAAAGAATTCATTCAAGAAAAGCGATCCCGTGAATGGGTTCAAAGATTACCATCTGTGATTACTGCACTGAATAACGAGATTACTAGAACAATCAACATGAAACCTATCAACGCGATTAAAAAGAAGTCAATACCCGTACAACCACAAAAAGATTTCAAAGAACCAATTCTTGGTAGTAGTGTCATTGTGAGGTACTTATACGAACCAGGAGAGCTTGAAGGGGGTAGAAAAAGGGCTACTGATCCTATTTGGAGCGTCACTACGCATAAGATATCTAGTATAACACGATCAACTGGTAGACCTCCAGTCTATAAACTGGATTCAACTGGCCCTCAGCGGGGTTTTACTCGACAACAACTACAAGTGATTCCCGAGGATACTCAATTGCCACCGCATGGTCTTAACTAGCACCGTTGCGTCTATTGCACTCAAGACAAGTCAACATCACATTATTTCTGACATGACCGAGATTGTTATTTTTTCTGTCTACGGTGAATTGGCGAGGATCCTTATCCGAATACTGCCAACGCATTATACAATTGCAACTCGCGCAGTGATTATTCTGTTGTTTCTTCAAAGTGATTATTAATTTAGCATCAATATCAAATTCTCGTTGTTTTTTTTTGTCCTGTTGTTTGTAACCGGAGAGTTTTTTATCAATAATTTTAACATCAATATCATCCATTGTTGTGTCATTATCATCGAAAACAACTCTTCGAAGTTGATTTTTTTTTCGTACTCTGGATACTGCGAGATAGACTAAATTCGACCATTCGATGTGATTATCCACCATCCAAACAATTGTATTCGATATAGTCAATCCCTGTGAAGAGTGTATTGTTGCTGCGTATCCTAGCGTCCACGGGGATTTATTAGCACGCAATGCATCTTCAACGACATTGATATCAACCAGCACAATATCATTTAATACGAGAATTTGTTTTTCACTCTGTCCTGGAATATCAACTTCAATATTCTGTTTTCGTGTATCCGATGGCCTATAACAAAGGGGTACTGGAAGCGTTGCAAATTTTCCTTTATGCAATTCAAATAACTTCATCTGAAGTGTATCCCTGACTATTTTTCTACTTGCAATGATCAAATCGTTTGGTCTCCATGTTTCCCAGAAATCATTCATTGGAGTTTCTGAAATCACTTCACGCGCTATTTCGCATTGGATTCTATCCGGTTGTAATCTAATTAGTTTCTTAAATTCTCGTAATCGTTCATCAAGTGATCTATAATCAGTGGTGATTTCTTCATAGTAGTCTACAAAACCCTTTAGCCATTCATGTGGAGATGCACCGACAAATGGTGGTGGTTGGCCGTGATCACCGCACATGATGACTTTTGTGTTTTTGTTTAACAACCACTCAAGAAATGTTTTTAATACATCAAATGACACTGTGCATATTTCATCCCAAATTAAGATTTCAGGAATGAATTTATCACCCATAGGCTCAGGAGTCCATTTGTCACCCTTCCATCGAAAGAAACTATGGTAAGTGCAAGCATTTACCCCTCGTTGTATCATCTCTCTGGCGAGTCTGTGAGTCGGTGTTAGCACAATCATGTTACAAACGCTAGCGTTTCCACGACGAAATAATTCAATTGCACGAGTTGTCTTTCCTGACCCACCACAACCGTTTAAATAAACTGTCTTATATCTACATACTGGATCAGATACCGGTGGTGCATTAGAAAGTTCTGATTGAATTTCAATACGGTTACAACAAAGATATTTATCATCCATGGCAACGTCTGCGGATTCACAATACTCATGTAGCATCTCTTTTTTAAATCGCCAACGCCCCCAATTTTCTTCGGGATCTGTGAATGCCGCTACAGCTGATTTGTACTTATTATGTATATACATCGAATCAGTGGCTACTCTAACCGCGGTATTAGGAAATCTATTTATCATCGAAAATAGATTAATAGAAGCATAGGCTAGCATTGAACTTCTCAAATGTGTGTACTGGGAATTATATCCATCACAGTAGGTAACAACCGTACCTAATTTCTCACCATTGGATAGAAAAGCATCCTTACGGGATACAAGTTTTCCCTGTTTCATTAAATCCGCTACAATAAAATCGTATTCAGCGACATCTATGATCAACCGCGAAGAGTATTTTGCGTTGTCGTATCGTCCACCCTGGGTAAATTTACCGATTATTCTTCTTCCGAGATCTTTTGCTTGTTCTTTTTTAATTTCAAATAACTTCTTAGACCAATTTATGATTTCTTCTTCACTGAAATCTGGAAACTGTTTTCGTAGTTCGTTGATTATTCTATCTAGATCGGGTTGTGGTAGCCATACTTCTTTCTGAGCTCGATAGCATATAATAGCCTCGGAAACAATCAACGATATTAGCATACCACAATCAATCATATGTCTCAATAGCACTATTGGCATCCAGTGTTTTTCAGATAGGTGTCTACCGAGCCAAACATAACTACACGGATGTAATCCTGACGCTAATTCAAATGATATCACACGAGCGAATCCGGTTAAATCAAAATCAGGCAATGGTCCATTAATCGCAACACGAGTCATTTCATGCGTGGGGTGTCCAAATCGTTTGAAGTACTCAGCACATTCCCCATATCCGAGAAAACTTCCGGGATAACACGCGGATATATCAATTGAAATCATACCATCACGTGAGTATTTCGTATTCCACAGTCCTCCATGACCGAATTCGACGCAACTCAATTTAACATCCTCGAGAAAATCACTTCGTGTTGGACGCCATGAGTTTTTTTCTCTTGCGAAGTGAGCTACCACTGATGGAATAGTAAAACTATCCGTGAGTAGTTTTTCATGGGAATTCTCCGGTGAAAAATCACTAGCGATTTTTCTCATTCTGTTATCTAATTCTTCAATGCGATATAATTCACCATTTGGTTTTACAAATTGATCGAATTCTTCATCACTTCTAAGTAGCCACACTGACACAGGATCATCCTTACACAACGCATGAATAGCATCAAATAATTTCTCTTCATAGAAAACATCTCCGGAAAATTCTGGGGGGATATATCTCACGGTTCGTTCTCGTGGAAATATTGTTACCGCAGGTGTCCACGCGTGTTTGTTATGATCAATAATCTGTATTGGGGCTCCTCGCGATTGATATTTCGGTTCGTATAATACTTCTCCGGTTATTGTTGTTACTGATATTGGGAATTTTAATGATGCTTCTAATTTAGCTATATCAGAAATCTTTGCACCGTGCTGTTTCACTGTCAGTTCCCACTCGGTTATTTTTTTTCGTCTTAGATCAGTTAGTTTATTCCCCCGGGACGCATTTGTGAAGTGTTCTATTATTCGTTCTGCTACACAATTCAGTGAATAAGAATATTTCATAGGAGCTAGTTTTGCGATATCGGGTTTATCATTTAACGGATATATCCCATAAACCATTGCTGTTACGGGATAAGATCTTTCGTAGTATGGCTTATCGATTCCGGTAAGAATTCCTGGTTTGGAATCTCTACTCACAATGACAGCTTTTTTATTCTTGAGGATTGGTTCAAATTTATCCCTAATAATCCATTTGCCATCGACTTCGATAATGAATTTGATTCGGAAAAAATGCCATTTTTCCCCAACACGTGAAATTATCACTGCTGCTTTTTCATCATTCATGGTAGCGTCAACAACACCTTCAATTCGAAATGTTGACCAACAATAAGATGCTCCATCACGCTTGAATTCATTAAAACAGTCTCTGATTTTACTAATCATGGCTTTATCAAGAATTGTATTCTTTGGTGTATTAGAAACTATATCGAGATTGAATTGAGCATCTTTCCAGGGTAATCTCTTGGACGTTTTTTTTGGTTTATCGAGATTAAATCTAGGATTGATTTTTAATAATCTCTTAAACTCTTTCATGTTTCCGTCTATTGGACGTTTGTTACGTTTTTTTGGTTTATCGAGATTAAATCTAGGATTGATTTTTAATAATCTCTTAAACTCTTTCATGTTTCCGTCTATTGGACGTTTGTTACGTTTTTTTGGTTTATCGAGATTAAATCTAGGATTGATTTTTAATAATCTCTTTAACTCTTTCATGTTTCCGTCTATTGGACGTTTGTTACGTTTTTTTGGTTTATTGAGATTAAATCTAGGATTGATTTTTAATAATCTCTTAAACTCTTTTATGTTTCCGTCTATTGGACGTTTTTTGGGTCTATCGAGATTAAATCTAGGATTGATTTTTAATAATCTCTTAAACTCCTTATCAGCATTTTTCGAAGGCGTTCTCCCTAATTCCCTCATGCTATAATTAAAACAAGCATTTAAATGAAAGATTTTTATATAATGAATCACTGCAAGTGGCTTATGATTGGATCAATAACCCCGTGTAACAAATCATGCAGAAATGAGTTTTGTGGGTATCATATGCAAAGCTTTCGTCGTGGAAGCCTTGGTCCGTTACCTTGTATTCTATGTGGGGTTGGGGTCAGGGGAAAATCTCAGTTGTGTCTAAATTGCGGTGGTAAGCGATACAGGGAATTGAAGCGTTATTATGATAAAAGAATAAAAAATGGACAATCAATCAGAAATTATGACCCTGACGCTGACAAAGTCAGTATTCTTGACGCTGACAAAGTCAGTATTCTTGACGCTGACAAAGTCAGTATCAAGGATAAAATCATAAGAACTCCTCAAGACTACATCGAAAGATTTATCATTAAACCAAACAATGAATTAGACAAACAATAGTATTATGTATACGAATGAACCAAGAATTCAGACAACACCCTGTGATCACAAATTATGAAGCATCCAGTGATGGTGTTGTAAGAAACCGCAGACTGAAGAAACCAGTTGGTGCTGACAATGGTGGGGGATATTTGATATTTACTGTTAGGGAGGGAAAAGAAACGAAAACTTATCTCAATCATCGTTTCACATTTGCGTGTTTTTATGGATTGATCGAGGATGATTTTGTTATTGATCATATCGATTCTAATCCGAAAAACAATTCTTTATCAAATCTGCAGGCTATCACACAAAAAGAAAATTCCGAACGAGGGGGTACTGGGAAATACTCGAAAAAAGCGAGACCTGTGAAATCTTTGAATACGATAACTAACGAAGAAAAAATATTTCAATCAATAACCAGCGCCGGTAGGCACTTCGATATTTGTGGATCCTCAGTACGAAGAGTTGCAGAGGGGATAACCAAAACGGCGATTTAAAAAAAGACAGGACAGAAAATTCGATTTAGTTACGTCAAATGCGTCATATTTTTCATTTAGAAATATATCATTATTATAGAATAATGAATTCTGAAAACATGAATAGCATCATATCCGAGATTTCAAAATTGAAAAGTTGGGATATTGAACTATCAGATGGGTTAAATCCTGATCAAATCATGTCTGATTTTCAGGATATAGAATACGGAGTTAACAACAATAAATATATGCTACCAAAGAAGTATGCGCTCATCAAAAGAATTCAGAATTCTATTCGGGACTCTCTCGCATTCTCCAGTGACGTAAGTGTGTTCGCTCCGTTGTATACCATCGTAGAACGAATACGAAAAGAATTGGGGTACGAATACGAATTGAAAAAGGAGGTTAATTCTAAAGTTAGAAACCTACGGGCGTTAATTCAAGAAAATGAACAATTTTGATTGACCAACCATTTATCATTAGTTGATTGTGACCGTCCCTCATAGAGATTTTAATTTTTTTTAGCATTTTTTGATTAAAACTGTTGAAATCA
The DNA here is from genome assembly GCA_029339505.1 of Unio delphinus. Taxonomy (NCBI): domain Eukaryota; kingdom Metazoa; phylum Mollusca; class Bivalvia; order Unionida; family Unionidae; genus Unio; species Unio delphinus. Next base: position 17,301,883 of record JAQISU010000087.1, read on the forward strand.
GTGAATAAAAAATTGATGGCTGGTTCGGATTGATCAAAAATAGAATGGCGAAACTATCAGTATTATTTATTTATAGCAATTATGTGACTTTCGCCATCGATGAACGAAGCTGTTATAGGATGAAATAACGCTTCTATGATCATGTTAAAAATTAACTGACATGTCTGACATGTAACAAAAAGTGTTTTCGTCTGTTAGGTCGGATTGAAAAATTGTTTTGCAATTGAAAAATTGTTTCTGATTTCAAATAATGGTCAATGAAGCATTAACAACCCGATTAGCTCGTGAACGACTGGATGCAATCAGGAGATTTGTACCAATTCGTGACTCTGTACGGAATAAACTACAACAACGACAACAAGCGCAGACTGACTTTTCTGTGTCAAGTGAACAACTGTTTACTCCGATAACAAGTGCGACCAAAGATGTGAAAAAGTTAACTGAAGCAGCGATATACGGAGATATTCCTGAGCGAGAACGAGTAAAGAAGGCGCCGCTGCTTGATACGCTTGAAAAGATAGCAGCAGAGACCGGACAAACACGCGCAGGGATACAACAGTTATCCAGTGATATAAAAACTCAGCGCGAGTATGAACGATTAGCTGATATTGATGATTCTGCGCCTGAAACTCAAACAGTTTCCACACCTGAACCACAACCTGTTGATGTCGTCACCCCAAGAGGTGTTCCCTTTATAGACAAATTCACCGAAGAAGCTATAAAAGAAATCAAAGAATCTCAATTAATAAAACTCGAAGATTATGCTGATTTTGGCGTTTCGCTATCCAAAAATATTATTCAAGGGAAGAGTTTTTAAAAGACGAGTATAAAAACAGTAGAATTAAACGAGACGACTGGGTAGATTGGTTATATAAAATAAACCAGGAGATTACTGGTAATTTGAAAAAGGATACAATTGAGTACAGAACTTTTAAAGCAGGAGTTGATAGCTATGGTATACAAAAACAACAAAGTCGAGGCCGACAAAGGAAATTACTTGATGATAGTGAGGGTGCAACTGGTACAACTGAGGAAACAAGCGGAAAAGGATATTCGATTGGAAATCCAAAGGATTTCAACGCTGGAGTCTTTGACTCTACCACGACATGTCCTGGTAGTGTTATCAATGATATATCACGATTAGAAGTTCTTGTAGGAGGTTTCCGAGCTGGAAATAACTCACCGGAAATAATTAATGAAGCAGCTGATATCTGTAGACGATTATTTCAGGGTGGTATCATGGATATCAGCACATATCGAGATTTCATTGACGAGTTAGCAAATGGGTATCATAGTGACTGAATTGAAAAGTCAATTGAAAAATTGTTTCTGATTTCAAATAATGATCATACACTACAATCATGATAAACCAACCCCCGTCTACGAAGTTAATTCACGGTTTCCGGTTTATAGAGCATACTACGGAGATGGTTTAGGCAATACCATTGCAGGGTTATTTGCGAGAATGGCTCCAAAAGTGATGCCGTTGGCTAAACAACTTGGAATGAAAGCCATTGATGTTATTCGTGATAAGGGTATTAGTGCTGTTGGAGATTTTGCTGGAAAAGCGTTTTCAACTGCGAAGAATAAAATAACATCATTAGTGAGACGAAAAAAGAAACCGGTACCATTGCCATCTACAGCGGAAATGCCTGCAAGTGTTAGTAGAATTATAAATAACGCAGTAGACGAAAAATTAGCGTCGATGGCTTTAACCCCCGACCAAAGCAATATTGCAAATATGATAGCAGGAAGTGGCTTTAAAAAACTACGACGATGAGAATGGAAAAATCGTTTACGATTTCACTATTTAGACTCTGATAAATAAAATAAAATGTTCAAACAGTCACCTGATCCAGCGTTTGATATAGATGCCCCAGTTCGCAAGGATGATTCTGTACGCGATTATCAATATTACGCCTATCATGCCATAGACTCAAATAGTCGAGCAAGAATTGATCTTCAAGTCCATGATACCAGTAAATACTTTTTGCCCTGTGAAGCGTTTATCGAAATCGAAGGAGAACTTGTAACAGCTGATGATACTCCTGCTGTACCAGCACCGTATCCAGCTGGTACTCAAGTCGGGTTTGTCAATAATGGTATCATGGCGCTATTTGAGAGTGCTAGATATCTCATTGATGGAAAAGAAATCGAGTCGATAGATCGCGATGTTGATGTGGCTACAACAATAATAGGGTTAGCGAGATATTCCGATGATTATACAAGATCAGCAGGACCCTCTATGATGTTTGCAAAAGATGTTACAAATACCGCTGGTGGAAATCAATTTGTTGTAAGACGACCAAAAAAACGTGATAATAGTGATGCTGATGTCGAGAATATGATTATAAACAACGACGTTAATTTCAATCTAGGAGCCGCAACACGTATTTCAATGTTGCAAGGAGCGCGTAAATCATTTTCATGCGCGATTCCACTGCATCATATATTTGGATTCTGTAGAAACGTCAGAAAAGTTATCTACGGGGCGAAGCATACAGTATCGCTTGTACGAAAAAGTGATGATAACGACGCAATCTGGAGGATTCCAGCAGATGCTGCAAATCCCAATGCTGATGCCGGTAAAGTCAATTTAACAAAAATATCATTGTGGATGCCAGTGTTGACTCCAGCAATTACCGCAGAAGAACGATTACTATCATTTATGGACCAAGGAGGAAAATCATTACTAAGTTGGCTAACCGTGAGTACAGATGTTAAACAATCAAATATCAACGGGTTATTCACTTGGAATCTAGCATCAAAACAAGGCGTTTCTGCGCCCCGTCATATATTTATTGCGTTACAAGATAACGCACGAGTTGGCAATCAACTCTCCAGTCATATGATATTTAATCAATTAGGTGTGAAAGACGTCTCACTGAGAATAAACGGCCAACAGGAACCATCCGAGGATATACAACTTAATTACACAGAAAATCATATTGCACAAGTTTATCATCGTCTGTTGTCATTTATGGCACGCGACCAAAATGTCGATACTGGTTTGCAAATATCACAATATGATTTTAAAAATCTGTATCCGATCTATTACTTCTCACTGGAACATCTCGATTTGATGAGACAATCTGTTGTTGATATACATTTTAGAGCTAATGTGACTCGTGGTACTATTGCTGATTATAGAGCGGTTGCTGTCATTCTCAGTGATAAATCAATGCTACTCGAAGGTGTTGGAGGAAGAATGAGAGTGGTAGATGCACCAGTGGAAAACATGTAAACGATTTAGAATCAATCAATTATGTATAACATGTCATATAGTACTATTAGTGTTGCGTTTACTCCCGGTCAATTAAAAAAATTGCAATGGGAATCAGCTAAAAAATGTGGAACCACAATCACGTTGAAACCCAACCAAATGACTGGTGGTGCAAATAAATTATCACTGACAACTCGTCAAATAAAACATTTCAATGATGCACTTGCAGCCAAAAAAGGTGTTCAGATTACTCTTTCTGCGGCTGCTATCAAAAATATGATTAAAACAGGCGGTATATTCCCGTTGTTAGCTGCGATTCCAGCATTGATTGCAGCAGCAGCCCCAGCGGTGGCTAAAGCGGCTGCGTTAGGAGCCGTTGGTACTGCAGCAGGAACGGCACTAAAGAAAGCAACTGGGAAAGGATATAAAAAAAAGGGAAAGGGTCTAAGACTACCAGGAACCCCGTATTCGTGGTACAGAGGAAAGGGTCTAAGACTACCAGGAACCCCGTATTCGTGGTACAGCGGAAAGGGTCTAAGACTACCAGGAACGATTTATTAATTGAGGAATCGAAGATTCCTATGTCCAATTTTGATTTAATGGATGCTGCTAAAAAACTAGCGATTAAAAACTTCAGAGGTGTCTTTATGAAAGATCAATTACCACATCAACCAAACAGCGTTGAAACCGGAATCATTAATTTAGATAACAGCACCGGACCCGGAACTCACTGGGTTGCATACGCTATTGATCCACGTGGGATTGTTTATTTCGATTCATATGGATTAGCCCCACCAAAAGAGTTTATGCGGTATATAAAAACCCTTCCAATGAAGACTTGGTATTCTACGCTACCAACACAAACGATGATTGACCCACCAATATGCGGCAGCGAAGTATTAAATGTCCTTGACGCTATTTCTAACTCCTTGAGTAACCCAAGCGGAAAACCACCACATGTTGTCGTTAATGAATACACTAGTAATCGCTGGAAATCGAAACGATTTTAGAGAGAGAAAGAGTTTTACAATAACATGATTGATATTTGGGGGAGATCTTTGAAACCCAAACCCGATGGCACTGCACCACCTGATTCTGTCAAGGATGTAAAAAAACTAATCAAAGATGAAATAGCTGAGACGTTGAACTTAACAAATGTAGATCCTAATGAAATAGTTGTATTTTAAGACAAACAGGGTAAATTGAAATCCAGTGATGTGTCATTGGATGATATTTTAGTTAATCAACGAAACGCAATCGAGAATACTATCGCGTTATTTTCGGATCAGGGTAAATTGAAAACCAGTAATATTTCTCTGGATGATATTTTGGTTAAACAACAAAACACAATCGAAAATACTATAGCGTTATTTTCAGATCAGGGTAAACTCAAACCGGGTGTACTCGTTTCGACGATTACAGATCGATTAAAAACTCTCAACGATGAGTTAAACAATTCTGTGTTTGTACTAACAACACTTGAATCTAGAATTGAAGAAAACGGAAAACAGTTTACATCATTTCGTAGAAATATCATTGATAAATTTATTGGAACCCCATTAGATAAAATTGAAATAAAACTCCCTGATATTAAAAAATCCATCGATGAGACGAAAAACTTCATCGAAGCCATCAAAGGTGATTTTTCGAGGATGATAACAATCATTGAAAAAACAAAAATTCCTCATGAGAAAACCAACAACGTAGTATACACAATCCAACACGGATCATTTGCGTGGACACCTTCAAACAACAAATTAGATATCACTGCAACCGTTAAGGGTATTTATCGATTAACACTAGTAACACCATTAACTCAATTTAATATATCATCGTCGAGTTCATCCGGGGTTAATAATACGATTTCAACGATCATCGACAAGGATACAACTGAAAAGTTCACTATAACATCTACTGATAAAAATTTGGCTAGAACTTCGGTATCATGGTATGTGGAATTTGTAGCGGATTTAAGTAAATAACTAAATTGAAAGGAAAATCGTTCGGATTTCACAATTGAAAACGCTAGTATTTTTAAAATAACAATGATTTCATCAACTCAATGTCGCTATGATCAGGTCAGAGAATTTCAAAATAGACTCAAAACCCTCACTGAGGAGTATCAAATAAAAATAAAAAAATACCGACGAAGAATCACCGCAATTGATATTACTGTGTACTCAGTGTCAAGCGTTCTCACTGGCGCCGGAATAATACTTGCATCGGTTACAATGATTGCCCCGGTCGTAGTTCCAATTTGCATTTCTGCGGTGGCTACAATCGGGGGTATATCAACCGGGATAGCAAAAAAGATATCATCATGCAGCCAGAGTAAACTGCAGAATTACTTACTTCAATTTCATATTGCATCAACCGCATATTCGCAGTTATCCCTGATGATATCATCGTCACTCGATAATACGATTATATCAGATAGTGAATTCTCAGCGATGGTCAGTATTTTTGATTCCGCGATATCGAAATTAGAGCGACAACATGAGTATAATAACAATGACAACACCGATGGAATCAGAAAACACGAACCCAAAAACCAGAATGATCTCAATAATATCAACATTACCAGATTGTGAGTTCTCAGTGATGGTCAGTATTTATGATTCCTCGATACCAAAATTAGAGCGACAACATGAGTATAATAACAATGACAACACCGCAGGAATTACTTCAACGAATAGTGGAGAACACGAACCCAGTACAAACAAGCATGATATCAATAACATCAACGAATCCAGAATTCAGTGTGAATTTCCCCTCTCCGGTCCCAGTGAAGGAGATAGCGCTAGCAAAACTACGAGTGTATCACAGTTGGCCTAATATCAGATCAAAATCATTTGGTGGTCAACAACCGAATAATTCACTGGTGTTTGCAAAAAAGAATAAACCCGACGGGACTCCAGACTGGAACGTCGTTTCGATACCAACAGGGTCATACCAAATTTAACAAATCAATAATGAATTCGCGCGTAGAATAAAATCGATTACTGGAGTAGAGTAAAAAATCGCTATAACAGTTCATGAACCGACGCTATCATCCGCAATTGAGATAAACACAGAAGGATACGTCGTAGATATCTATCAAAGCTCAATAAGAACCGTACTAGGATGGCCTGAATTACCACCATTGGGAAAAACCGTTGATTTACCAGAACCTCAAAAAACTGATTATATCACGTCAGGATAAAATCTGATAATCCAATAAAAAGTTATCAAGAGTACAGGATACCTACAGATTTTTTTGGTCTCGCATACCACGCAACTGGGAAAGAGAAGCCAGGGGAAGGAATAAAAGGACATTATTTTGTTGACGAACCTGAAATCGTTAAAAATTTCACAGCAATGAATAATGATTTTTCACTGTTGTTAATATCTCTTAAATCCGGCTCTCTCACCCGAGATGAATTTATCAGCGTTGTAGAAATATGTAACAAAATCATCAATGACATGGAAACATTTAATTCACAAATTATTCGAGTTATATTAGATAACGATAATCCCTTATCGAGAACAAGATTTGCAACAGGCTATAAAATCTCCGTGAATGATATTCCGACATTCAAACTACCAGGGTATAATATCTTAGAACTACAAAAATCTCTCAGTGATGCCATCAATGTTGGTTTTAAAATAATTCATGATGCATGGAAAAAAACAGCATCACAGGAAATAAAAATCCTCAAACACAATAATGACCCAGACGGTGGCGGCAGGCATATCGCTCCGTTCAACGTGAATATATCCTCAGTGATTGCGCTTAATTTAGTATGTGATGTTATCGAAGGAAGCTATCAGATTAATCTAGAGCAATCAAATCAAGCTCAGCAGGGATATATTCTTTATTCGTTTGCACCAACAGCTCCTCCAGGATTCCTAATTATTGAAAACCCAATTAATCCTGTCTACATGCGATGCCATAATAATTCGTTAACGAGAATTAATTTCAAACTCACTGACCAGTCAAATAATCTGATTGATTTACAAGAAGAGGTGTTAGCGATTAGTTTGTTTGTGAAATCATAAATGATTTTCGTCCTAAGGACTGGATCAAATATTTGGTTAAAATCATTTATTATTTTTTGTTAACCCAGAACTGAAAACTTTAGCAGCAGAGAGGGTGGATGACCACATCGTTGCGAGCAAAATCGTAAAATCTCCGTTTTTGCAAAAATGGAGACTTTTTTTTTTGGTTAAATGAGATTTGTTGGAAACCTGATATTTTGTTCGAAAACGTTATCTATAGGCCATATTTTGTTCGAAAACATGATCTGGAAGCCTTATTTTTGCTTGAAATCGTGGTCTGTTCACCCTCTCTGCTGCTGTCTTAGTTTGTCACCAATCCATGATCATGGTTTTTATTTTTTGCCTAATCTTGCACCCAGCAGAGCATGGCATCCAACTGAGTATCATCAGAAATGATTTTTTCTCCATTTTAAAATTGAATTCTGCTTTTCTCCTAACTTTTAATATTTCCAATTTGGTTTTTTATAATTGGTCTGTCTGGTCCCAGTCCACGACGACCCTTGGAAATGATTTGTTCCATGTATTAGTTAGCACGCGACTCTCGTAAAGAGTATTCTGTTTGTTCAAAGGTTTAAATTCATCCAATGAATCATTGTATGATGAAAACTGATGCCAATGGAAAGAAGAAACATGCTTGCAAAACATGGCATCCCAAGTTATTGAAAGAAATCATGACACAAAAAGTTTAAATAAAGGTTTTAAAAAAAAGTGTAGAATTGGGTGGAGTGAAAAGTTGACTGAAAATTAGTTGGTCAGTTTATAAGAAATCTGACCGATAGAGGACTGGTATTTTGTGACCTTAGCCATAAAGATCTGAATTACGGTAATTGCAGTTGGAAGTATTGGAATAGGACCTATAAAAGAAGCTGCATATGAAAAAATTGAAGCCCAGAAGGTATCTTGAAAAAGTGCAATTAATTACTATGAGAAGAAAGATTTCTAGCATGAAAGAACAGATGTAGCCCTCTGTCAGAAAATGTGCACTGCATGTCGCCAATACAAGCACCAGCTTGAAAAGGAAAAAAGCTTTCGTTGGGAAGGAAATGAAATGGCTGCACATTGAGACAAAAAGTCTGTGGTGACATAAAAGGAAGGCAAAATAAATCTTTGACAAAGCTGCAAAAAGAGCTTGTTGTAGGGTTTAACGTCATTTTTCAGCAGATGATAGACTATACATGGCAGCCAGTATTATTGGTGAAGGAAGACCCCCTGAGAGAACCACCGACCCATGAGAAGCTACTTGCAAGCTTTCTCACATATCCACATTGGCCGAATCTGAAACTTGAACCCAGTCATTTTTTTATATACTTGATTATATTCTTAAAACCTCCACTTAAAAACTATATTTTGATGAATATTTCTTTCCTTGCTAAATTAGACCAATAGATGACAATGTTTTTTCCTTACATTTTTTAAATAGTTACGAGACTGTGATCTTGGTGCCACACTAAACAGGGAGTTGAAACAGAGAGTGCGACCAGTGAGTGGACTAACGGCTCACAAGCTGGTGGTTAGACAGGACATAAGACTTGCAGCAAAAATAATCCAGAACTTTGACCAGAAATGGAAAATCTGGAAGGAGCCTGAAGAAGAGAAGAAAGATGATGAAAAAGTGAGCTTGATTTAAATGATGTACATGTTGGCATTATCCATCCATATATGCATCAATCCTTACATCAGTTATAACATAATTAAATTTTGCATTTCTGTAACATAAATATTAATAATTACAATGCAAAAGAGTGTGTGTGTGTGTGTGTGTGTGTGTGTGCGCACACCAGTAGTATTCAAAATGTTTTCCATATTTTGTTTTAACTTTTATTTGAACATTTTGAGAAATTGCCAGGTGAATAAGCCAAAAACTTGGGAACCAACAATGTGAAAAAGAAGTAAATCATATTTTATGTAACTTTAGTAGATGGACAGATATTGAAACAGGTAAACAATGTAGAAATCATATTTAGGTTGCACCGTTTCCCATTTCAGGAGGAAAAAGACAGTTATTCGTTTGTGTCAAAAAATCCTGTTTTGATGCACATCACAGATTATCTGGTTGACGAAGGAAACTACGAAGAAGAAGAATTATTAGGTAAGTCACCACACTTCTTTTATACTTGCTACTTAATTTTTTTCATCTTCACTCGCCAGAATGGTTTTCTCATCTCACAGAGTACCAAATTATTGTCTTGCCACAACACAACTGAACACAGTCATTATGTATGATTAGGTTCTTTTGGGGGCAATTTAATCAGTTTTGTTGCCCTCAAAAATAGATTATAGAAAAAGAGATACATTTTTTAATATAAATCCATTTTTGATATTAACAGCACTCTTGTAAAATGATGCTGAGTTGCAGGCAAATGCTTTCTCTTCCATACCACCATCAAAATATCAAACAACCAGTAACTTGAACCAAACAAAAATTGAGGCAAGCAGCACTTGCAACTTTCAAAGTTATTCTAATACACATGGTAGTGTTAGGTTTTGCCTAGTCCGCCTTGGCAGAAGCTTACAGTGTTCACATTACTGTCTGCATGTCTGTGTGTTTGTCAATCACTCCATAAGTTTCCCAGTAACTTTTTTAAATAAGGAAAATGTTTATTGATGTATAGCAAATCTCATGTTTTCTTAAACAATGATTGTTTTTTTCCTTCTCATCATTCTGCAGGGGAGTCTATTGAGGAAGGGAAGAAAGATGCAGACCCAGAAGTTTCCATAGATAGAGATGAAACACTGAACAAGGTATATGTCATGTGTTTTGTGTCCTTAACATACAGTTGATTTTGCTGTAGTTTACTGTTGTTTACATTTTAGGAAGTTCAGTGGTATATCTACTTAATATGTACTGTAGAGGAGAAAGGGTGTGATTGTTGAAGAAACATACCAACCCATGCTTTCATATTCACAAAATCGCAGTAGAGTGTTCAAAGAAAATTTTAGATTTTTTTCTAGACACAGGCCCAGACATGAGCCCTGGCTGAAATTCCACAATCCCTGACTCCCTTTCCATTTGTCCAAAATTTCTCCCATTTGAATATTATTTGTCGCACAACATGATATCAACACATACTGTATCAGCAAGCTTCATTATAACAAGCCTGCTTGTAGTGTAAGAAGAGTGTTATACTTTTTTGCCCAAACCAATCGCATATAGTGTTACCTTTGGCCATCCATCTGCATTTACTGTGAAGTTTAGTATTTAAGTTGGTTCTTTAGTTAGACACACAAACCATAAATATATTACTGGTTTTCTTATAATGGTTCATAAAGCTTTTATTCGAGAATTGCGCTAGGTCCCCCAAAATTACAGATGCTCATTTGCTCTAGGAGAGTTGAGATAAAAGTTGTGAAGCATTCTTATCCATCTGCTTTTCTAAGAGAATGTAATGAGTGCTATATTTGCTCACATTAAAATTTTATAAAAGTGGACCAAGATCTGTACAACATGCTATTATCTGGTCTCTGGCAAATGGGGTTGTGAGACTGCCCAAATATGCACATCTGCTATGCCACCTGTTCATTGCTTCACACATTCTATTAACATTACTGTTAAAGTATATTACTTTTATTGATTTTATCTTTTGTGGGTATTTTGAATATAGATTAAGAGGAATTGAAATAATTCCCATGGACAAGAGCTTGTTAAAGTCATGTAGCTCCTTCCAAAGTATTTGTAATAAAAGACATAATCACAGTTAGAAAGATGGGCAATACACATTATATTTGTTTTTATTACATATCCATTTAATCTTGCGTGAGTGAGTTGGTCTATGGTACAGATATTCAGACTATTTCATATCTTGCACCCAGTCATTTGTCAGTATTATTCTTAGATGTATTGTAACAGACATTTAAAGTCCCAAAATGTTTTTGAATTCCACTAACAATATATTCCCAGAAAATATTTGAAAACCATGAAAGAGTGTGCATTTAATAAATGTTTTTAAAAAAAGTGTATGTTTCCTTCTGGATCTCGTATATAACTTGACCAAGAGTGTACAGATCTTAACAGCATACATGCCAACCATTACACTTTTGGCGTAATCATTACACTTTTTTCCACTAAATTATGCGTAAAGCTATATGGATTGCACTTTTTTGGTATATCCACCTTTAGCAAAAATCAATTATTTGTTTTTTCATTTTTATTAACATTCTATCAATCCCACAGACCATATTTTAGAAAAGACAGCAAACCTTGTTCAACTCTCAAACTTTCAATCGCAAAGTCTATTTATAGCATCTGTATGGCTTAGGGAGGAGAGAACAGACTGATTTTCTAATTTTAATCTTTATGCGCAGATACTTTGTTCTAATTCATATTTATTGCAGAACCAGTCTAAAGGTATTTGGCGCTAAAAAGTATATTTTATTTTAGTCGATACATGTATAGAGCAAAAATATCTCCTTTAAAAAATTTCACAGATAGATTAGAAAAAGGCAACAACACCACCCATCCAAATAGAATCCTCTAAATATGAAGACATTAGTGCAGCATCACATGACATCTATTTCAGGCTGTGTGGAAAGAATTTTAATATCTGGCGCTAAAACTCTTAAGATGGATTCTAGTCGATGTGTGTGTAAAGCTAAAAGTGCTACCTATGAAAACTTGAAACAGTAAAGGATGTTTAAATACGAGGGGGCAAATAAATCAGTTTTTTTTTTTTTAAATTTAGCATCTTATATGTGGATTACGCTTTTTCTGCCTGGATTACGCTTTTTCCTTGTCAGGGGTTGGCATGTATGCAGGTGTATCGTTTTACCCCTAACAGGGCCTATGAGTAAATCATTAGAACAAATAATATAGAATCTGATTCGCTGGCTTATTATGTAATGGCAGATCCATGTCTGTGTTGTTTGCAGTGGGATCTGACTTGTGAGTATATATATGTTTTTTTTTCTTCTATAAATCTGGAATAATCATAACGTTGTAACCTTTTTCTTGCAGGTATTGGATAAGTTGATACTCTATTTGCGGATCGTCCACTCCATTGACTACTACAGTGCTAATGAATATCCTAATGAGGATGAGATGCCACATCGTTGTGGGATTATTCATGCCCGTGGAGTTCCACCCAATTCCAAAATTACACAGGCAGATTGTAAGTTAATGTACAATGAAGTGGCTGATTAATCTATCTTTATGAGGACATTACTGTCTTTATAAGAGTGGATGAACTTATTATTTTTGGCAACTTACTGCACTAGAGACTTGATTTCATAACAGATTTTGGTCAGACATGGAGTATACAAGATACTAGGCTCTTTTTATTTTGAGCAACGTCATGCATGTTGATAAAGTGATCATGCTTCTGACTCGCTGAACTTGTTATTATCATGGAGACCATATTTCTGATTTGATTATGATCCGACTTCGTATGTAAACATATAGTATCAAGATATTCAGAAAGTTTTTTACACATTACATATATTAATAACATTTTAAGCTAGAGACTTGAATTTATTTTGGCATATAGTGGCTTTGTTTAAGAAATAATGCAGTTGTTTTAGAACTTTTCATCAGCTGGTAAGTCTTTTTATATTTTTCCAGTGGATGACTGGTTAAAGAACTTTAAAGAAAAAGTGATGCCATTTACAGATCCCCAGGATAAACTTGAGGATGATGATGCCAAGAAACTGGGCAAAAAAGACATGGATGCATATCCTTGCTCATCTTTACAATTTTCAGACTTTTTTTATCTTTGTTCACATAATATGCTTACGTATCTCAAATGTGGTTTTGTATTTATTCTCTGTGACTAGCATGCTGGACTTGTGACCAAAAGGGTACGAGTTCGAATCATACTGCTGGACTCACCTAGGTCAGTTACCTTAGTGCGTCATTGGGCAAAGCACTGGACACTAAATAACATAATTGCGTTGATGTGCCATCAATATAGCTGCCAACCTTCATGATTTTGGCATGAATTTCATGACTTTATCAGCGATTCATGGTTTCATGCTAGTCATGATGTATACCATAGCCGAAACGGTCCGGTGGCTGTTGGGTGCAAGATATATATATATATATATATATATATATATATATATATATATATATGAATGATTAATATAAACAGGGGCCTAACCAAAATTTTGCCGCACGCATGTGCCGCAAACACTGATTTGAATTGATGTTCGGCATCGCATCTTGAGTTTGTCTTCAGCACCAAAGAAAAAGAAACGTATTGCACTAAATGTGAAGTTAAGTTTAATATACCAAAAATTGGAAGTGCATTCAGCCATCAAACACCAATATACATCATGCTTTTTGCATGCAGTGTCACAAATTTTAGTATTGAGCATGGTGGCAGAGACAAATGTGTGGAAGCACATTGGTAGCAAAAAAAGCACATATAATTGGGAAATCTAAGAACTCTGAGCAGATTTCAGCACTGGAATCTTTAAACCCATTGATGGAAGACCTACAAGCTACCAATGCAGAAGCATTGCGAGTGCTCTTAATGAACACATTTTTCCTTTGTCAGCTGGAGAGCACGCTAAGCATTTGTTCTTACAAAGGGGCCCCAAGTGATCTAAAGCACTATCCATTATGGATCACTGCCATCTCACCTCTGTCTGCATGGGTTCTAGTCTCAGATTTATCAAGTATGTGATAAAGCTTGCCTGTAGTTTCTCCGGGGGTTTTCTGAGCTTCTGTGCTGAAAAAATGGCATTAAAACCACAACAACAATTTTTCTGTCACATATTTCCAGACTCTGTGATCGCTTCATGAATTCATGTCCAATGTTCCCTAATTGCTATCCTGGAGGGTTGGCAGCTATGCATGAAGCACCAAAGCAACTGTGAAAGTAAGTTCTATGCAGTGAAAGATTTTGTGTGTGTGTCTTTAAAAGTAAGTTGTTAGAGGAAGGCTTGTAGATTTAACAGTATGTCAGCGCATGGTGTCGTCAAAAGTTTCTGTTTAAAAGATGTAAAGATAAAATGTAACAAGCAAAACAACAAAAAAATTAAAATTTAGGAAATTAATATGAATGGCTGACAATATCTTCTGAATCATTAGCGATATCTTCATGAAACTGATTTGCTTATATATTGTGACAGGAATTTGTATCATATTTAACAATTACCTTAGATATGCCTATGTATTGTGACAGGAGTTTATGTCATATGTAAGAATGGACTTTAATATCCATATTTGTTTTGACTAATTTATGTCAAATAAAGGCTTCACTTGATATCCATATTTGTTTTAACAGGAGTCACATGGAATGGAGATTTATAAAATAAGTTTGCAAAACTCTCAAAATAATTTGTATTATCTCCATTTTATTTTAACCATTGCTAGTGCATTAAGTATTCACCAGAATTTTTATTTGTCTCTTTGAAATTCTGTGTCCCCCTCCCTCAGATCTGGAGGACATGGACTTCCACTATCCTCTGTCTCCTGGATCCAGATGCACAGGTTCTAACCTAGTATTTCCTGTATTGACATTTATTTCAATATCATTTCCTTAATGTTAATCACAGCGGTTCTAACCTTGCATTTCCTGTATTTACCTTTATTTCACAATGATCTACCTTAATGATAATCACAGCGGTTCTAACCTAGCATTTCTGTATAGACATTTATTTCAAAATGATTTCCTTAATGATAATCACAGCGGTTCTAACCTAGCATTTCCTGTATTTACCTTTATTTCACAATGATCTACCTTAATGATAATCACAGCGGTTCTAACCTAGCATTTCTGTATAGACATTTATTTCAAAATGATTTCCTTAATGATAATCACATCGGTTCTAACCTAGCATTTCCTGCATTTACCTTTATTTCACAATGATCTACCTTAATGATAATCACAGCGGTTCTAACCTAGCATTTCTGTATAGACATTTATTTCAAAATGATTTCCTTAATGATAATCACAGCGGTTCTAACCTAGCATTTCCTGTATTTACCTTTATTTCACAATGATCTACCTTAATGATAATCACAGCAGTTCTAACGTAGTATTTCCTGTACTGATGTTAATTTCATAATGATCTTCCTTAGTGATAATTACATCGGTTCTAGGGGTTCCGAGTGGCCGAGCGGATCACTGCCATCTCACCTCTGTCTGTATGAGTTCGAATCTAAGATTAAGCTAATGTAGTTATGTGAGAAAGCTTGCCTTGCCTGTAGCTTTTTGTGGGTCGGTGGTTCTTTCCTTGGGTGTTCCCGGGTTCTTCCTCCACCAATAATACTGGCCGCCATGTATAGCCTATCATGTGCTGAAAAATGATGTTAAACCCTAAAACAACAACAACAGCAGTTCCAACCTATCATTTCCTGTATTAATGCTTTTTTCACAATGATCTACCTTAATGATAATGACAGCGGTTCTAACCTAGTATTTCCTGTATTGATGTTTATTTCATAATGATCTTCCTTAATGATAATGACAGCGGTTCTAACCTAGTATTTCCTGTATTGATGTTTATTTCATAATGATCTTCCTTAATAATAATTACAGCGGTTCTAACCTAGTATTTCCTGTATTGACATTTATTTCATAATGATCTTCCTTAATAATAATTACAGTGGTTCTAACATAGCATTTCCTGTATTGACGTTTATTTCATAATGATCTTTCTTTATGATAATTACAGCGGTTTTAGCCTAGTATTTCCTGTATTGATGTTTGTGTCATAATGATCTTCCTTAATGATAATCACAGAGGTGGAAAAATTTGTGACTGCCAATATACAAGAGCTGGCTAAAGATAAGTGGCTTTGTCCTCTAAGTGGCAAGAAATTCAAAGGGCCAGAATTTATCCGGAAACATATCTTTAACAAACATGGTGAGAAGGTTGAAGAAGTGAAGAAAGAGGTACGTAAACATTAATTGATTTTCAGTGAGTTAATTTGCCATGTGAGTTAATTGTCTGGCCTATCCATTATGCATTATACTGTAGTATCATTTATTTTCGTTGGGCTCAATTTTCGTGGTTTTGTAAAAAAAAAAGGCATTTTCGTGGGGACGTAAATTCGTGGTTTTGCATGTCAAATTTTGCATATTATAAGGTAGTTAATTTCATGGTTTAACCTCTACAAGTACCCCAAATAACGAATACAAAAGAATAAAACGATGCCTACGCAAACGGCGGTCACATTAATGTTTAAAACAATACTACCACCTGTATGAGTACATATCTAAGACCCGGCAAGTTCAATACTTACAACGTGTTTTTGACCAAGTGATTAACATCTGTCAAAGCAGACTCAGCCAACAACACTAAAACAATACTTCCACCTATGTGAGCACATATCAAACACCCGTCAGGATTAATCAGTTTCGCCATGTTTTCGTTTGAGTGTTCAAGATCAAAGGAAGCCGACGACGCCAACAAAACCAGACCAATCAGTTATTAAAGTACATTTGAATGATCTCTTACTTAAACCACTGTCCATAAAGTTGCAATATCAGTACTTTATGACTATCATGGCGTTAACACAGTGGCTTAAGAGTGGTAAAATTCAACTTAGATCACCCTCGGTTCCTGGACTTCCTAACCCATCAGCTGCACTAGATTGAAGGATCGACTTGAATAAGTATTAAATCTAATTTTCATATACAGTTATTTTGTATTACTAGTACTTTTTCTTTGTTTTTTTCTGTTTAGTATTACTATTGTTTGAATATGTTATGCTTTTTCTATATTTTCTCTCTATCCTTACTTAAATGAAACACTGTAAAAAAAATAACGGGTCGGGAATTGGGGGGGGGGGGATCATCAACCTATGTGGCTCATTTTTCGTTGGGGATTTAAATTCGTGGTTTGTGGCAACCACGAAAACCACGAAAATTGATCCCCCACGAATATTGATGATACTACAGTATCTGGCCAAGTGTGCTGATGGTATTGCCCATCATTGATTGTGCAACTTGTGTACATCAACAGTTACCTTTTCAACAACTTCTCATAAGTTGCTTGACCAGTTTTAACCAACTTTACCAGAGATCCTTCTGTCTAGGATGAAGAGGTTTTAATTTTATATAAGTGCAGCTTGCCTGCCATCTGATATGACCACCGGTAGTCAAAATAGAAAAGCAGTAAACTACTTGTGTCAGACTGTTGAATCGAATTTGTCAGCATCCAGAATTATTCATGTTTGTGCAAATGGTGCAAATCTGCCTTCGTTTATGGCCACCATGATTAAAGATAAAACAATTCATGTTACATCAACAATTACCATTTTCAGCTTTTCAAAATTTGAACAAACTTGGGCAGAGCATCCTAGCAGACATACCTTTTTTATGTGTGCTTACACATAAAAATGCTTATGAGCTGTCGAGTGTAGCTGGCTGTTTCCCATCAGATAAGAACAACCTTTATTTGAATAACTTAAAAAATGATGAAAAGAATTTAATTAAATTCTTTAGCAAGCATCGTAGTTGAAAAATCGGTAAGGTTTATACCAGCGATGCTAATTAGCCATCCAATTTGGTCAATGTTACAGAAAATGTAAAAAAGACAACAACAAAAAAGCCCTTTAAATGACTTATTCTGAAGTGCCAAGCAGAAATGACCAAATTTAATCTAAAGCTTTTTGACTATAAGGGCTTCTCATCTTAGTCAAATGTTGACAATGAGTCGCTGTTAGAAAATAGAAGCACATTTAAATAACTAAAATTTGTATAGGTTTTCAACAAAATTTAAAAAAACAAAAAAAAAACAACATTTAATAACAAACACTTTTCATGTCTGAACCAATGAAGATATTGCATCATTAGATTTGGCCACCATTATGAGTATTCAAAACCGAAAACAGCTGAGTGACTTTGGCCATGAGCTATATAGGCCTGTTTCATAAGAGTTCTTATTGCCCTTACGATATGCACCTTTGAAGAGGCTTTTGTTACATGGATGGATGCATCAACTACCTGCTTGCTAACCCTCTGCGATACTAAGTATAAAAAAAATACTACCATTTCTATTTGAAGTGTTACATATTTCTGTTGGCATAAATTGATCTAGAGTGATGAGGAACATATAAATTGATATCAAATTTGTCATAATTGCTGGTTGTATGCAGTTGGTCTGATTTGTTTGGACCATATTGGATGGCTAATTAGCATCACTTATCAATTAAGATTTTATTTCCATGTTTATTTCTTTGATATTTCGAATTTCCTCATTTTTATAGGTTGCATTTTTCAACAACTATCTCCTGGATCGAAAGCGTCCACAACTTCCAGAACATCCTGGAAACAAACAGAATCAGAATGGCCCAGGACAAAATCAGTTTAACTCTCCAGCTGGTGGTTTCCAAGGACCACCAAATCCCAACATGATAGGTTATAATCAACCCCGACCTCCCATGATGGGGGGATATGGAGGTGTGTATCTCACACACACAAACTTTCTTGTCCTTAAAATAAAGTGAAATGCCTATAACAAGCCGTTTTCATTAAATTTGAAATGTAAGAAATACATTATTTATATTTGCTTTTTAGAAATTTTTGTTCTGAAATCAACAACTTTCTCAGCACTGTGCATGATGTCATTGTATCTGCATGGCCTTCATCAGTGAAAGCAGTAATTGTCCATACATGCAGCATTGTTTAGTCCATTCCAGCTATGTAAGAACAGGACAGTCAGTTTAAATTTATTCTTTAGTTTTGTTAGTTGTTAGAAATTTTCTTTTAAATTTGGATATATGATTTTGTTATGAAACTACATTTTAAGCAGTTTGTCAGAGTTTTTCGACAAAGCTTAGTCTACATAATTAGTAATTTATTGTTAGATTGCTGTACTGTAAAGTGGTTCACAAACCAGGTTGAAAAATCTGGCACCCTTATAAAATGTTCCCAAATATTGCTGGGCCAGCTTGTAGTAAGATGCTACCCCTGCCGACACTACACCCTAACATAAATGTCCAAATATATAAACAAATGGTGTGGCAAGGGTCTGAGGAAACTCAGAATAGTAAAAAGAAAATATATTGCACAAAAGTGAAGTTTAGTTTTGAATTTGCCAAACATTTGGCATGCATTCATTTGTTCCGACAAATATTTGTGGACTCTATGATCGCTTAATAAACTCCTGTCAAAATTCACTTATTTGCATCACCATTTTCACGAATTGCAAGCCTGGAGGTTGGCAGCTATGGATATGTGATATTGACCGCAGATTTTTCATTGTATCACTAGAAACCTACTCCCTTCACACTTAATATTTGAATTTAATATTTACTCCACAGAGAGTTCTGCAATTCACAAAGGGCTTTTGTAGTCCATTGAGGACTCTTCATTGTCTGCTTTCTCTGTCTAATAAAATAAATGCTTATACAGGAGATGTACAGTCTTGATGTATCCATAGATTTGTTGTCATTGAACAAAACTAATGCTAAAATTTGAGAGCAAAATCTAGGAAAATGTGTACATTGCATAAATGACAGAAGGACTCCATTGTGTGTGTGTGAGAGAGTATATGCTTTTGTGGAATAAAAAAAAAACAATTTGAATGATGACATGTGTCAAGATACATGTTTTTGGAAAAGATCGTTTCTTAGACATCTTTGGTAAAACATGAATAATATTATTTTGTTGAAAAAGATTTATTTTTTACTATTTTAGGGCCACCACCATCCTTTGGACCATCATATGGAAACAGACGAGATTACAGAGAAGAACCTATGAGGAGGTACCCTGCACGAAATTTCAGGTACTTTTGTTCTTGTAGATTGATATAAACGTTTCAGGGCTTCAAAAAATGAATAAATTGCAACTCATATGTAGTGATAAGAAACCGTAATGTGGATATCAATTTTTGATGTTTGTGTAAAACAAAAGTTGCTAATGTTTGTTTTAAAGACCTTCATTATTGTAATTTAGGAAATAGATTTAAAGGACAAACATGGCTGTTTTTGTTTAGAATTTATTTTGATCTAATGTACTTTTTCTCCAGAACAGGTTAGACAATTTTGATCAAGTTCGGCCAAACTGATTGATAGGATATGCTCTGTCACAGTTTTATCTGCTAACAATGCTATAGCATTATCAAAAACATGAACCTATTTTCAACTTATTTCCTGGAGAGCTGACCCAATTTCAATCAAATATGTTAGGGAAAAATATGATTTTGCAGTCCAGAATTTCGGTTAACAGGTTACCAGGAGCTGGGGATGACATATTTTTTTATTTAAAAAATAGTCCCTTCTAGCAGCTTGCACTGGTACCGTGAGTCATGACTGGTCATTCTATTTTCTTGAGTCATGACTGGTCATTCTATTTCCTTGAGTCATGACTGGTCATTCTATTTTCTTTGAATTAAAAAAGTTGAGAAGACACAAAAACTCCCTTGGTTTATTATTTATTATTTCTTAATCCCAGACGGTATGCAGGGATGCAGAATAATGCAAGGTAACCTTTATCCAGTATGATTCAAATAATTAACATGTTTTATTGCAGCTGCATCTGTTTTTTTAATAATATATATTGTGTTTACTGCATGATCAAATGTCTAATTCAGGTTGGAATATCTGTTTGTGGGAGTCACTAAATATTAATCACAATGTTGTTGATTCTGTTCAGTTAGAGTCTTAAGTAAAAAGAGATCTTTCTCATTCTGGTGTTAAAAGTGGATTGGTCTTGCACTTGCTGTTTCAGAAAGTGAGGGAACCAAGTAGGAATGTCAGTTATAACAATCACTATTACAAAAATATATTGTGTGATTCAGTTAGAAATGGTGGTCTTCTTCATAGATCTTTCTTTTGAATGGGTTGTTTCTAGAAACCTAACATGTCAGTCAAGATTGTATGTGCCAGTGTAGGTGGGGTCCTAACATCTTTCATTGATATATGTGAGAATAATGATTTGCTTTCTCCTAAACACATTTGGTAATAATGGATTTTGATACTTATAGATTTTAAGTAAGAGGTCAAATAAATTGATGATATACATATCATGTAAACACTGTTGACATATAATATAAATGCAATTGACATTTAATATAAATACAATTGACATTTAATATAAATACAATTGACATAAAATATAAATACCATTGACATTTTACATAAATACCATTAACATGTAGTACATTTGAGTTGCCTCCCTAGTAGTATTAAACCCTGAGTATCCATCATGTGCAAACACAAAAGGAAATAAAGCCTCACAGCTCAGTGGTCCACCTTGGATGCAGGAGGTTATGGGTCACATCCCCAGCCAAGTTATACCAAATATTTATAAAAATGGTACTGACAGCTGCCTCCCTTTGCATTCAGCATTAGGAGATTAGTGTTAGAATTGGTTACCCTGGTGTCAGGATAATGTGACTTAGTGGGACATCATGTTACATGTCTTGATTAACAATTTTTTTTAAAAGTACCGATTTTAAGAAATAGGTATGTTTTACTAGAATTAAATATTATTTTAAAACTTCACTGCAAAGTTTTAAGTATAATACTCATTTGTCAGAGGCAGACAGAGTTGTCTAAGATGTGTTATTTTGTGGAAAAAATAATGCTGACCTATATCCGTTTTTTATTGTGATGTTGGAACCTTTAATAAACTGTAATGGCTGGTTAATTAGCTTGTGTCATTGTATCAAAAGACCATTGTCAGACTGAAGTCAGGTTTACCACTTAACAAGTATTTAATTGGGTTACCATGGAAGCTTTTCACATGTCACTGTGACAGTTGCTTGATTCTTTATATATTTGAATAGATGACGGCATATGACACTGGTGATTTCAATTTTGATTTCTTCTGTTAGCACCATTAAAATATAAAATAAAAACACAGATTTTACTTAACAATACTGATTGGTATCTTTTAAATACACTGTTGCCATAGTAGGCATTTCACATTCAAAATTTGCAAATTTCATGACAATAATTCCAAGTTTCCGGAACACTGACTCCCACTAGCAGCTAATAAATAACTTCTCAGAACTGACCAAATGATAGCATCCTAGTATAAAAACATCAAAAGTTTGCACAAATGATGCCATTGACAGGATGAAGTCAGCATTATTACAACTTTTTAATAATGTCCACATTTGCGTATTATGTTTTGATCTCCCTGCATACAGAGACCTACATTTTGTGTTCAGAGTAGGAATAAGTGTTTTCAGAGTGGAATATTTGCATCATTTTGTAAAATGTGTTATGTTGATATTCTTTTTACTTATTTGCTCATTTGCTACACACTGCTTTTGGTGAAAATAAACTTCACTTTCGTCAAGTAGTCGCTTAAAACAGTCCTGATATCTTGATGTGGCTCTTGAAGGAAATTTGAGTGGTAAATAGTCAATGGCCCTTGAACGCTGTGCGTTACAATGTCGTAAATTACATATGTTAAACAGATGCAGCTTGTGAATGCTACATTAAGCCAGATGAAAAACTTCCTGCAATAACTTGCTGAATGTAAAACCACCGATTTGGTGCACTGAAAACCAAATCTTGCCATTTTGAATGCTATAGTCTTGCTATACATTCCGGTTTGTTTGAACACCCCCTACTAATTTCAATAGCAAAAACATTTTATGTGATAAAAAGTGCACAGAACTAAGTCGCTTAAATCATTGATTTATAATTTCTAACCTTACTGTGATCAGTATGGTACTAATACTGACATCTGCACCTTTCATGCTTAATGGACTTTCCATACTAACACAGCGTTATATTGTGTACACTATGGGCTAGTTTATTTCCATCAGATAACATAATGACATAGTTCATTCAGTAACTGTAAGTTAATTCCATAAATTACCATGATGTTGAAAGTTTGGAATTATGTCCCTTTGCACATATGAACATAGAAATTAAACTGCTTAAGTCGACATTGTAAATATCAGAAGCAGATGACACATGTATGTACATCTGTAGACATGCACACTGAAAATGGACTTGGCCAGTAACTGGAAATGGATCTCGAGCATATCCATCTACTATATTAGAAAACTCCCACTAAGCGTAAAATGTACAGATGATGATGGTGTTAGGTCCACTCTGCTCACAGTCAAGTTAGAAATTATAAATCAGTGAATGAATTGACTAAGTTCATATCACTTTTTATCACATTAAACTTTTTTTGTTCTCAAAATTGGCAGGGTGTACAAACAGGTTTGTATAGTCATACTATAGTTAATGTTTTTTTATTTAATACAAATAATGGGTTTGTTCACACAAAGTTCATTGAGTTCGTAACATCTTTGCATCTTCCTATTATTGAGAACTAACAGCACATATACAGATGTAATAAATTTGAGAAATTTTGATGCATTAATTTTAAATTAGTAGTTACGTATTGCATGTCATGTTTATACATTACTCACCCATTATAACATGGGAGTCATTGTGTGTTGTCTTTTAGTGAAATATGGCCTTATATATAATGTATTCTCATTTAGTGCTGTACATGAGAACCATAGATTGCGCTGATTTATAATGAGTTCTGTCCTTATAACAAATGTCTTCCCACATTGTAGCCAGAGTGAACAGCAAGACTGCCTTGTAATGCAGTATGACACATACAGTACACCCTTACTCATTGTCACCTGTATATGGGAGCCACAGAGTATACCTCCTTATAGTGAAAATACCATAAAATGAAGTACATGATACAAACAGTACTTGCTCTCTCCCTCTTTATAATGTATATGGGGTTGTAGGTTACCACCTTATAGTTTGTTTTGTTTTTTATGGTTTAACGCCATTTTTCAGCACAATATAGGCTATACATGGCGGCCAGTATCAATGGTGGAGGAAGAACCCGGACAACCCCCGGAAAGAACCACCGACCCACGAGAAGCTACTGGCAAGCTTTCTCACATAACTACATTTGCCGAATCTTAGACTCGAACACATGCAGACAGAGGTGAGACTTCCTAAGAATAAAGTACACAATAACAAGTACTACTTTATTATAGTGTGTCCATGGAAACCATAGAGTGTACCACCTTTGAGTGAGACTTCCTAATAATAAAGTACACAATAACAAGTACTACTTTATTATAGTGTATCCATGGAAACCATTAAGTTTACCACCACAGAGTGAGACTTCCTAATAATAAAGTACACAATAACAAGCACTACAGTTTTTTAGTGTGTCCATGCGAATCATAGATTGTACAACCTTTTAGTTAGGCTGGCACTACAATACACTATAATAATCTTCCATTATAATGCTCTCCATAGCAACCATTGAGTGTGCATCCTTATAGGAAGACTGCCAAATAATGAAGATCATGTTGCATATAATTTGCCTGTAGCTTGATGAAATGGGATAAATGACAATATACTTTACAACAGGAGCTGTGTCATAAAATGAAGTCCATTTTAAATTTATTGTTTCACTGTCTTTTACTCAAACGTTGACCTTTACTCCTAAATTGGAAATGAGACGTCATTTCACATTCCAAGTGTTCAGCGAATTTATTGTCAAAACGAGTTTTAAACAGAATTACACTTAAAGTTTGAATAAAGCAGAAGTATTAGTGCTATGATCAGTAACAAGTTTTGTTTGAATATTTCTTTCTTATTTGAATATTGACCAGTAAAGTTTTGTTACAATTTTTGGAATATGTAATTCTTTTGCAAACATTGGTTGTTATTTTTTTATGGAGTGAGAAGTGGTTGGAAACCCAAGGAATATTTGGACAGTTTAAGACACATCTGAAAGAATTTTGACAAGTAAATCAGTACATTTGTTGTTTGGCAAGAGACATCCAACAGTTATTGAGATGTCCAGATGTATTGATAGTTGTTTAAATAGCTTTACAGTGTATAGTCATATATGCGTGTGAAACACATTTGATCACATTTCATAATTTTTTCCAATTCAGATCTGAAGAAAGGAACACTGATTTTGCCTTGGCAGTGAAAGTTGTTATATTAAAATGCTAATAACTTACTGCCTATTATTAAAAGTTCATTATGCCCACACCAGGGAATATTGTCAGCTCAAATCTGTCTGGGATATATAGCAATATCAATGATTTTATTACATTTTACAATACTAATTGCTACCAAATAGACCATTTTGTAAACCCATATTCAGTTATAACATCCGTCTTTCCCCTTAAGATGGGGGAATGATAAAGATTAGAAGGCATTCCCCAGATGTCAGAATATTTTTAATGTAAAATACCATCAACTCATCTTTGCATAGGTGGAACATCAGAGCTTTACTTCGAAAACAGTTTCAATTTTAATGACTTGTTTTTAATGAAAGTGGCATTAACGTGAAAGAATGTAATGTCTAAACAAATTGAGCATTGAAAGTTTGTTTTGGCCAGGTGTAGTATGGGTGCTTCTAATGCAAAGTAGATTTAGTTTAAATATTGGTATCTACATAATGATGTTTGCTCTGACATAAATTTGTACATGTAAGGGTTTGTTGGAGGATCCATATTAGTTTTTGTTGGTTTAGCTTTTTGGGATGACATTTTTAAATGAAATTGTTGCTGACCTGATTAGATTATTAGGCCAATATTTCCTCTTTTTTTTTGTACATTTTGGAATTTTTGATAAGTTCATTTACCATGATCAATCCCAATACAATTAAGTTACATAAATAAAAAATGGTATGCATATTTATATACATATATAGATGACCTGGAATAGATTTGAGTAAAATTAAATCTATGTTTTCAAGTTTCTAACTTTTGTAATTTTGGGGCTTGCACTGATCACTCTGCATATCTGGTATGTAGACATATTTAAACCGTCTGTATATCTGTTATGTAGACATGTTTAAACTGTGGACATATTTAAACTGTCTGCATATCTGGTATGGGGACAGTTGTGTTTAGTCTGGTCTGAATATATGCCATGGGGAAGTTTGTTTAAATTGCTTGGCCTACATATTTTCTATTATTTAGGCTTTTAGTTTGCCTGTCTGTCATGGGGATATGTTGCTGCTTTTTAGTCTGTATATTTGCTATATTGACATGTATTTAGGCTTTAATTTGCATATCTGCTATGAGAAAAAGTTTAGCATTACATATAATGTTTGGGACATGTTTAGATAGTTTGGTCTGCATATTTCATTTGTTTTGACTGTCTACATATATGCTTTTGGATCATATGTATTTAGCCTGTTTAGTCTGCATATCTGACATGGGATCATTTATTTAGCCTGATTGTCTACATATATGCTATTGAGTCATGTGTGTTTAGTCTGCATATCTGACATGGGATCATTTATTTTGACTGATTGTCTACATATATGCTATTGGATCATATGTGTTTAGACTGTTTAGTCTGCATATCTGCCATGAGAATATTTCTTTAGACTGTTTTGTCTGCATATATGCTATTGGGTCATGTGTGTTTAGTCTGAATATCTGACATGGGGACATTTATTTAGCCTGTTCTGCCTACATATATGCTATTGAATCATTTGTGTTAGACTGTTTAGTCTGCATATCTGCCATGGGAATATTTCATTGGACTATTTTGTTTACATAAATGCTATTGGGCTATATGTGTTTAGTCAGCATATCTGCTATGGGGACACTGTTTAAGTAGCATATCTGTCATGTGGATGTGTTTTGCAAACACATGCATATTTAATGTTGCCTTGAAAGCCGAGTTTAGCATGGGTAGGAAACAATCTGATATCGAAAGACCATGAGGTGGAACACATAAGTAGTAAAACATTTAGAGTAATGGATCATAGAGCAACTTTAATAGGAGTTCAGTTGGAGATGTCGTATCTAGAGAACAATGTAATACCTAATATCTCAAGTCCATTTTGCTTTATTTTAAAATAAGTTCTAAAGTTTAATTTACAAAAATGAAAGCATGTTCATGATGATTCTCATCTCTTTTGCAGAAGATCAGATCCTCGCAGTGTCATAGAGTACCGAGACCTTGATGCTCCAGAGGACTTGGACATCCTTTAAAAGTGTATGCGCCTGATCCAGCGTTACTTGTAAACCTGTTCTGCACCATACATTTGTATCTCCTTTTGTAAATTTTTGTTTAAAAAAGATAGATGACTTGTATGCCGCATTCATACAGAGGGTGACAATTCCAGTATTTTATGTATTTGGCCCCGAAGGTATGATGTATTTCAAAATTGTCTCAAAATCATCATTTTTATTTTTATTTCCTTGTAAATATTAATAATCCCCAAACTCCATACACTACCTCCAGCTATCAGTCAGTTTTGTTGTCAATTTAACAGCTTTTCTAACATTACTGGCCACCATGTTTAGCCTATATTGTGCTTAAAAATGGCGTTAAACCATAAAAAACAAACATATTATTGGCTATAACATATATTGGCAAAATGGAGCTGAATGCCTTTTTAAGGAAATATTAATTAATGTGCTACCCAATCATGGAATGTGCTGTGTTGCTAATTAGTAGAAGTTTTCACATAGATCATGTGCTATTAGCATATTATGGGATGGCAGATCATGATCTTTGTTATTTACAATTGGATCTTTCTTATCAGTTAATAGTTTGATATTCCTGTCATAAGACGGAGTATATCCTATGTTCTAATTTACATCCATCTATCTGTCTGCCTCTTTTCATTTGCACACAATAATGAGAGCTTTACCATTTGCTATTACCAGTCCTTCCATTATAGCTTGCATTTGGGGCAAGAAATTATCCTCAGAATTTCAGTCTCAAAAGGTCAGTGGTGTAGAAAGGAGGAAAATTCTTATCTGACAGGAACATAATTTTTACATCAAATACTGTGACAAAACTTTGCAAATGACTTGTATGAAGATAAGATAGATAACTTTTGATTTGGGGGTCTAATTATCAATGGTCAAGGTCACAAAGACTTGAAGTTAAATGGTTTTAACACAATATTTTGAGTTCTTTATCACAGTCTTTGACCAAACTTTGTTGATGGTTTGCATTTGAGACAAGGAAGACTGACTTATGTGGATGTAAAACAAAATGGGCATTGATAAAGTCGCAGAGACTGAAATAATGAAAAAACAATTTCCACAAAGTATCACCTGTGCCACATGCCGTAACTTAACCTTATATTTTGCTTGCATTTAAGACCAGGGAAACTATGAGTTTGGTGGTTACAAAGTTGAGGCCATTGCATTTTCGATAAGGAAAATGATTCCCACATGATAACTCGAAGTTTAATATTGAATGGCTTGTGTTTGATACAGCAAAGGCACTTACTGAGGTCATTATCATAAAGGTAAAGGTCAGTGAGACATATTTTGTGTAAAAATGTGTTTTGTGTCTTTTTACCTGCACTAAATTTTATAGATGGATTACATTGAAGGCATATATTGATTTATTAGTGTATATAGACTTTCCATCAAATCAGACTTTTTTATACATATTTTGGTGACATTGAGTTTTATCCACATTTCATCATCAGTTTATTCTAATTATTCTAATATTCATAAGTTTT
Organism: Unio delphinus; assembly: GCA_029339505.1. Classification (NCBI taxonomy): domain Eukaryota; kingdom Metazoa; phylum Mollusca; class Bivalvia; order Unionida; family Unionidae; genus Unio; species Unio delphinus. The sequence continues at coordinate 17,330,499 of JAQISU010000087.1, forward strand.
CTTTAGAATGAGCAACAAATTATGTCCAGATGTCTTGGCTTGATTGGCCATTCTAAAAAGTTGTTACTTTGCCAGTTTGAAGTCAAGAACTTAAGTAGTCTGCCAAATTGGTGCATGTCTGGTTATATATTAGCAAAACTCAGCCATTTTATCTTCCCTTATATGGGTAGCAGTTAGTAAACTGGTTTATATGACCACATGGGGACATTGACTTAGAGCACCCCCATACCATTTGGTGAGCCCGAGTCAGCTACCATGAAAGTTACTTTGGCAATGCATTTTATACAGATAGATTACCTTGGAAATAAAAAGCCTGCTACTGTTGATGTGTGATAACATATCAACCAAAGCCAAACCAAACCTGCCTATATATTATCAATTGATTTGCTCTTTAATATCTTTTAGTATTAAAATAACTTGACAGATTGGTTCAGATGTGGGGAACAATCAATGTAATTGTATTTCCTTTTGATTAAATAAAAGAAAACATTTTTTTTATCAGTACCTGCTAAAGGTTTAGGTAGTTCACTTTGTGAAATCTGCACAAGTTGAAAAGATGGGGTGTTTTGACATTTTCCAGCCATAACTTATATTAAATTACTCTTTCTTGAGTAGAAAAATATTAGCCTGAAAGTATACAAAAAAACATAAACCAACCTATGCTCTTTTTGTTTCCTGATTTGGGGATTGCTTGATCCACTTAGATTTATGATAATGTTTAATATATCAGCATTTTGCAAAACATCCATATCCTTGATATGAATGAAAATAAATGTTCATTAACACAAAGACTGGAAGTAGAAAAGTGTTTTGAAATCATGTTCTGCTGTGTATTATTGTAATAATATTATCACTTTGTAATGCATTATCTAATGTCAGGATTAATTTTTTTCAGAAGTATTCATTAGTTAATTAATTGGCATATTCTTTGTTGGCTTGCATGTGGAGAAGTAACATTGAATATTTGTCCATAGATAAAATTTGGAACATCTAATGCATGGTAGGAAATATTCATTGTATATTCTTGTAGTTTTTATTTGTCATTGTTTTTATCACACTATCAGCATGAATATAGAAACAACTTCATTGTCAATAAGTGGCATTTATATTTGTATGTTTGCATACATTTCTTACCATGACATTTAAATGCTGTCCAACATTGGCTTGTTCAATGTTGAAAACGTGACTAGTCTTAATATATGAACAAATAAAGTTAAGTGGAAATCTCAGTCATCAGATTACGTTCCAGATGTATAATCAGTGTCTTTTATTGTATAATAAGAAGTTCATAAATTTGCATATAAAAACTGAGCATAATGTATAGTATAGTCATACATCCATATTCAGACTCGAAAATTGACCATTTATGTTCTAAATCATTAAGCCAATACATTTACATTGACATGTATTTAATAAATGCTTATTCATCACTTTTGATCTTTTTCTTATGTAAACGAAACATCAGGCAAGAGAAACATTTAGCTTTGCTGGACAAGAAAGTCTTATGGGATGGTGTTCTCCTAGACTACTTGGAGGAGTGTCATGACAATTCACACACACACTAACTCACCCCATGGTAGAGTTCAATCTTTATCAAAATAGTTCTGCTTGGAAATCTAACATTACTTCTATATTATCTTCAAATCTTATTGCTACTATTCAACTGATGGATCAATATGAGGATTTCATCATAAAATCTATGTGTTGGTGTTAAGTAGCCATATTGAAAATCTTTACTCCAATAGATACTCATATCAGCATTAGGTTTTCATGGAACGACTTGCTTTGATGTCTACTTGATCATTAATTAAAATGATGCCATTATGTTATCCAGTAATACCACCACAGTAGCCATCTTTAATATCTCATTATTTCTGAATTTAAAGTCAAAAGACATGCTTAAGAAGGATCATGGAGGTTTTAACTCAAAGACTTCTTATGATATATAGTTGGTCATCAGGGGAAATTGGATATCAATTCTGGTGACCATGGCAGCCATCTTAAAAATTATTATTGCTACGCCAAAAATAAAGTCATGTAAACATGGGTGTTTTACCAGAGGACTTTTGTTCTTTTGTTCCTAAATGAATGTGGTGACATCTGTCTTAGCCACATCAATGAACATGAAAATATTGTATGTGTGTGATTTGGATTTTTAACATATCTTTAACAATTTTTCAGTCATATCACCACAATGTCTGCAGTGAGGCAGTTTAAAGTGATGTCTAGCACTAGGGCATCATATCGCAGACATGTATCAGATGTCCCACCAAGACACATTATACTGACATGAAGCCAACCAGTCCAAACAATAACCTCTTAATGCTAAGCGCCAAGCGAGGCAGCTGTTAGTACCATTTTTTGTAAGTCTGTGGTATGACTCGTCAGGCATCGAAACCTCGCGCATCCGAGACGGATGCTCTAACCACTATGAGCAGTCAAAAATTTTGTATCGATGTAGAATATCATAGAAGATTTGAACATTCAGCATTTCAGATCTTGAATTTCTGGAAAAAAATTTCAGCTAGTTTTTTGTTTTGTTTGTTTGGTTAGGAACTTTAACATGCTAAAAAAAAATCAGTCATATTGCTACAATGTCTGCAGTGAGGCAGTTTATATATAGTGATGTCTAGCACTGGGGCATCATGCCACAGAAATGTAGCATGATGCTCCACCCAGTCTCATTATCCTGACACCAGGCTGACCAGTCCTAACATTAACCTCTTTATGCTGATTGCCAAGCGAGGCAGCTGTTAGTACCATTTTTGTAAGTCTTTGTTATGACTCGGCCGGGAATTTAACCCACGACCTACAGCTTCCACAGCGGATGGATGCTCTAACCACTAGACCGCCAGAGCGGTTTCTTTTAGCTAGTAAAGTGTCAGTACCATCAAGGCACTTTTGTTAATATGTTGAATCTTTTCTTCCGAGTCACTATTAACTGAAAGTGTATATTAATAACACATAAATACTATACTGAATAAGTACCAGGTAGCAAATCTTGTGAGGCAAAAACTTCCCCAAATTACCAAGACAAATAACTCACCAACCAATCAAAGGTCAATGAAAATGCTTCCAAAACAGCAGACAGAAGATAAATGCAAGTATATGGTACAGTGCACCTTAATTATAGCATGATTCACGTTGTGTCAAATTCAAGATAAAATATTTATATTAAAGGTCAAGGTCTAGTTTTCAGTATCTTTTAACTGAAAGGTTTGTGAAACAAATTTAACATCATTAATGTAATTATCCAGCATTTAAAAAATTGCTTTCCTCTTGTGTTACATGTTTTGGCTCGTAAACAGTTACAAAGAAAAAGTGAAAACAAGCTTTGTAAAATGTAACAAATAATCTATTTTCCTAGAAAAACAAGGTTAAAATGAAAAATAGAACTTAATGTTTTAAGTATCAAATAAAAAAATCCAAGAATACCTAAAGAATTAAAAATTTGAAGTCCTAGTAGTAAAATGTTATAATGAGTTCAAGTTAAAGAGTCCTGACAAAAATCTAAAATGTAAGGCGATGATGTATGCTGTAGCCTGTATAGTACTTGGAAAAAGGTTTTGCTGAACAAAAGAAAATAATCTGATATTTGAATTCCAAATAAAATTTCAATAATTGTCTTTGTCTAAGGACTCTGTATGGGCACTTAAATACTCTCCAGGGAAAGTAATTAATCTTTTATAATTCAAATACTTTGAACTTGGATACAACGTTCCTAAATTTAGGTTTTTTGAAAACTGAATTTCTGGAAAATATCTCCATGAAATAAAATTACGTTCCAATAGAATGTATAAGATATAAAGTAGGCCCCCTCTTATACAACCATCCCTTCTGCACCGGGAAGTGGCCTTATAAGTCAGGTGGGCTTTCCAGAGGCTAAATTTGTTGTGAGAAGTAAATATAATGTACCGTATTTTCCGGGGTATAAGTCGCTACTTTTTTTCGTTTTTTTTCTTTCAAATGACGTGTGCGACTTATACGCAGGAGCGACTTATACGATAATTTTTTTTTAACGACCGATATGACTGATGCGCAGTGATGCTGTGTTATAGCGAATGCATCTACGGTATACCGGCAAGCCAATTGCTCGAAACTTACATACACGTAAGTATTAGACTACAAGAATATCAAATTAAATAATCAAATATTATTTAGTTATAATATATATGTGTTAAAATTTGTTGTTATTAATTTAAAAAAATATTGAAATTACGATTGCCATTGTTTTCCTTTTATTATTCACCACGTGCTTCAAGCAAAGTGTTGGTCAGATGTCGCTACAATATATGTATTTAAATGTACCGGTAGCGCTTCATAATTTACTTCAATAGTTTATAAAAAAAAACTCTGGATTAACCCGAGACTGGCTTCATTGAGAGAACTCCAAAGTAATTAATAAAAATAACTGAAAGGCTGGCGAATAATTTCAGTTGTCGTATAAAATGCCTTTGAAGTTCGCTCTGGGTGTGGAATTGACCGGAATACCGAGACTGGCTTCATTGAGAGAACTTCAAAGTAATTAATAAAAAAAAAACTGGAAGACTGGCGGACAACTTCAATTGTTTTATAAAGTGCCTTTGAAGTTCGCTCGGGTTGTGGAAATTGACCGGAATACCGAGACTGGCTTCATTGAGAGAACTTCAAAGTAATTAATAAAAAAAAAACTGGAAGGCTGGCGGACAACTTCAATTGTTTTATAAAGTGCCTTTGAAGTTTGCTCGGGTTGTGGAAATTGACCGGAATACCGAGACTGGCTTCATTGAGAGAACTTCAAAGTAATTAATAAAAAAAACTGGAAGGCTGGCGAACAACTTCATTTGTTTTATAAAGTGCCTTTGAAGTTCGCTCGGGTTGTGGAATTGACCGGTATATAAATATGCCATGGAGCATTAAAAAAAGATAGTTTCACAATAACGTTGTAAGATTTAAAATTGTTATGTTAGCGTAAGTCAATACAGTTTAATCATGGCACCAACAACTACCACGCGAAAAAATTATGATGCAGAATTTAAGTTAAACTCGTAGCATTTGCGAAAGAAAACGGAAATCGTGCAGTGGCGCTATTATTTACTTAATAAACATTATTTATAAATCTTGTTTGCTTATATTTCTATTTTTAAAATTTCAAACAAGAATATACTTACACGTTGTTGGAATTACTAAGTCGTATGCAATGGCCGGCAGTATCAAAACCGTGATTATGGTAAGTGCGCAGGAGCGACTTATACGCAGGAGCGACTTATCTGTTGAATTTTCCAAAATTATCTGGATTTCCCCCTCCTGCGACTTATACCCTGGAGCGACTTATAGGGCGGAAAATACGGTACATAGAATGAACGCTACATACTTCAAAATATTTAATATCTTCATTTGAAAGTAACATTAATCATTAAAAGGTTCTTGTTATAATAACAGACTTGTTTCAACTGAATATATATATATATATATATATATGTAGTTCGTATGCTTGGCGTAAGTGTGATATGTGAGTGGATATTGTTGTCATGCACATTTCAAAACCATTCAAAGACGTCATTTAAATCTTGGTACATACATACGTCTCTTTCCCTTTACTCCATTTTTCAACTGCTGCTGAATAATCTTCTTATTGGTTATGACATTGTTTGATTCAAGTATTTTCTACATATAATGGTTCGGCAAGTCCACACACCCCTTCCCACCTCACCAGATGTTGCGTGGAATAACTTTCTTCTAAAATAATATGTATCCATTAACGTGATGACATGTTAATGTTTGATAATGATTTATTCTGTTGTTGCTGACTGTATGCGATTTAATTATGCAGACAAAACTTGTGCTAAGAGGATGAATTGCAGTCTTCTTAAAGAAAGTAATAAATGTGTGTCATAATGTAATATTAATCTTTAGTTAACACCTGTAACGGAAACTTGACACTGGGAGACATGTATCGATGATACAGATAATCTAATTACTTATGTCAAGATATGAATTTTTGGATCTGGATACATTTTTAAAAAAAGTGGCGGCTCGTGAGGGAATCAGTTTTAATTTTATTTTTGTCACTGGTTGCGTTACTGGGATGACCATTTTTGAGGTGTACTTTTGAATGCAAAACTGGTGCCAAGGGATTCTGGCTGTAAGAAGTGGGTGGCCGCTGGTCAGGAGGTTGTTCAAGAGGGGGATTACTGTACGTAACACACACACCCATAAAGAAACATTACTGGCAGGAGAATAAGAAGTGAAAATTTCATGATTATCACATACTTGGCAATAAATATCAACATTCATCCACATATTTAAAAGTTATTTATATACTTACTTTGTAGTCTTGATCGTAATCGACTCAAAATCTGACACTAGCAAATGAACACATTTTATGTTCCTTTGACACACATTTCAATTGGTTGCAATGCGATGGTGGCTGAGGAATGCCGAAGTAGGCTTCAACAAGACTGTTTTATTTTAACGAAACGAAAGTATCAAGTATTTGAACAGCAAGCAACATTTTGTTTCATTGAAGAAACAATTTCCGATTGGAACCTACTTGAACATACCTCGACTAGTGTCGCATTTCCAAAAATTCAAATGTATGTCAACTGAACAAGAAAATGCGACAGTTTCCAAGTGTCAGATAGTGATTCCACCAGGATAAAAACAGCACAGTAAGTATATTAATTAAACATAAATTAGTGGAAGAGTGTCGATATAGGTTACCAAGATATTCCTGAAACTGACTACTCGTTCTGATGTCGACATCATTATTCTGATCGTAAGAGATAGAACTTTAAAAAAATCAACATGTGTTATGTCTTACATGTATGACTAAATGCTGCTATAAACAGAATATGAGGTTAAAAGTTTGAAAGTAGAATCAGGATGTTTCTTGGTAATAGTATACTTGCTATAAATAAAACATGATACTATTAGGAAAGTGCATGCAAGTCCACAGACAAGCAAAGTCTTTTGATGTAGTTATGTAGAAATTGTCTTTTTCTAAAATACGGTATGTAGGATTAATGGAATGTTAATAAAAACGAGAAAATAAATTAAGTAATATTTTTGGGGAACGTGGATACACTGAAAGGGCATAATCATTATATGTTTACGTGGAAGGCATAATTTAGTGGAAAGAAAGGCTGGCATGTATGTTACAGTGTTTCGTAGTTCAAAAAAATCATACAGGGCTAAATTTCTGGAGAAAAAAAATGTAAACTGCACTCCAATTTTAAATTATTTGTGTTCAAAGTGGCATATGATCCTGCCTTCCATACATTGAGATGGCAGTGATCCGTAACAGAGAGCGCTTTAGACCACTCAGGGCCCTCTGGAGTCTTGTAAGGTCCTGTTAGTATGAAAATTTACAGGTCCTGGTAATTTAAATAAAACTTTTCTCACCAAAATAACATTAGTCCATTTGTCATAGTACAATCAAATCATTAACAATTCAATAATGAATCAATAACAATGTGGAAAAAGTTATAACAATGTATTATTTTTCAACATTATTTTTATCAGTACATATTTTGTAATTGTGAATATGGCTAACAGTTATTATCTGATGACAGCTGAAAAAAGTTTTCATTTGATATGCTTTGCAAAACTGTTACACCCAAATTCTAACAAAGTAGCAAAAAAATATAAATCAATGAATCATGGAGTCCTGGACAGCTACAATAGTCATCACCTAAAACACTCTTTCATACATTCCAAATGTAATTTTCTCTGAACGCTTTGCTGTACAAGGCAAAGGAATGAGTAAATATTTTCACTGTCAAACCATCATTCACCAATGTCTTCAACCTTTCCCTTCAGTTTAGTTGTACAGGTTTTGATCCAAATGAAGTTGGTGTTGAAAAATCTTGTGTTAAAAGGTAATGCTGCAGGTGCTTGTAGGAATCATCTGGCATCAAACACAATCACTGGAAATAATGGTTAAAGAAAAGTAGTTTTTGATTTATGATACAATTTAATATTGATGCCAAATATGTGTACAAATCTGTATAACCAAAGAAAACGAAAAATCTATCCTGAGAATTCCTTGTCAGAGCTAATATAAAACAAGTTAAAAATTGAATTCAAAGAGGATTTGTACTTGCTACAGATGTTCATATCACCGATTACATGAGCTAATCATATTGCAATCTGATCTTTCAAAAGCAAAGAAAAGATAAAATGGTGTTATTTCTTTTTTCTAAGATTTAGTAAAAGCTTTTAAAAAATCCATTCTAAATGAATCAACCACTACTAGCATATACATGACTATATAAAAAACACCAAAAGAAAATGACATACTCTATGTGCCTTTTCTGCACATTATGAAATAGCTGACACAACCGATGCAAATTAAAGAAAATAGATTCGATTTTTTTGGCAGATATAGATTTCTGCAAAGATGCACAATGCATGGCTGATCACATCTTAGTCCCAGTCTATACAGTTTTTAATTACAAACAAGGAAATATTCTGAAAATCACAAGTTTGGGACATGTACTTTTTCCTATTTGTTTCATGGCAATTTTGCTGTTGTTTACTTTGTAGTAAAAAAGAAATTGTGACATTAACTACGAGTTGTTATTCTCATTGATCACTTTTCATGAAGATTTTGTCCCAACAAGTCTAATAGATTTATATGGAAATACCTTATTTTTTTATATTCTACAATGAAAACTCTTAGATGAATGCATGGTTAACTGACATTTCCTATCAATTTTTAATTAATTGGTTAATCATCACACCAAAATATGATAATGTTTCTCTTGCTCAGTCAAAAAAAAATACATGTACATATTTCATATTTTCCATAAATGGTGTATGCAATTCGCCACCCACCTGACTCAGATTCTTACTTTTCCAGTCTCAGCAACAGCAATCAAGTTTGAAAAATGTGCTACAAAAATGCAATTAATCTATGTCATAGCTCATTATAAAACCTGGAAACTTTTGTAAATTAAAGAGATTTTGGATTATTAATGCCGTTTTAAAATTTTAGTCATAGTGCTATGATGCTTGCAGTGTGGCAGTTTATAGTAATGTCTAGCACTGGGGCATCATGCCACAGACATGTAGCATGAGCTCCCCCACAGTCACATTATCCTGGTATGAGGTCAACCAGTCCTAACACTAACCTCTTAATGATGAATGCCAAGCATGGCAATTGCTTGTACCGTTTTTAAGTCTTGGGATTGAATCATCTAATGGAATGAGTGTTCAAACCAACAACATCCCATATCCGAGGTCGATGCACTAACCACTTTCACATTCAGGCATCGTTATTGAAAAAATTGAAATTACTCAATGACACAATCCTCTCTGCCATATTTTGAGAGCTTTCAAGATATATATATATATATATATATATATATATATATTGAATTCACATTATTTGCAGTTTTCTTTCAATACTGAGACAATTTGAGTCAAATTTGGTTAAATTCTGTGGAGCGGAGTTACAAAAGGTGATTTTTCAAGGCTGTTATTTTCTTAGAGCTTACAGCCATATTGGACAGCAATTCAGCAAACAATTAATAAATCATAAATTGACACCATTCTGCTCCCTCTAAAGTTCTGTCATAGTTGATTAAGGGGTTGGATATAAAAAGGTAAAACAGAAATAATCACTGCATACTGAATTCATTCTTTATTAATAACACTTATTATGATATTACATGTATTTATATGTTTTTGTTAAAAAATTATTTTATAGCACTAAATGTTCACAGACTATTTTTTGGGTTGAAACTAAAAAAAGTTAGTATTTTATCAATTCAAGTATTAAAATAAAGCTTTAAAAAATGCCATTGTACTCTTACTGGTATTTAGCATGCAATAAACTTGAAGGGAAGATGACCTCAATGAACAACTTACTCTAAAGTGACTACCAAGTTGTATGCTATGAAAATGGAGCTAAAATCATGCAATGTGGATGAGAGATGTTATCTTGCCGGAGTTATTGAAAATTATTACAAAATCTTTCTGGTGAGAAACAACCTGGAAACTAAATAAGCATCATTATGGATGCACTTATCATCAGAATCTGATTATCTATTGTTTAAGACACCTCTACGATGCTGTAATAAATCATGAATTGTCACAACTATAAACTTATGGAGTGTCCTTTTGGTTTGGAACAGCTGTGATTTTAATTCCAAACAGGATAACAGGATATTTTATTTATTTTACCCCAAGATAATTTTTTTCTTCCAACTAATCTGATGAAGTTCTTTTCCTACAAGCTGGGCACAAAATAATTTATTTTATCTTGATTTGGGGGCAAGATATTTTTGTCATAAAAAGTAGCCACCACCCCGGTAACAAAATGATTCCTTCATAACAACCTTCAATTTCATGAAAATAAGGTCAACTGGATAATAAAAAAAAATATTCATGAATAATTGCACCATAAAGTAATAAATAAATGGGTGAGAAAAAATACATATGTGGAGCTTAGCATTAAAGTATTGGAGTTCATATTTTTTGTACAGTGCTTGTGTAATAAATGTACTGTATCCCATCAACTGTTTTTTCCCCATATCCATGTCAACCTCAAATTAGATTATAGTATCCTCCATTATCCTGCATAGTATCTGACACATGGAAAATTCTCAATATAAATTGTGAAAACTTTTACATCTCTGATTAAATAATATTTCAAAGGATACATCTCTTTGTCCTCTTCTTGTACATAATTCGGTATCCACATTCCCTGCATCGAATTGGATCTCTTGCTTTGATCTCATTCTCCTGGTGGCACTCTGCCAGAATAAAAAGATAAAATATTATGTATTCTGACATTTTACATATTTGGTAATTAAACCTAGTACCTTTGTCTGTCGATCCTCAAAATATGCATTCAAAAGCATCTACAAGTGTAGTTAGTTGCATACCCCACCCTGATTTCGTAAAAGTCTGATGCACAGTACATATTATCACTGTATAGTTTATTCGAGTTCCAACTGTGCATGGTAAAAGATGGTTTGTAACAGCATGGTTTTATAATGTATGTACAGACTTATTAGAAATGCAAGTGGAGCCTTTTGCATCAGAACACTACAATATGCTCAGCAAAACCTAAAAAAATTAAACTTGTGTTGGAGCACTAATTAAGAGAAATGGACATTCAGGGTCAATAAGCCTGTTTGTGATTTGGATTTTCAACATCTTTAGCAATTTTCCTTCCACATCCCTATGGTCTACACAGTGCGGCAGTTTATAGTGGTTTGTAGAACTGGGACATTATGCCACAAAAATGTAGCATAATGTCCGACCCAGCCACGCTATACTGTCACTAGGTCTACCAGTCCTAACACTAACCTCTTAATGCTCGGCAACAAACAAACCAGCTGCTAGTAATGTTTATATGTCTTTGGTATGCAAAATCCACCTCTGAGGTGTACACAGGACAGATGACTCCTGTATCCTTGATTTTCTGAATCCCAGATATATATAAAAAAATGCATGTTGAAAGTGATCAGTGATTAAAACAAGTTTATTTTGTTGTGAAAGTTTCGTTTGTAACTTTATTTACATTTATGATAGCTACCTACAGCAGTGTAAAACACAAATTAAATTTAAGGTCTCTGGAAACTAAATATCAGGCTGGTAAGAAAGTTGATGGCTGAACACCTCACAGAGGTCTGTGAAATTTTTTCCTTAAAAATAACACCTGTTCTGGAAGGATGAAATCTGCTGAGTCTATAATGAAAGAGTATGTTGAAGGTAACTGCACTCACTAAAGGAAGACAAAAAAGACTGCTACGTTTGAAGACGTTGATGAATCATCAAAATCATTCAATGAAGCATTTGTGGGGGAAAAAACCTAGTGTGGAGAACTTCGCTGCAGCAAGTGGTTGGTACAGTCACTTTAATGTTCGTCATAACATTGGATACAAAGTATTTGTGGAGAATACATGTACTGTTGACAATTTTTCATTTCTCTGCGAATAACCAAAATCTCCTTGGTAGCCTCAATAAGATGAGAACAGACTGACCAAAATCTAGGCCAATTTAAGTACATGTATATGAAGCATGTAAACAACTAGTATCCAACCATGTGCTTATGCAGAAATTGAATATCGTATTGTTTTTCGTATCAGGATGTGATCGATGCAATATTTTATTTTGGATTTTACTACACAAAAATAATCAAAATGTAATTTGTCAATATACAAGTGCATTTCACACAGAGTCTGACTTCATGTACTCAAAATTTCCAGTGTTTTCTCAAAGTGTAAATGCTACTCACTGATGACTTTATTTTTTTTCAGCCTCCCCTCCTTGTCTTGACATTTGCCTGTGTCGACAATATTTACTCAGGCCCAAGGATGTCGACATAAACGGGTAGGACTGTACTACAAAGTTACTCTAGTTATCTGACTAATTCCACAAAAAATAATTTGAATCCCCGATCCAAATCAAACGATGAGTCAAATATCCAGATTTTAGCACAACAATCATATTTATCTAGTATTATCTAGTTTCTCCTTTTATTCCATATCATCAGATTTGTCCAAATTGAAGACTTGATATAACTGGTATAAATTTGTTGAATATGTTAACTTTCCCATATTGCTAACGTTTGGCTCAAATCTACCTAGTTCCCAAAAGGTGAGATGGGAAATACTGAACTATACATAATAGCATTAGTTGTGTGATGTTTGAAAATTTATAAGAACTGAAAGTTGTTCTTATATTAAATGAATATTCAAAGGATGAGAAAGAAAAAAAAACGTTTGATGTGTAAACCTTAAGAGGGCAATGCCATATTCATTTCTCAAATCTCTCTAATCAAGAAAGACAAGAAGCCATTTGTATCTTCTATTTAAACTCAATTCTGTCTCGTTCATCACAATATCTATTCAGGGATCGCGCTGGGCTTCGCCAATGTCGCAAATTGCGATTTTTTTCCCTTATTGGCGACAAAAATATCCCATCTGGCGATTTTTTTGGCGACAGACTTTTTGGTTATTTAATTTGTACATACAATCATGGATTTGGTCTGAATAAATTAAATGGGAGAACGAAAGGAAGCCACAAACTTGACTAAGCAATGCATTGGAATTACTTTGTTACACAAACGATCCTTTGTTCGTATTGATCATCCCATCTTTACAGTGCATTGTTACATCATAATCTGCTTATGCCGACATCTGGGCTGAGTACTGTATGCTGTGATACAGTCAATCATGCTACCGTACTATACCTAGAACTGACCGACTTCTGAAGACGCGAATAGAAAAGAAACAATTTAATTGAATGGCTAATCCTTCTGTTGTTTTTTTACATATAACAATACAATAGTTTTTCTGAACCTTCATAGAAAACTGATAACATTTGAAGTACTGACTACGGTGTATAAATAGAAAGCAAATGGAAAAAAATCTAAATTATAATTATATCTGTCGCCAGTGCAACATTATCATGAGCAAACGCAAGTTAGACGTTGCGATTTCATTATCTCATCCTAAGTTACAAAAATTAACAGCGTTTGGATTTAGTGCAAATACATCAGACAAAACAATCACTGAACCCGATAATAAACCTTGCAGTCCAACATCATCTACATGTAGCGCTTCAAGTGCAACACCACATTACGATGAACGGGGCAACAAGTCCCGAAAATTTCAAGACAGTTGGAAACTTGGGCGTCCGTGGCTCAGATATGATCCAAAGTTAAAACAGATGTTCTGTGATGTATGTATCAAGGCAAAGTTTGTAAATTCATTTACAACTGGATGTGATATTTTGAAGAAGGAGTGCGTCACCAAACATCAATCCAGGCGGGGTAAGTAATATTTTTGCATTTTACTCATTGATCTTTTCCTTTTGCCATCAATCCCACAGAGACTTAAACTCCACAACAAGAAATAGCAACAAAAAAAATCAAGTTTGCATAATTAAAAATAATTATTTATTTCTCAAAATACAGGAGTGAAAGAATCCATAAATTGGGTGTGAATTTATGCTTATATATACGGTCCAATATTGCCAGTTGTTAACTCGTGTAAGTTTCATTTGTGGGAATGGAGATCCTATTTTGCTTGTTGAGAAAATTTATACAGCATTCAGTGATCATTCTTGGGATTTAGGAAGCAATTCACTACAAGCTCTGGGAAGCTAGCCATAAAGAACGGGGGGGGGGGGGGAGGGGGGGTGCATTTAATTATGGAATGCATGCAACCGATGGCCGCATTATACGTCAATTATCTTATATTGCAATGTACGATCATAGGGTTTTATTGTTATTAAAATGTCAACTAAAGCTGATAATGCATTTTTTTCTTCTTCAGGTAACAACAGTCATACATGTGCATAAACGGTGATGCGGGATGCCAGCACCATGGAAGCAGCGAAGATCACTGCCATTAGCAAAAGCAAAATTGCTATTATTAGTGCTATGCGGAACACTTTCTTTGCGGCTTACTACAACCTGGCTAATACAATTGTCCCAAAGCTGCATCAGTTGTGTATCACACAGGTATTGAGAATATTATATTATAGCTTGTTAACAGTAATATTCTATGTATTTAAATGACAGCAACATAAGGAAAAAACATGTATAATCTTAATATATTCAATGTGATATTACTGTAGTACACCGTGATTGTTGTATAAATGCCACTTTTTGTTAATCATATATATATATATATATATATATATATATATATATATATATATATATATACATACACACACACACACACACACGGTCAGAACATGTATAATAATAAATGAAATATTTATGGCATACAAAATTAATGATTATTTCTATTTCAGGGCGCCACCCAACTCTCAGACCTCAAAGTAGATAACCACACATCGTATGACGGTCACGGAAGCACCAGTGAGTTTCAGCAGTCATTGGCTGATGTAATAGTTGATGAGATGGCTACCGAGGTCAAGGAATCTCGTGTTTACAGCGTCATGCTTGACGAGAGCACAGATGTTTCAGTACATCAGAATTTGATTGTTTATGTTAGGTACCTAACTAATTTGGCTGGCAGTGTTCAACCAGTGACTCAATTTCTAGGTATTCGTCAGCTTCAAACCGCAAATGCAGAATCTATATATTCAGAGTTGTTAGGTTTAATTCAGTCATTTGGTTTTAGTCTGGACAATCTGATTGGTTTATCAACGGATGGTGCTGCAGTCATGTTGAGTTGCAAGAGTGGTATTGTTACCAGGTTGAAGGAGGCTACTAAAGGTTTGCTTGCAACTCACTGCATTGCACATCGGTTAGCTCTGGGTACAGGCGCTGCAGCTGACGAGGTTAGATACTTGGTTAAGTTTCAAGATATACTGAATAATATGTACAAGTATTTTGCCTATTCCCCTCGTGATATGTGTAGACTTGAGGCAATTCAGTCAGTGTTAGAGTCTTCTCACACTCGCTTGCATCAGGTATTCCACACAAGGTGGCTGAGTTTTGAAGGTAGTGTACAGGCAGTTGTTGATAATTTTCAAGCTCTAGTTCGTGTCTTCTTGGAAGACAACTCTGCAAAGGCTCTTGCAATGTATAAGCCCATTGCTTGTTTCAAAGTTGTTTATACAGCACACTATATGGCTGACATTCTCAGGCCTTTGGCAGTTCTGTGTCAAGCTTATCAGAGATCTGATATTGACTTTTACCGAGGTTAATCCCCTTCTCCACTCCACTGTTGAGCTTCTTGAAAATCTGAGGTTAGAGTCTGGTAGTAACGTTTCTAGGTTTCTTTCTGAGATTCCAGCAGAACCAAGTTTAGATTCATCAGGTTTATGTACTTTTGAGTACAAAGGCGATACAATTAGTGATAATGCTAAGCAAAGGTCAGAGGCTGCATTGTCTTGTGCCAAATTTATAGATATTGTTATAGATAATCTAAAAGCAAGGTTCACGGAGGAGGGTGATTCGATAGTTTTGAGTGCTAGGGTTCAAGTTCTCAGGAATGGTAAGGTGTATAGAGGTGTTAAGGATTTGATTCAGTTGGCAGTGAGATCCAGGACAATATACCCTTGCGCATCTGCGGCTGCTGAGAGACTACTGGTGTCACCTGTCAGCACTGTTGACTGTGAACAAGGATTCAGTAAGATGAACCTCATAAAAACTGACATCAGAAATAAACTCGGCATCTCATCTCTCAAGAATTTAATGAGAATCAGCATGTACCGATATGAAAATTTTGACTTTGAAACTGCATTCAGCAAGTGGGCAGCCGTAAAATCGCGACGGATCTTCACGTAACACTTTGTAACATTTTGTTAGTGCTTGTTGTAATTAAAGTATTCATTTAATTAATCCATCTTTTGTCATTTTCATTGCCTTTTACATTAATAGACTAAATTAACCCTTGGAAAAATGTACACTACTTGTTATGGCAACACTTTTTGAAAATTGGCGACAAAATATTGATGTTGGCGATTTCTTTGGCGACAGCTTTTTAAAAGCCAGGACCATCCCTGCTATTACAGAAACTTCAAAACATAGCTGCTTGGATCATATTTACAATACCCCGATCAGAACACACCTCACCACTGCTCTGTACCTTACACTGGCTATCAATTCGATATAGAATCAAACACAAAATTTTTTTAATACAGCATACAGTAATAAGGCCAGATATCAGCATAAGCGGATTATGATACAACAGTGCATTGTTATATCCAAGTTCGTTGCTTCCTGTCATGGTGCCTTTGATTTTCTCTACTCCAAACGCATGACTGTACATAGTTTTTATCAGCCAAAATTGGTGTCACCACAGATATCACCAGATGGTATATTTTGTCACCAAAAAGGAAAACAGAATCGCAATTTGCTACATCGGTGAAGCCCCATGACCCTGTAACTGATTGCATTTCCAATTGTAGCTGTATAAATATTGCATGCGAACTCGAAACCAAGACACATCGAGACTTAGACAAAATGCCATTTGCAAATTTGGACAAGTATTTTGGAGTTAACCCTTTCATCACTACAGACAGGTTTTCCGATTATGGGGAAGTAAGCCTGTAACCCTGCAGACTGCTTTACCGGTCTGGGACAGTGTGCTTATTTAACGCCATAGTACCAAACTATATACGTTTTGGGATATCTCTATGAAGTTCCTTAGTTTAATGTAGATATTATACTTGGATTATCTCACGAGTTAAGCTTGAATTCAGCTAGAAATATCGAGGCAAGCGGGCACATTCTAAGTGTATTTTCTGAATGGTGAATTTTCATTCAAAATAGCGGATGTCGACGCAAGATGAGAATGAAGTGTCTGATTATGAATTATCAAAATATTTAGCTGTTGTGACCTAACACAGTTGATTGAAAATGAGAGAAAACATCTGGAGATGTATTTCAATGTGCTTTTGGGAGACAGTGATGACGATAAGAGGACTTTAAAGGTTTTGAACCAGACAAAGTTTGAACTCCACGTGTGTTTGTTCTCAACGAACCAAAGTGATTTATTTCAGTTTTCTGAGAGAGTTGGATCCACCAAAGTGTTAGATGGCTCCAGAACAGCTTTGGGGGCCCCGAGTGGCCGAGTGGTCTAAAGCGCTTTCCGTTACGGACCACTGCCATCTCACCTCTGTCTGCGTGTGTTCGAGTCTAAGATTCGGCAAATGTAGTTATGTGAGAAAGCTTGCCAGTAGCTTCTAATGGGTCGGTGGTTCTTTCCGGGGTTTGTCCGGTTTCTTCCTCCACCATTAATACTGGCCGCCATGTATAGCCTATATTGTGCTGAAAAAATGGCGTTAAACCATAAAAACAAACCAGAACAGCTTTGGAATACTTTGAAATCGTTGATTTAGACAAAATGTTTGAAATTATCATTGATGTAATGTGTTAAATACATAATTGCTTGTGCATTTTACCTGTTATGTTACCTGTTTCCACCTGTATATTAAAAGTTTTAATATATATGCACATTTTGTTGAATTATTCATACAAGTTGACATGTAATCTTTATTTTGATACCAAATACAGAAAGATATTTTTAAAATCGCCAAAAGTTATGTACTTTCAAAATTCACATGTCATTCTGATTTACAAGTCCAAAGTTACTTAGTGTTTGGGGCTCAAAGCCTGAAAGTTACTTAGTGATGAACAAAATGATGAAGATTTAAATGAGATTCAGAAATGTGCTTAAGTTGCTAGAACTGATATAGTGGAATATTCTACGCATGGCTTTGAGGAGATGTAATGTGTATGCATCAGGCTATGAAAATGAAATACATTACTTTGGAATCTTTCTGTCTGCATTTCAGCTCAACCCCCGAAATTAAATATTTTTACTAAAAAGGCACGTTATTGAATAATTACAGAAATGACATATTGTTGTGCAGAATTACCAGACACACAGAATAAGCTGATAACAGTTGTACATGTCAGTGTTATAAAGAATGGTGGGATTAAACTCAATGGCAACCAACAATTCTTTGAATCTGCAAAGTTTAAAATATTTGGGGACAGGACTGCAACTTTTGCTGGTGGGACTCCTATTTTTACCGAAATGGGAGTCCTAGACACCAAGTCTTAAAATCCTAGCGAGACCTGTTTTTCTGTAGTGTAGTCATATCATTATAGATGTTGTAAAGCACTTAGAGCTTCAAAAGATTAGGCACTTTACATAGTCCTCATTATTATTATTTTCATTTTACCAGTTTCAAAAACATGTAAATAAGATTATTCCTTTATATTTAAAATATTTCACTAGCAGTAAACAACTAGTTTGTACTACATTCTGTATAATGAACATAGTCGTGCATGTTATGTTACAGTTGACACATAAATGCAGATTTACCTTACGAAATTGGCGCAGAATATCATTGTCAGAAGAACTTTTAATAGGGCAATACAATATATGAAGTGAACAAATAAAGGATAGCATTTAAATTCAAAAGACAAATGGGTTCAACATTAAATCAAGAGACTAAATATTTGAACTTCTTTTATATTTCATTGATAGCGTTTCATTTTTATGATGTTAATAATATGCATTTTAATTGTTTAATATAAAATCATGCAGATTCCCCCTGTAGCCATTAACACATTCTTGGGGGAGATCACTGATTGGTGATAACTCTAACCCTTACTTTTCAGGACTATGGTTTACCAAAATCAGTTATGTCATTCATTTAAAATTGTTATAATCCATTAATTAAAATTCCGAAATGGCACTTATGAAATGGTATGTGCCTTCAAAAATGATTAGCATTCAAATTCCGAATCATTAGGTTAAAAATTATCAAGATTTTAGTTTGCTATACTAATTCACAGTCCGAACCAGGTGATTGGATGACAGACAACTGTAGAAAGTAATATAGTTTGTTAGAAGAGCATAAAATACAAATATTCAAAAGTATTTTTAAATTTCTAAATCTGATCATTTTTAATAGATTCGCATTACCCTGAGATACCATATAAATTATAAAGCTATTTAGCTCCTTCTTAAATAATAAAATGGGATAGACAATAAAAAAAAAAATAATTAAACTTACCACCACATATATAAACCATCATATGCTGCTTTGGTACAGCATCCTTGTCTTTTGATTGCTCCATGACACTGCAAAGGAAGAAATCAATATTCTGATTTTCCAATTGAAGTGCCCAATAGCCTGCTAACAAATACATACCAGTAGTTTCTTTGCAAAGAGAACATGTTAATATCCATTTTGAAGTTAGGCAGCTTTAAAATACAAATAATGTATAGTAACAAACAAATACAGCTAGAAAGCACCTAATTATCAATTATATTCAATAAGATTATAAAACATGTATTTAGCCATTAAACATTTCATATTTACCAGCTGGATTTAATTACACAGCTGTGTTTATGTTTCTGAGTTTTAGCGAAAACTAATTTTTCAAATAGTCATGAATACAAGCACGCACATTGCAGCACGAAACCATAAATGAAATATGATCAAAAATAACAGAAGCTCCTCGAATAATACTTAATCTCGTGAGATTTCACGAAGCGCAATATGATTGGATACTTCCGTCAGGGCGAAATATTTAAATGAGGGAACGTGTGTTATTGTTGTGTTTTGACAGAACGTTTACAGCTTTTTTCTCAAAAGAACCAAATATCCCTTTAATCTTAGAAGAAAAGGTTGCGAAACATGTTGTTCTCTAGCTAAATCATATTTTCTAAGTCAAGATTTCGCAGGTAAATGCAAATTATAAATATATTTTAACATTTTTGAAGCTGAACACGGACCCATCATTCCATCGCCATTTACCTCCTCGTTCGTCTCAACAAGAGAAACATTTAATGTTGAGTTTCCAAAGAGATACAATTAATGTTGAGGTTTTCTTTTGAAACCTAACTATATATTTTGAATTAATCTTGATTATTAAGTTTGTTCATAATTTAATAGATTATATCGACATGTTAAAAGTGTTCATGCGGCTAATAGAGTTGACTTTATATATTAGCAAATAGTAATGCATAATTTAAAAAGAAAACACAGCAAAATACACATGTACAAACACAGCATTTTTATTTTATGGGAGAAGGGGAAGCTACACGTAATAATCACTAAAACATACTGTACATAAAATTAGATGCAAATTGCAATAAAATAAACATACAGTACTAATTTTCATAATTCTTATGCAGATGAGATGTATGACACATGTATTTATGCAAATATACATATTGCAGAAACTACAGCCTTTTGAAGTAGCTGAATAAATCAGTCCCCGAATGGATAATAAGGGACAGTTGTAGTGGACTTAAAAAACGAGCTATGAATAATACAAAATAGCTATATTGTAAATAATAATAAAAACTTGCATATAAAGAGCAAAATTGCTAGGCCACTTGTAAGAAGCTTGCACAAAGTCTAGCCAAACAAGTGAGGACATGCATACAAGATAATTTGCACTTAATGCCATTATAGTGTTAGATAAATTTCTGAAAATCATGAAAAAGGAGTCTTTTTAGTGTTATTTGGAACTTGGAAGTAGGTTTCATAAAGATGAAGCACCTGAAGTGAGTAAGATTGCTTCCTACCATTTTTAGACATACAATGTGTACATAGTACTGTTCATTTTACATGTAAAATTTGAAAATTTATGTATAAAACAAATGTTGACAGTCAAGTTACCAAACATGCAAAGAAAAATCACAAACTAATAGGTTCTTGAATATTTGGATAATTCAATAGTTTAGGTTACTTTGGCTCTTTAGATTCCTTGCTTTATCCATTATATTAATATCTTTGCACATTTGCATTGCCATTATTTTTATATGTTATGATGAGATTGTGTTAAATCATTTTGGACCATCTGGTGGCCTATTGGTTAGAGAACTTGCCTTGGATTGTGAAGGGCTGCGGGTTTGAACCCCAGCCAAGTTGTACCAAAGACGTATAAAATTGGTACTAGCAACTGCCTTGCTAGACACTCAGCACTAATTTCACCCTTGTATCCCACGAACTTGTATCATATCACCTCTGCATTATATGCCATCTTGACATATCAGTCCCTAACCCTCCACCTTTATTTTCCATTAAGAGAAACCTCCGTATGATAAATAGAACCAAATTCATGCATGACATGCAAGAAAACCTAACAACTTACATCCTACAGCGGAACAACTCGATCGCTGCCTGCGTTCATTGCTGAAAAAACATGCCTCAGCAACCAAATGCAGAGTATCAATAAAGAAAAAAAATGTCTTCTCCATAGTATAGCAGTGTTAGGGACCAGCTTCGCACTGCTAAAAGACATTGCCGAAAAGCAGAGGCTTTGGCTTTCCACCAGACTCACTATTCATAAACAAATTTATGAAGCCGCTAAGAAGAACGTCACATACATAGTCCAATTAGCAAAACTGTCCCACTACAGTACTAAGATCACGGAGAGTTCTAGCTGCAAAGAGCTCTTTGAGATAACTAACAAACTAATGTCAAGGAACAAATGTACACCATTTACAACTACCTTCTCTCCATTAGACCTTCCGGACCAATTCGCAAATTTCTTCCATGACAAAGTACAAACCATTAGAGATTCACTTGACAACACAATTTGAATTGACTCGTCACCATACATATATGATACAGAATTTCAGCTACAACCATTAGGAGCATTTGAACCTGTCTCTATTGATTTAGTACGGACAATCATGATGAAGAGTGCACCAAAATCATGTGAACTTCATCCAATTCCGACATCACTGCTGCTTGATTGCTTTGATCCGATATTGCCTTCACTAACTGATGTTATTAATATCTCTATCATTGGGGGAATTCCCATCATTTTTCAAAACTGCCATCATAAAGCCTCTGCTGAAGAAACCAACACTTGACCATAATGATATAAAGAACTGCCGCTCAGTTTATAATCTCCCATTCATATAAAAAAATATTAGATTAAGTTGTTCTAACCCAACATGTATCTCATTTGAATTCTAAGAGTCTTTTTAGTAATGTACAGTCAGCATATCGCCCTTGCCATGGTATGGGAACTACACTTATAAAAGTATTTAATGTCATTCTCTCTGCTTTGGATAGCAGAAAGATTACAGTCCTCACCCTCCTTGATTTGTCTGCAGCATTTGACACAATTGACCATGATATATTACTTCACAAGCCAGCATGTATTTGGCATTCAGAATATAGCCTTACTGTGGTTAGAGTCCTACTTAGCGAACAGGACACAAATTGTATTTGCAAATGGAATACATTCCAGCCCAGTTGATGTATGTTGTGGTGTTCCACAGGGATGTTCTTGGACCTGTTCTCTTCATTATATACATTCAGTCGCTCCTCAAGAGTCATAGATCATCTGATGATTCATCACCCAGTGTCGCACCAATTGTACGCTGATGACACCCAAATATACATGTCTAGCCATCCATGGAGTAGAGAGGTGCATTTCTGATGTGAAATCTTAGATGACATGTAACAAGCTGCAGATGAATAATTATAAAACAGGCTATTCTGATAACAACACAAAGACTTTATCATTCACATTCTATACCTCAGACAATAAATATCAGCAACACCAACATTAAATTCTCACAGTCAGTACGAAACCTAGGTGTTACTCTCTCATTGTATCAGCATGTCATGAACATATGCAAGGCTACATATCTTGAACTAAGATGCATTAGCTCCATTCGTAAATATATTTCAGTTGATGCCACTAAAACACTTGTGTTCATTAGTACTTTCAAGACTGGACTATTGTAACTCAGTTCTGTCTGGTTCATCACAATATTTACTCCAGAAACTTCAAAAAGTTCCAAACACAGCTGCTCTAATCATCTTTAGAGTGCCTCGATCAGAGCACATCTCACCACTACTGTGTACCCTACACTGGCTATCAATTCGATACAGAATCAAGCACAAATTTTGTTCTCTGCTGTTTCAGTGACAGACTCAAGTCCAACATACCTATCTGGCCTTACCCATGTGTATACACCAGCTAGAAACTTACGCTTTTCTTCGGACAATTGTATTCTCATTGTTCCCACTATGAAAACAAAGTCATATGGACAACGTTCTTTTTCATACCAGGGACTGGTGATGTGGAATGAGTTGCCCATTGAAATTATAGACACGAAGATACAGTAGTCCCTATTAAGAGTGATCTTAAAACTCACCTTTTTCGAATGCAGGAACAAACTTAGAGACCAAATAATGTTTTGTATCTTATTATGTTTTCAGCATGTTTTTATGTTTTCCAATTTCATTGTTTTTGTCATTGGTTTTTTCTTTAGTGTAGTCATATCATTATAGATGTTGTAAAGTGCTTAGAGCTTCCAAAGATTAGGCGCTATACAAAGTCCTCATTATTATTATTATTAAGAGGTTAGCATTAGGAATACCTGGTGTCAGGATAATGTGACTAATTGTATCATCATGCTACATGTCTGTGACATGAAACCTCAGTTCTAGACATCACTATAAACTGTAGAACTGTAGATGACATAGCAATTTTTTGTAAAGCCATTTTAAAATATATTTAAATCACACACAGACACAGTCGTATTTGGGGAAATTAAACGGACTCTTTTTTTTTTTTCTTTTTTTTTTACATTTGGAATTTGGCTGAATGTCTACTTTAAAAGAGCCCTACACAAAACTGCTTAATTAAAAGAATATGGTCTTGCAATTTTAGAGGACCATTTTAGAGTGATAATGCTAGTTAAAATCCTGTAGATATTGATAATCATATCCTAAGCCTGTTTTCATGCATGAGTTTGATTTTTATTAACATTTCCTTATATGTTTGTTTGTTTGTTTGATTAGGATTTTTAACGTATTTTTAACAATTTTTCAGTCATATCGCTACGATGTCTGCAGTGAGGCAGTTTATAGTGATGTCTAGCACTGAGACATCATGTCGCAGACATGTAGCATGATATCTCACCCAGTCACATTATCCTGACACCAGGCCGACCGGTCCTAACACTAACCTCTTAATGCTGAGCGTCAAGCGAGGCAGCTGTTAGTACCATTTTTGTAAGTCTTTGGTATGACTCTGCTGGGGATCAAACCGACGACCTCCCGCTTCTGGGGCGGACGCTCTAACCACTAGGCCACCGGAGCGGTTATCCTTATATGTATTCTTGTTATATTTATATACAAATCTGAGTTCTGAGAAATGCAACTTTTCTAGTTAGTGTTGTTTGGGCCATTGAAAAGTCATACCATTGGAGAGAAATTAAAACTAACATTAATATATGGTATATAGCTTTTCTTTTGTCTGATTTCAGACAATTCCTCATCTATTTCAATACATGTATATTTTTTTGTTTGAATCGGTTATGCAGATTGCTGATAAATGTTGCCAACATTTAATTTATGATTAATTTGTGTTTGCTTTTTGTAATCACTGCTACCTCAAAGCAAGTATCAAAGTCTGAAATTTCTTCTCTTCTCATGCTAAG
The DNA here is from genome assembly GCA_029339505.1 of Unio delphinus. Classification (NCBI taxonomy): domain Eukaryota; kingdom Metazoa; phylum Mollusca; class Bivalvia; order Unionida; family Unionidae; genus Unio; species Unio delphinus. The sequence continues at coordinate 17,355,356 of JAQISU010000087.1, forward strand.
CCATTAGATGTATCTGCATAAGCCTTCATTTGGAAATAATTGTAACTGTTACAATACATTTATTTTACGCTGTGCACTTGTGCTATGATTCTTATTTATTGCTGTTGATGCAAATGGTTTCTCCATGGCTCCTTAAGATGCTTTAAAAGACCATGGAAGAATATAAGATTCATATGGTTGAATTTAGACTGAACTGAGTGCATCCATGCTACTGAATACATGTAGAGTGCACTCACTGACATAGAAGCATAAGATGACAAATGTTTTACTGAGTTTTATTAGCTTGGATTCCAAATGAGTGCAAAATTGATCATAATTCATAATATGTTGAACGAAAAACACTGCTGCATTTCCAGATTACAGTATTGGATGAAAATTGTTGACCGATTTCCAAAATAAATGCTTTATAATACGGAATAAGTTCTCAAGGATTATGAATTCAAATACCAGTATGGAAGGCTTGCAACTGGAGAGGCTAATGATGATAACGGGCATTCTGGTCATGTATTTTTAATTTCTGAAATAAAAATGATTCAATTTTCCAACATATTATACTTTGTCACACTAAAGCACAAGTATTGTTGAGTAATACTAAAGCACAATTTGCTAAAATTTTCTGGTCACCTACAGTAACCACAAGCTGAATAGTGGACATGGCTAAAGCGGATGCAGTCAACTCTGTTGTAGTCCAACTCAACAGGTGTCTCAAAGCTTATGCCATAAAATGGAATATATGCAGAAATGTATAAATCCATGACCAGAGTTCCTGTGATGATATATGTTTGAATATCTTAAATAATCAGTAAACAAGTAAGGATACTTGCAACCCCTGTTAATATCTAAGTAACCCCATTTTTTGAGCTAGCAGTTGCCAATGGGCCAACCTTGAACAGAAACATGTTCATGTTTATCTAGCATTCCAAGTTTAGTTCGTTACAGTTCATGCTATCATGAATCATACATGATTGGTTGATACTGGCATGTGTAATATATGGCCCACACACCTGTTTGATCTGCTTATTTACATCATTGTTGAGGCTGTAAAAACAGCTTATTGGCCCACACCCTGGAAATTACATCATTTAAATTGTCATGAGATGCTATACCGTTCCTTGTGTGATTTTGTTTAGATTGTTCCTAAAAGCTAGTGTAGTATGCAGCAACAATTATTACTGGTTTAATTCTTTAAACCTTACCATAGTCCTTTATCAACTTTCACGTGCTCTACACAAGGGTGCAGTTAACAGTAGTTCAAAATAGCAGTGTGAAAGCTTACAATGTCCTAGATCAAGGGTCTGTGCCACTTGACCTGAGTGCCACATGCAGACCACCAAGCCATATCTTGTGGCACACAAGATGATTGGTAGCACAAGGTTTAATGAGAGATAACAAAGGTGGTATGACCCTTGTGCCATTGAAAATGGGGCAATTTAATAATCAAATGTGTTGCACTGGAAAATGTATGAAATGCCATATACTGATAATTTTTGTTGCATCATATTTAATAATTGACTATCTTGTTTTTTGCATTATGTAAATTGGTACCCTGGCAAAAATATTTAGATACCCCAGGTTCATTGGGAATAGTAATGCACAAGTGAATTTATCTTCAGTGATCATTCTGTTATCAAGATTTTCTTGGATACATGGTGCATTTGGTAGACCAAGGCCCACTGATCTAATCACTAATATCCTTAGTACAATTGACCAAAAGAAATCATAATGACGCTCATATTTTCTGATTGGTTTTAATTTCTATCTTTTTCCAAATAATAATATTTTCTTTATTTGTACATCTGCCAAAGTTTGTGATGTTTTTAACAGAAATTATGATTTTGTTCCACTTGAACAAATTTTTGTAATTGGTTCTTTACATTTTATGAGTTTCTTTGAATTCATATAATCATGTTAGTGATAAGTTAGGTCTTTCAAGAGAAATACTTTATGCACAAATATGGCTTTTGATTTTCAATTATATCAAGAAATATATGTGCGAGTCCTTTAGCATTACATTAATGTTATGTGTACTTTTCAGGATTCACCATCTTTAATAGATGGAGATGGAAGAAGGTGAGAGTGACTTTGGTGAAGTCATGGAATTGCCTCCTGAGGTTTCCAACATGAGATTCACAGGACCATCCGGGCATACTGTAATCACAAGCACACCACATTGTTCAGAGCAATTCAAACAGACAGCTTATGAAAAGATGTGTTTAACCAATGACAGTGGTTTTGGAGACACAAGCAGTTTATCCCATAGTCCATTTCCCATTACAACAAATGTTCAAATTCGTCGTAGACTTTTGGAAAGTTGCACAAGTGACTGGGATTCAAGTCAGATTGCAAGCCCATTCTTTAGTTCTCCTGATGTAAACACATTAAGCCTGCATGTAGATATGGACGTAGAATCTGAGACTGGAAGACATCAAGATAAATGTCTCAATGATAGCCCAGATGATATCAACATGAAAGAATTTACTGAAAATTTTAATAGTGTCATGAAGAGTGTATCACCAATAGAAACAAACATTGAATTTGACAGAGTGATAGGAAGAAAAATGGGACTTGAAAAACTTGACATTATGACAGAATTATACATTAGAAACGTGCAACCTGTGTCTGATGTTCTCATGCAGTTGCATCCTGAAGATTTATGTCGGTGGGTATCAGTATAAAATTAATATTTCTTGGATAATTTGTTGGTGGTACTGTTGTAGGTATGTTGCAAAAATATATTACATTGTAAAGATCTACCACAATTGCACAAAATATGCTTAACAGTGCTTGAAATTAAAAGTGGTCTGCTCGCTTGTCAAATTGGTTTTCATAATTTCAATAGTTCAGTAGTTTGTATATACATGTAGTTGGTAGATAGTGTTTGTCGGAAAGAATAGTGAAGACTGGTACGTTTTGTAATTTACTAGCCATCTAGATACATAGAAGTGTCTGCTGAATGTATGCCCTTTTTTAATAATTTGCGCTTTTGCCTATCCTGTGCCGTAAATTTTAAATGCTTCACTTTCATGTCAATTTTGTGGATAAATGGTCTCATCCCATCTTCTATAAAATAACAGTGGGAAGATAACTCAGTTTTCTCTTTCCAGATAATGCTTGTCAAAGCATTGCGGTCATTAACTTTAACTCCATTAACAGGACGGACAAATCAGATATTTAACTGGTGATTTCTTTTATTATCTGGATAGTAGTTAACATAAAAATATAATTCTATTACAACTACATCATGAATAAAACTGCATCGTCAGCAGCCTCTATATATACTGTTATATTGTGTAACTTTACGAGACAAAAGACATGCATACTGTTCCTATGATTGCCAATTCTGTTCCATAAATGTAACACAAGATAACACATATGCTAATTAGAAACAATCAAATTATACTCAATCCTTAATTGGAAGTGCACTATTTCAGTTGAATTAGGTGCATATGAATGCCATCTTCTTAAAATAACAATACACAAGAATCCCTAAAAGGTAATCAAGTTTTATGACTGTCATTCAGTTAATATCACATGGGTTGGTCAGATATAAACATTTTTATTGTACTGCAAAAGCACAAAATGTCAATATTTTGGCTACTTTCAGGCATATCAGTAGGATAAATTGGTACAGAATTTAACTTCTGTTTATTAACATTATAGCTGTTTATGTGCAACATTGTAACATGGATGCAAACTTCTGGTCCATAAATCTTGCATGTGGCTGGTTTTATTCAGTAACTACCATCTTGAGGGTGCCGAAAAAATATTTGTGTTAATTCACTGAATTCTTTTATGTTAATGGTCATCACATACAGGTATTTGTAATTAGAGAGAAATAATTTATGCTAAGTTGAATTGCTACCCATTATAAAGAATTCTCTTATTTTGTCAAATATCACTTAACTTACCTAGTTCATGTCACATCCTTGCGCATATTATTAGCAAGCATCTTGATCAGCTGTAGACGTCCTCTGATAATTCCCATGATTTTTTTTTAATACAATGGTATATACAGCTTGTAGTGTGCAACTGTGTGTATTTTTGGTACAAATAGAACCCCAGATTGTTCTGATTTAATGTTGAGATCAGATGGACATGGTCGGTTTGCTTATGAAATTGTAAATTTGTCAAATGTATAAAAGTATTTACATTTTCTTTTATTCAAAGGCAGTATAAAATGACTCCACAATGCACACCGTACTATTTAATGTACTGAAAGTTTTATTATTGGACATGTCTTTAATCATGTAACGATTTGGACAGATGCATACAATGTAACAGTGGTACAAATTACATATTTAACATAATTTTTCCAACCAGCAAAAACAATTTTAGAGGTCAGAAATCAGAATATACAATGTTTCTTGTTTGCCGGTGCTAAAAATATGATAGCCTGATGCCTGGGCCCCTGTTTACTTTAGATTTGGTCAGTCCTGTATTCTAAGTGAGGCACCCATTGGACTTGTCCCCAGAAATTGCCAGAGGATACTGATTGTGCTGATAAAATATGTAAAATGTATTTTCAAGGTGTTGACATACCTGCCATAATACGGTGCAATCTAAATCACAGGGTCTTGTATCGTTGCTTACAATTGAACTGTCAGTCATATATTATTACAAAATATTAATTATACCACATGTATTACCGATTGTTAAATTGTAGGTAATGATGTGAACCATGTGATTACAATCATATCACCAATGACCTACATTAAAATCTGATTTTAATCAGATTGAAGTATGTCATGTGTTACGTATATTTGATTTAAGTCATTTATTTTTATTTTAAATGTTTGTTTGTCAGATTCAAATTTGACATTTTAAATTTAAAATTCATTCATTGGGAATATTTTTTAAAAAAAGTGGGATGACCTGTACTCTACAAATAAACACCAGATGTTGACCTCATTTCTGACCTTGCTTCAGAGTTTGTAATCAAGCATTTAAAATGATTGGCTGATTCCAAGGACATTATGGAGCTTTGTTGTAAACATCTTTCTATTTTTAGTTCTTGAGAGTAAAAATAACTGATTTTCATCTGGGTCATACGGTGTGCACGAGATTTTTTGAACGTAAATTTGTTCTAAAGATTCTAGAAGATCATGTGACCCCTTCCTTGTTTACGTAAAAACAGGCATATAATGATGTTTTGGAGCGAACTATTTAGTAGAAGCTGGGCTGTTATAATACTAAGTTGTGTTATTTTGAGTTACCTTGTACTGGAAATTATTTCAATTCGTTTGGATCAAGAGGATTTATTTTGTTATTTATCTGGAAAACATTTTTGCTCATTGAATTTCATAAGACCAGAACTGACTTCATCACGTGACATCGTCTTCCATCTTGGATGCTTCACTAAAATTAATTCGAACTGGGAATTATTAGGACATTTTATTCCTGGGACTTTTGCTATTTCACTAGTGGATTATATTTTGAATTGTTTTTGGATTAATTTTGGAATTGATTCTTAAAACCGTAAGTTTTTTTTCCTTTTCTGGAAAATATTTGTGCTCAATAAATTGTTTATTAAGTTTTTACAAGCGCGTTATTTTCACTCTTTCTATGTTACTGTTTATTCAAGCCTAAGCATGTAACACATGTCATGCAAATATAAAAAATTTGTGCTCCCAAACCGCTTCGAGAAAACAAAATTTTCAGTAATCTTTATTTAAAAAAAGATAAACAACTTTTAGTATATGCCCATTACATATAGTACAGTATGTATAAATGGTATACCGTCTTGATTGGAGCTGATGTAAAACTATCTCTTGAAAAGTTTAAATATTGGCAATTTCTAAAGGCAAATATGGCAGACTTGCTAGTGAGATGTCTTTTAAGGCTGCAGTGGGTGAGACCATTGTGCTAATTTGCATAGGTAGGATCAGGATGTGGAGCAGCCAATAATATTTATGTCAAAAAGAGATACTATATGTGTGTATGAGACCAAACGTTATTTTAAATTATTGCCTTGAATTAGAATGTTTAAGCCATATGTATTATATTTTTGACATAGGCTACTAGAAGCTTATTGAAGGAAATAACATTATTAGTTTGTAATGTGATCAGACCTGCAGTCTGGGCAATTTCCATTGCTTTTCAGCATGGCACCCTGGATGGCAAAGTCATCTAAGCCTGTTGCCTGTACCAATCAGTGTCATTTCACCTATCCATGTGGCTTGTTGTCTTTGGCACAAGCTAATGACGGTACATAAGAAAGTTGGGTATCAGGTTTCTGTGGATCTATGGTTCTTCCCAATGTTTTTCTTGGGTTCTTCCTCCATCATATGTATTTGCCATCATGTGCTTTAAAAGGGCATTAATCCCACAAACCACCACCACAATATTCTGTATCAGACAATGGCCTTTTCAGTTTATCGTGGTGGTCTGAAAACACCACAAGGATTCACTGGCAGACACAATTTTTTTAGATTCAACTTTTCAGTACTAGCTGGTATTACAATAAAAGACTGATTGGAGCTTCTTTGCATACAATGATATTTGTCATAGGAAGAGAGCCTCCTACACCACAACTTAGTAGTGAGAGCCATTTTCTTCACCCTAAAATGGTGCATAGATCATGTCAAAGGGCATTTTCATGATGGTTTCATCATACAGCTTTGTACCTCAGATGCCAAGGAGGTGCACATGCTCCTTCTCTGCATGGAAGCCTGGAAGCTTCAATACTGAGTAAAATTAGAAGGTATTACACTTTGCACTTTTCTGGTAAGAAAAATTACTTGTCGACAATCTGCAGTGTCTAGAACTGATAAGGTAGTCATAACAGAATAGCCTATGCATCAAGCAATGTTACAGTCTCTGTTCACTGCATGTGAGAAACCTCTTACTGTCTTGTTTGTGTTGAAGTTCAACAAAGAGCTTCTATTTTATGCTTATGTCTCCAACTAAAGAGCCTAACAGAGGTTTCGCTAGGATTTTACAACTAGGAGTTCAGGACTTAAATTTGGAGTCAATCAGGACTCCCACCAGCAAAGGTTGCAGTCCCCTACCAGAAGCAAATTGGGCATACCTGAAATGGCTATAAGAACAAATAAGTAGAAACAGTGGTTGCCACGGAGTTTAATTTAATTTCTTTACATCACTGACATGTAGTCCATTAAAATGAGAGTGAATTATGTTAGGCCATAGAAAGGTCTTATTTCAAACACTAAGTTAGGCATCACATTTAGTGTTCCACAAGAAATGTCAGTTCTAGCAACTTCTAGTACTTGGCTGAATTTCAAGACAATCTTTGTCAATTTGTTGCTTATCCCCAAAATGCTTATCCAGAGATAGTCTCTTTTTGTACTAATCCTCAGATGTTATACCGTCAAGTTCAAGCTTGGCTCATCTCTTTGAGCCAGTCAAACCTACCAACCGTTTTTCCCCCTAGACCCACAGATCTAAGATCTATGATGCAGAGTGGAACATCTTGTGTTTATCCTAGCTGCTCATCCTCTATTGCTGCCATGACTTATTTTTACTCTTCCTTTTATGAAGAGACCTTGTTCAGTCTCCACAATAAAATGTTGTATAGAGCTACCCTTAGAGTTGTACTGATGTCACTTTTTTCCGATTATGCAGATACTGCATATAGCTGATTATTAAATGCCGATACCGATTATGAGACCGATTATTCATTATTATTTGTTTTATAACAATGACTTGTTCAGAAACATAAACCTATTAGTGTAATGCAAGCAGGTATTTTGCAGGTGAGTTATAACAAGGTTGTTTATGTGGCAAGTGAATTTGAACTTCTATACAAAAACAAACAGAAGCCCAATAAGAAGTAAATTGCTATTTTTAAAGAAACAAATCACACAAACATAAAACTGGACTAACTTAAAAAACTAACACTGCTAAAACTTCAAGATACAAATGAATGAAAATGTATTTAGCTAGTCTTTTAAATTATGTTCAGTGATGCAGGTCGCCAGTACTACATTTCAATTCATGACTAAATAATGTTGATAACGATAGCCCATTAATAATTCATGTTAATAATATGCACGATTTAAGCCTAAAGTTAGATGTCACTGTATGCTGGCTGCAGCAAATACAGAGAACCTAGTTGAGGTAGGCTGTTTTTAAGCAACAGTAATATTTCTTCCTTCTTCCCAAGTAATGATCCCAAAAATCTGGCTTGTGCATCTGAACAACTGCTCGCATGGAATGTTGAAGCTGGTGCACACAAATAGCGTCTAGTTAATTTGGCCATGTAAGGGGACTGAAACCTCTAAGTGTTCCACCAGCTGTATGTCATCTCTTGATAACAGAGGGCTGGACAGATACATCTCAAGTATCGCATCAAAGGCGTCATTCGCATGGGTTGTTCATTGATGGTACGGGCAGGTTGTCACATGCTACAGAAAAAAAATCCAAGAGATGCAATGTTGATGGTCCAGCTATGTTTGTTTCAGGGTTTTTTCTTCTTTTTTTCCCTCATTCTTCTTTGGTTGTGGGCTCCTGCTTGTCAGCTGATACAACTAATATGCATTCTGCTCTATGCCATTCTTTGAATCTGGTCACAAGTAATTCTTCACTGAATAGGTGATGTTTGAATCCATGATGGTGGCCAAGACAAACTTCTTGTTGCAGACAACATCAGCAAAGCATATGTTCAGTGACGTCAACATATCACGGTCCATTGTATGAATACCTTGAATAACTTTATGCTCTCAAACCAGTAATGTCTGCTAAGGTGCCTGACATATCTACAGTATTAGAATTAGGATATATGTGCTATTGTGCATGCACCAATGACATAATTCTGATGAATCAGTGCACTTTTGGAGTATGGTATATCTAGCATAGATAAAAAAACATTAGTTATGGAAAGGTAAATTTAGCAATAGCGACAGGTGATTATTGAATAAAATCGTGTTCAGATTCTTTTACTTAACCCACAAATTACATTGTTACATGCTACATGCATATGTAAATGGACAGGAGGCAGCCACCTATAATTGTTCCATCAATAGGCATTTGAAGTTATTGTTCTTGGGGCAGGGATATGCAATATAATAGTGGAGGAATGGCTATAAACACAAGCAGGTTGTGGAAAACTTGGAAACCATTATCATGTAATGATGTATTCTTTGAAATGAAATGGAAATCTTTTATAGGTTATTTTTGCTGAATTTGATTAGTTGGAACATGACTAAGTACTAGGTACGGTACACTATCACAAATATCAATTGGTATCACACTGAAATATTTCAATAAAGTTGGATCCACACACATCGGTTGAGAATGAAAGATAGAAAACCTTTAATATATGCACCTTGCCAGTTCAGTAAAATAATTAATTGTAGATGAGTTTATGCTTTAAGTCATCAAATTTGTACAACTGTATAGAACATGTAACATTTATGTAGGATCAAACAATTTCTTAGTTACTTGCATTGCAGGTAGATGATTTCAAATGTTTTGAGCTCTTTCTTTATATCACAGATTGGCAATGATTCTGAACAGTAGTCATTGTCCTCTCAATAAGTTGCTAATGAATATTACCTTATTAAACAGAAAATATTTCATCCTATTCACATGTAATTACAGGATGTGTTTGGTGTGCAAAACTTGGAAAGCAATCTGTGAAACAGATGTGCCTGCCAACGAAAGACGGTTAAAATTCCTGCGAAAGAGAAAACCTTCTGGATCAGAGAAGGTACATTAGCACAGAAGTGAAAATTGTGGCCAGGAATAATTTTACATAAGTGTAACTAATGATAAGTTAACCACCTTTTATTTTCTTGCTATTGGTACACTATTGGTATTTTCATCTGATTATCCCCTACTAACACAAATGAGGTTAAATACTTAACTGATCAGACTGGAAATTAATGATGTAGATTAGAAATTTTTTAATTTCCGAAAAAAAAATCCTATATCAGTTAAATAATTTTACAATTGCAAGTGTTTTCCACAAAATATATTAAAATATAGTGTTTCTTTATATCTTTGTCTTCAAATTATATTTTGATTGGCCAAATATAATTATGTGTTGGCAACAAACTTATCGGGAAAAATCCCCGGACCCCAGTATGTAATGAAACCATTGACATTTGTACAAAGTTGAATATTTAATGAATTTCATTAGCTAACCTTAAGTTAACATATCATACCCATTAAAAAAGGATTACCGGTATTTGTAATGAAGTTCCATTAATTAAAATAATGGAAAACAATATATATGAGAGTTGCAAAGTATACTTGACGCTACAGAGATGTCTTTCTCAAACAGATGGTGGAAAGAATGTTTTATTAAAATTGGTATGATTCTTCAGGTTAAATAAGCATCATGGATTTTAAATGCAGTCTTTTTATATCATCTTTCAGGAAAATTTCAGAAATAAGATGAGACTGCTTGAACAGCGTGGTATAACAGATACAGGTAGGAAACTGGGAGAGGTCCAGCCCATTGGAGTTCTGACGTTTGATCCAGCACCACCCAGTCCGAAGAAGGATAAATTAAGAGACAGGTTTCATGAGGTGTGAATTAGTATGAAATGTGCATAAAACAAGGTTAACTAGATCAGGGTGTCAAACATACTACCTGTGGGCCAGACTCATTAGTCTAACACACAGACCAGGTATCTTTATTCATGTTGCATATGGTATGAATGATGTACATTTATATCAAATCAGGACCGCCATTGGAAATGAGCTTGACACAACTGCTTTGCATGGTATTTGCCTAATACAGCAGTTGGCCCAGAGATAATGAGGTTCATGCAAGGATGAAAATTTCAGGTTGCTTTGAAAAGTCTTTGAATTTTGTTGAACTCGTGATTTGATTGAAAGAAATACAAAATGTTGATCCGTTTAAGGATATTACACGAGAGTTCATTGACAGTTGAATCATTTCAGTGTCTTGCGATGAGTATCGTTAAATTCATTCAAATGTAAGATTCTATTTTTGTTTGATATCAAATATTGATTTTTTTATTAACCCTTTAGCAATGAACACTGCGTCTAAGCGTCTCCTGTAAATAGCTTCTGAACCCCAATGATGCATATATGCAGTACTGATAAGCCTAGTTTACTACCCAAGTGTTGCAGATGTGCGTAAATAGTCCCACTTGCACAATGTAGTGATGCCCTCGCCGAATTTGAGATAAAGGATTTTGATTCTCATGTTTGTTCCACAATCATGCTTGGACTACTAAGCAATGAGAAAGATTTTTTTCTCAAGTTTTTCTCCTGAATGTTAGGTGAAAAAGCTTGCGAAAGAAATAAAACGATTTTGCCGAGAAAATAGGGGATCAAAAGCAAGTCATGAAATGGTATGAAATCAGCATCAGAGAGATGTCCTTTATGTGTGGGTAGTGACTGTTTTGAAAGGTACCATTATCAACTTTGTAATTACAGTGTGGATTTCATTCATGTTTTAATATGTATGTGTGTAAATATTTTATTTATTTTGTTGGATTCAAAACAGTTTACATGACTGGGATTTTTTGTTTGATTGGTTATATGAGTCTTTAAATGGGAAATATATGAATAATATACACTATACAAGGAAAACTTTTTTATTTTACTGAAATCCTGCAAAACTAATGAAATAAGGAATATAAATGTAACCATTTTGTTTATTGTCAGTTTCTGTAGTCAGCCTTGATGATGCTCTAGTATTCAGCCTAGCAATTAGCCTCAATAGTCTCAGTAACTGATATGATAGCACTCAGTAGTGAAACTGCACAACAGTAGCTAAAGGGTTAACACATTGGAAAGTATATTGCAATGATTTGATCATTACTGCATTTTCTTTGTATAATGTTATGACATCAGTTTTGGATGTCATTAATTAATGTGTTACTAAATGTTACCTGAAAATTGTGATATTGGTTTTTTAACATAACTACCATTGATTTAATTCCAAATTTTTGTTCATATGTATTTTCCAGAAGTAATAAATAGAATTAGGCAGATCAAATGACACAACAATGGGTAATCACTAAATGGAGTAGTAGTGCCTATTGGCTTTAATGTCACACTATTTAGTTTTGTATCCATGTATGTAAGGTAAGCATAGCTACTTTGATTAGTAATTGTACCTTAGCATACTCATCAAAATCTGCATAAGTGTCAAACATTGCCGTTTAAGTGACCTCATTTAAAGTCTCATCACACGGAAGAACATATTTGTTACTCTGCCTGACTTTGTTGATAAATTGTGAGTTTTTTAGATTTTTTTTAATGGTTTAATGTCATTTTTCAGCACAATATAGGCTATACATGGTGGCCAGTATTAATGGTGGAGGAAGAACATGGAAAGAACCACCGACCCATGAGAAGCTACTGGCAAGCTTTCTCACATAACTACATTAGCCAAATCTTAGACTCGAACCCATGCAGACAGGTGAGATGGCAGTGATCCGTAACGGACAGTGCTTTAGACCACTTGGCCACTCGGGGCCCCTAAATTGTGATTTAAAGTGCAGTGCAATGCTGAAGACGGCCATGTATGCAGATTTTTTGTCCCCACATGAATACTGTGAAGTAATCTGACTGTCAGGGAACAACAAGCAAAAAATTTAGCTGTTCTCATCGCATTATTTGAAACTGTAATGTTATGCCCAATGTTTAAAGCCTATATGATTTTGACTTTGATAAATTATAAAATAAAAATTTTAAAGGAACTTACAGTATTGTGAATTAAATCACAAATAAGCTTACAAATTATATTACAAGTCAACCAAAAAAAGTCTTCCAAATGAATTGTCGATATTGAATGAGCTGATATACCAATAAATTTATATGTGGCCAGTCTTGCTTTATGGAAATTTAATTATTTGCATGTTACTTTAATTATCATTACATAAATGGATACAAAAGTAGTCACTATCTTAAAGTAGTTGGGGTAAAGCTCGATTAATGATTAAAGCTAACATTATCATATAGTTCAACATACTATATAGTATAAAGTCTGTCATCATATAACAGTGGTTCGTGCAGATTTAAAAATTACTTTCAAATTGGCATTTAAATAAAATCTGACAGCAAATAACTTGCAAAGATTTCATTTGGTAAGGTATACTTTTATTGCCAAGTAAAGTACACAAAAGCAAAGTAATGCCCTGGATAAAGCAAATGCCAAGAACACATTAAACATTTAGGTTACTGAACAATTTTTTGTTTTATGACACGTTTATGAACCCTTTTAATGAAATGAATAATTATGAGCTTAAACAAATCATGGATCATTCAAATCAATACTTCATCATGAATATATAGGTAGAAAATAATTATTTCCTATTCATTTATTTCTCATCAGGAAATGAATGGAGCCCCAAGTTGTCTAAAGCGCTATCCATTACGGATCACTGCCATCTCACCTATATCTACTTGGGTTCGAGTCTAAGATTCGGCTAATGTAGTTATGTGAGAAAGCTTGCCAGTAGCTTCTCATGGGTCGGTGGTTCTTTCCGGGTTCTTCCTCCATCATTAATACTGGCCGCCATGTATAGCCTATATTGTGCTGAACAATGGCGTTAAACCATTTTTTTTAAAAAATCGGCAGGAATGACACATTAAATCAGACTCAAATATCAACTATGCTCACCACAGGTTGAAATAGCACTCTATGACAGCATTTTGTAAAACATGCAAATAAGGCAATATCAACAATGAATAAGTATAATAGGGAACATTTTAAAATATTTTAAATGGCATGAAATTCCAATGCACACAAGGTAACAATAGTGTCAAAAGCCATTATTTATATTCACTGTTAATCAACTGTTCTCGAAAAATTCATTTGTAGAATAGAAAGTTAATAAAGAAATTGGCCAAAAAATGGTCATTCATTGATACATGTGTCAAAATTTTCTCAGGATTACTATAAATAAAATGATTGCATTCTTTTGAATATGAATTAAATAAGCCAACAAATCAACAATGAGCATGAATGGTCCTCATGTCTTCAAACTCCTGTCCAGTTATATCAAAGATAGATTTATGAGATTATTATTGGGAATAGTTCACTGCAAAAAGATTCTGCTGAAATTGTCCACACCTTTAATTGAACCGGTAAATGAGAATTACTGCCCTTTTTTAATTCTTAGCCAGTTTTCATCACTAATTTTGAAAATGACAAGTACTTTACCCTGTTTGAGTTCTAGGGCTCTTGTTTATAAACAAGTACTTGGAAGAAATTGTCATACTGGTATTATTCAGAATTAACAGCTCATGGGTAAGATCACAAATGTGAATTCCTGAAACCATTTGTTACCATTTAGTTTGCGTGGGACTGTATTGTTAATCTAACCATTGCACCAATTCACTTTGGAAAATGCATTGCGCTTATTGCTAAACTGGTTCATCCCAGTCAATGGCTGTTATTCTCTCAGTGGCAACAATGTATTGCTTGTATCCAAAAATGATAATAAAGAGCACAATTTGTAAATTTTAAATGATTTTTTTGGTGTAAATTACCAAAATTCTACTTGTATTTCAGCTAAAGTAGTCTTTGATTTTAGATTTGTCTTGCACTTTTCACATTTTCAATTTTATGGGCAGTCATTGACTGGGGAATAAAGAATCGAATAGATGCTCCTATAGGTAGTAAAAAAAAGCAGAAAAAACTTAGAGGTTGTGATTGAAATATGATGCTAATATTTCTGAAAATGTGTGTCAAAATGAAGGAAAATTGTCCATGTTTCGCTTTTCAAGAGCAATTGATGATACAGTCTTGCTAAATGCCATAGAGGCATCAGAGTAAATGTGAACCACATAGATTGCTTAGGAATGTTCAGAAACAGTTCTCATATGATGCATATAATAAATGATTTAATGTATTTTTATTTGACTATAGCAAGGCTATAGTCACTTTTATGAAAACTGAAAGACATCTTCAAAGGGAAATGTGCACCTTTTATAAATATGTTAAAATACAATAGTATTGCCACAATATTTAACTCTTGCATTTTTAAAGTCTGAATAGAAAAAGAATTATGGAAACAAGCCATTCAGTAAAATGTAATTGTTTCAAAGTCTTGTTTCAACTAAACTAGTTTTAATGTTGTATACTTCCAGGTTGCCAGTAATCTCAAGAATGATGAAAAGCTCCAACACTGTCCAAGGTGTGGACATCCAGCCAAAATTCTTCCTGTTCAGGATCGTGGTCTGTGTCAGAGTGAGGTTTGCAGCTTTGACTACTGCACAAAATGTTTGGCCGATTTTCACAATGCAAAGCAATGCAAATCATTGACTGGGAAAAAGAATCGAATAGATGCTACTATAGGTAGTAAAAAAAGCAGAAAAAATTTAAAGAGGTTGTGATTGAAATATGATGCTGATATTTCTGAAAATGTGTGCCAAAATGAAGGAAAATTGTCCAGTTTTCGCTTTTCAAGAGCAATTGATGATACAGTCTTACTAAATGTCATAGAGGCATCAGAGTGTGGCTCAGTAAAAGTCTTTGTCACCGTGTGTATTTTGGTTATCTTGTAACTCAAGATGGTACAAGTTACAATAGTGCAACAGAAGTCAGCACAAACATTTTCCACAGTGACCTTACCAGAATTCCATCAAGCCCAGAATGAGGATTGTCAAAGAAAATGGTTTCTTTTCAGAGTGATCAGATTCTTCTCATTGCATTACCATCACTTGTATCTAAATGTGGTGAGATTGGTATTTCCACTAATGCTCATATTCCATTCTGAAACAAACAAGGCCCTTGGGTTGAAGGGGCATTATAACAGGGACCCTGTTGGATCACAATTTTACAGGGGAAATGGAGAGTTTTAACCAGTGAACAAGACTTGCTTATTATCAAGAGAAAAAGGAGTAATTTTCAAAAAAAATTCCTTCTGATGAACTACAAATGTATGGGGTGCCAAGTTCTTCATACACCCAAAATAACTTTCAGTATGGTTTTTAATTGAGTAACCTTTTATCTTTAAAAATAAAAAAAATGTAAATATAGTGCTTCAGCTAGTATGTGCCCATGTAGGTTTTTTCAGTACAACAGATTTTAACAAAATGTTTAATACACCAAAAGTGACTTCAATCAATGGTGTGCTTTTTACCTTTTATCTTATAGAAATGTGTTAAACCTTCATTTAATGACTAACTTGCTATGCCTTGTTTTTTATGACACTGAAAAAAATCCATCAAAAAATCTTATCCAATTGCAATAGCTGCTTTGCTTATAATTACCCCCACCCCTGCCAATATATGGCAAAACTGAGAATATTCCATGAAGAATTGTGTACCCACTGTAGTTCTTGGTTGAGTAGTTATACAAACTAGTGTGCTGCCTAGTTGTTATAGTGTAAATAAAAATAAATACTAAATTCATATAATTTGATGAGGTAGCTTTCACTCCTGTTTCAATTACAATTTTGATAGAAAGAAAATATATAGCTTTGGTAACTTTCATACGTCCAAACTTCCATTCACATGCTATAAAACAGATGTGGAACAATGTATACTTCATTTCTTTAGCCTGATTTCATGCTCAGATCATGAAAGAAGTTTAATGTCTGCAGATGCCACTTTGTAATAAGCAGAGACAAAGATTCAGACCAAAAAAATTAAACCATTGAAGAAAAGTAAGATTATAATATAAAAAGAGCCAAATACATTTTTTTTATCACACCCACAAGAAATCATAGACTTTCCAAAAGCTAATGAATATAATGAGAGCTGGAATAAAATTGTAGACGTTCTTCAATTCTTGCTGAAACACTGCAATGCTGCTTAGCATAAGAAAATTAGGCAAGATGATAAAAAGCATGCAAAACTTTACTGCTCTCTGTAATCTCCTGATCATGTCAGATTTCATGTAGTATATGTTATTAGTTAGGAATCAAATGCCTAATACAACCAAAAATTTTATTTTATCTATCTAGCATACACTTAGTCATGTGTATTTTATTAATAACTCTTTCATATTTTGCCACAACGATATATTGCAGATTATGAAATGGCAGGGCATATATGTGTCATTTTAAGCACTATCTTCTAGATACATGCCTTACTAGTCCTTTTTAATCACATCTTCTATTTCATTGACTGTATTCAACTTAAAATTGAGAGAATATTACTGTATTTCTACAGAGATACCAACCATCCTGATTTTGGCATAATCATTACTTTGGGAATTGTTTACCTCCGACTTTGACAATCAGGTGAAGATTTTTATTGTGAACGACAACTTGAACAATGGCATATCTTGACTGAAATACTTATAAAATCCCTCAATCTTTGGTGAAAGTGTACTAGTGTCAAGAAAGCAATTATGACATTAAATAATCACATCAGTTTGTGACCCTTATTCACCTGAGAATGTTCTAGAAAGTCAAAATGAAAGTTATGGAAAAAACAACCTGCATGCATCTGAAATTCAAAACAAGATGACTTAAGGTGTCAATGCTAGAGCAGCGTCATGCCTTTGAAAATGTGAAGTATTCATTTGACTGATTTTAGCTTGTCACAATTGACAAGTTCAATGTAAAAAAAAGCTTGTTACAGTAAGAAACACATAAATCAGTAAAAATTAATGTAAAAAATATTCTTTTAGGTAAAAATTTGGATATTCCTATTGTTTATATTACAATATTTTTTATTGCTGCATGTATTCCAATTTTAGAGAGATTATGGTTGACATATATTCATCAAACGTTTTTACCCTGTTATATCAGGAGTTACTGTCTTGTTTACATAGTCAAAAATCAGAATTGTCATAACACAATTCACAAACCAGACACCACGTTCCATGGGACACTTGTTTTGCCTTATTATCTATCTATTGTACATAAATTAGTTTCAAGCATGTGTAATTTTTAAAACTGAGAAGCGGTCTTGTAGTGAGATTTGATTTTAAAGACATTTAATATAAGCATATATTCTCTGCTAAATTAACAAAATATACATCAAAGGTTCAAATTTGTGTATTACATAGTTGGGCTGCCTTTTTCTCACTGTGAAGTTCTGTCTTTAAAACCTGATGACATCAGGTATTTCTATCACAGGTAAGAACATTTTAGTCATTACAAATTGGCTTTGTATATTGTATGTCTAACTGCAAAGAGCAAATATTGTGTGGTTAGGTAACAATTGGTTGCATTTTAATGATTCTTTCAACTTTATTTTCCCCATCATTGTAGCGTTAATGGGAACAAAGTGCATTTCTAAATGGCCTACTAAGATAGTTACTAGGGCAGGTCAGGGTGAATAGTGACCTTACAGCCCTAGAATTGTGATTCTGACACTCTAACATCTGATCTATGGCAAAAAGAGTAGAACCAGATCTTCCCTTTTGTAATGCCCCATCTGATCAACATCTATAGATGACTTGATACCAATGCTTGCCAGTAGATGTTAAGATGTCATTTCTGGATCATTTTGCAGTTGGTCTATAGGGTGCATGTAATAGTTAGAGACTAAGGTGGTGTACTGATTCTTGTGATTCCAGAAATGAAGTAGAAAAGTATACCTCATCTTCAGTTTATACTGTTTTGTATAGGATCTTATCTTTCTTATTTGTTTTAATTTATGCTCATTATCATTCTAATAAATAAATTGACAAACATTTTGGAAATAAATATAAAACTGATGAAATAAAAATGTGCAAGCAATTAGAAATGTTATGCCATCATTTTGAATATTCTAGTTGAAGAATTGTAGATATACATAAAATATACTTGCATGAATTGAGTAAATAATGAATATAATTTCATTGAGGAGGTAAAAGAGTAAGTTTTTCGCCCACTAGATGAAATTTACTTTATTCACTGAAAACAGCATCGTTTGGGCAGATTTTTACTCATATATATTGGCTAGCCACATGTGTAACAGTTGTAAGGAGCTGATTTATTACAGTATCCTGTGTGATAATGTCTGCTCTTTACCATACATTTTATGCTGTAGAGTTTATATTCACAGAAAATATCAGTAGTAACTTAATTCTATTTCCTAATGTAAGGCATGAATGGTACATAGCCAATTAAACAAAAATAAGCAAGTGGTGAGATTTCAAACGGATGCTACTACATGACAGGTGGTCCTGCTTACCAGTAGAACAAGCAAGTGACAAAATGGTGTTGAGTAAAAATTATCTACTTGCCTTTCCTCTTAAGATCTTACAAGACTTCTAGTCAGCCGATGTATCAAGTCAAAAACAGTATTTGGGAAATTGGTTTAATTTCAAAATGATTTTCCTTGGGAGAATCTTGTGTTCAACATATACATTATTGATCTCATCTTTGAATTTAACAATTAGGATTTGTTCCAATTCTGTGTTTGTCACTCATGTAACAAAATAAATAAGCTATTTCTTTTCAATGTGGCTGTTTGTTACCTTTTTCTTCCAAGAGTATTTCCTATTTTTTTAATAAAACAATATTTCAATATGGTCCTAGACTTGTTCATTCTTTCACTTAAGTTAAAAGGTATTTTTCATGTTGTACACAAGTAAAACTGACCTTTTTATATGCCCACCCTGGGCATTTCCTTTGATAACATCTTTTGAGACAACTATTTCTTATTTTATTTCTGCATGATCTGGTGATCAGACTTTCTAATAAGGTCGGATTTGGAGCAAAGCAGATGTCTGTTGATTTTGTGATAGAAATGACTGCAAGTTAATTTTTCACAGCATTAGGTAAGTCTTCGTTTTTTTCTTTATTGTTATTACAAAGTGTTTGCTTTGAAAGTAAATAAAAGTTGCTGGTACATTAACTTTGAAAGCCATTTCCACTGATGCTTGTTGATTTAAATAAAGATACTAATTTAAGCTAGGGTTTTACCAGTTCCTTAAAGAGAAAATTTCACAATCATGGATCAATATTACGACTTTAGTAATAGAACATTCTGAATGACCTGAAATACATAACTAGAAATATAAATTTGGCTCTTTAGGAGATACAGATCCTCTATATCCCTTTCATCAAGGAGAATATCAGTCCTGAAATTGGAGAGAAAGTACAATGATTACTGTGACATCTTTGTTACATGCTAATTTTAACTTTTATCCAATGATTAGTGGAGACAATACAGATCTGTTGATTCACAATTAATGAGTGTTGAGACATCTGGAAAATATGTGTAATAAAGACGAAAATATTGCAATATCTGGTACATTGATATATCCCTTCTATGAGTGGCAATGCGGGTAAAAGATGGTCTTTTAGTGGAGGAAACTAAACAATATCTGTGATCAGACAACTTGGGATAGCAGTGTTGTGAAGAAAAAGTATCTTACGTACTGAGGGGCCCCCGAGTGGTCTAAAGCGCTTTCTGTTACGGATAACTGCCGTCTCACCTCTGCGTGGGTTCGAGTCTAAGATTCGGTAAAATGTAGTTATGTGAGAAGCTTGCCGGTAGCTTCTTGTGGGTTGGTTCTTTCCGGGGGGTTTCCCGGGTTCTTCCTCTATCAATAATACTGGCCGCCATGTATAGCCTATTGTTTGCTAAAAAATGGCGTTAAACCCTAAAAACAAAACAAAACAACATGTACTGACTAAATATGTTACAATCATATTTACTGGGCATGGACACTATAGTTTTGTCTACCAAGTTTAGGCTTCTCCGATTATAGAGGATACAAAATTAAGAAGAACAACACCAATACTCTCAAAGCACAATCGCATCTCTCTAGATAATCAGCATATTTGTTTTATTTTATTCAAATGTTTAAATACATTCAAATTATGCAGAACTATTTTCTTTTAAGCATTCAGACTAAAGATGTCAATGTATCCCCTTGGTATTTAAGATTCAAAGGCCAAAATCTCCTTGGTGTCAGAACTGGGGGTCAGATTCATTATAAAATAAACTTTGCTATCAATACAGTCAGCTGAATGTTTTTGGGGTCTCTGACACACAAATTTGGATAATGTGAAACACTGGTATTGGTGCTGTGTTTATTTTTTGGGATTGGGGATGTTTACAGTAACGTGAGATCACCCACTCATATACAGAACCATAAAATAAAATGTGCCCTTATACCACACATATATTAAAACCAACACTTGGCATCATCAATTCAGGAAAATATATTCAAAGTTTGACTCCCAGATATCAACTATAAAAGAGATTATTCTGGATCATTTGCCATGGGTGTAGTCGGATGAAAGTGGGACTAGGGTAAATACTTGAAGTTAAATGGATGTGAAAGACATCACACTGGAGTCAGACAGGGATGCCTCTCTAAACTTATGATCTTGATGGTGATAGATGTATATGAAAGACAACCACGAAAAACAAGTAAGCATCACAAAATATTTAGAGGGCCTGCACTTTTCAGATGAATTGTGTCTTCATTCCCACAAACACCAGCATACGCAAGCCAGTACCAACTGCTTGGAAAAGAAGCATGAACTTACAAAAACATCTCCAAAAGGATATGGGTGTAGATCTGGCTTATACTGAGATAATCGCCAAACTGCAATATTAGACTGGCATTGAAATAGAACACCCAAGCGAAATTTTGGCAGACCAAAGAAGATGTAGCACAGCTCTTTTATTAAACTGATCAATGTTGGTAGAATAACGTGTTCTAAAATGAAGAGATCATTGCAGAATCACGTCTGCTATTAGTTAGTAGTCAAGGCCCCATGCTCCTCTATGAAAGAGAAGCACCCCCCCCCCCCTCCGAAAAAAATAAAAAAAGAAATAAGAAGAAAAAAAGATTCACATTGGCAAATTCAATGTCTTGGTGATTATGATACAGTCTTGTATGGTACAAGTGTATTATGGTATTCAGAAAGTACACCATCAAATTTTAAGAAACCAATTAGTTACAAAATAATGCATACAATATATTAAATTCTCATCTAAATTTTTAGAAACAGACAAAGCTGCGTCAAATTGAAAGTAAAAATGGTTGATTGATAAAGTTGACAACGTTCGAATCCGTTACATGCGCATCCATTTAATCCAGTACGATTTATGTGACAAGTTTGGATTGAAGCAGTGCAGCAAACAAACTAGAGTTTTAGTAACATAGATTCGGTCTCCTTGTCCTTCTTCCATATTAATACTGTTGTAGTTACTATAGATGAAGGTCCATCGTCATTAGCCTTGGGTTTGTAGTCCATTTATTTCCACTTTGATTCTTGGCATATGTACAATACGTGTATATAAATGTATTTAATGAGAATTCATTTTTAATTAAAGATAGTAATACACCATAAAGAGCGAAATTAAATAGATGGCGAGATTTAATTTCATGACCTCAAAATCTTCATGTTCTGTTTTTGTCTAAACCGATTATCGCGAATAAGGCTTTAAGGGACTGCAAATTACTTGCAAGTAAGTTAATTTTGAAATAGCAGAGCAGCTAACTTGTTTGTTTGTTTGAATACGATTTTTAGCCTGTAGCATGATGTCCCACCCGTCACATTATCCTGACATCAGGCCGACCAGTCCTAACACTAAACTCTTAATGATGAGCGCCAAGCGAGACAGCGGTTATAATCATTTTATAGGTCTTTGGTATGACTCGGCTGGGGATTGAACCCGCGACGTACGCTCTAACCACTAGGCGACCGGAGCGGTTGCAAGAAGTATAAACTTCCGCCATTGAAGACTTTGATCATGGAAGTGCAAAATAAACATGGGCTGTTTTATGTTTTGTAGAAACGCATATTAACACGTATTGGGAATAAGTTTACGTATGTCAAACACCGCATCGGTGGTCTAGTGGTTAGAGCGTCCACTGCGAAAGCGGAAGGTCGTGGGATCGACTCCTGACCGAGTCATACTAAAAATTTACAAAATGGGTCAGCTACATTGCTACAAAGACAGAAAATACAGAATCTACTGCGAGTATTTTAGCTTATTATAGTGTATCAGTCAAATTTGAAATGAGCGTCTTCACATGTAGCTAGAATTACCAAATTCGTCTCGTGTGCTAATCGCTTCAACACCATTGTCATCAGAGTACAGCGCGTAACAACACATATTTGCTTACATGCTGAATAAAATATATGCAGACATGTAATGTGATCCCTAATGTTGCTTCTTGAATCATAGAAGAAATTAAATGCTTACGGACGACTGAATATTTATGGGATACGACTTGTGCCATGGGCATACACGCATCTTCAGCTAATTAGACTATCTCTTTAGAAATATATATTCAGGAACAATTTTGAACGGTTTATTTAAAAGTAGCCATGAATGTTTTGGCATTTGCTAAAAGCAGGGAAACCATATTGAAGTTTCTGATTCGCTATTAATATAAGCCTGCATCAGATTATCTTTAATGGTTCACGATTATATAGCGGCGCATCTAGCGATGAAATGTTAAGCATTGCAGGTAATATTGCTACCACACAATGTTACTTTAACAAAAACTTAGCATTATATGTAAAATGTGCGAAGGCACGTTTTTGTTACAAAAATATCAAAATGCAGTTACTAACCATCTAGAAGTAGACAATATTGGCAAAATCTTCCGAAACAAGATTACAGTACAACTCATATACGCAAGTTCAAACATATTAATGTTTTTAAGTTTCCATCTTAATGAATTTAAATATGGACATATTACTGTTATATATATAATTGATAGGTATATAAGAATATATGTTAATCATTGTATTGTGATATTCATTGATAGTTCAATTCTCGATGTTATCGTCACAAAGTCGTACGAATAACGGGATGCATTTCGCCTGGAAGAGATCCACATTTTCTAAAGATGGAAAAGTATCCCTGATGATCATGATAATGCGACTTTATATTATTTTATAATCCCTGCTGGTTACTGTGTCTTGCTGATAATATCGTATGACACCATTGAAGAAGATATTTTCAGTCAAATATGGAATGAAATGATTACTTGTGCATTGAAAATTTCATACTGATCTAATTCTGAGGTAAATATTGTATCGCTTAATAGGCTAATATGCTTTGAGAATTACGTCGAGGGAATTTGAATTCTATGGAGAAACAAAGCAAAAAAATTCTGTGTTTTCGTTTTATTATACAAACTTTCATATTAAACAAAATCTATAATGAAAACAACTATTTCTATAGCATCAAGTATTATACTACTTATGATAATATTAAGTATATTTAGTTGAAATATGATTAAGACGAGCAAGATTTTAGTTAATGCAAATTTTGTACATCTTTGATCAAAATGCATCTTATCTTAATACTTGTGTTTTTCCGTTATTAATTCAACATTTCATATCCTTGATTTTATATACTCCTTGCAGACTTCAAGACGTGTACATGGTCAAAATTATATACTGTTTCTCAATAAATGTCTGAGTTATATCGACCAGAACTTGTGTTATAAATAATGATAGTTTTCAATTGTGAAATGCCACACAATCCCATAGAATTCACTAGGGAATAATACCTTACGCGACGATGACGATATAATGTTCCAGTTCAGGAGCTACTTTTTTCTTACACTTCTCAGGAGACACATATACAATGTATTTATCCTCGTGCGGTGATAAGATTTCAAAAGGATTCATTCGAAGGATGAAATGTAATTCATTTTTTATTTGGGGTGGTGGAATTTTCCAACATATATTTCCTTGTCATCATATAGCCGCTTGTGTATTGATGGAATTTTAAAGCTAATATGTGCAAAGAGCAAGTATTTTAAACATATGTTAGGTTATATTAAATAAGATACATGCCATTGTTGCATCCTGTTGTTTACATTTGTGTACAAATGGACATTTGTAGAATCTCCCCTATATAAATATTCGAAGAACTTTTAAGATCTCACTTTAAAAAACATGATAGCATGCTAAAGACAAATCATTGACATTTCGTCAAACCTACTGTTTATCATAATACATTGTGTTGTGAAAATTTTCGCTTTTGATCCCTCTTCAGTGATTATGCATCCAATATATTAAAAGTATCTCACTGTTTCCAGTTCCTGCGGTCTGACTTTAATATTGGCTGAGATTTATTTGCCACTGATTGTAATCCGCTTTTGTCAGCACAGCGTTGAACATAATGTCAAATTTGAAAGATGTTTCATCCAGATTCTTCACAAACATATTAAAACATGTAATACTGCAAAATACGAAAATAAAGGTCTGAAATAATACAAATAATACAAATGAATTTCCTACAAACAAATTCAGAAGCGTTGGAGACGTGTCGTATCTTAATTGTCATTAAAGTTCTCTCTCTCTCTCTCTCTCTCTCTCTCTCTCTCTCTCTCTCTCTCTCTCTCTCTCTCTATATATATATATATATATATATATATATATATATATATATATATATATATAATGATAGCAATTTTGTATCAACTGATGTACGGAATATCACATTAATAAATATGTCGCTGTACTTGACGATAATATTGTTTATGTAAATGTATACTAGGACAAATATTTTTGCCATTAACACAAATTCTTCCAAAGTTAACACATTAAATTAAACAACACAACTGTAACGTGCACGATTTATATTGATTCCTTAACTGTTTCTACATTTTCTATTGAGAGCGTAACAAATAATGTAAAGCAAATAAACGAATTCCAAATAGAATGCAAATATTTTGGGAAACAATGTTTGAATTCTGGCAAGCATGAATTTTCCCCATGAGTGTATGTGTATATGTGTCTTAATGTATCTATTTTGATGTAGACTATCTTGGAAGCACAATGTTACACGATGCGTACATACTATACAATAGTATTCGCCATGTACGTTCGATCT
Organism: Unio delphinus; assembly: GCA_029339505.1. Lineage (NCBI taxonomy): Eukaryota > Metazoa > Mollusca > Bivalvia > Unionida > Unionidae > Unio > Unio delphinus. The sequence continues at coordinate 17,381,009 of JAQISU010000087.1, forward strand.
GTATTGCAACATTCATGCACTCTCAAACGTTTCACATAATTAATTGAAAATAATTTAACTCTTAACATTCCTGAAAAGAAAATAGCCTACATGTACATAATATAAACTTCGTACACATTGAAATATGTTAAAACATGACAATTTTCATATATGGCTACTGTTTCCATCGTTCAGCAAACGAATTATCAATACCATCTCACCCATATCTTCGAAACCAAGCTCTCATTTAAATTTCGAGGTATGTGTCTCAATCTAACTGGAGTTCAATATTTTCATGATAACGATTATGCATAAACAAGGTCAATGTCGATTAAATTAACTGAGCACTGAAACTAATACAATAAATTTTATTTGGTGAAGAGACATTGATTCGTGTTAAACGATTATATATATATATATATATATATATATATATATATATATATAGAGAGAGAGAGAGAGAGAGAGAGAGAGAGAGAGAGAGAGAGAGAGAGAGAGAGATACATATACATGCATTTAATTGTGGTAACTTGCCATTTTTATATTGAAATTACATTAGGTGACAATGCTGTATACAATTCTAATTTGGCGGTATACGTAACGCCGGGTAATGCAACTTCGTAGGCTTCATGACCATGTTTACAATGATAGCAGTGTACAATTTGGTGAAGCGACTTTGCAGTCACATAGACAACGTTATTAGATGTACTCTCCAGACGTTATATTCCTCGGTTCTTTTATAAACCTTCGTTACTATGTTTGATTAGACACCAGAAATTGGTATCATAATATTGACTATGTATATATACTTCTCTCTTGATATCTAGTAAGATTATACTATCCCGTAAGCATGATAAATGACTTCGCGAGATAATATGTCGATACATGTTTGTCAGTTTTTCGCTTTTAAAATCATCTGTTCCATATATTTAACTTAATTGATTTTTCTTTACTTTAAATATAATAAATTAACTTGATATTGCAATGCAGCATTGTATTCCGGATGTTAATTATAGAGCATTGTTCTCTAGTTGTATGAACTTAAAATCAGGATTTGTATTTAAGTAAACTTGACGAAGTAGATATGTTGAATAGGGTCGGAGTTTTGAGTTCATGAACAGAATGTTACCGATTAGTGTATTTGAAGTACTTAAGGCTCATATGATCGCCTTCATATTTGAATTCTTCGGGATTTAGCTGAGTTTCATTGAAGAGACTAATTTAGTAGGAATTATTCGTGCAATCGTTGGTTAATTTGGGGATTTCATTTTGCAATATTTTTTAATGTGTTTTTGTTTTCGATTTCACTTTGGACTCTAGGTAGTTAACGTACTTGTATAGATTATACCTTAATAATTCAGTTTTCTATCGCCATCGAGGTAGCAATCAATTAATACACAACATGTGTAGTCATCATCAATTTAAAATCTAAAATGAAATGTTTACAGATGAATCTAAAGTTTCCTAATGCCTGAATTGAAAACACAGATAAATGATATACATATTACGTGCCAAGCACAACAATAAACATGATTTTAATATTCATATTGCCCGGATCCTTTAGAAAATATGAAGTCTTTTGTACATAAATACACACATTACATGAATTGCGCCTTAATCTTTAAACGTTACGTCAATTGCTGATACAACAGTATCTACATCGAGTTACAAAATACTTTTCAATTACGAGACAACAGTTCAAGTCCTTATAAAAACATATTCGTAACTTAGAAGATGATCTTTAAACAATCTGTACAAAACAACGCATTTTATTTGGTATAGCAGGTGATGAAATAAGTGAGTAAATGAAGTGTTTCCCTCATATACCTGGCACGCTTTCAATACAGACTGACAGTCGCATTTATCAACGTACTTTAAATAGGATACTAAGACATTTACAATTACAAAATAAGCACATAATTTAAATGCAGACGTATATCGATCCAATCATTTTGTTTCATATGAAAATATTTACACCTGATACTATGTTAAACGTCAAATTGCATTTATGTTAAGTAATAGAAAACATCACGAAATGACGGCTGAATGTACCACCAATCATGACTGATTTATTGAAGAAATATTCAATACTTAGGAGATATGTAGTCGCTAAGAGGAATTAACGGTAAACAAAAGTCGCAATTTGAGATATGAGTGCCGTTGGCTGACTGATCTCATTTGATTGTGTGCTTGTTTGATTAGGAATTGTAACTTAGCTTTAAAATTTTAAAATATTTTCAATCATATTTCTACGATGTCTGCGGTGAGGCAGTTTATGGCGATGTCTAGCACAAGGGCATCATGTCGCAGACATGTTGCATGATGTCCTACCAAGTCACATTATCCTGACACCAGGTCGACCAGATCTAACACTAACCTCTTAATGCTGAGCGCCAAGCGAGGCAGCTGTTTGTGCCATTTTTGTAAGTCTTTGGTATGACTCGGTATTTTGTTTAGTTCTGATATTAATACGTCCATGTTTTAACTAGCTTAAATGAAACAAAGTCCTCGAAAATATTTACACACAGTTCAATTTGCATAAAAATATAGATATTTGTTTAAATCGAAAATAATAAGTAAGTAAGAATATCAGATATGAACGATCATCTGCTTATTAAATAAATTGTCCCTTAAGACATACATGAAGTATCTTTTCCAAGTACTCTTTCGAAAAAATATTCAAGTACCTTCTTGCGAAAATGAACCATACACGTTTCTTCCGACGAGTGAGAAAGAGAGGTATATCAATGTTTTTCTCAATGAGCACTCTATTCTTTCACTTTGAATTCATTTTATTACTTCAAAGGTCTCAATATGAATCTTTGTCATTCATTTAGATTTGCGTATCTGTTTCATATATTTGTGTGTGTGTGTGTGTGTGTGTGTGTGTGTGTGTGTTTACTGAGAGACAGAGAGAGTGAGATATAGATAATTAAAGAGAGTCATATACGGAAACAGAGATTTTAGCTAGAGATTGTGCGTGTGTTTGTGAACCCTACTCGCAGGCACCTCTGACCTTTTGAAATGAGAAGCAACACTTTTGTAGCTAAATATTTTGACAAATCACTTGCAAATAAAAGGATAGACCCCCAAAAGTGTAATCCACCCGACTCTTATTAAGGATATAACGTCTGTTTATACATTAATTTCCAACAGTTTTAAAGTTAGTGACCAAATAGAAAAGTGAGTCGCAAATTGTTCAATTTCCTTAAAAAGAATCCCCGCATGAGGAGCGCGACATATATTCTCAAGTTATCGACAATATATTTCAACATTAAAAGGAATGAACATGTTCATAATTTTCAACACTGACTTTGAACTCACAGCCTAAGTTGTGTTGAGTAGAGAGTTTACTATTGATGCACAACATAATTGTGATTTATTTCCTGCTTTGAAACGGTTTTAGTTTAGGAAAATGAAGTATGACAGAAACAAGGGCCCAGTGGCCATTGAGTATCGTGTTAAGGCTTGCCAATTAAAAACCAAATGATGGATCAAACTTGTTAAATAATTCTTTCTAAATTTGTATCTGTCTACATTTAGTGCATTTTTACAGCACGTTAAGGGTAAAAACTGTCTTCGCTGATTAATATTCTTCTGAAGTACAATAATACTATCAACATGTGCCAGAATGGGAGATGCGATAACGTTTATAAAAACAAAACAATAGAAAAAACAAATATCAAAAAAAAAATTAACAGACCAATAGGAATAGAAGTCAGTATATAGTTTACATATTTTAAAGTTTTAATGTGACCTTAAATGCGAGTTTGAAAATTACAAATACTTATCACTTTCGTTGTATTAGAGTTGAGTTCGCCGTGTTTTTAATTCCTCGCACTTTACTTTTATAAAATATGGAAACTTGGGAAATTACGGAATGTCGTTAGATTCCCTTACTTCACCATTATGCATGTAAATACAAAATTTGATAATTACCTGTTCGTTGTGACTAAATGCATTCAGACAATTTTTTTGTTTCGTACATTACTGCGTAGTCATACGTTTATCATTGTTGACGCCATAATGCTTAGAATGAAACCATATTTTTTAGCAAGAAGGGATATTAAGTACATTGAGAACGTATATCATACAACTCTTCGTGTTTTCTTAATATTCGTAACTTTTTGAATAGTAGATATTTGGCACTCGGCACAATTATCACTGCTAAATTTTGTACTTCTGAATATATATTTTTTTGAGTAATGTACAAATTTGATACAATATAATACTGGTTTATTTCTCGAATAGAAATGCTACCCTTTTACCCTTTGTTTAAGTGGTAAGTTATGTTTCTGGGGTATCTTTCTTACAATATATTTCGAGTGATTGATGTTTTTAAAATATACATATAAACATATATCTCTGGGTATGTTAGTCATAAGGAAAGGTCGGAAAAAGGTTAGGCCCAACCTCTGTATAACCTTTGTATAATTCGACAACAAAAACATATTCAACTTTTAAACTTTATGCTTCAAAACATTTGCGATGATTTAGTTATTATGATATCCTGAATGACGTCAAACACAGAAAGCGTTGGCCTACCCCATAACGGATATGCATATAAAACACACGTGTTGTATATGGTTTTTTAAGAATATTTGGTCGCAGATTGTTACGGACGGTGTCATGGAACACCTTGAAATTATCATCCTTCTGACATTTTCAGATTTCAGTTTGGGCTTCGAAAACTGCAATGCATGCACATTTTTCTTAGGAATTTAACAAACAAACTATCTTTGATGAATATTATAATAGCAAAATAATGTATAATTTAAAAGGAGAATTTAACGCAGAGAAGCAAGCGAAATTAAAAAAAGGTATGATGAATATTTTACGTCTTGGATCATCAAACAAATAACCGGATAAAAGCGAAAGACAACAAATGTCATAAATATATCGAATATATTTATTTCCGTAGAATGGAAATTGTAAGTGAAAGGAAACAACTGAAATTCCAAAATATTCCAATAGTTCCAGAGACAAGTCGTAGTAATATAAAGCCCTAAACGAACCTCTGTACAAATCCAGAAGAAAAATAAAACTGAAGGAAGTGACGTGTTTGTTATCGCCTATGGAGTGTTGAGTTGTCAGTAGCCATTTGTTGAATCAGAGTAATTTAATTTGAATAAAGCATAAATTCCAGTGAATAACTCGATTCAAAATTTGTACCGGAGCACAATTTTAATTACAGAGGAAATAATCACTTCAATGTGGTTTCGACATATATTAAAATTTAAACGATTTACATGTTTAACAACATACAGTGTTCTAATTGACCCCAGGTAAATAAATATGTTTTTGTAAACAAGAACTAGAACCTAATGGTTTAAACACTTTACAAACAAACTAATCGCTAACACCTCATCTTGTAGATCAATTAAATTATTTGTCTGGTCGGTGAGTCGGAAATTAATTCTCGTTAACGAATTATTATGGCATCGCATGTAGACATGATTAATTGGGTTTTCAATAATTAGGAATCCTGGAGGAGCTGTTGGTGCAAACGAATAAAGAATATATCCCTGCTGAGCTTGATTTGATTGCTCTAGATTAATTTGATAGCTCCCTTCAATTGCATCACATGTTCATTTGATTGCTCTAGATTAATTTGATAGCTCCCTTCAATTGCATCACATGTTAAATTGAGCGCAATCACCGTTGAAATATTCACATTATGCGGGGCAATATGCCTACCGCCACCTTCTGGATCATTATTATACCTGAGGAGGACAGTTGAATCTGGTTTTTGTAGCGCCTTGATATTGATTCTAACAATTCTTGTTAGTTCATCAGCGTTGTATCTGGGAAACTTGAAATTACGCAGATTGTCTTCTGTGATATTGTAATCGGTTAGGAATAGTTGTTTACTGTCGCTCTTGTCATTAATTATTGTTTGAATAATTAGTTCATAGATATATTCCATGTCAGATATAAGTTGATTTATTATTTCAGCGTGTTTTTGCGATTTTGTTTTCCGTAGTTGTTCTAGTTGTGTTTCATATAATTGTTTAATTTCATTAAAATAGCCACGGACGTCAGTTAGCGTAAATGAAATAGTAACAGATGAGTCGGCTGTTCTTTTAATGATAAAATCCCATTGCAATGTGTCTTTGTTGGTAAATATAAATCTATCGGCGATTTTTCCTTTTCTTATATCAGATAAATTATCTCGATAACTGGGATTGATTTCATGATATGATTGTACGTCCGTGGTTAAGTCGGCGGTGGATTTTTCGGGTGGTTTTTCAGGCCATCCTAACACTGTTCTTAACGAGCTGTTATAGATATCTACAATGTATCCCTCTGTGCTTATTTCGACCGACGACGAGAGCGTCGGTTCATGAAGTTTAATAGCTATTTTTGATTCTTTTCCAGTGATTGATTTTATTCTACGCTGAATTTCAGCATCGATTTGCTCAATTTCGTACGATCCAGTTGATAACGAAACAGTTTCCCACGCTGGAGTACCATCGGGTTTATTCTTATACGAGAACACCAGTGCGTTATTGGGTTGCTGACCGCCAAATGCAGCAGATCTGATATTAGGCCAGCTATGATATACTCGTAATTTTGCCAGCGCGATCTCGCGCACTGGAATCGGAGAAGGGAAGTTCACACTAAATTGTGGGTTTGTTGATGTTATTGATATTATGCTTGTTCGTATCGGAGTGGTATTCTCCGCGATTCGTTGAAGCAGTTCGAGTGACATTATTGTTAACGCTGTCTTCAATTTCCAATTTCAACATCGTGGAGTTATACAACTGGGTCATCGTGGAAAATTCAACATCGGATCTGAACGAATTATCTATCGACAGCGAGATCAACTCGGATAATTTCGAGTACGCGTCAAATACCATCCGGTACCGAGCTGTATAATCACTGAGTTTTTTCTGAGAACACGATGATAATTTTTTAGTTATCGCGGTGGCGACTGCTGCAATTGTTGTTGCCGCAGAGAAAGCAATTGGAACTGCAATCGGAGCCATCATGGTCACCGTCGACAAAATAACCCCGGCACTGGCCATCACACCGGACACCGAGTGCACGGTGATGTCGATGATTGCTACGCTGCGTCGGTATTTTTTCATTTTTTCACGATAACGCTCAGAAAGTGATTTCAAGTTCGCGGAAAATTCTTTCACAGTATCATATCGATATCGATGTGATTGTGATACCTCTGGGACTATTATCGGTTCAATTGATTTCATCGATGTCATTGTTATTTTAAACCCGCTAGTGTTTTCAATTATTCGATTGTGTACCTGGATTTATGGTCGATGGGGGGAATTCCGGATACAAATTCTAGCGTCCATTGTAGCGACTCCCTAACCCCTGCCGCTGGCCCGTCGGATGTAGTTATATCAATTCTAATAGGGTATCTAATTCGGTCGGGTGCTTCGGGTATCATATCGTTTATATACGTCACTGTGTTAACACCGCTTACATTCATCGCCAGGCCGACTCCCAAATCAAATTAACGGCGATGTATTATTCTTAATCGATAACAACCGGGTATACTACCATATTTGCTGTGAAAATATAAACTATTTTCATTTCCTTGGATCCAATCAAAGGTCCCACTGGCAACTGTGTATACGATGTTATCAACGGTTTTTACGCTGCGTGGAATTTTTACCTTTTCAAAATCTTCTTTTAGTTTAAGAATATCATCATATATTTCGAGGTAATTTGCCTTGATTTCGTCAATATTTATCACCCTCAACGTTTCTTTGTTAGAAAAGAACGAAATCAGAAGGCATTTAAATTCATCGAGAGTTTTTAGTTTAAGAATATCATTGTAAATCTCGTGATAATTTGCTCCGATTTCGGTAGAAAGCATCATCCTCCCATCACTCTTGCTAAAAAAGAATGAAATCAGAAGGCCTGTGATTCCAAGCCGTGCTTGGTTTTCAATATACAGGTTGATGTTAGAAAAATTTGTCGTGATATCTTGGGGTTTACTGCCCTCAAAGAACTTATGAACAATTTCGCTGGTGAGCTTCTGTTCGTCAATAGCTTTTTTAACTTCGGCGAGGGTTGGGCCTGTCAGAGATGTGGTTTCAGACACAGGTGTTCTCCCTAAAAATTTATCAACGATGGTATTAAGTGTTGTTTGTTTCACCATAAACATATTAATATCTTTGAGAGTCATCGTAGATGTAGCTGGGACACCAAAGAAATTATTAAAGACGTAGGCATTGTGAGTATGCTTGTCAATAAACTCGCTAATTTCAGCGAGAGTCATGCCTGCCACAAGCGGAGTTCCAAAAAAACTTAACAATGACGTCGTTAGTGGGTTTTTGTACCTTTTCAAGATTTTCTATTAGTTTAGAAATATCATTGTTAATATCGAGATAATTTGCCTTGATTTCATTTTCATTCATCATCCTTCCCGCTTCCCTGTTAAAAAAGATAGAAAGTTTTTAATTTCAGCGAGAGCCATGCCAACCACAAGCGGGCTTCCAAAGAATTTATGTACGACATTTTTGCGAAAATTGTTATAACCTCGTATATAATCATCCAGCTCACGGCCGCGGGTGGTAATCATGCTGTCGTGGGCGTCAATCGCGTCGGTGATTGTAGACACAAGTTCGCCTGGTTTAAGTTGTCCATCGTTGGAATACAGCGCAATAGAGTTTTCAGCGGCGTCGAGCTGCCGTATCAAAATGTCATTCACGGATATATTACTGGCTTTCAATTTACCCTGACGATCTTGAAATACAACTATTTCGTTCGGGTCAACACTTGCTAAATTTAACATCTCAGCGATTTCATCTTCAATCATATTTTTTTATATCCTTGGTAGAACCGCAGATGTTTCCGCGGTGGGTTTCGACATTGACAGAGATCGTCCCCAAATATTAATCATTATTGTTAGCGCAACTTGTATTTTCAATTTATTGATTCTCTAAAATTACCTTGTAATTTCCCACTCGTGTATTTATTTACAACCAGATGAGGTGGTTTCTGTGACGATGAAATCTCCACGAGGACATTTAATACTTCACGGCCGCATATCGGCGGATCATTTAATTGTTGTGTTGGCAGCGTGGAATAAAAAATCGGAAACTCTTTGAGTTTCATCGAAGAATTTATATACCTAATAAATTCGTTTGGTGGGGCTAACCCATATGAATCAAAATAGACAATCCCACGTGGATCAATCGCGTATGCAACCCAGTGAGTTCCCGATCCGCTGCTGTTATCAAGATTGATGATACCGGTTTCAACGCGTTTAGGTTTTCTCGGTAATTGATCTCTCATAAAAACCCCTCTGAAGTTTTTTATCGCTAATTTTTTAGCAGCATCAATTAAATCAAAATTGGACATAGGGAGAATTGGGCTTTCAACTAATAAACCGTTCCTGGTATTCTCAGACCGGATCCGTGAACGGATCTCCCTCTGTACCATGAATACGGGGTTCCTGGTAGTCTTAAACCCTTTCCCTTTTTTATATCCTTTCCAAGTTGCCTTTTTCAACGCCATCCCTGCCGCGGTCCCAACGGCCCCCAACGCCGCCGCCTTCGCCACCGCTGGGGCAGCCGCTTCAATCTATGCTGGTATTGCAGCTAACAATGGAAATATACCACCTGATTTTATTATGTTGGCAACTGCGGCTTTTGAAAATACAATTTGAATCCCTCGCCGTTTCTTTAGCGCATCATTGAAATGTTTTATTTGACGATCCGTCAGCGATATTTTATGTGTACCGCCGGACATCTGCGCTGGTTTCAACGTTATTGTGGTTCCACATTCTTTAGCGGATTTTGATCGCAATTTCATGACCTGACCATCAGTCAGCTTGACACTAACAACACTATATGTCATTTTATTGTAAAATACATTTATGCTTTCAATTGATCTAATTGGAAACTCTTCAAGTTTCATTTACATATTTTCCACTGGTGCGTCAATGATTCTCATTCGTCCACCAACACCTTCTAACAACATTGATTTGTCGCTGAGAATAACAGCAACCGCTCTATAATTAGCAATAACGCCACGAAGGACATTGGCTCTGAAGTGTATATCAACGACGGATTGCCTTGTTAAATCAAGATGTTCCAGCGAGAAGAAGTATATCGGATACAAGTTCTTAAAATCATGTTGCGATAGTTGCAAACCAGTATCAACATTTTGATCACGGCCCATATATGACAGCATACGATGGTATACGCGCGCAATATGGTTTTGACCGAAATTAAGTTGTATGTCTTCGGATGGTTCGTGCTGGCCATTTATTCTCAACGAGGCCTCAGTAACTCCTAATTGATCAAATATCATTTGACTGTGCAATTGTGATTCCACTCTTGTCATATCCTGCAACGCGATAAATATATGACGTGGAGCTGAAACGCCTTGTTGTGATGCCAAGTTTCAAGTAAATGTACCATTGATATCTGATTGCTTAACATATGTTGTTGTTGTTAGCCAACTTAGCAATGATTTGCCACCTGTGTCCATAAATGAAAGTAGCCGCTCTTCCGTGGTAATTGATGGGGTCATTACTGGCATCCACAAGACCAATTTTGTTAATTTGACTTTACCAGCGTCAGCATCTGGATTTGCAGGATCCGCTGAAATTCTCCAGATTGCATCATTGTCACTACCCTTTCGCACGAGTACTACTGTATGCTTTGCTCCATAAATAACTTTTCGTACATTTTTGCAGAATCCAAAAATATGATACAACGGAATCGCACATGAAAACAATTTACGCTGTCCTGCCAACATTGCTATTCGTGTTGCAGCTCCTAGATTGTACTGGGAATCAGTATTTATAATCATATTCTCGACATCAACAGCAGCAGCGCCAGCATTATTATTTGGTCGTCGTACAATAAATTGAGTGGGTCCAGCAGTGTTTTTATTATCTTTTGCAAACATCATAGACGGACCTGCTGATCTTGTATAATCGTCAGAGTATCTTGCTAACCCAATTATTGTATAGCCACATCAACATCACGTTCTATAGACTGAATCTCTTTTCCGTCAATGAGATATCTCGCGGATTCAAATAGCGCCATGATACCTTTATTGACTAAGCCGACTTGGGCACCATCTGGATACGGTGCGGGTACAGCAGGAGTATCAGTAAGTCGCACAAGTTCTCCTTCTACTTCGATAAACGCTTCAGCGGGTAGAAAGTATTTGTTGGTATCATGGACTTGAAGTTCAAATCGCGATCGAATATCTGCTTGTATTGCATGATAGGAATACAAAATTGATAATCGCGGACGGAATTGTCCTTGGGTACTGGGGCTTCCATATCAAACGCTTGATCAGCTGTTCGTTTAAACATTATATTAACATACTAGTTTTTTCAATTGTGAAATTCTTTGTAATCATTGTCGTTTTTGTTTTCGTTTCAAACCACTTCCTGCTATCATGTTTGCGATATCATCTTGGTTACTGTTCGCCAGCGACGCTAATTTTTCTTCCACTGCGCTATTTATTGCTTTGCTTACACTTGCAGGCATCACTGTTGTAGATGGCAGTACAACTGGTGGCTTTTTTCGTCGTCGCACCAATGATTCTATTTTATCTTTCGCGGCAGAAAATGCCTTTCCGGCAAGATTTCCAACAGCGCTGATGCCCTTATCACGAATAATATCAATGGCTTTCATTGATAATTGTTTAGCTAACGGCGCCACCTTGAGAGCCATTCTTGTAAATAACCCCGCAATGGTATTGCCGAAACCATCTCCGTAATATGCTCTATAAACAGGCAATCGTGAGTTCACCACGTAGACGCTTACGGGTTTATCATGGTTGTAGTGTATGATCATCTTGTTATAAAACTAGTAGTATTTCATTTAGTGATCAATCGCTAAGATCCATAGGATTTTCATCATAACCATGGGCGTCTCTGTGATTTTCAACTAATTCAGCAATGAGTTCTCGATATACATTAATGTCCAAGATGCCACCGGCAAATAATCGCCTACAGATATCAGCTGCTTCATTAATTACTTCTGGTGAGTTATTTCCGGCTCGTTTCCCTCCGATGAGAACCTCTAACCGTGATATATCACTGAGGATGTTACCAGGACAAGTAACTAGACCACTACCTGAAATTACTTGCAATTTCTGAGATTTAGAAAATCCCTCCCCACTACTATAAAGTTTTTCTAAATCCGTTCTTTCTAAATCCGTACCTTGTAAATAACTAAAAGGATCATCATCTCGATCAGATGGTCCAGGCGAAGGTCCAAGCGAAGCTTGGGGTGGTAGTTGTTTGTTGAGCAGGTGAAAAATATATTGTTTTGCAGCTTGTTGTCGCCGCCGCTGCAGTCCTTGTGGTTTTCTTTGTGATTTTTGTTCTTCATATTTATTATATACTGTACTCACCATTATGAGATATTCAATATATGACGTATTATCGCTGTCAATTTTACCTGTTTTAGTTTTAATTTTGTAAAATATATCAGCCCAATGTTGTATACCTCTTACATACTTGTGCTGTTCTGGTTTTAACATTTATTTTCTGTTTTCATACGTCGGAACAACAAGTGCAGGAAACTCTGCATGGTCAGTCTTATCAATTTCTGCTAACCCTTCTTCGTTAAATCGCGCGCGTAATTCATCTACTATTTTATCATTGGTCTTTTTTGGACCAGGTGGGTTTTTTTGTAACAACGCTGATGTCTTTTTAGTTTCCGCTGCTATCTTTTCAAGCACACCAAGAACAGGCACTTCTCGTCGCTTGCCTTCCTCAGGAATATCTCCAAATATTGCTCGTTCAGTTGCTGTTTTCACATCTTTGGTCGCCTTAGTTACCGGGGCGAACAGTTGTTCACTTGACACAGAAAATTCAGTCTGCGCTTGTTGCCGTTGTTGAAGTTTCTCACGAAGTCTGTCTCGAACCGGTATAAACTTTTTAATTGCTGCTAGCCGCTATCGGGCTAATTTAGTTGTAAGCGATTCACCTACCATATAGTGTTTGTGAACTGAGTTTTCAAATGTGAAACTATAACAATTAAAAGCTGAGTTATTAAATAATGTACCATCAAGCTAACGTATCCATCTCGGACAAGGTTAAACTGTACGACGCTATCCGCGAGTGTTTCAGAAATAACATCGCTGGTGGTTTCAGAATTGTAATATCTGAGAACGGCGATGTACGATTTTTGTTAACGACGCGGCAACAACAACAACTACGTGAAAATGGAGGCGTCGCGGTGATTACTTGCTATCACAACCAGATCATCCAGTACGCACATAACTGCATGAGCAAGCCCAAACTGCTGAGTATCCTTTCGGGAGAAAATTCTATGTGAGTGTTACAAAAAACGCTAAAAAAATTATTTTTTACTGAAAATTACTGAAGGCCTATTTTTTATAGTAACGCTCACGTGGTTAGGATACTGGTTTTTCCTCGTTTAATATTTTTCTAATATCACGAACCTTAGAACTAATTTCAGCTCGTTTTTTGATACTCTTGGCCGAGTTTTTGACGTATTGCTTCAACGGTGCTAAATAGCGTTATAAATACATCAATATCGTTACCGTACAAACAAGCATATATGGACTGTTGAATTCCTTTCTTCTGTACATCTTAGGTAAAACATAACGACCCTTACTAGACTGATACTCAATGTCTTCATATTCCGAGGCAATCCTGTCACAGTCGAGATCTTTAGATAATATTATCCCTCGATTCTTTAAAATTGAAATTTCAGCAAATATAGAATTTACATCTTTGATATCCATATTTTTATAAAAATATAAATATAATACATTTTACCTCTAATTATTAAAAAGAACCCACTCATTTGGCAATCCCGCTGGCGCTCTATGACGTCAGAGAGACCCAGAGGTTACTTTATTAACTTAATTAAGGACAGCACACTTGGGTGCCTTCGCATCCAAGTAAGCCCGAAGTAACCCGAAACATACATCTCCGGCGGGAGGCCTAACGTGGCAAGCACCATCTTAGACCGCCCAGAAGATATGCTTGGGGGGACATCACTACATATACTTAATTAAGTTAATTAAGGAAACCCCATTTGGCAATCCCGCTGGCGCCTTATGACGTCAGAAAGACCCAGAGGTTACTTTATTAACTTAATTAAGGACAGCACAACACGCATCTTTGGAACTCCTTGGGTGCCTTCGCATCCAAGTAAGCCCGAAGTAACCCGAAACATACATCTCCGGCGGGAGGCCTAACGTGGCAAACACCATCTTAGACCGCCCAGAAGATATGCTTGGGGGGACATCACTACATATACTTAATTAAGTTAATTAAGGAAACCCCATTTGGCAATCCCGCTGGCGCCTTATGACGTCAGAAAGACCCAGAGGTTATATATAAGACAACACATCTTTGGAACTCCTTGGTTGCCTTCGCATCCAAGTAAACCCAAAGTTGGGGGACGGCACTACATGTACTTAATTAAGTTAATTAGGGATGGATATTTACAATGAAATGATGATGGAATTTGTGATGTAATGATGTGGGGTATGGCACAATTCCATATAAGGATGGTATATACAATGAAACGATGATAGAATTTGTGATGTAATGATGTGGGACGGCACAATGCCATATATATTTCCACTCGAGTGTTGCGGCAAATTTTAGGCATAACATATACTTAATTAAGGATGGTATTTATTCAACGAAACGATTGATGTGAGACGGCACAATTCCATATATACTTAATTAAGGATGGTATATACAATGAAACGATGATGGAATTTGTGATGTAATGATGTGGGGACGGCACAAGACAACACGAACATGAAACGACGGGGCAAATTTTCTACGGCCAATCCAACCAATCAAAAGCAACCAAACTAAATTAACCCGGTTGCATGATTGACAAAAGACAACCACACGCCCGTGTTAATGGCGTTGGTTAGTTTTGAATGGTCGATTGGCTTTCGAAAGTCCCAAGCTTTTTACGAATCATAACATATATAAGGTGACTAATACAGCAGCGTTGATTCACGGGTGTGTTATTTTATTTCCTTGAATTACTTGTTAATACTGTTTCACAACATTTAAAACAGACAAATATTTTAAATAAAACACTAAACAAAATAATACAGTTGTTAAATAACAGCGTATATTTTCCCTGTTCTAATTCTCTAGACAAAATGCATTATCGATTGAATCACAAAGAGCTGTATACAGAGGAATTTTAACCACGCCCTCCTACTTCAATGAATGGGAAACACTAGTGTTTCAATGCTCGCGTTCCGGCTGAGCGCATAGGTATTGCGCTGGATTATAAAGAACGTCTGTACTAAAAGTGTATTATAGATGGTCTAAATAAATACAACTGTTTAAATTGCAGTTTTAGCCAAGCGACAATAAAAGGTTTTAGAAATTGTTGAAGTTGATAAAAATACAACTCTAACAAAACTATGTATTATACTCCATTACAGTCACGTGCGCGTAAGGTAATAGCAGACGGCACAATTCCTTTGACGTCATAATTCAAGGGAACTTAGTGAGTAGATTGTGAGTTGCGGCGGATTTATCCATAAAGGATTTATCTCCCTTGAATCGTTTCAGGTGTACGAATTTTATTTTATGACCATTTTTTTTAGACAGAGTTAATTTAGTTATATTTTCTGCAACAAATCGTATTGAAGACCTACAAATGTCAAAGTATCTACTGGCTTCATTTATTGATTGAAATATTTTTTCCTCCATGGTTTCTAAATCAAACGATTTGACCCCCTAGGGCGTTTTGAGTGCCTACCAGCGTTGCTTTTTAAAAGGTTATCGCGCTGCGAGATGGATTGAAGATTCTCAAGACAATTATCAGTCTTCACGCCATTTATGTGATCAATCACAAAGCCATCTTCAATCAATCCGTTATGACATTCAAAAATAATTCTATGACAAAGATATTTTTTATTTCTAACACTAAACAGCAAATATCCCATATTATTCAGAAATCCAACCGGTTTTTTTAGTCTGCGGTGCATGACAACACCATCACTGGAGGCTTCGTAATTAACAAGCACTGGATGGGGTCTGCAATCTTGGCTCATTTGTATAATAATACTATTTGTCTAATTTATATCTGCTTTAATTATAAACCTCTGGATATAATCTTGAGGGGTTTTGATGATTTTGTCATCGTTAGGGTCAATGACGGTATTTTTTATTCGTTTGTCATAATAGCGTTTTAGTTCCCTGTATCGTTTGCCGCCGCAACTGAGACATAATTGTGATTTTCCTCTAACGCCCACCCCACATCGGAGGCATGGGAGAGGACCGAAAGAACCGTTGCGAACGCTTTGTAAATGATACCCACAGAATTCGCTTCTGCATGATTTGCTACTAAATTCATCTATTATACCATGAAAGAATTCCAAAGATTATCGAAAATTAAGCCCTGGAAAAATGCTAAATTCAATCTCGATAAGGAGTTCAAGAGATTATCGAAAAGTAAGCCTTGGAAAAATACTAAATTCAATCTCGATAAGGAGTTCAAAAGATTATCGAAAATTAAGCCGTGGAAAAATGCTAAATTCAATCTCGATAAGGAGTTCAAAAGATTATCGAAAATTAAGCCCTGGAAAAATGCTAATCTTAATCTCGATAGAGTCTCTGATACACCAAAACGTCTAATCGGTGATAGAACTATACTAAGTAAAATCAGGGAGTGTTTTAATAAATTCTACCGAGACGGTGCAGCATACTGTTGGTCGACATTTCGAATTATTGATGAAGATGTCAATGTACCCAACATCGATGCTACTATGAACGATGAAAGAGCAGCTGAGATAATTTCACATCTTGGCTGGAAATTCAAGGGTAAATTGCAAAGCAATTCCCATCAGAAGTATTTTTTCAGAATAAAATTCATTATCGAAGTCGAAGGCAAATGGATTATCAAGGATAAATTTGAACCAATCCTCAAGGATAAAAAACTGTCATTGTAAGTAGAGATTCCAAACCAGGAATTCTAACTGGAATTGACAAACCATACTACGAAAGATCTTATCCTGTAACAGCAATTGTTTATGGGATATATCCGTTAAATGATAAACCCGACATTGCAAAACTAGCTCCTATGAAATATTCTAGTTCACTGAATTGTGTAGCAACACGGGTAATGGAACACTTCACAAATGCATCCCGAGGAAATAAACTAACTGATCTGCGACGTAGGAAAATAACCGAATGGGAACTGACAGTGAAACAGCACGGTGCAAAGATTTCTGATATAGCTAAACTAGAAGCATCATTAAAATTCCCAATATCAGTAACGACAATAACCGGAGAAGTATTATACGAACCGAAATATCAATCGCGAGGGGCTCCAATTAAAATTATTGATAATAACAAACACGCGTGGACGGCTGCAGTAACAATATCTCCACGAGATAGAACCGTGAGATATATCCCTAAGGAGTTCGTCGGGGATGTTTTTTATAATGAGAAATATTCGATGCTATTCACACGCTGTGTAAGGATGATCCTGTGTCAGTGTGGTTACTTAGAAGTGATAAGATCCCGAAATAGGATTTGATCAATTTGTAAGACCAAATGGTCAATTATATCGCGTTGAAGAATTAGATAACAGAATGAGAAAAATCGCGAGTGAATTTGCCTTGCAATTTCTATTTTCATTTTCATCGGAAAATACAAAAGAAATTTCATTCCATGAAAAACTACTCGCGGATAGCTTCACAATTTCATCAGTGGTAGCTCACTTCACAAGAGAAAAAACTCATGGCGTCCAACACAAAGTGATTTTCTCGAGGACGTTAAATTGAGTTGCGTCAAATTTGGTCATGGAGGACTGTGGAATACAAAATACCATCGTGGCGGTATGATTTCAATTGATATATCCGCGTGTTATCCTGGAAGTTTCCTCGGGTATGGAGAATGTAGTAACTATTTTAAACGATTTGGACACCCCACACATGAAATGACTCGTGTTACGATTAATGGGCCATTACCTGATTTTGATTTAACCGGATTCGCTCGTGTGATATCATTTGAACTCGCTACAGGGTTACATCCGTGTAGTTATCTTTGGCTTGGTAGACATATATCTGGAAAGGCCTGGATGTCAATAGTGTTACTACGATATATGATTGATTGTGGTATGCTAATATCGTTGATTGTTTCCGAAGCTATTATATGCTATCGAGCTCAGAAAGAAGTTTGGCTACCACAACCCGATCTAGATCGTATAATTAGCGAACAGCGAAAACAGTTTCCAGATTTCAATGAAGAACAAATCATGAATTGGTCTAAGATGTTATTTGAAATTAAAAAAGAACAAGAAAAAGATTTTGGACGAAGAATAATCGGTAAATTTACCCAGGGTGGAAGATACGACAATGCAAAATATTCTTCGCTGTTGATCATAGACATCGCTGGATACGATTTTATTGTAACGGATTTAACAAAACAGGGAAAACTTGTAAATCGTAAAGACGCTTTCCTATCCGATGAAAGAGGATTAGGTACAATTGTTACCTTTTTTGTGATGGATATATTAAACAATATACGCATTTGAGAAGTTCTATGCTAGCTTATGCTTCTATCAATTTATTTTCAATGATAAATAGATTTCCTAATACCGCAGTTAGAGTAGCCACTGATTCTATGTATATCCACGAGAAATACAAATCAGATGTAGCTAAATTCACAGATCCGGAGGCAAATTGGGGATGTTGGAGATTTAAAAAGGAGACGCTACATGAGTATTGTGAATCGGCAGATGTTACCATGGATGAAAAGTATTTAAAGTGTGATGAGATTCAATCTGAATTTTCTAATGCACCACCGGTATCTGATCCAATATGTAGATACAAGACAGTTTATTTAAACGGTTGTGGTGGGTCAGGAAAGACAACTCGTGCAATTGAATTATATCATAGAAACGCTAGCGTTTCAAAATCAAACATGATTGTCCTAACACCTACTCACAGACTCGCCAGAGAGATGAAACAACGAGGGGTAAATGCCTGTAATTATCATAGTTTCTTTCGATGGAAAGGCGATGAATGGACCCCTGATCGAATGGCTGATAAATTCATTCCTGAAATCATAATTTTTGATGAAATATGCACAGTATCGTTGAAAATATTACAAACATTTTTTGAGTGGTTGTTATTGAAAAATACAAAAGTCGTCATGTGCGGTGATCACGGCCAACCACCACCATTTATCGGTTCATCCTCACATGAATGGCTAAAGGGTTTTGTAGACTATTATGAAGAAATTACCACTGATTATAGATCACTTGATGAACAATTACAAGAATTCAAAGCGCTAATTAGATTACAACCGGATAGAATCCAGTGTGAAATAGCGCGTGAAATAATTTCAGAAACTCCAATGAATGATTTCTGGGAAGCGTGGAGACCAAACGATTTTTTTTTTTGAATTGCATAAAGAAAAATTTGCAACACTTCCAGTACCGTTGTGTTATAGGCCTTCGGATACACGAAAACAGAATATAGAAGTTGATATTCCAGGATGATTTCAAAGACAGAATTTAGTGTTAAATGATATTGTGCTGGTTGATATCAGCGTCGATGAAGATGCATTGCGTGCTAATAATTCCCCGTGGACGCTAGGTTACGCAGCAACAATACATTCTTCACAGGGATTGACTATATCAGATACAATTGTTTGGATGGTGGATAATCACATCGAATGGTCGAATTTAGTCTATCTTGCAGTATCCAGAGTATGAATAATAAATCAACTTCGAAGAATTGTTTTCGATGATGACACCACAATGGATGATGCTAGCATCGTTGTTGTTAAAGTTATTGATAAAAAAAACTCTCAAGTTACAAACAACAAGACAAAAACAAAACCAACGAGAATTTGACATTGATGCTGAATTAATAATTACGCTGAAGCAACAACAGAATAATCACTACGCAAGTTTCAATTGTATAATGCGTTGGCAGTATTTGGATAAAGATCCTCGCCAATTTACCGTTGACAGAAAAAATAACAGTCTCGGTCATGTCAGAAACAATGTGATGTTGACTTGTCTTGAGTGCAACAGACGCAACGGCGCTAGTTAAGACCCCGCGGTGGTAATTGAGTATCGTCAGGAATCACTTGTAATTGTTCGCGTGTAAAACCCCGCTGAGGGGCAGTTGAATCAAATTTATAGATTGGAGGTCTACCAGTTGATCGTGTTATAGTAGATATCTTGTGTGCAGTAACACTCCAAATAGGATCAGTAGCCCTTTTTCTGCCACCTTCAAGCTCTCCTGGTTCATATAAATACCTAACAGTGACATTACTACCAAGAATTGGTTGGGAAACGCTATAATCTTTTTGTGAAATTCTTCGAATTTCCATTTTAGGTATATACTTCTTTTTAATCGCGTTGATAGGTTTCATGTTGATTGTTCTAGTAATCTCATTATTCAGTGCGGTAATCACAGCTGGTAACCTTTTGACCCATTCACGGGATCGCTTTTCTTGGATGAATTCTTTTGCGTATTGATATCCAAAAAAAAACGCTCAGCAATCGTCCGATTAAATCGTTCAACAATTGCCTGATCGCGATGTAGTGTAGTATGCCCCCGTCTGATGGTGACATTGTGATCTTTCATCGCTGATAAAACATCGCCTTGAAATTTCTTGCCAGGATCGACTTGTAATACATTTGGCCAGCGTAGTGGGCCTCGTCGATAAATCTTTTCAAATGCAGAAGCAACTTCAGGTGATGATTTTGTTTTTAGCGGATGTGCTTGTTTGTATCGACTCGCAACGTCAACTACGTTTAGCGCGTATTTGTAACCGTTATCATGTGGTAAAAACAATAAATCAGCTTGAGGAACTTCATTGGGTACAGTAACATCAAAATGCGAGAAATTGATTTGTTTAGGACGCGGTAGATAAATTTGCCATATAGCCTGTTTGGATAACCAAATAGCCGCAGTAGCCTTTTTCACTTTTGCGGCGCTGGCGAGTTTACTGATTGCTGCTTTACCCTTCCAGTATCCTCTCGGAGAATAATAAATAGATTCCATATTATTAATTACCGGCACCTAACATCAATTTGCCTTTCATAGCTGATTTTACCAACCACGAAGATAATTTTTCTTTCAAAGATTTATCAGGAACAGCATTTAACGCATGAATTAATTTCACATCCGCGAGATGCCTGTGTTGCAGATTGCTGCTTTTATATGCAACATCATGAACATGACACGCCTTATCAATAGCGTTTATCGGATACTCGCCGGGTCGGGGTTGATTTTGATCATCAAGTCTGATATCTAATCGTGTTCCGGGGCAACAGTAGCTATATCCTTGAAGGTGCTTTTCTCCGGGGTACTTTGCCCATGGGGTTCCAGGTAGCTTTGCCAATTTGGCTGCGATATCACCTCCTCGTCTTTTTCTAAAACATCTCCGGATTTCATAGAAACAAATCTAAATTTTTTTGTACCACATGTTGCACATCTACAGTAAGTGCTGATCTGTTACTTTTAGTTGTAATCTTCGTCACATCATTTGTGTTAGTACGCGTTTTACACTTCACACAATATAGATCCATAATTTATGTATAGAGATATGGATATAATTGATTTTTCAGCGACTATAACAAAAGAACCAGTTAAGCATCATGCAGCGCTACCAAACTCTATCCGCGCAATTATAATCGGGTCATCTGGACCCGGCAAGACGCAATTGTTGCTCAATTTAATAGTGAGAAGGATGAAGTGGGATAAGTTGTATTTAGTTGCTCCTAGCGTAGATGATCAACGATGCTATGAAGTGTTAAAGGATTTTAACGAGAATGCATCAGAAATTAAGGGTGAGAACGCCATTGATTTTATAACTGATATTGACGAGGCACCATCCGTGGATGACCTTGATGGGAGCATTAACAATTTAGTCGTATACGACGATGTGATGTTAGACAATAAAAAAAACCCAGCTAGAATATTTTCCCGAGGCAGGCATAAAAACACCGACGTAATATATGTCACTCAACGATACACTCAGATTCCAAAAGTGATCAGAGATAACTGTAATATTCTTGCTGTGTTTAACGGCGTTGATACACATATGTTACGAAACATTTGGCAGACATGGTGTTCCGATATGGACTACAATCAATTAAAAAATTTATTTAGTAACGCTCTGTCGACCCCGCACGGATTTATAACAATAAATTTACATGATCCTCGGACACGATATCGTATCGGACTCGTCAAATATTTGGTTGAAATAAATTATTTTTTTTGTTAACTTGTAGCAGCAGAGAGTGTGAATGACCACATCGTTGCGACCAAAATTGATTAAAAAATCGTAAAGTCTCCGTTTGCAAAATGGAGACTTATTTTGTTTGGGTTAAAATATGAGATTTCGTAGGAAGGCTCAATTTTCCGTTTTGAAGTTTCAATCAATTTCTTGTCGGAAAGGGGTGGTCTGATCACACTCTCTGCTGCTAAAGCCAATCAAGTCAAGCAGAAATTAGCTCCATTTTACACAAAATCAAGTATAGCATACATTATTGCACTGTTGTAGAGTGTACATAATTACATGTTAAAGCCACCAATCAACCAGTTAATGTAAACATACGTAACATATGGTCATGAAACCGATTGAATGATCGGATTATCGACACTTGCCTATTTAGTAAATGAACAATGGAAGAAAAGACAATACACAGAGATAACACTACCACATCTACAAGTGGATTCTGACAACATTTGAACTGAGATTGACGTTGAACATGTGTGATTTAAGAATAAGTGTTTACTTCTAGAAATAAACGTGACACCAAGAGAGACCAATATATACATTGTCCATATTGGGGATAAATATCGCGACAACTACACTCGATTTATATTGAAATTACTTTAGGTGACAATGCTGTATACAATTCTAATTTGGCGGTATACGTAACGCCGGGTAATGCAACTTCGTAGGCTTCATGACCATGTTTACAATGATAGCAGTGTACAATTTGGTGAAGCGACTTTGCAGTCACATAGACAACGTTATTAGATGTACTCTCCAGACGTTATATTCCTCGGTTCTTTTATAAACGTTCGTTACTATGTTTGATTAGACACCAGAAATTGGTATCATAATACTGACTATAATATTATACTATTGCGTAGGCATGATAAATGATTTCGCGAGATAATATGTCGATACATGTTTGTCAGTTTTTCGCTTTTAAAATCATCTGTTCCATATATTTAACTTAATTGATTTTTCTTTACTTTAAATATAATAAATTAACTTGATATTGCAATGCAACATTGTATTCCGTATGTTAATTATAGAGCATTGTTCTCTAGTTGTATGAACTTAAAATCAGGATTTGTATTTAAGTAAACTAGAGGAAGTAGATATGTTGAATAGGGTCGGAGTTTTGAGTTCATGACGAGAATGCTACCGATTAGTGTTTTTGAAATACTTAAGGCTCATATGATCGCCTTCATATTTGAATTCTTCGGGATTTAGCTGAGTTTCATTGAAGAGACTAATTTAGTAGGAATTATTCGTGCAATCGTTGGTTAATTTGGGGATTTCCTTTTGCAATATTTTTTAATGTGTTTTTGTTTTCGATTTCACTTTGGACTCTAGGTAGTTAACGTACTTGTATTGATTATACCTTCATAATTCAGTTTTCTATCGCCATCAAGGTGGCAATCAATTAATACACAACATGTGTAGTCATCATCAATTTAAAATCTGAAATGAAAAGTTTACAGATGAATCTAAAGTTTCCAAATGCCTGAATTGAAAACACAGGTAAATGATATACATCTTACGTGCCAAGCACAAAAATAAACATGATGTTAATATTCATATTGCCCGGATCCTTTAGAAAATATGAAGTCTTTTGTACATAAATACACACATTACAGGAATTGCGCCTTAATCTTTAAACGTTACGTCAATTGCTGATACAACAGTATCTACATCGAGTTACAAAATACTTTTTAATTACGAGACAACAGTTTAAGTCCAAATAAAAACGTATTTGTAACTTAGAAGATGATCTTTAAACAATCTGTACAAAACAACGCATATTATTTGGTATAGCAGGTGATGAAATAAGTGAGTAAATGATGTGTTTCCCTCATATACCGGGCACGCTTTCAATACAGACTGACAGTCGCATTTATCAACGTACTTTAAATAGGATACTAAGACATTTACAATTACAAAATAAGCACATAATTTAAATGCAGACGTATATCGATCCAATCATTTTGTTTCATATGAAAATATTTACAACTGATACTATGTTAAACGTCAAATTGCTTTTATGTTAAGTATTAGAAAACATCACGAAATGACGACTGAATGTACTACCAATCATGACTGATTTATTGAGGAAATATTCAATACTTAGGATATATGTAGTCGCTAAGAGGAATTAACGGTAAAAAAATTCGCAATTTGAGATATGAGTGCTGTTGGCTGACTGATCTCATTTGTTTGTGTGCTTGTTTGATTAGGAATTGTAACTTAGCTTTAAAATATTTTAAATCATATTTCTACGATGTCTGCGGTGAGGCAGTTTATGGCGATGTCTAGCACTAGGGCATCATGTCGCAGACATGTAGCATGTTGTCCTACCAAGTCACATTATCCTGACACCAGGTCGACCAGATCTAACACTAACCTCTTAATGCTGAGCGCCAAGCTAGGCAGCTGTTAGTACCATTTTTGTAAGTCTTTGGTATGACTCGGTATTTTGTTTAGTTCTGATATTAATACCTCCATGTTTTAACTAGCTTAAATGAAACAAAGTCCTCGAAAATATTTACACACAATTCAATTTTCTTAAAAATATGGATATATTTTTAATCGAAAATAATAAGTAAGTAAGAATATCAGATATGAAAGATCATCTGCTTATTAAATAAATTGTCCCTTAAGACATACATGAAGTATCTTTTCAAAGACAAGTACTCTTTCGAAAAAATATTCAAGTACCTTCTTGCGAAAATGAACGATTCACGTTTCTACCGACGAGTGAGAAAGAGAGCTATATCAATGTTTTTCTCATTGAGCACTCTATTCTTTCACTTTGAATTCATTTTATTACTTCAAAGGTCACAATATGAATCTTTGTCATTCATTTAGTTTTGCGTATCTGTTTCATATATTTGTGTGCGTCTGTGTGTGTGTGTGTGTGTGTGTGTGTGTGTGTGTGTGTGCTTACTGAGAGACAGAGAGAGTGAGATATAGATAATTAAAGAGAGTCATATACGGAAACAGAGATTTTAGCTAGAGATTGTGCGTGTGTTTGTGAACCCTACTCGCAGGCACCTTTGACCTTTTGAAATTAGAAGTAACACTTTTGTAGCTAATTATTTTGACAAATCACTTGCAAATAAAAGGATAGACCCCCAAAAGTGTAATCCACCCGACTCTTATTAAGGATGTAACGTCTGTTTATACATTAATTTCCAACAGTTTTAAAGTTAGTGAGCAAATAGAAAAGTGAGTCGCAAATTGTTCAATGGCCTTAAAAAGAATCCCGGATGAGGAGCGCGACATATATTCTCAAGTTATCAACAATATATTTCAACATTAAAAGGAATGAACATGTTCATAATTTTCAACACTGACTTTGAACTCACAGCCTAAGTTGTGTTGAGTAGAGAATTTACTATTGATGCACAACATTATTGTGATATTTTTTTCTGCTTTGAAACGGTTTTAGTTTAGGAAAATGAAGTATGACAGAAACAAGGGCCCAGTGTCCATTGAGTATCGTGTTTAGGCCTGCAAATTAAAAACCAAATGATGGATCAAGCTTGTTAAATAATTCTTTTTAAATTTGTATCTGTCTACATTTAGTGCATTTTTACAGCACGTTAAGGGTAAAAACTGTCTTCGCTGATTAATATTCTTCTGAAGTACAATAATAATATCAACATGTGCCAGACTGGGAGATGCGATAACGTTTATAAAAAAAAACATTAGAAAAAACAAATATCAAAAAAAAAAAAAAATTAACAAACCAATACAAGTCAATATACAGTTCACATATTTTAGAGTTTTAATGTGACCTTAAATGCGAGTGAGAAAATTACAAATACTTATCACTTTCGTTGTATTAGAGTTGAGTTCGTCGTGTTTTTAATTCCTCGCACTTTACTTTTATTAAACATGGAAACTTGGGAAATTATGGAATGTCGTTAGATTCCCTTTCTACACCATTATGCATGTAAATACAAAATTTGATAATTACCTGTTCGTTGAGACTAAATGCATTCAGACAATTTTTTTTTGTTTCGTACATTATTGCGTAGTCATACTTTTATCATTGTTGACGCCATAA
Organism: Unio delphinus; assembly: GCA_029339505.1. Taxonomy (NCBI): domain Eukaryota; kingdom Metazoa; phylum Mollusca; class Bivalvia; order Unionida; family Unionidae; genus Unio; species Unio delphinus. The sequence continues at coordinate 17,407,267 of JAQISU010000087.1, forward strand.
TGCTTAGAATGAAATCATGTTTTTAGCAGGAAGGGATATTAAATACATTGAGAACGTATATCATACAACTCCTCGTGTTTTCTTAATATTCGTAACTTTTTGAATAGTAGATATTTGGCACTCGGTACAATTATCACTGCTAGATTTTGTACTTCTGAATATATATTTTCTTGAGTAATGTACAAATTTGATACAATATAATACTGGTTTATTTCTCGAATAGAAATGCTACCCTTTTATCCTTTGTTTCAGTGGTAAGTTATGTTTCTGGGGTATCTTTCTTACAATATATTTCGAGGGAATGATGTTTTTAAAATATATATATAAACATATATCTCTGGGTATGTTAGTCATAAGGAAAGGTCGGAAAAAGGTTAAGCCCAACCTCTGTATAACCTTTGTATAATTCGACAACAAAAACATATTCAACTTTTAAACTTTATGCTTCAAAACATGATATCCTGTATCACGTCAAACAAAGGAAGCGTTGGCCTACCACATAACGGATATGCATATAAAACACACGTGTTGTATATGGTTTTTTAAGAATATTTGGTGGCAGATTGTTACGGACGGTGTCATGGAACACCTTGAAATTATCATCCTTCTGACATTTTCAGATTTCAGTTTGGGCTTCGAAAACTGCAATGCATGCACATTTTTCTTGGGAATTTAACAAACAAACAATCTTTGATGAATATAATAATAGCAAAATAATGTATAATGCTTAGAATTTAAAAGGGGAATTTAACGCAGAGAAGCAAGCGAAATTAAAAATAGGTATGATGAATATTTTAAGTCTTGGATCATCAAACAAATAACCGGATAAAAGCGAAAGACAACAAATGTCATAAATATATTTATATTTATATACATCGAATATATTTATTTCCGTAGAATGAAAATTGTAAGTGAAAGGATACAACTGAAATTCCAAAATATTCCAATAGTTACAGGGACAAGTCGTAATAATATAAAGCCCTAAATGAACCTCTGTACAAATCCAGAAGAAAAATGAAACTGAAGGAAGTGACGTGTTTGTTATCGCCTATGGAGTGTTGAGTTGTCAGTAGCAATTTGTTGAATCAGAGTAATTTAATTCCATGTATGAATAAACCATAAATTCCAGTGAATAACTCGATTCAAAATTTGTAACAGAGCACAATTTTAATTAGAGAGGAAATAATCACTTCAATGAGTTTAACAAAAGTGATTCCTTTCCGAAATAAAAAAATCACTGGTTTCGACATATATTAAAATTTAAACGATTTACATGTTTAACAACATACAGTGTTTTAATTGACCTCAGGTAAATAAATATGTTTTTGTAAACAAGAACTAGAACCTAATGGTTTAAGCATCATTGTTTATACATAACACACATTCACCTGTACAATTCACTTAGTAGCCTCGAAAAAACATGACTCGAATCTACGTCTTTACTTCTTATAGATTAACGGAATAAAAATCCAGATTTTAAGTTCATACACATATAGAATAATGAAGCTGTTATTATTTGTTTACATGAAAGGAAATGAAAAGACATTAAAAAGCCAATCAAGTCAAGCAGAAATTATCTCCATTTTATAGAGGATCAAGTACAGCATACATTATTGCACTGTTATAGAGTGTACATAATTACATGTTAAAGCCACCAATCAACCAGTTAATGTAAACATACGTAAGATATGGTCATGAAACCGATTGAATGATCGGATTATCGACACTTGCCTATTTAGTAAATGAACAATGGAAGAAAAGACAATACACAGAGATAACACTACCACATCTACAAGTGGATTCTGACAACATTTGAACTGAGATTGACGTTAAACATGTGTTTTTGTTTGTTTTTTATGGTTTAACGCCATTTTTCAGCACAATATATAGGCTATACATGGCGGCCAGTAATAGTGGTGGAGGAAGAAACCGGAAAAACCCCGGAAAGAACCACCGACCCACGAGAAGCTACTGGCAAGCTTTCTCACTTAACTACATTAGCCGAATCTTAGACTCGAACCCACGCAGACAGAGGTGAGATGGCAGTGGTCCGTAACGGACAGCGCTTTAGACCACTCGGTCACTCGGGGCCCCTTAAACATGTGTGATTTACGAATAAGTGTTTACTTCTAGAAAAAAACGTGACACCAAAAGAGAAAGTCCATATTGGGGATAAATATCGCGACAACTACACTCGGTTTATATTGAAATTACTTTAGGTGACAATGCTGTATACAATTCTAATTTGGCGGTATAAGTAACGCCGGGTAATGCAACTTCGTAGGCTTCATGACCATGTTTACAATGATAGCAGTGTACCATTTGGTGAAGCGACTTTGCAGTCACATAGACAACGTTATTAGATGTACTCTCCAGACGTTATATTCCTCGGTTCTTTTATAAACGTTCGTTACTATGTTTGATTAGACACCAGAAACTGGTATCATAATACTGACTATATAAGATTATACTATTGAGTAGGCATGATAAATGATTTCGCGAGATAATATGTCGATACATGTTTGTCAGTTTTTCGCTTTTAAAATCATCTGTTTCATATATTTAACTTAATTGATTTTTCTTTACTTTAAATATAATAAATTAACTTGATATTGCAATGCAACATTGTATTCCGTATGTTAATTATAGAGCATTGTTCTCTAGTTGTATGAACTTAAAATCAGGATTTGTATTTAAGTAAACTAGAGGAAGTAGATATGTTGAATAGGGTCGGAGTTTTGAGTTCATGACGAGAATGCTACCGATTAGTGTTTTTGAAATACTTAAGGCTCATATGATCGCCTTCATATTTGAATTCTTCGGGATTTAGCTGAGTTTCAATGCAGAGACTAATTTAGTAGGAATTATTCGTGCAATCGTTAGTTAATTTGGAGATTTCCTTTTGCAATATTTTTTAATGTGTTTTTGTTTTCGATTTCACTTTGGACTCTAGGTAGTTAACGTACTTTTATTGATTATACCTTCATAATTCAGTTTTCTATCGCCATCAAGGTGGCAATCAATTAATACACAACATGTGTAGTCATCATCAATTTAAAATCTGAAATGAAAAGTTTACAGATGAATCTAAAGTTTCCAAATGCCTGAATTGAAAACACAGGTAAATGATATACATCTTACGTGCCAAGCACAACAATAAACATGATGTTAATATTCATATTGCCCGGATCCTTTAGAAAATATGAAGTCTTTTGTACATAAATACACAGATTACAGGAATTGCGCCTTAATCTTTAAACGTTACGTCAATTGCTGATACAACAGTATCTACATCGAGTTACAAAATACTTTTCAATTACGAGAAAACAGTTCAAGTCCTTATAAAAACATATTCGTAACTTAGAAGATGATCTTTAAACAATCTGCACAGAAAAACGCATTTTATTTGGGATAGCAGGTGATGAAATAAGTGAGTAGATTACGTGTTTCCCTCATATACCTGGCACGCTTTCAATACAGACTGACAGTCGCATTTATCAACGTACTTTAAATAGGATACTAAGACATTTACAATTACAAAATAAGCACATAATTTAAATGCAGACGTATATCGATCCAATCATTTTGTTTCATATGAAAATATTTACACCTGATACTATGTACAACGTCAAATTGCATTTTGTTAAGTAATAAAAAACATCATGAAATGATTTAATGTACTACCAATCATGACTGATTTATTGAAGAAATATTCAATATTTAGGATATATGTCGTCGCTAAGAGGAATTAACGGTAAACAAAAGTCGCAATTTGAGATATGAGTGCTGTTGGCTGACTGATCTCATTTGTTTGTGTGCTTGTTTGATTAGGAATTGTAACTTAGCTTTAAAATATTTTCAATCATATTTCTACGATGTCTGCGGTGAGGCAGTTTATGGCGATGTCTAGCACTAGGGCATCATGTCGCAGACATGTAGCATGATGTCCTACCAAGTCACATTATCCTGACACCAGGTCGACCAGATCTAACACTAACCTCTTAACGCTGAGCGCCAAGCGAGGCAGCTGTTAGTACCAATTTTGTAAGTCTTTGGTATGACTCGGTATTTTGTTTAGTTCTGATATTAATACGTCCATGTTTTAACTAGCTTAAATGAAACAAAGTCCTCGAAAAAATTTACACACAATTCAATTTTCTCAAAAAATATCGATATATTTTTAATCGAAAATAATAGGTAAGTAAGAATATAAGATATGGACGATCATCTGCTTATTAAATAAATTGTCCCTTAAGACATACATGAAGTGTCTTTTCAAAGACAAGTACACTTTCGAAAAAATATTCAAGTACCTTCTTGCGAAAATGAACGATACACGTTTCTAACGACGAGTGAGAAAGAGAAGTTTATCAATGTTTTTCTCATTGAGTACTCTATTCTTTCACTTTGAATTCATTTTATTACTTCAAAGGTCACAATATGAATCTTTGTCATTCATTTAGTTTTGCGTATCTGTTTCATATATTTGTGTGTGTGTGTGTGTGTGTGTGTGTGTGTGTGTGTGTGTGTGTTTACTGAGAGACAGAGAGAGTGAGATATATATAATTAAAGAGAGTCATATACGGAAACAGAGATTTTAGCTAGAGATTGTGCATGTGTTTGTGAACCCTACTCGCTGGCACCTCTGACCTTTTGAAATGAGAAGTAACACTTTTGTAGCTAATTATTTTGACAAATCACTTGCAAATAAAAAGATAGACCCTCAAAAGTGTAATCCACCCGACTCTTATTAAGGATGTAACGTCTGTTTATACATTAATTTCCAACAGTTTTAAAGTTAGTGAGCAAATAGAAAAGTGAGTCGCAAATTGTTCAATGGCCTTAAAAGAATCCCCGGATGAGGCGCGCGACATATATTCTCAAGTTATCGACAATATATTTCAACATTAAAATGAATGAACATGTTCATAATTTTCAACACTGACTTTGAACTCACAGCCTAAGTTGTGTTGAGTAGAGAATTTACTATTGATGCACAACATTATTAGGATTTTCTTTTCTGCTTTGAAACGGTTTTAGTTTAGGAAAATGAAGTATGACAGAAACAAGGGCCCAGTGTCCATTGAGTATCGTGCTTAGGCTTGCCAATTAAAAACCAAATGATGGATCAAGCTTGTTAAATAATTCTTTTTAAATTTGTATCTGTCTACATTTAGTGCATTTTTACAGCACGTTAAGGGTAAAAACTGTCTTCGCTGATTAATATTCTTCTGAAGTACAATAATAATATCAACATGTGCCAGACTGGGAGATGCGATAACGTTTATAAAAAAAAACAATAGAAAAAGCAAATATCAAAAAAAAAAAAAAAAAAAAAATTAACAGACCAATACAAGTCAGTATACAGTTCACATATTTTAGAGTGTTAATGTGACCTTAAATGCGAGTGAGAAAATTACAAATACTTATCACTTTCGTTGTATTAGAGTTGAGTTCGTCGTGTTTTTAATTCCTCGCACTTTACTTTTATTAAACATGGAAACTTGGGAAATTATGGAATGTCGTTAGATTCCCTTTCTACACCATTATGCATGTAAATACAAAATTTGATAATTACCTGTTCTTTGAGACTAAATGCATTCAGACATTTTTTTTTTGTTTCGTACATTATTGCGTAGTCATACTTTTATCATTGTTGACGCCATAATGCTTAGAATGAAATCATGTTTTTAGCAGGAAGGGATATTAAATACATTGAGAACGTATATCATACAACTTCTCGTGTTTTCTTAATATTCGTAACTTTTTGAATAGTAGATATTTGGCACTCGGCACAATTATCACTGCTAGATTTTGTACTTCTGAATATATATTTTCTTGAGTAATGTACAAATTTGATACAATATAATACTGGTTTATTTCTCGAATAGAAATGTTACCCTTTTACCCTTTGTTTAAGTGGTAAGTTATGTTTCTGGGGTATCTTTCTTACAATATATTTCGAGGGAATGATGTTTTTAAAATATACATATAAACATATATCTCTGGGTATGTTAGTCATAAGGAAAGGTCGGAAAAAGGTTAAGCCCAACCTCTGTATAACCTTTGTATAATTCGACAACAAAAACATATTCAACTTTTAAACTTTATGCTTCAAAACATGATATCCTGAATGACGTCAAACACAGGAAGCGTTGGCCTACCCCATAACGGATATGCATATAAAACACACGTGTTGTATATGGTTTTTTAAGAATATTTGGTGGCAGATTGTTACGGACGGTGTCATGGAACACCTTGAAATTATCATCCTTCTGACATTTTCAGATTTCAGTTTGGGCTTCGAAAACTGCAATGCATGCACATTTTTCTTAGGAATTTAACAAACAAACAATCTTTGATGAATATAATAATAGCAAAATAATGTATAATGCTTAGAATTTAAAAGGGGAATTTAACGCAGAGAAGCAAGCGAAATTAAAAATAGGTAAAATGAATATTTTAAGTCTTGGATCATCAAACACATAACCGGATAAAAGCGAAAGACAACAAATGTCATAAATATATTTATATTTATATACATCGAATATATTTATTTCCGTAGAATGGGAATTGTAAGTGAAAGGAAACAACTGAAATTCCAAAATATTCCAATAGTTACAGAGACAAGTCGTAGTTATATAAAGCCCTAAATGAACCTCTGTACAAATCCAGAAGAAAAATGAAACTGCAGGAAGTGACGTGTTTGTTATCGCCTATGGAGTATTGAGTTGTCAGTAGCCATTTGTTGAATCAGAGTAATTTAATTCCATGTATGAATAAACCATAAATTCCAGTGAATAACTCGATTCAAAATTTGTAACAGAGCACAATTTTAATTAGAGAGGAAATAATCACTTCAATGAGTTTAACAAAAGTGATTCCTTTCCGAAATAAAAAAATCACTGGTTTCGACATATATTAAAATTTAAACGATTTACATGTTTAACAACATACAGTGTTTTAATTGACCTCAGGTAAATAAATATGTTTTTGTAAACAAGAACTAGAACCTAATGGTTTAAGCATCATTGTTTATACATAACACACATTCACCTGTACAATTCACTTAGTAGCCTCGAAAAAACATGACTCGAATCTACGTCTTTGCTTCTCATAGATTAACGGAATAAAAATCCAGATTTTAAGTTCATACACATATAGAATAATGAAGCTGTTATTATTTGTTTACATGAAAGGAAATGAAACGACATTAAAAAGTCAATAAAGTCAAGCAGAAATTAGCTCCATTTTTAAAAAGGATCAAGTACAGCATACATTATTGCACTGTTGTAGAGTGTACATAATTACATGTTAAAGCCACCAATCAACCAGTTAATGTAAACATACGTAACATATGGTCATGAAACCGATTGAATGATCGGATTATCGACACTTGCCTATTTAGTAAATGAACAATGGAAGAAAAGACAATACACAGAGATAACACTACCACATCTACAAGTGGATTCTGACAACATTTGAACTGAGATTGACGTTGAACATGTGTGATTTACGAATAAGTGTTTACTTCTAGAAATAAACGTGACACCAAGAGAGACGAATATATACATTGTCCATATTGGGGATAAATATCGCGACAACTACACTCGGTTTATATTGAAATTACTTTAGGTGACAATGCTGTATACAATTCTAATTTGGCGGTATACGTAACGCCGGGTAATGCCACTTCGTAGGCTTCATGACCATGTTTACAATGATAGCAGTGTACAATTTGGTGAAGCGACTTTGCAGTCACATAGACAACGTTATTAGATGTACTCTCCAGACGTTATATTCCTCGGTTCTTTTATAAACATTCGTTACTATGTTTGATTAGACACCAGAAATTGGTATCATAATACTGACTATATAAGATTATACTATTGCGTAGGCATGATAAATGATTTCGCGAGATAATATGTCGATACATGTTTGTCAGTTTTTCGCTTTTAAAATCATCTGTTCCATATATTTAACTTAATTGATTTTTCTTTACTTTAAATATAATAAATTAACTTGATATTGCAATGCAGCATTGTATTCCGGATGTTAATTATTGAGCATTGTTCTCTAGTTGTATGAACTTAAAATCAGGATTTGTATTTAAGTAAACTAGAGGAAGTAGATATGTTGAATAGGGTCGGAGTTTTGAGTTCATGAAGAGAATGCTACCGATTAGTGTTTTTGAAATACTTAAGACTCATATGATCGCCTTCATATTTGAATTCTTCGGGATTTAGCTGAGTTTCATTGAATTTAGTAGGAATTATTCGTGCAATCGTTGGTTAATTTGGGGATTTCATTTTGCAATATTTTTTAACGTGTTTTTGTTTTCGATTTCACTTTGGACTCTAGGTAGTTAACGTACTTGTATTGAGTATACCTTCATAATTCAGTTTTCTATCGCCATCAAGGTGGCAATCAATTAATACACAACATGTGTAGTCATCATCAATTTAAAATCTAAAATGAAAAGTTTACAGATGAATCTAAAGTTTCCAAATGCCTGAATTGAAAACACAGGTAAATGATATACATCTTACGTGCCAAGCACAACAATAAACATGATGTTAATATTCATATTGCCCGGATCCTTTAGAAAATATGAAGTCTTTTGTACATAAATACACACATTACAGGAATTGCGCCTTAATCTTTAAGCGTTACGTCAATTGCTGATACAACAGTATCTACATCGAGTTACAAAATACTTTTCTATTACGAAACAACAGTTCAAGTCCTTATAAAAACATATTCGTAACTTAGAAGATGATCTTTAAACAATCTGCACAGAACAACGCATTTTATTTGGGATAGCAGGTGATGAAATCAGTGAGTAAATGACGTGTTTCCTTCATATACCTGCACGCTTTCAATACAGACTGACAGTCGCATTTATCAACGTACTTTAAATAGGATACTAAGACATTTACAATTACAAAATAAGCACATAATTTAAATGCAGACGTATATCGATCCAATCATTTTGTTTCATATGAAAATATTTACACCTGATACTATCTACAACGTCAAATTGCATTTATGTTAAGTAATAGAAAACCTCACGAAATGACGACTGAATGTACTACCAATCATGACTGATTTATTGAAGAAATATTCAATATTTAGGATATATGTAGTCGCTAAGAGGAATTAACGGTAAACAAAAGTCGCAATTTGAGATATGAGTGCTGTTGGCTGACTGATCTCATTTGTTTGTGTGCTTGTTTGATTAGGAATTGTAACTTAGCTTTAAAATATTTTCAATCATATTTCTACGATGTCTGCGGTGAGGCAGTTTATGGCGATGTCTAGCACTAGGGCATCATGTCGCAGACATGTAGCATGATGTCCTACCAAGTCACATTATCCTGACACCAGGTCGACCAGATCTAACACTAACCTCTTAATGCTGAGCGCCAAGCGAGGCAACTGTTAGTACCATTTTTGTAAGTCTTTGGTATGACTCGGTATTTTGTTTAGTTCTGATATTAATACGTCCATGTTTTAACTAGCTTAAATGAAACAAAGTCCTCGAAAATATTTACACACAATTCAATTTTCTTAAAAATATGGATATATTTTTAATCGAAAATAATAAGTAAGTAAGAATATCAGATATGAACGATCATCTGCTTATTAAATAAATTGTCCCTTAAGACATACATGAAGTATCTTTTCAAAGACAAGTACTCTTTCGAAAAAATATTCAAGTACCTTCTTGCGAAAATGAACGATACACATTTCTACCGACGAGTGAGAAACAGGTATATCAATGTTTTTCTCATTGAGTACTCTATTCTTTCACTTTGAATTCATTTTATTACTTCAAAGGTCACAATATGAATCTTTGTCATTCATTTAGTTTTGAGTATCTGTTTCATATATTTGTGTGTGTGTGTGTGTGTTTACTGAGAGACAGAGAGAGTGAGATATATATAATTAAAGAGAGTCATATACGGAAACAGAGATTTTAGCTAGAGATTGTGCTTGTGTTTGTGAACCCTACTCGCAGACTCGCTGGCACCTCTGACCTTTTGAAATGAGAAGTAACACTTTTGTAGCTAATTATTTTGACAAATCACTTGCAAATAAAAGGATAGACCCCCAAAAGTGTAATCCACCCGACTCTTATTAAGGATGTAACGTCTGTTTATACATTAATTTCCAACAGTTTTAAAGTTAGTGAGCAAATAGAAAAGTGAGTCGCAAATTGTTCAATGGCCTTGAAAAGAATCCCCGCATGAGGAGCGCGACATATATTCTCAAGTTATCGACAATATATTTCAACATTAAAAGGAATGAACATGTTCATAATTTTCAACACTGACTTTGAACTCACAGCCTAAGTTGTGTTGAGTAGAGAATTTACTATTGATGCACAACATAATTGAGATTTATTTCCTGCTTTGAAACGGTTTTAGTTTAGGAAAATGAAGTATGATAGAAACAAGGGCCCAGTGTCCAATGAGTATCGTGTTAAGGCTTGCTAATTAAAAACCAAATGATGGATCAAGCTTGTTAAATAATTCTTTCTAAATTTGTATCTGTCTACATTTAGTGCATTTTTACAGCAAGTTAAGGGTAAAAACTGCCTTCGCTGATTAATATTCTTCTGAAGTACAATAATAATATCAACATGTGCCAGACTGGGAGATGAGATAACGTTTATAAAAACAAAACAATAGAAAAAGCAAATATCAAAAAAAAAAATAACAGACCAATAGGAATACAAGTCAGTATACAGTTCACATATTGTAGAGTGTTAATGTGACCTTAAATGCAAGTGAGAAAATTACAAATACTTATCACTTTCGTTGTATTAGAGTTGAGTTCGTCGTGTTTTTAATTCCTCGCACTTTACTTTTATTAAACATGGAAACTTGGGAAATTATGGAATGTCGTTAGATTCCCTTTCTACACCATTATGCATGTAAATACAAAATTTGATAATTACCTGTTCGTTGAGACTAAATGCATTCAGACAATTTTTTTTGTTTCGTACATTATTGCGTAGTCATACTTTTATCATTGTTGACGCCATAATGCTTAGAATGAAATCATGTTTTTAGCAGGAAGGGATATTAAGTACATTGAGAACGTATATCATACAACTCCTCGTGTTTTCTTAATATTCGTAACTTTTTGAATAGTAGATATTTGGCACTCGGCACAATTATCACTGCTAAATTTTGTACTTCTGAATATATATTTTCTTGAGTAATGTACAAATTTGATACAATATAATACTGGTTTATTTCTCAAATAGAAATGCTACACTTTTACCCTTTGTTTAAGTGGTAAGTTATGTTTCTGGGGTATCTTTCTTACAATATATTTCGAGGGAATGATGTTTTTAAAATATACATATAAACATATATCTCTGGGTATGTTAGTCATAAGGAAAGGTCGGAAAAAGGTAAAGCCCAACCTCTGTATAACCTTTGTATAATTCGACAACAAAAACATATTCAAACTTTAAACTTTATGCTTCAAAACATGATATCCTGAATGACGTCAAACACAGGAAGCGTTGGCCTTCCCCATAACGGATATGCATATAAAACACACGTGTTGTATATGGTTTTTTAAGAATATTTGGTGGCAGATTGTTACGGACGGTGTCATGGAACACCTTGAAATTATCATCCTTCTGACATTTTCAGATTTCAGTTTGGGCTTCGAAAACTGCAGTGCATGCACATTTTTCTTAGGAATTTAACAAACAAACAATCTTTGATGAATATAATAATAGCAAAATAATGTATAATGCTTAGAATTTAAAAGGGGAATTTAACGCAGAGAAGCAAGCGAAATTAAAAATAGGTATGATGAATATTTTAAGTCTTGGATCATCAAACAAATAACCGGATAAAAGCGAAAGACAACAAATGTCATAAATATATTTATATTTATATACATCGAATATATTTATTTCTGTAGAATGGAAATTGTAAGTGAAAGGAAACAACTGAAATTCCAAAATATTCCAATAGTTACAGAGACAAGTCGTAGTTATATAAAGCCCTAAATGAACCTCTGTACAAATCCAGAAGAAAAATGAAACTGAAGGAAGTGACGTGTTTGTTATCGCCTATGGAGTGTTGAGTTGTCAGTAGCCATTTGTTGAATCAGAGTAATTTAATTCCATGTATGAATAAACCATAAATTCCAGTGAATAACTCGATTCAAAATTTGTAACAGAGCACAATTTTAATTAGAGAGGAAATAATCACTTCAATGAGTTTAACAAAAGTGATTCCTTTCCGAAATAAAAAAATCACTGGTTTCGACATATATTAAAATTTAAACGATTTACATGTTTAACAACATACAGTGTTTTAATTGACCTCAGGTAAATAAATATGTTTTTGTAAACAAGAACTAGAACCTAATGGTTTAAGCATCATTGTTTATACATAACACACATTCACCTGTACAATTCACTTAGTAGCCTCGAAAAAACATGACTCGAATCTACGTCTTTGCTTCTTATAGATTAACGGAATAAAAATCCAGATTTTAAGTTCATACAAATATAGAATAATGAAGCTGTTATTATTTGTTTACATGAAAGGAAATGAAACGACATTAAAAAGTCAATAAAGTCAAGCAGAAGTTAGCTCCATTTTCAAAAAGGATCAAGTACAGCATACATTATTGCACTGTTGTAGAGTGTACATAATTACATGTTAAAGCCACCAATCAACCAGTTAATGTAAACATACGTAACATATTGTCATGAAACCGATTGAATGATCGGATTATCGACACTTGCCTATTTAGTAAATGAACAATGGAAGAAAAGACAATACACAGAGATAACACTACCACATCTACAAGTGGATTCTGACAACATTTGAACTGAGATTGACGTTAAACATGTGTGATTTACGAATAAGTGTTTACTTCTAGAAATAAACGTGACACCAAGAGAGACGAATATATACATTGTCCATATTGGGGATAAATATCGCGACAACTACACTCGGTTTATATTGAAATTACTTTAGGTGACAATGCTGTATACAATTCTAATTTGGCGGTATACGTAACGCCGGGTAATGCAACTTCGTAGGCTTCATGACCATGTTTACAATGATAGCAGTGTACAATTTGGTGAAGCGACTTTGCAGTCACATAGACAACGTTATTAGATGTACTCTCCAGACGTTATATTCCTCGGTTCTTTTATAAACATTCGTTACTATGTTTGATTAGACACCAGAAATTGGTATCATAATACTGACTATATAAGATTATACTATTGCGTAGGCATGATAAATGATTTCGCGAGATAATATGTCGATACATGTTTGTCAGTTTTTCGCTTTTAAAATCATCTGTTCCATATATTTAACTTAATTGATTTTTCTTTACTTTAAATATAATAAATCAACTTGATATTGCAATGCAGCATTGTATTCCGGATGTTAACTATTGAGCATTGTTCTCTAGTTGTATGAACTTAAAATCAGGATTTGTATTTAAGTAAACTAGAGGAAGTAGATATGTTGAATACGGTCGGAGTTTTGAGTTCATGAAGAGAATACTACCGATTAGTGTTTTTGAAATACTTAAGGATCATATGATCACCTTCATATTTGAATTCTTCGGGATTTAGCTGAGTTTCATTGAATTTAGTAGGAATTATTCGTGCAATCGTTGGTTAATTTGGGGATTTCATTTTGCAATATTTTTTAATGTGTATTTGTTTTCGATTTCACTTTGGACACTAGGTAGTTAACGTACTTGTATTGAGTATACCTTCATAATTCAGTTTTCTATCGCCATGAAGGTGGCAATCAATTAATACACATCATGTGTAGTCATCATCAATTTAAAATCTAAAATGAAAAGTTTACAGATGAATCTAAAGTTTCCAAATGCCTGAATTGAAAACACAGGTAAATGATATACATCTTACGTGCCAAGCACAACAATAAACATGATGTTAATATTCATATTGCCCGGATCCTTTAGAAAATATGAAGTCTTTTGTACATAAATACACAGATTACAGGAATTGCGCCTTAATCTTTAAACGTTACGTCAATTGCTGATACAACATTATCTACATCGAGTTACAAAATACTTTTCAATTATGAAACAACAGTTCAAGTCCTTATAAAAACATATTCGTAACTTAGAAGATGATCTTTAAACAATCTGCACAGAACAACGCATTTTATTTGGGATAGCAGGTGATGAAATCAGTGAGTAAATGACGTGTTTCCTTCATATACCTGCACGCTTTCAATACAGACTGACAGTCGCATTTATCAACGTACTTTAAATAGGATACTAAGACATTTACAATTACAAAATAAGCACATAATTTAAATGCAGACGTATATCGATCCAATCATTTTGTTTCATATGAAAATATTTACACCTGATACTATGTTAAACGTCAAATTGCATTTATGTTAAGTAATAGAAAACCTCACGAAATGACGACTGAATGTACTACAAATCATGACTGATTTATTGAAGAAATATTCAATACTTAGGATATATGTAGTCGCTAAGAGGAATTAACGGTAAACAAAAGTCGCAATTTGAGATATGAGTGCTGTTGGCTGACTGATCTCATTTGTTTGTGTGCTTGTTTGATTAGGAATTGTAACTTAGCTTTAAAATATTTTCAATCATATTTCTACGATGTCTGCGGTGAGGCAGTTTATGGCGATGTCTAGCACTAGGGCATCATGTCGCAGACATGTAGCATGATGTCCTACCAAGTCACATTATCCTGACACCAGGTCGACCAGATCTAACACTAACCTCTTAATGCTGAGCGCCAAGCTAGGCAACTGTTATTACCATTTTTGTAAGTCTTTGGTATGACTCGGTATTTTGTTTAGTTCTGATATTAATACCTCCATGTTTTAACTAGCTTAAATGAAACAAAGTCCTCGAAAATATTTACACACAATTCAATTTTCTTAAAAATATGGATATATTTTTAATCGAAAATAATAAGTAAGTAAGAATATCAGATATGAACGATCATCTGCTTATTAAATAAATTGTCCCTTAAGACATACATGAAGTATCTTTTCAAAGACAAGTACTCTTTCGAAAAAATATTCAAGTACCTTCTTGCGAAAATGAACGATACACATTTCTACCGACGAGTGAGAAACAGAGGTATATCAATGTTTTTCTCATTTAGCACTCTATTCTTTCACTTTGAATTCATTTTATTACTTCAAAGGTCTCAATATGAATCTTTGTCATTCATTTAGTTTTGCGTATCTGTTTCATATATTTGTGTGTGTGTGTGTTTACTGAGAGACAGAGAGAGTGAGATATAGATAATTAAAGAGAGTCATATACGGAAACAGAGATTTTAGCTAGAGATTGTGTTTGTGAACCCTACTCGCAGGTACCTCTGACCTTTTGAAATGAGAAGTAACACTTTTGTAGCTATTTATTTTGACAAATCACTTGCAAATAAAAGGATAGACCCCCAAAAGTGTAATCCACCCGACTCTTATTAAGGATGTAACGTCTGTTTATACATTAATTTCCAACAGTTTTAAAGTTAGTGAGCAAATAGAAAAGTGAGTCGCAAATTGTTCAATGGCCTTGAAAAGAATCCCCGCATGAGGAGCGCGACATATATTCTCAAGTTATCGACAATATATTTCAACATTAAAAGGAATGAACATGTTCATAATTTTCAACACTGACTTTGAACTCACAGCCTAAGTTGTGTTGAGTAGAGAATTTACTATTGATGCACAACATAATTGAGATTTATTTCCTGCTTTGAAACTGTTTTAGTTTAGGAAAATGAAGTATGATAGAAACAAGGGCCCAGTGTTCAATGAGTATCGTGTTAAGGCTTGCTAATTAAAAACCAAATGATGGATCAAGCTTGTTAAATAATTCTTTCTAAATTTGTATCTGTCTACATTTAGTGCATTTTTACAGCAAGTTAAGGGTAAAAACTGCCTTCGCTGATTAATATTCTTCTGAAGTACAATAATAATATGAACATGTGCCAGACTGGGAGATGAGATAACGTTTATAAAAACAAAACAATAGAAAAAGCAAATATAAAACAAAAAATAACAGACCAATAGGAATACAAGTCAGTATGCAGTTCACATATTGTAGAGTGTTAATGTGACCTTAAATGCAAGTGAGAAAATTACAAATACTTATCACTTTCGTTGTATTAGAGTTGAGTTCGTCGTGTTTTTAATTCCTCGCACTTTAATTAAACATGGAAACTTGGGAAATTATGGAATGTCGTTAGATTCCCTTACTACACCATTATGCATGTAAATACAAAATTTGATAATTACCTGTTCGTTGAGACTAAATGCATTCAGACAATTTTTTTTTATTTCGTACATTATTGCGTAGTCATACTTTTATCATTGTTGACGCCATAATGCTTAGAATGAAATCATGTTTTTAGCAGGAAGGGATATTAAGTACATTGAGAACGTATATCATACAACTCCTCGTGTTTTCTTAATATTCGTAACTTTTTGAATAGTAGATATTTGGCACTCGGCACAATTATCACTGCTAAATTTTGTACTTCTGAATATATATTTTCTTGAGTAATGTACAAATTTGATACAATATAATACTGGTTTATTTCTCGAATAGAAATGCTACCCTTTTATCCTTTGTTTAAGTGGTAAGTTATGTTTCTGGGGTATCTTTCTTACAATATATTTCGAGTGAATGATGTTTTTAAAATATACATATAAACATATATCTCTGGGTATGTTAGTCATAAGGAAAGGTCGGAAAAAGGTTAGGCCCAACCTCTGTAGAACCTTTGTATAATTCGACAACAAAAACATATTCAACTTTTGAACTTTATGCTTCAAAACATTTGCGATGATTTAGTTATTATGATATCCTGAATGACGTCAAACACAGGAAGCGTTGGCCTACCCCATAACGGATATGCATATAAAACACACGTGCTGTATATGGTTTTTTAAGAATATTTGGTCGCAGATTGTTACGGACTGTGTCATGGAACACCTTGAAATTATCATCCTTCTGTCATTAAAAGATTTCAGTTTGGGCTTCGAAAACTGCAATGCATGAACATTTTTCTTAGGAATTTAACAAACACACAATCTTTGATGAATATGATAATATCAAAATGATGTATAATGCTTAGAATTTAAAAGGGGAGTTTAATGCAGAGAAGCAAGCGAAATTTAAAAAAGGTATGATGAATATTTTACGTCTTGGATCATCAAACAAATAACCGGATAAAAGCGAAAGACAACAAATGTCATAAATATATCGAATATATTCATTTCCGTAGAATGGAAATTGTAAGTGAAAGAAAACAACTGAAATTCCAAAATATTCCAATAGTTCCAGAGACAAGTCGTAGTAATATAAAGCCCTAAATGAACCTCTGTACAAATCCAGAAGAAAAAAAAAAACTGAAGGAAGTGACGTGTTTGTTATCGCCTATGGAGTATTGAGTTGTCAGTAGCCATTTATTGAATCAGAGTAATTTAATTCCATGTATGAATAAACCATAAATTCCAGTGAATAACTCGATTCAAAATTTGTACCAGAGCACAATTTTAATTAGAGAGGAAATAATCACTTCAATGAGTTTAACAAAAGTGATTCCTTTCCGAAATAAAAAAAATCACTGGTTTCGACATATATTAAAATTTAAACTATTTACATGTTTAACAACATACAGTGTTCTAATTGACCTCAGGTAAATAAATGTTTTTGTAAACAAGAACTAGAACCTAATGGTTTAAGCATCATTGTTTATACATAACACACATTCACCTGTACAATTCACTTAGTAGCCTCGAAAAAAACATGACTCGAATCTACGTCTTTACTTCTTATAGATTAACGGAATAAAAATCTAGATTTTAAGTTCATACACATATAGAATAATGAAGCTGTTATTATTTGTTTACATGAAAGGAAATGAAACGACATTAAAAAACCAATCAAGTCAAGCAGAAATTAGCTCAATTTTAGACAGGATCAAGTACAGCATACATTATTGCACTGTTGTAGTGTTTACATAATTGCATGTTAAATCCACGAATCAACCAGTTAATGTAAATATACGTAACTTATGGTCATGAAACCGATTGAATTATCGGATTATCGTCACTTGCCTATTTAGTAAATGAACAATGGAAGAAATGACAATACACAGAAATAACACTACCACATCTACAAGTGGATTCTGACAACATTTGAACTGAGATTGACGTTGAGCATGTGTGATTTACGAATAAGTGTTTACTTCTAGAAATAAACGTGACACCAAGAGAGACGAATATATACATTGTCCATATTGGGGATAAATATCGCGACAACTACACTCGGTTTATATATTGTTTTTTTAATCCTGTTCCCGTAGCAGAATATTACGATAATGTTTACTTACCCAATTTGAGACTTTGCACTAGTAAACGTATTACATGGAATAAACGCGATGACAGCAAATGCAGCATATTCTAAAAATCTACACAACGGATCGTAAATATTCAATCGATTACTCAAGAAGTGTTTGCGTAGCCATGAGTGTATCATTCTTTTCAACCATGCTGCTAACAATCAAATAATACAAGTAGCAGAATGACATATTAAATACAGATGGAAGTTAGATTTCAAAACTTCACGAAAGTTCGTAAAATACGTATTGTTTTCGAAAGAGTTAAAACATGACTTCGCTTATCGTGCCATGGATTGGTATATATGACCCAAATATGTTCTCTGAATAGATGTCGAATGTACAGAAACCCCTCTTATCCTGGCGCGTTGTATAAATATATGCATATAACATATTTTGTTTCCTGTATTTGTCCATACCGTATCATACTAAATGGTAAGTCTCAATCGAATAATCAAACAATAAGTTTATATAGATGCAATATTTTACTTTTCTTAATTTTAAGTGGATAAATATTAGAAAGGCAGCTGACAGATGTAGTTCTATTTTCACGCTTATAATTTATTTTTGACAGCCAAACTCGTGCTACATTAACGTTCCAATTTACAATTTCATAATAAATGACTCCGGTCGTGGAGGGGCGAATACATTATCGCTGACGTCTCGTCAAGCAAAACACTTCAAGGATGCTTCCGATTAAAAAAAATGTGTTCAGATCACACTCTCTGCAGCTGCGATCAAAAATATGATAACAACCGGCGGTATATTTCCGTTGTTAGCCGCGATTCCAGCGTTGATTGTGGCAGCGGCCCCAGCGGTGGCTGAAGCGGCAGCGATGGGAGCCGTTGGTACCGCGACAGGGATGGCATTAAAGAAAGCTACCGGACAAGGATATAAAAAAGGGAAAAGGTCTAAGACTACCAGCAACCCGCACTAGTGGTACAAGGGAAGCGGCCTGAGACTAGGACCGGTTTATTAACACCGATGTCAAATTTTGATTTACTCGATGCCGCTAAAAAAATATCGATTAAAATCTTCAGAGGTGTCTTTATGAAAGATCAGGTACCAGAACAACCAAACAGCGTTGAAACCGGTATTATTAATTTCTATAACAGCACCGGACCTGAAACTCACTGGGTTGCATACGCGATTGATCTACGTGCAATCGTCTATTTCGATTCATATGGATTATCGCCGCCGAGGGAATTTAACAGACATATAAACCGCTTAAACACTTCTCGTTGGTATTCTACGGGAATAACACAACAAATGAATGACCCACCAATATGCGGCAACGAATGTTTGATTATAATTCTCTAACTTTTCAAGTATTGTTCCTAATATATATATATATATATATATATATATATATATATATATATATATATATATATAACAATATTGTATACGTGGAATTTCATTTCCAGCATTTGTTTTACACATATTTCTCGTTTAACGGATAAGACCAATAGAAATCCTGTTTCTGACATAAACAAATATGATACGATGCATAGTCATTCTGGTATCCGACTCAGTTCGATTTAGTTTTATTAAATATATTGAAATAATCCTTTGCTTTATTTATGAAATGGAATACACCCTTCGTTTGATATCTTGAGATTATACAATCAGACTGCATACTTTATTACATGTGGTGGGGTGAAAAATTTTAATATCCATTGATACTCTGGATAGTTTAATAAGTAGGATATCTTATTTCGACTGCCGGAAATTTTTAGAAGAATTACCGAATTGACTTTGCATATAAGGATCAATTTATTATCCTACATGCAATCTGTAGAAAACAGTGTGATGCATAACGTTTTATGTTATGATACACGCATCAGATATTGCCAAACAACAGACCTAAATAAGACGAAACATAACTTTCACCGCTAATCAATGCATATGGAAGAATTACTCTATTGCAAAACTCGGTACGTGCTCAGTATATATTGTTATTCTAAACCGGTCGCCAAACAATATTTCTAGAGAAATGTTTACTTATTCGATTTACAACGCATATTTAGTTTTATTTGAACCTTTGGTTTAAGCAAGATGGCAGCACATTAAGCTCATATCCTAACTTACCACACAATTAACCATATAACTACAATTTTTGTTTGTGTTGTACATTATTGCGTAGCATTAAGTTTATCATTGGTTACGCCATAAAGCTTAGAATGAAGTCATGTTTTGAGCAGGAACGGATATTAGTACATTGAAAACTTATATTATAAAACTTGTCGTGTTTTCTTAATATTCGTAACTTTTTGAATAGTAGATATTTGGAACTCGGCATACTTATCAATGCTATATTTTGTACTTCTGAATATCTTTTTGTGCGTAATGTACAAATTTGAATTTGAGTTGAATCTCTTGGTTAAGTCATAAACACACACTTGTCTTTATATGGTCACATGTTGTGTGATAATCAGCCATGTGAGTGCACAATGTCTAAACTGTTTGTCGTCAACATAAGGAGTTTAGTTGATGAGAATATTAAGTGCTTATGGGAGGTGTTTCTTAATTTTCCGTTGCAATTTTGCAACGACTGTGTTTGAAAAGGTCTAAAGTATATGTGCTATTGTTTTTGCCAACTGATACCATTTTACCCAAATGAGTGTTTGAGGATATCAAGGAACACAACGTCATTTTATTAAGATGAAAAAGACTTGATCCTCTGCAAATAAATATTGCACTGTGTATCATATACGATTCCATTTATGAATATAAAAATAGTAAACTTGTATGATACGATGTTGTCTTATCTTGAAAAACACGAGTACAATATAATACGTCCCCCAACATTGATATCATATATTGAATCAATATTCATATACTACCGATATCCAAATAATGCATTCTTCCTCTTCTTCTTCTTATTCTTCTTCTTCTTGTTCTTCTTCTTCTTCTTCTTCTTCTTCTTCTTCTTCTTCTTCTTCTTCTTATTCTTCTTCTTCTTCTCGATATTATTATTATTATTAATACGCGATAATTATTTTGAATTGCATATATATTTTTACTTAATACCTTCTTGACATTTTTCTTTCTCCATCAATGACGACACCATAAATATTTGAATTGAAAACAAAGGTAAATGGTACATATCATGAATAACAAGTAGAGACATATAAGTTTTGTTCATATTAATCCTTAACACTTGAAAAACATAGCAAACCTTATGTTCAGAAGCAAACATATTCAAACAACTGTACTAAACATTTCAATTCAGATGCTGAAAATGCAGTATCTAAATCGACATCATGTTACGAAAAACAACAGATTTAGTGATATGTATGTGTGTGCAAGTGAATTTTTCTTTCACCCTAATTACTGCCGCTGTGAACAATGAAAATGATTAACTGAAATTATAAATAATACGAAATAAGTATCTGCGCACTATCATTACATTATTAGGCGACATCAATTCTAATAAATACTACTAAGTATAGCATAATACCATATTTAATTAAGTTTTAACTAGCAAAACACATTTGATAAATAGGATCTGCGACCAGCCAAATTCTTTTTAAACGTTTGCAATATTTATCTTAAAGGTGATATGTACACAATGATAATGGAAAACATATGCAATTATCAAATATAACCTCTTGAAAATAAGGAAAGCCGTTATTGTTAACCATTAAGTTGAAACCATTCACATGCTCTGTGCTATCGTATTTCAGGTAGATAGCGATAGCAAATATACCAATTTCACAACATATGACAAAGTCATAATGTCTTGGGTAAACGTACATATTCCTTTATATGTGTTAGATTTTAATGTTTTTCAATCGTTCTTTATATAAGAACATATATTGTTTCCATAATGCAAATTTGAAACGATCAAGATCAGTACATACCTCTTACAGCAGTTTATCCTTATTGCATTTGCTTTATATTTGCTGATTATGTTACGATGACACATCGTCGAACTGAAGCTATTGTAGGAAGTTAGTATTTCCTACGACCCTCTGTGCCATATATTCTTTTCTATATCTAAATACAATCGCACGGGAATGAGACTTTAGCGAATGCATATAAGTTAATTAAGTTATGATATATTTTATTCTAACTTATAGGTTTCAGTTCCAGATGATAAGTTATCTTGATTAGCCTTGCCAAGGGCTGGGCACAATTCGATTTGAAAGAATGCTAAGTGTCACAAAGCCATAAGTTAAAACACTGAAGCTATTACATAGATCAATCTTTGGTCTTCTTGGAATGGATTGCAGAATATGTAAATATCGGTAATCCTTTTTGATCAATATATCGACAAAATATTTTTACATGACACTTTTTGATTACATTTATACAAAGAATTAGAAAAAGAATTACCCTTACTTTGGTTCAATTACGGGTTTATTTCTCGAATAGAAATGCTAACCTTCGTTTAAGTGGTAAATATTGTTTCTGAGGTATCTTGCTTACAACATATTTTGAAGGAAGGATATTTATTTAAATATACATATAAACATATATCTCTGGGTATGTTAGTCATCAGTAAAGGTCGGAAAAAGGTTAGGCTCAACCTCTGTATAACCTTAGTATAATTCGACAACAACACCATATTGACCCTTTAAACTTTATGTTACAAAACATTTGCGTCGTTCTAGTTATAATAATATCCTGAATGACGTCCAACACCACTAACACAGGACGCGTGGGCCTACTCGTGGACGCGTGGGCTTTTGTTTGCTGTTTGCAAGTTAGTTCGTGATCGTCCTTCCCAGAGTTATTTAATCGTTTATTATGTTGTCGTTTTGATATGTGTTGCGCTTCAATAGTTATTAAATATATGGCACAAGGAATTTTCTTCCATGTTTAATTTTGTAAGGCACAATTGTCTCTAAGCAGAGAGTTATATTTCGGAACGATACTGATAAAGAATTTGATAGCAAATCTAGAATTTTCTGACAAGTTTGAATTTGTGTGCAAACATTTAGTTAATTCTTGCCCACACACCTTTCTTTATATGATCAATTTTGTGTAATCATCAGTCATGTGAGTGATAAAATGTTTAATCTGTTTGTACTCGTCAACGGCATGTATGTTTTGAATGAGCCTATATAACGCTTGTTGAAGGGTTGCTAATGTTTCCTTGGAATATTGCGATGATTCAGTTTTTAAATTGCAAAAAGATACAAGTTAATTTTTTTCGTTTGCGCAGTTTTCCCAAATAAGGTTTGAGGCTATGAACTAATGCAACTTTTTTTTAAACACGATTAGAAAAAGTAACGACAATCTGCACACAAAAAAACCTGTGTTAGATCGGAACTTTTTTCAATCGTTTATTATATAAGAACATATATTGTTTTCATAAAGCAAATTTGAAACGATCAAAATCAGTACATCCCTCCTACAGCAGTTTATCCTTATTGCATTTGCTTTATGTTTGCTAATTATGTTACGATGAAACATCGTCGAACTGAAGCTATTGTAGGAAGTTAATATTTCCTACGACCCTCTGTGCCATATATTCTTTCCTAGATCTAAGTACAATCATACGGGAATGAGACTTGAGCGAATGCAATTAAGTTAATTAAGTTATTATATATTTTATTCTAACTTATAGGTTTTGGTTCCAGATGATAAGTTATCTTGATTAGCCCTGCCAAGGGCTGTTCATAATTTGAGTTGAAAGGATGCAAAGAGTCACAAAGAATTGAGTTAAAACACTAAAGCTATGCCTTATATCAATCTTTGGTCTTCTTGGAATGGTTTGCATTATATGTATATATAAGTAACCTTCTTTATCAATATCTCGACGAAATCTTTTTACATGACACTCTATTACTAAATTTATACAAAAAATAAAATTAAAAAAAAATAAGCACCCTTACTTTGGTTCAATTACGGGTTTATTTCTTGAATAGAAATGCTAACCTTTGTTTAAGTGTTAAATTTGGTTTCTGAGGTATCTTGTCTACAATATGTTTTGAAGGAATTATATTTTTTTAAATATACATATAAACATATATCTCTGGGTATGTTAGTCATCAGTAAAGGTCGGAAAAAGGTTAGGCTCAACCTCTGTACAACCTTAGTATAATTCGACAACAACACCATATTGACCCTTTAAACTTTATGCTTCAAAACATGTCCGTCGTTCTAGTTATAATGATATCCTGAATGGCGTCCAACACTAACACTGGACGCGTGGGACATACCCCATAACCGATATGCAAATAAAACACACGTATTGTATGTGATTTTAATTTTTAATATTTGGTCGCATATAGTTTCGTTTGAAAAACAAAATGCAGTCCGAAAACTTGAATCATATACTGCTCCGTGTGCATATATTCTTATTAGATTGTCCCATTATTATTGATTTCCGTTGAGCGAGGTAGTGTTCGCATACTCTTAAAGATCTTAAGGATCCCATGTCACATTGTTTCAGCAAATAAAGAAACTTGAACGGTCCGTAACATTGAATTGACATTTATTATGTATTCCTGCATTTCCGTTCAATGTTACGGACGGTATCATGGAACACCTTGAAAAAATCATCCTTCTGGCATTTTCAGATTTAAGTATGGGCCTAGAAAACTGCAATGCATACAGCAGCAGGGAGGGGGGGGGGAGGTGAATCAGACATTTGTCCGAGACATCATTTGCTCTAAATCTAACAAAAATCTCGAGAAAATTATTTCGAATCCTTCTTTTTCAACCAAAAAAAAAGATTACTTGCTCGAAACAGAAGTTTTCGCAAGTCATACTTAAAGATCGTTTTCATCGTTTAGTCAAAATACGGTCTCGTCGTGATGTCATCGCCCCCCCCCCCCCCCGCTGCTATGGGTTAATAATTTATTTCAACCAAATATTTGATCGAGTCCGATACGATATCGTGTCCGAGGATCATGTAAATTTATTGTTATAAATCCATGCGGGGTTGACTGAGCTTTACTAAAGAAATTTCGAAATTGATTGAAGTCCATATCGGAACACCATGTTTGCCAAATATTTCGTAGCGTATGTGTATCAACGCCGTTAAACACAACAAGAATATTACAGTTATCTCTGATCACTTTTGGAATCTGAGTGTAGCGTTGAGTGACATATATCACGTCGGTGTTTTTATGCCTGCCTCGGGAAAATATTCTAGCTGGGTTTTTTTGATTGTCTAACATCACATCGTCGTATACGACTAAATTGTTAATGCTCCCATCAAGGTCATCCACGGATGGTGCCTCGTCAGTATCAGTTATGAAATCAATGGCGTTCTCACCTTTAATTTCTGATGCATTCTCGTTAAAATACTTTAACACTTCATAGCATCGTTGATCATCTACGCTAGGAGCAACTAAATACAACTTATCCCACTTCATCCATCTCACTATTAAATTGAGCAACAATTGCGTCTTGCCGGATCCAGATGGCCCGATTATAATTGCGCGGATAGAGTTTGGTAGTGCTGCATGATGCTTAACTGGTTCTCTTGTTTTAGTCGCTAAAAATCAATTATATTCATATCTCTATACATAAATTATGGATCTATATTGTGTTAAGTGTAAAACGCGTACTAGCACAAATGATGTGACGACAATTACAACTAAAAATAACAGATCTGCACTAACTGGTAGATGTACAACATGTGGTATAAAAAAGTTTAGATTTGTTTCTATGAAATTCGGAGATGTTTTAAAAAAAAAAACGAGGAGGTGATATCACAGCCAAATTGGCAAAGCTCCCTGGAATCCCATGGGAAAAGTATCCAGGAGAAAAGCACCTTCCAGGAAATAGCTACTGTGGCCCCGGAACACGATTAGATATCAGACTTGATGATCAAGATCAGCCCCGACCCGGCGAGTATCCGATAAACGCTATTGATAAGGCATGTCATACTCATGATGTCGCATATAAAAGCAGCAATCTGCAAAACAGGCATCTGTGTTAAAAGCTATTCCTGATAAATCTTTCAAAGAACAATTGGCTTCATGGTTGGTAAAATCAGCTATGAAAGGCAAAATGATGATGGGTGCTGGTAATTAATAATATGGAATCTATTTATTATTCTCCAAAAGGATACTGGAGGAGTAACGCTGCAATCAATAAACTCGCTAACGCCGCAAAAGTGAAAAAGGCCACTGCGGCTAATTGGTTATCTAAACAGGCTATATGGCAAATTTATCTACCGCGTCCTAAACAAATCAATTTCTCGCATTTTGATGTTACCGGACCCAATGAAGTTCATCAAGCTGATTTATTGTTTTTACCACATGATAACAGTTACAAATACGCGCTAACCATAGTTGACGTTGCGAGTCGATACAAACAAGCAGAACCGCTAAAAACAAAATCATCACCTGAAGTTGCTTCTGCATTTGAAAAGATTTATCGACGAGGCCCACTACGCTGGCCAAATCTGTTACAAGTTGATCCTGGCAAGGAACTTCAAGGCGATGTTTTATCAGCAATGAAAGATCACAATGTCACCACCAGACGGGGGCATACTGCGTTGCATCGCGATCAGGCAATTGTAGAACGATTTAATCGGACGATTGCTGAGCGGTTATTTGGATATCAATACGCAAAAGAATTCATCCAAGAAAAGCGATCCCGTGAATGGGTCAAAAGGTTACCAGGGGTAGTTGCAGCGCTAAATAACGAGATTACCAGAGCAATCAATATGAAACCTAACAACGCAATAAAAGAAAGTGTTTACCACAACCACAGCGGGATAGCGTTTCTCAGCCAATTCTCAGCAGTATCACCGTGAGATATTTATATGAACCAGGAGAACTCGAAGGTTGTAAAAAAAAGAACAACTGATCCTATTTGGAGTGTCACTACGCATAGTATATCTACTATAGCACGATCAACTGGTAGACCTCCAATCTATAAATTGGATTCAACTGCCCCTCAGCGGGGTTTTACACGCGAACAATTACAAGTTATTCCTGACGATACTCAATCGCCACAGCGCGGCCTTAACTAGCGCCGTTGCGTCTGTTGCACTCAAGACAAGTCAACATCACATTGTTTCTGACGTGACCGAGACTGTTATTTTTTCTATCTACGGTAAATTGGCGAGGATCTTTATCCGAATACTGCCAACGCATTATACAATTGCAACTCGCGCAGTGATTATTCTGTTATTGCTTCAGCGTAATTATTAATTCAGCATCAATATCAAATTCTCGTTTTTTTTTTGTCTTGGAGTTTGTAACCGGATAGTTTTTTTATTAATGATGCTAACATCAATATCATCCATTGTGGTGTCGTCATCGAAAACAATTCTTCGAAGTTGATTTATTCGCCGTACTCTAGACACTGCAAGATAGACTAAATTTGACCACTCAATGCGATTATCGACTCTCCAAACAATTGTATCCGCGATGGTTAATCCCTGCGAGGAATGTATCGTCGTTACATAACCCAGTGTCCACGGCGATGATTTAGCGTTCAATGCGCGTTCAACAAATTGTATATCAACGCATACAATATCATTTAGCACAAGTATTTGTTTGCCACCGCCGGGTATTTCCACCTCGATGTTTTGCTTGCGGGTGTCAGCTGGTCTGTAACACAATGGAACCTGTAACATCGGATGCTTTTGTTTGTGTAGCTCAAATCATTGCCGCTGAATTGTATCTCTGACTATCTTTCTACTAGCCACTACAAAATCGTTTGGTCTCCATGCTTCCCAAAATTCCTCCATGTGAGTTTCAGGAATTATTTTCTTGATTATTTCGCATTGGATTTTATCGGGTTGCAGTCTAATTAAATTCTTAAGTGTACTTAATTGTTCATCAAGTGCTCTATAGTCAGTATCGATTTCTTCATAATAGTCAACAAAATTCTTTAGCCAATCATGTGGACCCGCGCCGACAAATGGCGGTGCTTGGCCATGATCTCCACACATTATTACCGCTGTACTCTTTTGCAGCAGCCAATCAAGAAACATTTTTAATACGTCTACCGAAACTGTGCATATCTCATCCCAAATAATAACCGCAGGGATGAATTTATCACCCATTCTTTCAGGGGTCCATTCATCGCCCTTGTATCGAAAAAAGCTGTGATAAGTACAAGCTTCAACGTTTCGTTGTTTCATCTCTCTGGCTAATATATGTGTTGGCGTCAGCACAATCATGTTTGTGAAATCCGTAGGATTTTTCCCACGAAATAACTCGATTGCACGCGTCGTTTATCCTCACCCGCCACAGCCATTTAAATAAACTTTTTTATATCTACAAATTGGATCTGATATCGGTGGTGAATTAGAACGTTCTGATAAATTATCATCGCGTAAGTAATTACTTTTAATTTCAACATCTGCTGATTCAGAGTAATCGGGCAGCATTTCTTTTTTAATCCTCCACGATCCTCAGCTTTCATCCGAATTAGTGAATTCAGCAACTGCGTAACTGTACTTGCTGTTAATGTAAAATGAATCAACGGCAACTCTAACCGCAGTGTCAGGAAATCTATTTATCATTGAAAATAAATTAATACAAGCATAACCCAGCATCGACGACCTCAAATGTGTATACGGGGATCTGCAACCGTCGCTATAAGTAACAACTGTACCCAATTTTGTTCCATCGGACAAGAAAGCGTCTTTACGATCAACATATATGTTTTTGGATACTGCATCCGCGATTACAAAGTAATATTCGGTGTTATCCATAATCAGCCGTGAACAATATCGTCTATAGTCGCATTTTTTTCCTCCCTGAGTGAATTTTCCGATTATTCTTCTGCCGAGATCTTTTGCTTCGATGTTTCGTTGATTAAATATCCGTTTGGACCACTCAATGATATATTCGCCGGCATCAATATGTTTTCTGAATTCCTCAATTATACTATCAAGACGTTCCGGGGTTGGTAACCAGACATTGATTTGTTTCCGATATGATATAATTGCTTCACTGACCTTCAGCGAAATTAACATTTTTGTATAAATCATGAATCGTAATAGCGCTATTGGCAACCACTTCTTTTCAGACATGTGTCTACCAATCCAAATATAACAACAGCGATGAAGTCCTGCTGCAAATTCAAATGATACTACACGAGCGAATCCAGTTAAATCAAAATCAGGCAGCGGCCCATTAATTGCAACACGAGTCATTTCATGTACGGGGTGTCCAAATCGTTTAAAATACTCAGTACACTCTCCATAACCAAGAAAACTTGCTGGATAGCAAGCAACCATATCAACTGAAACGATATTATCATGGTCGTAGTTGTTATTCCATAAACCGCCATGATTAAATTCTAAACAACTAGCCTCAATGTCTGGCAAGAATTCTACGCGTGTTGGTTTCCATGCGTTTTTGATTCTTGCAAAATGAGCTGCAACCGACGGGATTGTAAAACAGTTTGTCAATAATTGTTCGTCGTTGATAATGTCATTGGTGGCTTCGCCACACGCCGTTAAAAACCCACTAGCTGTTTTTTTTTCATTTTGTTGTGAAATGCTTCAGTGCGGTATAATTCCCCGTTTGGTCTTACAAACTGATCAAACGTATCAGTGTCATTTTCAGTGCTGCGAAGTAACCACACCGACACCGGGTCGTTTTTACTCAAATGCGCAATAGCATCAAATAGTTTCTTTTCAGCGAGAAAACCGTCCCTGGAAAATTCTTCTCGTAATAATTCGTCGGGTATATACTTTATTGTTCTGTTTCATGGAAATATTGTGACCGCGGACGTCCATGCTTGTTCGTTATGATCAATAATTTTAATTGGGGCTCCCATTGATCTATATTTTGATTCGTAGAAAACTTCTCCGGTTATCGTCATAACGGTTATTGGAAATCTCAGCGACGTTTCTAATTTTGCTATATCGCTAATAGTTGCTCCGCGGTTTTTCACCGTTAACTCCCATTTAGCTATTTTGCTACGCCGGAGATCGGTAAGTTTGTTCCCTCGGGATGCATTTGCAAAATATTCTGTTATTCGTGCTGGTACACAATTGAGTGGCAAAGCCACTGACGACAAAGTCGCCGGCGACGACTGTTTCATTGGTTTAAGTTATCTTATATCAGGTTTTTCATTTAACGGATATATCCCATACACAACTGCTGTTTCAGGATATGCTCGTTCATAGTATGGTCTGTCAATTCCAGTTAACAGACCCGGCTTAGAATTACGGCTAACAACGACTGTTTTCTTGTCTTTGAGAATTGGTTCAAATTTGTCTCTCATAATCCAACTACCTGATTCTACACGGATAATGAATTTCACTCTAAAAAAATACTTTTTGTTGCCAAGTTGTGATAACATCAACGCTGCGTTCACATCGTTCATGGTGGCATCAACAACACCATCAATTCGAAATGTTGACCAGCTATGAGATGCGCCGTCGTGCTAGAATTCATGAATACAATCGCGTATTTTATTTATCAGGGCTCTATCAAGAATTTTTTTCTTTGGTGTATCAGAAACGCTATCGAGATTGAATTGAGCATTTTTCCAAGGCGTAATTTTCGATAATCTCTCAAACTCCTTATCAGAAACTCTATCGAGATCGAATCTAGCATTTTTCCAAGGCGTAATTTTTGATAATCTCTTGAACTCCTTCATGCTATCGTCTATTAGACGTTTTGGCTTAACAGATACTCTATCGAGATTGAATTTGATATTTTTGTAGGGCTTAATTGCTGATAATCTCTCTAACTCCTCCATGTTATAATTAAAACAAGTATTTAAATAGAAAAATATAGTATAATAAATCACTGCAAGTGGCTAATGATTGGATCAACAACCCCGTGTAACAAATCATGCAGAAGCGAATTCTGTGGGTATCATTTACAAAGCGTTCGGCGAGGAAGTTTTGGCCCCCTTCCGTGCCTCTGATGTGGGGTGGGGGTAAGGGGAAAATCGCAGTTGTGTCTCAGTTGTGGCGGCAAAAGTTACAGTGAACTAAAACGCTAGTATGACAAACGAATAAAAAATGCAGTCATTGATCCTACTGATGACTCCGTAAGCGACAAAATCATAAAAACCCCTCAAGACTACATTGATAGACTTATAATTAAAGCAAATAATAAATTAGACAAATAGTATTATTATACAAATGAGCCAAGATTTCAGACCTCACCCAGTGCTTGTTAATTATGAAGCATCCCGTGATGGTGTTGTTAGGCATCGCAGACTAAAGAAACCGGTTGGACGGGTAAATAATATGGGATAATTGATGTTTACAGCCGGGAAGAAGACATATCTTAATCACAGAATAATCTATGAAGCATTTTACGGATTAATCGAAGACGGATTTGTGATTGATCACTTTGATGGATTACCTCAAAATAACAAATTGGATGACTTACGAGTTGTTACTCAGCGTCAGAATACAAAATTAGGTGGAACCGGCAAACACGCAAAAAAGGCAAAACATGTCAAATCATTTGATACAGAAACCAACGAAGAAAAAATATTTCAGTCAATAAATGAAGCCAGTACATATTTCGATATTTGTAGTTCTTCAATACGATTTGTTGCAGAAGATATAACTAAATTAGCTCTGTCAAAGAAAAATAGCCATAAAATAAAATTCATATACATCTGAAACGATTCAAGGGAAATAAATCCTGTAAGGATACTTAATTAAGTAAGTAACTCTGGGTCTCTCTGACGTCATAGGGCGCCAGCCAGATTGCCAAATAAGTGTTACATTTTTAAATTAAAGATAAAATGTATTATATAAATAATGGATATCAAAGATATAAATGCTATAATTGCTGAAATTTCAAATTTGAAAGATCGAGGAATAGTATTATCTAAAGATCTCGACTGCGACAGGATTACCTCGGAATACGAAGATATTGAGTATCAGTCTAGTAAGGGTCGTTATGTTTTACCTAAGATGTACAGGCTCGTGAAAGGAATTCAAAAGTCCATCAATGCTTGTTTGTACGGTAACGAGATTAATGTATTTATAACGCTATTTAGCACCGTTGAAGCAATACGTCAAAAACTCGGCGAAGAGTATCAAAAACGACCTGAAATTAGTTCTAAGGTTCGTGATCTTAGAAAAATGTTAAACGAGGAAAAACCAGTATCCTAACCACGTAAGCGTTACTATAAAAAATAGGCTTTCAGTAAATTTTCAGTAAAAAATTAATTTTTTTAGCGTTTTTTGTAACACTAACATGGGATTTTCTCCTGAAAGAATACTCATCAGTTTGGGCTTGCTCATGCAGTTATGTGCGTACTGGATGATCTGGCTGTGGTAGCAAGTAATCACCGCGACGCCTCCATTTTCACGTAGTTGTTGTTGTTGCCGCGTCGTTAACAAAAATCGTTCATCGCCGTTCTCAGATATTACAATTCTGAAACCACCAGAGATGTTATTTCTGAAACACTCGCGGATAGCGTCGTACAGTTTAACCCTGTCGGAGAGGGATACGTTAGCTTGATTGTACATTATTTAATAACTCAGCTTTTGATTGTGATAGTTTCACATTTGAAAACTCAGTTCACAAACAATATATGGTAGGTAAATCGCTTACAACTAGATTAGCCCGAGAGCGGCTAGCAGAAATTAAAAAGTTTATACCGGTTCGAGACAGACTTCGCGAGAAACTTCAACAACGACAACAAGCGCAGACTGACTTTTCTGTGTCAAGTGAACAACTGTTTACTCCGATAACAAGTGCGACCAAATATGTGAAAAAGCTAACTGAAGCAGCGATATACGGAGATATTGATGAAAAAGAACGAGCAAAGAAGGCGCCGCTGCTTGATACACTTGAAAAGATAGCAGCAGAGACCGAACAAACGCGCGCAGGGATACAAGAGCTATTCAGTGATATAAAAACTCAACGCGAAATTGAAGAACGCAAAGAAGAACAACAAGGTGCAGCTGGAGGAAAAGACTATTCACCTGAGAATATATTTACAGTCGCAGCATTAAATGAAATGAAAGGAAACCATACGGATTTCGAATTAGCTGATTTTGCTAGAGAAAATTTTCCAAAGGGTAAAAGAGAGAATTTATTAAAAGACGAGTTTAAAAGTTTTTTAAAAAGCAAAGACACTTGGGCATCACAAATATATTTAGTGGAACGCGGCGAGAATAAAATCTCGGCGTTGCAGCACCCTGATTATGATGACTTTCTAGCTGCGGTTAAAGGCGGTCCACAACCACCACGTTATATGGAGGATCCAATGCCGGAAGAAATAGACATAAAAGCAGAAGCCGGTTCTAAGAAAACAAGCGGAAAAGGATATTCACTTAAAAATCCTTTGGATTTCAACGCAGCCGTGAAATGTCCTGGTAACATCCTAAGTGATATATCACGGTTAGAAGTACTTATAGGTGGAAAGCGAGCCGGAAACAACTCCGTCGAGATAATTAATGAAGCAGCTGATATCTGTAGACGATTATTTGCCGGCGGTATCATGGGCATTGATGTATATCGAGAACTCATTGCTGAATTAGTTGAAAATCACAGAGATGCCCATGGTTATGATGAAAATCCTATGGATCTTAGCGATTGATCACTAATTGAAAAACTACTAGTGAACTCACGATTACCTGTTTATAGAGCATATTAGGGAGATGGTTTCGGCAATACCATTGCGGGGTTATTTACGAGAATGGCTCCCAAGGTGGCGCCGTTAGCTAAACAATTATCAATGAAGGCCATTGATATTATTCGTGATAAGGGAACCATTAATATCGGAGATTTCGTTGGAAATCTTACCGGAAAGGCATTGTCTGCCGCAAAAGATAAAATAACATCATTGGTGCGACGACGAAAAAAGCAACCAGTTGTACTGCCATCTACAAGTGATGCCTGCAAATGTCAGCAAAGCAATAAATAGCGCAGTGGAAGAAAAATTAGCGTCGTTGGCTGCTTCGGTGACTCCGTGATCCGTGGCTGCGCCGCTGGCGAACAGTTACCAAGATGATATTGCAAATATGATAGCAGGAAGTGGTTTGAAACGAAAACAAAAAAGACGATGATTACAAAGAATTTCACAATTGAAAATACTAGTATGTTAATATAATGTTTAAAAGAACAGCTGATCCCGCGTTAGATATGGAAGCCCCAGTACCCAAGGACAACTCCGTCCGCGATTATCAATTTTATTCCTATCATGCAATACAAGCAGATATTCGATCGCGAATTGAACTTCAAGTCCATGATACCAGCAAATACTTTCTACCCGCTGAAGCGTTCATCGAAGTAGAAGGAGAACTTGTACGACTTACTGATACTCCTGCTGTACCCGCACCGTATCCAGATGGTACCAAAGTCGGCTTAGTCAATAATGGTATCATGGCGCTATTTGAATCCGAGAGATATCTCATTGACGGAAAAGAGATTGAGTCTATAGAACGTGATGTTGATGTGGCTACAACAATAATTGGGTTAGCAAGATACTCCGATGATTATACAAGATCAGCAGGTCCGTCTATGATGTTTGCAAAAGATAATAAAAACACTGCTGGACACACTCAGTTTATTGTACGACGACCAAATGATCGTGCTGGTCCTCCCGCCCCTGCTGGTATCGAGAATATGATTATAAATACTGATACCCAGTACAATCTAGGAGCTGCAACACGAATAGCAATGTTGGCAGGACAACGTAGATCGTTTTCATGTGCGATTCCGTTGCATCATATAATTGTATTCTGTAGAAATGTACGAAAAGTTATTTATGGAGCGAAGCATACAGTAGTACTCGTGCGAAAGGGTAGTGACAATGATGCAATCTGGAGAATTTCAGCGGATCCTGCAAATCCAGATGCTGACGCTGATAAAGTAATTTTAACTAAATTGGTCTTGTGGATGCCAGTAATGACCCCATCAATTACCACAGAACAGCGACTACTATCATTTATGGATGCGGGTGGCAAATCATTGCTAAGTTGGCTAACAACAACAACAGATGTTAAGCAATCAAATATCAATGGTACATTTACATGGAACTTGGCATCACAACAAGGCGTTTCAGCTCCACGTCATATATTTATCACGTTGCAGGATATGACAAGAGTGGAATCACAATTGCACAGTCATATGATATTTGATCAATTAGGAGTTATTGAGGTTTCGTTGAGAATAAATGGCCAGCAGGAACCATCCGAAGACATACAACTTAATTTCGGTCAAAACCATATTGCGCGCGTGTACCATCGTATGCTGTCATATATGGGCCGTGATCAAAATGTTGATACTGGTTTGCAAATATCGCAACATGATTTTAAGAACTTGTATCCGATCTACTACTTTTCGCTGGAACATCTTGATTTAACAAGGCAATCCGTCGTTGATATACACTTCAGAGCCAACGTCCTTCGTGGCGCTATTGCTAATTATAGAGCGGTTGCTGTCATTCTCAGCGACAAATCAATGCTACTTGAAGGTGTTGGTGGACGAATGAGAATCGTTGATGCACCAGTGGAAAATATGTAAATCAAACTTGAAGAGTTTCCAATTAGATCAATTGAAAGTATAAATGTGTTTTACAATAAAATGACATACGTCAAGCTGACTGATGGTCAGGTCGAGAAATTGCGATCAAAATCCGCTAAAGAATGTGGAACCACAATAACGTTGAAACCAGCGCAGATGTCCGGCGGTACACATAAAATATCATTGACGGATCGTCAACTAAAACATTTCAATGATGCGCTAAAGAATAAGCGAGGGGTTCAAATTGTATTTTCAAAGGCTGCAGTCGCCAACATGATAAAATCAGGTGGTATATTTCCATTGTTAGCTGCAATACCAGCATTGATTGCAGCGGCTGCCCCAGCGGTGGCGAAAGCAGCGGCGTTGGGAGCCGTTGGGACCGCGGCAGGGATGGCGTTGAAAAAGGCAACTGGGAAAGGATATAAAAAAGGGAAAGGGGTTGTACCTACCAAGAACTCCGTATTCATGGTACAGCGGGAGATCTGTTCACGGATCCGGTCTGAGAATACCAGGAACGGTTTATTAGTTGAAAACCCAACTCTTCCCATGTCCAATTTTGATTTAATTGATGCTGCTAAAAAGTGGCGATACAAAACTTAAGAGGGTTTTTTATGAGAGATCAATTACCGAGAAAACCTAAACGCGTTGAAACCGGTAACATCAATCTTGATAACAGTAACGGATCGGGAACTCACTGGGCTGCATACGCGATCGATCAGCGTGGGATTGTCTATTTTGATTCATGTGGGCTAGCCCCACCGAACGATTTTATGCGGTATATAAATTCTTCGATGAAACTCAAAGTATTAAATGTCCTCGCGAAGATTTCATGGTCACAGAAACCACCTCATCTGGTTGTAAATAAATACACGAGTGGGAAATTACAATGTAATTTTAGAGAATCAATCAATTGAAAATATTAGAGTCTTTACAATAATGATTGATATGTGGGGACGATCTCTGTCAATGTCGAAATCCACCGCGGAAACATCTTCGGGTTCTATCGAGAATGTAAAAAAAAAAATTGAAGATGAAATCGCTGAGACGTTAAATTTAGCAAGTGTTGACTCGAACGAAATAGTTGTATTTCAAGATCTCCAGGGTAAATTGAAAACCAGTAATATATCCGTGAATGACATTTTGATACGGCAGCGCGACGCCGCTGAAAACTCTATTGCGCTGTATTCCAACGGTGGACAACTTAAACCAGGCGCACTTGTGTCTACGATCACCGACGCGATAGCCGCCCACGGCCGTGAGCTGGATGATTATATACGAGGTGATAATAATTTTCGTAAAAATGTCGTACATAAATTCTTTGGAACCCCGCTTGTGGTTGGAATGTCTCTCGCTGAAATTAAAAACTTTCTATCTTTATTCTTTTTTAACGAGGACGCGGGAAGGATGATGAATGAAAATGAAATCAAGGCAAATTATCTCGATAATTACAATGATATTTCTAAACTAATAGAAAATCTTGAAAAGGTACAAAAACCCACTAACGACGTCGTTGGTAAGGTTTGTGGAACCTCACTTGTATCAGGCATGACTCTCGCTGAAATTAGCGAGTTTATTGGCAAGCATACTCACAATGCTTACGTCGCTAATAGTTTCTTTGGTGCCCCGGCTACATCTACGATGACTCTCAAAGATATTAATATGTTTATGGTGAAACAAACAA
Source organism: Unio delphinus (assembly GCA_029339505.1). NCBI lineage: Eukaryota > Metazoa > Mollusca > Bivalvia > Unionida > Unionidae > Unio > Unio delphinus. The sequence goes on from JAQISU010000087.1 coordinate 17,444,768, forward strand.
CACTTAATACCATCGTGGATAAATTTTTAGGGAGAACACCTGTGTCTGAAACCACATCTCGGACAGGCCCGACCCTCGCTTAAATTAAAAGCGCTGTTGACGAACAAAAACGCACCAATGAAATTGTTAATAACTTCTGTGAGGGGTCTGAAAGTTACAATATCACGACGACATATTCTCAACTCGACAGGAATTATAGTACCGAAAAAAGTTTGGGAGTTTACCTCCTTTTGATTTCATTTTTTAAACGCCGCGATGGAACGATGATGAAATATACCGAAATAAAAAAAAACTATCTCGACGTTTACGACGATATTCTTAATCTAAAAAAAGATTTTGATAAGGTACAAAACCCCGCCAGCGACGTCGTCGATAAGTTTTTGGGAACCCCACTTGTGGCAGTCATGACTCTCGTTGAAATTATCGCGGCTATCAATGAAAGTGAAACAACAGTTAATGCCGTCAAAGATGATTTTACAAAAATGACCGAACGACTCGATAAGGTAAAAATTCCACATCGCGTAAAAACCGTTGATAACATCGTATACACAGTTGCCAGTGGAACCTTTGATTGGATCCAAGGAAATTAAAATAGTTTATATTTTCATAGCAAATATGGTAGCATACCGGGTTGTTATCGATTTACAATAATGCATCGCCGTAAATTTGATTTGAGAGTCGGTCCGGGACCATTATATATAACAGGTGTTAACACAGTAACATATATAAACGATATGATACCCGACGCGCCCGAACCGAATAAGATCCCCTATCCGAATTGATATAACTACACCTGACGGGCCAGCGGCAGGGGTTAGGGAGTCGTTACCCTGGACGCTAGAATTTGAATCCGGTATTCCCCCCACCGACCATGAATCCAGGTACACAATCGAATAATTTAAAACACTAGCGGGTTTATTCTTATACGAGAACACCATTTCGTTATTGGGTTGCTGACCGCCAAATGCAACCGATCTGATATTAGGCCAGCTATGATATACTCGTAATTTTGCCAGCGCGATCTCACGCATTGGAATCGGAGAAGGGAAGTTCACACTAAATTCAGGGTTTGTTGATGTTATTGATATCATGCTTGTTCGTATCGGAGTGGTATTCTCCGCGATTCGTTGAAGCAGTTCAAGTGACATTATTGTTAACGCTGTCTTCAATTTCCAATTTCAACATCGCGGAGTTATACAACTGGGTCATCGTGGAAAATTCAACATCGGATATGAACGAATTATCTATCGACAGCGAGATCAACTCGGATAATTTCGAGTACGCGTCAAATACCACCCGGTACCGAGCTGTAAAATCGCTGAGTTTTTTCTTAGAACACGATGATAACTTTTTAGTTATCGCGGTGGCGACTGCTGCAATTGTTGTTGCCGTGGAGATAGCAATTGGAACTGTAATCGGAGCCATCATGGTCACCGTTGACAAAATAACCCCGGCGCTGGCCATCACACCGGACACCGAGTACACGGTGATGTCGATGATTGCTACGCTGCGTCGGTATTTTCTCATTTTTTCACGATAACGCTCAGAAAGTGATTTCAAGTTCGCGGAAAACTCTTTCACGGTATCATATCGATATCGATGCGATTGTGATACCTCTGGGATTATTATCGGCTCAATTGATTTCATCGATGTCATTGTTATTTTAAACCCGATGGTACTCCAGCGTGGGAAACTGTTTCGTTACCAACTGGGTCGTACCAAATTGAGGAAATCGATGCTGAAATTCAGCGTTGAATAAAATCAATCAGTGGAAAAGAATCAAAAATAGCTATTAAAGTTCATGAACCGACGCTCTCGTCGTCGATCGAAATAAGCACAGAGGGATACGCTGTAGATATTTATAACAGCTCGTTAAGAACAGTGTTAGGATGGCCTGAAAAACCACCGGAAAAATCCGCCACCGACTCAACCACGGACGTACAATCATATCATGAAATCAATCCCAGGTATCGAGATAATTTATCTGATATAAGAAAAGGAAGAATCGCCGATAGATTTATATTTACCAACAAAGATACATTGCAATGGGATTTTATCATTAAAAGAACAGCCGACTAATCTGTTACTATTTCATTTACGCTAACTGACGTCCGTGGTTATTTTATTGAAATTAGACAATTACATGCAACACAACTAGAACAACTACGGCAAACAAAATCGCAAAGACACATTGAACTATCAAATCAGCTTATATCTGACATGGAATATATCCATGAACTAATTATTCAAACAATATATAATGACAACAGCGACAATAAACAACGATTCCTAACCGATTACAATATCACAGAGGCCGATCTGCATAATTTCAAGTTTCCAGGATACACGGATGCACTAAAGGGAAGTGTTAGGTATATTATCAAAACGATACAAAAACTAGATCCATCTGTCCTCCTCAAATATAATAATGATCCAGATAGTGGCGGTAGGCATATTGCCCCGCACAATGTAAATATTTCAGCGGTGAATGCGCTCAATTTTACATGTGATGCAATTGAAGGAAGTTATCAAATTAATCTAGAGCAATCAAATCAAGCTCAGCAGGGCTATATTCTTTATTGGTTTGCACCAACAGCTCCTCCAGGATTCCTAATTATTGAAAACCAAATTAATCCTGTCTACATGCGATGCCATAATAATTCGCTAACGAGAATTAATTTCCGACTCACCGACCAATCAAATAATTTGATTGATTTACAAGATGAGGTGTTAGCGATTAGTTTGTTTGTGAAATCATAAATGATTTTCGTCCTAAGGACTTGATAAAATATTCGGTTGAAATAAATTATTAACCCATAGCAGCAGAGGGGGGGGGGGGGGGGGGGCGATGACATCACGACGAGACCGTATTTTGACTAAACGATGAAAACGATCTTTGAGTATGACTTGCGAAAAACTTATGTTTCGAGCAAGTAATCTTTTTTTTTGGTTGAAAACAAAGGATTCGAATTAATTCTCTCGAGATGTTTGTTAGATTTAGAGCAAATAATGTCTCGGACAAATGTCTGATTCACCCCCCCTACTGCTCATACTAATTCATCTTAGGCTTTTATTAAACAAACAATTTGTGATGAATATGATAATACCAAAATAAAGTAGAATGCTTGGATTTTAAAAGGGGAATTTAAAGCAGAAAAGCAAGCCAAATTAGATAAAAGTATGATGAATATTTAACATGTCTTGGATCATAAAACAAAATAACCAGATAAAAGCGAAATAAAACAAATTTTAAAAATATATCAAATATATTATTTCCGTAGAATGTAAATTTAAAGTGAGAGGAAACAACTGAAATTCAAAAATATTACAATAATTACAGACACAAGTCGAAGTAATATAAAGCCCTAAATGAACCTCTGTACAAATCCAGGAGAAAACTTAAGCTGAAGGAAATGAAGTGTTTGTTATCGCCTTTGGAGTATTTTTTTGTCAATAATCTTTTGTTGAGTCAGATTAGTGTAATTCCATGTATGAATAGACGAAACATTCCAGTAACTAACTCGATTCAAAATTTATATCAGAGCACAATTTTAAATAGAATGAAAATAATCACTTTAATGCTTTAAACGAAAGAGATTCCTTTCCGAAATAAACAAAATCATTGGTTTCGACATATTTTGCAATGCAAACGATTTACCTGTTCAACCACGTATGGTGCAATCCTCGGTTACAACATAGATTTTTCTAATTGATCTCAGGTAAATAAATAACAATTTGTAAACAAGAACTAGAACCTAATGGTCTAAGCATCATTGTTTATACATAACACATTCACCTGTACAACTCACTTAGTAGCCTCGAGAAACCATGACTCGAATCTACGTATTTACCTTTTATAGATTAACTGAATACAAATCAAGATTTTAAGTTCGTACACAAAAGACAAGATAAGAATTTTTTTTACGACTACAAAGTCCATACCTCTAAATTGAAATATAAGTTTTGTTTAAAAAAGCAACATTTTAAACATAAAGGTATATATATATATATATATATATATATATATATATATATCAAACCTACAAATATACAGCAACATCTACAACTATTAACTGTCCCACATATAGAATAATGTAGCTTTTATTAGTTGTGTACATCAAAGGAAATGAAACGACATTAAAAAAGCCAATTAAGTCAAGCAGAAATTAGCTCCATTTTAGACAGGATCAAGTACAGCTTACATTATTGCATTGTAGTAGAGTGTAAATAATTGCATGTTATAGCCATCAATCAAATAATTAATGTAAACATACATAACATATGGTCATCAAACTGATTGAATGATCGGATTATCGGCACTGAGATTACCATACAACGGAGCGTAAATATTCAATAAATTACGTAAGAGCTAAGTTTTTGCGTAGCCACAAGTGTGTATCATTATTTTCAACCCATGTTGCTGACAATCAAATATTGCAAATAGCAAAATGACATATCAAACACAATTTCAAAACTTCACGAAAGTTCGTAAAATACGTATTGTTTTTGAAAGAGTTAAAACATGATTTCGCTCATCGTGTCATGGATCTGTATATCTGACCCAAATATGTTCTCTGAATAGATGTCGAATGTACAGGAGCCTCTCTTTCCTTGGTGAGTTGTATAAATATATGCAAATATTATATTCTGTTTCCTATGTTTGTCCATATTGTATCATACTAAATGGTTTGTCTCAACCGAATAATCAAACAATAAGTTTATATAGATGCAATATTTTACTTTCCTTAATTTTAACTGGATAAATATTAGAAAGGCAGCTGACAGATGTAGATCTATTTTCAAGAGTATAATTTACTATTGACAGCCAAACTCATGCTACATTAACGTCTCAATTTACAATTACATAATAAATGACTCCGGTTGTTTAAAAGTATAAAGTTCAATGCGTCAAGACTGAATTGTTTTCGAATAAAGTCAAGGTGTGGCATAATACCTGTCTAAACTTTATTGATGACCGCGCTAAATAGATTGATATATAAATGAGGATTTCACTCTTACTGGCCGGTAGCAGGGAATAAAGATCGAATCTTATTTCTCACGATGAAGACTTCAGTCGTTTGGTTGCTGTTTGCAAGTTTGCTCGTGATCGTCTTTCCCAGAGGTATTTATTCGTTTATTATTTTGTCATTTTGATATGTGTTGATCTTCAATAGTTATTAAATATATGGCACAAGACATTATTTTCCATGTTTAATTTTGTAATGTTAAAAAAATTTTCTCTTGACTAAGGCACTATTGTCTCTAAGCAGAGAATTATATTTCGGAACGATACTGATAAGAATTTGATTGCAAAACTAGGATTTCCCGACAAGTTTATATTTGAGTGCAAGGATTTAGTTAATTCTTGCCCACACATCTGTCTTTATATGATCAATTTTGTGTGATCATCAGTCATGTGAGTGATAAAATGTTTAATCTGTTTGTACTCGTCAACGGCATGTATTTTTGAATGAGCCTATATAACGCTTGGTGAAGGGTTTCTAATGTTTCCTTGGAATATTGCGATGATTCAGTTTTTAAATTGCAGAATGATACAAGTTAATTATTTGCGTTTGCGCAGTTTCCAATATAAGGTTTGAGACTATGAACTAATGCAACGTGATTATACACAATTAGAAAGAGTAACGATAATCCCAAAATAAACAAGCTTTGGAGTATGTATCATTTACAACTCATTGAATATATATCACAAGTTGTAATCAATCTCAAAATGATCTTTTGGGGCACACCATGTCTAGCATATACTCATTATTAAAACGCGGTCATATGACCTTTAAATAACTCGAGTACAATATAACATGGCTTCCTGGGGTATAAGTGGCTTTTAATTTGTGGGCGAGGTCCTAATACCACATTCTGTTAACAAAATTATATTTGCCGAGAAAGAAAAATCTCATTTCTATGCCGGTATTTTCAAAGAATTACTGGAAATCTTTTAAATGATTTCCTTTCTGAAAAATTACAATGTAAATTAATGTATAATCCACAAACTTAAGCAGAAAGACAAGACACGCCTCTATCAGACAGGTTACCGTTTTATTCGTCAATTAAAAGCATGGCATTCTTGAGTTAGTCCAATGAATATAACAGTGTTTATAGTCTATCCGAGTTTGAGTCAAAGGAAGTAGTTGCCATGTGCTTAATATCATTGTTATTATGTTTCGATACAGTAAGGAACGTTAAAACAGTTTCAAATTTGATCATTCTTGGGATGAGAAAGGAACAATCCAGTCTGTTACGCAGCGCAATTGACTCTAATTTTAATGCATATAATGTGGAAACTCAAAATATTATTTAAAGAGTGCTTACACGTAAGATCAAGTCTATTTTGTCCTGACTGGGAAGTGTAATGGATATGGAATATTGCTGTTATTCGCTAACTCGTTTCTAAACCATTCTTGGAGATTCTGAAAACCAATGAAATCATTGCATTTGAACAGTTGTTTTCCTGAAGCTCAGAGTTAAGACAAACGCTGAATAAGTTAAACTGAGACTACTGAGGTAATGGTGACTTCTAACCGATCTTCATCAGTTGCTGAATAATGAAGAAATGCAATCAATAGTATATACAACTGATACTAGTACTGGTTTAAGATAATTTCATTCGATCCGTTATTGTCGAACATCGTTGCTAATTAAAACATTTGTACCTTGCTGAGCAATAACATACAATTGCATTGAATACATTAAATTCGCATGCCATGTGTTACGCTAATTGTAACATTATCGTCAATATACTGTTTCACTGCATTCTTGTATATATGATTTAACAGCTATGATTCATTTCCAGGCAACGACGGTCACGAACCGGAAAATAATGTTGAACATGAAGAATTAGAAGACTTCAAAGAATTTGACGCAGACAACAACGGATATATCAGTTTTGACGAGCTCAGGTGTGTTCACGTATTGGTATTCATTCAGAACCAAGATACGGTTAATATATTTTCTTTAAAATACGTTTCAATTGGTCAAATAAGTTTGCACATATTGCCTGCATCTAACGTTTCCGTTTTAATTTTGTTCCCAGATTAGCTAGCGTAAATAAAAGCATTATGAAAAGTTCGTGAATGGCAAGGCTAACTGTATACTGTTGGAGTTCATTCTACTAAACGTATCTTTATGTTCCTATATAATGCCCCCTGATAGCAATCAGTAATATGGATGTTTGCGTACAGCTATTAATTTAAGATATATTTTATAGACTTTACACTTACGCATTCTTTCTCAAACATTCCGTTTTGTGACGCTGGATGTTATCGGTCTCCTGGATCGGTCAATGCCATGATTAACCAATATCAGTTAAACTCAGATGCAAAGAATGAGATTGGTGATGGTTTTCTTTTTTCAGAATCATTGTGTGCTCATTGTCGTTTGGATGATCTTTATTTGTTGATATTGCAGCTGTATTTCTGTTGTCTTGTGCATTATCCTTATTACGCTACAGATTTGTTTAATCTTGGTTGTCTGAGAAAAAGGTGATCAAAGTTGTCCTAGTTATTGCAGAAGTATACAGTGCTGTTTAATAAACTCACACAGTCTTATTTATTTGAATTGCTCTTGGAGAGAATGGTTACATTTACATAATTATTCGAGTATGTTGTTTCAGTTATCATATATATCAGTAATTGCGCAGATAGACAAGCACATCCATGCCATGATTGATATCAGACAAATGTTACTTATGAACACCTTAGAATTATTCACTAACATCTGCTATAACACAGTGCAAACAATATGCCTGTTCTACTGTGGCCGGACAAAATGTCCGTGGACAAAATGTCCCGGACAAAATGGCATGGACAAAATGTCATGTGGACAAAATGTCCGCGGACAAAATGTCACGGACATAATGGCACGGACAAAATGGCACAGACAAAATAGCAGGGACAAAAGGTCATGTGGACAAAATGTCAGTGGACATAATGGCACGGAGAAAAAAATTCCGGATAAAACATTCGTCCGTGAATAATCAAGGGGAACTTACCATTGAAAACAGTATTAATGAAACCAATATTAGTTTTGTCTCTTTTCCTTCTTCATCGTTATTTACGCAACTTTATCTCAGCGCCGTCATTTCCTCTCATTTTAATTACCTATCTCGTTGCGGCGCGGTCAGTGTTATGTGCCAAAGTAAGTTTGGTTTCAGCCCGTTGAGTACGTATTGGCCTCAAATTAAAAACACAGCTATGCAAATTAAAATGAACTTTACCAGATGACTATTTGTTTCTCCTTAAAAAATTAATTGCTAGAGCTGTAATCGGAGCATGAGCTGGATTTCAAATTTTGGGCTTGCCTGATGAATATCGTTACACTATATATAAACACTTCCAGAAACTAGAATTTATAAATAAATTAAATAAAGCTGACCACAATGTTAGAATTCGTTACATATCGTTACACTATATATAAACACTTCCAGAAACTAGAATTTATAAATAAATTAAATAAAGCTGACCACAATATTAGAATTCGTTACATCACAGAAAGGAAATCGTAAGCTTATCGTTCAAGGTTACTTTTTTACGAAGCATTTGGCGCTGTGAATAAAGAACGTGCACAGCGAGAATGCACACAAAAGATGATGAAATTGTCCATGAAGCTGCAACTCACAAACACACGGTAACTCATGGTCAAGTAAAGGTCGAAAGAGCACGAGCCGGCATGAAAAGAAGAGGTGAAACAACTGAAGAAAGAACACGATCAATTGTTCAGAATGAATTGATGAATGTTCCAGTTTCAGCAGCGCATCTACTTTCAAAACGAACAACATTGGCACGAGATGTACGACAACATCGTCAGAAGGTGGGACCAAACGATCAAGATGACATCATGAGATATTCTTTGACGCAGACTAACAGACCTTTCATCCGTATTAGGAGAGACGGCATGATCATCTTCGCAGCTGAGGATAATTTGGAATTCCTTTCCAGATGTCAGCACTGGTTTGCAGATGGAACATTTCGAGTGAGTCCAAATGGATATGACCAACTCTACACGATTTATGGTTTTATTAATGGCGAAGTTTTCCCGGTAGTATATGCACTGCTATCTTCAAGAACAGAAGAAGCATATCAACATCTGCTTCAGAAAATTCTGATATTGAAAGCAGGTCTGAATCCAGATTCAATTATGTAATCGACGACCTGCCTCGCAGCAACAACGCAATCGAGGGTTGACACAATGCATTCAACAATGTTGTCGGTTTCGCGCATCCGACCACGACCAAACTTGCACGGAAACTACAACAGGAACAACACAGCACTCAACTTCTTCGTCGTCAATTGGAACTGGGAGCAACGGCTGGGAAGAAAAAGAAAACATACATCCGCGTCAACGAGGCGTTGCACACTATGGTGACCGACTACAACAACCGAGATCCAATCACATATTTAGGAGACATTGCACGTGTTTTAAACATTAATGTTGTTTAACTTCATTATTTATTTTCATTGATAAAAGACTCGATAATTTATTTTTAGAAGCGTTTTTAAAATAACCTAATAATACTATGCTTTTTTATCAACTAAATTTGAATAAATAGAGTAGTGAATGTTTTCATTGGTATTTCCATCTTATATTGTTTTCCGCAAATCTTTGGACCGCGGACATTTTGTCCGCATGACATTTTGTCCGTGTGATTATGTCCACTGACATTTTGTCCACATGACATTTTGTTTGTGCCATATTGTCCGTGCCATTTTGTCCTAGCACCCTGTTCTACACATTTGAACTTGTGTTTATATCTGCTTTTGTGTGCCGGTTCCGGTATCTAGAAGCAAATATTTATAAAATCTTTGAAACTCGTAGAATGAGCATTAATTATTAACTCACCGATTTGAATGCTATATATGCATCAATTGATTTCTTTTCAGCATTAAATTAACAGAACACGGAAACTATGTGACTGCAGATGAGTTTATGGAAATTTTTGACACAAATAAAGATAACCAAATAACTTTTGAAGGTAAACTAATTATTCTAATACTAACTATTATTATGAATTGTTTCTTTAGATAATGATATTCTGTTGCGGGAATCCCTGATTGGGATAATGTGTTTTTTTTTTGACATCACATCATAGTAATCACATCGAACCAAGAACAATGTTGTTAAAAGTCGCATTAACATTTTTAATTTACAACGTGATTGACGTGATTTCAATCAGCTGTTTTGTCCATCTGTCTACATTTATCCAACGTTAAAAAATATTTACTAATAATCTGAGTTCAAGACAAACGTTTGTTCTAGCAACATTCTTACTGACTGTTGGTTTTACTTGTCCAGTGGAAATTCGTAATATGTAAAGCATTACCAAACAATATATTGTCCTTAGCCCAATGTGTATAGGTATATAGATCTTTTAAAAGCAGGTTTTTCATTCATGAACTATATCACTTGATCAGAGTTAACAGCGGATGTTTACATATATGTAATAATGGCAGCAGAGGGAGCGAATCGGACAAACGTTTTAGGCAAATATTTGTTAAGCAAAAGACTCTTACGAAAACGAAAAAGAAATCTTACCAGCCTAGGTGCAGATCTGTTGTCGCGCCCCCTCTGCTGCTTTGGGTTAAAATAACGATTATGCGATGCTGCCCATTATTTATCACTAACAATCGACGATATGATATAATCAATCAGATTCGCTGTATAAAATTCAAAGGAACGTTTATCATTGAATGACATTGTCCGATGTGGTTTATAAAAATCCATATTATCAACCCAGTTATATTTTTTAATTCATTGAATTCAATATTGGAAATTCCCGGGCAACGCTTACCGAATATTTTATCAAGTCCGATATGATATCGCGTCCGAGGATCTGATAAATTTATCGTTACAAATCCGTGTGGGTTTGATTGGTCGCGACTAATGAAATTTTTAAATTGATTAAAATCCATATCGCTGCAGCAAGTTTGCCAAATATTTCGTAATGTACGATTGTCAACTCCGTTAAACATGCATAACAAATTGCAGTTATCGCTAATCACATTTGGTTTTTGAGTGTATCGTTGAGTGGCGTATATCAAGTAGGTTTTTATGTCTGCCTCTGGAAAATATCCTGTCAGGGTTCTTTTGATTGTCTAACATCACATCATCGTATACGACTAAATTGTTAATACTTCCATCGATATCACCAATGCTTTGTGTTTCTTCGATATCGGTTATAAATCTAATAACACCGCCCTCCCTGGCAATCTCAACAGCTCTTTCGTAATCTTTTAACATATCATCGTCGTATGCGACCAAAGTTCCATCGGTATTATTAGTACTCTGTGCTTCTTCGATCTCGGTTATACGCCTGCTGGTTGTCTCTATGGTTTTTTCATTGTAATCTTTCAACACCCGGTAACATCGTTGATCATCTACTGTCGGTGCTACTAAATACAACTTGTCTCATTTCATCCATCTAATTTTCATATCAATTAACAATTGTGTTTTACCTCTCCCTGAAGATCCAATGATAATCACTCGAATATAGTTTGGTAACATAATATGATGTTTTACGGGTTCTGGTTCTCGTGTTGATGAATAAACAATTACATTCATATCCATATAACATAGATATATTATGGATCTATATTGTGTGAAATGTAAGAAGCGTAGTTGCACAGTTGATTTGACGACGATTACAACATAAAATAACCGATCAGCACTTTCTGGTAAGTGTGTACAATGTAGTACAAAGAAATTTAGATTTGTTTCCAAGGATTTAAAAATAAACGCGGAGGTGATATTGCGGCCAAGTTAGTAAAGCTCCCAGGGGCATCATGGGCAAAGTATCCAGGAGAAAAACACCTTCCAGGGTATAGTTATAGTGGACCCGGGAGAAGACTCGATATCAGACTCGATGATCAAAAACCAACCTCGACGTGGTGAAGAACCAATAAACGCCATTGATAAGGCGTGTCATACTCATGATGTTGCTTATAAAAACAGCAATCTGCAACACAGACATATCGCAGATATGAAATCGATTCACGCGTTGAATTCTATCACTGATAAATTCTTCAAAGGAAAAATAGCTTCATGGATAGTAAAATCGGCAATGAAGGTAAATTGATGTTAGGTGCCGGTAATTAATAACAACATGGAATCTATTTATTATTCTCCAAGAGGATACTGGAGGGGTAAAGGAGCAATCGGTAAACTCGCTAGCGCCGCAAAGGTGAAAAATACCACTGCAGCGGTTATCCAAACAGGCGATATCGCAAATTTATCTACCACTGCCTAAACAAATTAACTACTCGCATTTTGATGTGACCGTTCCTAATGAGGTTCATCAAGCTGATATATTATTTCTGCCGCATGATGGTTCTTACAAGTATGCGCTAACCGAAGTTGATGTTGCGAGTCGATACAAACAAGCAGAGCCGCTAAAAACAAAATCATCAACTGAAGTGGCTTCTGCGTTTGAAAGGATTTAAAGGCGGGGTCCTCTGCGCTGGCCCAATCTATTACAAGTTGATCCTGGCAAGGTTTGTCAGGGTGCGGTTCTATCAACAATGAATGATCATGATATCACCATCAGACGAGGGCATACTGCACTACATCGCGATCAATCAATTGTTGAACGGTTTAATCGCACACTTGCTGAGCAGTTAATCATACGCGAAAGAATTTATACAGGATAAACGATCTCATGAATGGGTTAAAATATTACCAGGCGTAATTACCGCGCTAAATAATGAGATTAATCGAACAATCAACATGAAACCTAAGAACGCGATTTAAAAAAGTGTATACCTGAAAAGCCGCAAAAAGATTTTTCAAAACAACCAATACTCGGAAATGTCACTGTAAGATATTTATACGAACCAGGAGAGCTCGAAGGTGGCAAAAAGAGCTAATGATCCTATTTTGTGTGTTACTGCACATAAAATATCTAGTATAATACGATCTACGGGTAGACCAGCAATCTATAGGTTGGATTCAACTTGTCCTCAGCGAGGATTTACTCGGGAACAGCTACAAGTGATACCCGAGGATACTCAATTACCGCCGCGTGGTCTTAACTAGCACCTCTGCGACTGTTGCACTCAAGCCCAGTCAACATCACATTATCTCTGGTATGACCTACGCTGCTATTCTTTCTGTCTACGGTAAATTGGCGAGGTCTTTATCCGACCAACACCAACTCATTATACAATTGCAACTCAAGCAAGTGATTATTCTGTTGTTTCTTCAGCGTAATTATTAATTCAGCATGAATGTCAAATTCTCGTTTATGTTTTTATCTTTTTGTTTATAACCAGAGTTTTTTTTGACTCTGTCAAGGTTGACAATATTACTTATTGTAGTGTCATTATCATCTAAAACGATTCTTTGAAGTGTATTTATTCTTCGTACTCTGGACACTGCAAGATAAACTAAATTCGACCACTCGATGTGATTATCTACCATCCAAACAATTGTATCTGATATAGTCAATCCCTGTGAAGAATGTATTGTTGCTGCGTATCCTAGTGTCCAAAGGGATTTATCAGCACGCCATTCATCTTCGACGACATTGATATCAACCAGCACAATATCATTTAATACGAGAATTCGCTTTTCACTTTGACCTGGGATATCAACTTCAATATTCTGTTTTCGTGTATCCTTTGGTCTATAACACAGCGGTTGTAAAATTTTCTTTATGCAATTCAAATAACTTCATCTGAAGTGTGTCTCTGAGTATTTTTCTACATGCCACTATCAAATTGTTTGGTCTCCACGCTTCCCACAAATCATTTATTGGTGTTTCCGAAATTATCTCACGGGCTATTTCACAATGGATTCTATCCGGTTGTAATCTGAGTAGTTATTTGAACTCGCGTAATTGTTCATCAAGTGCTCTATGATCAGTATTAATTTCTTCATAATAGTTTACAAAATTCTTTAGCCAGTCATGTGGAGACAAACTGCAAATGGACGTGGTTGACCATGATCGCCACACATTATCACGCTTGTATTTTTCACTAACAACCAATCGATAAATCGTTGTAATACATCTAACGACACCGTGCATATTTCATCCCAAACGATGACTTCAGGAATAAATTTCTCACCCATTCGATCAGGAGTCCATTCGTTACCTTTCCATTGAAAGAAACTGATAAGTGAAAACATTAATTCCTCGTCGTTTTATCTCTCTTGCGAGTCTGTGGGTCGGTGTTAGCACAATAATGTTTGATTTCCCACGAAATAATTAAATGGCACGAGTCGTCTTTCCTGACCCGCCACAGCCGTTTAAGTAAACTGTTTTATATCTGCTTATTGGATCAGATATCTGCTTATTTTTCAAGTAATTGTTTTCAATCGTAATATCTGCTGATTTGCAATAATCATGCAGCATTTCCCGCTTAATTCTCCATGACCCCCAACTCTCGTCTGTATTAGTGAATTCAGCCACTGCTTCGCTGTGTTTCATGTTTATATAAAATGAATCAGTGGCTACTCTAACTGCGGTGTCAGGAAATATATTTATCATCGAAAATAAATTAAAAGAGGCATAAGCCAGCATAGACGCCCTCAAATGTGTATACTGAAGACTGGATCCATCGTTGTAAGAAACAATTGTACCCTATTTCGTTCCATCGGACTAGAAAGCGTCTTTACGATTGACATATGTGCCGTTAGATGTTACATCTGCGATTATAAAATCGTATTCGACGCTATCTATAATCAACCGTGAATATCTCGTATTGTCGTATTTTCCATCCTGAGTGAATTTACCGATTATTCTTCTACCGAGTTCTTTTGCTTGTTTATTTTCAATTTCAAATAGCTGTTTGGACCATTTCATGATATTTTCTTCGTCGAGATCAGGGAATCGTTTTTTGTTTTCGCTGATTATATTATCTAGATTAGGTTGTGGTAACTAGACTACAGTATTCGCTCGATATGATATAATCGCTTCACTGACAATCAGCGATATCTGCATGCTACAATCAATCATATACCGTAATAGCACTATTGGCGTCCAGTGTTTTTCAGAGATGTGTCTACCAATTAAAACATAACAGCACGGATGAAGTCCTGTAGCCAATTCAAATGATACCACACGTGCGAATTCGGTTAAATCAAAATTTGGCAGCGGCCCTATAAATAGCAACATGGGTCCTCTCATGTGTGGCATGTCCAAATCGTTTAAAGTACTCAGCGCATTCTCCGTACCAGAGAAAACTCCCAGAATAACACGCAAAATTATCAACCGAAATAATATTTTTGCGGTTGTATTTTGTATTTCATCATCCGCCATGGTTATATTCCACACAACATGATTTGATATCTGATATAAATTCAGCTCTTGATAGTTTGCACGTGTTTCTCTTTCTCGAGAAATGAGCTGCAACCGACTGAATTGTAAAACAGTTTGTTAATAATTGTTCGTCGTGTTCTGTTGAAAGACTTCTGGCTAGTTTTTTCATCGCGTTCTGGAGTGGCTCAGTACGATATAATTCTCCATTGGGTCTTACAAATAGATCGAATTTGCCTCTTCGTGCTCAGAACTGTGAAGTAACCATACTGACACCGGATCGTTTTTACTTAACTTGTAAAAAAAATCAAATAATCTCTCCTCAGAGAATTCCGGGGAGAACTCCGCGGGTATATATTTTATTGTTCTATATCGTGGAAATATTGTTACCGCAGGTGTCCACGCGTATTCATTGTGATCAATAATTTTGATTGGAGCTCCTATTGATTTATATGTCGATGCGTGTAATACTTCGCCTGTTATCGGCGTTACCGATATTGGGAATATTAATGATATTTCTAATTTGGTTATATCTTGAATTGTTGCCCCCCCCCCGCTCCTTCACTATTAGTCTCCATTCATTTATTTATTTGCGTCTTAGATCAGTCAATTTGTTTCCACGCAATGCATTTGTGAAGTGTTCTATTA
This sequence comes from Unio delphinus, assembly GCA_029339505.1. NCBI lineage: Eukaryota > Metazoa > Mollusca > Bivalvia > Unionida > Unionidae > Unio > Unio delphinus. The sequence goes on from JAQISU010000087.1 coordinate 17,460,681, forward strand.
TTCTTTCTGCTAGACAATTCATACTTGACGAATATTTCATTGGTTTTTGTTTTTCAATGCTCGGTTTATCATTTAGCGGATAGACTCCTTAAACAACTTTTGTTACAGGATAAGACCTCTCGTAGTATGGTTTGTCAATTCCAGTCAGAATTCCTGGTTTGGAATCTCGACTCACAGTGACAGTTTTCTTATCCTTCAAGATTGGTTCGAATTTATCTCTGATAATCCAATTTCGTGTTTCCGAACGAATTATGAATTTCAGTCTAAAAAATACTTTTTCTTGTCAAGATGTGAGATTATCACTTCTGCGTTTTTGTCGTTCATGGTAGCATCAACACTACCTTCAATTCGAAATGTCGACCGTCAGTGAGATGCTCAATCACGCTTAAATTCATCAAAACAATCACGAATTTTACCCAACATGGCTCTATCACCTATTAGACCCTTTGGTGTATCAGAGACTCTACCGAGATTGAATTTAGCATTTTTCCAAGGCGCAATTTTTGATAATCTCTCGAACTTCTTCGTATTATAATAAAAACAAGTATTTAAATAGAGAATTTATATATAATGAATGATTGCAAATGGCTCATGATTGGATCAGTAACCCCGTGCAACAAATCATGCAGAAAGGAATTCTCTGGATATCATATGCAAAGTGTTCGTAACGGAAGTTATGGGCCCTTACTTTGCCTACGATGTGGAGTAGGGGTTAGTGGAATATCACAGTTGTGTCTCGGTTGTGGTGGTAAGATATACAGAGAGTTGAAGCGCTATTATGATAAACGTACTAAGAATTCCATCAACGACTCTACCTCTGACTGTGTAAACGACAATGACAAAATCATAAGAACTCCTCAAAATAATATTGGGAGAATCTCAAGTTAGAATTCAAGGAAATAATGAATTAGACAAAAGGTATTATGTATATAAATGAACCAAAAATTCAGAGCACACCCCGTGATTAGCAATTATGAAGCGTCTTGTGACGGTATTGTCAGAAACCGCAGACGGAAGAAACCAGTCGGTGTTGTGAATAAACTTCGATATCATATTTTATCACTGGAAGGAAAAATTATTATTGTCATCAATTCCTCCTCGAGGTGTTTAATGGATTGATCAAGAATGGATTTGTCATCGATCACATTGATTCCAATCCTTAGAACAATTCTTGATCAAATATACATGCTGTTACACAAAGTGAGAATTTAAAACTAGGAAAGACTGGGAAACACGTGAAAAATGCAAAATGTATAAAATCCTTTGGTATTGAAAATAGCGAACAAAAATATTCCAATCAATAGCTGAGGCCGGTAGATATTTTAATATTTGTAGACCCTCAGTACGATTTGTTCAGAGGGAATTTATAGATCTGCAATTTCTAAGAAAACCGGACAAAGAATCCAATTAATTTACATCTAGATTTCATTTTTTGTATTATGTATAAAACACCAGCGGGGGGGGGGGGGGGGGTTATTTGTACGGGTATGGTTGTTTCAGCTATGTAGTTGTATTGTCCTGTGCTGTCCTATATAACCCTTCACGAATAGAACTCTGGATTCGTTTAATGACGGCGTATATTTTCAGTAACATGTTTTTGTTATTTAAAGTGCTGTATTCAATATCTTCAAACTCCGAAGTATGATCACAGCTTAAACTATCTGATAATTGAAATCCCTGACTCTTCAAATTTAAAATCTCAGTTATAATCTCATTGATATCTTCAGAATTCATATCATATATAATAAAAATGTTTCAAATATAACATTGATATTTTTTTCTAAAAAATTGGGCCAAATTTGATCCGTTTTTTATGCGATTATATATGATGATTATGATGATGAACCCAATTGGCACTACTCAGGTGTGTTTACATCGGTGAAGTCCAGAGGTTACATATATAAGACAATACATCTCGTAGGGTCCATCTCAGGTGTGTTTTCATCTGATCGGGCCCAGAGTATATTACGAAGCATAATCCCCTGAGAGAGGATCTAACTCGCCAAATAGCGGATTAGAACCCCAAGAAGATATGCTTGGCGAATGACGTCACATTTACAGATCGAACATAATCCCTGAGAGAGGAGAGGATCTAACTCGCCAAATAGCGGATTAGAACCCCAAGAAGATACGCTTAGGGAATGACGTCACATTTACATGTTTATATATATACGACAATAAATGGATTGTATACAATGAATGATGTCAACGGTGGCATTATGACCCTCCCTCAATTTTTCGAAAAATATATCAATGTTATATTAGAAATATATTGTTATTATGTATAATGAATTCTGAAGATATCAATAAAATCATAACTGAGATTTCAAATTTGAAAAGTCAGGGATTTCAATTATCAGATAATTTAAAGTTTGAACAAATTACTTCGGATTTTGAAGATATAGAATTCAGTGTTGCCGAAAAGATACGCCTTCATTAAACGAATCCAGAATTTCATTCGTGAATTCCTTGTATTCTGTAACGACGTCAGTAAGTTTTTCCCGTTATTCACTGTTGTAGGAAGGATCAGAAAACAATAGGGGCAGCAGTATGAATTGAAACGATCCGTTAATTCAAAAATCAGTGAGATTAAAACGTTAATCCAACAAAACGAAAATCTAGGTTCGGCCGAGTAAAATATTCTTACTTGAAATCACTTGAAATCACTTAAAATCACTTGAAAATCACTTGAAGATAACTGAAAATCACTTGAAATCACTTGAAATCACTTAGAAAAACTTAAAAAATCTTGAAAAAACTTGAAAACATATCTTTGTTTGCCATTTTACCCCACCCTCGACTATGTCCTATAACTGTACTACGAGTTTATACAATGCTATAATGCGTGTCTGTTGAACATGGATGAATACAAAACACTACATCGACATGTATTAATACCTGTCGAACAGATAACACAATGGACAGGTAAGAGGTGTGCGCTCAACTATAACAAAATTTGTAAAGGTGGTGTCGGCTTTCAAATTATATACTGGCGCTTCGTTACTATAAAGAAGTTAATAGTGAAATTCGCGTTGGGGTGGGCTGGGCTCTACGGATTTTTTCTTATTGCATTTAGATTGTACATTCATTGTAAATTGCTTTGCTTTTTGAATAATGGTTAACGAATCATTAACGAGTAGATTGGCTCGTGAGAGACTGGCCGCGATTCAAAAGTAGATACCTGTACGCGACTCTGTCAGAAATAAACTAAAAGCTAGACAGAATCTTCAGACCGATTTTGCCTCATGAAGTGAAGAGTTGTTTAAACCGATAACCACGGCAACGGAGGGGATAATATCAGCCACTGAACGAACTATATGGGAAGATGTCCCTAAGGATGGAACAAGAAACTGAGCTCCTCTTCTTCCTGTACTTGAACAAATTTTTAAAAAAACTGGGCAAAAAACCCCTGGTGATACACAACAAAAACCACAGGGTGTTAAAGAAACGATCTCGAATATATTTACCGAAAGCGCTAAAAACGATTAAGACAAGAGAAGTATGATGATTTAAGTGGTTTTGCTGCTAACAGCTATAGTTCACAAAAGGAGTTTTTCGCAGACGAGGATAAAGATTATACAATATCACCCGATGACTGGGCTACAGCATTGTATAAAATAAATACGGGGGGCTTAGATAAAAAGATGAAGGAGTATAGAACCTTCAAAAGAGAATTTGATTACTATAAAAAAACAAGAACGACAACAAGAAAGAAAACGCCAAACACCAAGACAAAGACGTAAAAACAAGAAGAACCTCAATGGGATGATGATGATAATTCTTTTAGGCATTTACAATATGATGATGATGCACAGGGTGCAACCGGGGAGGGATTTTCTGAATCTCGAAGAGATTGCATGGGGATATCAGTTAGTGTTTTAATCCATTGTCCTGGTAATATTCTTAGCGATATAGCCTACGCGATAGCAAACAAAATATCATCGTGTTCTCAACAAAAACTGAAGGATTATACTGTTAGGTATGCGGCGGTATCTCGAGCTTACTCGCAATTATCTAAGTTGACAGCGTCGTCGCTCGACGACACGACAATAACCGAGGATGAGTTTTCGAGAATGGTTCAGTTGTACGAGTCAACTTTGTTGGAATTAAAGCACGAAAATAATAATAACAATGACAACCCCGCAAGACCTACTTCAGCAGATAGTAATAAATACCGAACCGATTCGGCAAGTATCGGAGAACACAACCCCGGTGAAAACCAGCATGATCTAAATAACATCAACGAATACTGAATTCAGTGTGAATTTTCATACACCGATTCCCTTGAAGGAGATAGCGCTAGCAAAACTACGAGTGTATCACAGTTGGCCTAATATTAGGTCTGTAGCATTTGGTGGTCAACAACCGAATAATTCTTTAGTGTTCGCGTATAAGAATAAACCCGATGGAACTCCAGACTGGAACGTTGTTTCGTTACCAATTGCGTCATACCAAATTGAACAAATCGATGCTGAATTAAATAAATAGAATAAAATCTATTACTAGAAGAGAATCAAAAATCGCTATAACGGTTCACGAACTAACACTATCATCTGCCATTGAGATAAACTCACTCGGGTATGCCGTAGATATCTATCAGAGTTCTATAAGAGCAATACTGGGGTGGCCTGAAATCCCAGCTCGGACATCTTATCAAATATCCGAACCCAAAAAATCTGATTATATTACCGATAAACAAAAATCTGATAATCCGATGAAAAATTATTATTATCTTAACTGGGAGGATGTTTTTGAAGCTGTATTAGTACTCGGATAAGACCCATATTTTTCGCCCAATCAAACGAAAATGGATGCAAATCTCGCAGCGATGAATAATGATTTTCGTTCCTGCTAGTATCTCTTGAGTCTGGTATCCTCACCCGAGATGAATTTATCAGCGTCGTATAAACATGTCATAAAATTATCGCTGACATGAATACGTTTAATGTAAAATATTCCTGAGTTTCAGATTCTACCCTAGAATAAAAGAAGAATTTGCAAAAATATATAACATACGCGTTGAAGATATCCCTACGTTTAAGCTCGCCCGGATATATTGCACCTGAGCCACAAACAAAACTAAACAACGCGATCGATAGCTGTTTTAATAAAATTCATGACGCATGGAAGAAATTGTCACAATCACAAACATCAACTATCCTCAGACATAATAATGACCCAGACGGCGGCGGTAGACATATCGCTCCGTTCAACGTCAATACATCCTCGGTGATTGCGTTGAATTTAGTATGTGATGTTATCGAAGGAAGCTATCAAGTAAATCTCGAGCGATCAAATCATGTTCAGCAGGGATTTCTTTTATATTCATTTGCACCAATAGCTCCTCCAGGATTTCTAATTATTGAGGATCCAACTAATCCAGTCTATATGCTATGTCATAATGATTCGTTAACGAGAATTAATTTTAAACGCACTGACCAGTCCAATAATCTAATTGATTTACGAGGTGAGGTTTTACAAACTAGTCTGTTTGTGAAATCCTAAAAATATTGTTAACCCGTAGCAGCAGAGGGGGCGCGACAACAAATCTGCACCTAGGTTGGTAAGATTTTTAATTCGTTTTCGTAAGAGGCTTTTGCTTAACAAATATATGCCTAAAATGTTTGTCCGACTCGCATCCTCTACTTCTTAAATACAAATTTGTTTAAATGATTAAATGGAGTTACAAAGTGCTTGGTTCCTTTTTCCACTAAACAAATTCTTCAAAAAACTTATTTAATGTTACTAAGTATAACATCATATGATTTATCAAATCATTCACGGCGAAAAAAATTCATTCGGAAAATTATGTTGGTTTGGAAATGTGATATAAATTTTAAGATTGTTTGGAATTTGAGTCACAGTACAGCATGCTTCTTTAAAATGTTCTTATTGTAATATCAGAATATGGTTGGTTGTTAAACGTTAGTGAATTTGATGGGATCGATTCAGCTGTTTTATTTATAATACTTATGGTCGGAATAAGAAATGGATCGCTAAGAATGTCCAGATTGAAGGCTCTGTCAAGTAATTATTTACTAATTAAATGTGTATAAAGACTTGTTTAGAAAATGTTTGAAGATTTTTGTTTCTAGATGGTTTAAAATGTCAATTAGTATTTATAATTAGCAAATTTCTTATATAGACCACGATGTATCCTGCATGAAGCTCTGCTATTAAAGGAATATCAAAATTCGATTCAAGCAATTTATCCTTGGGCAGTTTTTTTGATGTTCGTTTTACAAAGACCAATCTAAACGTGTATTATCCTTGTATTCAAAAGAAACGTAGCAGGTTTAAATGCAGTGCACGTTGAATTTTGTTATATATGGGGGAAAGATGCACATCATTTCAAGCAGCAAAAAGTAGTTTGAAGTTTGATACCTTTATTCCCCACCTTCAAGTTTTATTCCTCTTGACCATATCTATTTTATCAAATTTCAAATTGATTTCAAAACACTTTACCAGTAGGTCACAATGTAACTAAATTTGTATTAGTTACCTATATTCCTTTGTGAACGAACATATTAACGAATTTCATGTAGATTCTTTATGTTCTGGTGCTTGCAAAGTGCGGTCTTTATCAATGTTACACAACTATAAAGTATGTATCAATGAAGGAGCCATTTATGTTTTGGCATTTCCGAAAAGCAGAGAAACCACATTGAAGTTTCTGCTCCCTATTTATGTAAGGCTGCATCAGATTATCTTTGATGATTCACAATAATATAGCAGCTTATATAGCGATGAAATGCTAAGCATTGCAGGTAATATTTCTACCACTCAATGTTACTTTAACAACAACTTGGCAGTATATGTAAACTGTACGAAAATTAAAAGGCACGTTTTTGTTACAACACTATCAAAACCCAGTTACTAACCTTCTAGAAGCAGACAATATTGGCAAAATCTTCCGAAGCATGATTACAGTACAACTTATTTACGGAAGTTCAAACATATTAACGTTGGTGAGTTTCCCTCTTAATGAATTTAAATATGGACATACTACTATTATATATTATTGATAGGTATATAAGAATATATATTTTCATCATTGTATTGTTATGTTCATTGATAGTTCTGTTCTCGATGTTATCGTCACAAAGTCGTACGAATAACAGGATCCATTTCGCCTGGAAGAGATCCACATTTTCTAAAGATGGCAAGTCGGCGCAAAGTATCTCTCATGATCATGATAATGCGACTATATATTATTTTATAATCCCTGCTGGTTACTGTGTTTTGCTGATGATATCGTATGACACCACTGATGAAGATATTTTCAGTCAAATATGGAATGAAATGGTTAAAAGATACTTCAACAACCGTTATCAAAATTTAAACGAAAACTGTTTTTCATTATTTCAGAATTCCAAGACGATTCATCCACGAGTAATGAAGAAGATGACAAGTAAATTAATCTGACGTCTACTGAACTGTACTTAGAAAATAAATTTACCCTTCAACAAATTAAATGTGAATCCGAAGAAATAAGTTGTTTACGTACTATGCATTTTAAAACAATCCATATTTTGAACTTGTTTGAACTTCTTGAATCGAGTGTAATAAAATCAGATGACGGACATAAGGTGTACTCGATTGAGCTCTAGACAAAAAATCATCTTTTTCTCAGCATATTTCGGAATGTAATTATCGTAGTTCTGTATTTTATTTATCTAAAACAATCACTGAGGTAAAGCTATTTTTTAGACAATTAATGCAAATTATGTACATCTTTGATTAAAATGCATTCTATCTTAATACTTGTGTTTGTCCGTTCTGAATTCAACATTTCATAACTGTGTATTAACCTTGATTTTATATACTCCTTGCAGTCTTCACGAAGTTTACATTGTCAAAATTATATAGTTTCTCGATAAATGTCTGGGCTATATTAACCAGAACTTGTGTTATAATTAATGATAGTTTTAAATTGTGAAATGCCACATAATCCCATAGAAATCACTAGAGAATAATGCCTTACGCGACGATATAATCTTTCCAGTTCAGGAGCTACTTTTTTTGTACACTCCTCAGGAGACACATACACTTTATTTATCCACTTTCGGTGATGATATCGCCCCTAAATTAATATTCAATGAACTTTTAAGATCTCACTTTAAAAAACAAAACAAGAACATTTCGTCAATCAAAGGGATAAACTATCGTTTTTCATAATACATTGTGTTGCGAAACCTGTGGGAAAGTAAGACCAAAGGTTCAAAATAGAAAGATATATCCGGCTAATTGAAACAATTGGATGGACTCAAATTAATGCAAAGTCCTTTTTATCCTCATTATTATTCCCGTATCATAGTGTGGTCGTCAAGGCGAAGTGCTACCGTATATCTGACCAGCTAGTTACACTTGTCTCGATCATGTGCCAATGCCTGTTTAATCACAACTATTCCGGGTCTATTCTATGATGTTATGATTTTATTTGTAACTATGTCTACATCCCCTTCCACCACCGTGGATGGCGTCCTAAGTGAATAGTTTGGTTAGACTGTTGGCGCTGGTTACAAGGCCATACCATTTCAGCTTTCTGTTTTTGCCGGTTGTAAGGAGGTATTAATATCGGCATACTTTGAGCCTGATGGTGTTAAGCACTTTTTTATTTGTGATGTGGTCCATGTAAGAGTTGCCAAGGATTGTCATATAGCATCTGATTTCAAGTGCATGGATTCATTATTTTAATTCTTCTGCTGTCAGGGTCCAGGCCTCACATGAATACAAAATGATATAGATGAATAGTACTCTCACTAGTCTGATTTTAGTTTTCATTCAGATATTCTTGTCTCTCGAGTTGGGTTATTGCTTTGACATAGCTGCTGTTGTGCTACTCGTGAAAAAATGTTTGCTCTTCATCCCTCTTCGGTGATTATGCAATCAATTTATGTAAACTATCTCACTGTTTCCAGTTCCTGTGCTCAGTCTTTAATACTGGCTGAGATTTATTTACCACTGATTGTAATCAGCTCATCACAGCGGTTACAGTCTTGTTTGATTTGAAAGATGTTTCATACAGATTCTTCCCAATCATATTAAAACATGTAATACTGCAAAATACGAAGATAAAGGTCTGTAATAATACAAATGAATTTCCTAGAAACATATTTAGAAACGTGGGAGTCGTTTCTAATCGAAACTGTACTTGAAGTGGGCGATATATATATATATATATATATATACATATATACATATATATATATATATATATATATATATATATATATATATATATATATATAGAGAGAGAGAGAGAGAGAGAGAGAGAGAGAGAGAGAGAGAGAGAGAGAGAAAGACAGACAGAGAGAGAGAGAGAGAGAGAGAGAGAGGGAGACAGAGAGAGAGAGAGAGAGAGAGAGAGAGAGAGAGAGAGAGAGAGAGAGAGAGAGAGAGAGAGAGAGAGAGAGAGAGAGAGAGAGAGAGAGAGAGAGAGATTAAATAGATATAAAAAATACTTAATATAAACGATACGTAATGCAGGATAAAGCAGCTTCGTAGGCTCCATGACCATGTTTACAATTATAGCAGTTTACAATTTGGTCAAGCGACTTTGACATCAACAACGCCATCACTTCGAAATGTTGACCAGCTATGAGATACACAGTCGTGCTTGAATTCCTAAATACAATCACGTATTTTATTTATCAGGGCTCTATCAGTTATTGCCCGTTTTGGCACATCTTTGAGGGTTCTATCGAGATTAAATTTAACGTTTTTGTAATGCTTAATTGCTGATAATCTCTCGAACTCCTCCATGTTATAATTAAAACAAGTATTTAAATAGAAAAATATAGTATAATGAATCACTGCAAGTGGCTAATGATTGGATCAACAACTCCATGTAACAAAACATGCAGAAGCGAATTCTGTGGGTATCATTTACAAAGCGTTCGCAACGGTTCCTTTGGCCCCCTTCCGTGCCTCTGATGTGGGGTGGGGGTAAGGGGAAAATCGCAGTTGTGTCTCAGTTGTGGCGGCAAACGATACAGGGAACTAAAACGCTACTATGACAAACGAATAAAAAATGCAGTCATTGATCCTACCGATGACTCCGTTAGCGACAAAATCATAAAAATCCCTCAAGACTGCATTGATAGACTTATAATTAAAGCAAAAAATACATTAGACAAGTAGTATTATTATACAAATGAGCCAAGATTTAAGACCTCACCCAGTGCTTGTTAATTATGAAGCATCCCGTGATGATGTTGTTAGAAATTGCAGACTAAAGAATTCGGTTGGATGGGTAAATAATATGTAAACTTGATGTTTACAGCCGGGAAGAAGACATATCTTAATCACAGAATAATCTATGTAGCATTTTACGGATTAATCGAAGACGGATTTGTGATTGATCACCTTGATGAATTCCCTCAAAATAACAAATTGGATATCTTACGAGTTGCTACACAACGTCAGAATACAAAATTATGTGGAACCGGCAAACACGCAAAAAAGGCAAAACATGTCAAATCATTTGATACAGAAGCCAACGAAGAAAAAATATCTCAGTCAATAAATGAAGCCAGTAGATATTTCGATATTTGTAGTCCTTCAATACAATTTGTTGCAGAAAATATAACTAAATTATCTCTGTCAAAGAAAAATGGCCATAAAATAAAATTCGTATACATATGAAACGATTCAAGGGAAATAAATACTTAATTAAGTTACTAAAGTAGTCTCTGGGTCTCTCTGACGTCATAGGCAACCAGCGAGATTGCCAAATGAGTGTTATTTTTTTTTAAATTAGAGATACAGTATGCTATAAAAATATGGATATCAAAGATGTAAATGCTATAATTGCTAAAATTTCAAATTTGAAAAATCGAGGGATAGTATTATCTAAAGATCTCGACTGCGACAGGATTACCTCGGAATATGAAGACATTGAGTATCAGTCTAGTAAGGGTCGTTATGTTTTACCTAAGATGTACAGGCTCGTGAAAGGACTTCAAAAGTCCATCAATGCTTGTTTGTACGGTAACGACATTAATGTATTTATAATGCTATTTAGCACCATTGAAGCAATACGTCAAAAGCTCGGCCAAGAGCTGAAATTAGTTCTAAGGTTCGTGATCTTAGAAAAATGTTAAACGAGGAAAAACCAGCATCATAACCACGTGAGCGTTACTATAAAAAATAGGCTTTAAGTAAAAAAATTTTAGCGTTTTTGTAACACTTGTTACACTTGTCACATAGGATTTTCTCCTGAAAGAGTAGTCAGCAGTTTGGGCTTGCTCATGCAGTTATGTGCGTACTGGATGATCTGGTTGTAGTAGCGAGTAATCACCGCGATGCCTCCATTTTCATGTAGTTGTTGTTGTTGCCGCGTCGTTAACAAAAATCGTTCATCGCCGTTCTCAGATATTACAATTCTGAAACCCCCAGCGATGTTATTTCTGATAGCGTCGTACAGTTTAACCCTGTCGGAGATGGATACGTTAGCTTGATGGTACATTATTTAATAACTCAGTTTTTCATTGTGATAGTTTCACATTTGAAAACTCAGTTCACAAACAATATATGGTAGGTGAATCGCTTACAACTAAATTGGCCCGAGAGCGGCTAGCAGCAATTTAAAAGTTTATACCGGTACGTGACAGACTTTGCGAAAAACTTCATCCTGCAAATACGTTCTACCCGCTGAAGCGTTTATCGAAGTAGAAGGAGAATTTGTACGACTTACTGATACTCCTGCTGTACCCGCACCGTATCCAGATGGTGCCAAAGTCGGCTTAGTCAATAATGGTATCATGGCGCTATTTGAATCCGCGAGATATCTCATTGACGGAAAAGAGATTGAGTCTATAGAACGTGATGTTGATGTGGCTACAACAATAATTGGGTTAGCAAGATATTCTGACGATTGTACAAGATGAGCAGGTCCGTCTATGATGTTTGCAAAAGATAATAAAAACACTGCTGGACACACTCAATTTATTGTACGACGACCAAATGATCGTGCTGGTCCTCCCGCCCCTGCTGCTATCGAGGATATGATTATAAATACTGATACCCAGTACAATCTAGGAGTTGCAACACGAATAGCAATGTTGGCAGGACAACGTAGATCGTTTTCATGTGCGATTCCGTTGCATCATGTATTTGGATTCTGTAGAAATGTACGAAAAGTTATTTATGGAGCGAAGCATACAGTAGTACTCGTGCGAAAAGGTAGTGAAGATGATGCAATCTGGAGAATTCCAGCGGATCCTGCAAATCCAGATGCTGACGCTGGTAAAGTCATTTTAACTTAATTGGTCTTGTGGATGCCAGTAATGACCCCCCATCAATTACCACAGAACAGCGACTACTACCATTTATGGATGCGGGTGGCAAATCATTGCTAAGTTGGCTAACAACAACAACATATGTTAAGCAATCAAATATCAATGGTACATTTACATGGAACTTGGCATCAAAATAAGACGTTTCAACTCCACGTCATATATTTATCACGTTGCAGGATATGACAAGAGTGAATTCACAATTGCACAGTCATATTATATTTGATCAATTAGGAGTTAGTGATGTCTCGTTGAGAATAAATATCCAGCAGGAACCATCCGAAGATATACAACTTAATTTCGGTCAAACCCATATTGCTCGCGTGTACTATCGTATGCTGTCATATATGGGCCGTGATCAAAATGTTGATACTGGTTTGCAAATATCGCAATATGATTTTAAGAACTTGTATCCGATCTACTACTTTTCGCTGAAAATCTTGATTTAACAAGGCAATCCGTCGTTGATATACACTTCAGAGCTAATGTCCTTCGTGGCACTAATGCTAATTATAGAGCGGTTGCTGTCATTGTCAGTGATAAATCAATGCTACTTAAAGGCGTTGGTGGACGAATGAGACTTATTGATGCACCAGTGGAAAATATGTAAACGATTCCCAATTAGATCAATTGAAAGCATAAAAGTGTTTTACAATAAAATGCCATATAGTGTTGTTAGTGTCAAGCTGACTGATGGTCAGGTCAAGAAATTGCGATCAAAATCCGCTAAAAAATGTGGAACCACAATAACGTTTAAACCGGCGCAGATGTCCGGCGGTACACATAAAATATCATTGACGGATCGTCAAATAAAACCTTTCAATGATGCGTTAAAGAAACGGCGAGTCGTTCAAATTGTATTTGAAAAGGCTGCAGTCGCCATGATAAAATCAGGTGGTATATTTCCATTGTTAGCCGCAATATCAGCATTGATTGCAGCGGCTGCCCCAGCGGTGGCGAAAGCGGCGGCGTTGGGAGCCGTTGGGACCGCGGCAGGGATGGCGTTGAAAAAGGCAACTGGGAAAGGATATGAAAAAAGGGAAAGGGGTTGTACCTACAAGGAACCCCGTATTCATGGTACAGCGGAAAGGGTCTAAGAATACCAGGAACGGTTTATTAGTTGAAAGCCCAATTCTCCCTATGTCCAATTTTGATTTAATTGATGCTGCTAAAAAGCTAGCGATAAAAAAACTTCAGAGGGGTTTTTATGAGAGATCAATTACCGAGAAAACCAAATAACGTTGAAACCGGTATCATCAATCTTGATAGCAGCGGATCGGGAACTCACTGGGTTGCATACGCGATTGATCCACGTGGAATTGTCTATTTTGATTCATATGGGCTAGCTCCGCCAAGCGAGTTTATGCGGTATATAAATTCTTCGATGAAACTCAAAGAGTTTCCGATTTTTTATTCCACGCTGCCAACACAACAATTAAATGATCCACCGATATGCGGCCGTGAAGTATTAAATGTCCTCGCGGAGATTTCATCGTCACAGAAACCACCTCATCTGGTTGTAAATAAATACACGAGTGGGAAATTACAAGGTAATTTTAGAGAATCAATAAATTAAAAATACTAGTGTTTTTACAATAATGATTGATATTTGGGGACAATCTCTGTCAATGTCGGAACCGACCGCAGAAACATCTGCGGGTTCTATCGAGGATGTAAAAGAAATAACTGAAGATGAAATCGCTGAGACGTTAAATTTAGCAAGTGTTGACAGAAATAATTGTATTTCAAGATCGCCAGAGTAAATTGAAAAGCAGTAATATATCCATGGATGACATTTTGATACGGCAGCGCGACGCCGCTGCAAACTCTATTGCGTTGTATTCCAGCGACGGGCGACTTAAATCAGGCGCACGTGTATTTACGATCACCGACGCGATTGCCGCCCACGGTCGTGATCTGGATGAGTATATACGAGGTAAATAATACTTTTCGCAAAAAAGTCGTACATAAATTCTTGTGGTTGGCATGACTCTCGCTGAAATTGAAAACTTTATATCTTTATTCTTTTTTAACAAGGAAGCGGGGAGGATGATGAATGAAAATGAAATCAAGGCAAATTATCTCGATATTTACGCGGATATTTCTAAACTAATAGAAACTTTTGAAACATTTACAAAAACCCACCAACGACGACGTTAGTAAGTTTATTGGATCCCCACTTGTAGCAGACTCGACTCTCGCTGAAATTAGCGAGTTTATTATCAGGTATACTCACAATGCCTAGTCGCTAATAAATTCTTCGGCGTCCTGGCTACATCTACGATGACTCTCAACGATATTAATATGTTTATGGTGAGACAAGCAATATTTAATACCATCGTGGATAAATTTTTAGGGAGAACACGCGAATCTGAAACCACATATCTGACAGGCCCGACCCTAGCTGAAATTAGCGAGTTTATTGGCAAGCATACTCACAATGCCTTCGTCGCTAATAATTTCTTCGGTGCTACATCTACGATGACTACTCTCAAAGATATTAATATGTTTATGGTGAGACAAGCAACACTTAATACCATCGTGGATATTTTTTTTGGGAGAACACGTGAATATGAAACCGCATTTCTGACAGGCCCGACCCTCGCTGAAATTAAGAAAGCTATTGACAAACAAAAGATCACCAGAGAAATTGTTATAAAGTTCTTTGGACCCACATCTCTAACAGACCCGACCCTCGCTGAAATTAAAAAAGGTATTGACGAACAAAAGCCCACCAGAGCAATTGTTAATAAGTTCTTTGGACCCTCAACTCTGACAGACCCGACCCTCGCTCAAATTAAAAAAGCTATTGACGAACAAAAGCCCACCAGAGAAATTGTTAATAAGTTCTTTGAGGGCAGTAAACCTCAAGATATCACGACAACATTTTCTAACATCGACTGGTATATTAAAAACCAATCACGGCCTAGATTCGAAACACTTCTGAATTCATTCTTTTTTAACAAGGAGGAGAGGAGGGCGATTAATTCTAACGAAATTAAGGCAAATTATCTCGATATTTGCACGGATATTCTTAAACTAAAAGCAGCCTTTGAAAAGATAAGGATTCCGCACAAAGGCATTAAAAATATCGTGCATCCGATCAATCATGGAATCGGGGATTGGACAAGAGATGACAATTATCATAGAATTACCGTCAATCTCTTGTGCGTGGGGGAAGCAAAGGTCGATGGTATCTACAGGTTAATGTGGGCCTCTATTCATCAATTTAATATGATCATAGACGGTAAAACCTACTCTGGTGGCGTCGCGACGTTAATTATCGAGACTGGCAAAACACAAAGCTTTCACTTCGTCGCGGTTGATAGCTCCACCATTAGATCAAAAATAGCCTGGTGTGTAGAACTTGTAGATAATTTTTCCGGCTGAAGCTACTATACCTATAGGCCAGCAATTCCCCTTAACGATGGTGAATAATTAAAAACACTAGTGGGTTTAAAATAACAATGACATCGATGAAATAAATTGAACAGATAATAGTCCCAGAGGTATCACAATCGCATTGATATCGATATGATACCGTGAAAGAATTTTCCTCGAATTTGAAATCACTTTCTGAGCGCTATCGTGAAAAAATGAAAAAATACCGACGCAGCGTAACAATCATCGACATCACCGTGTACTCGGTGTCCGGTGTTACTTTGTCGACGGTGACCATGATGGCTCCGATTGCAGTTCAAATCGCTATCTCCGCGGCAACAACAATCGCGGCACTCAGCGATTATACAGCTCGGTACCGGGTGGTATTTGACGCGTACTCGAAATTATCCGAGTTGATCTCGCTGTCGATAGATAATTCGTTCATATCCAAAGTTGAATTTTCCACGATGATCCAGTTGTATAACTACGCGATGTTGAAATTGGAAATAGAAAACAGCGTTAACAATAATGTCACTCGAACTGCTTCAACGAATCGCGGAGAATACCACTCCGATACGAACAAGCATGATATCAATAACATCAACAAACCCACAATTTAGTGTGAACTTCCCTTCTCCGATCCCAGTGCGCGAGATCGCACTGCCAAAATTACGAGTATATCATAGCTGGCCTAATATCAGATCGGTTGCATTTGGCGGTCAGCAACCCAATAACGCACTGGTGTTCTCGTATAAGAATAAACCCGATGGTACTCCAGCGTGGGAAACTGTTTCGTTACCAACTGGGTCGTACCAAATTAAGCAAATCGATGCTGAAATTCAGCGTAGAATAAAATCAATCACTGGAAAAGAATCAAAAATAGCTAATAAACTTCTTGAACCGACGCTCTCGTCGTCGATCGAAATAAGCACAGAGGGATACCTTGTAGATATCTATAACAGCTCGTTCAGAACAGTGTTAGGATGGCCTGAAAAACCACCCGGAGCCACCACCGACTTAACCACAGACGTACAATCATATCATGAAATCATTCCTATATATCGAGATAATTTATCTGATATAAAAAAAGGAAAAATCGCCGATAGATTTATATTTACCAACAAAACACATTGCAATGGGATTTTATCATTAAAAGAACAGCCGACTCATCTGTTACTATTTCATTTACGCTAACTGACATCACTGGTTATTTTAATGAAATTAATCAATTAAATAAAACACAACTAGAACAACTACGGCAAACAAAATCGCAAAAACACGTTGAAATATTAAATCAGCTTATATCTGACATGGAATATATCAATGAACTAATTATTCAAACAATAACCAATGACAACAGCGACAATAAACAACGATTCTTAACCAATTACAATATCACAGAAGCCAATCTGCGTAATTTCAAGTTTCCCGGATACAACGCTGAGGAGCTAAAAAAACTGTTAGAAACAATATCAAGGTATTACAAACACTAGATTCAACTGTCCTCCTCAAATATAATAATGATCCAGATGGTGGCGGTAGGCATATTGCCCGGCACAATGTGAATATTTCAGCGGTGATTGCTCTCAACATAACATGTGACGCAATCGAAGGAAGCTATCAAATTAATCTAGAGCAATCAAATCAAGCTCAGCCGGGATATATTCTTTATTCGTTTGCACCAAAAGCTCCTCCAGGATTCCTAATTATTGAAAACCCAATTAATCCTGTCTACATGCGATGCCATAATAATTCGTTAACGAGAATTAATTTCCAACTCACCGACCAGTCAAATAATTTAATTCATCTACAAGATGAGGTGTTAGCGATTAGTTTGTTTGTGAAATCAAAGTGATTTTCGTCCTAAGGACTCGATCAAATATTCGGTTGTAATCGTAAAAACCCATAGCAGCAGGGGAGGCGATGACAACACGACGAGACCGTTTTTTGACTAAACGATGAAAACGGCCTTGGAGTATAAATTGCGAAAAACTTATGGATCGAGCAAGTAATTCTTTCTTTTTTGGTTGAAAAAGAAGGATTCGAATTAATTCTCTCGAAATGTTTGTTAGATTTAGGGCAAATGATGTCTGGAGCAAATGTCCGATTCGCCCCCCCCCCCCCCCCCCCCCTTGTTGCAAGCAGTTTTATAAATGCATTTGAGATAATCAGAGGCCTAACTGGAATCTTTTTCCGTGCATGCGCTGCCAACACTGTTTTGAATTACCATTCAGCATCACATCTTGAAAATGTCTTGAACATCAAAGAAAAAATAAATATATTGCATAAAACGTGAAGTTTAGTTTGGAATATACCAAAACATTTGCCATGCATTCAGCCATCAAATACCGATATACATCATGCATTCTGCACGTATTGTGCCACATTCTTTAGCATTGGGTATAGTGGCAGAGATGATGTGAGGAAGCACAGTGGTATCAGAAAGCACATAGAGGTAGGGAAAATTAAGACCTCGCAGCAGATTTCAGCTCTGGAATATTTTAAGCCATCGATGCAATTCCTTCAACCTTCCAATGCTGAAGCATTGTTCGTGAATTTTCTTGTTGAATACTACCTTTATCATTCTGTGGACTACAACAAAACATTTCTTCCGAATCGTATTTCCTGTTTTGAAGATCGCTTCACAAATTCATGTCAAAATTCACTAATTTGTATTCTTATTTCACTGATTGCAAGCCTGGATGAGAAAGCTTGCCAGTGGCTTCTCGTGGGTTGATGGATCTTTCCCGTTTTCCTGGGTAGTTCCAAGATCATTTATACTGGACGCCATGTATAGCCTATCTTGTGCTGAAAAATGGCATTAAGCAGTACAGCAACAACTACTAATTGTCCAGCGTAATGAAATTTATCCAGTCTGCTTACTGTGACACAGTTTATGAATTGGCCTAAATAGCACTCCCTGGGCTTTTACCAAATTTATGGATTGTGTTGTCACCATGTTCTGGTTAATTTCATCTGCAGCAGTGATTGCATATGTGGATAATATCCTTCATACTCATATAGTAAATTCTACTCTCCTCAGAGCAAAAACCATTTACTTTTACTTTTGAACTGTCTAGATTTTCTGGTGGACTGGGAAATGTCTGATCTTCCATCCCATTATTTTGTCAAATCAGTGAATGGAGTTTCTTTCCAACCTCAGTCTAGAATGGCTCACTCAGTTTATATAGCACAGATCATCAAACTTTATTCCAATTGGAATTTGATCTTAGAGAGTTCTTGCCACCTTGTCGTTTTAGTTGGAATAGGAGGTAGCAAGATTACATCATAAACGTTAGTGTAGTTAGTAAGTATTCTCAGAGACATATAATTGACTTGAATATTTGCTATCCTGTTAATCTTTTGACCAGTAAAATATCAGTTATTTCAGAGAGTTTTTGTTTGATTTTAGCTGTGATAAAAATGGAGGGTGGCACAGACTTTGATTTTACTGTTCTGGATGAACCAGAAGATGAAGTGGAAGGTGCTAGGACTAGAAACAATTCAGAACCTCATCCAGTGGATAAAAGGTTAGTGTCCATATTAAAGTTTGTCACTGCTACCCAGATTTTGTCCTTACTGTGAATTGTGAGACTGTATCACTTCCTGTTTCCGATGTCTTCATCAGAAATTTTAATATGCTGTGTTAAATATTGTCTCATGCTGTCAACATCTGTTGCCATGTGGTGATATATTGCTTGGTCTCAAGTTTTATGATTATAATAGCAGAAGGACATGCGTCTTTACAGGTGATGGCAGTATTGATGTAATTAACATTTAGGACATTTTAAAGATTACTGAAAATGGAGGGGAAGTGCACATACTTTCACTTGTTGATTGCAGTTTGTAACATGATGTATTTGGGTAGGGAATTTCCCAAAGCAGCTGCAGCATGTTTGAGATATAACATGCAATTTGATTAATTTATTACAAGGTGCTCAAACTAAGTTGTACCATTTTGACCCAATTAATCCATGTGTTAGCAAAATCTGCTGATCCGTTTTTGCTGGTTTGACATATTTATCTTTTTTTGCTGAAATATAATTCCAATTGTTGGATGAAATGTCATTTATTAATCATCAAGCTTATTTGGGCTTGTAAACTGGTGTGATTAACCCTTAAGGACACACGGTACTAATTATACGGAAGAGCTGTGAACCAGTCTAAAAATGGGTGAAGAAATAATAGAGTATATACGGCTTTGGTGGTCCATAATTGGTTAATAATGAAAATTAAAATTTTAGTAAAAATATTGTTTGAGAGCTTATCCAAACTGTAATTTAAAAAAAATATAGACAAAATTCTATTGATGCAATTGAAGTAAATTTAGAGGCTTCACCTATTAGTACTCAATAATGAAAGTAGCACCTGATTCATTTGGTGCAGAATCAATAACATGTGCTTCCTGCCAATTTATGTCAACAAAATGCCGCGGGTCCTATGTTTTTCTACATTTAAAAACTTACATCAAGGTTAGTTGTGCATGGAAAAATATAGGTCTGATCATCAGCACCCAGAAATGTTAAGTTGTTGAATTTTGAATATGACAGTGTTTCCATATGTTTACCATTGGAGTTGAATTAGTACCGTGTTTCCTATACAGGACCTATACCACAACATGAGCCTGATGTTTCTATGGTTACCACGTGCATCCAGGGTATGATTTTAGTGGTTTTTAGATATGGCAATCATAATGGAGTCTTTCTTTCATGATTTGCATGTGATTTTGGGGAAAAAATCTATACAAAACACAGATGGGAAGGGTTGTATAAACTGGATGGGGACATTAATTCTTTTCTTCTTGATGTTTCTCATAAAGCTTGTAAAGAAATGCCCTTTTCTCTGATTTTTTTTCTCTTATATGCTGTACTTGCTGTATGTATTTTATTTCTCCTATATATATCTTGCTTGCTTTTCAGATGTTGTGCCACAGAACTGCAAGCTGAAATCGGACAACCGATAGATTGACACAGCTTAACCAGAGATTCTCCAGGTCCATGGTTGCAGTTATGGACAGCACTATGAGCCCTGCCATGGAAGTTTCTCTTAAAGGTTATATTCTTTGGTAAGCTGTGTTTTATCCTTCAATTTTATATGTTGAGTCACACTGAAGATCAATTATATTTGTCTTTTTTCCTGTCATAGAATTAAGCTCCTTCACATATTTCCTATGTTCTGCCATGTTTCTCATGTTGCTGTATTCAATTTTCTGATAAACAGTATTGGAACTTTTCTGCATCCCTTTTGTTGAGGGAGCAGGGACATTCGCACTTAAAAGAATAGTTCTAAACCCTTCACTTCCAACAGAATTCTGTGAAAGTCCTATCTGTATCGCATTATTTACACAGGAAGTTTTTCTTCCACAACCTTTCCTTGGCATTTCTTGGTACAGTTCAAACATTCTTGAAGTGTAACGGCATGATGAACATATTGCTCTCTCTCGCCACACCAGACCTCTTTTCTCTTCATGTTTCAAGTCCTATGACAGAAACCCCTGACATTCAGGGTGTAGGCACTGGTGCTCTTGAAAAACAGTATTCCACATCTCAGCATTTTTTTTCTGGATGAACCAATCGATATGTGTTTTTCTCACCAGACCTGTTGATATAAATAGATAAAACAAGTTTCATGTTAGAAATGTAGTTTCAGATTTGAAACAAAATCTATTTATAAATGCAACATTGCTCTGCACATACTATCAAGTGATAGTACAGAATCATTTAGCTGTAAATTAGAGCTTGCTACTTGGTATGCCAAATCAATGTATATTACCTCCCCTTTGACTAGAATTGAGTGACTGAAGGTTTGATTTATTTCTCTTTTTTTAAATAATTTATGTACTTTATTGACCTTTATATTGAAAAGTAAGTAAGTTAAGACTACCTGTAGTGGAAAGTAGCCATCATAACGATTCTGAGACTTTTTCTAAACTTATTATAAGTTTGGGGTAAATATTTGTATAGTTTTATGCATTAGACAACTTTAATATGCAATTCAATTCTATTACTTAAATTTACCAAGTAGTTTATGCAGTGATAAGTTATATAAGTGTCTGAATATTGAATAGAAACATGAACTTACCCTGGCATCGCAATGTTTTCCACATATTGCTCCACCTCCAGCTTACTTCTTGGCTTGGGTCGCAGCAGTTTGTACATGGGCTTTTCATCGTCATCTTCAATGTCAGCATTATATGAACTTTTTATAGTTTTTTTCAAATTTGTCTCTTGTTGTCCTTATGTAATAGACCTCAAGTGGCTTTGTCTTTTGGGTTGATGTACATTTTTTCCCCTTGTTGTGGGGAACATTACCAGGCTTGAAGAAATGACTTTGTCTATTCTTTGCTTTCTTATCCTTTCCCATAGTTTTATGCTAAAAAGTATCACTCAGTTATTTAATTCTTCAGTATTATAATACTTATGGAACTTTGCTTTGGCTTTTATACCTTTTCATTAAGATTTGGGGGTGATGAATCACCTGTGTTGATTGTTTAAATAGTTTTAGAATGTCAGCATCATCTGGATGCCTCATTGGGTGTGTCAGTCACAGAAGGACAATGACCTCTTATCATTTTGACCTGTCATGTGGCACACTTATTGCTTTGGTGTGAATTATAGGGATCAGGGATGCACTGTATCTTATTTCTGTGAATGTCAGCAAGAAAAGAAATGCAATTTTGAAATTTAAAACATTTAAAACTTGTCTTATAGCCAGTGAGAGATGGAAAAACTAGGTGTCATGTAATTTGATACCCTATGATGTCATACTTGCTGATGTCAGCATGTTTGTGTTTATTTTGTGTAGCATGCATGCTATAGAAAGATAACAGGAAGATACAAAGTCGGAATCTAATTTTTTTAATAACAAGAATAATGCACTAATAAGTACAATACAACACTTCAACATGTAATGCGGATGCAATTTTGCTATGTACAGTAGTATCACATAAAATGCAATTGCACTATTATTCATGCACCAGCATGGCCAGGTCTTTCTTACAATTATACTCTAATATCAATGAGTAAAATGCAACTTTTTCAAAAAAATTAAAATCTGGTTATAGGACACACGGTACTAATTATACGGAAGAGCTGTGAACCAGTCTAAAAATGGGTGAAGAAATAATAGAGTATATACGGCTTTGGTGGTCCATAATTGGTTAATAATGAAAATTAAAATTTTAGTAAAAATATTTTTTGAGAGCTTATCCAAACTGTAATTTAAAAAAAATATAGACAAAATTCTATTGATGCAATTGAAGTAAATTTAGAGGCTTCACCTATTAGTACTCAATAATGAAAGTAGCACCTGATTCATTTGGTGCAGAATCAATAACATGTGCTTCCTGCCAATTTATGTCAACAAAATGCCGCGGGTCCTATGTTTTTCTACATTTAAAAACTTACATCAAGGTTAGTTGTGCATGGAAAAATATAGGTCTGATCATCAGCACCCAGAATTGTTAAGTTGCTGAATTTTGAATATGACAGTGTTTCCATATGTTTACCATTGGAGTTGAATTAGTACCGTGTTTCCTTAAAGGATATCAGACTAAGGTCTTTTGTCTTGATTTTCATCAACAATGCGCTCCGAACCATGCTTATCGGATGAGTTGTAGGAAAAATTGGACAGTCAATGGCATTCTGATAAACGTCAGTTCATTTTTGTTCTGTGCTTTACACTATCAATAGAAGATACACAGTAAAGCCAATGCATTCCAAATCTTTCAGTGAAGCTTCCCATTATTTGGCAAGATATTTTTTCATAGTCATCAAAAAATGCATTAAGCTAAAACTTGAAAAGCTAGAACATATAAAAGTATGTGAACAAGCCTCATGATATGGTAGTCAGTGTTAGAATATATTTTCATGAACTTGTGCCATTCAGAAGTAAACATAATATTCTGCATACCACATTTTATTGATTTGTCCTCAAGATATACAGTCTGGTCCTGTTGGAATTTAAAAACGAAATTGACCAAAGAAAGATGAATAAATTTGTGCAAACACACACACACACACACACACACACACACACACACACACACACACACTCATACACACACACAATGAATGAATGAATGAATGAATAAATGAGTGAGTGAATGAATGAATGAATGAATAAATGAATGAATGAATGAATGAATTAATGAATGAATGAATGAATGAATGAATGAATGAATGAATGATAAATGAATGATAAATGAATGAACGAATAAATGAATGAATGAATGAATGAATGAATGAATGAATGAATGAATGAATGAATGAATGAATGAATGAATGAATGAGTGAGTGAATGAATGAACGAACGAATGAACGAACGAACGAACGAACGAACGAACGAATGAATGAATGAATGAATGAATGAATGAATAAATGAGTGAGTGAATGAATGAATGAATGAATGAATGAATGAATGAATGAATGAATGAATGAATGAATGATAAATGAATGAATGATAAATGAATGAATGAATAAATGAATGAATGAATGAATGAATGAATGAATGAATGAATGAATGAATGAATGAATAAATGAGTGAGTGAATGAATGAATGAACGAATAAATGAATGAATGAATGAATGAATGAATGAATGAATGAATGAATGAATGAATGAATGAATGAATGAATGAATGAATGAATGAATGAATGATAATGGATGATAATGACGGGGCGGGTCTAAATTCATACGTGAACAATCATACAACCCAGATAAAATCCCAGGTTGTATGAATACAAAAAATTACCCGCACACCCTGGATAGTGTGTGGGTTGTATGATTATTCATGTATGTTTGTCGACGATTAAAACCTAAAATAATATAACAGACGATATGGTATATAAGCTGTTTATACATGAAAACAGAACACAGATGTGTGCGATTTTATTCTTTTATGTGTTTAATAATGATTATTGACAACATTTAAACAAGACCAAATACCTGAAAAAAATGCTAAAAAAAATACAACTGTTTGTAAATACCTCGTATTTGATTTGTTTTCTTACGAAATAGATTATATCCGCTGAGAATCATGACAGTTAAAAATCAACAATGGATTAAAATCGGAAACCCCCATTGAGATACATAACTCTTTCATTAGCCGTACACATACCCGTACAAGTTATCTCACTTTGATGTTATATACTATTGTATAAAATGAAATTCAAACATAAATAAATTGAATTTTTTGTCCAGTCATTTTAGAAGAAGCCGAATGTTGTACTCGTTCTGCAACAAATCGTACTGAGGATATACAAATATCAAAATATTTTCCGGTTTTTTCATAGACTGAAATACCATTTCCTGGTTATTTTTAGTATTAAATGATTTTACAGGTCTCGCATTTTTTGAATATTTTCCAGTTCTTACTCGTTTTGAATTCTCACTTTGTGTAACAGCTTGTAGATTTGATAAAGAATTGTTCTTAGGATTGGAATCAATGTGATCGAGAACAAAACCATCCTTGATTAATCCTTTGTGACATTCATATGTTATTCTGTGATTACGATGCATTTTCCCTCCGGCTTTAAATACCAAATACCCCATACCATTGTCAGCACCAACTTGTTTCTTCAGTCTGCGGTGTCTGACAATACCATCACGGGATGCCTCATAGTTCGCACTAACAGGATGTGGTCGGAATTCTTGGTTCATTTATGTACATAATACTATTTGTATACTTTATTATTTGGTCTAATGACAACATTACTTGAGAATCTATCAACGTAGTCTTGGGGTGTCCCTATTATTTTGTCAGAGTCATCGATGGAGTTTTTAGCTCTCTTGTCATAATAACGCTTCAACTCTCTATATCGCTTACCACCGCAACTGAGACACAACTGCGATTTTCCTCTCACACCGACCCCACAAAGTCTGCAAGGTAAGGGCCCATAACTCCTCCGTCGAAAATTTTGCATATGATATCCACAGAATTCCTTTCTGAATGATTTTTTGCATGAGGTTACTGACCTATCAAAAGCCATTTGCAATGATTCATTATACAATAAATTCTTTATTTAAATACTTGTTTTAATTATACTATGAAGGAGTTCGAGAGATTATCAAAAATTACTCCTTGGAAAAATGTTAAATGCAATCTTGATAGAGTCTCTGTATCACGAAAAAGTGTAATAAGTGATAGAACCATGTTGGGTAAAATCTGTGATCTTTTTAATGAATTCAAACGCGATGGAGCATCTCACTGTTGGTCGACATTTCGAATTGATGGTAGCGTTGATGCTATCATGAATGATGAAAAAGCAGCAATAATAATCTCACATCTTGGGCGAAAATGGGATTTTTTCAGAGTGAAATTCCTTATCCGTTCAGAAACAGGGGATTGGATTATCAGAGATAAATTTGAACCAATCTTGAAAGATAAAAGATTTGTCACTGTGAGTCTAGACTCCAAACCAGGAATTTTAACTGGAATTGACAAACCATACTACGAGAGATCTTATCCTGTAACAGCAGTTGTTTATGGGACGTATCCGTTAAATGATAAACCAAGTACTGAAAAATTAAAACCAATGAAACTGACTCTGTTGACTTCGTTAAGAATGAATTGTGTAGCAGAACGAATAATAGAACACTTCACAAATGCGTTGCGTGGAAACAAATTGACCGATCTAAGACGCAAAAAAATAAATGAATGGGGACTAACAGTAAAGGAGCAAAGGGCAACAGTTCAGGATACAACCAAATTAGAAACATCATTAAGATTTCCAAAAACCATAATGATGATAACAGGAGAAGTATTGCACGAATCAAATTATAAATCACAAGGAGCTCCAATTAAAATTATTGATCATAACGAACACGCATGGACACCTGCAGTAACAATATTTCCGCGAGATAGAACAATAAAATATCTACCCGCGGAGTTCTCGGCGGGGGATTTCTCTGAGGAGAAATTATTTGTTTTCATTTACCAGATAAGTAAAAACGATCCTGTGTCAGTGTGGTTACTTCATAGTTTTGAAAACTCCGAGGGTAGATTCGATCAATTTGTAACACCCAACGGATAATTATATCGCATTGAAGGTTTGCACAACGAGATGAAAAAACTAGCTAGTGTTTTTTCATCGGAACACGACGAACAATTATTAACAAATTGTTTTACAATTCCGTCGGCTGCAGCTCATTTCAGGAGAAAGAAAAACACGTGGAAACAAACAAGAGCTGAATTTCTCACAGACATTTAATCAAGCTGCTTGGATTATAACCACGGCGGATTATGAAGTACAAAATACGACCGCGAAAATATTATCTCGGTTGATATGGTCGCGTGTTATCCCAGGAGTTTTCTCGGGTATGGAGAATGCGCTAAGAACTTCAAGCGATTTGGACATCCCACACATGAGATGACCCGTGTTGCGATTAATGGACCACTACCTGAGTTTGATTTAACCGGATTCGCTCGTGCGGTATCAATTGAATTGGCTCCAGGACTTCATCCATGTTGTTATACTTGGATTGGCATACACATGTATGAAAAACACTGGATGCCAATAGTGCTAGAACGATATATGCTTGATTGCAGCATGATGATATCGTTGATTGTCAGTGAAGCGATTATATCATATCGAGCGCAGACTGAGGTTTGGTTGCCACAACCCGAGAGTCTAGATAGTATAACCAGCGAAAACAAAAAACAATTCCCTTATCTCGACTAAGAATATTTCTTGCAATGGTCCAAACAGATATTTGAAGTTAGAA
The DNA here is from genome assembly GCA_029339505.1 of Unio delphinus. Lineage (NCBI taxonomy): Eukaryota > Metazoa > Mollusca > Bivalvia > Unionida > Unionidae > Unio > Unio delphinus. The sequence continues at coordinate 17,488,083 of JAQISU010000087.1, forward strand.
ATAAACAAGCAAAAGAGCTTGGTAGAAGAATAATCGGTAAATTCACGCAGGGTGGAAAATACGACAATACAAGATATTCTTCACGGTTGATTACACTGCTCAACAGTGAAATCATTACTGACTTGAAAAGGCCCTAATCTGTAGTATTTTGGTGTGCCGAACACGAATATAACCGTGAAAATGTTTTATTGGCTCTCGTTTTGAAGATATTCGTATACCTCATTTTCTATGTTTCACTGTGTAAATTTCTCCAGTAGGACTGCAGCAACATCCGGAATAATGATGTAACATTGCATAATACCATCATGCTCACATCATCCACAGTTGATTGCATCATTTTCTGATGCAATGCAATACTAATGCCATGCGGCTGCTGAAGTAAGTTGTCGTCAGCTGTGTACTATACATGTGTAGGCCTATTATACTAATGCCAGGCGGCCGCTGAAGCTGACGTAAGGAGTGTACTATATAAAGCCCAATCAGATAGGTTCATCATTTAAAATATTTTAGACGTTGTGCGAGACAGTTCAAGCTACTGTTACATAAAACTTATTATTTTATCCATTTACGTACAATAAAGAACAGTAATGCCTCGAAAGTGTGTTAATACGGCGGACAATTTTTGCTATATTTGTGGGGAAGTGACATTTACCAACCAGAAGAAAAGTATCAATTCTCAAGTGAAGAAGGCATATCATCTTTACTTCGGATGCAAGGTTGGTGACCAAGACAAGCCTTGGGCTCCACATATATGCTGTGCTACATGTACAACACAGATTTCACAGTGGTTGAATTGCAAAAGGTCATCAATGCTGTTTGCAGTCCCAATGGTGTGGAGAGAGCCAAGCAACCACCTAAATGACTGTTACTTCTGCTTGGTTCCTCCTCTTTCCGGAGAAATAACGAAGCGAAAGAAGTCGAGAATAGTCTACCCAAACATTCCGTCTGCATTGAGACCAGTTCCACATGGTGAGGGACTTCCTATTCCAAAACCTCCAGCAGAATATTCTCTTGATTCATCTGACGAAGACAAAGGTGAGTCGACCTGTTCTTCTCCTGGTCCATCAGCATGCAGTGATCCAGATTTTCACTGTGGTGCATCATCAACCCCACACAGAATAACACAGGAAGAACTAAATGACCTGATTCGTGATTTGGACTTATCAAAGAACAAGGCAGAATTGCTAGGATCAAGACTCCAACAATGGAATCTTCTAGAAGAAGATGTCACAATTACTGCATATCGAAAGCGCCACCAGCAATTGGAGCCTTTCTTCAGAAAGGAAAGTAATCTAATATTCTGTTCCGATATTGAGGGCTTCATGAATGCTTTAAAAATCACTCATGACCCACAAGAATGGAGACTATTTGTGGACTCTTCGAAACTGAGTCTCAAGGCTGTGCTTTTGCACAATGGAAACATTCTTCCATCTATTCCAGTAGCGTATGCTGTCCACATGAAAGAGACATACGATAACTTAAGGCAGCTACTAAATTCCATTGAGTATAACAAGTACAGCTGGCACCTCTGTGGTGATTTGAAGGTAGTTGCCCTTTTAATGGGACTGCAGCAAGGATATACAAAATACATGTGTTTCTTATGCGAGTGGGATAGCCGAGCAAGGGACATGCACTACATGAGGAAGGAATGGATTCACAGGCAGAATGTAGCCATTGGAGAGAAGAATATCCAACACCCAGCTCTGGTTGAGGCTCAGAAAATCTTGCTACCACCCCTTCACATCAAACTAGGTTTGATGAAGAACTTCGTGAAAGCCATTGACCGGACTTTGCCAGCATTCCGATACCTGCATGAAAAATTCCCTCGACTCAGCGAAGCAAAGATTAAAGAAGGAGTTTTTGTGGGTCCTCAGATTCGAGAGCGTTTCAAAGATGACCGGTTCAACAACTTGCTGGAAGGTGACGCGAAACAAGCATGGAATGCTTTTCGCCTAGTTTCTACAAACTTCCTCGGAAATGTTAGGGCAGAAAACTATAAGGAACTAGTAGAAGACATGTTGATGAAGTATAAGAAACTTGGCTGCAATATGTCTCTAAAGATTCACTTCCTTCATTTCCATTTGGATTTCTTTCCTAGCAACTGTGGTATTGTTAGTGATGAACACGGCGAACGTTTTCATCAAGATATCGCAACAATGGAACAAAGATACCAAGGAATATGGTCCACTACAATGCTGGATGACTACTGCTCCACACTCCTCAGAGATGCTCCCGAACAGCTGTACAAGAGACAGGCGAAGAAACCTAAGATGTAGTCAATGACTTGATTTTTACTAGGTAGGCTATTACAGTTGACCTTTTACTATTGGAATGCATTTCGTTATGTAAACATTAATTTCTTGCAGATTACAAAAAAACTAGAGCCAATTTTGCAATTTGACTGTCATATTCGTGTTCATCACATAAAAATTGATAAGAATTGACTAATTTTATTTCAGTAACATGACTTTGTAAAAATTTGTTGTCCAGTGTTATAGATAGCGTTGAATACGATTTTATAATTGCGAATGTGATATTTAAAGACATATACGTCAATCGTAAAGACGCTTTCCTGTCCGATAGAACCAAATTTTTTACAATTGTTACTTACACCGATAGATATAGTCTTCAGTATACACATTTGAGGGCGTATATGCTGGCTTATGCTTATTTTAATCTATTTTCGAAGATAAAAAGACTTCCTAACACCGCAGTTAGAGTAGCCACTGATTCATTTTATATAAACGTGAAACACAGCGAAGCAGTGGCCGAATTCACAAATTCTGACGAGAGTTGGGAATCATGGAGATTTAAGCGAGAATTACTGCGTGATTATTCCAAATCGGCAGATGTTACGATTAAAAATAATTGCTTGAAAAATAATCAGATATCAAAACAATCTATTGTACCTCCGATATCTGATCCAATATGTAGATATAAAACAATTTATTCAAACGGCTGTGGTGGGTCAGGAAAGACAACTCGTGCTATTGAATTATTTCGAGGGAAATCAAACATGATTGTACTAACACCGACACATAGACTTGCAAGAGAGATTAAAGAACGAGGATTCAATGAATGTACTTATCATAGTTTCTTTCGATGGAAAGGTGACGAATGGACTCCCGATCGAATGGGTGAGAAATATATTCCTGAAGTCATAATTTGGGATGAGATATGCACGGTGTCGTTAGATGTATTACAAAAGTTTCTCGTGTGGTTATTGTTAGCGAATACAAAAGTAATAATGTGTGTCGATCATGATCAAACACGTCCATTTGTCGGTTTGTCTCCACATGATTGGTTGAAGAATTTTGTAGACTATTATGAACAAATTAATATCGATCATAGAGCACATGATGAACAAATACGCGAGTTAAAAAACTAATTAGATTACAACCGGGTAGAATCCAATATGAAATAGCGCGTGAAATAATTTCAGAAACCCCATTAAATGATTTCTGAGAAGCGTGGAGACCAAACTATTTAAAAGTAGCAAGTAGAAAATAGTCAGAGACACACTTCAGATGAAGTTATTTGAATTGCATAAAGAAAAATTTAGAACACTTCCAACACCGCTGTGTCATAGACCAAGAAAACGCGAGGACAAAATATCAAAGTTGATATTCCTTGGCAAAGTGAAAAACAGATTTTAGTGTTAAATGATATTGTGTTGGTTGATATCAATGTCGTCGAAGATGCATTACGCGCTGATAAATCCCCATGGACGCTTGGTTACGCAGCGACAATACGCTCATCACAGGGATTGACTATATCATGTACAATTGTTTGTATTGTAGATAATCACATCGAGTGGTGGAATTTAGATTATCTTGCGGCGTCCAGAGTACGAAGAATAAATCAACTTCGAAAAATTGTTTTAGGTGATAATGACACTACAATAAGTAATATTGTCAGCGATGATATAATCAGAAAAAAATAAAAAACAACAGGATAAAAAAAATAAACGAGAATTTCATATTGATGCCGAATTAATAATTACTCTGAAGCAACAAAAGAATAATCACTGCGCGAGTTGCAATTGTATAATGAGTTGGGGTTGGTCGGATAAAGACCCTCGACGATTTACCGTAGACAGAAAAAATAGCAGTATTGGTCATAACAGAGATAATGTGATGCTGACTTGTCTTGAGTGCAACAGACGCAAAGGCGCTAGTTAAGACTACGCGGTGGTACTTGTGTATCCTCGGGTATCACTTGTAGTTGTTCACGAGTAAATCATCGTTGAAGGGCAGTTGAATCCAATCTATAGATTGCTGGTCTACCAGTGGACCGTGTTATGCTAGATATTTTATGAATAGTGACACTCCAAATAGGACCAGTAGCTCTTTTTTGCCACCTTCGAGCTCTCCTGGTTCATATAAATACCTAACAGTAACATTGCCGAATATTGGTTGTTTTAAAAAATCATTTTGCGGCTTTTCAGGTATATACTTCTTTTTAATCGCGTTGTTAGGTTTCATGTTGATTGTTCAAGTAGTCTCATTATTTAGCGCGGTAATTACGCCTGGTAATCTCTTGACCCATTCAAGAGATCTTTATCTTGGGTGAATTCTTTCGCGTATAGATATCCTAATAACCGCTCTGCAAGTGTCCGATTAAACCGTTCAACAATTGCCTGATCGCGATGTAATGCGGTATGTCCTCGTCTGATGGTAACAGTATGATATTTCATTGTTGATAGAGCCACACCCTGAACCTGTTTGCCAGGATCAACTTGTAATAGATTTGGCCAGCGCAGAGGACCTCGTCGATAAATCCTTTCAAACGCAGAAGCTACTTCAGTTGATGATTTTGTCTTTAGCGGCTTTGCTTGTTTGTATCGACTCGCAACATCAACTAAGGTTAGGGCATATTTTCTATACACCATCAAGCGGCAGAGAAAATATATCAGCCTGATGAACTTCATTAGGGACGGTCACATCAAAATGCAAGTATTTAATTTGTTTAGGCGTTGGTAGATAAATTTGCCATATCTCCTGTTTGGATAATAAATCCGCTGCTGTAGTATTTTCACCTTTGCCGCGCTAGCGAGTGTACCGATTGCTGATTTACCCCTCCAGTATCCTTTAGGAGAATAATAAATAGATTCCATGTTGTCATTACTTACCAGCACCCATCATTAATTTACCTTTCATCGCCAATTTTATCAACCATGAAGCCAAGTTTTCTTTGAAGGATTTCTCAGTGATAGAATTCAACACATGAATTAATTTCACATCTGCGAGATGACGTTGATGTAAATCATCGCTAAGGTAAGCTATATCATGTACCCGACACGCTTCATCAATTGCATTTATCGGATTTTCTCCTGGGTTAAGATTATCTTGACTATCAATTCTGATATCTAATCGTGTTCTAGGTCCACATTAACTATATCAGGGAAGATGTTTTTCCCCTGGATACTTTTCCCATATTGTTCCTGGGAGTTTATCTACTTGGCGGCAATATCACCACCGCTTTTGTTTACAAATCGATTTTGTTTTATCCCACATACTTCACACTTACCAGCAACCTCTTCTCGGTCTGTTTTTCTGGTAACATTTGTCAGGTCAATAGTTGTTGTGCGCATTTTACATTTCACAAAATGTAGATCCATAATATTATTATGTTATTTTAACAAATGGAAGTAATTGATTTCTCCGCACTAAAGAAAAAAACAACAAGTAAAACATCACGGTATGTTACCAAACTCTATCAAAATTATCATCACGGTATTGTTGCATTGTAATAATGTATATATGATTTAACAGTCATGATTTCCTTCCAGGGGGCAAATATTATAGGGATCAAGGATCAGCGGACGAAGATATACGTAACAAGTTCAACGATTTCGACATCGGCCATAACGGTCATATCGATATTGAAGAGTTCAAGTGAGTGAATTTACTGGCATGTCTTTGTTTTCAAGATACAGTAAATATGTGAAGGGTATAAGGTGATGTACTTATTTGATTCCAAACACGGTTCATTTTGTCAAATCATTTTACTATACTGACTGCATCTGACCTGAAGAAATGGAAGCACTGTAATCTATTATATTGAATGGAAAGTGATATGTGATTATTGGAATCGCGATAAACAAACCTAGTTGAACATTTTGCAATATGAAAGAATCCGAGGTCGGTAATATATTGAGAATTGATTTAGCAGGATATAGAAACAGAAATGAGCCTGTATTTCTCACCTCTCAAGCTTGCTAAAGTAAAAAGAATGTATTGGAAAAGGTTGGTTATTCTGGTGCATATTATTTGACAGAACGTATCGTTATGTTCCAAATGCTTGAATACAAACCCTCAATAAAATATACTTATACTGCTGGCATACAATGGAGCATGGTCAAGGACAGTTACTCAGATCAAAATATTGAGATTGGTGATGGATTATGTTCGTCGGACTTATTGCATGTTTATTATCTTACGGATCATCTTTTCTTGATGATAGTATTTTCGTATTCTCACATCTTGTTTATTATGATTGTCCGATTGTGTTTTCTGATGAGTACAACTTATACGTTCATCTTTTCTACTGATGTTTTCAGTTCTGATTAGTCTCGATTGTCCGATATGTTGGTTTTCAAAAATGTTGTAGCAATTATTGCAAAGGTATGAATTTTTTTGAACTGAACTAAGTCTTATTTATTTGAATGGATGTTTTTTTTGCAGAGGATGATTATTGTTATCACTTTATTTGATCTTCATGTTTCATGTATTATTTTTAATTTTATTTATTATGTGCTCTTATAGATTTGCCACTTATATCTGCTAACTATTGTATAATGCTATAAAACATTATGTTTAATCAACACAAATGGAAACCTGTTTATATCTGATCTTATGTTCAGGAACAAAGACGAATATATTTACAGCGTCTTGCAAGTTACAAATCTGATCGTCAAGTCAAAGTTTTTCTAATTCATTCAATTGAAATCTAACTACATCAGTATTTTTTTTAGAACAAAAGGAAAAACGAAATGGTTAGGAACAATTCTAAATATTCTGGTGAATGATATCTATACAGATGAAAATGACCGTTTAACTTATGAAGGTAACTTAAGTATAATAATGTAAGCTTTTATTTGTAACATTATATGTGGGAGAATGATACCATGTTGAATTAATCTCTAGTTGTGAACGTGTTGTTTACTTTGACATTACATCTCAACTCCAAAATTTTCATCGATCAAAGTTGTGAAACTTCACATTAACATACGTTTGATATATCAGAAGTACACATGCTTGCATTTAGCTTTATTATGATAATTTAATTTAAAGATGTGCGTACCGGACTAATTGTGTCATTCTATAAAACCTTTTATTAATGATTTGACTTCAATGCATACACATTTGTACCACTATTATTTTAATAATAGGTTTTAAACATTAATGAAATTGTCTGGGCCTAATTTTTTATGTATTTGCTCTTTAAGATATATTGTCGCAACAGGCATGCATTCTTGCAAAATGTCGATATTCAGTAAATTATTCACCCAAAATATGGGTATGATGACAAAGTTAACAAATTTATGGAGATGTGTTTGGTTCATATGCTTTAAATTATCAATTAGCATTCATTATTTTCAAGTCAAGTATCAATTAACTAGCTCAAAGTACAATCACTTAATTCCTACATATCTTTTGATGGTTTCTGATGGGAATTTTAAATCGAAACATGTATAGTCCTTACGTTAGGAAAACAAACGTAGCACGTTTAAATGCCCTGCATATTGAATTCTTTTATATATGATAGCGTTTTAAACTGTAAAGTTGGTGCAGCTAGAAAGTCGTGATTTGATCAGACTACTAGAATCCATTTCTTTATAAATATACATCTGCTGACATGGACACGTTTTGAATGTATGTTTCTCTTGGTTCATCCATAGTTATTTTTTCTGATCCATATATGTGAGCCTTATAAAAGCAAGATAGATGAATATATATGACTATAACTTGCATGCTATGAATAAAAGCTCCCCATTGCAATATAGTATTAATTCCAAATATTTATATGGCAAGGATAAATATCGAATTATGTAGATGGAAGGGAGTTGCCTTGTAAACTTGGTTGAAGGATGCAGACTTTATGCAGAAAGAATATTTCGTAAAGTTGGATATATTTTGTCTACATTTTCAAAAGGTAACCATGCTCACGTTTCATTATTACTAAGCTTCCTAAAAGCTTCAAAATATTCAATACGTGATGTTGTGATTAAAATCGAAACAGAAAGGCTGTGCTATTTCACATGTTGCTTTTTTGTGAACTAATATGTATAACAACATTTGATAGTTTATGTATTTGCTGGCATTTACAAGTACAGAAGCTATCCAATGTATACACTAATAATGTTTTTTACTCATGATAGAACCGCAAACGTACTAGCATTTTCCACAAGCGGGATAACACCATCGATTTTTCTTATTGCGTTTTACTATAACAATTCAGCACAATATGTTCTATGCTTCACATTAATAAAGCAGATCTGCTAGCGATGGAATGCTAAACAACACAGAACATAGAGATAAATGCAATGTTCGTTAAAACAAAATTGGATCGGATGTAAAATGTACAGGAGATGAAAATCATGTTTAATCCCAACTCAATAAGCATACAGTTACTAATTTTCTAGTGGTTGTTAATGTAGATAATACAGGCAAAGTATTCGCTCGAAACAATATTGCAGTAGAGCTCATTTATGAAAGTTAAAATATATTAACGTTGGTGAGTTTCCCTCTCTATAAAATTTAAGCTGTAAATATTAGAATTACCTATAATTGATAAGTATATTATAATATAAATTGTTCATATTATTAAGATATCCATTGATAGTTCACTTCTCGTTATAAGCAATACCACAGTCCTAACGAAACGCTCAATCATTTTCGTCTCCAAAACGATCATGTTTCTGCTTTCATGTCAAATCAGAGTCTCTCACCTATTGTGATCTAATATATTATTTTATAATCTTTATGCTTACTATATGTGTTCAGCTCCGTATTTCGTATAAGACAATGGAAGGATGTATTTTCAGATAAATATGGAACAAAATATTTAAAACATGCTTCAAAATTTATTATGATATTTGAAATGAATACGTTCTTCTGTATTTTAGAATTTAAAGCCAACAATATTTGGCTTTTGGGTGAAAGGAAAGAATGAGATGGAACTGGCCAATTATGAAATCAACTGGGAAAGAAACTAATGTCCAAACTAGTATTTCAAATAGAGAATATATGTATTTACATATTAAAGATGTTTTGAAACTTTTCTATTAAACTGTTTTAACTTCTTAAGCTTGCTGAACACGTAAGAATGACTTTAAAATGACTTTAAGTTCTTTATATTGTATAATTCTTTTCTGAATTTTAAGCCCAAAAGAAATATGCTCAACGTATCTGGAAATTTAATTATCGTAGTTGTTCTTCGATCTCGTTATATGAACAATTCCATGAGGTAAACCTATCTATAAAATTAAAACCTAACTAGGCTGAAATGACGCGTACAGACCGAAATCTGTTGCAAATATTTTTCCTGTTAATTATTTCATATTCTTTGTGATTTAAGTTGATGACTGACGTTTTTTTCACAAACAAATGAAACAATTATGTTTGTTGTTGTTTAATTATGCAAACTTGCTTTTTAAACAAAAGAAACAATACTCATATATCATCATCCATTACATTAGTTATGATAACAGTTAGTATATTTATTGACAATATGACAAAAATAGCAAGCGTATGGATGACCTAAGTTATTTACACCTCTGATTACATTGAATTGGACCTTAATACTTGTATTTCTCATTTATTAATTTAACATTTCTGATTGGTATTGTTTCCACGTTATTATATACTCCATGCTTCTTTCACGTAAGAAACATTGCCAGAAGTATAGTCTCTCTACGCTATATTGAATGGAACACAATCATATAGCTTCATATAGATTATACTGCCATACGTTACATCATAATGTTTCCAACTTATGAGTTAAACAATTCGTAATCTACTCCGAATAGACATATATCTGATATTTCTTTATTTGATGTATAAGGCTATCAAAGGGATTCATTCGGAGGATGGAATGTAATTCATTTTTGGAGTATATTTTTGTACCTTTTTTTGGATTTGCCTGTCATCATGTAGCAACTTTTGTGTTGAGATAAGATAATAGAAGCACACAACAATTACTTGATAATTTTACTAAGTTTTCAAAGGAAATAAATGTCACCGTAGCATCCTGTCATTTAGATTAGTACACAATGTAAATGTTAATAACAACCCGTACATATATATTCAATACATGTGACAGAGAATATACAATTTTAGGAAACAATGCTCATGATAAAGCATCCCTTTATACACACGTTGTAGGTTACAGTTAACATATATAATCAGCTATCCTAGAAACTCAAAGACATAGCGTTGACATTTCTTCAATCAAACGGATAACCTACCTACGAGGTTACTTTCGACTCGCTTCAATCAGCACCATACACATTTTTGGCTAAGTGGCAATGAAAGCTCCCGTCAAGGATAAGTGCGTTCCTGTTAATTTTGTTTTAGCTAGAGTGTTTTCCGTGCTGAAAACATAAGACGTGTTTGGTGGTTACAGTTTCTATTACAGGTACAAGAGTATCTAAATATGAAACGAAATGGCCGTATTGTGATCAATTCAAAGCAAAGAATAGTCTGCAAAGAAGTTTCATAATCTCAAAATAGTCTGCATTGTATTTTTAAAATCTCACAATGAAATCTGGATTAACGGTTTGATTTACATGGTACAGACGGCTAAATTGTAATTGTTTTAAATTCTATAAGATAATGATATGTTAAGTAAACACATAGTAAACTGTATTTCAACATAAACAACATCTAAGTCGCCAAAGAACTAAAAACTACAATAAAATGACGAATAGTTACCAAGACTGGTCAATGAGATTGTAACGAATTGATGCAATATTCGCACGATAACACATTTAAGTGTGTAGGTAAGCAACCCTTGAGAACGTGCAACCATATGCAGGAAATGTATGGATGCTAAATTGTTTGCTTCGATATGTCTCTTTGCTTGCTTGGACATGTCAATATTTAGTTGGATAAACTTTCACACTTTCTTTCAAACCTCAGAGGTCAATTAATATAACAGTCTTAATATATGGTGAGAGTGCTGCCTTCCAATTCAGTAGCAATTCATTGATGACGTCGAAATCAGAACTCTGCGGTAATTCACCCGTAGTGTGGAGACCAGGAAAATACCATTACGAAACAGTTAGTAAATTATCTACATTTATTGGTGTCAAGCGAGAGAACAATAGTACTCGCAAAAGGATCCTTAACTTAATGTAGGTAGGTCGTTCGTTATTAACGTGCTTTAATTCACAGTTATATTGTATTAACTATGCTAACTGGATTCCATGTTGTTTCAGCTTAAACAACACACGCATCACTAACATGAAGTAGATATGATGGATTTCGATGTATGAGTAATTAATTAAATTAAGTTTAATATCTCCTGTTAGAAACGAAAATGATAACAACGTCGGGGTTCCTATTTCGTACAATTTGTAGTGCTTTAGTTTGTGATACCAATAGCAGCAGAGAGGCTTGACCGACTAAATCGAAACGTCACCCTTTTTTGATTACCAAATCTACTAATGATGACTATCATCGAATTCAGTTCAATGACTACACTTAGCTTGACCCAAATGTTGTAGTTGACCCCTCTCTGCTGCTTTCTCCATGTGTTAAATTGTCAATCTGATGATTAAAAAAATCTTGTACATAGATCAAACAAAATGAATAATCGGAAAACGATCACTCTGAGATATTTTTGAACTTTGAGTAATATTCTTCCTCGGTGCTGCTACAAATTAGCGAAATATTTTACCGATACATGCCATTAAATCATTATATATATATATATATATATATATATATATATATATATATATATATATATATATATATATATATATATATATAATATGTAAAAATATCGGACATGCATATACTACTAAATTAGATCGAGAGCGCCAGGAAGCAATCAAAAAAATTATTCCTTTGAGAGATTAGCTTCGAAGAAAACTTCAAGAACGCCAGGAGTCACAAGTTGATTACGTAGAAGGTACATAAAAAGTATTTAAAACTATTACTGAAACAACTGAGAAAGTTGTATGGGGGATATCACTGATCCAGAAAAAAAGAAACTTCTTCTTGGGACAGTACAAGAAACCGCTAGGGTAACGCAAGAGATTTTACAAGCTCTTCCACCTAGAATAGCTGCCGCATAACCTCAACAAGATATTGAAAACACTTACACTGAAAAAGCTCGTGTGAAAGAAAAACTTGCATCCAAATCTAAAGCAAATATCTTAGAAAAATGTTAAAGGGGAAGATTTTTCTCGTTTTGCATATAATAGTCTTTTTAAAAAATCTGAAATTTTAAAACCTAAGCACGCTCAAATAAATGATGATAACTATATTAAATGGCTATATCGTTTGTACTACAATACTATTCAGGTTTGATTTGATGATCCAATATAATCAAAATATTAACAATAGGAAAAGGTTTCATTCAGAAAAAAACTCAACAGCAAATAGAACAACAACCCCAGAATAAACTTTCTCTACCTTTGCAACAAAAAGAACAAGGGATGATGTTGGAAGCTCAACAATTTAGAAGTGATCAAAGAAAAGGTGAAACAAAAAGTAGGGCGGATCGAATAAAAGAACAGTTGGAACGAATGGACAAGAGAGATAGAAGTGATATATATATATATATATATATATATATATATATATATATATATATATATATATATATATATATATATATATATATATATATATATATATATATATAATATGACCTTTAACTTGTAGGATCGAGTGTTCTAGAGGGTCCAAGGCATATTATTGACAGCACAATCTTTGAACCTTAAGGTCATTACCGTGCCCTTTCAAGTTTAAGGTACATGACACATATGATCTTGATATGAATTAAGGACTGTAAAACCTTTAAACCTCTAATTTCGAGTGCTTTTACAGGTGCAAGGCACATGAAACATATACAACCTTTGAACCCCAAGTTCACCACCTGTGCCCTTGAAGGTTCAGGCATATTATTGAGAGTGCAAATCTTAAAATCAGATTGAAGATACATGGAACATATAATCTTAATTAAGGACAGCACAACATTAATATAATAAGAATTACGTATTACAATGACCTCTCTACAGATTATGTACACAACATACCCCCCACCGATATCAAACCCGGGTGAGTAAAACGATCTCCAAAGATGATCGTGGTGAGATGTGTGTACATAATCTGTTGAATTTTGAATTTTGATATTATTGAATTTCTATTTTGAATTGTCGGTTGTTTTCAAATTTCAAGGTCATTGATGGTTTGGTCTAATGATAAAATTACTTAAGAATCATCCGATGAAGTCTTGAGAAGATCTTATGGTCTAGTCGCTGACTTTGTCAAGAACGATGTCAGGGGTACAGTAAGATTCATTGATGGAATTCTTAATAGAATCTTTGATTTTCTTATGATTGCGGCTCTAGCGAGTTTACCAATTGCTAATTTACCACTCCAGTATCTTTTCGGAGAATAAAAATAGATTCCATGTTGTTATTAATTACCGGCGCCTAACATCAATTTACCTTTCATTGCCGATTTTACTAATCATGAAGCCAACTTTTCTTTGAAGGATTTATCAATGATGTAATTCAACGCATGATTATAATCGGACCATCTGGAAGTGGCAAGACAAAACTGCTACTCAATTTAATAACGAGATGGATGAAATGGGACAAATTGTATTTAGTAGCCCCGAGTGTAGATGATCAGCGATGCTACGAAGTGTTAAAAGATTTTAACGAGAAAGCTTCAGAGATTGGCGGTTATACTGGTATCGAGTTTATAACCGATATCGAGGAAGCACCGAGCATTGTTGATATTCATGGAAGTATTAATAATTTAGTCTTATATGATGATGTCATGTTAGACAATAAAAATAATCCTGCCAGGGTATTTTCCAGAGGCAGGCATAAAAAACACTGCTGCGATATATGTCACTGAACGATGTACACAAATACCAAAAGTGATCAGAGATAACTGCAATATTCTTGCTGTATTTACAAAATATTCACCAGACTGGTGCGGTGGAGATATGGATTATAATCTTTTTAGAAATTTCTTTAGTCAAGCTGAGTGAATCCCACATGGATTTGTAACGATAAATTTGCATGATCCTAGATCAAGATATCGTATCGAACTTGATAAACTATTCGGTTGAAATCCTAAAAAGAATTATTAACCCATAGCAGCAGAGGGGGCGCGACAACGACATTGGCGTCCTTTTTTATTCTGGTTTGCCAAATGGACGCTACTATTAAGCATTTACGAACAAGCATCAGTTTGCCGAATCGACGCCTCCAAAAGTTGTCTGATTCGCCCCCTTTGCTGCTTTCTATATAATGCCCCCTGATAGCAAATGTTATCAAAGATGTTGTCCTAGTTATTGCTGGAGTTACTATACAGTGCTGTTTACTAAACTCGCACATTCTCATTTTTTTGAATTGCTCTTGAAGTGAATGGTTACATTTACATAATTATTCGAGTATGTTGTTTCAGTTATCATATATATCAGTAATTGCGCAGATATACAAGCACATCCATGCCATGATTGATATCAGAGAAATGTTACTTATGAACACTTTAAAATCATTCAATAACATCTGCTATAACACAGTGCAAACAATATGCCTGTTCCACACATTTGAACTTGTGTTTATATCTGATTTTGTGTGCCGCTTCCGGTATCTAGAAGCAAATATTTATAACGTCTTTGAAACTCGTAGAATGAGCGTTAATTATAAACTCACCGATTTGAATGCTATATATGAATCACTGGATTTCTTTTCAGAATAAAAGAATCAGAAAATGGATTAGAAGAATATGCAGAGTTTCTGATGAGAGATTTTGACAAAAATAAAGATAACCAATTAAGTTTTGAAGGTAAACGCTATAATGCGACTATGTATTATTTTATAATCCCTGCTGGTTACTGTGTTTTGCTGATAATATCGTCTGACACCATTGATTAAGATATTTTCAGTCAAATATTAAATGAAATAGAGATAAAAGACACTTCGATAACCGTTATGAAATTTTAAACGAAAACTGTTATAATTTTAGAATTCATAGACGATTCTTTCATGAGTAATGAAGAAGATGACAAGTAAATGAGTCTGACGTCTACTGAACTGTACTGAGTAAATAAATTTACCCTTCAACACATTAAATGTGAATCCGAAAATATAAGTAGTTTACGTACTATGAACTTCAAAAGAATCCATATTTTGAACTTGTTTGAACTTCTTGAATCGAGTGTAATAAATTCAGCTGACGGTCATAAGGTGTACTCGATTGAGCTCTAAACACAATTATTTTTTTCTCAGCATATTTCGGAATGTAATTATCGTAGTTCTGCATTTTATTTATCTAAATCAATTACTGAGGTAAAGCAATTTTTAGACTAACCGTTTAAAGTGCATGGAAATGTTCATACTGATCTTAGTCTGAGGTAAATATTGCATCGCTTAAAAGGTTAATATGCATTGAGAATTACGTTGAGGGAATTCGAATTTGATGGAGAAAAAAAAGCTTAAAACATCTCTTCGTTTTCGTTTTATTATACAAATTTTCATATTAAACAAAATATTTAAAGAAAAAAAAACATTTATATAGCATCAAGTATCATATTACTTATGAGAATGTTAAGTATATTTAGTTGAAATATGATGAGCAAGCTAAAAGTTAATGCAAATTTTGTACATCTTTGATTAAAATGCATTCTATCTTAATGCTTGTGTTTGTTCGTTCCTAATTCAACATTTCATAACTATGTATTAATCTTGATTTTATTTACTCTTTGCAGTCTTTACGAAGTTTACATTGTCAAAACTATATAATGTTTCTCAATAAATCTCTGCGCTATATTAATCAGAACTTGTGTTATAAATAATGATAGTTTTAAATTGTGAAATGCCACATAATGCCATATATATAATCTTTCCAGTTCAGGAGCTACTTTTTTAGTACACTTCAAAGGAGACACATATACACTTTATTTATCCACGTGCGGTGATGATATTTTAAAAGGGTTCATTCGAAGGAAGCTTTGTAATTCATGTTTTATTTGGGGGTTGTGAAATTTTCCAACATATATTTCCTTGTCATCAGATAGCCACTTGTGTGTTGATGGAATTTTAAAGCAAATATGTGCAAAGAGCAAGTACGTTATACAATTGTTAGGTTATATTAAATAAGATACATACCATTGTTCCATCCTGTACTTACATTGGTGTTCAAATGGACATTTGCAGGATCGCCCCTAAATATATATTCGGAGAACTTTTAAGATGTCATTTTAAAAAAAAACAATACAAAAACATTTTGTCAATCAAACGGATAACCTACCGTTTATCATAATACATTGTGTTGCGAAACCTGTGGGCAATTAATTGTCTCTCGAGATGGGTTATTGCTTTGACATAGGTGCTGATTTGCTGCTCGTGACAAAATGTTTGCTCTTGATCCCTCTTCGGTGATTATGCAATCAATTTTTTAAAACTAGCTCACTGTTTCCAAATCCTTCGCTCTGTTTTTAATATTGGCTGAGATTTATTTGCCACCGTTTGTAATCAGCTCAGCACAGCGGTTAAATTCATGTCAAATCTGAAAGATATTTCGTCCAGATTCTCCCCAATCATATTAAAACATGTAATACTGCAAAATACGAAGATAAAGGTCTCAATTAATACAAATGAATTTCCTAGAAACATATTTAGAAACGTTGGAGTCGTTTCGTATCGAAATTGTCATTGAAGTTAGCGATATATATATATATATATATATATATATATATATATATATATATATATATATATATATATATATATGTAGTCACAGAGAGAGAGAGAGAGAGAGAGAGAGAGAGAGAGAGAGAGAGAGAGAGAGAGAGATTTAATGATACCAAATTTTTATCAACTGATATAAGTAATATCACATTAATAAATGTGTCGCTTCTCTTGACGTTAATATTATTTATGTAAATGTACAGGAGGACAGGTATGTATTCCTTTAACACAAATTCTTCCAACGTTAAAACATTAAATTATAAAACAAAATTCCAATGTGCATTATTTATTTTGATTCCTTAACTGTTTCGACGTTTTCTATTGAAAGCGTAACAAATAATGTAATGCAAAAAAAATGAATTCAAAATAGAATGCGAATATTTCGGAAAAACAATGTTTGAATTGTGGCGATCATGAATTTTCCCGTGATTGTATGTGTATATGTGTCTTTATGTATCTATTGTGATGTAGAATATCTTGGAAGCACAATGTTACACGATGCGTACATACTATACAATAGTATTTGCCATGTACGTTCGATCTGTATTGCAACATTCATGAACTCTCAAACGTTTCACATAATTAAATCAAAATAATTTAACTCTTAACATTCCTGAAAAGAAAATAGCCAACATGTACATAATATAAACTTCATACACAGTGAAATATGTTAAAACATGACAATTCATCTATATGGTTACTGTTTCCATCCTTCAGGAAACGAATTATCAATAACATCTCACCCATATCTTAAAAACCTTGCTTTCATTTGAAGTTAACGTACAAACATTTTCGAGACATGTGTCTCAATGTAACGGGAGTTCAGTATTTTCATGATAATTATTACGCATAAGCAAGGTCAATGTCGATTAATTTAGCTGAGCACTGAAAGCAATTCAATACATTTTATTTGGTGAAGAGGCATTGATTCGTGTTAAACGCTTATATATATATATATATATATATATATATATATATATATATATATATATATATATATATATATATATATTTATATATATATATATGATACGTAATGCAGGATAATGCAACTTCGTAGGCTTCATGACCATATTTACAATTCTAGCAGTGGACAATTTGGTCGAGCGACTTTGACAGTCATGTAGACATCGTTACTAGATGACTCTCCAGACTTTATTTTCCACGGTTCTTTTATAAACGTTCGTTACTATGTTTGATTAAACACCATAAATTGGTTTCATAATACTGACTATGTATATATTATTCTCTCTTGATATCTAGTAAGATTATACTATTGCGTAGGCATGACATATGCTTTCGTGAGATAACATGTCGATACATGCATGTCAGTCATTCGCTTCTTAAATCATCTGTTGCGTATATTTAACTATATTGATTTATCGTTTCTTTAAATATAATAAATAACTTGATATTGCACTCCAACATTGTATTCCGGATTTTAATTATAGATCATTGTTCTCTATTTGTATGTACTTAAAATCAGGGTTTGTATTTAAGTAAACTAGACAAAGAATATATGTTGAATTGGGTCGGACTTTGGAGAGTATGAAGTGAATGTTACCAATTAGTGTATTTGAAATACTTATCGCCTTCATATTTGAATTATTCAGGAGTTAGCTGAGTTTCATTGAAGAGACTAATTTAAAAGGAATTATTCGTGTAAGCGTTTGTTAGTTTGGGGATTTCCTTTGCAATATTTTGTAATTTCTTTTCATTTTCCATTTCACTTTTGACTCTAGGGAACTAACGTACTTGTGTTGATTATACCTTCATAATTCAGTTTTCTGTCGCCATCAAGGTGGAAATCTAATAATACATTATATATGTAGTCATCATCAAATTAAAATCTGCGAAAGAAAGTTTACAGAAGAATCTAAAGTTTCCAAATGCATGGATTGAAAACACAGGTAAATGATATACATTTTACGTGCCAAGCAGAACAATATACATGCTGTTAATATTCCTTTTGCCAAGGTCCTTTACAAAATATGAAGCCTTTGTTGCATACCTACAAACATTCCTCATTTACACCTTAATCGTTAAACGTTACTTCAATTGCTGATACAGCAGTAGCTATATCGAGTTACAAAATAGTTTTCAAATTACGTGACAATATTTCAAGTCCGTATAAAAACAGGCTCGTAACTTAGAAGATATTTAAACAATCTGCACAGAACAACGCATTTTACTTGAGATAGCAGGTGTTGAAATCAGCGAGTAGATGACGTGTTTCGCTTACATATCTGGCACGCGTGCAATACAGGTTGACAGTCGCATTTATAAACGTGCTTCAAATAGGACACTAAAACTTATATCGACATATATCGATCCCATCCTTTTGTTTCAAATGAAAATATTTACAACTGATACTATTTAAACGTCAAATTGTATATATTTAAAGTAATCTAAAACATCACGAAATGACGACTGAATGTACTTCCAATCATGACTGATTTATTGTAGCAATATACAATACTTAGGATGTATGAAGTTGCTGAGAGGAATTAACGGTAAAGAAAAGTCGTAATTTGAGATAAAAGTGATGTTGGCTATCTGATCTTATTTATTTGTGTACTTGTTAGATTAGGAAATGTAACATAACTTTAAAATATTTTCAGTCATATCTGTACAATGTCGTCAGTGAGGCAGTTTATAGAGATATCTAGCATTGGGGCATCATTGCGCAGACATGTAGCGTGCGATCTACCCAGTCACATTATCCTGACACCAGGTCGACCAGTCCAAACACTAGCCTCTTAATCCTAAGCGCCAAGCGAGGCAGCTGTTAGTACCATTTTTGTAAGTCTTTGGTATGACTCGGATAGGGCAGGAACTTACGACCACTTGCTACGCGGTGGACCCTCTAACCACTAGGCCACCCTTGCTGATCTCAGAAATAAAGTATATCTTTAAGGTCTCGATGTGATGCAAATTTTTCATATTTGGAAATTCTTGTTATAGTTTGATTTGTTAACATTACCAACTAGTATTAGGTATATAGATAGTGACTATTGTGAAATATGTTCTGTATTATGTAGAAGATTTTTAATTGAATATATGAATCAGTAAGTCATGGCTACTAAATGTTTGTTAATTCTGTAATTTATAAATAAATCCTTATTTAAGTTGAATCAGACTATTTGTTTTATAAACATGCATCTTTAATAGATAAACTTTTCAAAAATATGTCCGCTGAAAGCAGAAAAAATGTGCACACATTGATTACAACGTTTTCCATTATATGGTTATAGTTGTCTTGATGAGTATTCCATATCTATCTAAATATATATATATATATATATATATATATATATATATATATATATATATATATATATATATATATATATATATTAATAATAAGCGCCTAGTGAGGCAGCTGTTAGTATCATTTTTGTACGTCTTTGGTATTATGAGTCGGTTAGGGACCGAAGTCACAACAACTCGCTCCCGCGTCGGATTTTAGACAGAAAGTATACCTTATTGTTTAGTTCTGATATTAATACGTCTATGTTCGAACCAGCTTAATGAAACAAAATCCGCAAAATAGATTTACACACAATTCAATTTTTATAAAAATTTGGTTATTTATATCCAAAATAGTATGTAAGTAAATATTATCAGCATCTGCTTACTAAATAAACTTTCCCTAAAGACATATATTTGTTTGTTTTTACTGATAGACAGAGAGAGTGAGAGATAGATAATTAAAGATTAAAAATTAAAACATATATTGGAGTGTGTATCATATACAATTCCATTTTTGAATATAAAAATATTAATCTTGCATGATACTCTGTCGTCTTATCTTGAAAAATACGCGTAGAATGTAATACGCACCCCTTCCCCTTTGATATCATATATTGAGTCATTATTCATATAGTACCGATATCCAAATAATGCGTAGGATGATAAAATGAAAATCATTGATTTTACAAGAAAGAATGTAGCATAGACATGATAAATGATGTGGAAAGGGTTCTCAAGAATGTAATTAAATTAAATATGCACATTTAAGAAAGAAAAATATTGTTTATGTTCAGATCAACAAAGCTACTTATTTCATTTCGAAATATTTTCTAAGTTTGCTTATCTCCAGCCATGTTAAGAATCCTATCAATTTCTGGAATTTGAACGTATACTAAAAGGCTATTACAATCCGTGTTTTTCACAATAAAATATAAATCATATTTAACTATTAGTATTCTGTTCATATTCTTCTTATTTTCGTATTCTTCTTCATCTTCCTCTTCTTCTTGTTCTTGTTCTTCTTCTTGTTCTTGTTCTTTTTCTTCTTCTTCTTCTTCTTCTTCCTATTATCATTATTAGTATGAAATTATTTTTAATTCCATGTATATATTTACTTAATACCTTCTTGACGTTTTTCTTTCTCCATCAATGTCGAAACCATATAGTATATCCTATATGTATTAACCATCGAAGTGTAATTTTAAAAAAAAAATATAAAGAATAAAATGTTTTAAAATACCTTAATTGAAAATACAGGTAAATGTTGCATATCATGAAAAACAAGTAGACACATATACGTTTTGTTCATCCTTAAATACTTTAAGAACATTGCAAATCTTACATTCATAAGCAAATGCATTAAAGCAATTGTACTAAAAAATTCAATTCAGATGCTGAAAATGCAGTATCTAAATCGACATCAAGTTACAAAAAAATTACACATTACGTGATAATATGTATATAAGTATGTGTATGCAAGTGAGCTTTCTTTCGCCCTAATTACTGCCAGCTGTGAACAATGAAAATGATTTACTGAAAGTAAAACTAATTCGATATAAGTAACTGCGCAATATAATTACAATATTAGGCGACATCAATTCTAATAAATATTACTAAGTATAGCATAATACCATATCAATTTAAGCTTTTCTAGCAAAACATATTTGATAAATAAGATCTGCGACTAGCCCAATTCTCATTAAACGTATGCAATGTTTATCTAAAATGCGATATGTACACAATTATAATGGAAAACATATGCAATTATCAAATATGACCTCCTGAGAATGAGGAAAGCCATTATTGTTAACCAATAAGTTGAAACCATTCACATGCTCTGTGCACAAGTATTTCAGATAGATAGCAAAGATACCAATTCCACAACATACAACGTCATAATTTCCAGCGTAAACGAACATATTTCTTTATATGTGTTAGATCGGAACTTTTTTGATCGTTCATTATATAAGAACATATATTATTTTCATAAAGAAAATTTGAATCATTTAAGATCAGTATATCCGTATTACAGCAGTTTATCCGTATTGCATTTGATTCATGTTTGCTAATTATGTTACGAAGACACATCGGCGAACTGAAGCTATTGTAGGAAGTTAATATTTCCTACGACCCTCTGTGCCATTTATTCTTTCCTAGATCTAAAAATAATCACACCGGAATGAGATTTTAGCAAATGCAATTAAGTTAATTAAGTTATTATATATTTTATTCTAACTTATAGGTTTTAGTTCCAGATGATAAGTTATCTTGATTAGCCCTGCCAAGGCCCGTTTTACAATGTGATTTGAAAGAATGCAAAGTGTCACAAAGACAGACGTTAAAATACTAAAGCTATTCCATATATCAATCTTTGGTCTTCTTGGAATGGTTCGCAGGATATGTATATATAAGTAACCTTCTTTATCAATATATCGACGAAATCGTTTTACATGACACTCTTTGACTACATTTATACAAAGAATAAAATAAGCACCCTTACTTTAGTTCAATTACGGGTTTATTTCTCGAATATAAATGCTAACCTTTGCTTAAGTGGTAAATTTGGTTTCTGGGGTATCTTGTCTACAATATGTTTTGAAGGAATGATCTTTTTTTAAATATACATATAAACATATATCTCTGGGTATGCTAGTCATCATTAAAGGTCGGGAAAAGGTTAGGCTTGACCTCTGTATAACCTTAGTATCATTCGACAACAACACCATATTGACCCTTTAAACTTTATGCTTCAAAACATTTGTGTAGTTCTAGTTACAATGATATCCTGAATGACGTCCAACACTAACACTGGACGCGTGGGATATACCACATAACCGATATGCAAAAAAAACCACACGCATTGTATATGATTTTAATTTTTAATATTTGGTCGCAGATAGTTTCGTTTGAAAAACAAAATTCATTCCGAAAACTGGAATCATATACTACTCCGTGTGCAGATACTCTATTAGATTGTCCCATTATTGTTGATTTCTCGTTGAGCGAGATAGTGCTCGCATACTCTTAAAGATCTTAAGGATCCCATGTCACATTGTTTCAGCAAAGAAAGAAACTTGAGCCGTCCGTAACAATGAATTGATATTTATTAAGTATTCCTGCATTTCCTTTCAATGTTACGGACGGTATTAAAGAACACCTTAAACAAAATCATCCTTCTGGCATTTTTATATTTAAGTATGGGCCTAGAAAACTGCAATGCATACTAATTCATCTTAGGCATTTATTAAAAAAACAATTCGTGATGAATATAATAATAGCAAAATAAAGTATGATGCTCGATTTTTAAAAGGGGGATTTAAAGCAGAGAAGCAAGCGAAATTAGATAAAGGTATGATGAATATTTTACATGTCTTGGATCATAAAACAAAATAACCGGATAAAAGCGAAAGACAACAAATGTTCAAAATATATCAAATATATTTTTTCCGTAGAATGGAAATTGAAAGTGAGAGAAAACAACTGAAATTCCAAAATATTACAATAATTACAGGCACAACGCGTAATAATATAAAGCCCTAAATGAACCTCTGTAAAAATCCAGAAGAAAACTAAAACTGAATGAAATGACGTGTTTATTATCGCCTTTGGAGTAATATTTTGTCAATAGTCTTTTGTTGAATCAGATTAATGTAATTCCATGTATGAATAGACCAAACATTCCAGTAAATAACTCGATTCAAAATTTATATCAGAACACAATTTTAAATAGAAAGAAAATAATCAGTTTAATGCTTTAAACAAAAGAGATTCCTTTCCGAAATAAACAAAATCATTGGTTTCGACATATCTTACAATGTAAACGATTTACATGTTCAACCACGTATGGTGCATTTCTCGGTTACAACATAGATTTTTTTAATTGATCTCAGGTAAAAAATATCATTTGTAAACACGACCTAGAACCAAATGGTTTAAGAATCATTGTTTATACATAACACATTCACCTGTACAACACACTTAGTAGCCTCTTGAAACCATGCCATGACTCGAATCTACGTATTTGCCTTTTATATATTAACTGAATACAAGTCTAGATTTTAAGTTCGTACACAAAAGATAAGATTATAATTCTTTATTTACGACTACAAAGCCCATACCTCTAAGTTTAAATATAAGTTTTCTTTTAAAAAGCAACATTTTAAACATAAAGGTATATATATATATATATATATATATATATATATATATATATATATATATATATATATATATATATATATCAAACCTACAAATATACAGCAACATCTACAACTATTCACTGTCCCACATATAGAATAATGTAGCTTTTATTAGTTATGTACATCAAAGGAAATGAAACATTAAAAAAGCCAATCTTGTCAAGCTGAAATTAGCTCCATTTTAGTCAGGATCAAGTACAGCTTACATTATTGCATTGTAGTAGATTGTAAATAATTGCATGTTATAGCCATCAATCAACTAATTAATGTAAACATACGTAACATTTGGTCAAAAAACTGACTGAATGATCGGATTATCGGCAATGAGATTACCACAAAGCGGACCGTAAATATTCAATAAACTACGTAAGATCTAAATTTTTGCGTAGCCACGAGTGTATCATTCTTTTCAACCCATGTTTCTGACAATCAAATAATGCAAATAGCAAAATGACATATCAAATACCTTTTCAAAACTTCACGAAAGTTCGTAATATACGTATTGTGTTTGAAAGAGTTAAAACATGATTTCACTTATCTTGCCATGGATCTGTAAATCTGACCCAAATATTATTTTCTGAATAGATGTCGAATGTACAGAAGCATCTCTTTCCTTGGTGAGTTGTATAAATATATGCAAATATTATATTCTGTTTCCTGTGTTTGTCCATACTGTATCATACTAAATGGTAAGTCTCAATCGAATAATTAAACAATAAGTTTATATAGATGCGATATTTTACTGTTTTTAATTTAAACTGGATAAATATTAGGAAGGCAGCTGACAGATGTAGATCTATTTTCAAGCTTATAATTTACTATTGACAACCAAACTCATGCTACATTAACGTCTCAATTTTCAATTAAATAATAAATGACTCCGGTTGTTTCAAAGTATAAAGTTCAATGTGTCAAGGCTGCATTATTTTCGAATAAAGCCAAGGTGTGACATAATACATGTCTGAACTTTATTGATGACCGCGGTAAATGGATTGATATATAAATGAGGATTTCACTCTTACTAGCCGGTAGCAGGGGATTAATATCGAATTTTATTTCTCATGATGAAGGTTTCAGTCGTTTGTTTGCTGTTCGCAAGTTTGCTCGTGGTCGTCCTTCCCAGAGGTATTTATTCGTTTATTATGTTGTCATGTTGAGATGTGTTTCGCTTCAAAAGTTATTGAATATATGGCTCAAGACATTGTTTTCCATGTTTAATTTTGTAATGTTAAAAATCCTTTCCCTAGTCTAAGGCTCAATTGTCTCTAAGCAGATAGTTATATTCCGGAACGATACTGATAAAGAATTTGATTGCAAAACTAGGATTTCCCGACAAGTTTGAATTTGAGTGCAAGCATTTAGTTAATTCTTGCACACACATCTGTCTTTATATGATCAGTTTGGTGTGATCATCAGTCATGTGAGTGATAAAATGTTTAATCTCTTTGTACTCGTCAACGGCATGTATTTTTTCAATGAGCCTATATAACGCTTTGTGAATGGTGTATAATGTTTCCTTGGAATATTGCGATGATTCAGTTTTTAAATTGCAGAAAGATACAAGTTAATTTGTTGCGTTTGAGCAGTTTTCCCAAATAAGGTTTGAGGCTAGGAACTAATGCAACGTTTTTATACACGATTTGAAAGACTAACGATAATCCGAAAATAAACAAGGTTTGGAGTATGTATCATTTACAACTCCATGTATGTATATCACAAGTTGTAGTCAATCTCAAAATGATCGTTTGGGGCAAACCAGGCCTAGCAAATACTCATTGATAAAACGCGGTCATGTGACTTTTGAATAACTCGAGTACAATATAACATGGCTCCCTGAGGTATAAGTGGCTTTTAATTTGTAAGCGAGGTCATAATGCCACACTCTGTTAACAGCATTATAATATGCTGAGAAAGAAAAATCTCATTTCTATGCGGTATTTTCAAAGATTTACTGAAAATCTTTTAAATGATTTCCTCTGAAAAATTACAATGTAAATAAATGTATAATCCAGAAAATTAAGCAGAAAGACAAGACACGCCCCTGACAGACAGGTTACCGTTTTATTCGTCAATTAAAAGCATATCATTATTGAGGTTAGTCTAATTAAAATAACTGTTTATAGTTTATCCGAGTTTGGGTCAAAGGAAGGAATTAACATGTGCTTAATATCATTGTTATTATGTCTCGATACAGTAAGGCATGTTTAAAACAGTTTAAAATTTGATCATTCTTTGGATGAGAAATGATCAATCCAGTCTGCGACGCAGCACAATTGATTCAAATTTTCATGTAGATAATGTGGAGACTTCCAATATTATTTAAAGAGTTCTTACACGTAGGATCAAATCTATTTTGTCCTTATTGGGAAGTGTAATGGATATGGGATAATGCTATTATTCGCTAACTCTTTTCTAAACCACTCTTGAAGATTCTGAAAACCAATGTAATAATTGAATTTAAACAGTTGTTTCCCTGAAGCCCAGAATTAAGACAAACGCTCAATATGTTAAATTGAGAACACTGATGTAATGATGATTTCTAACCGATCTTCATCAGTTGCTGAATAACGAAGAAATACAATCAATTGTATATACTACTGCTACTAGTACTGGTTTACAATAATTTTACACATTATTGTCGAACATCGTTGCTTATTCAAAAGTTTGTACCTTGCTGAGCAATAATATACAATTGCATTGAATACATTAAATTAGCATGCCATGTGTTACGCTAATTGTAACATTATCTTCAATCTACTGTTTCATTGTATTCCTATATATATGATTTAACATCTATGATTCACTTCCAGGCAACGAAGGTCACAAGGAGAAAAAGAATGCTGATGAGGATGAATATGCGCTTCAACTCTTCGATGAATATGACAAAGACAACAACGGGTATATCAGTCTATACGAGCTCAGGTGTGTTCACGTATTGTTATCTATTCAGTACCAAGATGTGGTTAATATATTTTCTTTCCAATACGTTTCAATTTGTCAAATAATTTTGCACATATTGTCTTTTTTGTGACGCTGGGTGTCATCGGTCTCCTGGATCGGTCAATGTCATATTTAACCAATATCAGTTAGACTCAGATGCAAAGATTGAGATTGGTGATGGTGTTCGCTTTTCATAATCATTGCTTGCTCATTATCGTTTGGATAATCTTTATTTGTTGATAGTACTGCTGTATTTCTGATGTCTTGTGCATTATCCTTATTACGCTACAGATTTGTTTAATCTTGATTGTCCGAGAAAAAGGTTATCAAAGTTGTTGTCCTAGTTATTGCAGAAGTATACAGTACTATTTAATAAACTCACACAGTCTTATTTATTTGAATTGCTCTTGGAGAGAATGGTTACATTTACATGATTATTCGAGTATGTTGTTTCAGTTATCTTATGTATCAGTAATTGCGCAGATAGACAAGAACATCCATGCCATGATTGATATCAGACAAATAATGTTACTTATGAACAGTTTAAAATTATTCAATAGTATCTGCTATAACACAGTGCAAACAATATGCCTGTTCTTCACATTTGAACTTGCATCTATATCTGCTTTTGTATGCCGGTTCCGGTGTCTAGAAGCTAATATTTATAACGTCTTTGAAACTCGTAGAATGAGCATTAATTATGTCAACTCACCGATTTGAATTCTATATATGCATCATTGGATTTCTTTTCAGAATGTTTGTATCAGAATATAACTCACAAACGACTGCAGAGTATTTGATGAACCTTTATGACACAAATAATGATAACCAACTAAATTTTGAAGGTAAACTAATTATGCTATTACTAACTATTATTATGAAATGTTTCTTTGGATAATGATATTCTGTTGCGGGAATCCCTGATCGGGATAATGTGTTTTATTTGACATCACATCACAGTAATCACATCGAAGCAAAAACAATGTTGTTAAAAGTCGCTTTAACATATGCTTGAACTTTTCAATTTACAACGTGATTGACGTGATTTCAGTCAGATTTTTTGCCCATCTGTCTACATTTATCCAACTTTAAAAAAATATTTACTAATAATCTGAGTTCAAGACAAACGTTATTTCTAGCAACATTCTTACTGACAGTTGGTTTTACTTGTCCAGTGGAAATTCGTAACATGTAAAGCATTACCAAACAATATATTGTCCTTAGTCCAATGTGTATAGGTAATTAGCAAATTATTATATAAACCACGATGTATCCTCCATGAAGCTCTGCTATTAAAAAATGAATATCAAAATTTTATTCAAGAAATTCATCCTTGGGCAGTTTTTTTGATGTTCGTTTTACAAAGACCAATCTAAACGTGTATTATCCTTGTATTCAAAGGAAACGTAGCAGGTTTAAATGCAGTGCACGTTGACTTTTGTAATATATGGGGGAAAGATGCACATCATTTCAAGCAGCAAAAAGTACTTTGAAATTTGATACCTTTATTCCCAGCCTTCAAGTTGTATTCCTCTTGATCTTATCTCTATTATCAAATTTCAAATTGATTTCAAAAAACTTTACTAGTAGGTCACCATGTAACTAAATTTGCATTAGTTACATATATTTCTTTGTGAATGAACATGTTAACGACTTTCATGTAGTTTCTTTATGTTCTGGTATTTACAAAGTGCAGTCTATATCAATGTTATACAATTATAAAGTATGTACCAATGAAGGAGCCATTTATGTTTTGGCATTTCCGAAAAGCAGTGAAACCACATTGAAGTTTCTGCTTCCCTATTAATATAAGCCTTCATCAGATTATCTTTGATGATTCGCAATCGTATAGCAGCACATATAGCGATGAAATGCTAAGCATTGCAGGTAATATTGCTACCACTCAATTTAACTTTAACTAAAACTTGGCATTATATGTAAACTGTACGAAAATTCAAAGGCACCTTGTTGTTACAACAATATCAATTTGCAGTTAATAACCTTCTAGAAGCAGACAATATTGGTAAAATCTTCCGAAGCATGATTACAGTACAACTCATTTACGGAAGTTCAAACATATGAACATTGGTGAGTTTCCCTCTTTATGAATTTAAATATGGACATATTACTATTATATACAATTGATATTTATATCAGAATAGATGTTGATCATTGTATTGTGATATTCATTGATAGTTCAGTTCTTGATGTTATCGTCACAAAGTCGTACGAATAACGGGATGCATTTCGCCTGGAAGAGATCCACATTTTCTAAATATGGCAGGTCGGCGCAAAGTATCTCTCATGATCATGATAATGCGACTACATATTTTTTTTTATAATCCCTGCTGGCTACTGTATTTTGCTGATAATATCGTATGACACCATTGATGAAGATTTCTTCAGTCAAATATGGTATGAAATGGTTAAAATATACTTCGATAACCGTTAAGAAATTTTAAACGAAAACTGTTTTTCTTTATTTCAGAATTCAACCAGTTTTAAGAAGATGACAAGTAAATTACTCTGACGTCTACTGAACTCTACTTAGTAAATAAATTTACCCTTCAACAAATTAAATGTGATTCCCCCCAAATTTTTTTTTACGTACTGTGCACTTTAAAATAATCCATATTTTGAATTTGTTTGATCTTCTTGAATCGAGTCTAATAAAATCAGATGACGATCATAAGGTGTACTCGATCGAGCTCTAGACAAAATTATTTTTTCCCCGGATATTTCGGAATGTAATTATCGTAGTTCTGCATTTTATTTATCTAAAACAATCACTGAGGTAAAGATATATTTTTAGACTAACCGTTTAGAGTGCATGGAAATGTTCATTCTGATCTAAGTCTGAGATTAATATTGCATCGCTTAATAGGCTAATATGTTTTGAGAATTACGTTGAGGGAAGTTGAATTTTATGAAGAAACAAGGCTTAAAACTTCTGTTCGTTGTCGTGTTATTATACAAACTTTCATATTAAACAAAATATTTAAAGAAAAGAACAATTTCTATAGCCCCAAATATTATACTACTTTTGATAATATTAACTATATTTAGGTGAAATGTAATGAAGATAAGCAAGCTCATAGTTAATGAAAATTATGTACATCTTTGATAAAATTGCATTCTATCTTAATACTTATGTGTATCCCTTCTTAATTCAACATTTCATAATCTATTTTAACCTTGATTTTATATACTCCTTGCAGTTTTCACGATGTTTATATTTTAAAAATTATATACTGTTTCTCAATAAATGTCTGAGTTATATTGATCAGAACTTGTGTTTTAATTAATGATAGTTTTCAATTGTGAAATGCCACATAATCCCATAGAATTCATTAAAGAATAATGCCTTACGCGACGATATAATCTTTCAATTTCAGGAGCTATTTGTTTCGTACACTTCTCAGGAGAAACATATACACTTTATTTATCCATGTGCGGTGATAATATTTTAAAATGGTTTATTCAAAAGAAGCATTGTAATTCATGTTTTATTTGGGGTTGTTGAATTTTCCAACATATATTTCCTTGTCATCATATAGCCACTTGTGTGTTGATTTAATTTTAAAGCTAATACTCAAATAGCAAGTACTTTCAACATGTGTTAGGTTATATTAAATAAAATACATGTCATTGTTGCATACATTGGTGTTCAAATGGACATTTGTAGATTCGCCCCTGAAAAAAATGTTTGAAGAACTTTTAAGATCTCACTTCAAAAAACAATCCAAAAACATTTCTTCAAGCAAAGGGATATCTTATCGTTTATCATAATAAATTTTGTTGCAAAACCTGTGGGAAATTGAGACCAAAGGTCCAAAAAAGAAAGATATTACCGGCTAATTAAAACAATTGGATGGACTCAAATTAATGCAAAGTCATATTTATCCTCATTATTATTCCCGTGTCATAGTGTGGTCGTCAAGGCTAAGTGCTACCGTATATCTTACCAGTTCGTTTCACTTGTCTCAATTATGTGCCAATGCCTGTTTAATCACAGCTATTCCGGGTCTATTAGTCGATATGGTAATCAAAAAAGGGTGACGTTTCGATTTAGTCAGTTAACCCTCTCTGCTGCTCCAATACCAAAGTCAGACAACACTGGCCTATCAAGCTTCGTCGTGCATTATGCAACATATCAGTATGTGCTCAATCAAATCAATTTCGATAATTGTGTTGATAAATGTATCTTATATAACAAATAATTTTATAAAATATACCTTCACTGCCGTATATGTGTACAACTTGATTAAAAATAAAACCCAGACCTGTCTCTGTTTGATGTCTGCAAATATCATCCTGAACACTGTGAGAGTAGCAATTTATATATTGACTACAATACAACCACATTCCTTTCATTGTAATTAAACATGCACGTATCTCTATCTATCTATCTATCTATCTATCTATCTATCTATCTATCTATCTATCTATCTATCTATCTATGTATCTATCTATCTATCTATCTATCTATCTATCTATCTATCTATCTATCTATCTATGTATCTATCTATCTATCTATCTATCTATCTATCTATCTATCTATCTAGCACACACAATTATATTCGTGTTGCAAAAGCTCTCAATTGCTTAATAACGCCTATATACAAATAATTGGAGGCCAAGACAAGCACGATTAGTGAGGACGTTATTATTTCGTGTTGCCAGTGTATATTTAAAATATAAACACTTAGCGTGTTTTCAAGGTATTATTAGTATTCATATATTCTTACCAATCCTTTCATATCGAGATGAAAGTATTTGTATATCATTCACTGAAACAGAGATTAAGAATTACCTATGGAAGAAGATGTGATGTCAACTTGTTATGAAACACATCTATACTACTAAGTGTATTGGAGTATTGTATATCTCCTTTGCATAGTATAACCTCATGCGATTTAGTAAATTCTGAATGTCATATCAAAATGGAGATCGATACATTCCGTCCAACATTTCCTATTTGTTAAATATCAATAGCTTCCGATGACATTCATAAAGTATTGTACGAAACACCTTAATAAAACTACTTCTTTGTGATAGTAGACTACGTTGTCCGGTGCTTATTTAACGTTGTAGAGATATAGACTGATGGATTACCTACATAACCCTTGTCTAAGCCGTACGCCAGTTGCATCAACATACGATTTGTAAATGTGTCAGAACAATACAGCTTTGTCTTCTTACTCAATAACTTCTCAATTGGAACAAGTGCTATATACTACAGTTAGTATTATCCATGTATGCATAATATCATATATATTGTTGGTTACATGTATAGACTGAGAACTCTGAGATCAATCTTTCACTATAGCTTATACTGGCAATTATTGGCCGTACGAAACATAATGTTCTAAAACAAGCTTGGCATATCTAACCTAATGGTGTGTAAGATTTCGAGAAGCATATTTTCTTAAAAACTCAAACGCATCCTAGGTCAGATTGGAACAATATTATACACCTATTACACATTGCAAAAATCATGTAAACAACAGATATTCTAAATGATTAACCTACCTTATGATTTAAGCAATGAATTCACACTATATATAATACTTCAAAGTTTGAACCAAAATTTGTTCTATGATCTCCTTATTTACACGTTCAAGAGCATTAGTTGTCTTCAACTATCAAATAGATTCTTGTCCCGGATATATTCTATGAAAATTGACAAATGACAGTTCATCACTTATTTTGAGATCACAAATTGTGTCACCATCATTGTGTAGCCAAAAGCACATGTAACCTCCCGCTTCATTCGAACCTTTACTATTGCTGTGTGTTCAACTATGAGCATATAGACACAAGTTTAGAGACATTCGAGACATTCGATAAAAACATGCCACAAGAGAATCTCGTAAGAATATAACACAGAGGATCGTTTAGGATGTAAAGGGACAACTGATTTTTTCTTGTTTTAGAAAACGATAGAAAGATACAAAAACTCGAGCCAAAAAGCCACAAGTATTACAAAGGAAAATGTCTACGAAGGCTGATTAATGCTATTTCGGTCATATTTTAGTTAAATGGTATATATATATATATATATATATATATATATATATATATATATATATATATATATATATAATTCCAATTTTTATGAATTAAACGAATTTCCTGTAATATGATTGGATGTAAACGGTTACGTGACGTTGATCAGGAATTGTTTACACTTCGATAAATTCTGGGACTACTTTCGGTTTTTGAAATATAATCTGACGTAACAGATGGGACTGACTAAAATTGAACAAGAATGTTGTCAGTAAACTAAATGTGTCAAAAACCACGGTAACCATTGCCTATGATGTAAAAGATGAAGTTTATGAATAAACGTAACCGTGGCTGTAGTCAAATTCTTCGTGTGATTCTGTACAGGTTATGTATTACGGGGCGGTGTGAAACGCCGAATGAAATGTAACTATGCGCCACGTAAATTCTAATGCATTATTGATGGAATAAGTTAATTTGACGATATAAATGATGAAATTGGAATTATAAGGATTAAATGATCATGGTTGGGTATTTATTGATGTGTAAATTTTACCTAGTCACTCACAAAGTTAACATAAAGTCCTTCGGACTTTATTTACTTTGTGAGTGATTAGGTAAAATTTACACATCAATAAATACCCAATCATGATCATTTAATCCTATAATATATATATATATATATATATATATATATATATATATATATATATATATATATATATATATATATATATATAACAGCTTCCGATTTCACTTGAGCTTTACCATTTACTCAAATCAGGTCTCTGCTATGGGCTAAAATCTCTTAACCCAAAGTATAAAAGGCATATAATGAGAATCTTTGAAGAGCTTTTGATCAATATATAGTATATAACTATTCAATTGCTTTACTGTCTGTGGAAGGAGCTAGGCAGGTTTTAAATTAGCTAAAACTTGGTTAAGGATTCCTATTGCCATACACAGTGAGGCTGGTACACAACTAATGGCCTTTTAGTCCAATTTGGCTAATTCCTACAAAGCTGTTCTTCACACTCTTAGGTCAAAACCAAATCTTGGCTATATGAATTCTTAGCCAAAATTTGGCTAAGGATCCCTGTTGCCATACTCAGCGAGGCTGTGACACAACTAATGTACTTTTAGCCCAATTTGGCTAATTCCTACAAAGCTGTTCTTCACACTCTTAGGTTGATACCAAATCTTGGCTAAATGAATGCCTAGCCAAAATTTGGCTAAGGATTATTGTTGCCATACTCAATGAGGCTGGTACATAACTAATGTCCTTTTAGCCCAATTTGGCTAATTCCTACAAATCTGTTGTTCACACTTTTAGGTTGAAACCAAATCTTGGCTAAATGAATGCTTAGCCAAAATTTGGCTAGTGTCTTTAAGTATAATCCCCATGTATGGTTGCAGAATCTAGGAAACTGATTAGCCAAAAGTTGGCTAACTGCAATATTGTCCGTTTCCATAATGTACTGTATGACTTTTAGGCAAAGACCAAATTTTGAATAAATGTCTGCTTAGCCAAAATTTGGCTAGTGTCTTTTAGTATAATCCCCATGTATGGTTGCAGAATCTAGGAAACTGATTAGCCAAAATTTGGCTAACTGCAATATTGTCCGTTTCCATAATGTACTATATGACTTTTAGGCAAAGACCAAATTTCGAATAAATGTATCCTTAGCCAAAATTTGGCTAGTATGAACAACAGCATTTAGTACAAGCTGCATGTATGGCTGTTAGAATCAAAAAGCGTAAAAGCAATTAATTAGCAACATTTGGCTATTCACCTCAATGTCTCATACCATAATGTACATTTATGACCTCTAGGTAAAAACCCAAGTTTTGGAGAAATATGTTTTGCAAATGGATGATCAGCCAGCTATTGGAAAAATTAAAATAAAAGCTTGGAAAATAGAAAAATAAAAAAATCTTTCTTTCTTTCAGAACAAGTGTTTATACAGTAGACTCATGCTGTATGGCACCCTTTTAATTGCAAATGGAGTAGCACTCAAAACCTAGTTTAGTGGCCACCTACTACAAAACTCCATCCTTTCCTTGCTCTAGTTTCTATCAAGTTTGCCTGTAGATGTTGACCACCTGATCAATGACCACTATTTTTCTCCCATGGATCATTGTGTACTGTGCAAGTGATTATCTAAGCACGTTTTGTTCCCCATCATGGGACTAATCAGCCACACTTAATACAAAATATTTGCAATCTCAACTGCCTAACTGATTTCAACAACTGTCTATAATTTACATGTATATGGTTCAGTTAATTGCAATCTTGCAATGCACTTTGTTTTCCTTATATGTTATCGATCCTTCTAAATATCCATCTTCTTATATGTACTTGACCAACTATTATTTCTGCTCTTTCTCTCTATCTGCTACCATCCTCTCACATTTCCTCTCTCATTATATTGTTTCTTGCCTATATCTTAAATCCTTGCACATTGCACTGATCCAGCATACGAGGTCATCTGTTGGGCTACTAATGTTACATGTAATTTGAAAATGTATATAATTGAGCATAGAACGTAGAGTGTAACATTCAAATTTAATGAATGGGAGACTACCAAACCATCCCAGTGATTCTTATAAGGTTAGCATTTTTTTATAAATTCATGAGGTAAATTATCTATTTTACCTCCATCCACCATCATTCCATTCTAATGTGGGCCAACCCTACTGTTGATAAATGTGTAATCATAATAGTCTAGTAAATGCACCTTTACTGAGATGTAATCCCGAGGAAATGAATAGAGAATCAAAATAATAATACCTGTACAGTAAAACCTGTCTTGATACCACTGTTATGAGAGACCATAATTTCCATACACAGTCTTATTGATTATGTAGGATTATGACCTGTTTTGAGAGACCATTTCTTTTGGCAGAAGGGGTGTTCTTTGAAAACATGTTTTACTGTACCACAATGCTTTTAAATACCCAAATTTGTAATGATAATATCACATGGCATTTATAAATTCTTATTATAAATGTAAATTTAGAACTTTCTGAAATGTATTATATCAATCTCTGCTTGGTCAAGTTTTGCCATAAAATGATGTCATGATATTACTTGTGGAACTTTAAAATTCAGTACGCTTTGGCCAATGTGCTTCCTGTATATATAAATCTTTGTAAGGAATAACTTAATTGGCTTTGAGATTCAGTGAACCATAAACATTTTCAGCACAAAAATAAAGTTCAGCTAAAATATATAATCTCTTCAACCATTAAATTGTCTATGCAATAAGAATGTAAATGAATAAATGAAACTCTTGTAATTGGTACTATGTCTTTATTTGAATATTTCCTAAAAAGGGATAGGAAGCACATATTGGATTATGTTAATTAGGTCAGATAGAGTAATAAAAAGCATATTATCAAGTATATATCATGGTAATCCATTTATTTTAAAATCTGACATCATATAAGACAAGTGACTGAAGCTTTAAATATAACAGTAAACACAGACATAAGGTTTTTTGTTCCAAGTTCAAATGCACATATTAATAATTGTGTAAAACTTTGCTCAGGCTCTGTATGTCTTTGAACTCTTCGCAGAGTCTTTTTTGAGTAATTAAGGTATGGCTGCCATCAACAATATCAACGATACCTTCAGACTTGAAATTCAATTCTAATGACTCATCACCAACATCTACAGTTCCATTTGCAGGAGGAAATTCCTTAAAGTTTCCATTTTGTACCATAACTTTTGCATTGATATACAACCTGCAGACATAATTATGATCAATGCTTCTGACAGCAGTTTTGCTTGATGAACAATGCAGGGTCTGTATATCAACCTCAAATGTTCCAAGAAACTTTGACTGAGCCGCATGCATGAAAACATTCTGCTCATGCTGAAAAACATAATCACATTGGAGATAATGAAAATCATAATCATATTGCAGATAATAAAAAACATGCTAAACAATCATAACTTGATTAAAATGCCTTTCTTGGTATTTTGAAAGAAACTAAAATTCCTACCAATGGAAAACAATATAAAGCTTTTCAGAGAAGCATTTACTGAAGTCAATACATCAATGAATTATAGTCTTCTTTAAATGTGCATGAATATTCATGATAAATCTCATCTGACTAGATTTAGAAGTCCTTCTATAGAAATGCTACCAAGGCTTCATGCAGAAAGGCAATGTAAAATGGTCTGAGAAAGAGACTTTTACTATTTTTGTCAATGTTGCTGAAAGGTTATATAGCGCAAACGTCACACAGAGCTGAATTCCCTTTGTAAAATGTTAAGTTACTTACAAAAGTACAGTGCACTCATTAAATATGGATAATCTTAGTCAAAACTTAATATATGTTAGGGAAAAACCAGTTAATCTTCAGGGATGGTTGTTGGAGGGGTGCGTGGGAACTAAAAAAATAAGTGAATAGGAATTCCAAAGAGTGTTTGCGTGATTTTAATGCCTTACATATCTGTAATAATTGTTCAGTCATATCATTACGATGTCTGGTGTGTGACAGTTTATAGTGATTTATATTATTGGGCCATCATACAAAAGACATGTGGCATGCTGTCCCACCCATTTACATTATCCTGACACCAGGCCAATGAATTCTAACACTAATGTCTTAATGCTGGGCAATAGCAATGCAGCTGTTAGTATCAATGTTATAAGTCTTTGTTATAACTCAGCCAGGGTTCAAAACCGCAGCCTCCCACATCCAAGGCAGATGCTCTAACCACAAGGCCACTGGTTCATTGGAGTTCCAATGCTAACAAGAATGTTAGGTTGTAACAAAGCATGTCGGATAAATGTGTTGAAAGTTTCATCGTGATTTTGTCACACAGGGGTCATCTCTGTACTAGAACTTTAATACAATTTTAATGCATGTGTGTGTGTGTGTGTGTGTGTGTGTGTGTGTGTGTGTGTGTGTGTGTGTGAGAAACCACACAATACCTTTAATAAGTTGACAAGATCAGACTGAAATAAAAGCCACAAATTGATTTTGAAAAATTTGGAACTTGTTTTCATGGCAACCTCAAAAATATTTTTTAATGTTTATAAAGTTATTGATGTACAGATGAGTTAAGCTATTGGTGGATGGAACCCATTTTATATTCCAGACTTTTCAGTGGGTGTGATACTTATAGAGATCAGGTTTGGAAGACTCTAGAGTTCATTGTGATTACTTTCCTTTATAATTACAGAAATCAAATGTAAAGACACTGTATTTACTAATGGAAAGGATATTACCTTCAAAACTGTGTTCAGACGTTCACAGAAATATGTGACACTGTTGCAGTCCAACTGTTTGTAAAACAGCGTAGTACTCATGACATGATCTGTCCAAAGCAATTCCACTGTAAATCCAGCACCCCCAATACACTATAAAAAGATAAAGGCACATAGTAGCCATTTTATATTTTTTTTGTTTGTTTGCATACTGACAATGAAATCCACAAAAAGCATATACACAAAGTATTCTACATTAACAATCCTTTATTATCCACTGAATTAGAAAAATAAACATAACACGGGTATTATAAATGCTACACAAAATCAAATTATGGCAACATGGAAAATGTATGTTAATCTGGTTTTCAATACAATTTTGACTGAGTCATATTTTTCTGCACATATTCTCTTTATATTCTCAGGAATCAATGACCTACTGATAATCACACACTAAGTAGTTATTGAATTAACTACTTGCAGATTGCATTAATTACAGTTCAGTTTTGCTTGCCACACATTTTAGTTTCCAAAAATGCACACCTTGAAAACTGTTATTACAGATCTTAAATGTATAAACTTTATTACTAAACTGATGTAGAATGGTCAGTTTATGTCCATATACATTTGTAACAAAGCTTTCCCAGATTATAAATGTATCCACCAGCAAGTCCACCATTAATTCTTATTCATTATTCTGTTTCCAACTAATACATCAATATAAAGGAAAACATTTTAAAAAAATATAAAAATTTGATCTATATTTTTATTACTTAAATTTCATTATCTGTTATAAATAATCATTCTTCATTACTGACATTTTTGCTGTCAGGTTACAAATAAAAATTATATCATTGATGAAATGTAAAAATGTATAATTCAATGGAATTTGGAGACATGCTAATGGCTCAACCCATGAAAAGAGTTTGCAATGTATATGAGCAAACGAGAATTTAATATGCTTTTGTTAATTACCTTTATACATGTTTCATCACTATTAAGTCCACATTCTTCAACTGTTCCAAACTTGTAATTTATATCTGGATCTGGAAGAAAAGATTTAATAGCATCTTCAATTCTAAACGTATACATACACTATCTGAAACCAACTTCTCTTAAATCACCCTCTCTTAATCTCTTTCATGCATATATTTCATGTGATAAATCAGGAAATTGACTGTTAAAACTAGAATATTGACAATTCTGCAAAGTCCAACTAAAATGAACATGATTTATTTTAACTCAAATCTAAAACCAAAGACTTCTTTAACCTGACATGCATCACTTTTATATTTTTATTTTTGTCAAAATGTTCCTTATACAGATCTGAATTCATGATTAATTGTGTTGTATGGTCACATTTGAGATGAGAAATTTGAATACACTATATTAGATTGATGTGAATGACAGATCAAGTTTTGGACAAACACATAATGTTGGCAACTTATATTCAATTATAAGATTTTTAAATCTTCTAATACTAGTATTAGATTAGTTTTGATTAGTGCTTCTATTTTTGTAAATGTGTATAAAAAATTAATTATCTTACCAATGTAAACTTCAAAGGTGATCATATTCACACAATGTTTGGAGGGTGTGTGTGACCTGACTCTTTGCACAGTCAGCAAGTGAACAGCAGCTTGATTCTCTAGTAAACAGTGGTGTAATTAATTTCAGAGATTGGAGTCTCAGTCACTACTCAGCAATGAATGAATTTGAATTCTGAATTTTTCTGGCTCACAAAATTGCATATTGGTGTAAAA
Source organism: Unio delphinus (assembly GCA_029339505.1). Lineage (NCBI taxonomy): Eukaryota > Metazoa > Mollusca > Bivalvia > Unionida > Unionidae > Unio > Unio delphinus. The sequence continues at coordinate 17,528,413 of JAQISU010000087.1, forward strand.
ATATATGATACATCTATATATATGAGATTTGGTCAAAAACTTAATAATATGGTTTGAAAAAGTATTCAGCATAGATTAGAACTGCTGCATACAACCCGTCAATAAATAATAACATAATATAATTATGTCATTATTGCATGTCAGAATAGACATCTTGAATATTTTCTGTCACGGTAAAAATTAATCCCATTTCGAGTTAATCTGCAGTTTTAACAGCAATACATATCCATAGATAAACTGTTTTTGGTCCACAAAATTCAATAACGTTACACAATATTTTTCTATCTCCCTTTCTAGAATCTGGAGAAGAAAAAAAACATTTTGGTAATATTGTCTGGTAAAATATAGAAATATACTTACATTTCACTTTTACATAAGTACCAATATCTGTGTCATTAAGATTTATGCAAATATTTCCTTGTCTGCTGAGAGTGAAAGACCATGTGCTGAAGGAGAGCAGATCCTTATTGTACATATAACAGCTATCAGACGCTACAAAAAATGAGATATTTTATGTGTCAATTAATAACAGCATTAGGAATGTTGCTTTCTCTTTACAGTACAATTATCATTATGATTATTATTATTATTATTATTATTATTATTATTATTATTATTAATATTATTATTATTATTATTAGAAGAAGAAGAAGAAGAAGAAGAAGAAGAAGAAGAAAAAATAAATAAAAACATACTTAATTCATAACCTTGTCAGTTTTTTGGAAAAAACCTGAACATTTTACTAACATATTGTGGATTTTAAATCAATTAGCAATGTATTTAAGGAGCTGAAACAGCTTATTACAGTGCAAAAAACATGCAGGCTGGTTGTTTGGTTGTTGCATTGTTCCATTGTGTATCTATCCTGAACTAATTATTATGATTTACTGAAAAATAAAAGTTTAATTGAAATTTCAAAATGAAAGATCACGCTTTCTTTAATTTGCTTGTTTATATGACACAGTATACAGAAACAAATCTTTATTTTAAAATTGTTTCAGGTAGAAATATAGTTCAGTAATTTCTATTTTCTGTGTAAAGGCTTTTAATCATGAAGTGTCTCAATTGATATATTTTAAGAAATTCTGTTGTATATAGCGTTCATTAAAAACAATATTAACTGTACTTACTCTCTCCTGTCACACCAGCCTCTACTGTTTCATGCCCCTTCTCTGTTTAATCTTCTTCATGAAAATGATAAACTGATGACATTCTTAAACTGTGTTACTTCCTGGCTCATAGTGTGCTACTACTGGCATTTCTAGGTGGGCATACAATATTTAACCTCTCAAAGACATGCCTTAGTCCAATGTCTGTATAGAACTTCTGACTTTTGATCTTGGAGTTGGATCACATGGCTTATTAGTCTGGTCTTTGATATTAATGATCATAAACTGGAGCTGTTGAAGCTATGCTGATTGGATTATCAGTGATGATTTGTTGGATGATGTCTTGCTTTGTGCAAGATAAACGAATTATATAATACTGAAATGCCCATAGTCAAAGTGCTGATCTCACAATTTGCACAAATTATAACCATGTACATTTTCCTTAAAATCCTTTAATTATAATGCACCATCAATTAAAAAATTTTTATAGCTTATTCCACTTTCCTTTTCTTAACCAGCAATTTTTATAGATAGTGTAACATCACGATCTTCCACCCCAACCCCCTAATTATTTATTTCCACCTCCCTTACAACTCATTAGTTTCCCCCTCTAGTTCTAACTTCTACTCCCTTGCCTAAAATAATTAATTTCTTGTCAATAATGGACACTTTGGTAATAAGCTGAATGCAACATGTATATATGTAATGAGTCTGCTAGCAATTGGAAATGGGGTAGATTCAGCTATCACATTCTTTTCCCCATTCAACCAATTAATTTATTTTTATTAATGCGCCCTTTGGTAATACACTTAAGGCATACAAGTGAGATACCACAACATAATGAATCCTTTAACAAATGGGGGGGGGGGCAGATCTATCTACCTGATTTTCTCCCCACTATTATGAATTAGTTCCGTATAAATAATCTATTTAGTATTAAACATATGGAAATACCATGCATGCAATAGGTCATACAATATATTGTGCATGGGGGTACATGATCAACTAGCTGATTATTTCTCCTAACTGCAATTAGTTTCTTTTCCTTTTCCACATTTGGTATATAATGCAGGTATATGTTTACTTTACAAAATCTCACATATGGATGATTTCAAATGAACCTTTACAGTTAAAAGACGTTACAATTTCGGACTAATAGATTTTTTTAACAGTCACTTGCGTAGTATAAGACACAACTGTTAAAGAATCTTCCTGGTTCTTCTTAGCAAACTTACAATGCATTAAAATGGGGACCATTCTGATGACCTAAGTAGTTAGAGCATCCACTTGTGATGTGGGAGGTTGTGGGTCGAACCCCAGCCGAGTTATATCAAAGATTTATACAAATGGTGCTAGCATCTGCCTCACTTGGTGCTCACCATTAAAAGGTTAGTTCTGAGAATGGTTGGCCTGGTGACTTAATAATGTGACTGGGTGGGACATGATGTTACATGTCTGCAGGGCTGAGTGTTGTACATCACTTTAAACTAAATATAAAAATCCAAAATACACACACACACACACACACACACATGTTCATTTACAAGGTTTTGAAGAAAAAAAATCTAGAGTGAGTGAAAGTGTCCAAGGAAAAATATGATGGGTACCTCAACAAATAATACTGGGTAACTCCTTTGGAATTGGATCAACAGATACTATACACATAAATGTCAGTAGAGATCAATGATGTTGCACTTAGAATATTGGCATCTTCTGCCCACACATTATTTGTTTCCTTATTCCCGTCCTGTAAATACTTATTTACATTGTTTTTGTGGTAATTTATAAGTGATTTAGTAATCATTGTGGAGCACATGTCTGACAATACTATTTCAGGAAATTTTGAAGCTGTCTTCGCTTGTAGCTTAAAACATACAATTACCCTCTCTTCATATAATTTGCAGTTGATTAAAAAAGTGAGAAGAGAGAGAGAGAGAGATTAAGCAATAGAGAAAGACTGATATAGGAAGAAGAGCGTAAGACAGATGAAGATGAGAGCCGTAAAAACAGAGTGGAAGTGAGAGGAACACAAGAGGAAGACAGAAAAGAAACAGAGGAATACAGAAATAAGAAACATAAAGACAAAGACGAGAGAGAGAGAGAGAGGAAGCAAGATACTAGAAGATAAAGAGAGAGACGAGAAAATGGGAAGTTTTATGAAGGGAAGAGAGGCGTTAAGAGAGAGAGAGAGAGAGAGAGAGAGAGAGAGAGAGAGAGAGAGAGAGAGAGAGAGAGAGAGAAAGAGAGAGAGAGGGAGAAGAAAAAGAGAAGGAGGGAGTGACGGTGTCAGGGCTGATTTTTTCCTGTAGGAAGAAAATCACCTGGGTAAATTGTTACCAAGGAAATCGTTAGGAGGGGAGGGGATTTGGTCTTTATGACACAGGCAAGACTTATGTATAATGAACACCAGCTTGTCATCCAACATATATAAAATCATGGATATTTTGAGACCTTTTTCAATAAAATCATAATGTTAAGGTGCCTAAACTGTCAAATCACATATGGTTATCCTATTTTTAAAGCACCATTAGTGTCCCATTTTTATAGCATATTAGTACTATTTTTTTATCATTTTAAAATGTTGGGTGCAGTCAAATTTGGAGGCATGTCTTATAGTGTTACTTAATCATGGGATATTATGTGACACTGATTAAGTCCCCTCTGTGCAGTACTATATAATATCAAAAATCATTTCTGCTTCCACACATAAACTGTGCAATATGTTATCAATTAGAAAAATAAGTAACCCATCCAAGAATTGGGAAAAAAATAATATTCTTTTGAATAATTATGTTGATGATTGGGTTAACAAATCTTATCATAAGCGACTGAGAACAAATTGCAGATGATTAAATACAAATTAAATGTGTTTAATGTTTCTAAAAAAAGAAAATATAAAAGCTGAAATAATGTTCGAATATGAAAAATCTACAACTTTAAAACATATTGTTCTCTTTAGATTACTGTCTTTAAGACATTATTATCTCTCTATTCTATGGACTTTGATGTAATTAATATAAAGATATTTATAGCAGTGCAAATATTGATAAACTTATCAATGTTTTATTAATTAATACACAATCAAAACCATGCCTATGTATGCCATCTTTTATTGTGCTATTTTATTATCAATGAAATAATTATATGTACTAGAATTTATCATGTAAATATATATGAATATGCTAACATTGTTTTTTTGTTTTTGTACTATTTTCCATGCAACGCCAGCAGTTGGTCGGATTGAACCCATGACATTAGCCAAATCTTAGACTTGAACACACACAAACAGAGGTGAGATGGCAGTGATCCATAACGGACAGCGCTTTAGACCACTCGGCCACTCGGGGCCCCTCACTAATTATTGCCATCTTCATATAATGTGCATTTTCATACTCTCCTTAAGAGGGCCTCAAGGGAGAATAGTCCTTTACTAATGAGTCACCCTCTAAATAAAGCATTATTATTATTATTATTATTATTATTATTATTATTATTATTATTATTCATAGAGGCAATTCTCAATGAGTCATCGACTGCCTTTATTATAAAATTCTTATATCTGATATTGATCATTACATTACTTCTAGGATTTCCTGAGATATTCTATTTGATAGTGAACATTTTATTTTTAAGGCTTATGATATATATAAAAAAGAAAGTTCATATATTGTCGTTTAGAGAGAAAAATAAATAGAAAGAGCGAAAGTCATTTCTGAAACAAAAAATAACACAAACAATCAAAGGTCATTCAATAAAGTTGATAGGAATAGAAATGCAAAAATGATTAAAGAAATAGTAAACCAAATATCCAGTTATTAAATAAGAGTATTTTGCAACTGTAATCCTTGTTGTTTTTACACAAAATTGGGTAACTTATCCTTTTCAAATTTAAGAACTTTGTTATGTAGAATTTCTTTTTAGTTAAAATATCATATGTACTTAAAATGATATGGCCTGTTAGTATACTTCATGTTGTTTACTTTATATTAGAGAAAAATTTGTTGCTTTTGGCTTACCAATAGATATTCGTTTCAATGAAATGTCAGCCACATTACAGCAAAGTAGCTTCTATGCAAACAACGTTACCTAATATACATTACTCTCTCAAAAGTACATAATAACTGGTGAGTGCCTGCTTGAATGTGAAATTCAAATTCGTTTTTTTTTTGTTGCATCATGACATTTACAAATTTTTATACATTTTGACATAGTGAATTAAACTTTTGAAATTTATTGAACAATTAATGAAAGTAATTTGTGAAGTTAATAATTATTCATTAATATGTGTGTTTTATCAGTATATATAATTTTTTATGTAGCAACAGATCACTGAAAATGTATGAGAATGTGTGAATGAAAAAAATGTGAACAAAAGTAAACATATGATAACTGTTCCTTATATATGTTGGTGTGTTTTGGAAAGGACCAAAATATTAAAATGAAAACTTCTTTTTAACACCGCTTGATAAATTAAAAAAACTTTAGAATTTTGAAATATATAACTGATGAAAATAAGAATAAATCATGAAATATGCATCACTACACCAATTTTCACAAAACTATGTTAATGGGTCAAACATATTGAGGGCAAAATGAACAATAAGAAAGAAGCACATATTGAATCATTTTGGGATTTTACTTCAGACAATTTGCTAAAGACAGACTCTCACAATTTCATTAATTGCAAACTTTGAAAATCATTTGCATTCTGCATGTATTTCTATGTGAGACATTAAATTTATTATCTTGATTTAATCTACCCACCTAATTACATATCTATCTACCTATCTTTTGAATAAGTAAAGGATGAGTATTATAATGTTTGTTATGACAGTATAATAATCCACCATTTATTTATTACCTAAGTATCTAACCCACAGTGGCTCTTCAATAACTAGAAGGTAATTGGAACAACAATAAATTTGGAACAAAATTGTACTGTTAGTTCATGTAGCCCAGTGCTAACAGTTGGACATGTAACAAGGGTCATCCTGATTATCACCATTTCTAATTCAAATTTCACAGCCAAAATCACTTGGGAGAGCATGGTTAATTACACATTTGAATAATCTAATCATGATGGCAAGGCTTTGTAGCCAAACAAGCCTTTGCTAATGCCCTATGGACCACTTGCTTGCAGATAACAGTCTCTTACCAAAGTTATGGATCCTAGATAATTTCATTATTTGGATAAGGTTTAGCTGAAAATTTCTAAAATTTTTAAAATATAACTTTATATGCATGTCAAAAAAGTCAAGATATTAAAAGGGATTTTCATATATCCATATGATCAGGCAAAGCAGTACACTGACATAGTGAACTGAACTTAGATAATTGAAAAATTAATGAAAGTAATTTGTGAAGTTAATAATTATTCATTAATATATGTGTTTTATCAGTATATATAATTCAATTATGTAGCTACAAATGTGATATTCACTGAAAAATGTATGAGAATGTGTGAATGAATAAAATATGAATAAAAGTAAACATGTGATAACTGTTCCTTATATTTATTGGTGTGTTTTGGAAAGGACCGAAATATTAAAATGAAAACTTCTTTTTAACACTATTTGATAAATTAAAAAAAACTTTAGAATTTTGAAATATATAACTGGTGAAAATAAGAATATATCATGAAATATGCATCACTACCCCAATTTTCACAAAACTATGTTAATGGGTCAAAATGTACAATAAGAAAGAATCACATATTGAATCATTTTGGGATTTTACTTCCCAAAATTTGCTAAAGACAGACTTTCACAATTTCATTAATTGCACATAAATGCCCAAAAATTAACTTTGGAAATCATTTGTATTCTGCATGTATTTGTATGTGAGACATTAAATTTATTATCTTGATTTAATCTACCCACCTACCTACATATCTATCTACCTATCTTTAGAATAAGTAAAGATTGAGCAAATTTTTATTATGATAGTATAATAATCCACCATTTATTTATTACCTAAGTATCTAACCCACAGTGCTCTTCAATAACTATTTTGAAAAGACTCAAAAAGTACCTGGAACACAATAAATTTGGAACAAAATTTTACTGTTAGTTCATGTAGCCCAGTGTTTGGATTTGGTTTAGCTGAAAATTTCTACAATTTTTAAAATATAACTTTATATGCATGTCACAACAAAGTCAAGATATTAAAAGGGATTTTCATACATCCATATGATGGGACAAAGCAGTGCACTGACATAATCATTATTCATCAAATTTGAGCACAAGGGAAATGATTAAATGTACAGATCTTGGTGCAAATTTTGCATGCACATAACATTCACTACAATTCGCATTGGCTAAGTTTTTGGTAGCTGAATGAGTAAATAGACAAAGTAACTGAATCTTGATTGAACAATATTTGAAAGTACTGTAGATGTATATTTTAATAATCTTGACATGTAAATTCATGGAACAAATGTGATTTTAAAGTGGGTCTGATAATGTTATGAACTATATGTTAATAATCTACTTATCGAATGCATCGTAGGCTTATTTTAATATTTACATGATAAGAAAATACATTATCCTGTATGATAATTAGGCATTATGAAATTACCAGTAGAAGCACATGTAGCAATCAGATCAATTGGTTGAAAAATTACTTTGAAAAGTGTGTACAATCTGTAGTTAACTTCAACACCTGCAAGAGAAATATGTTATTATGTTTACACATGGCTGAGTATTCACTGCATTACTGTCTTCAATGCAATGTGTTGATAAATATTGATTGCAGATAAATTATAAATGAATTCCTTTTATAAATACACGTGTGACTTTTTTTCTCAACTGCTCATCTCAACTATAACAATGCGAGCATTATAAACTCAACATTGATACGGGTTGTGAAAAAAAAATTAGGTTGAATTGTTCATATCATATAAACACCATAACTTTATAACAGGGCACCTCTACAAGTATATAAACAATACAAGGACTGAAGCTTTTTCACATCTGGGAAGATAGGTTGCTTGCTTTCCAGATTAAAGTTCATAATTAAAAAAAAAAATTAAAAGTCCTTTTAAACAGTCAAGAGAGGTATATAATTGACTCTGCTTTGCATAGAATATGACAAAAAATAAATGATAATAATGATAACAATAATGAGGACTTTGCATTACGCCTAGAAGCTCTAAGCACTTTACAACATATATCATGATATTACATTGTACGACAAAAAGCGAAACACTATGAAATTAGAAAATAAAAAAGCTCAAAATATTTGGAGGTGTGCTCTGATCGTTGTACTCTAAGCATGATTCAAGCATGCTGTGTTTTGAGCTTTTTGACACTTCTGGAGCAGATATTGAGATGAAACAGACATAATTGAGTTACAATAGTTGAGTCTTGAAAGTACTAATGAAGAAAAGTGTTTTAGTGGCATCAACTGAAAGATATTTGTGAATGGAGCAGATGCATCTCAGCTTAAGATAAGCAGCCTTTCCTATGTTCGTGACATGTTGCTGCAGTGTGAGAGTAACTGACCAGAGTAACAACTAGGTTATGTACTGTCTTTTTGACATGCAGACTGTACATTGCTATAAAGACTGTTTGATTTCAGATGAGATACATGTTGGGTCAGAACAATTTTTTCTAAGATTTTTTATATGAAAAGGAGATTAGAAACTGGTCGGTAGTTCTTTAAAGCATTAAGGTTGAATGTTAGTTTCTTCAGCAGAAGGTTTTATACTGGCAGGTTTGAAACATAATGGGAATTCCTCTGATGAGAGAGGTGTTTTAATAACATCAGTTAGTAAAGGCAATATTGGATCGAAGCACTCAAGCAGCAGTGATGTTGGAATTAGATCAAGTTCACATGACTTTGGTGCACTCATCATCACAACTATCAGAAATTAATCCATGTGATGCTAATGGTTGTCACTGAAATACTGTAGTGGGATAATTTGGCTAAATGGACTATGTTTGTGACATTCTTCTTGGCAGCTTCATAGATTAGCTTATGAAAGTGATTATGTTGGAAAGTCAAAGCCTTTCCACTTCACAGTGGTCTTTATTAATGGTGCAAAGCTGGTCCCTAACATTGCTATACCATGGAGAACACTTTTGAATTGATACTCTGCACTTGAGGGCTGAGATGTTTTAAAGGAATGAACACAGGCAGTTATCGTGTTCTTCTACTGTAGGAGGTAAGCAAGTTGTTAGGTTCGCTTGGATGGCGTGCATTAGTTCGGTAATATTTATCATATCGAGGTGTCTTTCAATATCAAGTAAAGGTGAAGGAACTGATACATTCAGATTGCATATAATGCAGTAGTTATCTGATGCAAGTTCATGGGATACAAGGATGGGCCATAGAATATTATAATCAGGTCTATGAAGACTTCAGTCTAAAATGTGACCATGTTTATTGGTTTATTTTGACTGAGTCATATTTTTCTGCACATGTTCTCTTTATATTCTCAGGAATCAATGACCTACTGATAATCACACACTAAGTAGTTATTGAATTAACTACTTGCAGATTGCATTAATTACAGTTCAGTTTTGCTTGCCACACATTTTAGTTTCCAAAAATGCACACCTTGAAAACTGTTATTACAGATCTTAAATGTATAAACTTTATTACTAAACTGATGTAGAATGGTCAGTTTATGTCCATATACATTTGTAACAAAGCTTTCCCAGATTATAAATGTATCCACCAGCAAGTCCACCATTAACTCTTATTCATTATTCTGTTTCCAACTAATACATCAATATAAAGGAAAACATTTTAAAAAAATATAAAAATTTGATCTATATTTTTATTACTTAAATTTCATTATCTGTTATAAATAATCATTCTTCATTACTGACATTTTTGCTGTCAGGTTACAAATAAAAATTATATCATTGATGAAATGTAAAAATGTATAATGCAATGGAATTTGGAGACATGCTAATGGCTCAACCCATGAAAAGAGTTTGCAATGTATATGAGCAAACGAGAATTTAATATGCTTTTGTTAATTACCTTTATACATGTTTCATCACTATTAAGTCCACATTCTTCAACTGTTCCAAACTTGTAATTTATATCTGGATCTGGAAGAAAAGATTTAATAGCATCTTCAATTCTAAACGTATACATACACTATCTGAAACCAACTTCTCTTAAATCACCCTCTCTTAATCTCTTTCATGCATATATTTCATGTGATAAATCAGGAAATTGACTGTTAAAACTAGAATATTGACAATTCTGCAAAGTCCAACTAAAATGAACATGATTTATTTTAACTCAAATCTAAAACCAAAGACTTCTTTAACCTGACATGCATCACTTTTATATTTTTATTTTTGTCAAAATGTTCCTTATACAGATCTGAATTCATGATTAATTGTGTTGTATGGTCACATTTGAGATGAGAAATTTGAATACACTATATTAGATTGATGTGAATGACAGATCAAGTTTTGGACAAACACATAATGTTGGCAACTTATATTCAATTATAAGATTTTTAAATCTTCTAATACTAGTATTAGATTAGTTTTGATTAGTGCTTCTATTTTTGTAAATGTGTATAAAAAATTAATTATCTTACCAATGTAAACTTCAAAGGTGATCATATTCACACAATGTTTGGAGGGTGTGTGTGACCTGACTCTTTGCACAGTCAGCAAGTGAACAGCAGCTTGATTCTCTAGTAAACAGTGGTGTAATTAATTTCAGAGATTGGAGTCTCAGTCACTACTCAGCAATGAATGAATTTGAATTCTGAATTTTTCTGGCTCACAAAATTGCATATTGGTGTAAAAATATATGATACATCTATATATATGAGATTTGGTCAAAAACTTAATAATATGGTTTGAAAAAGTATTCAGCATAGATTAGAACTGCTGCATACAACCCGTCAATAAATAATAACATAATATAATTATGTCATTATTGCATGTCAGAATAGACATCTTGAATATTTTCTGTCACGGTAAAAATTAATCCCATTTCGAGTTAATCTGCAGTTTTAACAGCAATACATATCCATAGATAAACTGTTTTTGGTCCACAAAATTCAATAACGTTACACAATATTTTTCTATCTCCCTTTCTAGAATCTGGAGAAGAAAAAAAAACATTTTGGTAATATTGTCTGGTAAAATATAGAAATATACTTACATTTCACTTTTACATAAGTACCAATATCTGTGTCATTAAGATTTATGCAAATATTTCCTTGTCTGCTGAGAGTGAAAGACCATGTGCTGAAGGAGAGCAGATCCTTATTGTACATATAACAGCTATCAGACGCTACAAAAAATGAGATATTTTATGTGTCAATTAATAACAGCATTAGGAATGTTGCTTTCTCTTTACAGTACAATTATCATTATGATTATTATTATTATTATTATTATTATTATTATTATTATTATTATTATTATTAATATTATTATTATTATTATTAGAAGAAGAAGAAGAAGAAGAAGAAGAAGAAGAAGAAAAAATAAATAAAAACATACTTAATTCATAACCTTGTCAGTTTTTTGGAAAAAACCTGAACATTTTACTAACATATTGTGGATTTTAAATCAATTAGCAATGTATTTAAGGAGCTGAAACAGCTTATTACAGTGCAAAAAACATGCAGGCTGGTTGTTTGGTTGTTGCATTGTTCCATTGTGTATCTATCCTGAACTAATTATTATGATTTACTGAAAAATAAAAGTTTAATTGAAATTTCAAAATGAAAGATCACGCTTTCTTTAATTTGCTTGTTTATATGACACAGTATACAGAAACAAATCTTTATTTTAAAATTGTTTCAGGTAGAAATATAGTTCAGTAATTTCTATTTTCTGTGTAAAGGCTTTTAATCATGAAGTGTCTCAATTGATATATTTTAAGAAATTCTGTTGTATATAGCGTTCATTAAAAACAATATTAACTGTACTTACTCTCTCCTGTCACACCAGCCTCTACTGTTTCATGCCCCTTCTCTGTTTAATCTTCTTCATGAAAATGATAAACTGATGACATTCTTAAACTGTGTTACTTCCTGGCTCATAGTGTGCTACTACTGGCATTTCTAGGTGGGCATACAATATTTAACCTCTCAAAGACATGCCTTAGTCCAATGTCTGTATAGAACTTCTGACTTTTGATCTTGGAGTTGGATCACATGGCTTATTAGTCTGGTCTTTGATATTAATGATCATAAACTGGAGCTGTTGAAGCTATGCTGATTGGATTATCAGTGATGATTTGTTGGATGATGTCTTGCTTTGTGCAAGATAAACGAATTATATAATACTGAAATGCCCATAGTCAAAGTGCTGATCTCACAATTTGCACAAATTATAACCATGTACATTTTCCTTAAAATCCTTTAATTATAATGCACCATCAATTAAAAAATTTTTATAGCTTATTCCACTTTCCTTTTCTTAACCAGCAATTTTTATAGATAGTGTAACATCACGATCTTCCACCCCAACCCCCTAATTATTTATTTCCACCTCCCTTACAACTCATTAGTTTCCCCCTCTAGTTCTAACTTCTACTCCCTTGCCTAAAATAATTAATTTCTTGTCAATAATGGACACTTTGGTAATAAGCTGAATGCAACATGTATATATGTAATGAGTCTGCTAGCAATTGGAAATGGGGTAGATTCAGCTATCACATTCTTTTCCCCATTCAACCAATTAATTTATTTTTATTAATGCGCCCTTTGGTAATACACTTAAGGCATACAAGTGAGATACCACAACATAATGAATCCTTTAACAAATGGGGGGGGGGGGCAGATCTATCTACCTGATTTTCTCCCCACTATTATGAATTAGTTCCGTATAAATAATCTATTTAGTATTAAACATATGGAAATACCATGCATGCAATAGGTCATACAATATATTGTGCATGGGGGTACATGATCAACTAGCTGATTATTTCTCCTAACTGCAATTAGTTTCTTTTCCTTTTCCACATTTGGTATATAATGCAGGTATATGTTTACTTTACAAAATCTCACATATGGATGATTTCAAATGAACCTTTACAGTTAAAAGACGTTACAATTTCGGACTAATAGATTTTTTTAACAGTCACTTGCGTAGTATAAGACACAACTGTTAAAGAATCTTCCTGGTTCTTCTTAGCAAACTTACAATGCATTAAAATGGGGACCATTCTGATGACCTAAGTAGTTAGAGCATCCACTTGTGATGTGGGAGGTTGTGGGTCGAACCCCAGCCGAGTTATATCAAAGATTTATACAAATGGTGCTAGCATCTGCCTCACTTGGTGCTCACCATTAAAAGGTTAGTTCTGAGAATGGTTGGCCTGGTGACTTAATAATGTGACTGGGTGGGACATGATGTTACATGTCTGCAGGGCTGAGTGTTGTACATCACTTTAAACTAAATATAAAAATCCAAAATACACACACACACACACACACACACATGTTCATTTACAAGGTTTTGAAGAAAAAAAATCTAGAGTGAGTGAAAGTGTCCAAGGAAAAATATGATGGGTACCTCAACAAATAATACTGGGTAACTCCTTTGGAATTGGATCAACAGATACTATACACATAAATGTCAGTAGAGATCAATGATGTTGCACTTAGAATATTGGCATCTTCTGCCCACACATTATTTGTTTCCTTATTCCCGTCCTGTAAATACTTATTTACATTGTTTTTGTGGTAATTTATAAGTGATTTAGTAATCATTGTGGAGCACATGTCTGACAATACTATTTCAGGAAATTTTGAAGCTGTCTTCGCTTGTAGCTTAAAACATACAATTACCCTCTCTTCATATAATTTGCAGTTGATTAAAAAAGTGAGAAGAGAGAGAGAGAGAGATTAAGCAATAGAGAAAGACTGATATAGGAAGAAGAGCGTAAGACAGATGAAGATGAGAGCCGTAAAAACAGAGTGGAAGTGAGAGGAACACAAGAGGAAGACAGAAAAGAAACAGAGGAATACAGAAATAAGAAACATAAAGACAAAGACGAGAGAGAGAGAGAGAGGAAGCAAGATACTAGAAGATAAAGAGAGAGACGAGAAAATGGGAAGTTTTATGAAGGGAAGAGAGGCGTTAAGAGAGAGAGAGAGAGAGAGAGAGAGAGAGAGAGAGAGAGAGAGAGAGAAAGAGAGAGAGAGGGAGAAGAAAAAGAGAAGGAGGGAGTGACGGTGTCAGGGCTGATTTTTTCCTGTAGGAAGAAAATCACCTGGGTAAATTGTTACCAAGGAAATCGTTAGGAGGGGAGGGGATTTGGTCTTTATGACACAGGCAAGACTTATGTATAATGAACACCAGCTTGTCATCCAACATATATAAAATCATGGATATTTTGAGACCTTTTTCAATAAAATCATAATGTTAAGGTGCCTAAACTGTCAAATCACATATGGTTATCCTATTTTTAAAGCACCATTAGTGTCCCATTTTTATAGCATATTAGTACTATTTTTTTATCATTTTAAAATGTTGGGTGCAGTCAAATTTGGAGGCATGTCTTATAGTGTTACTTAATCATGGGATATTATGTGACACTGATTAAGTCCCCTCTGTGCAGTACTATATAATATCAAAAATCATTTCTGCTTCCACACATAAACTGTGCAATATGTTATCAATTAGAAAAATAAGTAACCCATCCAAGAATTGGGAAAAAAATAATATTCTTTTGAATAATTATGTTGATGATTGGGTTAACAAATCTTATCATAAGCGACTGAGAACAAATTGCAGATGATTAAATACAAATTAAATGTGTTTAATGTTTCTAAAAAAAGAAAATATAAAAGCTGAAATAATGTTCGAATATGAAAAATCTACAACTTTAAAACATATTGTTCTCTTTAGATTACTGTCTTTAAGACATTATTATCTCTCTATTCTATGGACTTTGATGTAATTAATATAAAGATATTTATAGCAGTGCAAATATTGATAAACTTATCAATGTTTTATTAATTAATACACAATCAAAACCATGCCTATGTATGCCATCTTTTATTGTGCTATTTTATTATCAATGAAATAATTATATGTACTAGAATTTATCATGTAAATATATATGAATATGCTAACATTGTTTTTTTTGTTTTTGTACTATTTTCCATGCAACGCCAGCAGTTGGTCGGATTGAACCCATGACATTAGCCAAATCTTAGACTTGAACACACACAAACAGAGGTGAGATGGCAGTGATCCATAACGGACAGCGCTTTAGACCACTCGGCCACTCGGGGCCCCTCACTAATTATTGCCATCTTCATATAATGTGCATTTTCATACTCTCCTTAAGAGGGCCTCAAGGGAGAATAGTCCTTTACTAATGAGTCACCCTCTAAATAAAGCATTATTATTATTATTATTATTATTATTATTATTATTATTATTATTATTCATAGAGGCAATTCTCAATGAGTCATCGACTGCCTTTATTATAAAATTCTTATATCTGATATTGATCATTACATTACTTCTAGGATTTCCTGAGATATTCTATTTGATAGTGAACATTTTATTTTTAAGGCTTATGATATATATAAAAAAGAAAGTTCATATATTGTCGTTTAGAGAGAAAAATAAATAGAAAGAGCGAAAGTCATTTCTGAAACAAAAAATAACACAAACAATCAAAGGTCATTCAATAAAGTTGATAGGAATAGAAATGCAAAAATGATTAAAGAAATAGTAAACCAAATATCCAGTTATTAAATAAGAGTATTTTGCAACTGTAATCCTTGTTGTTTTTACACAAAATTGGGTAACTTATCCTTTTCAAATTTAAAAACTTTGTTATGTAGAATTTCTTTTTAGTTAAAATATCATATGTACTTAAAATGATATGGCCTGTTAGTATACTTCATGTTGTTTACTTTATATTAGAGAAAAATTTGTTGCTTTTGGCTTACCAATAGATATTCGTTTCAATGAAATGTCAGCCACATTACAGCAAAGTAGCTTCTATGCAAACAACGTTACCTAATATACATTACTCTCTCAAAAGTACATAATAACTGGTGAGTGCCTGCTTGAATGTGAAATTCAAATTCGTTTTTTTTTTGTTGCATCATGACATTTACAAATTTTTATACATTTTGACATAGTGAATTAAACTTTTGAAATTTATTGAACAATTAATGAAAGTAATTTGTGAAGTTAATAATTATTCATTAATATGTGTGTTTTATCAGTATATATAATTTTTTATGTAGCAACAGATCACTGAAAATGTATGAGAATGTGTGAATGAAAAAAATGTGAACAAAAGTAAACATATGATAACTGTTCCTTATATATGTTGGTGTGTTTTGGAAAGGACCAAAATATTAAAATGAAAACTTCTTTTTAACACCGCTTGATAAATTAAAAAAACTTTAGAATTTTGAAATATATAACTGATGAAAATAAGAATAAATCATGAAATATGCATCACTACACCAATTTTCACAAAACTATGTTAATGGGTCAAACATATTGAGGGCAAAATGAACAATAAGAAAGAAGCACATATTGAATCATTTTGGGATTTTACTTCAGACAATTTGCTAAAGACAGACTCTCACAATTTCATTAATTGCAAACTTTGAAAATCATTTGCATTCTGCATGTATTTCTATGTGAGACATTAAATTTATTATCTTGATTTAATCTACCCACCTAATTACATATCTATCTACCTATCTTTTGAATAAGTAAAGGATGAGTATTATAATGTTTGTTATGACAGTATAATAATCCACCATTTATTTATTACCTAAGTATCTAACCCACAGTGGCTCTTCAATAACTAGAAGGTAATTGGAACAACAATAAATTTGGAACAAAATTGTACTGTTAGTTCATGTAGCCCAGTGCTAACAGTTGGACATGTAACAAGGGTCATCCTGATTATCACCATTTCTAATTCAAATTTCACAGCCAAAATCACTTGGGAGAGCATGGTTAATTACACATTTGAATAATCTAATCATGATGGCAAGGCTTTGTAGCCAAACAAGCCTTTGCTAATGCCCTATGGACCACTTGCTTGCAGATAACAGTCTCTTACCAAAGTTATGGATCCTAGATAATTTCATTATTTGGATAAGGTTTAGCTGAAAATTTCTAAAATTTTTAAAATATAACTTTATATGCATGTCAAAAAAGTCAAGATATTAAAAGGGATTTTCATATATCCATATGATCAGGCAAAGCAGTACACTGACATAGTGAACTGAACTTAGATAATTGAAAAATTAATGAAAGTAATTTGTGAAGTTAATAATTATTCATTAATATATGTGTTTTATCAGTATATATAATTCAATTATGTAGCTACAAATGTGATATTCACTGAAAGATGTATGAGAATGTGTGAATGAATAAAATATGAATAAAAGTAAACATGTGATAACTGTTCCTTATATTTATTGGTGTGTTTTGGAAAGGACCGAAATATTAAAATGAAAACTTCTTTTTAACACTATTTGATAAATTAAAAAAAACTTTAGAATTTTGAAATATATAACTGGTGAAAATAAGAATATATCATGAAATATGCATCACTACCCCAATTTTCACAAAACTATGTTAATGGGTCAAAATGTACAATAAGAAAGAATCACATATTGAATCATTTTGGGATTTTACTTCCCAAAATTTGCTAAAGACAGACTTTCACAATTTCATTAATTGCACATAAATGCCCAAAAATTAACTTTGGAAATCATTTGTATTCTGCATGTATTTGTATGTGAGACATTAAATTTATTATCTTGATTTAATCTACCCACCTACCTACATATCTATCTACCTATCTTTAGAATAAGTAAAGATTGAGCAAATTTTTATTATGATAGTATAATAATCCACCATTTATTTATTACCTAAGTATCTAACCCACAGTGCTCTTCAATAACTATTTTGAAAAGACTCAAAAAGTACCTGGAACACAATAAATTTGGAACAAAATTTTACTGTTAGTTCATGTAGCCCAGTGTTTGGATTTGGTTTAGCTGAAAATTTCTACAATTTTTAAAATATAACTTTATATGCATGTCACAACAAAGTCAAGATATTAAAAGGGATTTTCATACATCCATATGATGGGACAAAGCAGTGCACTGACATAATCATTATTCATCAAATTTGAGCACAAGGGAAATGATTAAATGTACAGATCTTGGTGCAAATTTTGCATGCACATAACATTCACTACAATTCGCATTGGCTAAGTTTTTGGTAGCTGAATGAGTAAATAGACAAAGTAACTGAATCTTGATTGAACAATATTTGAAAGTACTGTAGATGTATATTTTAATAATCTTGACATGTAAATTCATGGAACAAATGTGATTTTAAAGTGGGTCTGATAATGTTATGAACTATATGTTAATAATCTACTTATCGAATGCATCGTAGGCTTATTTTAATATTTACATGATAAGAAAATACATTATCCTGTATGATAATTAGGCATTATGAAATTACCAGTAGAAGCACATGTAGCAATCAGATCAATTGGTTGAAAAATTACTTTGAAAAGTGTGTACAATCTGTAGTTAACTTCAACACCTGCAAGAGAAATATGTTATTATGTTTACACATGGCTGAGTATTCACTGCATTACTGTCTTCAATGCAATGTGTTGATAAATATTGATTGCAGATAAATTATAAATGAATTCCTTTTATAAATACACGTGTGACTTTTTTTCTCAACTGCTCATCTCAACTATAACAATGCGAGCATTATAAACTCAACATTGATACGGGTTGTGAAAAAAAAATTAGGTTGAATTGTTCATATCATATAAACACCATAACTTTATAACAGGGCACCTCTACAAGTATATAAACAATACAAGGACTGAAGCTTTTTCACATCTGGGAAGATAGGTTGCTTGCTTTCCAGATTAAAGTTCATAATTAAAAAAAAAAATTAAAAGTCCTTTTAAACAGTCAAGAGAGGTATATAATTGACTCTGCTTTGCATAGAATATGACAAAAAATAAATGATAATAATGATAACAATAATGAGGACTTTGCATTACGCCTAGAAGCTCTAAGCACTTTACAACATATATCATGATATTACATTGTACGACAAAAAGCGAAACACTATGAAATTAGAAAATAAAAAAGCTCAAAATATTTGGAGGTGTGCTCTGATCGTTGTACTCTAAGCATGATTCAAGCATGCTGTGTTTTGAGCTTTTTGACACTTCTGGAGCAGATATTGAGATGAAACAGACATAATTGAGTTACAATAGTTGAGTCTTGAAAGTACTAATGAAGAAAAGTGTTTTAGTGGCATCAACTGAAAGATATTTGTGAATGGAGCAGATGCATCTCAGCTTAAGATAAGCAGCCTTTCCTATGTTCGTGACATGTTGCTGCAGTGTGAGAGTAACTGACCAGAGTAACAACTAGGTTATGTACTGTCTTTTTGACATGCAGACTGTACATTGCTATAAAGACTGTTTGATTTCAGATGAGATACATGTTGGGTCAGAACAATTTTTTCTAAGATTTTTTATATGAAAAGGAGATTAGAAACTGGTCGGTAGTTCTTTAAAGCATTAAGGTTGAATGTTAGTTTCTTCAGCAGAAGGTTTTATACTGGCAGGTTTGAAACATAATGGGAATTCCTCTGATGAGAGAGGTGTTTTAATAACATCAGTTAGTAAAGGCAATATTGGATCGAAGCACTCAAGCAGCAGTGATGTTGGAATTAGATCAAGTTCACATGACTTTGGTGCACTCATCATCACAACTATCAGAAATTAATCCATGTGATGCTAATGGTTGTCACTGAAATACTGTAGTGGGATAATTTGGCTAAATGGACTATGTTTGTGACATTCTTCTTGGCAGCTTCATAGATTAGCTTATGAAAGTGATTATGTTGGAAAGTCAAAGCCTTTCCACTTCACAGTGGTCTTTATTAATGGTGCAAAGCTGGTCCCTAACATTGCTATACCATGGAGAACACTTTTGAATTGATACTCTGCACTTGAGGGCTGAGATGTTTTAAAGGAATGAACACAGGCAGTTATCGTGTTCTTCTACTGTAGGAGGTAAGCAAGTTGTTAGGTTCGCTTGGATGGCGTGCATTAGTTCGGTAATATTTATCATATCGAGGTGTCTTTCAATATCAAGTAAAGGTGAAGGAACTGATACATTCAGATTGCATATAATGCAGTAGTTATCTGATGCAAGTTCATGGGATACAAGGATGGGCCATAGAATATTATAATCAGGTCTATGAAGACTTCAGTCTAAAATGTGACCATGTTTATTGGTGGGTTGGTTAACTGTTTAAGGTTGAAAACATGAATGGAAATAGGATCATGCTATTGTTAACCGTGTTGCCTCCAAATCTAAAGAGCAGCTTATATATTTTTATTGTCTAGCAGCAGTTGTGTAAATTACATGATTATTAGTATTTTCATTTTTTCAGTTTTGCTTATTTATAAAAAGACATCATGTCTAAGTTTTGAATGGGCTGTAATGAAAAAAAATCTGGAACAGTAAAACTATACTATTAAGATAATACTTGATCTACATTATTGTGATTACTATATACTATCTGAGGATACTCCATTAATGATAACTTAATTGATGATTAGTTTAACGTTATTCGCAGTGATAATTTCCCACATATATTCATGAACTTAGAAGTTTTTATCTAAATTCATCATGAAAGACTCACAATACACAAATTTGATGGAAATAGGTGGAATCTAATATATCTCTGTGTGTCTGGCTGGCTACGATTAGTTGATAGTGGGTGCAATAATTTACTTTACAAAATATTTAGAAAGCTGATCCTTTTTTCAAATGAAAAAAAAATAGAGATTTAAAATAAGGTTACTGAAATTTGCACCAGATTCTTTGGTGCCATATTGAAAACATTTCAAACACTTGGAATGACAGAAAATGCCATAACGTTTGGCTTTTCAGTCTACACAGAAGCTGTCATTAAGGATATGCCTATAAATATAGGTATGATCATCAGCATTTAAACATCTAACATTAATGAATTTTTATTATCATGGAGTTTGCATGCTCTCATGCTACTCTGATAGCTGGACAAGTAACACAATTCATAAAACCAAGTGCCTTCTTTTTGAGTCAGTGTATGGCTCTCTCCAGACCATGCTTTTGGTATAAAATTCCTTTGATCATGACAGGTTTTCATTGATATGGCTGAGTGCTTAAAAGTTGCCTGCTGGGCAAGTAATAGCCTTGATAGAGACAGAACTGGTAGAAGGCATTCAACCAGTTACAGCAGTATAAATAAGTTTAGTTTTCTTGCTACCAGAGAAGTTCAACTGATATGTCCAAAGTGTGAAGAGAATGGACAAGGACTTATACAGAAAACTTCTTGGAAATGATTTCAACAAAGGTGTGTATAGATTTAAATTGAATTGCTAATTTGTAAACATTCTATAGGTTAATAAAATAAACATAATATAAACAATAGTACATAGTTATATTATGTTAAATTATCTATTAGTATTAGGCACTTTTATTAAACTATTCAGGGATTTGTATTCAATTCAGTAAGCATAGCCCACATCTAATCAGAGCATACTCACTCAGCATGAATTAGATTAGGCATAGTTTTGTAAATTTATGTTGTGAAGTTGACCCTATGAGCATGTATTACATTTTATCAAATTTAAATGTAAAATTTTCTAATGATATTTTTAGCATGACATGTAAAATATTTCAGACCAGTAGATTTACATACTTTGACTAAAGATATTCACTCCTAAACAAGTAGATTTTCTTTGTCTTCATAAACTTTATGTTGCAAGTACTGAAATGTTTTTTCCCCGCTGTAATATTTTCGCTCTGCATACTTTAATATAACAGCAAGTTTTGAACATAAATCAGATTCAGATTCTGATGGAAAATGTTATAGCAAAAAGGAATTATTTATCTTTCAGTTCACTGCAAAACTTTTTTTAAAAATTCAATAGCATTTTTAGTTTCCATCAGAAGATTCCTGCCTGGTGACCACTGATGGAATTCATTTTGATTATTGAGCCTAACACTTACTGGCTATCAACAGTTCTCTGGTCCAGATTTCTACTTGAATAATCAGTATGTATTTCTTTTAAAATAATAGAGAATATACTCTTTATATCAGCATTTTTATAAGGAAAATGCTATTGGCATAAATGCATTCAAATATTTAGTTATCATCAGCAGTAGGAAAAGAAAACTCAGAATGATAGTTGCATAACTTTTAAAATGTATGTTAGGTGAATTAAAGACTGCAGCAAGAACTAACAGACTGAGACTTAAATTGCAGATATCGGTCTCCCAGCAACAAGATTTGTACAGAAACGGTTGTCATCTTGTATGTCTAATTTAATTAAATTACAATTTACAGCAAAAACAGCAACCAACTACTACTACTACTACTACTACTACTACTACTACTACTACTATTACTGCTACTACTACTACTACAGTAATTGCCACTTAGATTACAAACTTAAAGCATGGAAATAAAGCACTGAAATGGTATAGTGAAACATATTTTCATTTCAGTCATGCATTATTCACCTACTCCACCAAAATAACTTTGAGGCTAATTAGTTATTGATGTTCATATGCTTAATTTTTTAAGTGCCCTGATTTTCCTGCATTAAAATCATTTTAGTATCATTACTTAATACTTCTAATTTTATTTGACTTTTTCAGCAAATATTATTTGATCTTAATAAAGCTCTGTAGCTTAATTATATTAAAAGAAAAACAGAAAGATACAAATTATTAAGCAGTTTAAATATATGCATTAGTATGAAAACATCACAAAATTACTAGCATCATCATATGCATAACATTAATGTTTGATTTAAAATCTGTCTGCATACTAAAATCTGAAGACAATTTCAAATGCCATATGTTGCAGATTTCAATGGGAAAATAAGAAGAGCTGCATTAGATTTAACTTTCATTGAAAAGGAAAAATTTGAGGCATGTGGGTGCAATAGTCATTGCAATGACAACTTTATAACGGAGGACATTTTAAGTCTGGCGACAAACATTGCATATTCTACCTGAAGGACCTAAACCGACGACAGTATTCATTAGCATCATCCGAGAATGTGCAATGACATATAAACATACAAAAACACAGGCTTTCAAAGGTCAATGACAAGACTGTATGCAGGTATGTATGGAATATATATTCAAATTTGTTATTTTCAGACACCTTCTTTGTACCCTACAAGATTAGTGTTTTCATTGAAACTGTCATATCCATCAGCACCATTACCATAACACCATAAATCTGACAAATTTAAATCTGAAGGAATGTTATATGCATCAGAATTCAGATAAAAAGAGTTGTACACAATGTAAGCCATATTTAAATGTTAAATCAGTCCTTTAACAGTTGAGACTTAGTTTATATCAAAATCTAGTTGTCATAGATGCTCATCAGATTTTGGACAAATATAAATAAACATGTATGAGTTTCGGTATGTGTTTATGACCAGACAATTTTTAATAAATTTCAAATCAAATTTTTTTGAGTGGGGGAGGGAGATATAGAACACTTATTTTTATGGATATGTAGATGGCCAAATTATATATATATATATATATATATATATATATATATATATATATATATATATATATATATATATATAGAGAGAGAGAGAGAGAGAGAGAGAGAGAGAGAGAGAGAGAGAGAGTTTTTTTCTGGACAAACCGAAAAGTACATTTTCCAAACAAATATCGGTTCTCATGAAACACTACAGTCAAATGTAATGGGCAATTGTTCTAAAATAAACATGGTTTAGTACCTAAACATTTATCTCTGAAAACATAGTTTTATGGATATTTTATAAGAAGCAAATAAATAGTTTGTTCAACTTCTCCTTTTAAATGAAATGTCATGTTAAACTTGAAAATACCAGTTATAAAAGCACCTGAGTGAATACTTCAAAATATTTCCTCTGAAGACTGTTACAGTTAAACAATTATGTAATATTGATACATTACAGATACAATGAGTTAATGTTTCAAATAAAATGTGCCAGTAAACTTCTAATGGTTTATGATGAGTTAGACAGTTGATTTAGCATGAATTAATGAAAATTGAATGTGCAACTCTCAATTATATCTCACAGAATTAAGATACCTATTATGATATTTAAAAGGGAAGAATCTGATTGTTAATTTTCCAACTAAATTGCAATGAAATTTGAACATTATTTATTATTGTTTATATAAATTGTTTATATTATAACAGTAAAACAATCATTCAAAAGACTTGCTTAGATTAGTTTAAAATAAATAAAATTCATTTAAAAATTACTGATCCAAATTTCAGGTATGCACAACCCAACAAGTCTCAGGCAGACATCGAGCTGAACGAGCAGACAGAAGAAGATATGATGTTGGGAGACATGTTTTGTACCTTGCAGATGCAACTATCATTCAAATCGGTCAGGTCACGGAAGTTGCGCCTGCTGAGATTGCAATAAGATTATACAGAACAAAGCAATTTAAGGTATCACTGACATCATGTAAACAGCTGACAATATCAGTCCGCAATATTTTACCAGGGGAATTTGAACTTCCTGCTTCAAGAAAATTGCCGATAGGCATTAAAAGACTTATTGAAAAGAGATCATTTATGTTAAAGTAAAAGTTGTTACAATGTACACCATTTCAGTCATACGTTCTTTAATAATAAATTTTTTATATATTTAAACATTTGTTTTAATAGTTTGGTTTTCTCTAGATTTTCTACGCATCCATCTTCCTGTTGGTCCATCTCTCTGCTAAATACTTGATAAAGTTTGTAGGTTTTGAAATTTTTGCCAAAATACTAGTTTGATTATATAAATTTCAGTGACGAAAATCATTGGTGTGATAAAAATTCAGTCATTTCATTCACTGATTTATTTCTAACCCAGCTCTAACAAGTAAGGAGCTAGCACTGTCATTGTATGTGAGTTTTATGCTTAATGTACATTATGTACTAAAACTGTGCCGTGTTAGACTAACATGATCAGAACACACATCTCATTAATACTGGCCGCCATGTATAGCCTATATTGTGCTGAAAACAATGGCGTTAAACCGTAACAAAACAAAAAACAAAATCTATAAAGCAAACCTCCCCACTGCTCTGTACCATGCAATGACTGCTACATTTCACTGATGGACTCCAGTCCAGCATTACCTATCTAGCCTCTCCCATTCGTACAAACCAGCAAGATAATTATGATCTGCTTCTGGTAATCATATACTCATTATTCCCACTATGAAAACGAAGTCATATTTACAACATTCATTTGCATACCAGGGCCCAACAACTTGGAATGAATTGCTAAATGAAATTAGACACAAAGACACTGTAATCCCTTTTAAAAGTCTCTTAAAACTTTGAAAAACATGTCAACTGCAAAAGCAAACTTAACGAATTAATGTTGTGTCCTATCTTAAATATTTTCAGCATGTTTTTTTTTTTGTTTTATAGTTTCATGTGTTTTTGTTTGTAGTCAAATCATTATAGATGTTGTAAAATGTTTAGAGCTTCTAAAGATTAGGTGCTATACAAAGTCCTCATCATTATTATTATTAGTAGTATTATTGTTATTATTTATACTATGGGTGAGCCTATTTCCCACCAACATCACTATTATGTACATAGAAAATAAACCACTTGTTAAATACATGTGAAATGCAAATGTGTAGCATTCATTTAGCTAAGATTTGGTTTCAACCAAAGAGTGTGAAGAACAGCTTTGTAGAAATTAGCCAAATTGGGCTAAAAGGACACTAGTTGTATACCAGCCTCACTGAGTTTGGCAACAGGAATCCTTAGCCAAAGTTTGGTTAAGAATTCATTTAGCCAAGATTTGGTTTCAACCTAAGAGTGTGAAGAATAGCATTGTAGGAATTAGCCGAATTGGGCTAAAAGGACATTAGTTGTGTACCAGCCTCACTGAGCCTGGCAACAGGAATCCTTAGCCAAATTTTGGCTAATTTAAAACCTGCCTAGCTCCTTCCACATACAGTAAAGCCATTGAATAGTTATATGCTCTATATTGATCAAAAGCTCTTCAAAGATTCTCATTATGTGCCTTTTCTACTTTGGGATAAGAGAGTTTAGCCCATAGCAGAGGCCTGATTTGAGCAAATGGAAAAGCTCAAGTGAAATCGGAAGCTGTTATATATATATATATATATATATATATATATATATATATATATATATATATATATATATATATATATATATATATATATATATTCAACCTGTACTTCAGAAATAATCATAACGTCTTTTTACATTAAAATACTTAAAAAGTGCTAAGATGTATTGCTGAAAATTAAATCTTGATATGAAGTGTGTGATGATTTGCATCACAACACTGTACAGTTTGCTTAAATGTAATGCCCCTCATATACTGCATGAATTAAATTATATTACAACACCAACAAATAATACAGATTTTGAGAAAATTCAGTAAGATCAATTACTTCATGAAGCCAAAACATTACTAAATATCATCAATTTATGTAACTTGAATGTAAAGGAATGTAATAATATACCAAAAATAAACATGAAACAAAATTTAACTAAATTTAATGCGTATGTATGTATGTATTTATGTATGTATGTATGTATGTATGTATGTATGTATGTATGTATGTATGTATGTATGTATGCATGCATGCATGCATCAATGCATGATGGATGGATGGATGGATGGATGGATGGATGGATGGATGTATGCATGTAAGTATGTAAGTATGTATGTATGCATGTATGCATGTATGCATGTATGCATGTATATATATATGTATATATATATGTATGTATGTATGTATGTATGTATGTATGTATGTATGTATGTATGTATGTATGTATGTATGTATGTATGTATGTATGTATGTATGTATGGATATAAGTAGGTATGTATGTATGTATGTATGTATGTATGTATGTATGTATGTATGTATATGTATGCATGTATGTACGTTATGTATTTTATGTATGTATGTATGTATGTATGTATGTATGTATGTATGCATGTATGCATGTATGTACCTATGTATTTATGTATGTAATAATGAATTGATGTATATACTTATATACAGAAATAATGCAAATGATTTAAGTCAACAACCGTCTTTTCGAGTCCATTTTATCATGAAATCTCGTTTGTCATGGATTGATTTACTAAATTCAAAAACCCGACAATGACCTGGTCACTTGTAGGTCTTCAATTGCATAGCGCCTTTGGCTCTAATTATTTCCAAAAGTAAACACAAACCAGGCAGTTACTGAAAAAAGAGTGAATCTGGCAAATCGGAGACGTTATATTTTTAATTCCACTTTCTTAATTAATACAATTCATTTGAAATCTTGTTGCGACAGCATGACATATAATAGTTGCGTATTTCATGTACACAGAGTAAATTGTGGAGCATACATCGGTGTGTATGCTGAATTACATAATATTGAAACCATTCATGTGCATTTTGAGTTAGCTAATGTTTTAAATGAAACACACGCATAAAAAAGTCTTTTAGAAGATGACATAACTCGATATTCATGGGTGCATTTTCTATACCAGTTACTAAGTAAGCTATGTTTTTCATATGGTACCATTTGAGGATTATAGCATAGCCTGATAGTTTTGCTTATTAATGTTAACTTTTCTGATATCCATAGTCATTGTTTCAAGGTAGAAACTAGGGACAATTAAACGCTGCTAGTGTCGTTCTCGACATCATATTATATGGCTCTATATAGCTATGTTGCTTGTAACAATCATGAGCAATTTTAATGCAATTCGTTCGTCCACTTAAATGCATTTCGATATTAATGTGGATATCTTGCTACAACAGGCATATTGGTAGAAAGAAATGGTTCTATAATTTTGCCTGACAATAAACAAAACAGTTTAGTCAAATCAGCAACGATGGCGTGAATACTAGTTGAAATATTTTCTAAGCACTATAAATTTCTATCCTGTTCTTTAGGACAACTTATAAACAGATGATGTTGAAACAACTCTTAAGAAAGTATTGATACTGAGTATGCAAATTTTATGATAAAAGTTTTTTTTTATTGCTACAAATCATCCTATTTCATTTGTAAATATTTCTTAATGCAATTTTGTATATCTTCAAGTTTGTTATGAATCAACTATACTGTTAAAAAATTATTACTAGTAGGGTTTCTCATAACACTATGAGTCATATTATTATTTTTATATTATTATAATTATTATCATTATTAATATTATTATTATTATTATTATTTGTATTATTATTAGTATTAGTATTATTAGTATTACTAGTTGTATTATCATTATTTTTACTATTATTGTTATTAATGGAATTATTATTATAATTATTATCATTATTATTATTATTATTATTATTTACATGTATATCTTAAATTAATTCATTCATATCTTATGTATATATAGACTATTTCGTTTCTTTTGTTTGTCTATACTGGATCATGTCAGAAATGTATTTGTCTTCGCAGGATCAAACAATACGTTTTTATAGATCCACTTGAGAGCAATATTTTACTTCCATTTCAGTTAAAATGGATGCTACTAATTGTGTCGCAACTGACACATATAGTTCTCTTTAACTGTGTATAATTTATTATTGACAAAAAACCTATCCTACAATAATGTCTGACCTTATTCCGGATCCCATAATAATGTTCAAGTAAAAGTTGAAGGTGTCACGATGGTAATATTTTCGAATTAAGCCTATGTGTGTCATAATATAATTCTGACCTTTCTTGATAACCGACCTGAATTCACATATACATAAAAGAGGATTTAAATGTGACTGACCGGTTGCTCGGAAAATAGCATTCTCACGATGACTGTTTTAGTCCTGTGTATGCTGTTTTCAGGCCTGCTTGTTATCTTTGTTCCCAGAGGTATTTATTTGTTCATTGTCGTGTGATTTCTATATGTTTAGCGCTTCAATAGCTTTTCAATAGATGTTAGCAGTTAAATTTTCTGCTGGATTATGCAAGGTTCACGATCGAGTTTCTAGAATAATAAAATTTTGCACCTAAGCTGATTATTATTTTCCAGAAGGAGTAGATAAATCATATGAATTTAATTACGAAATTGTTTGCCAAGTTTGAACTTAAGTCCATGCATGAAGATAATTCCTGAACACATGTTTTTTTATGTTTCTATTATAATCAGTCATTTGAGTGTAAAATTTCTAGACTGTTTGTCCTCGTCAGTGTCGTGAACTTATTAGAAGTATTAATATAGCATTTGGTTGAAGCGTTTCTTAAATTTCATTTGCAATGTTTCAATGATTCAGTTTTATAAACACGCTGAAAGATAAAGTTAATTGAATTGACAGTTGAAACTAAATAATCCGAAATTAGGTATGACCCTATTTACGGACCTAACCGGACTAAACACGCTTATAAAGAGATGCAATCCTCAGCAGATAAACATTTATTAGAGTGTTTATCATTTACAATTTCATTAATGACCGTCAAGTATAGTTATTAACCTCACGGCACGGCACCCCAACCAACAATGACCACAATGACAATGCCAATCATTAGATATTGAATAAATTTGAATACAATACACTAAGACTGTATATAATATCAATGTCTTATATTTCTGGGTTAGAAAAGTATAGCACAATTGGATAACATCAATATGTTTTACGCAAAATACAACTCTAACTCCTGTACGGGACCTTTCAAAGAAATACTGAATTCATTTTGATATGGTTTCCTCTAAACATTACAATGACCCAACATATATTATCCACACGATAAAACAAAGACAAGACATGTCACTATCAAAAATGTTTCTCGTTATTTAGGTTTTGTAGGAGGCCTTAACAAATAGACAATGTGGGTTCACCCTTTAGGTTAGAAGTTTTGGTTTATGTTTTTTGACATTATTTATCGGTTTTGTATGAGTCATTTGTTTGCCAAATATACTTGGTGGGTTGGCCCTCTATGCTGCTTCATTTTACTAAACATATCTTTATGTTATTATTTAGTGTTCAATGTATTTTGAGAACATATGATTGTAACAAGCATGCATCGCTACGAATGTCAAGACTAATGTCGCTTATATGTAAGTTATTCACCCACTAAATGGGTATGAAAACGTATTCAGCAAATTGTAGAACTTTATTGTTCCTAGTCATTTAAAATTTCAAATTAGCCTGTATTATTATCAAGTCTCTAATGATTACAACAACGTATAGTCCATCATGTTCTTCTCTTAAAATATAAATATTAAAACTCCTTTCAAACAAATCATCTTTCGGTGGTTTCGGACGGGCGTTTTGCAAGGAATATCAACACTTTGTAAAGACAAAATTCATCTTTTGGAGGTTTCTGATGACTTTTATAGTGCTTACATTCACGGAAAACGTATCTTGTTAAAATGCATTGCACATTGATGTTTCTTATTTATGATTCCAAAATCAGTATTTGAGTTTGAACATTTGAAACAATGTTGCTTTAGTCGGACTACATTTCTTCATGGTTAGTAGCGCCTAATCGCAATAGGGTACTTATTCAAAATATGTATACTGCAAGGGAAATATGGCAAAGATCAAAATGTAACAAAGTGAATGGAAGATAGTTGTATCCTAAACATGCAGGAAAGATCCGTCAGCCATTCTTCAGGGAAAAGAACTTTATTATTATATTCCTTGTATATCCTCCTACAGGTTTAATTCCTTTTGACCTTACCATTAATATCAAGTTTATAATAGCTTTCGGAGCAGTGTACTAGGTCCTCGCGATTTGATTAAAATTGAAAGAGAAAGACGTTGTTTTCATCCGTTACATACATTCATGTTGTATCAAATATATACACAAAAATCTGTTACCTTCATTATGTGCTAGTATGAAGAAATAGCATTTCTTATTAATAGTATACAGCTATAAGTATTTTACCCATGAAGGAACCATTAATCTACCGGCATATTTCACAAGCATTGGAAATTACATTGAGTTTTCTGACTCCCTATTAGTATACCAATACAGCTAATTATCTGTGACGCTTACCAGTTATATAGCACCTCCTCAAGCAATTGAATGTTAAGCGTTGCGGACAAAATTGTCCTCACGGAATGCTACTTTATCAAAATATTGGTATGATCTGTAAAATGTACAAAAGTAGGGATTTGTTACAACAATATCAAAATGGAGTTACTAACCTTCTAAAAGTAGAAAACATTAGCAAAATCTTCCGAAACAAGATTTTTTTAAAAAACATTTACAGAAGTTCAAACATATTAACGTTATTAATTTTCTCACTTAATGATTTTACAAGTGCAAATATTAGAATTGTCTATAATTGATCGGTAAATAAAAAATATATACTTAATTTTACAATATACATTGATAGCAACACAAACAGTTACGAAAACCAATGATCTTTGTCTCGAGAAAGTCCCATTTTTCGGTGCTGACAAGTCGACTTCATTTATCTATCAAGATCATAATAGTGTGACTATATATGATTTTAAAATATGTTCTTCCTACTGAATGTGCTATGCTCTTTATTTCGTATGAGACCAAGTAAGAGCATATTTTCATTTAAATTTAGTTTGAAATGTTAAAAAAATAGTTCGATAGATGTCATGAAATTGGAAAGGCAATATTGTCTTTTATATAACTGACTTCAATGCCAGTTATCTGTGAATTGTTTCAAACGCCGACGATTAAGATGAAGATGGCGTTTCATTAACTCTACTTATAAAACTATTTTACCTTAAAATTAACATTCCAAAATGGAAATATATGGGTATGCAAATAATTCACATTATGGGTATGAATATTTAGAACTTTGTAAACTAGTTGAAAGTGCTTCAAACGTGAAATTCCTGACATCGTCGTAAAATAAGTTTAAAATGTATATACGTTGTTTGAAATATTGTCAAATTTTAAACATAGATATCAAAACATGGCACTGATAAATAAATTAAAAACTAGTTCAATACAATATTTTTAATGAAATAATGGGTAGGCAATGGGGCTTTATATTCTAGTATGCTCTAGCTAAATAATAAGTGGATTTCACAATAATATTAATTACCAGTCCATAATACAAGCTTACTTTTCATCGCGGCTTTTACTATCCAGCTAGCTATTTGGTAAAGGATTTATTCGATATGGAATGTAACGCAAGAATTAGTTGTACATCTAGTCAATGTCTATGCTGCAGATTGTTACGTTTATAAGACACATGATGAGTGTTTCCAATTTCCAATTACACGAATCAGGCGTCTGCTGTGGGCTAAAATATCTTAATTCAAAGTAGAAAAGGCACACAATGAGAATCTTGGTAGCGGTTTTGATCAATATATGTACATAAATATTAATTAGCTTCAATGTCGATTGGAAGAGCTAGTTAGGCTTTAAATTAGCCGAAATGTGGCAAATTCCTTCAAAGCTGATATTCACACTACATTCTGGATAAGTGAAAGCTTAGCCAAAATTTGGTTATTCTATTTTATTATAACCCACTATGTATGGTTGCAAAAGACCAAACTGTAGGTAACTATGATTAGCGAAATGTGGCCAACTGCAATATTGTCTATTTCCATAATGTGCTGTAAGACCAACATTTTGATAAAAGTATTTTAGCAAACATTTGGCTAATGATTCCTGTAGCACAGTCTCTGAGATACAAGAGAACCTAATTTATAACAAAATGTATGAACAAAATCTGATTCATCATATCACCCTGCGTGCGCTTTGAGAGGACACTACAGCGTCGCTTCACGGCGTCAACACAACTAGGTTAGCAGCAGTTGACAAGTTAAAATTCATGGCCCGATTGGCGTAGAGTGAAACACCAGGTGTTACTTCCAAAGATACAATTGTGTCTCAGTGGAAATCAACAGTCCGCCTCAAGCTGGACAGCCCCAAGAAAAAAGTATGACGTCCCGCTATATTTCATGTGAATTAACGTGTTGGTAGTGTGTAATGTACAAAAGTATCTGACAAAACGAACTGTAACTATTGCACAGTTACCAGATTATGGTTCCCTCATTGAATAAAACTACATGTTATATTTTGGCAAGCAAAGAGCACAAATGATTACAGAGAGTTTGTTGTTTCATTCGCCGTCATGAAGACTGTTATCCCTCGCCCTTAAGACCACAAACGGACCTGTCCTACGGATGAGCGGTTACGATTCCACACTGGGCTACATCGCATATATCAAGGATGATTCATATGACAATTTAAACTCTTAGAGGAAAATAGCTTTATATTTCTGAGCAACATCACCTTTAGGGTGAGTACTGACCATGACTCTTAGCCCATTGTCTTGGCATGTTTTTTATTTGGAAAATGAATGAGATCTGTCAGTGGTTCCAAGATATGTGCTCGTACCATGCCATCAGAATCACCAGTTCATTGTTTCAGACAGAGCAACAGCTAAACCTGTCTTGGATACATCTACGGTCAAAATACTGGCACCAACTGGACTTGATCATTTCGAGACGATCTCACAGGAAGGCGTTGACTGAGACACTGATGGGATGCTGCAAAATGAAGCGTTAACCATGAACAATCACCGCTCTGGGCATGGGGTTAAACCACGCTTTGGCGTGCGCAAGACATCATATACAGTCAATTTTGAGGAATTCATTTGTGCTCTATCCAGGACGTTTGAATTATAACCTACCTAACGAGAGTATCAAAATAAAGAGAGATGGGATCACATCAAAATATACTGTCAATAGCACAGCCACAGAGATCGTAGGTAGGCAGCAATAAAAGAACAACGCCTGCTTTTAGACTAACTCAAGCACACACAATCCAGCCATTGAAGAGCGTTGTATTATTCACCTGGAATTTAAACGATCCCCCCCCCCCCGGGATAGGCTACATGCATACATGTTTACTAGGTGCGAAGTGCACATGTTAGCACGGCTGGGAGCCAGTGGTAACTGGTTTCAGTTATGTTAGAGGATCTAATCAGCGGCATATATCGGAAACATCAGAGGCATGGACTATGTCAGAAAAAAGCAATGGGTGCCATGAATAAATCGATAGCACCACTGATGTCTGCCACGAGGGTGTAAATCAGATGGAAATGTCGAAATCAGTGTATCATTACACGGCAATACAAACGTTATAAGTGTATACATGATAAGTTATACAGATTACGTTAAAGGCACAATAAGTACAGTTCAACAAGTACTGAAGTAAACCTAACCATGTTCGGTAAGCATCCTACAGTACTAAACATTTCTTAAATATATAGTCTTATTTTCTAACATAAATCCCTAGCTAAGTTGCACACAAGAAGAATAAAATATTTTGAAACTTGTTATATGCTCAGTATATATTTTTATTCTAAAACCGGCCGTCAAAGAATATTTCTAGAGAAATGTTTCCTTATTCGATTCACGAAGTATATTTGTGTTATATGAACCTTTGGTTTAAGCACGATGGCAGCTCATTAGGGATATCGTAAATTACCACACAATTAACCATATAGCTACAATTTACTTTTGTGTTGTACATTATTGTGTAGCCATAAGTTTATCATTGTTTACGTCATAATGCTTAGAATGAAATCATGTTTTGTAGCAGGAAGGAATAGTAGTACATTGAGAACTTATATTCTAAAACTTCTCGTGTTTTCCTAATATTTGTAGCTTTTTAAATAGTAGATTGTTGGAACTCGGCATAATTATCAAAGCTAAATTTTGTACTTCTGAATATCATTTTTTCTAGAGTAATGTACAAATTTAAATTTGAGCTGACTCACTTCGTGAAGTCATAACTACATAATTGTCTTTACATTGTCACATGTGTGATAATTAGCCATGTGAGTCCACAAAGTCTAAACTGTTTGTCGTCGTCAACATAATGAACTTAGTGGACGAGACTATCAAGTGCTTAGAGGAGGGGTTCCTTAATTGTCCTTGCAATTTCGCAACGACTGTATTAGAACAATTCTAAAGTATACGTGCTATTTTTTGCCAACTGAGATCTTTTTTCCTAAATGAGTGTTTGAGGCTATAAAGGAACACAGAATAATTTTATTACTATGAAAAAGATTTGATCTTCTGCAAATAAATATAT
The DNA here is from genome assembly GCA_029339505.1 of Unio delphinus. Classification (NCBI taxonomy): domain Eukaryota; kingdom Metazoa; phylum Mollusca; class Bivalvia; order Unionida; family Unionidae; genus Unio; species Unio delphinus. The sequence goes on from JAQISU010000087.1 coordinate 17,563,619, forward strand.
ATTGGAGTGTATATCACATATAATTCCATTTGTGAATATAAAAAAGGGAACTTGAATGATACGCTGTCGTGTTATCTTGAAACACACGGGTACAATATAATACGCCCCCCCCTCCACCTTTGATATCATATATTGAAACATTATTCATATACTACCGATATCCAAATAATTCTTTAGAAGAGAAAATGAAAATCATTGATTTTACAAGAAAGAATGTTGCATGGACATGATAAATGATGTGGAAAGGACTCTCAAGTATGAAATTAAATTAAATATGCACATTTAAGAAAGAAAAAAGATGGTTTATTTTCAGAGCAACAAAGCTACTTATTTCATTTGGTAATATTTCCTAACTAAGTTTGCTTATCTCCAGCCATGTTAAGAATCAAAACAATTGCTGGAATTTGAACGTATATTAAAAGGCTATTACAATCCGTGTTTTTCATAATAAAATATTAATCATATTTTGCTTCTAGTATTCTTTTCATATTCTTCTTCTTCCTTTTGTCTTCTTCGTCGTTTCCTTATTCTTATTGTTCCTGTTCTTCTTCTTTTTCTTCTTCTTTTTCTTCTTTTTCTTCTTCTTCTTCTTCTTCTTCTCCTTCTTCTTCTTCTTCTTCTTCTTCTTTTTCTTCTTCTTCTTCTTCTTCTTCTTCTTCTTCTTCTTCTTATTTTCTTCTTCTTCTTCTTTTTCTTTTTCTTTTTCTTCTTCTTCTTCTTCTTCTTCTTCTTCTACTACTTCTTCTTCTTCTTCTTCTACTTCTTCTTCTTCTTCTTCTTCTTCTTCTTCTTCTTCTTCTTCTTCTTCTTCTTCTTCTTCTTCTTCTTCTTTTTCTTCTTCTTCTTTTTTTTCTTCTCCTTCTTCTTCTTCTTCTTCTTCTTCTTCTTCTTCTTCTTCTTCTTCTTCTTCTTCTTCAGCTTCTTCTTCGAATTATTATTATCAGTATGAAATTAATTTTTATTTCCATGTATATATTTACTTAATATCTGCATGACGTTTTTCTTCCTCTATTAATGTCGAAACCATATAGTATATCCAATATGTATTAACCATCGAAGTGTCAGTTAAAAATACAAAATATAAAGAATAAAATGTTTTAAAATACCTCAATTGAAAATACAGGTAAATGGTGCATATCATGAATAACAAGTAGACACATATACGTTTTGTTCATCCTTAAACACTTTAAGAACATCGCAAAACTTATGTTCATAAGCAAGCGCATTAAAGCAATTGTAATAAACATTTCAATTCAGATGCTGAAAATGCAGTATCTAAATCGACATCAAGTTACAAAAAATAACACATTAAGTGGTAATATGTATATATATGTGTGAGCAAGAGAGTGTTTCTTTCGCCCTAATTAATGAAAGCAGTAAACAATGAAAATGATTTATTGAAATTATAAATAATAAGATATACGTACCTGCGGACTATCATTACATTATTAAGCGACATCAATTCTAAGAAATATTACTAAGTATAGCACAATACCATATCTAATTAAGTTTTTACTAGCAAAACTTATATGATAAATAAGATCTGCGACTAGCCAAATTCTCAATAAACGTATGCAATGTCTATCTAAAAGGTGATATGTACACAATAATAATGGAAAACATGCAATTATCAAATATGATCTCTGGAGAATGAGGAAAGACGTTATTGTTAACCATTAAGTTGAAACCATTCACATGCTCTGTGCAAACATTTTTCACATAGATAGCAAAGATACCAATTTCACAATATATAACAACGTCATGATGTCCAGTATAAACGTACATATTCCTTCATGTGTTAGATCGTAACTATTTTCAATTTTTCATTATATAAGAATATATATTGTTTCATAAAGCAAATTTGAAACGATCAAGATCGGTACATCCCTCCTACAGCATTATATCCTTATTGTATTTGCTTTATGTTTGGTAATTATGTTACGAAAACACATCGACGAACTGAAGCTATTGTAGGAACTTTGTATTTCCTACGACCCTCTGTGCCATATATTCTTTTGTAGATCTAAATACAATCACACAGAAATAAGACTTTAGCGAATGCAATTAACTTAATTAAGTTATTGTATATTTTATTCTAAATTATGGGTTTCAGTTCCAGATGATACGTTATCTTGATTAGCCTTGCCAAGGGCTGTTCACAATGCGATTTGAAAGAATGCAAAGTGTCACAAAGACATAAGTTAAAACACTAAAGCTATTCCATAGATCAATCTTTCGTCTTCTTGGAATGGATAGCAGAATATGTATATATACGTAACCTTCTTTATGAATATATATTTTTAAATGACAATTTTTGACTACATTTGTACAAAGAATGAATTAAAATAAAATAAGCACCATTACTTTGGTTCAATTACGGGTTTATTTATCGAATAGAAATACTAACCATTCTTTAAGTGCAAAATTTGGATTCTGAGGTATCTTGCTTACAATATATTATGAAGGAATGATATTTGTTTGAATATACATATAAACATATATACATTGGTATGTTAGTCATCAGCAAAGGTCGGAAAAAGATTAGGCTCAACCTCTATATAACCTTATTATAATTCGACAACAACACCATATTGACCCTTTAAACTTTATGCTTCAAAACATTGGTGTAGTTCTAGTTATAATGATATCCTGAATAACGTCCAACACTAACACAGGACGCGCTGGTCTAGCCCATAACATATATGCAAACAACACATACGTATTGTATATGATTTAATTTTTAATATTTGGTCGCAGATCGTTTTGTTTAAAAAACAAAGCAAACCTGAATCAAAGCATTTCCGGGAATATCTGTCATTTAGAGAATACAAATACTATTTGTGTACATTTCATCCACACGAAAAAATCAAACGTATATTTTTCTTGCTTGTCTGCTATTTCAAATAATACAAATATCCTGAATAGATAAAAATCGAATACAGAATTCCTTAATGACTAAAATCTGGTGGTATAGTTAAATCATATATGCAGTGAAACGTATCATGTTTTTTTGGGACACAATATTGTTGTGGTGTTAGGTTAGAAATGATACAATTTACAATTTCGTCTAAATCGACCAGACTGAAAAATGCAGTCCGAGATCTGGAATCATAGACGGCTCGGTGTGCAGATGCTCCTATTAGATTGTCCTATTATTATTGATTTACCGTTGAGCGAGATAGTGCTAGTATACTCTTAAATGTCGTAAGGATCCCATGTCACATTGTTTCAGCAAACAAAGAAACTTGAGCCGTCCGTAACATTGAATTGATATTTATTATTTATTCCTGCATTTCCTTTCATTGTTACGGACGGTATCATGGAAAACTTTGAGAGAATCATACTTCTGGTATTTTCAGATTTAAGTATGGTCTCGAGAATTGCAGTGCATACAAATTCTTGTAAGGAATTTAGCAAACAAACAAACTATGATGAATAAAATAATGGCAAAATAAAGTATAATGCTTGGAATTTAAAAGGGGAATTTAAAGCAGAGAAGCAAGCTAAATTTGATAAAGGTATGATGAATATTGTATATGTCTTGGATCATAAAACAAATAACCGGATAAAAGCGAAAGACAACAAATGTTTAAAATATATCAAATATATTATTTCCGTAGAATGGAAATTTAAAGTGAGAGGAAACAACATAAATTAAAAAATATTCCAATATTTACAGACACAAGGCGTATTAATATAAAGCCCTAAATAAACCTCTGCACAAATCCAGAAGAAATCTAAAACTAAAGGAAACTACGTGTTTGTTATCGCCTATGGAGTGTTTATTTGTCAATAGTCTTTTGTTGAATCAGAGTAATGTAATTCCATGCATGAATAGACCATACATTCCATTGAATAACTCGATTCAAAATTCGTAGTAGAGCACTATTTTAAATATAGAGAAAAAAAAACACTTTAATGATATTAACAAAAGAGATTCCATTCAGAAAGATAAGAAATCATTGGTTTCGACATATATTTTAAAATATAAGTTTTGTTTAAAAAAAGCAACATTTTAAATATAAAAGTATGTATGTATATTGGTACGACCATTTGATTTATTATGAATTTTTTTAAATGTCAAATCCAGATTTGTCATTTTGGGTTTAAAATTCATTAACTGGGTGATTATTCTAGGAAAACCTCTATGACCATAGATTATTTGTAAACATGTTTTTGACCTTGACTTTGTAACCTCATTTTTGGCCTTGCATCAGAGAGGGTCAAGAGGCACGATTGGCTAATTCCAGGTACATGGCTGAATTTCTGATAATTCTCATGAGGGAGTACGTGACTTATTGAAAGTAGTCTCTTTAGTAGTAGATTTCTGGGCTTTAAATTAATAGTTGTGTTTTGAGTTATATTGGAATTTGTGTCAATTCGTTAAAGCAAGAGGAATTATTTTATTTATTTGGAGTAGAAGATGTGCTCATAGATTGTTCATTTGGATTATCATTAAAAAAAGAACTCACTAAATCACATGACATTGTCAGCCATTTTTGATTACATCATCAAGATTCGAACCTGGAACTATTAGAACATTTTTTATCAGGACTCTTGCAATTCCATTAGTGGATTATTTTTGTTAATTTTATATTGGATTAATGTTGGACTTGATTCTCTAAAACCATAAGTTTATTTATTTTATGAAAATAATTGTACTTAATAAATTCATTGTTAAACTTTACCAAGCTTGTTAGTTTTCAATCTTTCTGCGTTGCTGTTTATTCGAGCCTAAGCAAGTAACAACCTACAAATATACAGCAACTTCTACAACTCTTAACTTTGCCATATATAGAGTAATTACGCTGTTATTAGTTGTTTACATCAAAGCAAATGAAAGGACATTTTAAAACAAGCCATTGAAGTCAAGCAGAAATTAACTCCATTTTAGACAGGATCAAGTACAGCATACATTATTGCATTGTAGTAGAGTGTAAATAATTGCATGTTAAAGCCATCAATCAACTAAATAATGTAAACATACGTAAATATGGTCATCAACCCGATTGAATGATCGGATTATCTGCACTTTATCTCACGATAGCCTATTTAGTGCCTGAGCAATTTAAGAAACGACAATACCCAGATATAACACACCACATCTACAAGTGGATTCTGACAACCTTTGAACTGAGATTGCCACACAACGGACCGTAAATATTCAATAAATTACGTAAGGTCTAATTTTTGCGTAGCCATGAGTGTATCATTCTTGTCAACCCTTGTTGCTGACAATCAAATAATGCAAATAGCAAAATGACATTAAATACAATTGGAAGTTAGATTTGAAAACTTCACGAAAGTTCGTAAAATACGTTTTATTTTTGGAAGAGTTAAAACATGATTTGGCTTATCGTGCCATGGATCTGTTTATCTGACCCAAATATGTTCTCTGAATAGATGTCGAATGTACAGAAGCCTCTCTGTCCTTGGCGCGTTTTGTAAATATATGCATATATTATATTTTGTTTCCTGTGTTTTTCCATATTGCATCATACTAAATGGTTAGTCTCAAACGAAAAATCAAACAATAAGTTTATATAGTTGCAATATTTTAATTTTATTTAATCGAAACGGGATTAATATTCGAAAGGCAGCTGACAAATGTACGTTAACATCGGAATTTATGATTACATAATAAGTGACTCCGGTTGTTTCAAAGTATAAGGTTCAATGGGTCAAGACTGCATTATTTTCGAATAAAGCCGAGGTGTGGCATAGTACTATTCTGAACTTTAGTGATGACCGCGCTAAATAGATTGATATATAAATGAGGATTTCACTGTGACTGGCCGGTACCAGGGAATAGAGATCCAATTTCATTTCTCGCGATGAAGGCTTCAGTCGTTTGTTTGCTGTTTGCAAGTTTGATCGTGATTGTTCTTCCCAGAGGTATTTATTCGTTTATTATGTTCCAATTTTGATAAGTGTTGCGCTTCAATAGTTATTAAATATATGGTACAATGCATTTTTTTCCATGTTTAATTTTGTAATGTTAAATATCTTTTCTCTTCACTAAGGCACAATTGTCTCTAAGCAGATAGTTATATTCCGGAACGATCCGGATAAATAATTTGATTGCAAAACTAGGATTTTCTGACAAGTTTGAATTTTAGTGCAAGCATTTAGTTATTTCTTGCCCACACATCTGTTTTCATATGATCAATTTTTTGTGATTATCAGTCTTGTTAGTGAATAAAAGTTTAATCGGTTTGTACTCGTCAACGGTATGTATTTTTGAATGAGCCCACAAAACGCTTGGTGAAGTGTTTCTAATGTTTCCTTGGAATATTGCGATGAATCAGTTTTGAAATTGCAGATAGATACAGGTTAATTAATTGCGTTTTCGCAGTTTTCCCAAAAAGGGTTTGAGGCTATGAACTAATGCAACGTGATTATACACGATTAGAAAGAGAATCGATAATCTGCAAAACAAACAACTAAACAACAAGCTTTAGAGTATGTATCACTTACAACTCCTTGTATGTATATCACAAGTTGTAATCAACCTCAAAATGATCTTTCGGAGCAGACCAGGCCTAGCAAATGCTCATTATTAACATGCGGTCGTATGACCTTTAAATAACTCGAGTACAATATAACATGGCTCACTCATGTATAGGTGGCTTTTAAATTTGTGGCCGAAGTCTTAATTCCACACTCTGTTAACAACATTATATTTGCCGAGAAAGAAAAATCTCATTTCTAAACCGGTATTTTCAAAGAACTACTGAAAATCTTTTAAATGATTTCCTCTAAAAAATTACAATGTAGTTATCTGTATAATTCACAAAATTAAGCAGAAAGACAAGACACGCCTCTATTAGACAGGTTACCATTTTATTTGTCAATTTAAAGCATGGCATTATTGAACTTAGTCCAATTAAAATAACAGTGTTTATAATCTATCCGAGTTTGAGTCAAAGGAAGTAGTTGCTATGTGTTTAATAATATTGCTTGATAGTTTCAATACAGTAAGCAACGTCTAAAACAGTTTTAAATTTGATCATACATGGGATGAGGAATGAAAAATCCAGTCTGTGACGCAACACAATTGAGTCTAATTTTAATGCAGATAATATGGTGACTTAAAATATTATTGAAAGAGCGCTTACACGTAGGATCAAGTCTTTTTTGTCCTGACTGGGAGCTAACTAACTCTTTTCGAAACCATTATTGAAGATTCTGAACAACAACGTGAATGATTGCATTTAAAACGTTGTTTTCTGAAGCCCAGAATTAGGACAAACGCTCAATATGTTAAATTGAGACAGACTACTAATGTAATGATGACTTCTAACCGATCTGTATCAGCTGCTGAATAATGAAGAAATACAATCCATAGTATATACTACTGGTACTAGGACTGGTTTAAAATAATTTTATCCATTATCGTCGAACATCGTTGCTAAATCTAACATTTGTACCTTACTGAACAATAACATAAATTGCATTGAATATATTGAATTCACATGCCATGTGTTACGCTAAATGAAACATTATCGTCACTATACTGTGGCATTGTATTCCTGTATATGTGATTTAACAGCTAAGATTCATTTCCAGGCAACGAAGGGCACAAACTGAAAAAAAATCTAAACGAGGAAGCACAACAGCGTATAAACTTCAAAGAATTTGACGCAGACAACAACGGATATATCAGTCTTCACGAGTTCAGGTGTATTGGTATATATTAAGTACCAAGATATAAATATACCTTTCAATCGGTCAAATCATTTTGCACGTATTGTCTGCATCTGACGCGTACGTTTGAATTTTTTCCCAGATTAGCTAGCGTAAATAAAAAGCGTGATGAAAAGTTAGTAATTGGTAAGACTAACTTTTTTACACTGTTGGAGTTCATTTTACTAAACGTATCTTTATGTTCCTAGATAATGCCCCCTGAAAGCAATCATTAATATTAAAGTTTGCATATAGCTATTAATTTTAGATATATTTCTTAGAATTTACAATTACGCATTCTATCTCAAACATTCCTTTTTGTGACGCTAGGCGTTATCGGACTCCTGGAACAGTCAATGCCATGTTTAACCAATATAAGTTACGCTCAGATGCAAATATTGAGATTTGTGATGATTTTCTTTTTCAGAATCATTGTGTGCTCATTATCGTTTGAATGATCTTTTTTTGTTGATATTACTGTTGTATTTCTGCTGTCTTGTGCATTATCCTTATTACGCTACAGATCTGTTTTATCTTTGTTGTCCGAGAAGAAGGTTATCAAAGGTGTTGTCCTAGTTATCGCAGAAGTATACAGTGCTGTTTATTAAACTCACGACAGTCTTATTGTATTTGCGCTTGGAGAGAATGGTTACATTTACATAATTATTCGAGTATGTAGTTTCACTTATCATATATATCAGTAATTGCGCAGATAAACAAGCACATCCATGCCACGATTGATATCAGACAAATGTTACTTATGAACACTTTGAAAATATTTACTAGCATCTGCTATAACACTATACAAATAAAATGATTGTTCCACACATTTGATCTTGTGTTTATATCTGCTTTTGTGTGCCGGTTATGGTATCTAGAAACAAATATTATTTACGTCTTTGAAACTCGTAGAATTAGCATTATGTATAACCTCAGCGATGTGAATTCTATATATGCATCAATGGATTTCTTTTCAGAATTACGGGATCAAATAAAGGACTTGGAGAGCATATAGATTATCTGATGGGTGTTTACGACCAAAATAACGATCAGCAATTAAGTTTTGAAGGTAAACTAATTATTCTAATACTAACTATTATTATGAATTGTTTCTTTGGATAATGATATTCTGTTGCGGGAATCCCTGATTGGGATAATGTGGTTTTTTCTTATGACATAACATCGTAGTAATCAAATCGTACCAAGAACAAAGTTGATAAAAGTCGCACTAACGTACGCTTGACCCTTTTAATTTACAACGTGATTGATGCGATTTCAATCAGCTGTTTTGTCTATCTAACTACATGTATCCAACTTTTAATTTTTTTTTATACAAATAATCTGATTTCAAGACAAACGTTTGTTCTAGCAACATTCATACGGACAGTTGGTTTTACTAGTCCAATGGAAATAAGTAACATGTAAAGCATTAACAAACAATATATTGTCCTTAGCTCAATGTGTATAGGTATATAGATCTCTTTAAAGCAGGTTTTTCATTCTTGTATTATATTACTTGATCAAAGTTAACAGCGGTGTTCACATATATGTACGAATACATATTTATTTAAATTATTTATAAGAGTTACAAAATGCTTGGTTCCGTTTTCTACTAAACAAATTCTTTTTGGCTATCAAAAAACTTATTTAATGTTACTAAGTATAACATCTTCTGGTCTATTAGATCATTCACGGCGATAATAATTCATTCGAAACATTATGTTGGTTTGAAAATGTGATATAAATTTTAAGATTCTTTGGAATTGGAGTCACAATCCAGCATGCTTCTTGAAAATGTTCATATTGTAATATCAGAAAATGGTTGGTTGTGAAACGTTAGTGAATTTTATGGGATTAATTCAGTTGTTTTATTTATAATACTTATGGTCGGAATACGCATGCATCACTACGAAAGTCCAGATTTAAGTCTCTGTCAAGCAATTATTTACTAATTAAATGTGTATAACGACGTGTTTAGAAAATGTTTGAAGGTTATTGTTTTTAGATGGTTTAAAATGGTTTAAAATGTCAATTAGTATTTATAATTAGCAAATTTCTTATATACACCACGACGTATCCTCCATGAAGCTCTGCTTTTAAAAAAATGAATATCAAAATTCTATTCAAGAAATTCATCCTTGGGCAGTTTTTTGATGTGCGTTTCACAAAGATCAATCTAAACGTGTATTATCCTTGTATTCGAAGAAAACGTAGCACGTTTGAATGCAGTGCATGCTGACGTTTGTTATATATAGGGGGAAAGATGCACATCATTTCATGCAGCAAAAAGTAGTTTAAATTTCATATATTTATTCCCCACCTTCAAGTTTTATTCCTCTTGACCTTATCCCAATTATCAAATTTCACTTTTTCTAGTAGGTCACAATGTAACTAAATTTGCATTAGTTACATACATTCCTTTGTGAACGCACATGTAAACTACTTTCAAGTAGTTTGTTTATGTTCTGGTATTCACAAAGTGCAGTCCTTATCAATATTATACAACTATAAAGTATGTACCAATGAAGCAGTCATTAATGTTTTGGCATTTCCGAAAAGTAGGGAAATAACATTGAAGTTTCTGCTTCCCTATTAATATAAGCCTGCATCAGATTATCTTTGATGATTCGCGATTATATAGCAGCGCATATAGCGATGAAATGCTAAGCATTGCAGGTAATATTGCTACCACGCAATGTTACTTTAGCTAAAACTTTGCATTATATGTAAACTGTACGAACATTCAAAGACACGTTTTTGCTACAAGCATATTAAAATGCAGTTGCTAACGTTCTAGAAGCAGACAATATTGGCAAAATCTTCCGAAATAAGATTACAGTACAACTCATTTACGGAAGTTCAAGCATATTAGCATTGGTGAGTTTCCCTTTATTGAATTCAAATATGGACATATTACTATTAATTATAGTTGAGACGTATATAAGAACATATGTTGATCATTGTATTATGATATTCATTGATAGTTCAATTTTCATTGTTATCGTCACAAAGTCGTACGAATAACGGGATGCATGTCGTCTGGAAGAGAACCACATTTTCTAATGATGGTAAATCGGCGCGAAGTTGCTCTCATGATCATGATAATGCGACTATATATGCTTTTATAATACCTGCTGGTTACTGTGTTTTGCTGAAAATATCGGATGATACCATTGATGAAGATATTTTCAGTCTAATATGGAATGAAATGGTTAAAAGATACTTCGATACTATTTATGAAATTTAAAACGAAAATGTTTTTTTTATTTATTTCAGAATTCCAAGACTTTTCTAACACGAGTAATGAAGAAGTAGAATTGTAAATGAATTTGATATCTACTGAACTATACTTAGTAAATAATGTTGCCCTTAGACAAATTAAATTTGAAAACGAAAACATAAGTTGTTTACGTACTATGCACTTTAAAACAATCAACATTTTGAACTTGTTTGAACTTCTTGAATCGAGTGTAATAAAATCAGTCATAAGGTGTACTCGATTAAGCTCTAGACAAAATAATATTTTTCTCTGGATATTACGGAATGTAATTATCGTTGTTCTGCCTTTTATTTATCTAAAACAATCACTTAGGTAAAGTTTTTTTTTAGACTAACCGTTTAAAGTGCATGAAAATGTTGATACTAATCTAAGTCTGAGGTAAATATTGCGTCGCTTAATAGAATAATATCCTTTGAGAATTAAGTTGAGGGTATTTGAATTTTATGGAGAAAGAAAGCTTAAAACTTCTGTTTGTTTCCGTTTTATTATACAAACGTTCATATTAAACAAAACATATAAAGAAATCAAGTATTTCTATAGCATTAAATATTATACTACGTATGATAATATTAAGTATATTTAGTTAAAATATGATGAAAATGAGCAATCTCATAGCTAATGCCAATTATGTGCATCTTTGATTAAAAAAGATTATATCCTAATACTTGTGTTTGTTCGTTAATAATTCAACATTTCATAACTGTATATCAACCTTGATTTTATATACTCCTTGCATTCTTTACGAAGTTTACATGGTCAAAATTATATACCGTTTCTCAATAAATGTCTGAGCTATATTACCCAGAACGTGTGTTATAAATAATGATAGTTTTAAATTGTGAAATTCCACATAATTCCATAGATATAATCTTTCTAGTTCAGGCGCTACTTTTTTCTTACACTTCTCAGGAGACACATATAAGCTTTCTTTATTCACCTGCGTTGATGAGATTTTAAACGGGTTCATTCGAAGGAAACCATGTAATTCATGTTTTATTTAGGATGGTTGGATTTTCCAACAAATATCTCCTTGTCATCATATAGCCACTTGTATGTGGATGTAATTTTAAAGTTAATATGTGCAAAGAGCAATTACTTTAAACATTTGTTAGGTTATATTAAACATGATACATGCCATTGTTGCATCCTTTTGATTACATTGGTGTTCAAATTTAAAGAATCGCCCCTAAATAAATATTCGAAGAACTTTTAAGATCTAACTTTAATCAACAAGACAAAAATATTTCGTCAATCAAAGAGGTAACCTACCGTTTATGATAACACATTGTGTTGCGAAACCTGTGGGAAATTGAGACCAAAGGTCCAAACTAGAAATATATATCCGGCTAATTAAAACAATTGGATGGACTCAAAATTAATGCAAAGTCATATTTATCGTCATCATTCTTCCCGTGTCATAGTGTGGTCGTCCAGGTGAAGTGTTACCGTATATCTGACCAGTTATTTCCACTTGTCTCTATCATGTACCAATGCCTATTTCCTCACAACTTTTCGGGGTCTATTCCATGATGTTATGTGTCAACTTTTAACTATGTCTACGTCTCCTTCCATCACCCTGGAATGCGCCCTAAGGGAATATTTTGGATAGATTGTTGGCGCTAGTGACAAGGCCATACCATTTCAGCTTTGTCTTTTTGTCGGTGGTAAGGAGTTATTCATATTGGCTTACTTTGCGCCTGATGGTGTTACGCTCTTCTTCATTTGTGATGTGGTCCACGTAAGAAAGGCCATATAGCATTTCATTTCAAGTGTATGGATTCATTATTTTAATTCTGCTGTCAGGGTCCAGGTCTCACATGAATAAAAAATATTTAGGTAAATAGTACTCTCAATACTCTGATTTTAGTTTTCATACAGATATTCTTGTCTCTCGAGATGGGTAATTGCTTTGACATAGCTGCTGTTGTGCTGCTCGTGACAAAATATTCGCTCTTGATCCCTCTTTGGTGAATATACAACCAATATATTTAAACTATCTCACTGTTTCTAGTTCCTGCGGTCTGCCTTTAATATTTAATTTGCCACTGACTGTAATCAGCTTAGCACAGCGGTTAACTAGATATTAAATTTGAAATGTTTCATCCAGATTCTTCCTAATCATATTAAAACATGTAACGTTGTAGTCTTTTCTTATCCAAATTGTTATTGAAGTTGGCGATATATATATATATATATATATATATATATATATATATATATATATATATATATATATATATATATATACAAAGAGAGAGAGACAGACAGACAGAGAGAGAGAGAGAGAGAGAGAGAGAGAGAGAGAGACAGAGAGGGAGAGACATTAAATGATAGCAATTTTTTATTAACTGATGTTAGGAATATCACATTCGTAAATATATCGCTGCTCTTGACGTTAATATTATTTATGTAAATGTACAGTAGGACAAGTATGTTTTCCATTAACGCAAATTCTTCCAACGTTAAAACATTAAATTAAGCAACATAATTCTAATGTGCGTGATTTATATTGATTCCTTAATGTTTCGACATTTTCTACTAAAAGCGTAACAAACAATGTAATGCAAAGAAATGAATTTAAATTAGAATGCGAATAATTTCGAGAAAGAATATTTGAATTGTTGCAATCATGAATTGGCCGTGACTGTATGTTTATCAATGTATCTATTGTGACGTAGAACATCTTGGAAGCACAATGCTACACGATGCGTACATACTATACAATATTATTTGCCTCGTACGTTCGATCTGTATGGCAACATTCATGAACTCTCAAACGTTTCACATAATTAATTGAAAATATTTTAACTCTTAACTATCCTTAAAAGAAAATAGCCAACATATACAAATCTCATTCTGTTTTATAATATAAACTTTATACACAATGAAATATGTTAAAACATTACAATTTACCTATATTTCTACTATTTCCATCGTGCATCAAACGATTTATCAATAACATCTCACCCATATTTTCAAAACCCACCTTTCATTTCAATTTAGCATAAAAATGTTTTCGAGCTCTGTGTTTTAATGTAATTGGAGTTCAATAATTTCATGATAACGATTATGCATAAAATAGGTCAATGTCGATTAATTTAGCTGAGCACTGAAAGCAATACAATACATTTTGTTAGGTGAAGAGGCATTGATATGTTTTACTCGCTTTTATGTACATATAAATAGAGAGCATGCAATAGAGATACATACATATATATGCATTTAAAACTGTTAACTGCCCATTTGTATATTGTAATTACTTTAGGTGACATTTCTGTATACAATTCTGATTAGGCAATATACATAGTGCAGGATAATGCAACTTCGTAGGCTTCATGACCATGTTTACAATCATAGCAGTGGACAATTTGGTAAAGTGACTTTGACAGTCACGTAGACAACGTTGCTTTATGTACTCTCCAGATTTTCTATTCTTCGATTTTTTTATAAACGTTCGTTAATATGTTTGATTACACGCCAGAAATTGGTATCATAATACTAATATATCTGTTATTCTCTCTTGATGTCTAGTTAGATATACTATTGCACTGAAAGCAATACAATACATTTTGTTAGGTGAAGAGGCATTGATATGTTTTACTCGCTTTTATGTACATATAAATAGAGAGCATGCAATAGAGATACATACATATATATGCATTTAAAACTGTTAACTGCCCATTTGTATATTGTAATTACTTTAGGTGACATTTCTGTATACAATTCTGATTAGGCAATATACATAGTGCAGGATAATGCAACTTTGTAGGCTTCATGACCATGTTTACAATCATAGCAGTGGACAATTTGGTAAAGTGACTTTGACAGTCACGTAGACAACGTTGCTTTATGTACTCTCCAGATTTTCTATTCTTCGATTTTTTTATAAACGTTCGTTAATATGTTTGATTACACGCCAGAAATTGGTATCATAATACTAATATATCTGTTATTCTCTCTTGATGTCTAGTTAGATATACTATTGCGTAGGCATGACATATGCTTTCGTGAGATAATATACATGCTTGTCAGTCATTCGCTTTTAAAATCATCTGTTCCGTATATTTAACTCAATTGATTTTTCTTTACTTTAAATATAATAAATTAACTTGATTTTGCAATGGATCAATGTATTCCAGATGTTAATTATAGAGCATTGTTCTCTATTTGTATGAACTTAAAATCAGTATTTGTATTTAAGTAAACTAGACAAAGTAGATATGTTGAATTGGGTCAGAGTTTGGAGTTTATGAAGAGAATGTTACCAATTTTTGTATTTGAAGTACTTAATTCTCATATGATCGCCTAAATGTTTGAATTATTCTGGATTTAGCAGAGTTTCATTGAAGAGACTAATTTAGTAAGAATTATTCGTGCAATCCTTGGTTAATTTTGGGATTTCCTTTTGCAATATTTTTTAATGTGTTTTTTTTTTCAATTTCACTTTGTACTCTAAGGAGCTAACGTACTTGTATTGGTTATACCTTCATAATTCAGTTTTCTATCGCCATCAAGGTGGTAATCAATTACAACACAATATGTGTAGTCATCATCAATTTAAAATCTGAAAATAAAAGGTTTACAGATGAATCTAAAGTTTCCAAATGCCTGAATCGAAAGGAACAAGTAAATGATATACATCTTACGTGTCAAGCAGAGCAATATACATGCTTTTAATATTCCTTTTGCCCATGTCCGTTGCCAAATATGGAGCTTTTTGTACATAAATACACACATTACAGCAATTGAACTTTAATCTATAAACGTTACTTTACTGCTGATACAGCAGTATCCACATCGACTTTCAAAATACTTTTCAAATTACGTGAGAACATTTCTAGTCCGTATGTAAACATGTTCGTATCTTAGATGATATTTAAACAATCTGCACAGAACAACGCATTTTATTTGAGATAGCAGTGTTGAAATAAGCGAGTAGATGACGTATTTCGCTTACATACATGACACGCTTGCAAAACAGATTGACAGTCGTATAAACGTACTTCAAATAGTACACAAAAAATACCTTAGAATAGACATTTAATATTACAAAACAAGCACATAATTTGAATGCAGACGTATATCGATCCCATCTTTTTGCTTCATATGAAAATATTTACAACTGAAATTATCTTAAACGTCAAATTGTATATATCTTAAGTAATACAAAAATAACGAAATTATACTGAATGTACTTCCAATCATTACTGATTTATTGAAGAAATATACAATACTTAGGATATCTGTAGTCGCTAAGAGGAATTAACGGTAAAGAAAAGTCGTAATTTGAGATATGAGTGCCGTTGACTAAATGATCTCGTTTGGTTGTGTGCTTGTTTGATTAGGAATTGTAACGTAGCTTTGTCATATTTTCAGTCATATCTCTACGATGTATGCAGTGAGGCAGTATCTAGTAGCAGTGTCTAGCACTTGGGCATCGTTCCACAGACATGTTGCATGATATTCTACCCAGTCACATTATCCTGACACCAGGTAGACCAGTCTTAACACTAACCTCTTAATGCTGAGCGCCAAGCGAGGCAGCTGCTAGTTCCATTTTTGTAAGTCCTTGGTATGACTCGGCAAGGGACCGAACTCACAACCTCTCGCACCCGCGGCGGACGTTCTAACCGCTAGGCCACCGTAGCGGATCTCAAACATAAAGTATATCTTTAAGGTTCCTGTGTGACGCAAATATTTCTTCTCCGGAAATTCTTATTCTACTGTGAATTGGTAACTTACCAGATAGTATTAGTTGTATGGATTGTCACTATTGTGCAATATGTTCTGTATTATGTAGAAGATTTAATTGAATATATCATGGCAGCTAAATGGTTGTTAGTTCTGTAATTTATAAATATAACGTTATTTAAGTTACAATGGACTATTCGTTTTATAAACATGCAACATTAATAGATAAACTTTTGAAATATATATCCGCACGAGTTATCCACAATATATTTAAACATTAAAAGGAAAGAACAGTGTTCATAATTTTCAACGCTGACTTTGAACACACATCCTAAGGTGTATTCAGAAGAGCGTTTTCTATTGTTACACATCAAAATTCTGAATTATTTGCTACTTTGAAACGGTTTGATTTTTAGGAAAATGAAGCATGACAGAAACCAGGGCTCGATGTCCATTGAGTGTCGTGTTCAGTCTTGCCACTCAAAAAGCGAATGATGGATCGCGCTTGTTGAATAATTCCTTCTACCTTTTTATCTGTCCAAATTTAGTGCATTTTTACAGTTCGTTAAGTGTAAAAACTATTTTTGCTGATTAATATTGTTCTGACGTACAATAATAATATCTATATTTACCAGACTGGGAGATGCGATAACGTTTAGAAAAGCAAAACAATAGAAAAAGATGGACTTATAGTTATACAGGCCAGTTTATTGTTCACATATTTCAGAGTTTCAAATTGACCTTAAATGCGAGTATGAAAATTAAAAATACTTATTATCATTGTACTAGAGTTGAGTTGGTCGTGTTTACGTCCTCGCACTTTACTAACTTATATTAAACATGGCAACTTGCGGATATTATGGAATGACGTTAGATTCACTTACGACACCATTATGCATGCAAATGAAAAATACTAACGTTGATAATTACCTGTTTATTGAAACTAAAAACATTCAGACCTCGACCACATGTGGCCAGGAAACAAAAAAGTAGCAAGATTGTAAAACTATAAAGTGAATGTGAATCGGATATACAATGTAGTGCATTTATCCTAGCGAAGCAATTGAACTAACTAAAAGTTTGATTATCATTCTCTAACTTTTCAAGTTTTGTTCCTAATATATATCTATATACAAACAATATTGTATATGTGGAGTTTCATTTCCAACGTTTGTTTTACATATTTCTCGTTTAACGGATAAGACAATTATACATCCCTTTTCTGACATAAACCAATATGATACGATGCATACTCATTGTGGTGTCCGATTCAGTTTGATTTACCTTTATGAAATATTTTGGAATAATCCTCTATATTAATTTTAAAATATAACAAACCTTTCGTTTGATATCTTTAGATTATACATTCAGGCTGCATACTTTATTAAATGCGGTGGGGTCAAAATTTATAATATACATTGATACTCAGGACATTTTAATAAATAGGATAACTTATTTCGACTCTCAAACGTTTCACAAAGTTAATTGAAAATAATTTAATTCCTTAAAAGAAAATAGCCAACATGTACGTGATATAAACTTAATACACAATGAAATATGTTCAAACATGACAATTCACCTATATGGCTACTGTTCCCATACTCCAGCAAACGAATTATCAATAACATCTCACCCATATCTTAAAAACCTTGCTTTCATTTGAAGTTAATGTACAAACTTTTTAGAGCTATGTGTCTCAATGTAAATGGAGTTCAGTATTTTCATGATAATGATTATGCATAAACAAGGTCAATGTCGATTAATGTAGCTGAGCACTGAAAGCAATGCAAAATGATCTTATCTGGTGAAGAGGCATTGATTTGTTTTGAACGCTTATATATATATATATATATATATATATATATATATATATATATATATATATATATATATATATATATATATATATATATATATATATATATATATATATATATATATATATTTTTTTTTTTTAAAAAAAATTGAGGGTCATAATACCACCGTTGACATCATTCATTCTATACAATCCATTCATTGTCGTATATGTAAACGTGAAGTCATTCGCCAAACATATCTCCTTTGGGTTCTAATCCGCTATTTGGCGAGTTATATCCTCTCTCAGGGGATTATGTTTCCATCTGTAACGTGACGTCATTCGCCAAGCATATTTTCTTGGGGTTCTAATCCACTATTTGGCGAGTTAGATCCTCTCTCAGGGGATAATGTTTCGGAATATATTCTGGGCCCGATCAGATGAAAACACACCTGAGAGGGACCCTACGAGATGTATTGTCTTATGTAACCTCTGAACTTCTCCGATGAAAACACACCTTAGTAGTGCCAAATGCGGTCAGCATCTTGATCATCATATATAATCGCATAAAAAAACATGTCAAAATTGGATCAATTTATTTGAAAAATATATCAATGCCATATTAGAAACATTTTTATTATATTTGATATGAATTCTTAATATATCAATGCGATTATAAATGAGATTTCAAATTTGCAGAGTCAGGGGTTTCAATTATCAGATACTTTAAACTGTGATCATACTTCGGAGTTTGAAGATATTGAACACAGCGCTTTAAATAACAAATTTGTGTTACTGAAAATATAAATCTTCATTAAACGAATCCAGAATTCTATCAGTGAAGGATTATATAGAACAGCACAGGACAATGGATGACAATGGCGAAACAACCATATTTTCATAGGCTGACACACCCGTACGAGTTATTCACTGTTCGTGTTATATAGCATAGGATAAAACACGATTCAGACGTATGGAAACTGAATTTTTTGTCCAGTGTTTTTAGAAAAAGCTGATCGGGTTTTTCCCGCTGCAAGATATCGTACGTAGGGTATACAAATATCAAAATATCTACCGGCTTCATACATTGATTGAAATACCATTTCTCCGTTAGTTGCTATATTAAATGATTGTATTCATGTTGCAAATTTTCCGTGTTTTCCAATTTTCCCAAACGTATTATTCTCACTCGGCGTAACAGTTCGTAAATTATCAAAATAATTATCAGTCTTCTTAATACCATTATGTGATCGATAGCAAAGCCATCCTTGATCAATCCATGGAAACATTGGTATGCGATTCTATGATTAAGATATCTAATCTTCCCACCAACAAACATCAAATACCCCTGATTATTTACAACACCAACTAGCTTCTTAAGTGTACAGTTTCTGATAACACCGTCACTGGAAGACTCATAGTTGCAATCACAGGAAACTCTTGGTCCATTTATATACTATGACATTATGTGTCTAATTTATTGTTTGGTTGAAGTTTCACTTTGGAATCTTTCAATGTAGTCTTGGCGTCTTCTTATGACTCGGTCAAGGACACAGTCAGAGTCATTAATGGAGTTTTTTAGCTTTCTTATCATAATAACGCTTTAACTCTGTTACCACCACAACCGAAACACAACTGTGATATTCCTCTAACCCAAACCCCACATAGTAGGCCTGGTCAGGGGCCAAGACTCCCCCTTCGTACGCTTTGTAAATGATACCCACAGAATTCCTTTCTGCACTAGGTTACTGATCCAATCATGAACCATTTGCAATGATTCATTATATATAAATTCTTTATTTAAATACTTGTTTTAATTATGGCATGAAGGAGTTCGAGAGATTATCGAAAATTGCGCCTTGGAAAAATGCTAAATTTAATCTCGATAGAGTCTCTGATACGCCAAAGAATCTAATAGGTGATAGAACCATGTTGGGTAAAATTCTTGATTGTTTAAATAAATTCAAGCCTGATGGAGCATCTCACTGTTGGTCAACATTTCGAATTGATGGTAGCGTTGATACTACCATGAATGACGAGAAAGCAGCCGAGATAATTTCGCATCTTAGGCGAAAAAGGTATTTTTTTTAGAGTGAAATTCATTATCCGCTCGTAAAACCAAGATTGGATTATCAAAGATAAATTTGAACCAGTCTTGAAGGAGAAAAGAACCGTCGTTGTGAGTCGAGATTCAAAACCAGGAATCCTGACTGGAATTGGCAAACCGTATTACGAGAGATCTTACCCCGTAACAGCAGTTGTTTATGGAATATATCCGTTAAATGATAAACTAAGTATTCATTCATTCATTCATTCATTCATTCATTCATTCATTCATTCATTCACTGCCCGTCACTCCTATCAGGGTATGGGCCGCCAACTACAGATCTCCAGAGTCCTCTGTCCTGGGCCATTTTTTCTAGCTGGTTCCAGGTGTAGAGAAACTAAAATCCATGAAACTGTCATCATTGAATTGTGTAGCAGAACGAATAGTAGAACACTTCACAAATGCGTTGCGTGGAAACAAATTGACTGATCTAAGACGCAAAAAAATAAATGAATGGGGACTAAAAGTGAAGGAGCGGGGGTGAGGGGTTGGCAACAATTCAGGATATAACCAAATTATAAACATCATTAAGATTCCCAAAATTGGTAACGACGATAACAGGAGAAATATTAAACGAATCGAAATATAAATCAAAAGGAGCCCCAATGAAAATTATTGAACGAACACGCGTGGACACCTGCGGTAACAATATTTCCACGAGATAGAACAATAAAATATATACCCGCGGAGTTCTCCCCGGAATTCTCTGAGGAGAAATTATTTGATTTTATTTACCAGTTAAGTATAACGATCCTGTGTCAATGTGATTACTTCACAGTTTTGAATACGAAGAGAGTAAATTCGACCAAGTTGTAAAACGAAACGGAGAATTATACCGTACTGTAGCCCTCCACAACGAGATGAAAAAACTAGCTAGTGGTTTTCCAACGGAAGACAACGAACAATTATTAACAAATTGTTTTACAATTCCGACAGTAGCAGCTCATTATGTGAGAAAGAAAAACACGTGGAAACCAACAAGAGCTGAATTTCTATCAGATATCAAATCATGCTGTATCGAATATAAGCATGGTGGATTATGGAATACAAAATATGACCCTGAAAATATTATTTCGGTTGATATAGTTGCGTGTCATCCCGGGAGTTTTCTCGGGTACGGAGAATGTGCTGAGTACTTTAAACAATCTGGACATCCCACACATGAAATCACTCGTGTTGCGATTAATGGACCACTGCCTGAATTTGATTTAACTGGATTTGCTCGTGTAATATCATTTCAATTGGCTACAGGACTTAATCCATGTTGTTATGTTTGGTTTGGTAGGCACATCTCTGAAAAACACTGGACGACAATAGTGTTATTGCGGTATATGATTAATTCTAAAATGTTGATATCGCTGACTGTCAGTGAAGCAATTATAGTCTAGATACTATAATCAGCGAATATAGAAAACAATTTCCTGATCTAGACAAAGAATATATCATGAAATGGTCCAAAGAAATCTTTGAAGTTATAAATAAACACGTGAAAGATCTTGGTAGAAGAATAATTGATAAATTCACTCAGGGTCGAAAATACGACAATAAAAGATATTCTTCGTGGTTGATTATAGATGATGCTGAATACGACTTAATAATCGCAGATGCAACATCTAAAGATATATATGTAAATCGTAAAGCCGCTTTCTTGTCCGATGGAACCAAATATGGTACAATTTTTACATACATTGATTGAAAAAATCTTCAGTATGCACATTTCGGGAGTATATGCTACCATATGGATCTATTAAATTATTTTCAATGATAAATATATTTCTTGACACCGCGGTTAGAGTAGCCACTGATTCATTTTATATAAACGCGAAACATAGCGAAGCAATGACCAAATTTACAAATCCTGAGTTAGGTTTCATGGAGAATTATAAAGGATATACCGTGTGATTATTCCGAATCATCAGATGTTACCATTGATGATAAATATTTGAAAAGTAATCAGAGATCAGAAATATCTAATGCACCGTCGATAGCTGATCCAATATGTAGATATAAAACACTTTATTTAAACGGTTGTGGTGGGTCAGAAAAGACGACTCGTGCGATTGAATTATTTTGTGGAAACACTAGCGTTTTAAAATCAAACATGATTGTTCTAACACCGACCCATAGACTCGCAAGAGAGATGAAACAACGAGGAATTAATGCCTGCACTTATCACACTTTCTTTCGATGGAAAAGCAGTGAATAGACTCTTGATCGAATGGGTGATAAATTTATTCCTTAAGTCATCATTTGGGATGAGATATGCACGGTGTCGTTAGATGTATCACAAAGAATTCTTGATTGGCTATTGGTAGCGAATACAAAAGTAATAATGTGCGGCGACCATGCCCAGACACTACCATTTGTCCGTGTATCCCCATATGATTGGCTGAAGAATTTTGTAGACTATTATGAAGAAATTAACACCGATCATAGAGTACTTGATGAACAATTACGAGAGTTCAAAATACCAATCAGATTACAACCGGATATAATCCACAGTGAGATAGCGCTTGAAATAATTTCAGAAACCCCATTAAAAGATTTTTTGGGAAGCGTGGATACCAAATGATATGATAATCGCAAGTAGTAATTACGCCTGATAATCTCTTGACCCATTCACGAGATCGTTTATCCTCAATAAATTCCTTCGCGTATTGATATCCAAATCACCGCTCAGCATGTGTCCGATTAAATCGTTCAACAATTGCCTGATCGCGATGCTGCGCAGTATGTCCTAGTCTGATAGTGACATTATGATTTTTCATTGTTGTTAGAACCGCACCCTGAAATTCCTTGCCAGGATCAACTTGTAATAGATTTGTCCAGCGCAGACGACCCCTACGATAAATCCTTTCAAACGCAGAAGCGACTTCAGCTGATGATTTTGTCTTTAATGTGTGGCGATCAATGTCAACCACCACCATTTGTCGGGATGTCTCCACATGATTGGCAGAAGAATTTTGTAGACTATTATGAAGAAATTAATAACGATCATAGGGCACTTGATGAACAATTACGCGAGTTCAAGAAATTAATTAGATTACAACCGGATAGAATCCAATGTGAAATAGCGCGTGAAATAATTTCGGAAACCTCTTTACATGATTTCTGGGAAGCGTGGAGACCAAACGATTTGATAGTGGCAAGTAGAAAGATAGTCAGAGACACACGTCAGATGAAGTTATTTGACTTGCATAAAGACACTTTGCAACACTTCCAGTATCGCTGTGTTATAGACCCAAGGATACACTAAAACAGATTATGGAAGTTGATATTCCTAAGCAAAGTGAAAATCAGATTTTCGTATTAAATGATATTGTGCTGGTTGATATCAATGTTGTCGAAGATGCATTGCGCTCTGATAAATCCCCATGGACGCTAGGTTACGCGGCGACAATTCATTCTTCACAGGGATTGACTCTATCCGATAAAATTGTTTGGATCATATATAATCATATCGAGTGGTCGAATTTAGTTTATCTTGTGGTGTCCCGAGTACGAGGAATAAATCATTTTCGAAGAGTTATTTTAGATGTATATATGTATGTATGTATGTATATATGTATGTATGTATGTATGTATGTATGTATGTATGTATGTATGTATGTATGTATGTATGTATGTATGTATGTATGTATGTATGTATGTATGTTATGTATGTATGTATGTATGTATGTATGTATGTATGTATGTATGTATGTACGTACGTACGTACGTATGTATGTATGTACGTATGTACGTATGTATTTATGTCTGTAATAATGAATTCATGTATATACTTATATACAGAAAGAATGCAAATAATTTAAGTCAACAACAGTGTTTTCGAGTGCATTCTATCATGGAATCTTGTGTGTCAGCGATTGATTATCTAAATTAAATAGCCCGACAATGACCATCGCCCTTTTGGTCTTAAATTGCATAGCGCCTTCGGCTCTAATTGTTTCCAAAAGCGCACACAACCCAGGCAGTTACTAAAAGAAGAGTTAATCTGGCAAATCGGAGACGTTATATTTTTAACTCTAATTTCTAAATTAATACAGTTCATTGGAAATCGTGTTGCGACAACGATTGCGATCTATCTATGTATATATATCCATCCATCCATCCATCCATCTATGTCACTTTATATATATATATATATATATATATATATATATATATATGTATATATATATATACATATATATATATATATATATATATATATATATATATATATATATATATATATATATATATATACATATAAAGAGACATAGATAGATGGATGGATGGATGGATGGATGGATGGATGGATGGATGGATGGATGGATGGAAGGATGGATGGATGGATGGATAGATAGATAGATAGATAGATAGATAGATAGATAGATAGATAGATAGATAGATAGATAGATAAATAGATAGATAGATAGATAGATAGATAGATAGATAGATAGATAGATAGATAGATAGATAAATAGGTAGGTAGGTAGATAGATAGATATATAGATAGATAGATAGATAGATAGATAGATAGATAGATAGATAGATAGATAGATAGATACATAGATAGATAGAGAGAGAGATAGATAGATAGATAGATAGATAGATAGATAGATAGATAGATAGATAGATAGATAGATAGGTAGGTAGGTAGATAGATAGATAGATAGATAGATAGATAGATAGATAGATAGATAGATAGATAAATATATATATATATATATAGATAGATAATATATAGAGAGATCGAGAGATGTATTTTATGTATCAATCAATGTGTGGATTATTGCAAAAAAAAATTCTATATCATGGAAAGTACGTTTTTGTGCGTGTATGTTTATTGTACTTTTATTCATGTATAAATCACTATAACGGCTGAAATAACGATATAAATCTGCAGATGTATTTAAAAGAAAGTTTCTTTTTGAGGCAAACAGCATTAAATATTATTGTAAAGCTAAAGCACATGAGTGTAGTGCTCTTCATATACAAATCGGGTACATTATATTAACGTTAAATTTTATTACTTATCTTGCAAGATCTTCTGTTTTTTTATGTAATTTTCATCAGATCTTGTTTGTGGGTTTAAAAACTGGTGCATCAAAAGCTAGAGAACGTTACCCGCTCACTCATCGCCGTTTATATTTGTTGTGGCATTGCTATAAGTTTATTATAAAATTTGTCTACGCTAATTGCCTAGTTGATCTAGTGGTGTTGATTGTTAGCAGCGCAGTCTTCGTGCAACACTATGCTTGCTGTAACGATATTGTCTTATGTACAGTGTAACGTATGTGTATGAATATTCTGCCAAAGCAGACGACGTGCATTTTAGAGATCATGGGCAAGTTGAATATGGACATACATTCATCACATGCAGAAAGAAGTCAATAGGGATATAGGTGTCCTTCCCAGCGAAATAATAACGGTTATGTTAGATAATGAGGCAAATAAACTTGGTATAAATCTCGATGAGTTCGATGCAGGTACAATATCTTTTATACATCCTGGTTAATAATCTGTGACTTCATCAAAGTGTTCGATTTAGTTTTAAATATGCATGTAATGCAGTATTCTACGTATGACCTAGTTTGCGTGAAAACGGATAAATACTTAATTTTAATATTAAAGACAAACAAAGCAATTATTAATGAGAAAAAAAAATTGTTTACTTTATTTTCGGTTTGTCATGGTATACTGTTTCTGTCGCACTTAAAAGTATGTTCAGTTTTTGTGTGAGAACCATTCGATTACGTGTTACGTAAACGAAATGCTACCCCTCGCTAGATATGTCTAGTAACAAAAGTGCGTTCAGAATTCAAATCTGGATATAATTACAATTCTTATCGAATATTAATAATTTCAACACCATTTTGATCAGAATATAGAACATTACTTCGAATTCCTGAGATGAGGATAAACACTAATATGAACAAATTCAATGTGAATACCCATGCCATATGGAGAAATATAAAATGTTAATGGACGACTGAGTAGATATGAAATACATCTAGTGCCGTATATTAACATTCAACTTTAATTCAATAGACAATCTTTTAACAGAGAGATATTACATATGCATTGCAATCAGTTTACTTAAAAGTTCTTGAACTACTCGATGTGTCAAATGCGCGTGGCAGAGCTTTTATAAGTTATCATGACATATAATAAATGCGTATTTCATGTACACAGAGTAAATGTTGGAGCATACATCGGTGAGTATGCTGAATTACATAATATTGAAGCCATTCATGTGCATTTTGAGTTAGTTAATGTTTAAAATGAAACACACGCATAAAGAGTCTTTTAGAAGCTGACATAACTCGATATTCCTGGGTGCATTTACTATACCAGTTACTAAGTAAACTATGTTTTTTTATATGGTAATATGATACATAAGAGTAAACCTAGATAATGAATTTCTTGTTAGGTAGATCAGAAATTATGAAGCTGTTTTCCATTGCAAGTTAAGTCAATTAAACATTTAAGGAATAGAGCATAGCATGAACGTTTTGCTTATGAATGTTTACTTTTCTGATATTCATTGTAATTGTTTGAAGGTAAATCGTGTAGAAACTATTAAGTGCAACGTGTGTCGTTCTCGACAGCATATTGTATGGCTCTATATAGCTATATTGACTGTAACTATTATGAGCTATCCTAATGCAACACGTTCGTCCACTTAAATGCATTTTGATATTAATGTGGATATCTTGCTACGCCAGGCATATAGGTAGAAAGAAATGGTTCTATGATTTTGTCTGACGATAAAAACAACAGTTTAGTCAAACCGGCAACGCGGGCCTGAATCCTAGTTCAGATATTTTCTAAGTACTATACATTTCCATCCTGTTCTTTGGCACAACTTATTAACCAATGATGTGGAAACAACTCTTAAGAAAGTATTGATATTCAGTATGCACCTTTTAGAGAAAAGATTTTTTTATTGCTAAAAATCGTCCAATTTCATTTGTAAATATTTGTTAATGCGATTTTGTTTATCTTCAGGCATGCTATGAATGAACTAAATTGTTGAAATTTTAACGTAAGCTAAAACGTTATTACTAGTAGGGATTTTCGTAATACTATTATTATTATTATTATTATTATTATTATTATTATTAGTAGTAGTAGTAGTAGTAGTAGTAGTAGTAGTAGTAGTAGTAGTAGTAGTATTAATATTATTATTAGTTGTATAATCATTATTTTTACTATTATTGTTAGTAGTGGTATTATTATTACAATTATTATCATTATTATTATTAGCATGTTTATATTAAATTATTTTTTTCATATCTTATTTTTCCCGGTCTCCATCAAGGTTCTTTATGTGTAATCTAAGTATACGATTTAATTGTTTGCTACACAGCATTGTCTTTACTGCAACAGTGTCGGTTGTCAATTCTTAAGAATATCAAGAGTGTTTTGTAATATACAATAAATTCCATAGAATGTCTTAATGCAGACGCATATTCATTTTCAAAATAATATAATCACTCGATTTCAATGATATGACCAAAGTAAATTCCAAACGCAAATAATAAAAAACACTGTCTCAACTAATGAGATGTTTGTGAAAACCATGGACTGATCTCTTTGCCTGCGGTATTTCACGAAGGCCGTTTTAATATCTGAGCAATGAAAGAAAGAGATAACTGTAGACGAGCTGACAAGCGTGTTCAGAAAACACTTAAACACGCAACCGAAATATTGACGTTAATCACGTGTGATTTACAGATTTGTGTTTACATCTAGAACTAAATGATAGATCAAGAGAGGAGAATACATACATAGGTAATATTGTGAAACTTCTTTTGCACCGATAGGTTATGGATTTTGTTTCTTTGTTTTTCTATACTGTATAGTGCCAAATATGTATTTGTCTTCGGAGGATCACACAATACGTTTTTAAAGATCCACTTGAGAGCAATATTTTACTTCCCTTTCAGTTAAAATGGATGCTACTAATTGTATCGCAACTGACACATAAAGATCTCTTTAACTGTGTATAATTTAGTTTTGACAAAGAACACATCCTACAATAATGTCTGACCTTAAATGATGATTTCAATGTGACTGACCGGTAGCTCGGAATATAGCTTTCTTACGATGATTGTTTTAGTCCTGTGTTTGCTGTTTGCAGTCCTGCTTGTTATCGTTTTTCCCAGAGGTATTTATTTGTTCATTGTCGTGTGATTTCTATATGTGTAGCGCTTCAATAGCTTTTCAATACCTTTAGCAGCCTTTTTTTTGTTGGATTGTGCAAGGTTCACGATTTCACCTAAGCTGATTATTCTTTTCCAGAAGGAAAATATAAATCATATGAATTTAATTACGTAATTTTTTTACAAGTTTGAATTTGAGTCCACGCATTTAGTTAATTCCTGAACATATGTTTTTCTTTTTTTCTATTATTATCAGTCATGTGAGTGTAAAATGTCTAGACTGTTTGTCATCGTCAGTGGCGTGAATTTATTAGATGTATCAATATACCATTTGGTTGAAGCGTTTCTTCAATTTCATTTGGAATGTTTCAATGATTCAGTTTTAAAAACATGTTGAAAGATGAAGTCAATTGGATTGACAGTTGAAAACTAAATAATCCGAAATTAGGTTTAACCCTATGTACGGACACAATGGGACTATACACGATTATAAGGAGATTCAATTCTCCGCAGATAAACATTTATTAGAGTGTTTATCATTTACAATTCCAGTAATGAACATCAAATGTAGTAATGAACCTCACAATGATCCTTTGCGGCACGGCACCCAAACCAACAATAACTATTATGACTATACCAATCATTAGATATTGAATAAATTTGAGTACAACACACTAAGACTATATATAATATATATATATATATATATATATATATATATATATATATATATATATATATCTTTCATTTCTGGATTAGAAAATTATACCACACTTGGACAACATCTATATGTTTGACGCAAAATACAACTTTAACTCCTGTACGGGACCTTTCAAAGAAATACTGAATTCATTTTAATATGGTTTACTGTAAACATTACAAGGACCCAATATATATGATCCACACGATAAAACAAAGACAAGACATGTCACTATTAAATAGGTTTCTCGCTATGTAGGTTTTATAGGTGGCCTTAAATAGACAATGTGGGTTCACCCTTAAGATTAGAAGTTTTGGTTTATGCTTTTTGACATTATTTATTGGTTTTGTATGAGTCACATGTGTGTCAAATATACAAAGTGGGTTGAGCCTCTCTGCTGTTTCATTTTACTAAACGTATCTTTATGTTATTATATAGTGTTCAATATATTTTGAAAGCATATTATCCTAACACACATGCATCGCTACGAATGTCGAGACTAATGTCGCTTAGATGTAAGTTATTCACCCTCTAAATGGGTATGAAAACATATTAGGCAAATTGTGAAACTTTATTGTTCCTTGACATTTAAAATTTCACATAAGCCTGTATTATTATCAATACTCTAATAATTACAACAACGTATAGTCCATCATGCTCTTCTCTTAAAATATAAATATTAAAACTCCTTTAAAAAAATTCATCTTTCGGATAGTTTTGGTCGGGCGTTTTGCAAGGAATATCAACACTTTGTAAAGACAAAACTCATCAGTTAGAACAGCTGAAACAATGTTGCTTTAATCGGACTACTACACTACATTTCTTCATGGATAGAAGCACCTAATCGCAATAGGGTACTTATTCAAAATATTTATACTGCAAGGACAATATGGCAAAGATCAATATGGAACAAAGTGAACGGAAGATAGTTGTATCGTAAACATGCGGGAAAGATCCGTCAGCCATTCGTCAGGGAAAATAACTTTATTATCGTATTCCTTATGTATCCTCCTACAGGTTGATTTCCTTTTGTCCATATCATTATCATCAAGTTTATAATATTATTTAGAACACTGTACTAGGTCCTCGCTATTTGATTCAAATTGACAGAGAGAGACCTTGATTTCATCCGTTACATACATTCATGTTGTATCAAATATATAGACCCAAATCTGTTACTTTCCTAATGTGCTAGTATGCACAAATAGCATTTCTTATTAATAGCATACAGGTATAGGTATTTTACCCATGAAAGAACGATTAATGTACCGGCATATTTCACATGCATGGAAATGACACTGAGTTTTCTGATTCCCTATTACTATACCCATACAGCTAATTATCTGTGATGCTTACAATTATATAGCACCTCCTCAAGCAATTGAATGTTGCAATGATGCTTTAACAAAATATTGGCATGATCTGTGAAATGTACAAAAGTAGGAATTTGTTACAACAATATCAAAATGGAACTATTAACCTTCTAAAAGTAAAATGTATTGGCAAAATCTTACGAAGCAAGATTTTTGTACAAATCATTTACGGAAGTTCAAACATATTAACGTTATTAATTTTCTCACTTATTGATTTTACAAGTGTAAATAATAGAATTGTCTATAATTGATCGGTAAATAAAAATGTATACTTAATTTTGCAATATACATTTATAACAACACAAACATTTACGAAAACCAATGATCTTTGTCTCGAGAAAGTCCCATGTTTTGTTGCTGACAAGTCGACTTCAATTATCTATCAAGGTCATAATAGTGTGACTATATATGATTTAAAAATATGTTCTTCCTACTGTATGTTTTATGCTCTTTATTTCGTATGAGACCAAGCAAGAGCACATTTTTATTTATATTTAGAACGAAATAGTTAAAATATTGTTCGATAGATGTCATGAAATTGGAAACGCAATATAGTCTTTTGTATAACTGACTTCAATGCCAGTTATCTGTGAATGAACCCTACTTTACAAAACAATTTTACCTTCAAATTAACATTCAAAATGAAAATATATGGGTAAGCAGATAATTCACATTATGGGTATGAATATTTAGAACTTTGTAAACTAGTTGAAAGTGCTTCAAACGTGAAATACCTGACAACGTCGTAAAATAAGATTAAAATGTATATAAGTTTTTTGAATTATTCTCGAATTTTAAACATAACTAACAAAACATGGCACTGATAAATCAATTAAGAACTAGTTCAATAAAATCTTTTTAATGAAATGATGAGTAGGCGATGTGGCACTAGATTCTAGTATCCTCTTGCGGAATAATAAGTGGATTTCACAATAATATTAATTATCAGTCCATAATACAAGCTTACTTTTCATCGCGGCTTTTAATATCCAGTTAACTATTCGATAAAGGATTTATTCGATATGGAATGTAAAGCGTGGATTAATTATACATATAATCGATGTCTATGCTGCAGATTGTTACGTTTATAAGACACATGATGAGTGTTTCCAATTTCCAATTACACGAATCAGGCGTCTGCTCTGGGCTAAAAAGTCTTAACTCAAAGTTAAAAAGGCACACAATGAGAATCTTTGCATCGCTTTTGATCAATATATTTACATAAATATTCATTAGCTTCAATGTCTATTGGAAGAGCTAGTTAGGCTTTAAATTAGCAGAAATGTGACAAATTCCTTCAAAGCTGATATTAACACTCTTAGATAGGAACCACATACTGTATAAGTGAAAGCTTAGCCAAAATGTGGTTATTGGCTTTTAGTATAGCCCGCCATGTATGGTTGCAAACGACACAACTCTAGGTAACTATGATTAGCTAAATGTGGCCAACTGCAATATTCTCCATTTCCATAATGTGCTGTAGGACCAACGTTTTGATAAAAGTATTTTTAGCAAACATTTGGCTAATGATTCCTGTAGCACAGTCTCTGAAATACAAGATAACCTAATTTATGGCAAAATGTATGAACAAAATCTGATTCATCATGTCACCCAGCCGAAGCTTGCGCTTTGAGAGGACACTATAGCTGCGCTTCACGGCGTCAACACAACTAGGTTAGCAGTAGTTCACATGTTAAAATCTATTACTCGATTGGCGTAGAGTCAAACACCAGGTTTTACTTCCAACGGCGAAAGAGACAATCATGTCTCAGTGGAAATCAACCGTCCGCCTCAAGCTGGACAGCCCCAAAACAAACGTGTGACGTCCCGCTATATTTCATGTGACTTAACGCATTGGTAGGATGTAATGTACTAAAGCATCTGACAAAACGAACTGTATCTATTGCACAGTTACGAGATTATGGTTCCATCGTTGAATAAAACTGCACGTTATATTCTGGCAAACAAAGAGCACAAATGATGACAGATAGTTGGTTATATCATTCGCCGTCATGTAGATTGTTATCCGTCGACCTTAAGACCACATACGGACCTGTCCTTCGGATCAGCAGTTACTGTCCCACACTGGACGACATCGCATATATCAAGGATGATTCATATGACAATTTAAACTCATAGAGGAAAGTAACTTTATATTTCTGGGCGACATCACCCCCCGGAAGAGTACTGTCCATGACTCTTAGCCCATTGTCTTGGCAATTTTTGTATTTGTAAGATGAAAGAGAACTGTCAGTGGTTCCAAGATATGTGCTCGTACCATGCCATCAGAATCACTAGTTCAGTGTTTCAGACAGAGCAACAGATAAACCTGTCTTGGATACATCTACGGTTCAAACACCTGCACCAGCTGGACTTGATCATTTCGAGACGGTCTGCCAGGAAAGCGTTGACTGAGACACTGATAGGATGCTACAAAATGAATCGTTAACCAAGAACAATCACCGATCTAGGCATGGGTTAAACCATGCATTGGCGAGCGCAAGACATCATATACAGTCAATTTTGAGGAATTCATTTGTGCTCTATCCACGACGATTGAATCAGAACCTACCCAACGAGAGTGCTAAAACAAAGAGAAATGGGATCACATCATATAGCCTGTGTACAGCACAACCACAGAGATCGTTGATAGAGAGCAATAAAAGAACATCGCCTGCTTTTAGACTAACTCAACCGCACACAATCCAGCCATTGAAGAACGTTGCTATACTCACCTGGAATGTACACATGCATACATGTCTACTAGGTACAAAGTGCATATGTTAGCACGGCAGGGAGCAAGTGGAAACTAGTTTCAGTTATGTTAGAACATCCAGTCAGCGGCATATCTCTGAAACATCAGAGGCATGGACGATGTCAGACAAAAGCAATGGATGCTATAAATAGATCGATAGCACCACTGATATCTGCCGCAGGCAATAATATCCACGACGGTGGCAATTAGATGGAAATGTCGACATCAGTGTATCATTACAAGGCAATACAAACGTAATAGGTATATACATGATAAGTTATACAGATTACGTTGAAGGCACAATAAGTACAGTTCAACAAGTACTGAAGTAAACCTAACCATGTTCGTTAAGCATCCTACAGTACTAAACATTTCTTAAATATATAGTCTTATTTTGCTAATATAAATCCCTAGCAAAGTTGCTAACAAGATGAAAAAAATATGGGCATTATACTGTGTTAACCCAAGCTGCGTAGCAAACATATAAACATAGACTTAATAGTGCCATAGTGACATTGTATATAGAATCAATTAATAAACTTACATGCACATATTATGATGTGCTACATAGTGTAGTAGACCGCTGACTGAAAAGACATTCCGTAATGTTAACAGCTTTAAATACGTTCATGTATTTATACACTTATCTTGTAGGTGAAATGAAGGCAGTCAGTTCTTCTGATCGAGAGCACTTTGCAGATATGACATATATTGGACATAACTCTCAATTTTGAAATATGACATAATGTACAATAATCAATTAAATAGAACATGCACCCTTTTGGAAATTAACATTGGTTAATGATCAACTGATTCATATTAACTTGCAAAACAATAACCTATAAAGTGAATTGTATAAAATTCCAACGAACCCAATGCAATATATGTAGTTAGTCTAGTCAGTTTATCTGAATAAAGATCATGATAATAAATTCATACACCTAGATTATAGGGATATATTAGTAAGGTCCAGATTAGAATGTTACATTTCCATAGCATGATAATAATTTATATTTACTTTTAAAACAGTCATTTAAGATAAAGCACGGAATTGAATGGCCTGTATCCATCAACACCTTATCTCACAAAAGCATATTTCATTCCCGAGCAGTAATATCAATGGACAATGAACTAACAATCTAGCACGTAGACTATTAGAACACTTGAAACCGCATCCCAAAAGATTAACGTTCAGCATATGTTTGCTTTTCTCTTAAACATTAGTATAGAACAAGAAAGACTAATACATACATAATCAATATAATGTTATAAATGTATGGTTTCAAATCTGTCATCTAGGCGAACGAAGATAAAAGAACTGAGGAATATACAATCTGAAAAGTACTTGTAGTAATAGTGTATACATGATTGTCAAAGTCGATTGACTAACTTATCCAGCTCAATTATTGTAAATATGATTATCCGCCGAAAAAAGGTTCATAATCTAGCATTTCCTTTACTGCAAAATCATCCTTGTTTAGATCACTTTGCATAACGTTAATGCTTTAGAAACATGGTCATTTCTCACTTTTAGATGCAAACATATGTAGAACATAGGCAATCGCAATTATGACGTTCATACACGGACACACAACATTTACATATGTAGTGATTGTGTACAAATGTATATGTGGTTAAACGTTTAAGATAAAGCGGAATATCCTCTATAATTTCCCATCTGCGATTATTATAATCTCTTGTAAGTTGACATTCGCCTGTCAATAACACACTTACCTGCAAACTTATTACGTCGTAATCCTTGATATGCCCATCTTAACTTAATTTCTTAAAAGACTCACACATATACATGATGTGAACTGTCCGTGTCCCGTGCCCAAATACTGTTTATGGAACTCCACTCAATTCTTAAAAAGGCGTATTGACAGTGACATCATATGATGTTTTTTTCGTTTTCCGTCACGTACTGAACTCCAGTTACATACAGATTCCTTGCATAAAGACGTCTGTATTTTAAACTTGATTGTAAGGTTGTTTTAACAATTTATATTTTCATATATCGGACTGTGTATGAACTTTAGTTTTGATGACACAAACATTTCTACGTGTTTGCTGTTTTCTTTTCATGAAAGGTATGATATGAATTACAAGTAACTAAATGTGCAAACGTTTTGAAAGTTTATGAATTAAGCAGTGCAGCTCAATCGTACATGCATACTAATATTTCAAATTATCTATTCATTGTGTAATAGTGTGTTATGTAAGATATAATGCTAGATCAAACAAGTTTAATTGAGACACATCACATACTCAGACACATAATAATACAAATACACTATCGTCACAATGCAAACAATGCTTGATCATACTATTTGTATTATATTTGGAGTTCGTTATTTTGCTCTCTATTACGTGTTGAATTTTCAAAACAACGAATGTCTTAACAGCTAGGGAATCAACATAAATCGTTTAAATTAGAACCGCACTAGTATTGTCACATTTAATGTCATAACTTCAGAAGGATTTGTTTTATTAGAAAAATACCTGTCTAACTGTATATCATATAACTAATAAGAGTCAAGAAGGGTGAATATATTTTATTTTATTCAAATCTAGATTTGTATTCAGTTAATCTATGAAAAGTAATTAATTATATTCAAGCCATGGAGTTTCGAGGCAACTGAGTTGTACAGGTCAATGTGTTATGTGTCGCACCAATTGTTCGCTGATGACACCCAAATATACAAGTCTAGCCACCCAAATGAAGTTGATGCTACCATCCGTGGAGTAGAGGAGTGCATTTCGGATGAAAAAAAATGGATGACATGTAGCAATCTACAGATGAATGATGATAAAACTGAGGTTATTCTGATCACAACACAAAGACTTTCTCATTCACATTCTTTACCGCAGTCAATAAATATCAGCAACACCAACATTCAATTCTCACAGACAGTACGGAAACTAGGAGTTACTCTAGACAGTACTCTCAAATTGCAACAACATGTCATGAACATCTGCAGGGCTGCATATCTTGAATTGAGACGCATCAGTTACATCCGTAAATATCTTCCAGTTGATGCCACAAAAACACTTGTGTGTTCATTAACACTTTCAAGACTTGACTATTGCAACTCAATTCTGTCTTGTTCATCACAATATTTCCTCCAGAAACTTCAAAAAGGTTTAAAACACAGCTGCACGGACCATCTTTAGAGAACCTCGATCAGAGCACATCTAACTAATGCTCTGTATCCTACACTGGCTATCAATTCAATACAGAATCAAAAACAAAATTTGCTCTCTGTGCTATATTTCAATGACAGACTCCAGTCCAACATACCTATCCAACCTCACCCATGGGTATACACCAGCTAGATCCTTACGGGCTTCTTATGATAATCGTATACTCATTGTTCCCAAGGTGAAAACAAAGTCATATGGACATCTAACGTTTGCACACCAGGGCAAGGCGACATGGAACAAATTGCCCATTGAAATTAGACACAAAGACACAGTGGTCCCTTTTACGAGTGCTCTCAAGACTCAGCTTTTTCGACTGCATGGACAACCTTAACGACCTAATTATGTTTTTTATCTTATATGTTTTCAGCATGTTTTTATGTTTTCCAATTTCATTGTTTTTGTCATTTGTTGTTCAGTAGTGTAGTCATGTCATTATTGATGGTGTAAAGCGCTTACAGTTGTGAAAGTTTAGAAGCTATACAAAGTCCTCATTATTATTATTGTAATTATTATGTATAAACAATGATGCTTAGACCATTAGGTTCTAGTTTTTGTTTACAAAATGATATTTATTTACCTGATATGAATTAGCCAACTCTACGTTGTAACCGAGGATTGCACCATACGTGGTTGAACATTTAAATCGTTTGCATTGTAAAATATGTCGAAACGAATGATTTTTTTTCTATTTTGGAAAGGAATCTCTTTTGTTAAAATAATTAAAATGATTATTTTCTTTCTATTTAAATCTGTCCTCTCGTACAAATTTTGAATCGAGTTATACACTGGAATGTATGTCATATTCATACACGGGATTATATTAATCTGATTCGATTAAAGACTATTGACAAATAAACACACCATAGTCGATAACAAACACGTCATTTCCTTCAATTTTAATTTTCTTCTTGATTTGTACAGAGGTTCATTTAGGACTTTATACTATGCCTTGTGTCTGCAATTATTGGAATATTTTTTAATTTAAGTTGTTTCCTCTCACTTTCAATTTCCATTCTACCGAAATAAACATATTTGATATATTTTTAAAATTTGTTGTCGTTCGCTTTTGTTTTGGTTATTTGTTTTATGATTCAAGACATGTAAAATATGTATCATACTTTTATCTAATTTCGCTCGCTTCTCTGCTTTGAATTCCCTTTTTGAATTCCAATCATGTTTTGTAGCAGGAAGGAATATTAGTACATTGAGAACTTATATTCTTAAACGTCTCGTGTTTTCTTAATATTTGAAGCTTTTGATTAGTAGATAGTTGGAACTCGGCATAATTATCAATGCTTAAGTTTGTACTTCTGAATATCTATTTTCTTGAGTAATGTACAAATTTAAATTTGAGTTGACTCACTTCGTGCAGTCATAACTACACAATTGTCTATATATTGTCACAAGTTGTGTGATAATCAGCCATGTGAGTCCACAAAGTCTAAACTGTTTGTCGTCGTCAATATAGTGGATGAGACTATCAAGTGCACAGAGGAGGGTTTTCTTAATTTTCCTTGCAATTGTGCAACTACTGTATTAGAAAAGTTCTGAAGTATACGTGCTTTTTTTTTGGAAACTGATATCATTTTCCCCAAATGAGTGTTTGAGGTTATGAAGGAACACGGCGTAATTCTATTAATCTGAAAAAGATTTGATCTTCTGCAAATAAATATATATTGGAGTGTGTATCGTAAATAATTCCTTTTATGAATATTAAAAAGGAAACTTGCATGATACGCTGTCGTCTTATCTTGAAACACACGGGTACAATGTAGTACGCCCGCCTCCACCTTTGATATCATATATTGAATCATTATTCATATACAACCGATATTCAAATAATGAGTTAGAAGAGAAAATGAAAATCATTGATTTCGCAAGAAAGAATGTTGCATGGACATGATAAATGATGTGGAAAGGACTCACAATAATGAAATTAAATTAAATATGCACATTTAAGAAAGAAAAAGATGGTTTATTTTCAGAGCAACAAAATTACTTTTTTTCATTTGGAAATATTTTCTAACTAAGTTTGCTTATCTTGAGCGATGTTAAGAATGAAAATAATTTCTGAAATTTGAACGTATAATAAAACGCTATTACAATCCGTGTTTTTCATAATAAAATATAAATCATATTTTACTATTAGTATTCTTTTTATCTTCTTCTTCTTCTTCTATCTCCTATTCCACGTTGGGTCATTTCTCGCGCAAGTCTGTGTGTAGGTGTCCAAATGATCATATCTGATGTATGAAATAGTTCAATCGTACGTGTCGTCTTTAATGATTCTCCAGGTCCATTGGGATAAATTGTATAGATGATTTCAAGGACCTTGAAATTTGAAACAAAATCAAAAATTTAAAATATAAATTCAATAATATAATATAAATTCAATAATATCAAAAATCAAAACTAACAGTACACACATCTCACCATGATCAGGGTGATAGATCGTTTAATATTTTGTGTACATTATCTGTAGAGAGACCATTGTAATACGTAATTCGTATTATATTAATGTTGTGCTGTCCTTAATTAAGATCATATGTTCTATGCATGTTAAATCTGAATTTAAAGGTTACATTGCCAAT
Source organism: Unio delphinus (assembly GCA_029339505.1). Lineage (NCBI taxonomy): Eukaryota > Metazoa > Mollusca > Bivalvia > Unionida > Unionidae > Unio > Unio delphinus. The sequence goes on from JAQISU010000087.1 coordinate 17,602,954, forward strand.
GATATGCTTGAACCAGCAAGGGAACGGTGGTGAACTTGGGGTTCAAAGGTTGTATATGTTTCATGAGCCTTGAACCTGCTATAACACTAGAAATTAGAGGTTCAAAGGTTGTACTGTCCTTAATTAAGATTATGTTTCATGTACCTTAAACCTGAAAGGGCACGGTGGTGACCTTAGGGTTCAATGGTTGTGCTGTCAATAATATGACTTGGGCCTGCTAGAACAGTCGAACCTACCCGTTAAAGGTCATATTCTTATATATATATATATATATATATATATATATATATGTGTGTGTGTGTATATATCACTTCTCTCTCTCTTGTCAATTTATTCCAACTGTTATTCTATTTGATTCTTCCCACGTTTTGTTTCTCCTTTTTTTTTTTCTTTGATCACTTCTAAATTTTTCAGCTTCCAACATCATCCCTTCTTGTTCTATTTGTTGCAAAGATGGAGAAAGTTCATACTGGGGTTGTTGTTTTTGCTATTGAGATTTTTTCTGAATGAAACCTTTTCATATCGTTAATATATTCATTATATACTGGATCATCAAGTCTAGCCTGAATTGTATTGTAGTACAAACAATATAGCCATATACAATAGTTATCATAATTTAGTTTAGCGTGTTTAGGTTTTAATATTACAGATTTTTGAAAAAGACTATTATATTCAAAACGAGAAAAATTTTCTCCCTTAACATTTTCTTTACGATATTCAACAAAACCTTCTTTAAATTTACTGATCAATTTAACATCTATCTTTGCTTTAAATTTGGATGCAAGATTTTCTTTCACATCAGCTATTTCAGTGTACGTTTTTTCAATATCTTGTTGAGGTTGTGCGGCAGCTATTATAGGTGGAAGATCTTGCCCTAGCGGTTTATTGTACTGTCCCAATAAAGGGTTTCTTTTTTTCTAGATCAGTGATATCCCCCATACAACTTTCTCAGTTGTTGCAGTGATAAGTTTAAATATTTTTTCTGTACCTTTCACGTAATCAACTTGTGACTCCTGGCGTTCTTGAAGTTTTCTTCGAAGCGAATCTCTCAAAGGAATAAATTTTTTCATTGCTTACTGGCGTTCTCGAACTAATCTAGTAGTATATGCTTCTCCGTCTTTTGACATATTTTTATTGACACATATAATGATTTAATGGTATGTATAGATAAAATACTTAGCTAATTTGTAGCAGCACCGAGGAAGAATATTACTCAAAGTTCAAAAATATCTCAGAGTGATCGCTTTACGATTATTCATTTTGTTTGATCTATGTAAAAGATTTGTTTTAATCCTCAGATTGACAATTTAACACATGGAGAAAGCAGCAGAGAGGGGTCAACTACAACATTGGTTTGGGTCAAGCTAAGTGTAGTCATAGAACTGAATTCGATGATAGTCATCATTAGTAGATTTGGTAATCAAAATAGTGTGACGTTTCGATTTAGTCGGTCAAGCCTCTCTGCTGCTATTGGTATCACAAACTAAAGCTCTACAAATTGTACGAAATAGCATTTATTATTTTTGTTTCTAAAATATATTAAACTTTATTTAATGAATTACTCATATAGTTGTTGACCAAGAAACTCAAATTATAAAAAGGATAAAACTTCATCGAAATCCATCATATATACTTCATGTTAGTGATCCGCTTGTTGTTTAAGCTGAAACAACATGGAATCCAGTTAGCACAGTTAATACAATATGACCTGTGAAATAAAGCACGTTAATAACGAACAGTCTACTTTAAGTTAAGGATCCTTTTGCGAGTATTATTGTTATTGCGCTTGACAAAACTAAATGTAGATAATTTACTATTTCATAATGGTATCCATCCTGGTCTCCACACTACGGGTGAAATACCGCAGAGTTCTGATTTCGACGTCATCAATGAATTGCTACTTAATTGGAAGGCAGCACTCTCACCATAGATCAAGACTGTTATATTAATTGACCTCTGAGGTTTAAAAGAAAGTGTGAAAGTTTATATGCATCGTCCAACTAAATATTAACACCACCAAGCAAGCAAAGTGACATATCGTAGCAAACAATTTAGCATCATACATTTCCTGCATATGATTGCACGTTCTCTAGGTATCCTTACCTACATATTTGAAGGTGTTATCGTGCGAATATTGCATAAATTCGTTACAATAACATTGACCAATCTTGGTAACTATTCGTCATTATTTTGTAGTTTTTAGCTATTTGGCGACTTAGATGTTGTTGATGTTGACATGCAGTTTACAGGTTGTTTACTAAACATATTATTATCTTATTGACTTTCAAACAATTACAATTTAGCCGTCTATACCATGTAAATTATCCAGATTTCATTGTGAGATTTTAAAAATACAATGCAGACTATTTTGAGATTATGAAAATACTTTGCAGATTATTTTTTTGCTTTGAATTGATCAAAATACGGCGATTTCGTTAAATGTTTAGATTCTTTTGTACCTGTCATACAACATGTAACCACTAAACACGTCTTATGTTTTAAGCACAGGAAACACTCTAGCTAAATCAAAATTAACAGGAAGACACTTATTCTTGACGGGAGCTTTCATTGCCCCTTAGCCAAAAATGTGTATGGTGCTGATTGAAGTGTGTCTAAAGTGACCTCGTAGGTAGGTTATTTGTTTCATTGAAGAAAAGTCGACGCTATGTCTTTGAGTTTCTAGGATGGATGATTATATATGTTAACTTTAACCTATAACGTGTGTATAAAGGTATGCTTTATCATGAGTATTGTTTCTTTAACTTTTATATTCTCTGTCACATGTTTTGAATATATATGTATTCGTTGTTGTTAACATTTACATTGTGTACCAATCTAAATGACATTATGATACCGTGACATGTATTTCCTTTGATAACCTAGTAAAAGTATCAAGTAATTGTTTTTTGCTTTTATTATCTGATCTCAACACAATAGTTGCTATATGATGACAGGTAAATACAAAAACGGGAAAAAATATACTCCAAAAATGAATTACATTCCATCCTCTGAATGAACCCATTTGATAGCCTTCTACCGCAAATATAGAAATATCAGGTATATGTCTATTCGGAGTAGATTAGGAAATGTTTAACTCATAAGTTGGAAACATTATGATGTAACGTATGGCAGTATGATCTATATGAAGCTATATGATTGTGTTCCGTTCAATTTAGCGTAGAGAGACTATACTTCTGACAATGTTTCTTACGTGAAAGAAGCATGGAGTATATAATAACGTGGAAACAATACCAATCAGAAATCTTAAATTAATAAATGAGAAATACAAGTATTAAGGTCTAATTCAATGTAATCAAAGGTGTAAATAACTTAGATCACCCAAACGCTTGCTATTTTCGTCATATTATCAACAAATACACTAACTGTTATCATACTTAAAGTAACGGATGATGATATATGAGTATTGTTTCTTTTGTTTAAAAAGCAAGTTCGCATAATTAAACAGCAACAAACATAATTGTTTTCATTTGTTTGTGAAGAAAACTTCAGTGATCAACTTAAATCACAAAAAATATGAAATAATTAACAGGAACAATATTTACAACAGATTTCGGTCTGTACGCGGCATTCCAACCTAGTTAGGTGTTGATTTAATAAAAGGTTTACCTCATGGAATTGTTCATATAACGAGATCGAAGAACAACTACGATAATTAAATTTCCAAATATGTTGAGCATATTTATTTTGGGCTTATAATTTAGCAAAGAATTATACAATAAAAAAAAACTTAAAGTCATTTTAAACTCATTCTGACGTGTTCAGTAAGCTTAAGAAGTTAAAACAATTTAATAGAAAAGTTTCAAAATATCTTTAATATGTAAATAAATATATTCTCTATTTGAAATAATATTTTGTACATAGCATTAGTTTCTTTCCCAGTGGAGTTCATACTTGGCCAGTTCCATCTCATTCTTTCCTTTCACCCAAAAGCCAAATATTGTTGGCTTTAAATTCTGAAATACAGAATAACATATTGATTTCAAATATCATAATAAATTTTGAAGCATGTTTTAAATATTTTGTTCCATATTTATCTGAAAATACATCCTTACATTGTCTTATACGAAATACAGAGCTGAACACATATAGTAAGCATAAAGATTATAAAATAATATATTAGATCACAATATGTGAGAGACTGATTTGACATGATAGCAAAATCATGATCGTGTTGGAGACGAAAATCATTGAGTGTTACGTTAGAATTGTGGTGTTGCTGATAACGAGAAGTGAACTATTAATGGATATCGTAATAATATGAACAATTTATATTATTATGTACCTATCAATTATAGGTAATTCTAATATTTACAGCTTAAATTTTATAGAGAGGGAAACTCACCAACGTTAATATATTTTAACTTTCATAAATGAGCTATATTGCAATATTGTTTCAAGCGAATTCTTTGCCTGTATTATCTTTATAAACTACCACTAGAATAGTAGTAACTGTATGCTTTTTTTGTTGGAGTTAAACATTATTTTCAACTCCTGTACGTTTTACATCCGATGCAATTTTGTTTTAACGAGCATTTCATTTAGCTCTATGTTCTGTGTTGTTAAGCATTCCATCGCTAGAAGATCTGCTTTAATAATGTGAAGCATAGAACATATTGTGCTGAATTGTAATAGTAAAACGCAAAAAAACTCAATGGTTTTACCCCGCTTGTGGAAAATGCTAGTACATTTGCGGCTCTATCATGAGTAAAAGACATTATATACAATGGATAGCTTCTGCACTTGTAAATGCCAGCAAATACATAAACTATCAAATGTTGGTATCCATATTAGTTCACAAAATAGAAACGTGTGAAAAAGCACAGTCCTTCTTTTTCGATTTTAATCACAACATCACGTATTTGTAGAGTGTTTTGAAGCTATTAGGAAGCATTAGGTAGCTTAGTAATAATGACATGTTGCAAGAATGCATGCCTGTTGCGAAAATATATCTTAAAGAGCAAATACATAAAAAATTATGCCCAGATAATTTAATTAATGTTTAAAACCTATTATTACAATAATGAAGGTTTCCATTTTAAAGAAATTGCAGTATTGTGAAAATATTAAAAATTATTAATTACCAATAATATATAGATTTATACCTACGTAATGTTCCGCAACACCTGATGTAACCTATATCATTAAATAATTGCAGTGCAGTCGACATCCTATGCTCTGGTCTAAAACATAACCGCGCACTTTGTCAAATTAAAAATTTAAATAAATAATTCGTGTAATATATATATATATATATATATATATATATATATATATATATATATATATATATATATATATATATATATATATATATATATATATATATATATATATATATATATATATATATATATACATATGGACACAACCGCTATACCACATAAATGAAAACTCTGCTTCGGGAATGCTGTAGATGTTACTTTTTTAAATCGGACAACTACAACAAACTGTACCTATGGATGCTGCCTGAATATTTTGTACTGGTACAAATGTGTATGCATTGAAGTCAAATCATTAGTAGAAGGTTTTATAGAAAGATACAATTAGTCCGGTAGGCACAACATTTAAATTAAATTATCATAAAAAAGCTAAATGCAAGCATGTGTACTTCTGATATATCAAACGTATGTTAATGTGAAGTTTCACAAATTTGATCGATGAAAATTTTGAAGTTGAGATGTAATGTCAAAGTATACAACACGTTCACAACTAGAGATTACTTCAACATGATATCATTATCCAAAAGATAATATTACATATAAAAGCTTACATTATTATACTTAAGTTACCTTCATAAGTTAAAAGGTCATTTTCATCCGTATAGATATCATTCACCAGAATATCTAGAATTGATCCTGGCCATTTCGTTGATCCTTTTGTTCTGAAAAAAAAATTATTGATGTATAGTTAGATTTTAATTGAATGAATTTAAAAAACCTTTGACTTGACGATCAGATTCGTAACATGCAAGACGCTGTAAGTATCTTTTTTCTTCCTGAACATAAGATCAGATATAAACATGTTTCCATTTGTGTTGATTAAACATCTTGTTTTATAGCATTATATAATACTTAGCAGATATAAGTGGCAAATCTATAAGAGCACATAAGAAATCAATTAAAAAAAGACATGAAACATGAAGATCAAATAAATTGGTAACAATAACCATTATCTGCAAAGGGAACATCAATTCAAATAAATTAGACCTAGTTTAGTAGAAAAGAATTCATACATCTGCAATAATTAGGACAACAATTTTGAAAACCAACATATCGAACACTCAAGACTAAAAATAACTGGAAACATCAATATAAAAGATGAAAGTATAAGTTGTACTCATCAAAAAACACAATCGGACAAGCATAATAAACAATATGTGAGAATACGAAAATACTATCATCAAGAAAAGACGATCAGTGAGATAATAAACAAGGAAAGAGTCCAACGAACATAATCCATTACCAGTCACAATCTTTTGATCTGAGTAACTGTACTTGACCAACCTATATCATTGACCACCCTATGAGATCGTCAAAACTGTGTTAAAACTGTGTTTTCTAATTTGGCGTCTATCGAATTTAATGATCAATTGTACATTCTAGAAAATATATGGCAAATATCCATTATATGTAAAACGTGTTCCATTGTATGCTAACATTATAAGTATATTATTGAGTGTTTGTATTCAAGTATTTGTAACATAACGATACGTTCAGTCAAATGATATGTACGAGAATAGAGCTAATCGCATCAATCTTTTCCAATACATTCTTTTTACTTTAGCTAGCTTGAGAAGGTAGAAAAAATAGGCGTCTTTCTGTTTCTATATCTTGCTAAATCAATTCGCAATATATTACCGACTTTGGATTCTTTAATATTATAAAATTCTCAACTAGTTGTGTTTATCTCAATTCCAATAATCACATGTCACTTTCCATTCAATGTGATAGATTACAGTGCTTTCATTTCTTCAGGTCAGATGCAGTCAGTATGGTAAAATGATTTGACAAAATGAACCGTGTGTAAAAGAAAATATGTACAGCACCTTATTCCTTTTACATATTTACTGTATCTTGAAAACAAAGACATGACAGTAAATGTACTCACTTGAACTCTTCAATATCGATATGACCGTTATGGTCGATGTCGAAATCGTTGAACATGTCACGTATACCTTCTTCTGTTAATCCGTGATCCCTATAATATTTGTCCCCTGGAAGGAATCATGAACGTTAAATCATATATACATTATTACAATGCAACAAAACCGTGACTTGATTAGTTCAATTAACATATGGCATACAAGTGTACTATTAAAATGTATGAATTGAAGGTACGTTTACGTTACTTCGCACTTAGATACTTTATGTTTGAATTGAAACGATGTGCGACAAGAACGAATCAAATGAATTGAAATAGTTATAATATTTGTATATAATTTCGGTATCATTTATTCATTCTTCAGTCTCTGAAGTAGATTGTTTGCATGGCAAAATTATGTCCGCTTTAGTTTTAAATCACGTACCTTTTAATGCCTAATTTATTTGCAAATGTACGTAATAATTATCTCTGTAGAAATTATAAATGTCCTGAACTGTTTAAATGCAAGATTCAAACGTTAAATAATCGATTGGAGAAGTAGGTACCGAATAGAAACTTTATTCAACAGCCGATTCATTTTGCAGTCAGGACAAACACATATTAGATCTGAACTGTAAGGGCTATAAAAAGAACTGAAATCTTAGCATAGAATGCAAAAAAATTCAGTCAATTTTGTTGAGACCCAGTCAGAACGTTTCATTAATCACCCCGAATATCATCAGATTAAAAACGATTTGAAATATTCGATGGAAAAAATGCAACATGGTACAAATGACAACCAGTTCTCGCAATAGAAACCTTCTAACACTGCGATTCAGCACATTGCAAATACTTCACTTTATACTAATTCGGATAGACTACAAACGATATTATTTTAATTAAAATAAGCTACATAATGCCATGTTTTTCATTCACAAATATAAACGGTAACCTATCATAGTGACATGTCGTTTCTTTCTTGTAAGATAATTTAACGGTTTGCTACATTGTCGATTTGTAGAGGAATCCATTAGAAATTATTTGTTTTCATTTAAAAGACTGCATTTTTGTGGCAAAACAAAACTAATGATGTTGGTAAAATGTGGCTTGAGGACTTCGTCTACAAAGTGAAAGACATTTATATCTCAGGGAACCATTTTATATTGTACCCTAGTTATTTCAAAATGTAACGACAGGTATTTTCATTGTGTGCTGTTGTTAGGGCTGGTGAGACCAAAATATCATTTTTGATTACTAAATTTTGATTTACATAAAAGGACTTACAATTGATTATTTTCCTATAAATGTTTGTTTTCAAGATGATCAAGTCTCTCTCTAATCGTCTATAATTCCGGCGTGTTTGTCCATTCGCAACATCATTAAGTTAATATGTTTTCAAATGCCAAAAGATTAGCATTTTCTATCACCAATTTTAAAACTGTATGATGTGAAAATTATATCATGGAAATTCAGAAACACCTTTAGGATGCGCTATATATGCAGATTAATTGACTTCACGACGTGGACAAGGACAAACGTTTAGACATTTTGTACGCACATAACTGATTATCCGACAAAATGTAAAAAGTAAAGGCCGATGTCTGATCCAGAACTAACAATATGAGTGAACTCAGTTTTAAAAGTGTCAGGAATTCTTTGAATTATTTTCATAGTCTTGATATTACTCGTTACGGAAAATAGCTGTCTGCTTAGGGACAACTACACGTTACTCGAAAACAAAATGTTTACGCATGGGCAATTGTACATTGTGCTAAATATGTAATACTGATTGAAGCGCTACACATAGAACAATGACAAGACAACACACGTATAAATACCTCTGGAAACGACGATCACCAGCAGACTTGCAAACAGCAAACTAATGACTGAGAACTTCATTGTGAGAAGTGAAAATTTGATCTCCAGCTCGATTTATCGGCCAGTAACAGTGAAAACCTTATTTATATACCTCTGCATATACGCGGTAATCGCGAAAGATCAGACATGTCTTATCCCAGATCTCGGCTTAATTCGACAATAATAACAAATTAACACACTGAACTATATACCTTGATACGACTGGAGACATTTATTGTATTATGGCTTTCATTTCAAACTCCGAAGTTTGTGTAGTGTCTTTTGGGGTCATGAGGTCAAACAGAAACCTATATGTTGAACCTGATGATTTTATAAATCGTGGTTTAACATCTAATTCTTTTAAATTGTAATATATGCTGAGACTGTTATTTTTATTTGATTAAATTAAATTTGTAGAAAGGGAAGTATTTGCAATGTGCTCAATCGCAGTGTTAGTTGGTTTCCAACTCGAGAACTCGAGAACTCGAGAACTGGTTGTCATTTGTACAATGTTACATTGTTCCCATAGAGTGTTTGCTATTTCAGATCGTTTTTAATCTGATGATATAAGGGGTGTTAAATGAAACTTTCAATCTGTGTCTCAACAAAATTGACTGATATTTTCTGCACTCTATGTTGAGAGTTCAGTTCTATTTAATAGTACTTACAGTTCAGATCTAATGTGTTTGTCAACAACATTTTTTGTTGTTTGGTAAAAAAGAAATGTTTTTTTCTACCACTTTATTTGATCTTTATATTTCATGTATTATTTTTAAGTTATTTCTTATGTGCTCTTACAGATGTGCCACTTATATCTGCTAACTATTGTAAAATGCTATAAAACAGTATGTTTAATGAACACAAATGGAAACATGTTTATATCTGATCTTATGTTCAGGAACAAAGTCGAAGATATTTACAGCGTCTTATTATCTCAATGATCGTCTTTTCTTGATCATTGTATTTCGTATTATCCCATCTTGTTGTCCTTTTTTGCAGTGTTATGAATTGTTTGGTACTAAACTAAGTCTTATTTATTTGAATTGATGTTCCCTTTGCAAAGGATGGTTAACGTTACCACTTTATTTGATCTTTATATTTCAGGTATTATTTTTAAGTTATTTCTTATGTGCTCTTACAGATGTGCCACTTATATCTAATAACTATTGTAAAATGCTATAAAACAGTATGTTTAATGAACACAAATGGAAACATGTTTATATCTGATCTTATGTTCAGGAACAAAGTCGAAGATATTTACAGCGTCTTGCAAGTTACGAATCTGATCGTGAAGTCAATTTTTTTTTAATTCATTCAATTTCAATCTAACTATACATCAATATTTTTTCCAGAAGGAAAGGATCAACGAACTGGTTAGGATCAATTTTAGATATTCTGGTTAATGATATCTATACAGATGAAAATGACAATTTAACTTATGAAGGTAACTTAAGTATAATAATGGAAGCTTTTATATGTAATATTATCTGTTGTAGAATAATATCATGTTGAAGTAACCTCTAGTTGTAAACGTGGTGTTTACTTTGAAATTACATCTCAACTTCAAATTCTTCATATATCAAAGTTGTGAAACTTCACATTAACATACGTTTAATATATTTTATTTCAAAAGTACACTTGCTTTCATTTAGCTTTATTATGATAATTTAATTTAAATGTTCTGCCTACCGGACTAATTGTATCTTTCTATAAAACCTTTTACTAATGATTTGACTTCAATGCATACATATTTGTACCTGTATAAAATATTCAAGCAGCATTTATAGGTACAGTTTGTTGTAGTTGTCCCATATCAATTATTAACATCTACGGCATTCCCGAACAATCGACTTTCTCTGGTCTATTTTGTATTCATATCCATAGATCTTTTTAAGCAGAGTTTTCATTTATGTGGTATAAAGGTTGGGTCCATATATATTTTACACAAATTATTTGTTTAAATATTTAATTTGACAAAGTGCGCAGTTAGGTTTTAGACCAAAGCATATGGTGTTGACTGATCTGAATTTATTTAATGATATAGGTTACATCATGTGTTGCGGAACATAGGTATACAACTGTATAGAATTGGCAATTAATAATTGGAATATTTTCACAATACTGCATTTTCTTTAATATGGAAACCTTCATTATTTTAATAATAGGTTTTAACATTAATTAAATTGTCTGGGCCTAAGTTATGTATTTGCTCTTTAAGATAAATTGTCGCAACAGGCATGCATTCTTGCAAAATGTCGATACTCATAGCGCCAGCAAGTAATTTATTGGCCCAAAATATGGGCATGATGACGAATGTAGCAAATTTATGGAGATGTGTTTGGTCCATACGTTTTAAATTATCAATTAGCATTCATTATTATCAAGTAATGTATCCATTAACTAGCTTGACGTACAACCAATTAATTCCTATATATCTTTTGACGGTTTCTGATGGGAATTTTAAATCGATAAATATCGAATTATGTAGATGGACGGGAGTTGCCTTGTAAAATTTGGTCAAGTATGCAGACTGTATGCAGAACAAATATTTCGTAAAGTTATATATATTTTGTCTACATTTTCAAATGGTAATCGTGCTCACGTGTCATTATTACTAAGCTTCCTAATAGCTTCAAAACACTCTATAAATACGTGATGTTGTGATTAAAATCGAAACAGAAGGGCTGTGCTATTTCACATGTTGCTTTTTTGTGAACTAATATGTATATCAGCATTTGATAGTTTATGTTTTTACTGGCATTTACAAGTACAGAAGCTATCCAATGTATACACTAATAATGTTTTTTACTCATGATAGAACCGCAAACGTACTAGCATTTTCCACAAGCGGGATAACACCATCGATTTTTCTTATTGCATATTACTATAACAATTCAGCACAATATGTTCTATGCTTCACATTAATAAAGCAGATCTTCTAGCGATGGAATGCTAAACAATACAGAACATAGAGCTAATAGCAATGTTCGTTTAAACAAAATTCTATCGGATGTAAAATGTACAGGAGTTGAAAATCATGTTTAATCCCAACGGGCAAAGTATTCGCTCGAAACAATATTGCAGTAGAGCTCATTTATCAAAGTTAAAATATATTGACGTTGGTGAGTTTCCCTCTCTTTAAAATTTAAGCTGTAAATATTAGAATAATCTATAATTGATAGGTGTATAATAATATAAATTGTTCATTTTTATTTCGATACCCATTGATAGTTCACTTCTCTTTATCAGCAACACAACAATCCTAACGAAACACTCAATGATTTTCGTCTCCAAAACGATCACGATTTTGCAATCATGTCAAATCAGAGTCTCTCACCTATCGTGATCTAATATGTTATTTTATATTATTTATGCTTATTATATGTGTTCAGCACCGTATTTCGTATAAAACAATGGAAGGATATATTTTCAGTTAAATATGGAACAAAATATTTAAAAAACGCTTCAAAATGTATTATGATATTTGAAATGAATATGTTCTTCTGTATTTCAGAATTTAAAGCCAAAACTATTTGGCTTTTGGGAGAAAGGAAAGAATGAGATGGAACTGGCCAATTATGAACTCCACTGGGAAACAAACTAATGCTATGTACAAAAATTATTTCAAATAGAGAATATATTTATTTACATATTAAAGATTTTTTGAAACTTTTCTATTAAATTCTTTTAACTTTTTAAGCTTGCTGAACACGTAAGAATGACTTTAAATTGACTTTAAGTTTTTTATATGGTATAATTCTTTGCTGAATCTTGAGCCCAAAAGAAATATGCTCAACATGTTTGGAAATTTAATTATCGTAGTTGTTCTTCGATCTCGTTATATGAACAATTCAACGAGGTAAACCTATTTATTAAATTAAGACCTAACTAGGCTAGAATGCCGCGTACAGACCAAAATCTGTTGTAAATATTTTTCCTGTTAATTATTTCATATTCTTTGTGATTTAAGTTGATCACTGAAGTTTTCTTCACAAACAAATGAAAACAATTATGTTTGTTGCTGTTTAATTATGCGAACTTGCTTTTTAAACAAAAGAAACAATACTCATATATCATCATCCGTTACTTTAAGTATGATAACAGTTAGTGTATTTGTTGATAATATGACGAAAATAGCAAGCGTTTGGGTGATCTAAGTTATTTACACCTTTGATTACATTGAATTAGACCTTAATACTTGTATTTCTCATTTATTATTTTAAGATTTCTGATTGGTATTGTTTCCACGTTATTATATACTCCATGCTTCTTTCACGTAAGAAACATTGTCAGAAGTATAGTCTCTCTACGCTAAATTGAACGGAACACAATCATATAGCTTCACATAGATCATACTGCCATACGTTACATCATAATGTTTCCAACTTATGAGTTAAACATTTCCTAATCTACTCCGAATAGACATATACCTGATATTTCTATATTTGCGGTAGAAGGCTATCAAAGGGATTCATTCAGAGGATGGAATGTAATTCATTTTTGGAGTATATTTTTTCCCGTTTTTGTATTTACCTGTCATCATATAGCAACTATTGTGTTGAGATCAGATAATAAAAGCAAAAAACAATTACTTGATACTTTTACTAGGTTATCAAAGGAAATAAATGTCACCGTAGCATCCTGTCATTTAGATTGGTACACAATATAAATGTTAATAATTCCAATTTCTATGAATTAAACGAATTTCCTGTAATATGATTGGATGTAAACGGTCACGTGATGTTGATCAGGATTGTTTACACTTCGATAAATTCTGGGACTACTTTCGGAATAAACGTAACTGTGACAGTAGTCACATTTCATTTCTCACTAGATCACCGAGTGGGTCTTGTTAAGTATCAACGCTGCTGAGAATGACATTAAATGTTACTCTTGTATAGAATTTATTTCATTGTTACCTTTATATAGTAAGGGATAGCATCATCTTGTTCATATTTCCATAACAATTGGAAGTATTCACTGAAAAAATCCAGGATGATTTCAGGTTTGATTGAAATTTAATTTAGCACACTTGCTGAGTCGGTATCAGTTTTTATTATTTAAGGTCATGGTCATCTGAAGTAACTGTGTTAAAAACCACGGTAACCATTGCCTATGATGTAAAAGATGAGGTTTATGAATAAACGTAACTGTGCCTCTAGTCAATTTCTTCGCGTGGTTCTGTACAGGTTATGTATCACGGGGTGGTGGGAAACGTCGAATGAAAGGTAACTACGCGCCATGTAAATTCGAATGCATTATTGATGGAATAAGTTAATTTGACGATAGAAAGGATGAAATTGGAATTATAAGGATTAAATGATCATGGCTGGGTATTTATTGATGTGTAAATTTTTCCTAATCACTCACAAAGTTAACATAAAGTCCTTCGGATTTGTTTACTTTGTGAGTGATTAGGTAAAATTTACACATCAATACATGCCCAACCATGATCATTTCATCCTTTAATAACAACCCGTACATATATATTCAATACATGTGACAGAGAAAATATAATTTTAGGAAACAATGCTCATGATAAAGCATCCTTTTATACACACGTTATAGGTTACAGTTAACATATATAATCCGCCATCCTAGAATCTCAAAGACATAGCGTTGACTTTTCTTCAATAAAACAAATAACCTACCTACGAGGTCACTTTAGACACGCTTCAATCAGCACCATACACATTTTTGGCTAAGGGGCAATGAAAGCTCCCGTCAAGAATAAATGTGTTCCTGTTAATTTTGTTTTAGCTAGAGTGTTTTCCGTGCTGAAAACATAAGACGTGTTTGGTGGTTACATGTTGTATTACAGGTACAAAAGTATCTAAACATGAAACGAAATCACCGTATTGTGATCAATTCAAAGCAAAGGATTGTCTGCAAAGAATTTTCATAATCTCAAAATAGTCTGCATTGTATATTTAAAATATCACAATGAAATCGGGATTAACGGTTTCATTTACATGGTACAGATGACTAAATTGTAATTGCTTGAAATTCAATAAGATGATATGTTTAGTAAACAAATTGTAAAATGTATATCAACATCAACAACATCTATGTCGTCAAAGAACTAAAAACTACAATAAAATGTCGAATAGTTACCAAGATTGGTCAATGTGATTGTAACCAATTGATGCAATATTCGCACGATAACACATTTAAGTGTGTAGGTAAGCAACCCTAGAGAACGTGCAATCATATGCAGGAAATGTATGGATGCTAAACTGTTTGCTGCGAAATGTCTCTTTGCTTGCTTGGACATGTTAATATTTAGTTGGACGATGCATATAAACTTTTACACTTTCTTTCAAACCTCAGAGGTCAATTAATATAACAGTCTTGATATATGGTGAGAGTGCTGCCTTCCAATTAAGTAGCAATTCATTGATGACTTCAAAATCAGAAATCTGCGGTAATTCACCCGTAGTGTGAAAACCAGGAAAAGAACTATTATGAAACAGTAAATTATTTACATGTATTGGTGTCAAACGCAATAACAATAGTACTCGCAAAAGGATCCTTAACTTAAAGTAGGTTGTTCGTTATTAACGTGTTTTAGTTCACAAGTCATATTGTATTAACTGTGCTAACTGGATTCCATGTTGTTTCAGCTTAAACAACACACGCATCACTAACATGAAGTAGATATGATGGATTTCGATGAAGTGTTATCCATTGCATCTTTTGAGCTTCTTGGTCTACATCTATATGAATAATTCATTAAATAAAGTTTAATATCTCCTGTTAGAAACAAAATAATAACAACGTCGGGGTTGCTATTTTGTACAATTTGTAGAGCTTTAGTTTGGGATACCAATAGCAGCAGAGAGGCTTAACTAACTAAATCAAAGCGTCACCCTTTTTTGATTACCAAATCTACTAATGATGACTATCATCGAATTCAGTTCAATGACTACACTTAGCTTGACCCAAACCAATGTTGTAGTTAATCCCTTTTTGCTGCTCTCTCCATGTCTTAAATTGTCAACCTGATGATTAAAACAAAATCTTGTACATAGATCAAACAAAATGAATAATCGGAAAACGATCAATCTGAGATGTTGTTGAACTTTGAGTAATATTCTAGCTACAAATTAGTGAAATATTTTGTCGATTCATGCCATTAAATCATTATATATATATATATATATATATATATATATATATATATATATATATATATATATATATATAAATGGGTACAAATATCGGACAAGCATATACTACTAAATTAGATCAGAAAGCAATCAAAAAAAATTATTCCTTTGAGAGATTAGCTTCGAAGAAAACTTTAAGAACGCCAGGAGTCACAAATTGATAACTAAGAAGGTACAGAAAAAAATATTTAAACCTATTACTGCAACAACTGAGGAAGTTGTATAAGGGATATCACTGATCCAGAAAAAAAGAAACTTATTCTTGGGACAGTGCAAGAAACTGCTACGGCAACTCAAGAGATTTCACAAGCTCTCCAACCTACAATTGCTGCCGCATAACCTCAACAAGATATTAAAAACACTTACACTGAAATAGCTCGTGTGAAAGAAAAACTTCCATCCAAATCTAAAGCAAATATCTTAAAGAAAATGTTAAGGGTGAAGATATTTCTCGTTTTGCATATAATAATCTTTTTCAAAAATCTGAAATTTTAAAACCTAAGCACGCTCAAATAAATAATGATAACTATTTTAACTGCCTATATCATTTGTACTACAATACAATTCAGGATAGATTTGCTGATCCAGTATATAATCAATATATTAACGATAGGAAAAGGTTTCGTTGAGACAAAAATTCAACAGCAAAGAGAACAACAACCCCAGTATAAACTTTCTCCACCATTGCAACACATAGAACAACAAGGGATGATGTTGGAAGCTGGAAAATTTAGAAGTGATCAAAGAAATGAAAAGGTGAAACAAAAAGTAGGGCAGATCGAATAGAAGAACAGGTGGAACGAACGGAAAATAAGAGAGAGAAAGAGAGAGAGAGAGAGAGAGAGAGAGAGAGAGAGAGAGAGAGAGAGAGAGAGAGAGAGAGAGAAGTGATATATACATATACATATATTTATATATTTTAAAAATATGACCTTTAACCTCTACGTTCAAGTGTTCTAGCGGGTAAAAGGCATATTATTGACAGCACAACCTTTGAACCCTAAGGTCACCACCGTGCCCTTTCAGGTTTAAGGTACATGACACATATGATCTTAATAAAGGACTGTTAAACCTTTTAACCTCTAATTTCGAGTGTTATTGCAGGTTCAAGGCACATTAAACATATACAACCTTTGAACCCCAGGTTCACCACCGTAACCTTGCATGTGCATGCATATTATTTACAGTGCAAACCTTAAAATCAGATTTAAGATACATGGAACATATAATCTTAATTAAGGACAGCACAACATTAATATAATACGAATTACGTATTACAATGACCACTCTACAGATTATGTACACACCATACCCCCACGGATATTAAATCAGGGGTGAGTAAAACGATCTCCCACGATGATCCTGGTGAGATGTTTGTCCATAATATGTTGAATTTCATATTTTGATTTGATATTATTGAATTTCTATTTTGAATTTTCGATTTTTTTCAAATTTCAAAATCATTTAAATCACACACACACACACACACAACACACACACACACACACACACACACACACACACATATATATATATATATATATATATATATATATAATATTTTTAATTGAAATACTTGTTTTAATTAAAATGATGGGGAAATTCGAGAGATTATCCAAGATCGTGCCTTCTAAAAATGAAAGATTCAATCTTGACATAATATCCCCTGTTCCGATGCGAAATCTGGTTGGTCCGACGTGTGTGATGTGTGGATAACCGAAATAATATAATAAATTTGTGGGCAGAAAAGGTCAAATTTACCAGCGCATATATCAGAGATGTTGCTGAACTAGGAAATAAATTGAAATTCCCTATAACAGTAAAAACGAAAACAGGAGAGATTTCAATCAAAGGGAGTTTCAATCGAAATTGTTGATCATAATGCGTATGCGTGGATTAATGCAGTTGCAATATTTCACACACGAATACAGTTAAATTCTATAACGGAGATATGTTCGACATTATTAACGAAATAAATAAAAACGATCCGGTATCCGTGTGGTTGTTTATATCAGTTGATATGGTTGCATGTTATCAGGGATGTTTTCTAGGATTCGACGAGTGTTCTCATAGTTTGGGATGAAATATGTACTGTATCATTAGATAATCTAAAAATATTTGTTGATTGGTTGTTGACGAAAAACACTGCTGTTATAATGTGCAGCGTTCATGGTCAAAAACCATCACTTTTTGGACCGTCTCCACACGAATGGCGAAAGAGATCGGTTGATTTTTACGAAGAAATGGTTGACCATCATAAAACACTTGATTCAACATTGAGGGAGTTTAAAAATTTAATCAGATTACAACCGAATAAAATTCAATGCAAAGTATTGCGTAATATAATCTCAAAAACCTCCTTGAACGACTTTTGGGATGCTTGGAGACCAAATGATCTGATAGTTGAAAGTACAAAGCTAGTTCGTGACACACTTCTGTCACAGAATTAGGCGAAAATTTGAACTGATTTTTGTTGTACTTGAATTGCAAACGAAACTCACCATTTTCTTGATTTCGTCGTACACGCATTACCTGGGGTGATTAAGTGGCGTGTAACGATTTGCATGTGCCAATTTGTAATTTACATGAAATCCGAAATACTCGTTGTACGTGGTGCACGGCAAGCTCGATGTGATTTATGTTCACCTATTGAGAGTATATAAGGCTAAGGATTTCTCATTATTATTTACGGGAACCAAAATATCTAATCAAAGGATAGATAACCTCGTCTTGCAAATCTCCAGCCAAAGGGGTGAGTGTTAAATTTACATTTCGTTTTATTGTGAATTTTATTCAGATTATCATTTCATATAATGATGCTTTTATTGCAATTAAACGTGGAATATTTGGAATTACTAGTCACTTTTAGACTTTAAATACAATATCGTAATCTACAGCTTAGATTATTTTTGAGACAACTATTATTAGTCTGGTTTTGTTTATTATAGTTGATTCCGTCGTTGATTCCGTCGTTGATTCCGTCGTTGATTCCGTCGTTGATTCCGTCGTTGATACCGTAGAAGTACATCACTGATAGCGCATCTAATAACATCGTTGATACCGTCTCTGATACCGTAGCTGCTAACGTAGTTGTTACAATGTATCTGATACCGTAGCTGCTAATAACATCGTTGATACCGTAGCTGCTAATAACATCGTTGATACCGTAGCTGTTAACACATCTGATACCATCTTTTGATAAACGTCTTTGATATCGTCTGATTTGTTGTGGGACATCTATTGTTTGTTCTGGAACATCTCTGTATAAATATCTGAATGTGCTTGTGCCGTTAATTTGTGCAAACGGAATTGAAGTATCTGTCTGTGTGTCGAACTGTCTGTTCGTCAACATCTGTGTAACATGTAAATATCCGGAAAGCTAGAAGTCCGAGTGTCGGAGCTGTCTTAGAGTTGTAAAACGTTCGGGTCGACATCTAGGGGAGTGAGGAACCGTTGGTTCGGGTAGATGTTGTATGCTGTCTGAACGTATAACTGTGGTGGATCCGTGTAGGGAAACGTCCGATAATAGTATTGGTCAACCCTCGGTTCTCGGGGAAACTGGGAGACGATTCAACTGTTGCTGAATCGTGCGGTTATACAGGGGAGACACATAGGTGTATTGAAATTGTAATATAATTTAATACATTGTTGTATTTGCATGCTTATGTCAGATCGCAATAATATTTCAAGTGATCACATAGATATCAATAAAAGCTAGCAACTTGATTGAATACAAGTATATCATCGTGCTAGTTATCGCAATCCATCGTGTGATAGATAGTTTGTCGTTTGTGTTTATTTTTTTCGTAAATCATACTTGCATTTATTTAACTTTCGTAAAGGATTCTTGGATCTGTGTATAATCCAAGAGATCCCTTTACATTTGTGATTCCTTTTGTATTGTTATTTAATTTGTTCATGTATTGTGAATGATTGTGAGTTTAATTGTGGGTTGAGTGCATGAATTATTGTGTTGTTACATCTGTATTTTTTTTCATTTATAATTTATTACATAAATTTATATTTTCTTTCACAAATTGTGTTTGTATTGTTCATTTAATCCACCCTCCTCTCGGTAACAATTCTGTTACAACTTCAACAAAGATTATTTCTGCTACATAAAGAAATATTGGCAGAGATGTCGGTACCATTATGCTATCGCCCAGCAGATATGCGACGATAGAATATTCTCGTTGACACACCAAGACAGATGGAGAGAAGAAATCTCGTGTTGAATGATATTGTTTTGGTTGATGTCAATGTTGTTGATAGAGCGATATTGGATTGGACGCTAGGATACGCAATGACAATACATTCATCTTAATGATTAACTATTTCTAATACAGTTGCCTGGATTGTGGATGATCATATCGAGTGGACGAATTTAGTTTATCTTGCGATGTCCAGCGTCAGGAAAATATCTCAGCTAAGTAGGTTTGTCTTGGATGCGTCAGAATCCACTAGCGATGTTGACAATGATAAAGTAAGAAAAACATTAGATGGTTATAAACAATGTGATAAAAAGTAAACGCGACTTCGATCTGGACGTGCAATTTATCATTACATTGAAACAGCAACAGGATAATCACCGTGAAAGATGTAATTGTATAATGCTGTGGCAATACTCGAGTAAAAATCCTAGACAATTTACTGTGGATAGAAAAGATAATAGTCTTGGTCATACACGTGATAATGTGATGTTAACTTGTCTTGAAGGTAATCGGCGTAGAGCTGCGAGTTAAGTGAGTGTGGTGGTAATTGTGTATCTTCGGGAATTACCCGTAATTGTTCGCGTGTAAATCCACGTTGAGCAGCAGTTGAATCTAATCTGTAGATTGCCGCACTACCTGTGGATTGTACCACCGTGGATATTTTGTATGTAGTAATACTCCAAATAGGATCTGTCGCTCTTTTTACTTCCTTCAAGTTAACCGGGTTCGTATAAATATCTGACGTTGACATTACCTAATATTGGATGCCTCATTGTTTAATGCAACTATCACACTTGGTAATCTTGCAACCCATTCACGAGATCTTGTATCCTGAATGAATTCCTTCGCGTATTGATATCCAAATAATCTTTCAGCAAATGTTCTATTAAATCATTCTACGATGGCTTGATCACGATGAATTCCATTATGTCGCTTAATTAATGATGATACTGCACCAAGAAAATCTTTGCCATGATCAACTTGTAATAACATTGGCAATTGGAAGGGTCTTCGTCGATAAATTCGTTCCAAGGCAGAAGCAACTTCAGTAGCTGTTTTAGTGGATAGTGCTTCTGCTTCTTTATATCTACATGAAACATCAACAACTGTTATTGCGTACTTAAATGTTACTGTATGTATACGATCAGGTAAAAACAGAATATCAGCCTGATTATCTTCATTAGGAACTTTAACATCAAAATATGCGTACTTGATTCGTTTAGGCGGTGGTAGGAAAATTTGCCATATTGATTAAATTGCTAACCACTCTGCTGTGGTAGAACGTGTGACATTTGCTGCATTAGCGAGTTTATCGATTACTGCTCTACCTTTCCAGTATCCTCTTGGGCTGTAATAAATTGATTGCATTATAATCAATTACCCAGCTCATATTGCTAAGTTGGTTTTCATCGCAGATTTCACTAACCAAGTGGCTAATCCCTCCTTGAGATTTTTATTTTTTATGGAATTCAATGCGTGAATCAATTTTACATCTGCGAAATGTCGTTGTTCTAGATTTTTACTTTTATCAGCTATATCATGAACGTGACACGCTATATCGATTGTATTTACGGGATATTCACCGGATTTTGCTTGATCTTCTTCATCAAGTCTGATATCAAGTCAAGTGCCAGGACCACAGTAATTATATCCTGAAAGATGTTTTTTTCCAGGATATTTAGTCCACGGAGTTCCTGGATATTTTGATATTAATGTTGAAATGGTACCACCATTTTTTGTTGTTTGGTAAAAAGGAAATGTTTTTTTCTACCAAATACGGAACATTTCCCACCGTATGCTATTCTTTTAGTTTTTGTTGTAACCGTAGATAAATCAGTAATTGAGATTTTCGACCTTCAGGGTAATCAATATAAATCCATGATATAATATATTATTATGGATGTAATTGGTTTTTCAGCGACAAGAAAACAAGAACAGGTAAAACACCATCCAGCGATACCAAATTTGATCAGAATGATACTAACAGGCCCGTCTGGATCTGGTAAAACACATATATTACTTAATTTGATAACGAGATGGTTGAAATGAAATAAATTGTATTTAGTTATGCCATCTGTAGATGATCAGAGATGCTAAGAAGTACTCAAGGAATTTAATGAAAACGCACGATTGCTGAGCGGTGATGATATTGATTTTATAATCGATATTGATGAAGCGCCATCTGTCGATGATCTTGTTGGATTCATAATAATTTAGTTGTGTATGATATTCATATGACCTGGTGTAGCGGGGATATGGACATAAATAAATTCAGAAAATTATTTATACGTCCGCAAGCAACACCGTATCGTCTATAACAATAAATCTCCATGATCACAGGACAAGATATCGTGTAGGTATCGATCACATATCTGGCTAATTTCAAGCAGCAGATTGACAAAATACAGATATTTTCTAACTAAATTATATAGATAGTATTTGATATATGAAAATACGTACATAGGTAAAGGAAGCACATATAAATGTAAACAAAATGTCGTCGAGAATAATGCAAGAAACATAAATATATTTTATCAAAATATCCACATGCTGGTCCTCGACATTTTCTTGGATGCAATGTTGGCGTTCGAGGACAAGATCGTATTTGTAATGAATGCGGTGGAGATAAATACAGAACTTCGACGGCGTTTTACCGTCGTAGGAATGAGGACGGGGTTTTGATCCCTAGAAAAGAAAACTTTCCAACCAAGGAAGAATATTACTCAAAGTTCAAAACTATCACAGATTGGTCGTCTGTTCGATTATTCATTTTGTTTGATCTATGTACAATCTTCAGATTGACAATTTAACACATGGAGAGAACAACAGAGAGGGATCGACTACAACATTGATTTGGGTCAAGCTAGGTTTAGTCATTGAACTGACTTCGATGTTAGTCACCATTAGTCGATTTGGTAAACATAAAAGGGTGACGTTTCGATTTAGTCGGTTATCCCTCTCTGCTGCTACAATTCCAATGTCAGACAACACTGGCCTATCAAGCGTCGTCGTGCACTATGCAACATATCAATATGAGGTCAATCAAATCAATTTCGATAATTGTGTTGATAAATGTACCTTACATAACAAATAATTTTAAAAAAATATTCCTTCACTGCCGTAAAATGTGTAAAACTTGATTACAAATACAACCCAGACCTGTCTCTGTTTGATGGCTGCATCTATCTATCTATCTATCTATCTATCTATCTATCTATCTATCTATCTATCTATCTATCTATCTATCTATCTATCTATCTATCTATCTATTTATCTATCCATCCATCCATCCATCCATCCATCCATCCATCCATCCATCTATCTATCTATCTATCTATCTATCTATCTATCTATCTATCTATCTATCTATCTATATATCTATATTTCTATCTATCTATCTATCTATCTATCTATCATACACAATTATATCCGGATTGCAAAAGCTCTCAATTGTTTAATAACGCCTATATACAAATAATTGGAGAACAAGACAAGCACGATTAGTGAGGACGTAATTATTTCGTGTTGCCAGTGTATATTTAAAATATAAACACTTAGCGTGTTTTCAAGGTATTATTAGTATTTATATATTCTTACCAATCCTTTCATATCGAGATGAAAGTATTTGTATATCATACACTGAAACAGAGATTGAGAATTACCTATGGAGGAAGATGTGATGTCAACATATTATGAAACACATCTATATTACTAGGTGTATTCGAGTATTGTATTTCTCCTTTGCATAGTATAACATCATGCGATCTTGTAAATTCTGAATGTCATATCAAAATGGAGATCGATATATTCCATGCAACATTTCCTATTTGTTAAATATCAATAGATTCCGATGACATTCTTAAAGTATTGTACAGGACAACTAAAGAAAACTACTTCTTTATGATAGTAGACTACGTGTTCAGGTGCTTATTTAATGTTGTAGAGATATAGACTGTTGGATTATCTACATAACTCTTGTCTAAGCCGTACGCCAGTTGCATCAACATACAATTTGTAAATGTGTCAGAACAATACTGCTTTGTCTTCTTACTCAATAACTTCGTAATTGGTACAAGTGCTATATACTACAGTTAGTATCATCCATGTATGCATAATATCATATATATTGTGGGATAAATGTATACACTGAGAACTCTGAGATAAATCTTTCACTGTAGCTTATACTGGCAATTATGGGCCGTGTGAAACATAATGTTCTAAAACAAGCTTGGCATATCTAACCTAATGGTGTGTAACATTTCGAGAAGCATATTTCCTTAAACACTCAAACGCATCCTAGGTCAGATTGGAACAATGTAATACACCTATTACAAATTGCAAAAATCATGTAAACAACAAATATTCTAAACGATTAACCTATCTTTTGATTTAAGCAATGACTTCACACTATAAATAATACTTCAAAGTTTGAATCAAATTTGTTATATGATCTCCTTATTTACACGTTCAAGAGCATTAGTTGTCTTCAACTATCAAAAAGATTCTTGTCTCGGATATACTCTATGAAAATTGACAAATGATAGTTCAACGCATATTTTGAGATCACAAATTGTGTCACCATCATATTGAAGCCAAAAGCACATGTAACCTCCCGCTTCATTCGATCCTTTATTATTGCTGTGTGTTCTAATATGAACATATAAACACAAACGTTTAGAGACATTCGTTAAAACATGCCACAAGAGTATAACATAGTTTGTGAGAATCGTTTATTTCAAAGATGTAAAGGGACAACTGATTTTTTCTTTATTTAGAAAATGATAGAAAGATAGAAAGACTTGAGACGAAAAAAAAGGTTGCCACAAGTATTACAAAGGACAATGTCTACGAAGTCTTATTAATGCTATTTCGGTCATATTTCCGTTAAATGGTATATATATATATATATATATATATATATATATATATATATATATATATATATATATATATATGCAACCTGTACTTCAGAAATAATCATATTGTCTTTATATTATATTAGAATACTTAAAACGTGTAAAGATGTATTGCTGAAAATTAAATCTTGATATGAAGTCTGTGATGCTTTGCATCACAACACTGTACAGTTTTCTTAAATGTAATGCCCCTCATATACTGCATGAATTCAATTATATTATAACACCAACAAATAATATAGATTTTGAGAAAATTCAGTATGACCAATTACTTCATGGAGCCAAAATATTACTAAATATCATCAATTTATGCTACTTGAATGTAAACGAATGTAATAATATACTAGAATAAACATGAAACAAAATTTAACTAAATTTAACTTAATTTAATGCGTATATGATGTATGTATGTATGTATGTATGTATGTATGTATGTATGTATGTATGTATGTATGTATGTATGTATGTATGTATGTATGTATGTATGTATGTATGCATGCATGCATGCATGTATGATGTATGTATGTATGTATGTATGTATGTATGTATGTATGTATGTATGTATGTATGTATGTATGTATGTATGTATGTATGTATTTATGTATGTATTAATGAATTGATTTATATACTTATATACAGAAAAAATGCAAAAGATTTAAGTCAACAACAGACTTTTCGAGTCCATTCTATCATGAAATCTAGTGTGTCAGGGATTGATTAACTAAATTCAAAAAACCGACAATGACCAGCTTAATTGTAGGTCTTAAATTGCATAGTGCTTTCGGCTCTAATTCTTTCCAAAAGCAAACACAAAACAGGCAGTTACTGAAAGAAGAGCGAATCTGGCAAATCGGAGACGTTATATTTTAACTCAAATTTCTTAATTAATACAATTTATTTGAAATCTTGTTGCGACAATATGACATATAATAATTGCGTATTTCATGTACACAGAGTAAATTTTGGAGCATACATCGGTGAATATGCTGAATTACATAATATTGAAACCATTCATATGCATTTTGAGTTAGTTAATGTTTTAAATGAAACTCGCGCATAAAAAAGTCTTTTAGAAGATGACACAACTCGATATTCATGGGTGCATTTTCTATACCAGTTACTAAGTAAGCTATGTTTTTCATATGGTACCATTTGAGGAATATATCATAGCCTGAAAGTGTTGCTAATTAATGTTAACTTTTCTGATATCCATAGTCATTGTTTCAAGGTAGAAACTAGAGACAATTAAATGCTGCTTGTGTCGTTCTCGACAGCATATTTTATGGCTCTATATAGCTATGTTACTTGTAACAATCATGAGCAATTTTAATGCAATTCGTTCGTCCACTTAAAGGCATTTTGATATTAATGTGGATATCTTGCTACGACAGGCATATGGGTAGAAAGAAATGGTTATATGATTTTGCCTGGCAATAAAAAAAAGTTTATCGAAATCAGCAACGCTTGCCTGAATACTAGTTGAGATATTTTCTAAGTACTATAAATTTCTATCCTGTTCTTTAGCACAACTTTTAAACCGATGATGTGGAAACAACTCTTAAGAAAGTATTGATACTGAGTATGCAAATTTTATGATAAAAGTTTTTTTTATTGCTACAAATCATCCTTTTTCATTTGTAAATATTTCTTAATGCAATTTTGTATATCTTCAAGTTTGTTATGAATCAACTATACTGTTAAAATTTGAAAGTAAGTAAAAGTATTATTACTAGTAGGCTTTCTCATTACACTTTGAGTCATATTATTATTTTTATAATTATAATTATTATTATTATTATTAGTAGTAGTAGTAGTAGTAGTAGTGGTAGTAGTAGTAGTAGTAGTAGTAGTATAGTTGTATTATCATTATTTTTACTATTTGTGTTATTAATGGTATTATTATTAGAATTATTATCATTATTATTATCAACATGTATATCTTAAATTAATTCTTTCATATCTTATTTTTCTCCGTCTCCATCAAGGTCGAAATTACCTTTTGAATTTCCGATTGTACATAATTTTCAAGACTACAGCAAATAAAAAGACAAATATTTATAGCACCTTTGAATGGATTATGAAATGTGATATATATATATATATATATATATATATATATATATATATATATATATATATATATATATATATATATATTTATCTATATATATATATATATATATATATATATATATATATCTATATATATCAGTGACTGATGTTTACATTATCAACTCGCACATTGATACATTAAATGCATATGTGCTTCATTCCAATATATATTACCCTGTCATTTTGCTGATAGAAGACGATGAATAGAAACAAAAATTTTAGTTTGCTTGTGATCCAAGAAACTAAGGTTTCTTAGGGACAATCAGATTTTTTTTTGTTTAGCTAAGTATACTACTTAATCGTTTGCTACATAACAACGTTGTATTTACCGCAACAGTGTCGGTTGTCATTTCTTTAGAATATCGAAAGTGTTCATATTATTAAAACGAATAACGAATCTGAGGAATTAAATAAGACCTCATTAGTTGTGTACCTGCTTTTTAGAGCAAAAAAATATACTCCCAGTGAATATCTGGTTAAACCATTTTCTATATTTTACTTGACATTTTATATTCTAGAACCGAAAAAACAATACGCCCGATACTGAAGTCAAAATATCCTTTGGTACCTATTCTACCTTATAACGGTTAGTACTCAAATACTCTGAATTTTCTCAAGTGTTGAATTTATACTTTTCAGCTAATACAAAAACTGGAGCCGTCCTTAATATTCAATTGATGTTATCACCTAGTATATTGTTTCATTGTTACCGATGGTGTTGATGGAAGATCTTGAATAAATAATCTCTTTGACTTAAACATTTCACTTTATGATTGGAAAAAAATACATGATAAACGTGCAAGATAAGATAACTATTATAATCACAAATTACTTCTTATGTAAAATACTGCCTAGCCATTAGTGTATCATTTGTTCATCCCTAATTACTGACAATCAAAAAAATGTAAATATTGAAAATATATCTTAATTAAATTTTTACCATATACAGTCAACTGCCATATACAATCAAATTTCACGACGTTTCTTTCAATACGAAGGTCTTTTGAAAGATTGAAAAAGTGAGGTTACGTATAGTGCAATGCAACGGTGATATATCAAAAAAATATGGTATATGGAGTCATCTTGACAAGACATCCAATGTACAGAAGCCGTTCTTCCTCGGCGCGTCGTTATATATATATATATATATATATACATATAGACTATTTTGTTTCTTTGTTTGTCTATACGGTATCATGGCAAAAATATATTTGTCTTCGCAGGATCAAGCAGTACGTTTTTAAAGATCCACTTGAGAGCAATATTTTACTTCCATTTCAGTTAAACTGGATGCTACTAATTGTATCGCAACTGACACATATAACTCTCTTTAACTGTATATAAGTTATTATTGACAAAGAACCCGTCCTACAATAACGTCTGACCTTATTTCGGATCCCATAATAATGTTCAAGTAAAAGTTGAAGGTGTCACGATGATAATATTTTCAAATTAAGCCTATGTGTGTCATAATATAATTCTGACCTTTCTTGCTAACCGACCTGAATCCACATATACATAAAAGAGGATTTAAATGTGACTGACCGGTTGCTCGGAAAATAGCCTTCTCACGATGATTGTTTTAGTCCTGTGTTTGCTGTTTGCAGGCCTGCTTGTTATCTTTGTTCCCAGAGGTATTTATATGGTCATTGTCGTGTGATTCCTATATGTTTAACGCTTCAATAGCTTTTCAATAGGTGTTAGCAGTTAAATTTTCTTCTGGATTATGCAAGGTTCACGATCGAGTTTCTATAATAATACAACTTTGCACCTAAGCTGATTATTATTTTCCAGGAGGAGTAGATAAATCATATGAATTTAATTACGATATTTTTTGCCAAGTTTGAACTTGAGTCCATGCATTAAGATAATTCCTGAACAAATGATTTTCTTTTAAGTTTCTATTATACTCAGTCATGTGAGTGTAAAATTTCTAGACTATTTGTCCTCGTCAGTGTCGTGAATTTATTAGATGTATCAATATAACATTTGGTTGAAGCGTTTCTTAAATTTCATTTGCAATGTTTCAATGATTCAGTTTTATAAACACGCTAAAAGATAAAGTCAATTGAATTGAAAGTTGAAACTAAATAATCCCAAATTAGGTTTGACCCTATTTACGGACCTAACGGGACTAAACACGATTATTAAGAGATTTAATCCTCAGCAGATAAACATTTATTAGAGTGTTTTTCATTTACAATTTCATTAATGACCGTGAAATACAGTAATTATCCTCACAATGATCCTTTGCGCCACGGCACAACAACCAACAATGACCATTATGACAATACCAATCATTAGATATTGAATAAATTTGAATACAATACACTAAGACTGTATATAATATAAATGTCTTATATTTCTGGGTTAGAAAAGTATAGCACACTTGGACAACATCAATATGTTTTACGCAAAATACAACTCTTAGCCCCTGTACGGTACCTTTCAAAAAATACTGAATTCATTTTGATATGGTTTCCTCTAAACATTACAATGACCCAACATATATTATCCACACGATAAAACAAAGACAAGACATGTCACTATCAAATAGGTTTCTCGTTATTTAGGTTTTGTAGGAGGCCTTAACAAATAGACAATGTGGGTTCACCCTTTAGGTTAGAAGTTTTGGTTAATGTTTTTTGACAATATTTATCGGTTTTGTATGAGTCATTTGTTTCCCAAATATACTAGGTGGGTTGGCCCTCGCTGCTGCTTCATTTTACTAAACATATCTTTATGTTATTATCTAGTGTTCAATATATTTTGAAAGCATATGATTGTAACAAGGATGCATCGCTACGAATGTCAATACCAATGTCGCTTATATGTAAGTTATTCACCCACTAAATGGGTATGAAAACGTATTCAGCAAATTGTAGAACTTTATTGTTCCTAGACATTTAAAATTTCAAATTAGCCTGTATTATTATCAAGTCTCTAATAATTACAACAACGCATAGTCCATCATGTTCTTCTCTTAAAATATAAATATTAAAACTCCTTTCAAACAAATCATCTTTCGGTGGTTTCGGACGGGCGTTTTGCAAGGAATATCAACACTTTGTAAAGACAAAATTCATCTTTTGGCGGCTTCTGATGGGCATTTTGCAAATAATAGTAAGACTTTTATAGTGCTTACATTCACGGAAAACGTATCTTGTTAAATGAATTGCACATTGACGTTTCTTATTTATGATTGCAAAATCAGTATTTGAGTTAGAACAGCTGAAACAATGTTGCTTTAGTCGGACTACATTTCTTCATGGTTAGTAGCGCCTAATCGCAATAGCGTACTTATTCAAAATATTTTTACTTTAAGGACAATATGGCAAAGATCAATATGTAACAAAGTGAATGGAAGATAGTTGTATCGTAAACATGCGTGAAAGATCCGTCAGCCATTCGTTAGGGAAAATAGTTTTATTATTATATTTCTTGTATATCCTCCTACAGGTTTAATTCCTTTTGACCTTACCATTAATATCAAGTTTATAATAGCTTTAGAACTCTGTACTAGGTCCTCGCGATTTGATTAAAATTGAAAGAGAAAGACGTTGTTTTCATCCGTTACATACATTCATGTTGTATCAAATATATAGACAAAACTCTGTTACCTTCATTATGTGCTAGTATGAAGAAATAGCATTTCTTATTAATAGTATACAGCTATAGGTTTTTCACACATGAAGGAACCATCAATCTACCGGCATATTTCACAAGCATTGGAAATGACACTGAGTTTTCTGATTCCCTATTACTATACCCATACAGCTAATTATCTGTGACGCTTACCAGTTATATAACACCTCCTCAAGCAAATGAATGTTAAGCGTTGCGGACAATATTGTCATCACGCAATGCTACTTTATCAAAATATTGGCATGATCTGTAAAATGTAGAAAAGTAGGCATTTGTTGCAACAATATCAAAATGGAGTTACTGTAACAGAATTGTTACCGAGTGGATGGTGGATTAAATGAACAACACAAACACAATATGTGAAAGAAAATATAAATTTATGAAATAAATTATTAATGAAAAATAATGATGAATCAACACAATAACTCATGCTATCAACCCACAATTACACTCACAACCATTCACAACACATGAATAAATTAAATATTAATACAAAAAAACACAGATACAATGGAATCTCTTGGACTATACACAGGTCCAAGGTACCTTTACAAAAGTTATATTAACGCAAGTATAAATTACGATAATAAACACAAGCATTAAACTATACTATCGCACGTAAGGATTGCGACAACTAGCACGAACATATACATGTATTTAATCAAGTTGCTAACTTTGATTGAGATTCATGCAATCCCTTCAAATACTATTGTGATCTGAAGTAACTATGTAAATACAACAATGTATTCAATTGTACTACAATTGCAACACACACATGTGTCTGGACCCTGTATAACCGTACGATTCACCAACAGTTAAATCGCCGCCCAGTTTCTCCGAAAACCTAGGGTTGACTCAATGCTTTATCGGTCACTTTCCCTTCACGGATCCACCACAGTTATACGTACAGACAGCATACAGCATCTACTACAAACAACGTTCTCAAATACCTAGATGCCACCACGGATGTTTACAATTCTAGACCGCTCCGACACTCGGACTTCTAGATTTACGGATATTTACACGTCACGACAGATGTAGACGGACAGACAATCCGACAAACAGAGATGCTCCGCTACAATATCGGCTACAATTTCAGCAACGATATCAGAGATGTTATCAGAGATGTTTTCAGAGATATTCCGCAACAAATCATCTACAATTTCAGCTACGATCTCAAAGACGTTATCAGAGATGTTATCAGAGAAGTTCCGCCAGAATATCAGCTACGATATCAGAGACGTTTTCAACGATGTTATCAGAGATGTTCCGCTACAATATCAGCTACGATATCAGAGACGTTATCAGCTACAATAAAGAAACCAAAATAATAATAGTTTTTTTCTACAACAATCTACAACTTAGATTACGCTATTGCATTTAAAGTCTAATAGTGACTAGTATTTCCAGATACCTTGGAGAAAAGCACTTATTCACCCCAGGTAACGCATGTACGACGAAACCAAAAAAATGGTGAAATTAGTTTGTAATTCAATTAGAAAAAAAATTAAATTTTCGACAAATTCTGTGACAATACCTCCCCCCTAAGAATAAAAATGGACTCATTTTTAAAACTAACACAGAACAGAAGAAAAATAACTACTGATGATATCTTACAACATTTACACTGGTTATACTACAATCTGGATTTTATTACTGGGCTAATTCATACAAATTTCCCATCATGCTCTACTCACGTAGTCTGCGCCTATATTTTCAACTCCCCTTATTGACATTGTCACACTATCTCTTGATGTACAACTTGAGCATGTTAGCATGAAATGTCTATAAATTACCGTCTATGTCAATTATATAGTCCATGTCACCTTTTACCTCTTTAACTTCATATTGACCTTTCCACTGGACTAATAACTTATTTGAGCTCGTTGGGAGAAGCATTAGCAACTAATCTCCTACAAGAAATTTCCTATTTCGCTCTCTGCGGTTATAATACTTGGCTAATCTGCGTCCCGATTTAATTAATTCGTCACGTGCCATCTGGCATGTACTCTCAAGTTTATTTCGCAGGTCTAACACGTACTGGTATGTTGTTTTTATTTCCTCGTTCGCGACATCACCAGTCCATAGTTCGCGTAGTATCCGCATCGGGCCTCGAACTGTTCTACCATACAACAGTTCGAAGGGAGAAAACCCTAAACTCTCATGCGGTACTTCACGGTACGCGAACAGAACAGCGTTTAAATAACGGTCCCAGTCTTGCGGACGTTCCGCGCACATCTTTCTTAGGATGCTTTTCAGGGTACAATTAAACTTCTCTACCAGTCCATTGCACATCGGATGGTATGGGGTAGTGTCTAGCTGTTTGATGGATAACAGCCTACTTATTTCACCCATGATGTCAGAGGTGAATTGGGCACCACAATCAGTGAGGATCTGGCACCCCTACCCTACCGAAGATATCAACTAAAGCTTCAGCTACCCTTTCCGTTTCAATAGTTGGTAACACTACGGTTTCGGGGTATCTGGTCGCGGAATCAACCAGAGTAAGAATCTACCGATTTTTTATTTCGGTAACTGGGTGTATTGGTCCTACAATATATACTGCCACTCTTTTAAACGGTGTATCTATTAATGGCATCTGTCCTAAGGGCACCCTTGTGACCCTTCCCTTACAAACGGTTTTCTGACATACGTCGCACGACTTACAGGACCGTGTGACATCGACATTAACACCAGGCCAGTAGAATTCAGCAACTACCCTGCTAGTGGTCTTAGCCTTACCTAGGTGTACTGCCATGCTTGACTCATGCGCCACCCTAAGTACTTGAGATCTATATCTCTGGGGTACAAACACTTGCCAATACTTCTTACCCTCCCGAGCGCTAAACTTCCTATGAATTAATCCGTTCTTGCGTACGAATCTCGAGCTACCCCCACCCTTGCAGTGTTTAATCGCGCCGGACGTGATTTTCTCAACAATTGTTTTGATGGATTCATCACGTTCTTGCTCTTTTTTGAACTCATCTCGCGAAATTCCTGACATCGATTCAGGGACTATTAATTTATGAAACGCAATTTTCTCTCGCTGTGTTTCCGCTCGCGTTTCGACTGCCTGGGCCAAAGGTATTTTAAAATCGGCCATGGTTGGAATACAGGAACCTTCGACATTACCGATCGTCAGATCGTAAATAAGGTTTTCCATACAAAGGGCATCAACAGTTCCCGTTAGGAAAGGTGTTTTTACCGTGATCCTTGCTACGGGAATGCGCCCGATCGTCTGATCAAGTAACATACATGGGGACTCCCACCCGAGCATTTGGTTAACCTGCACGAGACTCCGTTTGATCATTACGCCCGTGCAACCAGTGTCACGTAATACTACGACTTCTCGACCGTTGACAAACCCTCTCGCGGTTGGTACACGCGCTTCGGGAAAAAAGACACGTGCCAAGCGAATGAATACAAGGTTCTACATGTAAGATGTTATCCGATATACCTTTACTTTCTATAGCCTCTACCACCTTATGTACAAGTCCCTTTTTAGGACAGTCTTTTTGAACATGACCCCATGCATTACAAAAGTAACATTGCAGACGCTGAATACCTGGATTTCTAACTAAACTATTTGCCTCAGCTGATTTTACAAGCTCCCTAGGCATCGGTCTCGCAGACTGGTTTCCGGACTTAAAATCTTTTGAAACCACGTTCTGGGTTCCCCCATGAGCTTCGGCAAAGAAATCGGCTTGCTTAGCCATATCTTTTACGTTTGTGAAGACTTTCTCTTTCAGAAATTGATCTAATTCCCGCCCATCTGTATTAAATAAGTGATCTCTGAGCAAGAAATCAGTCAACCCTTCAAACGTTTTCACCGCTTTGCCGCATTCAATCCACCGCTCAAAATAGTTCGCAATTCTAACGGTGAACTGACCAAAGGTCTTCTCCCTTCTCGGACTTGCTATACCTGAACCTTTTACGAAAACCCTGTTCAGTGAGCACGTACCTTTTGAAAAGTGCTTCCTTTAGGACGTCGTACTTAAACACATCGTCTCTCGGAAGTCGCGAGTATATATCCAGTGCTTTACCCTTTAATAGAGCACTAAGATGCAATGCCCAGTCATTTTGACTCCACTTCTGGTTTTCGGCATACCGCTCAAACCGATGAAGATAACTATCCATGTTATCTTTTTCATCGTCAAAGGGAATTAATTTGGGGCCCCTTAGTTTGCTAAAAGCAGAATCGTGTTCTCTTCCAGATGTTGTTAATTCTACCTTACGCTCATGATCCCGTTGCATTGATCTTTCTTCTATCTCTGACATTTCTACTTTTGCTAGTTTATCTAGCTCTATTCGCCTTTCATCCGCTTCCCTTTTCCATCTTATCCTGTCATTTTCGGCCTGCTTCTCTAATTCTATCTTATCCATCTCAGAGTCCCATTTCCTATGTTCGGATTCCCTTTCAATTTCCCGTTTCATTTCTTCGGCTTTCCCTTTTTACCTTTCTAATTCCTGTTTCTTTTCTTCGGCTTCTCTTTCTAATTCCCTTGCCCTTACCCTTTCTTCCTGAATTAATTTCCTTAGACTTTCACCTTCATACCCGAATTCTTTGCCTATGGCAACCAAGTCCTTAAGGGATGACATGACATTTGTAATATGAATATATATATATATATATATATATATATATATATATATATATATATATATATATATATATATATATATATATATGTATATTTATATATATATATATATATATATATATATATATATATATATATATATATATATATACCACAGGCTGACCATATCTTCCTCATAAAGGTAACCAAACCAATGTTTAAAATATGTTTATACTGGACACACGGACCTAGATAGACTAAACAAAAATAAACCCCAACTTGAGTATTATCTTGTCATACAGGTCACGCTCAAATATAAACATTAAATGTATACTTTCACAAAAATGATTGACAGTTTACTTAATCCAGCGATCCCACTTCTGACACCATTGTAACAGAAATGTTACCGAGTGGATGGTGGATTAAATGAACAACACAAACACAATATGTGAAAGAAAATATAAATTTAAGAAATAAATTATTAATGAAAAATATTGATGAATCAATACAATAACTCATGCGTTCAACCCACAAGTACACTCACAACCATTCACAATACTTGAATAAATTAAATATTAATACAAAAAAAAAACACAGATACAAAGGAATGTCTTGGACTATACACAGATCCAAGGAACCTTTACAAAAAATTATATTAACGCAAGCATCAAACTATACTAACACACGTATGGATTGCGACAACTAGCACGAACATATACATGTATTTAATCAAGTTGCTAACTTTTATTGAGATTCATGCAATCCCTTCAAATACTATTGTGATCTGAAGTAACTTTGTAAATACAACAATGTATTCAATTGTACTACAATTGCAACACACACATGTGTCTGGACCCTGTATAACCGTACGATTCACCAACAGTTGAATCGCCACCCAGTTTCTCTGAAAACCTAGGGTTGACTCAATGCTTTATCGGTCACTTTCCCTTCAAGGATCCACCACAGTTATACGTACAGACAGCATACAGCATCTACTACAAACAACGTTCTCAAATACCTAGATGCCACCACGGATGTTTACAACTCTAGACCGCTCCGACACTCGGACTTCTAGATTTACGGATATTTACACGTCACGACAGATGTAGACGGACAGACAATCCGACAAACAGAGATTCTCCGCTACAATATCAGCTACAATTTCAGCTACGATATCAGAGATGTTATCAGAGATGTTCCGCAACAAATCATCTACAATTTCAGCTACGATCTCAAAGACGTTATCAACGATGTTATCAGAGATGTTCCGCTACAATATCAGCTACGATATCAGAGACGTTATCAACGATGTTATTAGAGATGTTCCGCTACAATATCAGCTACGATATCAGAGAAGTTAACAGCTACAATAAAGAAACCAAACTAATAATAGTTTTTTTTCTACAGCAATCTACAACTTAGATTACGCTATTGCATTTAAAATCTAATAGTGACTATTAATTCCAAACATTCGACGTTTGAAATCTGCCTTGTAATAAAAGCATCATTATTTGAAATGAAAAACTGAATAAGATTCACAATCAAACGAAATATAAATTAAACACTCACCCCTTTGGCTGGAGATTTAATGACGAGCTATCTTTCCTGTGATAAGATATTTTTGGTCCCGTAATATTTATCAGAAATATTCTGTCTTATATACCCTCAAAAAGGTGAGCATAATTCACGGCAACATTACCGTGCACCCCGTGATTCTAATGTTCCGGAATTCATGTAATTCGAAATCAGGCACATGCAAATCGTTACACGCCGCTTACCTTGGAGAAAACTACTTATTCACCCCAGGTAACGCATGTACGACGAAACAAAAAAATGGTGAAATTAGTTTGTAATTCAATTAGAAAATAAATTAAATTTTCGACTAATTCTGTGACAGTTACTAACCTTCTAAACGTAGAAAACATTGGCAAAATCTTCCGAAACAAGATTTTTGTAAAAATCATTTACGGAAGTTCAAACATATTAAAGTTATTTATTTTCTCACTTAATGTTTTTACAAGTGCAAATATTAGAATTGTCTATAATTGATCTGTAAATACAAATATATACTTAATTTTATAATATACATTGATAGCAACACAAACATTTACGAAAACCAATGATATTTGTCTCGAGAAAGTCCCATTTTTCGGTGCTGATAAGTCGACTTCATGTATCTATCAAGATCATAATAGTGTGGCTATATATGATTTTAAAATATGTTCTTCCTACTGAATGTTTTTTGCTTTTTATTTCGTACGAGACCAAGTAAGATCATATTATCATTTAAATTTAGAATGAAATGGTAAAAACATAGTTCGATAGATGTCATGAAATTGGAAATGCAATATTGTCTTTTGTATAACTGACTTCAATGCCAGTTATCTGTGAATTGTTTCAAAAGCAGAAGATTAAGATGAAGCTGACGTTTCATTAACTCTACTTGTAAACCAATTTTACCTTCAAATTAACATTCCAAAATGAAAATAATGGGTATGCAAATAATTCACATTATGGGTATGAATATTTAGAACTTTGTAAACTTGTTGAAAGTGCTCCAAACGTGAAATTCCTGAAAACGTCGTAAAATAAGTTTAAAATGTTTATACGTTGTTTGAAATATTCTCAAAGTTTAAACATAACTGACAAAACATGGCACTGATAAATCAATTAAGAACTAGTTCAATAAAATCGTTTTAATTAAATAATGAGCATGCGATGTGGCTCTAGATTCTAGTATCCTCTTGCGGAAGTATAAGTTTATTTCACAATACTATTAATCACCAGTCCATAATTCAAGCTTACGTTTCATCGCGGCTTTTACTATCCAGCTAGCTATTTGGTAAAGAATTTATTCGATATGGAAGATAACGCGTGACATCTAGTCAATGTCTATCCTGCAGATTGTTACTTTTATAAGATACATGATGCGTGTTTCCAATTTCCAATTACACGAATCAGGCGTCTGCTGTGAGCTTAAATGTCTTAACTCAAAGTAGAAAAGGCACATAATGTTAATCTTGGTAGCGCTTTTGATCAATATATGTAGTTAACTATTAATTAGCTTCGATGTCTAGTGGAAGAGCTAGTTCGGCTTTAAATTAGCCGAAATGCGACAAATTCCATCAATGCTGATATTCACACTCTTAGATAGGAACCACATACTGGATAAGTGAAAGCTTTGCCAAAATTTGGTTATTGTCTTTTATTATAACCCGCCATGTATGGTTGCAAAAGAACAACTCTAGGTAACTATGATGATCGAAATGTGGCCAACTGCAATATTGTCTATTTCCATAATGTGCTGTACGACCAACATTTTGATAAAAAAAAAATTTAGCCAACATTCGGCTAATGATTCCCGTAGCATAGTCTCTGAAATACAAGATAACCTAAATTATAACAAAATGTATGAATAAAATCTGATTCATCATATCACCCAGCCGAGGCTTGCGCTTCGAGAGGATACTACAGCTTTGCTTCACGGCTTCAACACAACTAGTTTAGCAGCAGTTCACAAGTTAAAATTCATTGCTCGATTGGCGTAGAGTGAAACACTAGGTGTTACTTCCAACGGCGAAAGAGACAATCATGTTTCACTGGAAATCAACAGTCTTTGCAGATATGGCATATATTGGACAGAACTCTCAATTTTGAAATATGACACAATATACAATAATCAATTAAATAGAACATGTACCCTTTTGGAAATTAACATCGTGTAATGATCAACTGATTCCTATTAACTTGCAAAACGATAACATGTAAAATGAATAGTAGAAAATTTAAAACGAACCCAATGCAATATCTGGAGTTAGTCTAGTTTTCCTGAATAAAGATCATGATAATAAATTCATACACCTAGATTAAAAGAATATATTAGAAAGGTCCATATTACAATGTTACATTTCCATAGCATGTTAATAATTTATATCTAACGTTAAAACCATAATTTAAGATAAAAGCACGGAATAGACTGACCTGCATCTATCAACTCCTTATCTCACAAAAGCATATTTCATTCCTGAGCAGTAACATCAACGGACCATGATCTTACAAATCTGGCACGTAGGTTATGAGAACACTTGAAACCGCATCCCAAAGATTAACGTTCAGCATATGTTTGTTTATCTATTAAACATTATTATAGATCAAGTGAGACTATTAAATAAATTAAAATAATCCTGTATTTTAACGATGAAATATAATAAACCCTTCGTTTGATATCTTGAGATTATTCAATCAGACTACATACTTCATTGCATGTGGTGGGGTGAAAAATGTTAATATCTATTGATACTCAGGACAGTTTAATAAGTAGGATAGCTTATTTCGACTGCCGGAAATTTATATACGAATTACCGAATAGACTTTGCATATCATGATCATTTGATTATCCTATATGCAATTTGTAGAAAACAGTGCATAATGTTTTATGTTATGATACACTCATTAGATATTGCCAAAGAGCAGACCTAAGTAAAACAAAACATAACTTTCACCGCGAATTATTGCATATGGATAAATTACTCTATTTAGAAACTTGGTATATGCTCAGTATATATTGTTTTCCTAAACCGGTCGTAAAAGAATAGTTCTAGAGAAATGTGTCCTTATTCGATTTATGACGTATATGTAGTGTTATATGAACTTTTGGTTTAAGCATGATGGCAGCTCATTAAGGATATCCTAAATTACCAAACATTTAGCCATACAGCTACAATTTACTTTTGTGTTGTACATTATTGCGTAGCCATAAGTTTATCATTGTTTACTCCATAATTCTCAAAATGAAATCATGGTTTGTAGCAGGAAGGAATATTAGTACATTGAGAATATATTCTAAAACTTCTCGTGTTTTATTAATACTCGTAGCTTTATGAATAGTAGATTGTTGGATCTCGGCATAATTATCAATGCCAAATGTTGTACTTCTGAATATCTATTTTCTTGAGTAATATACAAATTTAAATTTGAGTTGACTCACTTCGTGAAGTCATAACTACACAATTGTCTTTATATTGTCACATGTTGTTTGATAATCAGCCATGTTAGTCCACAAAGTCTAAACTGTTTGTCGTCGTCAACATAAGGAACTTAGTGGATGAGACTCTCAAGTGCTTAGACGAGGGGTTTCTTAATTTTCTTTGCAATTTTGCAACAAAAGTATTATACAAGTTCTGAAGTATACGTGCTATTTTTTTGCCAACTGAGATCATTTTCGCCAAATGAGTGTTTGAGGCTATGAAGAAACACAGCGTAATTTTATTACTATGAAAAAGGCTTGATCTTCTGCAAATAGATTTATATTGGAGTGTGTATCATCTATAATTCCATTTGTGAAGATAAAAATAGGAAACTTGTATGATACGCTGACGTCTTATCTTTAAGCACACAAGTACAATGTAATACACCCCCCTCCACCTTTGATATCATATATTGAATGATTATACATATACTACCGATATCCAAATACTTCGTTAGAAGAAAAAATAAAAATCATTGATTTTACAAGAAAGAATGATACATGGACATGATAAATGATGTGGAAAGGACTCTCATGAATGTAATTAAATTAAAAACGCACATTTAAGAAAGAAAAAAGATGGTTATTTTCAGTGCAACAAAGCTACCTATTTCATTTGGTAATATTTTCTAAGTTTGCTTATCTCCAGCCATATTAAGAATCAAAAGATTTTCTGGAATTTGAACGTATTAAAAAAGTCTATTATAATCCGTGTTTTTCATAATAAAATATAAATCATATTTTATTATTAGTATTTTTTTCATATGCTTCTTCTTCTTTTCATATTCTTCTTCTTATTTTCTTCTTCTTCGTCGTTTCTTCTTCTTCTTCTTCTTCTTCTTCTTCTTCTTCTTCTTCTTTTCTTCTTCTTCTTCTTCTTCTTCTTCTTCTTCTTCTTCTTCTTCTTCTTCTTCTTCTTCTTCTTCTTCTTCTTCTTCTTCTTCTTCTTTTCCTTCTTCTTCTTCTTGGAATTATTATTATTTGTATGAAATTAATTTTTAATTCCACGTATATATTTACTTATTACCTGTTTGACGTTTTTCTTTCTCTATCAATGTCGAAACCATATAGTATATCCAATATGTAATAACCATCGAAGTGTAATTTAAAAATAAAAATGTAAAGAATAAAATGTTTTAAAATACCTCAATTGAAAACACAGGTAAATGGTACATATCATGAATAACAAGTAGACATATATACTTTTTGTTCATCCTTAATCACTTCAAGAACATAGCAAAACTTATGTTCATAAGGAAACGCATGTCGCATTTATAACTGTACTTGAAATAGGACACTGAAACTTATATCTACATATATCGATCCCATCCTTTTGTTTCATATGAAAATATTTACAACGGATACTATTTAAACGTCAAATTGTATAGATTTAATGTAATATAAAACATCACGAAATGACGACTGAATGT